>CM065591.1:78238810-79487761 GCA_033119425.1 Bufotes viridis
CACCATCCTCCTCCTGCTCAGCTTCGAGCACCTCTCAAGTTACCACTCACCCGCCCGCCGCCACCACCAACACTAGCACCACAGCCGCTTCACTTGATCTGTCAGAGGAGTTATTTAAACATCAGCTGGAAGAAATGAGTGATGCGCAACCATTATTGCCAGAGGATGTAGATAACAGGCATATGTCTCAGTCAGGCAGCATTACACACATGGACGTACGGTGTGATGATGATGATGTTGTACCCGCTGCTGCTTCCTTTACTGAGTTGTCAGATACAAGTGAAGCAGTTGATGATGATGATGTGTCCGTGGATGTCACGTGGGTGCCCACTCGAAAAGAAGAAGAACAGGGGGAAAGTTCAGATGGGGAGACAGAGAGGAGGAGGAGACGAGTTGGAAGCAGGGGGAGGTCGCGCAAAGGAGCTAGTGGCACAGTCAGACAGCATGTATCGGCACCCGGGGTCAGTCAGACAGCACGCAAATCAACGCATGCTGTTGCCACTACCAGAATGCTGTCATTGCAAAGCTCAGCAGTGTGGCATTTTTTTGAGTGTCTGCCTCTGATAACAGCCATGCCATTTGCAACCTGTGCCAAAAGAAACTGAGTCGTGGGAAGTCCAAGACCCACCTAGGTACAACTGCTTTGCGAAGGCATATGATCTCACATCACAAATGCCTATGGGATCAACACATGAGTACAAGCAGCACACAAACTCAAAGCCACCATCCTCCTCCTGGTCCAGCATCTTCAGCCACGTCAACCACTGCTGTCCTCCTTGCCCCCTCTCAACCACCCGCCACTCCGCCTCTCACCTTCAGCAGTTCCTGCTCATCTGCCCACAGTCAGGTGTCTGTCAAGGAAATGTTTGAGCGTAAGAAGCCAATGTCACAGAGTCACCTTGCCCGGCATCTGACAGCTGGCTTGTCGGAACTCTTAGCCCGCCAGCTTTTACCATACAAGCTGGTGGAGTCTGAGGCCTTCAAAAAATTTGTAGCTATTGGGACACCGCAGTGGAAGGTACCCGGCCGAAATTGTTTTTCACAGAAGGCAATCCCCAACGTGTACTCTATTGTGGAAAAGGAAGTCATGGCATGTCTGGCACACAATGTTTGGGCAAGGGTCCATCTGACCACTGATACCTGGTCTGCAAAGCTCGGTCAGGGCAGGTATATCACGTACACTGCGCGTTGGGTAAACCTGCTGACTGCTGCCAAGCATGGAATGTGTGGCTCTGCAGCGGAGTTGGTGACACGGCCATGACTTGCAGGCAGGCCTGCTGCCCCCTCCTCTACTCATCCTACTCCATCCTCTTCACTAACCTCCTTGGCTGAGTCCTCTTATGCTGCTGCATCTTGCTCCACATCAACTGCACCCCCCCCCCTGCTCCCTAGGGGCCATTCCACATCCCACATCCCGGATACGACAGTGTCACACCGTCTTGGGGTTGACTTGCCTGAAAGCAGAGAGTCACACCGGACCAGCACTCCTGTCCGCCCTGAACGCACAGATGGATCACGCACAAACTGGAGATCGGCAAAGTGGTGTGTGACAACGGAAGCAATCTGTTGGCGGCATTGAATTTGGGCAAGTTGACACATGTGACGTGCATGGCACATGTGTTGAATCTGATCGTACAACGCTTTGTGTATAAGTACCCAGGCTTACAGGCGTCCTCAAGCAGGTCAGGAAGGTGTGTGGCCATTTCAGGTGTTCCTACACAGCCATGGCGCACTTTTGTGATATTAAGCGGCGAAACAACATGCCAGTGAGGTGCTTGATTTGCGACAGCCCGACACGTTGGAATTCAACACTCCTAATGTTCTACCGCCTGCTCCAACAAGAAAAAGCCATCAACAAGTATTTGTATGACCGGGGTGCTAGGACAGCCTCTGCAGAGCTGGGTATTTTTTTGCCACGTTACTGGACGCTCATGTGCAATGCCTGTAAGTTCATGCGACTTTTTGAGGAGGTGACAAACCTAGTCAGTCGCACCGAAGGCACCATCAGCGATCTCATCCCATTTGTTTTCTTCCTGGAGCGTGCCCTGCGAAGAGTGCTGGATCAGGTTTTAGATTAGCGTGAAGAGGAAGAGTTGTGGTCACCATCACCACCAGAAACAGCCTTATCATCATCGCTTGCTGGACCTGCGGCAACTCTGGAAGAGGAGTCTGAGGAAGAGGAGTCAGAGGAGGCATCCCAGGGTGCTCGTTGTTGTCACCTATCTGGGACCCGTGGTGTTGTACGTGGCTGGGGGGAAGAACAGACCTTCAATGAGATCAGTGAGGACGAGGAACAGCAGATAAGTAGCTCGGCATCCAACCTTGTTCAAATGGGGTCTTTCATGCTGTCATGCCTGTTGAGGGACCCTCGTATAAAAAGGCTGAAGAAGAACGACCTGTACTGGGTGGCCACGCTACTAGACCCCCGGTATAAGCAGAAAGTGGCTTAAATGTTACCGAGTTACCGGAAGTCAGAAAGGATGCAGCAGTTCCAAAACAAGTTAAAAAGTATGCTTTACACAGCGTATAAGGGTGATGTCACAGCACAACGGGAATCTAACAGGGGAAGAGGTGAAAGTAATCCTCCTCCTACCACGACCACGCCGGCAAGGACAGGATGTGTTGTTGATGGAGGACATGCAGAGCTATTTTAAGTAGTGTTGAGCGAACAGTTCAAGCATCGTTCGGGTTCGTACCGAATTTTGGGGTGTCCGGGACACGGACCCGAACCCGGACATTTTCAAAAAAGTTCGGGTTCGGGTTCATTGTTCGTGGATTACTTCCCGCATTCTGAAGGGCTGCACAGCAGCCAATCAGCTAGCGTTTTACTTCTTGCCCTAAGAGCCCATCACAGCCATGCCTACTAATGGCATGGCTGTGATTGGACAAGTGCAGCATGTGACCCAGCCTCTATTTAAGCTGGAGTCACGTAGCGCCGCACGTCACACTGCTCTGATTAGTGTAGGGAGAGGACGCAGCTTCTGTCAGGGCGAGATTAGGCAGGGTAAAGTCAGCAACAGCACCTAATGAACGGATCGATCTACAGCTGTGAATGATTGAACTTCTGCTAGTTACTTGCTGACTGATTTTTAGGCTGCACAGAGCGTTTTTCTGTCACTTATTTTCTGGGTTGATCGGCGGCCATTTTGTGACTTGTGGTGCACCAGAACAAGCTGCCACCAAGTCCATCAATCCATCAATACTAGTTTTTTTTTTTGCTATATCCTACATCAGGGGCTTGGCTGTGCTAATTGTCACCCCTAGAAACTCAGGATAGCAATTTCTATATTTTATTAAGGGGTTAAATACAATTGCCTAAATAACAATCCCCTAAATCTGGTGTTTCAGCTTTGGCTAGACAAGTATAATACTGTCTGCTGTCTGGCAAAGGATAGATTATTTTCTGTGGTGAAATTCAATTGCCAAAATAGCAATACCCTGAATCTGGTGTCCCAGCTGTTGCAGGCAAAGTTTCATAGTGTCCGCCAAAACATATATTTTGTTCTGGGGTGAAATTAATTTGCCAAAATAGCAATACCCTGAATCTGGTGTCCCAGCTATTGCAGGCCAGGTTTCATAGTGTTCGCCAAAACATATATTTTGTTCTGGGGTGAAATTAATCTGCCAAAATAGCAATACCCTGAATCTGGTGTCCCAGCTGTTGCAAGCCAGGTTTCATAGTGTCCGCCAAAACATACATTTTGTTCTGGGGTAAAATTAATCTGCCAAAATATCAATACCCTGAATCTGGTGTCCCAGCTGTTGCAGGCTAGGTTCCATAGTGTCCGCCAAAACATATATTTTGTTCTGGGGTGAAATTAATTTGCCAAAATAGCAATACCTTGAATCTGGTGTCCCAGCTGTTGCAGGCCAGGTTTCATAGTGTCCGCCAAAACATATATTTTGTTCTGGGGTGAAATTAATCTGCCAAAATAGCAATACCCTGAATCTGGTGTCCCAGCTGTTGCAGGCCAGGTTTCATAATATCCTCCAAAACATATATTTTGTTCTGGGGTGAAATTAATTTGCCAAAATAGCAATACCCTGAATCTGGTGTCCCAGCTGTTGCAGGCCAGGTTTCATAGTGTCCGCCAAAACATATATTTTGTTCTGGGGTGAAATTAATTTGCCAAAATAGCAATACCCTGAATCTGGTGTCCCAGCTGTTGCAGGCCAGGTTTCATAGTGTCCGCCAAAACATATATTTTGTTCTGGGGTGAAATTAATCTGCCAAAATAGCAATACCCTGAATCTGGTGTCCCAGCTGTTGCAGGCCAGGTTTCATAGTGTCCGCCAAAACATATATTTTGTTATGGGGTGAAATTAATCTACCAAAATAGCAATACCCTGAATCTGGTGTCCCAGTTGTTGCAGGCCAGGTTTCATAGTGTCCGCCAAAACATATATTTTGTTCTGGGGTGAAATTAATTTTCCAAAATAGCAATACCCTGAATCTGGTGTCCCAGCTGTTGCAGGCCGGGTTTCATAGTGTCCTCCAAAACATACATTTTGTTCTGGGGTAATATTAATTTTCCAAAATAGCAATACCCTGAATCTGGTGTCCCAGCTGTTGCAGGCCAGATTTCATAGTGTCCGCCAAAACATATATTTTGTTCTGGGGTGAAATTAATCTGCCAAAATAGCAATACCCTGAATCTGGTGTCCCAGCTGTTGCAGGCCAGGTTTCATAGTGTCCGCCAAAACATATATTTTGTTATGGGGTGAAATTAATCTACCAAAATAGCAATACCCTGAATCTGGTGTCCCAGTTGTTGCAGGCCAGGTTTCATAGTGTCCGCCAAAACATATATTTTGTTCTGGGGTGAAATTAATTTTCCAAAATAGCAATACCCTGAATCTGGTGTCCCAGCTGTTGCAGGCCGGGTTTCATAGTGTCCTCCAAAACATACATTTTGTTCTGGGGTGAAATTAATCTGCCAAAATAGCAATACCCTGAATCTGGTGTCCCAGCTGTTGCAGGCCAGGTTTCATAGTGTCCGCCAAAACATATATTTTGTTCTGGGGTGAAATTAATCTGCCAAAATAGCAATACCCTGAATCTGGTGTCCCAGCTGTTGCAGGCCAGGTTTCATAGTGTCCGCCAAAACATATATTTTGTTCTGGGGTGAAATTAATCTGGGCAGCTACTACCCCTAGAAATACATTGCTTACCCCTAGGGAACGAGAAATGGGTGATAAGAAAATTAGATTTGTCACTACATATGATGGCTGTGCTAAAGAAGCAAGAAAGATCCTCGGACGTCACTGGCAAATCCTTCTGATGGATCCAGACATATGCGATGTGTTGCATCAATATCCACAAGTTACTTTTAGACGGGGCCAGAGTCTGAGAGATCTTCTCGTACACAGCCACTATACTCCCCCAACACGAGCAGATACATGGCTGACACGTAAGCCCAAAGGCTGTTTCAAATGCAGCGGATGTGTGGCCTGCCGTAATATCACAACAGGCAAAACCTTTTCAGTCATAATCTTAAGCGGACGTTTGAGATTAGGGACTTCATTTCATGCAGGTCATTTGGTGTGATTTACAAAATGACCTGTATTTGCCATAAAAAATATATCGGAAAAACCAAACGTGAATTCCGCAGACGCGTAGGTGAACACCTCCTTGACATTGAAAATCGCCGGGACACGGCGGTTGCCCGCCACGTTTGTGCACATCATCAAGGGGACCCCAGAGTGGTGGGTTTCATGGGGATCGAACTGGTCAACCCCCCAAAAAGGGGAGGTGACTGGGATAAACTGTTACTGCAGCGTGAATCACGCTGGATATTCACACTTAATACGGTCGCACCAAACGGTTTGAATGAACAACTCACCTATGGGTGCTTTCTATAATAAGGCTTTATTATGCTCCACCTTCTATTTCTCTGATCTATGAGAGTCCTATATTTTGATTTATGAGTGTTTTATACCTTCATACAACTCTCAAAAATAAGTTATTTACCATCTTCCATAGCCAGTAGCCAGTATCAGTATATGTGTTTTGTATAAGTATTGCCACTGTACCGATATCCCTATGTGACCATCCCACATTTTGCCAAAATACCTTACTTGTTGCTTACTGTATCTCTCTTGCGGCAATTGGTCCAGTTGCTTAGCAACTGAGATACACATTTAGGATGGCCACATATCCGTGTCCATTCTAGCGGTAGTTTGTCTCTCAGCATACCCGCGATGCGCACTAGAATCGCCACTGCGCATGCGCGGGGCACACTCTCGCGATGCCCTGCGCTCCAAGCCTCGGTGTGAGGCGGCAATGTGGAACGCACACGCTGTAGTGTGATTGCGTTGGCGTTCCCACATCACAGCCGTCACATGGCTTTCTAATAGCCATTCAACACTAGGTAAGTTTTAAATAAAAGGCGGCCATACCCGCGCCCTCAGCGTCCTGCACAGTGAGTCTATCATCATAGCTCTGTGCTCTATCATATCGCTGAGGACGTCAGGACATCTAGCGGGGCTGTACCATCTTAACAGCCCGTCCTCTGGACTCACGATACTGCCCCGCAGGCTATCGTCCTGGGGCAGAACTTTGATTTAACCCCTTGTTCTCTTTTTATATAAGTCACCTTTATCTTGGTGCAGTGATTACTATTTACTCCATTTCTCCCCTGATGAGCCGTGTTTGCTACAATATACGGCGAAACATGCGTGTAGGGAGTTATTTTTTGTAATCATAGGGGAATTTAGCCATACACATTATAGGGACAGGTTCCTGACGGGGTCGCCCTTGTTAGGACGAGTGCCCTGTGGTGAGGCTGCTATTGTTATCCTAGTGGCAGGGCACAGATTACCACCTTATATAGGGTTATAATAGGGACCCTACACGTATGGTTCTTACCTTTTGTGTTTAATCCATTTTTTCCTTCATCTTATGACATCAAGTCAGCAATAAATGGAAAGCGGTGACAACATACGTGTCTTGAACCTTCCCTTGTGAACAACTATCTGGAACCGGTAGGACAAAATAGTTTTATTTCAGTGCCGCCGTGCACCTTAGGTGGTTTGTACTGGGACTTGTGCCACAAGGGCCCGTTGCTACGGGACACGACCTCCCAGTGGTATTTTCCATTGTCTCTTCACATTGTGCGTTATTTATGGACATATAGTCCCTTTTTAACATAATTATTAAAAGTTATATTTTAGGGTTATTTTGGGATTTTGAATTGGATTAAGCTGTAACCCTTTTTTCAGGTCATTATTGATTCTGAACCTCGATTGATTTGTGAAATTAATCTGCCAAAATAGCAATACCCTGAATCTGGTGTCCCAGCTGTTGCAGGCCAAGTGTAAATCTGTCCATAAAAGGATACCTTTCACCCAGGGCCTAAATACTAGCCCTAAAAGAGATATTCCCCTAAATCAGTGGTTACTGCTGTGCCTGGATTAGTGTAATACGCTACGGTACTGTAACAATGAGGAAAACATCTAGTAAGGGATGCGGACGCTGTCGTGGTGGTGTTAGTGTACCCTCTGGTGCTGGGAGAGGACGTGGCCATTCTGCCACAGCCACACATCCTAGTGAACCAACTACCTCAGGTTCCAGTACCCGCCAGAATTTACAGCGAAATTTGGTGGGGCTCAATGCCGTTCTAAGGATGGTAAGGCCTGAGCAGGTACAGGCGCTAGTCAATTGGGTGG
This sequence comes from Bufotes viridis, assembly GCA_033119425.1. Lineage (NCBI taxonomy): Eukaryota > Metazoa > Chordata > Amphibia > Anura > Bufonidae > Bufotes > Bufotes viridis. Next base: position 78,246,479 of record CM065591.1, read on the forward strand.
CCGACAGTGGATCCAGCATGTTCACAACATTATCTCCCACCCAGTCTTCTGCTGAAAGTGCACAGGTGGCACCTGAAAACCAAGCCCATCAGTCTGTCACATCACCCCCATGCATATCAGGGAAACTGTCAGTGCCTCAAGTTATGCAGCAGTCTCTTATGCTGTTTGAAGACTCTGCTGGCAGGGTTTCCCAAGAGAATCCACCTAGCCCTTCCCCAGTGGTGGAAGACATAGAATGCACTGATGCACAACCACTGATGTTTCCTGATGATGAGGACATGGGAATACCACCTCATCGGAGTCCGCACGTCTCTGATCATGACGAAACACAGGTGCTAACTGCTGCGTCTTTCTGCAGTGTGCAGACCGAACAGGAGGTCAGGGAAGAAGACTGTGTGGAAGACGATGCAGGGGACGATGAGGTCCTAGAACCAACATGGAATGAAGGTCGTGCCACTGACTTTCATAGTTCATAGGAAGATGCAGTGGTGAGACCGAGCCAACAGTGTAGCAAAAGAGGGAGCAGGGGGCAAAAGCAGACCAGCCGCCGCCAAGAGAGTTCGCCTGCTACTGGCCACCACCACCAGGGACCGAGCACCCCAAATGCAGCTTCAAGGAGTTCCCTGGCATGGCACTTCTTTAAACAATGTGCTGACGACAAGACCCAAGTGGTTTGCACGCTGTGCCATCAGATCCTGAAGCGAGGCATTAACGTTCTGAACCTTAGCACAACCTGCATGACCAGGCATCTACATGCAAAGCATAAACTGCAGTGGAGTAAACACCTTAAAAGCAAGGAACTCACTCTGGCTCCCCCTGCTCCCTCTTCTGCTGCTGCCTCGGCCTCTTCCTCCGCCTCGGGAGGACGTTGGCATCTGCCGCCCACCAAACAGAGGATGTGCCACCGACACCACCACCTGCGTCACCAAGCATCTCCACCATGTCACACAGCAGCATTCAGCTCTCCATCTCACAAACCTTGGAGAGAAAGCGTAAATTCCCACCTAGCCACCCTCGAGCCCTGGGCCTGAATGCCAGCATTTCTAAACTACTGGCCTTTGAAATGCTGTCATTCAGGATGGTGGACACAGACAGCTTCAAACAGCTGATGTCCATGGCTGTCCCACAGTATGTTGTTCCCAGCCGCCACTACTTCTCCAAGACAGCCGTGCCTTCCCTGCACAACCAAGTATCCAATAAAATCAAGTGTGCACTTGAAGTGTGAACGCCATCTGTGGCAAGGTCCACCTAACCTGGAGATACGTGGACCAGTAAGCACGGCCAGGGACGCTATATCTCCCTAACTGCACACTGGGTAAATGTAGTGGCGGCTGGGATGCAGGCGGAGAGTTCCTTGGCGCACGTCCTTCCGACGCCAAGGATCGCAGGGCATCATTCTTTGCCTCCTGTAGCCTCCTCCTCCTACTCGGCTTCCTCCTCCTCTGCTTCCACCAGCTCATCCAGTCAGCCACACACCTTCACCACCAACTTCAGCACAGCCTGGGGTAAACGTCAGCAGGCCATTCTGAAACTCATATGTTTGGGGGACAGGCCCCACACCGCGCAGGAGTTGTGGCTGGGTATTGAACAACAGACCGACGAGTGGTTTCTGCCGGTGGGCCTCAAGCCCGGCCTGGTGGTGTGCGATAATGGACGAAATCTCGTCGCAGCTCTGGGACTAGCCGGTTTGACGCACATCCCTTGCCTGGTGCATGTGCTGAATTTGGTGGTGCAGAAGTTCATTCACAACTACCCCGACATGTCAGAGCTGCTGCATAAAGTGCGGGCTGTCTGTGCGCTTCCGGCGCCTGTCTGCGCTACAGCGTAACTTCGGCCTTCCCGCTCACCGCCTCATATGCGACGTGCCCACCAGGTGGAACTCCACCTTGCGCATGCTGGAGAGACTGTGCGAGCAGCAGCAGGCCATAGTGGAGTTTCAGCTGCAGCACGCACACGTCAGTCGCACTGCGGAACAGCACCACTTCACCACCAATGATTGGGCCTCCATGCGAGTCCTGTGTGCCCTGTTGCGCTGTTTCGAGTACTCCACCAACATGGCCAGTGGCGATGACACTGTTATCAGCGTTACAATACCACTTCTATGTCTCCTTGAGAAAACGCTTAGGGCGATGATGGAAGAGGAGGTGGCCCAGGAGGAGGAGGAGGAGGATGAGGGGTCATTTTTAGCACTTTCAGGCCAGTCTGTTAGATGTGGCTCAGAGGGAGTTTTTTTGCAACAGCAGAGGCCAGGTAGAAATGTGGCCAGCCAGGGCCCACTACTGGAAGACGAGGAGGATGAGGAGGAGGTGGAGGAGGATGAAGCAGGTTCACAGCGGGGTGGCACCCGACACAGCTCAGGCCCATCACTGGTGAGTGGCTGGGGGGATACGGAGGACGATGACTGTACGCCTCCCACAGAGAACAGCTTGTCCTTTACTCTGGGGAGCCTGGCACACATGAGCGACTATATGCTGCACTGCCTGCGCAATGACAGCAGAGTTGCCCACATTTTAACGTGTGCAGACTATTGGGTTGCCACCCTGCTGGATCCCCGGTACAAAGACAATGTGCCCACCTTACTTCCTGCACTGGAGCGTGATAGGAAAATGCGCGAGTACAAGCACACGCTGGTAGAGGCGCTCCTGGGAGCATTCCCAAATGTCACAGGGGAACAGGTGGAAGCCCAAGGCGAAGGCAGAGGAGGAGCAAGAGGTCGCCAACGCAGCTGTGTCACGGCCAGCTCCTCTGAGGGCAGGGTTAGCATGGCAGAAATGTGGCAAAGTTTTGTCTCCACGCCACAGCTAACTGCACCACCACCTGATACGGAACGTGTTAGCAGGAGGCAGCATTTCACTAACATGGTTGAACAGTACGTCTGCACACCCCTCCACGTACTGACTGATGGTTCGGCCCCATTCAACTTCTGGGTCTCCAAATTGTCCACGTGGCCAGAGTTAGCATTTTATGCCTTAGAGGTGCTGGCCTGCCCAGCGGCCAGCGTTTTGTCTGAACGTGTATTCAGCACGGCAGGGGGCGTCATTACTGACAAACGCAGCCGCCTGTCCACAGCCAACGTGGACAAGCTGACGTTCATACAAATGAACCAGGCATGGATCCCACAGGACCTGTCCCTCCCTTGTGCAGAATAGACATTTATAACTGCCTCCTCCTCAACCATGTATTCTTGTACTCCGGGGCATTTCTTTATTGAATCCTCATTTTTTTAACTTTACCATGATCTTGCGCTGCAACCCAAAGTTGAATGAACCTCTCCTCTGTCTGGGTGGTGGGGCCGAAATAACTGAAAGTGGCCTTCTCCGGTGGTGGTTGATATGACGCATGATTCCTTGCTGTGGGACCTCTCTCCTCTGTCTGGGTGCTGGGCCGAAATAACTGAGAGTGGCCTTCTCCGGTGGTGGTTGATATGACGCATGATTCCTTGCAGTGGGACCTCTCTTCAATTGACATTGGTTAAATTTTATTTATTTTATTTTAATTCATTTCCCTATCCACATTTGTTTGCAGGAGATTTACCTACATTTTGCTGCCTTTGGCAGCCCTCTAGCCCGTTCCTGTACTATTTTACAGCCTTTTTAGTGCCTAAAAGTTCGGGTCCCCATTGACTTCAATGGGGTTCGGGATAAAGTTCGGGTCGAGTTCGGATCCCGAACCTGAACATTTTCAGGAAGTTCGGCCGAACTTCTCGAACCCGAACATCCAGGTGTTCGCTCATCTCCACAGCCCTTCGGGGTCCACCCTCAAAGAACGACTCAACCGACAGGTAGCAGACTACCTTGCCTTAACTGCAGATATCGAAACTCTGAGGAGCGATGAACCCCATGACTACTGGGTGTGCAGGCTTGACCTGTGGTCTGAGCTATCCCAATTTGCGATAGAACTTCTAGCCTGCCCCACTTCAAGTGTCCTGTCAGAAAGGACCTTCAGAGCAGCAGGAGGTATTGTCACTGACAAAAGAAGTCGCCTAGGTCAAAAAAGTCTAGATTACCTCACCTTTATTAAGATGAATGAGGCGTGGATACCGAAGGGACTGAAAGTGGGGGATACATTTGACTAAAAAAGGCCTGATGAGATGCCTTGGGCTAAAAATGGTCCCCACGCTGCTGTATTTAATCTCTGCATGCCGGGTGACATGCATGACTTCTCCACAACCTACTAGGGTTCAAGGCCCAAATGAAGAGGACCGACCAACCATCTTTTTCCATCTCCCGGTTCCTAAAATCTATTCCATACACCGGTCCCTGATAGGGGACAAAACAGAGATTAAACTGGTAAGAACAGATTTTTTAATTTAAAAAAAAAGAGGACAGCCCCTTTCGGAGCTGGGTATTTTATGGCCGCGTTAGTAAATGCTCATGCACAAATGCTGTAGGCTCATGTGTCCTTTTGCGGAGGTGACAAACCTGGTCAGTCAAACCCAAGGCAACATCATCGACCTCATCCCATATGCGTTTTTTCTGGAGAGTGCCCTGAGAAGAGTGCTGGATCAGGTTGTAGATGAGCATGAAGAGGAAGAGTTGTGGTCACCATCACCACCAGAAGCAGCCTTGTCATCATCGATTGCTGGACCTGCAGCAACGCAGAGAGAGGAATCTGAAGAAGAGGAGTCAGAGGAGGAAGGTGGCTTTGAGGAGGTGGAAGATCAACCACAGCAGGAGTCCCAGGGTTCTTGTTGTCACCTTTCGGGGACCCTTGGTGTTGTACGTGGCTGGGTGGAGGAAGAGACCTTCAATGACGTCAGTGAGGACAAGGAACTGGACATGGTTAGCTTGGTATCCAACCTTGTGCAAATGGGGAGTTTGCGGTTGTGCAAATGGACTGTTTGCGGTTGTTTGCGGTGCGTTAAACGAGGAGTTTGGTCTGTCAGAGTTTGGTCTGTCACTGTGAATCGGGCGTAACCCTTACACTACCTGATCGATACAACATCATACCTGATCGTATACAAACACTGGATGTTTTAAAGCACGTTATTCCAAACAATTTAGGAATGTTAGGTGATTTATGCCCTTTATGGATTAAAACCCGACTCTGCGCCAACTACGTAATTTTCCATGGGAGTTTTGCCATGTATTCCCCTCCGGCATGCCACAGTCCAAGTGTTAGTCCCATTGAAACAACTTTTTCATCACTATTGTGGCCAGAAAGAGTCCCCGTGGGTTTTAATATTCGCCTGCCTATTGAAGTCTATGGCGGTTCGCCCGTTTATGTCAGCAAGGTAGTTTTTGCAAACACAAAATATTCATAAAGTCTATGCATGGATTCTATGTGGAGATGCTGCCAGGGGAGGAACAAGTGTCATTTTTATTTCTCCTTCTTGTTTACTGTGATTGTGAAAAAGTGAAAAGTCCCTTCTATAAAGAATAATGTTATTGTTGTTGCACATAAAGTTTAGTTTGGCTATTATAATTTGGGATTTGGGGATTTCAGTGGTATGACTATGCCACGCTCAGCAAATTTAGAAATGTGTGGGAAATATGGCACGATTAGCTAGATTGGTAGGTTTACACCAGAATTAAGGATGGCAACTTAAAGAAGTCACAATTTCACTCTAATAGAGGGTTGTAAAACTTGTAACAAAAACGTGAATAAATTCTTTACACAAATTTAAAGTGTAACCATTGTTTTAGTTTATTTTTAATATAATGTAGGGAGATGGACATTTTTGTAATATACTTTATTAGTGAAAGATGTTTAGTTATACCGGAAAAGAGGATATAAAGAGCCTTCTTAGCAAAGCTCTAACTGAGTGTTTCTAAGGAAAGTCTGTCCTCTGTTTTCAGTTCAGGGAGTGCTGAAGATGACTGCATGTAAAATCTTCCATCCTCCTTCTTGTCACTATCCCAGTCCCTGACTAGATACTGCACATGGGCAGTGATTGGGCACATCACTAAAGATGAGCGAATCGACACTGACTAAGTGGAATTTGTTTAGAATTTCAGGAAAAAATTAGATTTTTCTGGTGAAAGGGTATAGGGGCTGTATTTCATTAAAAAAATAAAAATATTTACGCACAGCACTGTTGCAGTTATTTCTGGTGAAAGCGTATAGGGGCTTATTTCAGTACCACAAGAAAAATATATTCTCAGTACACTGTTGCAGTTATATCTGGTAAAGCCTTTACTGGCTTATTGCAGTTGAAAAAGAAATATACTGTACATTCACCATTCGCTGATGCACTTATATCTTGAAAAACCATTATTGACATACATCAGTAGAAAAAGAAATAGACATTCGCCATTCGCTGCTGCACTTATATCTTGAGAAACTTTTTTAAAATTTTATCAGTAGAGAAATAAAAATATATTCAGCGTTCACTGTAGCAGTTATATGTGGTAAAGCCTTTAGTGGCTTATTTCTGTAGGAAAAAAATCAAGATATATTCATCGTTCAGCGCTGCAGTTACAGTCAGGTCTATAAATATTGGGACATCTACACAATTCTAACATATTTGGCTCTATACACCACCACAATGGATTTGAAATGAAACAAACAAGATGTGCTTTAACTGCAGACTGTCAGCTTTAATTTGAGGGTATTTACATCCAAATCAGGTGAACGGTGTAGGAATTACAACAGCTTGCATATGTGCCTCCCACTTGTTAAGGGACCAAAAGTAATGAGACAGAATAATATTCATAAATCAAACTTTCACTTTTTAATACTTGGTTGCAAATCCTTTGCAGTCAATTACAGCCTAAAGTCTGGAACGCATAGACATCACCAGACGCTGGGTTTCATCCTTGGTGATGCTCTGCCAGTCCTCTACTGCAACTGTCTTCAGTACTTGCTCGTTCTTGGGGCATTTTCCCTTCAGTCTTGTCTTCAGCAAGTGAAATGCAGGCTCAATCAGATTCAGTTCAGGTGATTGACTTGGCCATTGCATAACATTCCACTTCTTTCCCTTAAAAAACTCTTTGGTTGCTTTTGCAGTATGCTTTGGGTCATTGTCCATCTGCACTGTGAAGCGCCGTCCAATGAGTTGTGAAGCATTTGGCTGAATATGAGCAGATATTGCCCAAAACACTTCAGAATTCATCCTGCTGCTTTTGTCAGCAGTCACATCATCAATAAAAACAGGAGAACCAGTTCCATTGGCAGCCATACATGCCCATGCCATGACACTACCACCACCATGCTTTACTGATGAGGTGGTATGCGTAGGATCATGAGCAGTTCCTTTCCTTCTCCATACTCTTCTCTTCCCATCACTCTGGTACAAGTTGATCTTGGTCTCATCCGTCCATAGGATGTTGTTTCAGAACTGTGAAGGCTTTTTTAGATGTCGTTTGGCAAACTCTAATCTGGCCTTGCTGTTTTTGATGCTCACCAATGGTTTTCATCTTATGTTGAACCCTCTGTATTCACTCTGGTGAAGTCTTCTCTTTATTGTTCACTTTGACACACATATACCTACCTCCTAAAGAAGTCTTCGGTCATCCACCACAGTTGTTTTCCGTGGTCTTCCCAGTGGCGTATCTATCACGAGGCAAACAAGGCATTTGCCTAGGGCGGCACTTCCAATGGGGCGGCGCCGCGGCAAGATGCCTTATTTGCCTCAGTGATAGATTTTTTTTTTGTCCGGGCTGCGCTGCTGGGGGTGCGCCGGCGCCGCTCCTCCCCACCCAGCGCCGTTGTAGGTAATTTATTCACTCCACTTGCCTGAGAGAAGCGCTGGAAGACTCACACAGGTGCACTGGCAGAGGCATTGAAGTGCGCATGCGCCTGCCAGTGCGCCTGTGTGAGTCTTCCGGCGCTCTCTCAGGCAAGTGGAGTGAATAAATTACCTACAACGGCGCTGGGCAGGTAGGAAATGTCTGTGGAATCGGATGACACTGGGGGGAGAATCTGTGGATGACACTGAGGGGGGAGAATCTGTGGATGACACTGAGGGGGAGAATCTGTGGATGACACTGAGGGGGAATCTGTGGATGACACTAAAGAGGGGGAATCTGTGGATGGATGACACTAAAGAGGGGGAATCTGTGGATGACACTGAGGGGGGAATCTGTGGATGACACTGAGGGGGAATCTGTGGATGACAGTAAAGAGGGGGAATCTGTGGATGACACAGGGGGGAATCTGTGGATGACACTAAAGGGGGGAATCTGTGGATGACACAGGGGGAATCTGTGGATGACACTGAGGGGGGAATATGTGGATGACACTGAGGGGAGGAATATGTGGATGACACTGAAGGGGGGGAATCTGTGGATGACACTGAGGGGGAATCTGTGGATGACACTGAGGGGGAGAATCTGTGGATGACACTGAGGGGGGAATCTGTGGATGACACTGAGGGGGGAATCTGTGGATGACACTAAGGGGGGGAATATGTGGATGACACTAAAGAGGGGGAATCTGTGGATGACACTGAGGGGGGAATCTGTGGATGACACTGAGGGGGGGAATCTGTGGATGACACTAAGGGGGGGGGGGGAATATGTGGATGACACTAAAGAGGGGGGGAATCTGTGGATGACACAGGGGGGGGGGAATCTGTGGATGGCACTTAAAGAGGGTGATCTGTGGATGGCACTTAAGGGGTGGATCTGTCTGTGGATGGCACTTAAGGGGGGGATCTGTGGATGACACTTAGTGGGATCAAGGGAGGGGTGTGAGGTGTGGCTGTCGTTATTCACTTTTAAATACAGGAATACAGGAAAGGATGGAGCATAAAAGGAAGGGCGGGGTTTACAGAGAAAGGGGTTTGGCCTTGACAGGAAGGGGCGGGTCAAATTTATATTAGGGGGTGCCCGAGTTTAGTCTCGCCTAGGGCAGCACAAAACCAAGATACACCACTGGGTCTTCCCGGGTCTTTTGGTGTTGCTGAGCTCACGGGTGCGTTCCTTCTTTTTAAGAATGTTCCAAACAGTTGTTTTGGCCACTCCTAATGTTTTTGCTGTATCTCTGATGGGTTTGTTTTGTTTTTTCAGCCTAATGATGGCTTACTTCACTGATAGTGACAGCTCTTTGGATCTCATCTTGAGAGTTGACAGCAACAGATTCCAAATGCAAATAGCACACTTGAAATTAACTCTGGACCTTTAATCTGCTCATTGTAATTGGGATAATGAGGGAATAATACACACCTGGCCATGGAACAGCTGAGAAGCCAATTGTCCCATTACTTTTGTTCCCTTAACAAGTGGGAGGCACATATGCAAACTGTTGTAATTCCTACACCGTTCCCCTGACTTGGATGTAAATACCCTAAAATGTAAGCGGACAGTCTGCAGTTAAAGTACATCTTGTTTGTTTCATTTCAAATCCATTGTGGTGGCATATAGAGCCAAAAATGTTAGAATTGTGTTGATGTCCCAATATTTATGGCTGTAGGTGTGGGAAAGTCCTTTTTGCGGTATGGACCGAATTACGTTGTGGTGAAATTTTGTATTTGTTTCACACACTGCGCGCTTTCGTGACGATGTCCATAAGAGCGGCGCACCGATACAGGTGCATATACTATGCTCTAACCCTGCAAAAAATGCAAACTATTTCTTACCAGCCCGCATCTATCTGCAGTATTGCTTACTGAACACTGCGGGGACTTTTCTGCAGCACAGAAACTGCACGAGGACCGCGGCTCACTCTTCCAGCGCGGACCTACTTCCTCGGCTACGTCCTGTTCACTTCAGATCACTCCGCCTCAGATCACCCCGCCGTTGTTTTTTTGAAACTGACAGCCTATAACCCTCTGTTGAAAAGCATCTAGTGGTGTATATCATTAGAAAAAGATATTCGTCAGTTATATGCAGTAAAATCTTTTTTGATTTATTGCTGAGGAAAAAAAAATTGTGTATTGTATCTGCCCGCCCGTGCTACCGTAGCCACTTGACACTCCTCACCCGAAGGGGAATCGCTGCTAGTTTCCCAAACCCAGTCTGCTGCTAGACTGGGAGAATCTGGATACGCCTGTATGAGTCAAATCTGGTTTGTAATAACCAGGGTGGGAGCCTGCGCTAATTATGGGATAGTCAAGGGCTCAGAATACTCGCAAACACATGCGCTAATCTCAAGGTGAGTAGATCGGGACCTTATAATACGATCGATGTGTGCGCAAAAGGTCGATATATGCACACAAAGTTCAAGGCTTAAAAACCCACAGACACATGCACTAATATACAATGGAGTAGATCGGTACCTTAGTGAGATCAATGTATGCGCAGAAGGTCGATGATTATGCAGAGAGTTCTCCTTGTTATAACAGGGAAGCAGGATGTCCAGAGGGCTTCAGGTTCAACCTACTAGCATGGGTAGTGCTCCGGCCGGCAGCAAACCACTCGTGTGAGGGAACCACCAGTTTGAAGTCCAGGATTTTTCGGCGTGTGGCGTCACCGCACTAGGTATGGATGCCTTCAGGGGACAAAAAATATCCAACACGTTTCTGAGCCAATCGGGCTCCTTCGTGCTAATCTGGTCTTTATCGTGGTCCCCCACGTCTGCAAATAAAAGTCCGATCCATGTGTAAAATAGTTATGCTACGAAATGAATGAAATACATTCTCCGATTAATTGGACCTGTTCCTCCGGCATCACACCATCTTTTAAAAAAAAAAAAAAATTCAGTAGCTTCCCTTACTTTTTTTTTTCAATAATAGTGTAGAGTGATGTTATGTCTAAGGTACCTAGGATGTAATTATCCTTCCAGTCTATCTCTTTTAATATCCTAAGAATGTGTTTTGCTGGTAACTTTTGTACATATGGTTGTAGTAGTACATCAGTGTACTTTGATAGATTTGATGTTAATCCATCAATTTCAGAGATAATGGGTTTTCCGGGGGGGTTGGTTTTACATTTGTGGATCTTCAGTAGATAATAAAATATTGGGATCCTAGGGTTCTGATTGTTAATATAGAATGCTTCCTCCATTGATAGAATTCCTTTGGTTTTTCCATTTTTTACCAGAGTTTTTAGTTTTTTCTTATAGGATTCTGTCGGGTTTATCATAAGTCTCCTGTAGGTTTTCTCGTCCGATAGTAACCTTATGCATTCTGTATGATATGCTTCCTGGTCCAGCACTACTATACCACCCCCTTTGTCAGCTGGTCTAATTATAATCCCATTGTTGACCTGTAGTGTTTTTATGGCCTTTGTTTCGCCCTTAGATAAATTCCCTGGGCCTCTCGTTCTAGACGAGTTGATTTTACGTAGGTCGTGGGTTACTAGAGTTTGAAAGGTCCTGATGGCATCGGAGTATTTATTCATAGGATTGAAGTTGGATTTTTGTTTCAGTCCAGTATGAATGAATTGACAACCTTCCTTTATTTTTTGATTGTTATACTCATTGTGCATTTGGATATCAGTGTCATCATTATCATTGTCATTAGCATTATCAAGGGTCTTAGTTTCCTTTTCTTTTTTTTTTTTCTTTTTGTTATTTGGTCTTATTATTTCCATATTGGTTTTATTGCTAGTAGTATTGCTCTCTTTTTGGATTCCATCTTTTTTGAGGAAATGTTTTCTTAGGGCTAGTTTCCGGATAACTTTTCTTAGGCCAATAAAGGCATCAAAAGGACAAAATTTAGAGGACGGGGCAAATTTTAGACCCTTTTTTAATAGTCTAGATTCATCCTTATTTAGTGTATAGGAGCTTAGGTTAAAGATGCCCTGCCCTTTTGGCTCCTGTAGTTGTGTATTTTTTCTTTTCAGTCCCTTCCCTCTTCTCCCTCTCTGGGTTTTTTTTCTTTTTGATGTTCCCCTTGATTGAAAAAAATCCTTATTCACAGTTTTCTTCATCATTTTATTTTTCTTATTATTAGTGATTGCATTTGCGTTAGAGTTTGATCTTCTCTTATTAGGTATTCCTTTTTGTGATTGTCTCACTTGTGTAGGTGGATTAGGTGTACTTTCTTGTGTTTGTGACTCCTTGTTTGTGGTGTGTTCCTCAATGTCTGCTAATTTCGTTAGAGCATTTATATCCTCATCAATGGGTAGGATTTCAAATCTATCTTCCGTTATAATAGAGCCGTTTCTATGGTTACTATTAGTTTGTCTTTGTATTTGTACCATGTGTGGAGGGGGAAGTTGTTTTTTATTTATATCCTGGGGGGTCTCCTCTTCTAAGGTTTCTTTATAAATGGAAATATTTTCTAGTGTACAGTCACATACTTTGTCATCAATGGTGTCATAATCCGAGGCACTCTTTTCTGATGTTCTTACTATTGTATTCTCTGTTCTATTGTTATATTCCTTTTTGTCCATCGGTAGATCCCTATTAAATTTTTCAGATTTTTTTGTTTATAATTTCCTTCTCTTTTAGTTTAATTCTGATATTAACAGAGTTTGAGATTCTAGTAATTTCATGGTGGTCTTTATATGGTCTTATTTTTTCAAATAGTCACATAATTTCCTGGTTATTTCTTTGTAGGGAGTTTTTATTTCTATAATAAATGACACTGCTTGCTTAGAAAAGTCATGAAAGAGTTCATTCCACTCTTTCAGGGTGTTAGTGTCTCCTAGGTCACCGTTAAGTGCCCTGGTGACTTTCAGACCCTTCGGTACAGTGTCATGTCTGAGGTAATTTTCTAGGGAGGCTACCTCCCAAAGATCCCTCATTTCTGTGATCAGTAGTCTTTCTAGTTGTTTTATGCAGTGTACAGTTTCTTTCACATGGTCATTAGGGTGGGGTCGGTGCGAATCTGGTCCACTGGAAACATTTTATTGATTATGTCATATATATGGAAAGGAGACAAAATTTTATTGGAAGAATTTTTAATTGGTTTAAAAAAAATGAATTTTATCTGAACTTTAGTCCTACTTGGAGTAAAAAGCAAATCAATTTCCTAGACTTGACAATTTCCATTGAAGACTGGGCCATTCATACGAAGACATATCACAAACCACAGATACTAACAGCTTTATACCCCTCAACAGCTGTCACCTAGCAATCTCGCTGAACAACATCCCACGTAGCCAATACATACGAGCACGGAGAAACTGCACTAGTGATATTTAGGAAGGCCCCTAACCTCTCTAGTCTGGTGGCACCTTCTATAAGAATTAATAAACCACCTACACAGAGACAAACCATGAGGAAGGGCTGTTACACCTGTAAACTATGTGCCAACTGCAAACTGACAAAAAAATCCACAAAGGGACCAATAACCAAATAAAAGTAAAAGACTCTACATTCAAAATCGACCACTTCATGACATGTAACACCACAGGAGTCATATACTATAAAAAATGCCCCTGCCAAAAAGTGTATGTAGGGAGAACGAAAAGACAGCTAAAAACCAGAATTAGGGAGCATAAACAACATAAATAAAATTTGAGGGATACCCATTATCCCGCCATTATGCCCAATTCCATACGGGCAATTTTGCGGGATCCACTTTTGGAGGCATTGAAAACGTTTCCATCAACATAAGAGGGGGTAATTATATTAAGGCAATGTCACGGAAAGAAAGCAAGTGGATATTCAAATTAAACAGCCTTGCCCCGTATGGCTAAAATCAAGAAATAGAACTATTTGCATTTGATTAATGCACACCATTAACTTAGAGACTAATTGGGATTAAATACTCCTTGGTATACTAAACCAGTTGTTGTCATGGGAACTAGCGCCTATTTATCCCCAGGACTGACAAATCTTACCTTCCCTGACGAAGGAGCCCGATTGGCTCAGAAACGTGTCGGATATTTTTTGTCCCCTGGAGGCATCCATACCTAGTGCGGTGACGTCACACGCCGAAAAATCCCGGACTTCAAACTGGTGGTTCCCTCACACGAGTGGTTTGCTGCCGGCCGGAGCACTACCCATGCTAGTAGGTTGAACCTGAAGCCATCCAGACATCCTGCTTCCTGTTATAACAAGGAGAACTCTCTGCATATACATCGACCTCCTGAGCATACATCGATCTCACTAAGGTACCGATCTACTCCATTGTATATTAGTGCATGTGTCTGTGGGTTTATAAGCCTTGAACTTTGTGCGCATATATCGACCTTTTGCGCACACATCGATCTTATTATAAGGTCCCGATCTACTCAACTTAAGATTAGCACATGTGTTTGCGAGTATTCTGAGCCCTTGACTATCCCATAATCAGCGCAGGCTCCCACCCTGGTTATTACAAACCAGATTTAATTTATACAGAAAAAAAAAATATATTCAGCTTTAAGAGCTGCACTTATATGCAGTAAAATCTTTTAAAATTAATTTGGTGGAAAAAAATCTTGTATTCTGCGTTAAGTGCTGCACTTATATGCGGTAAAATCTCTTTTGAAGGCAAGATTTTGGTGGAAAAAATCTTGCCTTCAGCATAAAGCGCTGCACTTATATGCGGTAAAATCTTTTTTGAATTATTGCATTGGAAAAAAATCTTGTATTCTGCGTTAAGCTCTGCACTTACATGCGGTAAAATCTCTTTTGAAATATTTTGGTGGAAAAAATTCTTGTATTCAGCATGAAGCGCTGCACTAATATACGGTAAAATCTTTTTTGAAATATAGCATTGAAAAAAAAAATTGTATTCTGCGTTAAGCGCTGCACTTATATGCGGTAAAATCTCTTTTGAAATATTTTGGTGGAAAAAAATCTTGTATTGAGCATAAAGCATTGCACTTATATGCAGTAGAATCTTTTTTAAATGATTGCATTGGAAAAAAAATCTTGTAATTTGCGTTATGCTCTGCACTTATATGTGGTAAAATCTTTTTTGAAATATTTTGGTGGAACAAAATCTTGTATTGCGCATTAAGCGCTGCACTTATATGCGGTAAAAACTTTTTGGAATTAATTCGGTGGAGAAATAACTTGTATTCAGCATAAAGCGCTAAACTTATATGCTGTAAAATCTTTTTTTTATAATTTCGATGTAAATACAAATTTTCACCTCCTCCATTAACTTTCTCATCTCTTCATTAACGTCAGACACACTAACTTTACACCCCCCAGCTATATATATAAGTGGAGCGAATAGATGTAAATGATACTGCCAGCCTGTTAAAAGGGAATTACAGCATGATACCACAATACATTTGATATGACATTTAGCAAGATTTTAAAGTGCCCACATATAGCACATAGTGGGACATTGCATCAAGATGAATCAGGTGTGAATCAGCCAGGATTTCCACACACCAATGCCTGATGCATCAGACTAGATCATTTATGGTGCCACACCAACATTTTTACAGAAGAGACCGGTTTCTTCTGGCTACCTGCCTCAGCTACTATTCTGATTCTGTTACCCGCCTGATGCCAAGTGCTCCTTCTTTCACCCACCATCTTCAGCGGGTAATAGTAATGCCACCCACCTCCACAGTATGTCACCTTGCCACTTTGTGGCCTCCTGATGCTGCCGCTACTTCCAGACTCTGTCATTGTGCCACTCTGTGGCCTCCTTCTGGTGCTGCTGCTGCCGACACCTCCACACTCTGTCATTGTGCCACTCTGTGGCATACTCATGCTGCTGCCACCTCCAGACTCTGCCATTGTGCCAATATGTGGCTTCCTCATGCTGCTTCCGACACCTCCAGACTCTGTCAATGTGCCACTCTGTGGCCTACTCATGCTGCTGCCACCTCCAGACTTGTTCATTGTGCCACTCTCTAACCTACTCATGCTGCTGCCACCTCCACACTCTGTCATTGTGCCACTCTGTGGCCTACTTATGCTGCTGCCACCTCCAGATCTGTCATTGTGCCGCTCTGTGGCCTACTCATGCTGCTGCCACTTCCACACTCAGTCATTGTGCCACTGTGTGGCTTACTTATGCTGCTGCCACCTCCAGACTTAGTCAGTGTGCCACTCGGTGGCCTCCTCATACTGCCGCCACCACCAGACTATGTCATTGTGCCACTCGGTGGCCTTCTCCTAATGCTGCTTCTGCTGCTGTCACCTACAGACTCTGTCATTGTGCCACTCGGTGGCCTCCTCAGACTACTTCCACCTCCAGACCCTGTTATTGGTCCACTCTGTGGTCTCCTCATGCTGCTTTCAACTCACCACTATGTCATAAGTCCACTCTGTGGCCTTCTCATGCTGTTCCACCCCTCCCTGCTTTGACTTGGCCACTATTTTGCCTTTCAGCCTGGCTGACATTATCATTTATTTAACACTTCTTCTGATGTCAGAAGGAAGGAAAAACAAGACGCACAACGGATCCTGTCTGTGTAGCAGCTTTAAGGCCTGTATGGTCCCATCAGAATTGGCTTATGATTTGGTAGCTAAAAGCAGGAGTGGGTAGAAAGCACAGAAGACATGCAAATATTCCATTCAATTGTCATCTCTGTTTTAGATCCACTCCTTTTTTTGCCTTTAGTAATACTGATTGATTATTAAGCAAATGCTGACTCAGTAAAGGCGTATGCTCCATAGACAGGATCCGTTTTTTGTGGGTTATTGTTCTGACGGTGTAGAGGAAGGCCAAACTAATAGGTGACATCAACACAAAGTTACTGCTGACACCCTCTCCACTCTGCCAGGGGGCTCTACTTGTATAAGCGTTTAATAGAACAGGTTCTGTAGACATCTCTGTGGAATCAGCTGACGAGAGTGTAAAAGGAGTGTGCTTCTTGATGCTAACATCTACCTGTAAGGCTGAGTTGATACTTGAGTTATTTAGTCTTTTTTTGCCCTGCGACCCTCCCAAATAAGTGAAGTATGCAGTGATTCTAAGAGCGACGCCTGTCATCTGCATGCCATACAGACTCACAGTATTATTTCACTACCAAAGCAGACTCCCTATGCATGTTACTGCAAGGCACAGTGTTCTACACCACTATAAAGCAGCCAGGAAATAGCTGTTTTTTAATGTAATTTGCTGCAAACATATTCTGATCGAACCAAAAACGGAAAAATTTGTTGAACTGGCGAATCGAATTTTTAAAAAATTCGCTCATCTCTACACATCACCTTGCCGATCTGACTTGTTGTACACAGGTGTCTTCAATGCTCAGTGAAATGCAAAAGACAGAAGACAAACTTTCCTTAGCAGCAGTCAGAGCTTTGCTAAGACTCTTTACGCCCTATTTTCTAGTACAAAGAAACAGCTTTTCCAACAAAATATGTAGCAAAAATGTTTAAATGGGTTTTCCATGAGTTTTATACTGATGGGAGTCCGTCATCCGGGACCCTCCCCCAGTGGCACCAGTGCTCGCATTAGTGCTTCAGCCTTTCCTCAGCAAACCAAGGGCAGCACTGTATAGTCTCGCAAGACTTCGGTGAATAACAACAGGCTTTAATTCTACAACTTTAAAAACATTTTAATACAGGAATCTGAAGTCGGCTTCGGTATGGCTGGTACCTCGGTAACGAAGCAGAATCCGGATTCCTGTTTTAAAATATTTTTGAAATTGTAGAATAGAAGCCCGATGTTATTCACTGAAGTCTTGCACGACTTTAGAATTAACAAATTTTGCTTTTGCGAAGAACATACCTTTTAATACTGTTCACCCTTAATTATAACAACATGAAACCAGACACTTTAGGAAAAAATATTAGTATAAATATATTAACAGTACAATGTCAAATAACATTTTTTTTTGTGGTTATGTATTTATCATTTAATAAATTTCTTTTTTACTGTCAATTATATAACACTCATATGTCATTGCTCTTTACCTCTCGTATGGTCAACAAGCAAATAACGCAAGTACTAAATCTAGCAGTTCTTGAATAGGAGAGTCTTGGTTGGTGCCAAATGGATCATTTTGTCTGTATGAATGTAAGATATTGTTTGAAAAATAAAAGAACACATGGGTAGCCAGGGATGGTAGCGCAGGTGAAAGCCTGTATGAAAGAAATGAACATGCATCAAGTGAAAGTATGGGAGATGTACTGTAACTGTGTGTCCTTGATTTTCTCTGCACAGCTATTCCATGTCTCATTCTAGTGGAAGAGATAACAGCTGTGTCTCTTGTTGTATAGGACAAGAGGTGAATGTACTGATTGTTGCAAAAATTCAGTATGTTCAAGGCTGCCTCCAAACGAAGAAAAGCAGCTAAAGGTCAAATTGTGTACGTAGAGCATTAGCTTGGTTAAAAACAATACGGAAACTACATCTACTATGAGCATCTCTCTATTTGATATGCAAAAATTAACAAAAAAAGTTACATTTTCAACAATAATTTGTTACTTTCCCTGTGGCTCATCGAAATGAAGTGTCACAGGTGTCCAAATGTGATGTTAACAGACTCAACACTGGAACATATAAGACACGGCAAATTTAAACCAAAGATTTTACAGTATTCTTTGTTCTGTTAAAGGAGCCTCGTGGTGGTATTTGATTTAGTAACACATCTTGTTTCTAGTAGCGAACTCTTTCTGGTATGTGAGTGCCACTTCCGAGTGCTAGCTGCTTTTGTCTGTATACTCGACCAATTTCTGTCCCAACTGATATGTCTCATGCCTAAATTGCACAAAAATTTTACTTTTATGGCACGCTTAGCAAATGTCGAGAAAGCAGGTGTGGTTTACTGGAGAAGGCGTATCCTAAAATACTTAGACAGATTTATTAATACTCAAGCCAGAAAATGGCAAAAATTTTGGTCCAAAGCATAACAATCAGAGCAAGTTTTCCCCTATCCACAGGATAGTGTGCACACTCGATCTGCTGCTCTACTCCTTTGGTGGTCCTCACATGGTACGGAGCTAGATCTAATAGACTGTGGATAGGGGATAACTTGCTGGAACCGGAATACTCCTTAAATGTTGTGACTTTATGGACCATTTAATAAGTTTGGCACAATACTCTCAAAGTGGTGTTTTAGTTTTAGACTACTGTATGAAACATATGGTGTGATAAATTTGCAAAGAAAAAAAGGGGGTTAGTCAGCACATCCTGGTGTGCCGGTGCACGTCGTCATGGCTGAAAACACACACAAAAAAACAATGCAACAGCACTCAGCAAACACAAATAACAATATAAATAAAATAACTTAATACTCACTATAGAAAATACAATATGCTAGTTCTACGGCTATGCTCATTATATAAATTTGAGATTCTTTGCAAATACATTTTGTTCAAATGTATCTGTTTGCCCCAGCAAGGCAATCACTTTAGGACAGAAACCTACTCTAAATACTACCTCTTTTAATGCCAGAGTCCATTAAATTTAGGGAATGCAGGTTTCATGTGCATGCTGTGCCCACTCTGTATTTTAACTCTCTAGGTGCCAAATGGTCTCCAATGAATACAGGGAGAGCAGGCTACAGCTTAATAAATCTGTCACAATTAGTGGCACTCCAGAGTTCTAGCTGCTGCTGCTGTCTGCCAAATGCTACCACAGCTTTCTATGTGCTCCAGTTGATGCTTTGCTAGTCCATGAGTGCAATTTAAGACTACTAGTCTACTAGACTTCTGACTTCTGAAATTCTCTGCTCCTGCAGTCTGTAAGTGCCACTCTAGAGTGTCATTTGCTGTTCTACTCATGTAACCAATGTTATCTTGACTGGCTTAATTACATTACAGTAAATAAACAAATCACTTTAACGTGACCATTTTGAGATGCTTGGAGCAAAGATATTGCTAGCTACATGATTCTGTATTCCTTTAACCTCCAACCTTTCCATTGACTCTTGGCATATCAGCGGCATACACAAGGAGAGGAGGGCAGTTAAAACCACCAACTTGCACTCAATTCCCAATTCAACTGTATCTGCATCCTTTTTGATGACAATACAGTTGATAACTATTGTAAAGCAGACAGCGGTTGGCTTTATAACTGCCATGCAGTCTTGTAGATCACAGGCCACTTTAGGCCCATGGTAGAACAGAGGACAGGAGAGCTGCTATGTTTTGTGAACTAGGTTAGGTGAGCATTTACCTCTCCATGGTCCTACCACTGCTCCATTGCTGTCCTCTTCTAGTTCCTCCAAGACCAGGAAGCGTCTTGATCCTGTCACTGCTGTGTCCAATTATAGGCCAATCTGCTTCATGGTCCTGCAGGGACTGGAAGCAGCCAGGAAGAGAGCAGTGGCAGGACTCACCTCAAACAAGAGTTATTGAAAAAAGAACAAAAAATGTCAAGTAAATATTCTACCTACTCCATTTGGACCAGAACAAAACAGTAAAATCCATCTCACCCAGATGCACGGAAAAATTCAAGGCAGATTTTGAGACAAATTTTCTTTCTTACAAGTACTCCAGCACAGGACAGGAAATGTTTGTAGTCAGTCTTTTATTCAAACTTCATAAAACACTCACAATATGGACATCCCTTCAACACTTCACATAGCAGGTTGACATGTTTCGAACCAAAACGGTTCTTACGCATAACCTGAATTGTATATGTCTCAGAGCTACTAAAATACCTTCTCCTCCCTTTCAAACCAGCTGATGCAATTAGTGGCTATGCTATCAGATGCCTCACCATACAGAAGGTTAGACATGAATTCAACATCTAATTATCAGTTGGAGTATATGAGACTCATTAATAAAGGTAAGGATTGTGGTTTTATAAACCAACAAATGTTTGACTTCCTGAACGTTAAGTCACCAGTAATACCTATTATTCATGCCCTGCCAAAAATTCACAAAACAATTAATCCACCCCCTTTGCGTCCCATAGTATCGGGCATAGGGTCCATGATGGAAAAATTGGAGGAGTGGCTGGATGCATTTTTACAGCCTCTTGTCAAGAGACTGCCGCGATATATACATGACACCACAGATGTTCTAAAATCAATGTATGATGTGAAATGGAGAGCCAATTATACTTGTCTCACATTAAATGTAGTGTCACTTTATCCCTCGATCCCTCAGCATGTGGCACTGTGGGCTATAGAATATTATTTACATAGACACAGTGCCCATGATTCGGAACTTATTGACTATGTTGTAGAAGTTGCAACTTTTCTTATGAGTCACAAATTGTTTTCTTTTGACAAAATTTTTTTTTGCAAATAAGTGGCATATCAATGGGTGCCAAATACTCACCATCTGTTGCGAATCTTGCCATGGCATATTGGGAGGAACGGCTTATTTTTTCCTCTGGAAATCCTTTCAGGGAGGCAATAGTCTGGTATGGCAGATACATCGATGATTTCCTCCTAATTTGGGAGGGCGATATGTCTGCCATACCAGACTTTGTAGAATATACCAACAACAATGCCGATAACCTGAGATTTACTTACCATGCTGATCCAGGAAGTATTTATTTCTTGGATCTTATATCAAAGGGTATCCCTGAGGTTAATGTTACTACAGAAACGTACCGTAAGGAGACATCGGGTAATGCCATTCTTAAAGCCAACAGCCATCACCCCCAATATACAATTAAAGCCATACCGGTAGGGGAATTTACCAGAGCTAAAAGAAATTGCAGCACAGAAGAAACTTTCACTAGACAGTGTCAAAATATATGGGCAAGTTTAAAAAAGAGAGGAATGGATGCTGAAAAGAGGGTGGGATATTGCTAAAAATAAAAGCAGAGAAACTCTCTTAAATATAGCTCCAAATGCTGATGAGCTACAGTGTAATAGAAATGGAGACATCGTAAGGAGACATCGGGTAATGCCATTCTTAAAGCCAACAGCCATCTCACCAATATACAATTAAAGCCATACCGGTAGGGGAATTTACCAGATCTAAAGGAAATTGCAGCACAGAAGAAACTTTCACTAGACAGTGTCAAAATATATGGGCAAGTTTAAAAAAGAGAGGAATGGATGCTAAAAAGAGGGTGGGATATTGCTAAAAATAAAAGCAGAGAAAATCTCTTAAATATAGCTCCAAATGCTGATGAGATACAGTGTAATAGAAATGGATCAAGACAACATTAAAAGAAAGAAACATTGTAGTGGTAAATATAAAAAACCCACGTTAGTCCTGACATATAGTAATTAGTTCTCACTTATACAAAAAACTGTAAAAAAAGTTTACCCATTCTATTTGATGATAAAATCTTGCATGACATCCTTAAAGAAGGTTGCCATGTAGTACCGAGAAAATCAAAAACTATCGTGAATATGTGTCTCCATCCCTTTTTACCAATGCAAGTGTAAAAACTCAACATAACTGACTTAGTTTCTCTGGTTTTTCGAAATGTGGAAGATTCCCATGCAAAACATGTGGCTATACTTTACAAACTACTACTTTTAACAACTCGCTACATACTGATGAATTTCGGATTCAATCACATATAAACTGTAATACAGTTGGCGTTATATATATCATACTTTGTTCGAGTTGCGATTTCATGTACATTGGAAGCACTAGTAGACAGTTTACAGCCAGGTTTTGTGAGCATTTGAACTACATTGTCAACCCTCAAGCGGTAGGAGTGTCGAGTGCTGCTAATCACTTTATTATGGTACACAATCGAAGTGTAAGCAGTCTTCGCACCTTTGCATTTGAAAAGGTGTCAATATCAATTAGAGGTGGAGACATAAAAAGAAAAATTCTTAACTGCGAAGCCTATTGGATTTTTAAACTTGGTACTAGATACCCCACAGGTCTAAATATGAAAAAAGAAATAATACATTTTTATTGATAATGCCTTTAGGATTAATATGAAGCATCGAGTGTCCTCCAATATAGATGTCAAGACAGATGGAATTGTATGTCAATTTGCAAGGTTTTGCTAGATGTTTTCCTGTTCTTCATCTTTTCTTTTATTGGGCTGCTTTCTCACTATGCGTTTTTTTTTCTTTTTGCATTGTGAGACTGTGGCGCCACACACAGTTTACATTACATTTAAGTTAAAAAAAAAATGTATTACTTTTATGTAATTGATACCTTTGTAGTATTTATTTATGCCTGTATCATTATATTTTGTATTGAGTGTGTATTTAATATGGAGGTGGTTTATGTTGTCTCTGAGTGTACTTAGCCTCCCCCTCCTCCTCTCTCTCCTTTGTGTGGCAAAGTCCACTAATTGCATTAGCTGGTTTGAAAGGGAGGAGAAGGTATTTTAGTAGCTCTGAGACATATACAGTTCAGGTTATGAGTAAGAACCGTTCCGGTTCGAAACATGTCAACCTGCTATGTGAAATGGTGTAGGGATGTCCATATTGTGAGTGCTCTATGAAGTTTGAATAAAAGACGGACTACAAACATTTCCTGCCCTGTGCTGGAGTACTTGTAAGAAAGAAAATTACTCTTGGACCAGTAGCATGCAGTTCATTTTATCCTAAACTAAGTGTTATTCTAAAATACAGTAGAATTCTTCATTCTTCATGAACAAGTATTAATTTCTACACTGCTGTTTCCACCCTCCGTTAAGTAAGCAGAGCGTAATGAATAGCTGTAGACTATGACCTGTATTTTGCAGTGGTGGATGAATTGTGTCTCTAACATCTTACAACATCTTACTTCGGTTGACTGTGGTAAATGTTGCTGCTGGAAATTAGTTATTCTAAGTTCTGGAGATTGGGAGAGCAAGTCAATTTTTAATTTGATTGTTAATTACTTTAGGATTGTGAATATTGCTAAAGGCATTTGATTCAAAGTATAGACATCTGTCCACATAACCTAAAGGTAAGGAGGTAAGAAAGTTGTTTGTCAATGAAGCAAAGCTGACTTTGTGATTTGGCTGAATGTGTTATCTGTGGTTTCCTATGTGGTAGGAGGAGAAACTACTGTATTGTTTCAAAGGGAACACAAGTATACAAATATGGTACAGGATTGTCTTCAAAATGTGTTCTTCCCATGTCAAAGAGGGTTTATTTCTTGGAGAGAACATTGGTCCATATCCAAATGTCCCTGCTTATTCAGTTCTCATTGTTAATAGCCATGTGGTACCCCACAAACCACATGGCCATTGACAATGAGTACTAAATACATTTTTTGGGGTCATTTATTAAGACTAGAGTTTAAGACGCTGGACTTAATAAGCCCCTGCGCTGGCGGTAGATCCATCGAAGTTATGCAGAGGCGCCGGCCTCTACATAGCTTTAGCCTATCCTGTGCCATTCTAAATATAAGCCAGCTTCCTTTAAGACCATTTCTTGTCTAAAAAAGGCATAGAAAATGATGAATGAGACGGGCCTGTTGGCCCCTCCACCTTCCCATGCCACGCTCAGTTTGTTAGACCTGGCGTAAGTGTGGAAAAATAGCAGATTGTGGTGCAAATAACCTTTGCGCCAGAAATACGCCAAATATAAGTGTATTTCTTATCATAAATGATCCACTATGTTTCTAACAAGCTACTGTAATAGAATACCACTTTGGCTTCCATGGAAGTTTCTGCTTCAGCAGGCTCTGACTGTCCAAGTAATCACACCATACTTGTGCTTGGACAGCTAGTAGAATTGCTGCTCATTCCAACTCACTAGAACAGGGCTTAACTGAAGTATTAAACACAACTTATGAGCAAGAGTGATGCAGTTACTGGAAGTATGCAAGTAAGCATGCATGGGATAGGCATAAGGCCATCCTTCATATAAGATGGGGCCTCGGGCTATTCATAGTATTCAGTATATTGGGCAGACTAGATGGGCCAAATGGTTCTTATCTGCCGACACATTCTATGTTTCAATGTTTCTATGTTTCTAAGTAAACCTTTTACAACTAGTGGATATGGACCAGATGTAATGGACAGTGGTTGTGGAATAACTGTAACAACTAACTGGTTTGACTTTGAGCTAAGGGTGTTAATCTGGGGGTCCCCTGGTTTTCACCCTTTAACCCCTATTCAGAGATCTGGCCTTAGCTTCAGAGGAGCCACTACCTCTTGGAATAGTCCTGGCATAGTTGGCAGCTAAACCCACATGTTGCAAAGTACCAACGGAACAGGCAATAATCGTAGTGAGGAATCAGGCAGAGGTCAGGGCAGCAGAGTTTTTGCATTGATCCAACCAATAATTATTCCCAATATTTACCATTTTGTAACTGAAAACAGCTACCCTAAATAGGTAATTTAATCAAAAGAAAAAAAGGAATCCGTAGCCATAACATTGCCATAAAATCTATTTTTATTAATTTAAGATTAAAATACCAAAAACAAATAAATATGATATGGGGTAAGCCAAAATTTACTACAATCGGATATCCCACAAGGTATGCAGTTCAATCACTTCATATTTATCAACCGTCAAATCAAATATCAGCCCTAATTTGCTGTATGCTTAATGCTACTATAACCTGGATCCTAATGTGAAAATTCACAACTATGCAACCTGTTTAATAATATGTATATCAGGTACATGCAATTTAATATGTATATAAAACAATATGCTCCCCTACCATTATCTACATTTTCTCAGCCCTTAAAGGGGTTATCCAAGATTATAAAATGCCCCCCATAGGCCAGGCCCCTCACAGTGTATATACTTACCTGGCATCCTGCTCCCTGCACTGCTCCTGTGCCCGCACTGACGCTGCTGCTTCTCCCTATGCGCGGATGACAACATCTGGTGTCAGGTGGGGGCAGCCAATGGCAGGCGGTGTGGGGATGAGCATGCCTGCCATTGGCTGCTTTGGGGGGAAGCAAGACACTGGATGTTTTCATCCGTGCATGGGAAGAAGCAGCAGCTGCGGTGTGGGGATCAGGTGTGGCGCAGGGAGCAGAGAGCCAGGTAAGTATATTCATTGTGAGGGGCCTGGGCACATGGCAGAGCATTTTATAGTCTTGGATAACCCCTTTAATAATTATTTTATCCACAGCAACATTATATCAAAATTAGGGTGCCTACCGAAACTGCACACTTCACACTTGTGGGATGTCCAACTCCCTCTACGTGAGTTTCGCATAAGCTTCGTCAGGACGTCTCCAATACAACACAGCCTGCAAAATCCATCAGATCAGAAGAGCTCTCTGGCAGCTGTCTGCCTGCAGCCCCTCTCTGACCTTTCCTGAAGGTAAACTTAGCTCAAATAATATTTAATATACTTTTATATTTTATTTTATTTTTAGATTTGAGCTTAGATTAATTTAAGGAGAGGTCAGCTATTGGTCAGAGATTAGCTGTACACAGAGCAGTGAGAGAGACAGATTTAGCACAGAATGAGCCATTTGAGCAGCCTGCATTGCAGTGTATTACATGGAAGCTTTAAGGCCCCTTTCACACGGGTGAGAATTCCACGCGGGTGCAATGTGTGACGTGAATGCATTGCACCCACACTGAATCCGGACCCATTCACTTCAATGGGGCTGTGCACATGAGCAGTAATTTTCACGTATCACTTGTGCGTTGCGTGAAAATCACAGCATGTTCTATATTCTGTGTTAGAATAAACACATAGAAATGAATGGGGCTGCTTGAAAATCGCATAGCATCTGCAAGCAAGGGAGGATGCAATGCGATTTTCACACATGGTTGCTAGAAGAAGATGTAAGTAAATTGATAAAAGTCAACTTACTGTATTATTTTCCCTTATAACATGATTATAAAGGAAAATAATAGCATTCCTTATACAGAATGCTTACTTAAATGTGGCTTAAGGGGTTAAAAAAAATAAAAAATTACTCACCCCATCCAATTGATCGCGCAGCCGAGCATCATCTTCTTTCTTCTTCTTTGAGGACCTGCAAAAAGACCTTTGCTGACGCAATCACACTCACCTGAGCACGATTACTTCTTTAAAGGTCTTTTTGAAGGTCCTCAAAGAATAAGAAAGAAGATGATGCCTGAGTGCACGATCAATTGAATGGGGTGAGTTAATTTATTTTATTTTTTAACCCCTTAAGCCACATTTAAGTAAGCAGTCTGTATTA
The DNA here is from genome assembly GCA_033119425.1 of Bufotes viridis. Lineage (NCBI taxonomy): Eukaryota > Metazoa > Chordata > Amphibia > Anura > Bufonidae > Bufotes > Bufotes viridis. The sequence goes on from CM065591.1 coordinate 78,273,102, forward strand.
AGAATGCTATTATTTTCCTTTATAACCATGTTTTAAGGGAAAATAATAAAATCTGCACAACACCTAACCCAAACCCAAACTTCATTGAAGAAGTTTGGGTCTGGGTACCACATTCAGTTTTTTCTCACGCGCATGCAAAACACATTGCACAACAGAACACATCGCACAACAGAACACAATCGCAGTCAAAACTGCTACTCGTGCAGGTTTCCCGCAATGCGCCCGCATGGCATCCGGCCCACACCCGCGGCGCCCGTCTGAAAGAGGCCTAAAAGGTAAACAGAAGGTTTTTGATAAAATCATTTGCATATGTTTTTTACTTATAAAAGTACATGCAATGCAAAGTTTAAAAATGTTACTGAAGACCTTGGAATATCACAATTTATTGTGATCCTCAGATTAGCAATAAGAAAATTTAAAAATTGACAAACAGACTAGCCTAAAATCTTTCCAGCCTTTGCCCAGTGTCATGCAGTAATAAATAGCAAGCAGAACTTTAGTTACGATTACACTGTACAGCACATAAGCAAATGCAAACTGTATAAGACAAAGAAAGATGATGCAATTATACTTTTATAATAGTTATGCTTTTGCTGGATTATTGCCAACTCATAAGTTTCTACTGGGTGCCCCATAGTTTGAAACCGTGCTATGTAGTAAATTGATGTGTGAAGCTCAGCACATAACAGGCTTCATCCATGTGTAAAATAATTACACTTTAAAAGAAGCTGACTGTTAAAGGAATCCGTACTACACTTTAAAGCTTAAGGCTGCTTTTTCCAATTAACCGCACGGCGACACAGTGCTTAGAATTACAGAATTACGTCTGAGCCTCTACTAGGAGGATTCTGTCCAGGGTACAAGTTACATGTAGATTGTACCCTCTCCATCTCTCTTATTGTACATAACCTTCCACACCTTGTATAGGTATTAGGCTGCGCCTGCAGGCTCTTCTGAAGAGGAAAATGATGTGAATGAAGACAGTAAATGAACATCTGTGCATAATACTAAAGATAAAGTTAATATTTAATAACTAGAAAGAGACTTTATATACAATGTGACTTTACATATAACGTGACTTTACATATAAAAATGCTCCTTCATTAAAGAGTCAAGACCCCAAAAATGGGGTAGAATACTCAAAAATAGTGATGAGCGGCAGGGGCAATATTCGAATTTGCGATATTTCGTAAATATTTTGTAGACTATTCGTCATATATTTTCGAATTTGCGGCTATTTTCTTGATTGCAGTACAGGCGGGGGTCACTATAGGTACATTTTTCAAGCTGCTAGAAGTTTCCTGAGACTGGAGAAAATGGTTGGCACAGCAGAACATTACAATAGCATTATATGCAGATAGAGTGCTCCGATATATTCGTGATTGCGCAAATCGGCAATTAAAGATGTGCATATTTTTGCGCAATACGTCCAAATTCACATTTTAGCAGGTCTAACTACATATTAGTGATTGGTGCACTAAGTATTGTTGTGAACTTGTGACATCACAGCACTATGTATGTATGTATGTAGTATATATACATACATACATACAGCACTTTGTATGTAGCATGTATGTATGGATAGCAGCACTACCTAACACCTTGCACTGGAACCCTGCGCCATCAGCTACACTATATCACTATCTAGCCTACACTTACTGTCTCCCACTAACTATCTGTATTGTATGTATAAGCTAACTAACTACCTATCTAATATAATGTGACACAGGAAAGCAAAGAGCACAGCAATGGCACTGTTGTCTCTTTCAGAACTATAATAAACTGTAGAAAATGGCTGTGGGGAGGTTCTTATATAGTAAGGGGTAGGCAACTTTCCTATTGGTTGCTAGGGATTTTGCTAAGTTCAGACAAAGACATTGCAGCCTTCTCATTGGCCCACAAGCAAAAAGGGAGGTTACTGATAAAAAAAAGTACAATATTTGAAAATACAAATATACATCCATATATTCTAAATTTTCGCGAATTCTCAAAGTTGCGATATTCACGATTAAAATTCGCGATTCGAATATTCGCGCCCAACACTACTCAAAAAGAGCCAACTCAATACACACAGAAAAACCTACATAAAGACACCTAAGTCTCTATAGCTCAAAAAGTGATCCTTAATATATAAAGCTGAGTGTATGTATGTGCGTGTATGTATGTATGTGTGCATGTATGTCTGCTAATGGAATCCACACCGTAGCATTTACAATCACGAATTTTGGCACATAGGTACATTAGGTGTCCAAGAAGGTTTAGACCGCGTCTCAGCTCTCTAGAACGTACCTTTCCTGAGACATTTCCAAAAAATACATTAGCCTGGTCACATGACCCTTATCAGCCAATAGAAGCTCACAGGCCATTAGTCTCCACATACACAGGAAATCTGTCACCAGGATAATCGCTATTGAAGTAAAGCCATGGCCTAATAGCACTTAGTACCTTATTTCCAGATGTGCTTTTGTTCCAGCAATAGACGTTTTTTTTTTAATCCTCTGAAAATCCAGTTTATTTGGTATGCAAATAAGCCAGTAAGGTGCCCAGAGGGGCGGAATTGGGCACTAGCAGGAGGAGTGCCTGGGCTCCTTTCTGCAAAAGTGACACCCCTCTGGGCACCTTACTGGCTCATTTGCATACCAAATAAACTGGATTTTTAGAGGGGCAGGGCGCTGTGGATGACACTGTTAAGGGCGCGGAGTGCTGTAGAGGTCACAGTTCAGGGGGCAGGTAAAAGACGGGCTTAAAAACCCCACACCCAGGTCCCATCACGCACACGGCCTGGTTAGGCCATATCCCCTCCCACTCCGCAACCTACGGGGATTGAAAAAATGAAAGCAAAATTCAACTTCTATCAGCTGCAGGGGTGAGGAAGAGGGCGACTTTCTCCCTGCAGCTCACGCTCAGACAGCACAGTGCTGCTGTTTGAGAGTGAGCTGTTCAAAAGGACATCCCTTTGTCTGTCCAGGCCCTGCACCTGCTGGAGGACAGGGAGTCTGAAAGCTGGACTGTCCGGCCTGAAACTGGACCTCTGGCCACTCTAGGGGCAGGCTGCTGTGGAGGTCACAATTAAGGGGACAGTCCTCTATGGAGGTCAGTGTTAAGGGGCAGATTGCTGTTGAGGCCACTGTTAAGGGGTGGGGTGTTGTGGAAATCCCTGTTAAGGAGACTGGGTAGTGTGGAGGTCACTAATAAACGGGTGGCCGCTGTGGAGGTCACTGTTAAAGGGGTGGGCCACTGTGGGGGTCACTGTTAAATGGGCAGGAAACGATGGAGTTCACAGTTAAGGGGACGTCCGCTATGGAGGTCAGTGTTAAGGGATTGGGGTGCTGTAGATGTCACTGTTAAGGGGGAGAGTGTTGTGGAGGTCACATTTCAAGGGAATGGAGCTCTTTGGAGGTCACTGTTAAGGGGGTAGGTTATTCTGTAAATCACTGTTAAGGAGACAGGGTACTGTGGAGGTCACTAATAAAGGCGGCATCCGCTGTGGAGGTCATTGTTAAAGGGGAGGGCGCTGTGGATGTTACTGTTAAGGGGGCAGGCCGCTGTGGAGGTCAATGTTAAAGGGGCAAGCACTTTGGAGGTCACTGTTAAAGGAGGAGGGGACTCTGGAGGCCACCATTAAAGAAGTAGTGGTGTACTGTAAGGTCACTGCTAAGGCAGTGGTGTACTGTGAGGTCACTGTTAAGGGAGTGGGGTATTGTGGCAGTCACTGTTAAAGGGGCAGTCGCTGTGGAGGTCACAGTTAAGGGTACGGCCCCTTTGGAGGTAACTGTCAAGGGGGTGCGGTGCTGTGGAATTCACTATTCAAGGGGCAGGCTACTGTGAAGGTCAAAGTTGAGGGGGTGGGCTACTGTGGAGGTCCCATTTTAAGGAGACGCCGCAATGTGTGTGTGTGTGGGGTGCGGGCTGTGGAGGTCACTGTTAAGGGGCGGGGTACTGTAGATTTCACTGTTATAGTGGATACTGTTGATATCTTTTAATGACACACACAAACATTAAATGAAATAGATGAAATATACCCATGCGAAGCTGCGTCTTTCAGCTAGTAAAATGATGAAAATAGAGATAAAACACATCACTATAAGTGTGTTTTCACCTGAGGGATAATGTAACAATACAATCAGCATAGGAGGGGGATAACTATACAAAGTAACTACTAAATTGCCCGATATATAACAGTCAGTACATTGGTAAATATTGCACAATTAATGTGCAAGTGTTAAAGCATATATTATATCTAATGCATAGACTCTTCGCTCCAAAATAAACAGTAAATGGGTAAAAATGATCGTTACATACCCATAAGTAATGTGATCAACTCAGGAGATACCCCATATACCCCAACATGCGTTTCGACAACACCTTCATCTGGGTGCCCCAATGCATCTATGCATTAGATATAATAGATATTTACTTTAGCACTTGCACATTGCCTGATTAATATTTACCAATGTTCTGCTTGTTATATCTTGGGCAATTTAGTAGTTACTTTGTATAGCTTCCCCCCCTCCTATGGTGATTGTATTGTCATATTATCCCTCCGGTGAAACCATATGTTTGTGTTTCATCTCTATTTTTATCATGTATATGTATCAAATAAAGATTATCACTTTTTGAGCTATAGAGACTTAGGTGGCTTTATGTAGGTTTTATAAGTGAACAGGGTTGAGTTAAATCAAAGATGAATTTGCAGGAGGATGGGGAGGGGGATGTGGAGGTGGTAATCAGCATTAACAACCTAAATCGCTGCTCTGTTTTCATTCATTTTCAATCAGCTATTATCTATTAATATAGCAATAACAAATGACAAGACAGGTGCACACTGCAGTCTTACTAAGCCCTCAAACTGATGTTAAAATTGAGAGATTAGTCAACATGTCCTACTATGGTCCCGAGCTACTTGAGAAACCTTGTCGTGGTGCTCGGGCTTAGACATGTCCTCCATAGTAGGACATGTTGACTAATCTCTCAATTTTAACATCAGTTTGAGGGCTTAGTAAGAACGCAGTGTGCACCTGTCTTGTCATTTGTTATTGCTATATTGTTATATTATTTATCACATCCACACTATTGCCATCTTGTATAGGATGTCCATTGTGGTAATCTTGGTCCGCTGCGGGCATCCTCCACCGTATGTATTTATGCTGGGGATCGCCATTAGCAACGCGCCACAAGTGCCGGATCTGCTCCCCTGTATATATATGCACAACTGCATTTTTGGCTTGAGCACATTCTGCTTCATGCCACCTTTCAGTTGTTTTGTATATATATAATTTTTGAAGGTGTATAAACTCCTATGTAAATGTAGCCTGTTTTCCATCCACAAGCTACATTTAGGTGCACCTGTGAGGCCTGGGCCATATCAGCCAGTCTTGGGTGGGGCTCACAGCCCTCTCCCTCCTCCCATTGCAGTCATGGTTACATGCTGAAGGAAACTGAGGAGTCTGCTGCGAGTTGGCCTATACATTACTGTAATGCACACTGGCCCCTGGTATTGCCCATACGGCACAGGTGGGTGAGTGTTAGGTCCCAAGCTACTTGAGAAACCTTGGCGTGGTGCTCGGGCTTAGACATGTCCTCCATAGTAGGACATGTTGACTAATATCTAAATTTTAACATCAGTTTGAGGGCTTAGTAAGACCGCAGTGTGCACCTGTCTTGTCATTTGTTATTGCTACGTTGTTATATTATTTCTCACATCCACACAATTGCCATCTTGTGTAGGATGTCTATTGTGGTACTTGTGGTCCTCTGCGGGCATTCTCCACCGTATGCATTTATGCTGAGGATCGCCATTAGCAACGCGCCACAAGTGCAGGATCTGCTCCCCTGTGTATATATGCACTACTGCATTTTTGGGTTGAGCACATCCTGCTTCATGCCACCTTTCAGTTGTTTTGTATTATCTATTAATACTAATAATCCTAATTATAAAGCGCCACCATATTCCAGAGGGTTCATGTACAAATCAAAACACATCACAAAATTACAGGGTAATATAAATCTTGAAACACTAGTAGTGAGGGCCCTGCTTTCAAGAGTTTACAATCTATGAGGAAATAGGGATGACACAAAAGGTAAAGTTGGTTGTTTTACAAAGCGGGTTATTTGGGCACTATACAGTACATCATGAATGTCGGGTGAGGCAATAAAATATATTGCACATGACACCATTTGATCTAAGGCGAGCCCTCACATTGGAGGTTTTAGAGTATTGGCCCCTTTTATCCCTATAATACATTCCTGTATTTTCCCAGAAGAAACGTATTGGTAAAAGGCAGTTAGTGTTGATCGAATCGAGATCAAAAGTCGCTTCTGTGAAAACTTTATTTGAATGTTGTATGGAGATCCGTTTAATGTAAGGACTCTGCTGAGGTGATATTCGTTATCTCCAAAGTCTCGCGAGACTTTGGTGAATAACTTTGGACTTCGATTTTTCAAGTTGAAAACTATTTTAAAACTGGGATCCGAAGTTACCTTTGGTACCTTTTGATACCTAGGTACCGAAGCCGACTTCAGATCCCAGTTTTAAAATTGTCTTCAATTTCAATAATCGATGTCTGAAGTTATTCAACAAAGTCTCGCACGACTTTGGAGATAACAAATTTTACCTCGGTGGAGCCCATACGTTTAAATGCTGTATGGAGATGGATCTTGGAACAGCATTCAAACAAAGTTTTCACAGAGGCAACTTTGGATCTATGATCCGAAGCTCGCTTTGCTCAACACTAATAGTGGTACATTTTTGTGTCCTTTCTATTTTAGAGTAAACATAGATGTCTGAAGAATGACCAAAATGTCAAATAAACCCCTGTATTAATTTGTATTGATTTATTTCTTCTGCTGACCTGCCTTGTTCCTGTCCTGTCAGCATCTATTGTGTTTTTCTTGTTTGTCTTATTTTATTACCTCATACTCCTTCTGCCAGTACTGACTGTTCCTCATGTTCTGCATCCAATTATATTCAGGTAATAGGCAGCGACCTGTGTGCATCGCTTCCTTGCAATTTTCTACAATGGAAAACATTTGCCCATCAAATCTACAAGACTCAGAGGCTCTCAATAAAAGCAAATACAAAAAGATATCAACTAACATAACATCTTCATAACGCTCTATATATCAGACTTGATCAGAGAGCACCATAAAGTCCCCAAAAGAAATAAAAAACATTTACTAGAAAACTTTGTTCTCCTGCTTTGTATTCATAAATCACTGAGCATACCACATGTGGCAGGTAATGATCGTCATTCATCAAGTACCGCTCTTCTAAAAATGTGAGCACACATGTCCCTGCTTCATTTTCCAGGTTTGCCTTCTTAAAGTTTTTTTTTTTTTTACATATTATTTTTTAACCTTTTTCACAGATGGCACACTTTTATAAAAAAAAAAACGTTATTTTGCTGTTAGTTTTCTGTCTGTGAAATGGTGCAAATCTTGAAATAATTGTATATTGGAGGATGACCAAAGGAAACCGAAATGTCACACAATATGTCACAAAATCATCTGTGCCATTTTCACCCATCAGAAAATCTCTTCTACAGTGTAGACTTAGTAAGACTTAATAAGACTTCACTGTCCAACTATGTTCTGAATGTGGAGGACATTTATAGAAATTGTGTCAACTGTGATGAGAACCTACCATAGCTGAAATGCTATACAAATTTGTGTGTAATTTCCACTTTTAGATCGACTATACTTCATAAATATGTCTAGGCAATTATTATACATGTCCTGCAGTACATTCTATTGTAAGAACTTTATGGCCTCATGCACACAGTAAACCCTGTCCGTCAGTGCACTACAGAGCTGTAGACACTCTGTGTGTCAATGTATGGCTTCTGTATGGTAGCGCAAAGTGCGCCTCCCCCCAGGGCCCTCTAATGCGACCCAGGTGTAGTAGGAATGCCGAGTGGTGTAGTGAGGCCTAAATGTCTCTTTATGTGTCACAGTGCTCCTACCACTGGACCCCAGGCTTTGGCCCCCCCCAGGGCCCTCTAATGCGACCCAGGTATAGTAGGAATCCCGAGTGGTGTAGTGCGGCCTAAATGTCTCTTTATGTGTCACAGTGCTCCTACCGCTGGACCCCAGGCTTTGGCCCCCCCAGAGCCCTCTAATGCAACCCAGGTGTAGTAGGAATGCCGAGTGGTGTAGTGCGGCCTAAATGTCTCTTTATGTGTCGCAGTGCTCCTACCGCTGGACCCCAGGCTTTGGCCCCCCCAGGGCCCTCTAATGCGACCCAGGTGTAGTAGGAATGCCGAGTGGTGTAGTGCGGCCTAAATGTCTCTTTATGTGTCACAGTGCTCCTACCGCTGGACCCCAGGCTTTGGCCCTGAAGCAATATAGTTCAGACCTTGTATGTAGTTGAACAGCAGCTTTACTTGAGTAACTGTTCATCCAAAACAATCTTCAAGCTGTATCTTGGTCCTAGCAGGCGTTAGCATAAACAGGCTTGCTTTCTCCATCTCTGCTTTACTGACAGGCTTGCATAATACTCTGCTTTACTTCTTAAAGCTGCACTAAATTCTGCTTAAGTCTGGTTACTGTACTTTAGGACTGTCCTGGTATCCTTGGATGGGGTGTCGTCGACTGTTATTCCCCTCCTGAAACTCAGTAAAACTTATATGCAGCCGAAGAACTCTTCCTCTTGCTGATTTATCTTATAGTGGCTGAAGAACTATTCCTCTGGCCCCTATGTATTCCAGGGAAAAGGTATAAAAAATATTGAAAAAGGTTAGAAAAGTGTATATATATGTGATCCTGGTTAAAATATCCAGGTGTCTCTGTCAAGATTTATATAAGCAAGCACCAAACTCCTTATGTAGAAAAATGCGGGATCTCACTGTTCCTATCTTAAGCAAACAGGTGGGTCTAGGATTGCAATTAATAATATAGTAAATTCACTTGAATAAAAACAAAGGTGACTCAGAGTCTACTCACTTCGCTGGGGGGCTGTCAGTCAGGTTAAGCTCAAGAAGACGCCTGAGACAGTACCCCCCCGGCCGGGATCGCATGTAGAGTCTTAGAAGTTGAAGTCAGCACACCAGTGGGGCTTCTGTTCAAAATTCTTTATTAGGGTGATACAGGCTCAACGCATTTCGGGGTAAGGTAGACCCCTTCCTCAGGAGCAGAAGATATTAGCTCTCACATCCAGGGCCTCCAGGTGACGTCTCCTCTGATGTAGACGTTTTCTTTCATCTTCTCCATTTGGTCCCTACATCTTCTCTCAGCCGCGCCTCGTCTCTCATGTCACACAAATCACCACAGTACTGAGAGACGAGGCGCGGCTGAGAGAAGATGTAGGGACTGAATGGAGAAGATGAAAGAAAACGTCTACATCAGAGGAGACGTCACCTCCGTTTTTTTTTTGTTTTTTTCTCTCAAATTGTCCCTATGTATTCCAGACATCTTTCTTCATGGCCAGCAGAGCTTAGGTTGCTCTGGCTGGCATAGGCACGCCTGAGCATGCGCCTGCTCCCACTCCTCTCCTGTCTAGAACTAGACTCCAATGCCAACTAACTAGAAACTTCCCCCCCACCCTTCCAGCAGAAAGCAGGACCAGCCCACTTCTGCCCGAAGGGGAGAGAATGGAATGGTGAGTTCTATTCTATCTAAGGATAGCTCTGCCATTTAGGCTGCCACCTGCTGAACTCCGGGGTGTTACACTAGGAGGGGGTTCTCACATTAAAGTAAAGCTATATAATGAGAATACTTCTAAAATATTGCATACCATAAATACCATACCATAAAAAAACCTCTGTATCAGAGATGTCAACCTGGGAGCACCCTTACGCTAGTGATATGCTATGGAAATAATGAGAGTGTCCTTTATGAGGGGTGTGGCTTATAGAAAAGGGTAATTTTAATATATTCAGACATCATATTAAGATCAAACCCCAGACCACTAAACAAATTCAAAGACCCCAGACTAGTTTATATATACCCTCTGTTATCACTTTTTGCACCATCAGTCATCACCTTGATTCAGCCATTATTATAGTATTCTCCATCCATGCATTACTTCTTTTGCAGGCACACCCTTTACGTATATTGTGTTTCTTGTCCCCTCTCCAGTGTCATTCTGGTGCACTGTATAAGAGTACCTTCACATGCAGCAGATTTTTATACAGAATGTTTTTTCAACTGATAATGAATTCGATTCATATGAATAAGGTTTGCAGAAATCCATGTGTTTGCCACCAACACAAATGAATGAAACAGGTCTTCAGCCCCAGAAATTTCGGCAAAAAATCCACCATGTGTGAAGGCATCCTGAATTCTCTGCCTACCTCCTATCTCCTCGTGCTTAAAGGGGTTGTCTCGCTTCAGCAAGTGGCATTTATCATGTAGAGAAAGTTATTACAAGGCACTTACTAATGTATTGTGATTCTCCATATTGCCTCCTTTGCTGGCTTGAATCATTTTTTCATCACATTATACAGTGCTCATTTCCAGGGGTTATGGTCACCACTGCAGTGCAGATAAACGTGGCTGAGATGGGAGTTGCTGCGCATGCGTGCCTATGCGTGCTCTAATGGTCCTGGCCACCAGAGAGGCCAGAACTTTTTCCTATAGTGTGCAAGCATGACCACCGCTGCTGGTTTTCAGGGTGGCTGTAACCCCTGGATACGAGCAGAAAAATTAATCAGGCCAACAAAGGAAGCAATATGGACAATCACAATACATTAGTAAGTGCCTTGTAGTGCTTTTCTCTACATGATAAATTAAATTTGCTGAAGGGAGACAACCCCTTTACCCACCTTACAATTTTCCTGGAGCTCAGCTCCTGCTTTGGGGAAAGCACTTAACTGTTCTGCAAGCCCAGCTTGTGCAGAAGGGGAAGGAGGAACTTCAGCTGCTCATATCTACAGACTGGTACTAGAGGCCTGGTCCTGTTTGAAAGCTGGCATTCCAGGCTTTGATACAAGACCAAAATGACAGCATTAGCACTAAATAAGCAGGAGATATCAATATTAGAAATCGAGTCGGCAAAAGAAGTGGTAAAACCTACTTTTACTTTCACTTTCAGCTACATTTACTGCATACCTATTTCTAAGAGTGATATCTTCCCATGTAGTAAAAATAATGCTGTTATTTGTATCCTTTAAAAGCTTGGAATGTCAGCTTTCAAACAATTCAATACCTCTAGCTGCTATCAACCCAGAGATATGAGCAGCTAAAGCTGCCATCACCTCACCTTCAGTCTAGAAGAGGAGGGGGTCACTGGGGAAGCTTACAACCTGCAGGAGGAGAGAAAATATATAGAAATCTGTCATTATCCTCACTGTACTGACCCACATAATAAAGTTATGTTATTTATACCACACAGTGAATGCTGTAAATAAATTCCACAAAATAATGTTAAAATTGCTGTTTTTCTATCTTTCTCTATAAAAAAAAGATGTAATGCACTATATATACCCCGAAAAGGTTCAGAAAAACTACAACTAATCCCGCAAAAAAATTTTTTTTTCGAGAAAACAAAAAATTATGAATAGAGATGAGGAAATCGAAGCTGACGAAGTGGAATTCGTTACGAATTTCAGGAAAAATTCGATTTGCAACAAATGCGAATTTTCTCACTCTTCGTGGTAACGAATCACAATTTTTCCTACAATGGCGGCTAAAATAGTGGCTACATGTGTGAGGATATGGGACAAGGAACTCTGGAACCAGCCCTGTGATGTCGCAGCCCTAAAAATACGGTTTCCATCTTGGATTCAGACATTTTCCAGCATTCTGAGTGCAGGATCAGATGTGAGAAGGCGCTAGGAACAGCAATAGCAAAAACCTCATTGTGAAGAAAAAACTGAAAAACGTTTTACAAGTGCAGGGAAAGGATAGGGAGGAATCATTTTACAGCATCTTAGTGAAGGGAAAGACGTCAGAAGGTGCTAGGGGCAGTGATAGGAAAAACCTCATACTGAAAAAAAAAGCAATTTACAAGTGCAGGGAACGATTATTTGGGGATCCAAATAGCCATTAGAAAGCTCAGTCATTCCAGCAATTTGTTCTTGAGGTGCAAGTTCTATGTTGAAAAGCCTTTAGTGGCTTATATATGTGGAAAAAGAAAAATATATACTCGGTTCACTTCTGCAGTAATATGTGGTGAAAGCGTTTAGTGGCCTATTTTAGTACAAAAAGAAAAATATATACACAGTTCACTTCTGCAGTTATATGTGGTGAAAGCGTTTAGTGGCGTATTTCAGTATAAAAAGAAAAGTATATACGCAGTTCACTGTTTCAGTTATATGTGGTAAAAGAGTTTAGTGACATATTTCAGTAGAAAAAGATATTCTCAGTTCACTTTTGCAGTTATATGTGGTAAAAGCTTTTAGTGGCCTATTTCAGTAGAAAAAGAAAAATTTATTCTCAGTTCACTTCTGCAGTTATATGTGGTGAAAGAGTTTAGTGACGTATTTCAGTACAAAAAGAAAAATATATACGGAGTTCACTTTTGCAGTTATAGAGTGGTGAAAGCGTTTAGTGGCCTATTTGTACGAAAAGAAAAATATATACGTACTTCACTGTTGCAGTTATTTGTGGTAAAAGAGTTTAGTGGCCTATTCCACTGCAAAAAGAAAAATATATACGTACTTCACTGTTGCAGTTATTTGTGGGGAAAGCGTTTAGTGGCCTATTTTAGTACAGAATGAAAAATATATACGCATTTCTCTTCTGCAGTTATTTGTGGTAAAAGCGTTTTGGAGCCTATTTCAGTACAGAAAGAAAAATGGGTACCTTTCAGAGAACTCCCAAGTCATCCCAAGCCGTGACAGAGTACCAAGCCGTCATTTCTTTGCAAAAAAGGCAGTACCAGCCCTGCATAAATATGTAGAACAGAAGGAGGGCCAGTCCTTGAGCCTGTCGGTGTCTGCCAAAGTGCATGGCAGTGCCGACGTGTGAATCTGTAACTATGGTCAGGGACAATACATGTCTAGCGTTGGGCGAGCATGCACGTACACTTTTTCACTCGAAGGACAGACAGTTTAGGGAGACAAATTGTGTTTTTTTAGTAAGTTTTGAGTGTTGAAAGGTGTTAGAGACCCAAAAGTCCTTTTAAGGACTATTGTTTTTTCTGGGCTGTGAAAAATATTAGCACAACGTGCGCTAAATTGCATGCAATTGTTTGGCTGCTGGTGACAGCAGTAACATTACCTGCGCTACATCTCCTGTATAATGTTTGCGGATCCCAGATAGCTGTGACATTCCCTGTCCTTTTTTATTAGCCACTGGTGACAGCAGCGACATTACTTGCGCAAGATCTCCTGTAGAACGTTTGCACATCCCAAATAGCTGTGACATTCCCTGTAATTTTTTATTTGCCGCTGGTGACAGCAGAAACATTACCTGCGCTACATTACCTGTATAGCGTTTGCGCAACCCAAATAGCTGTAACATTCACTGTAATTTTTTATTAGCTGCTGGTGACAGCAGCGACATTAACTGCGCTACATCTCCTGTATAACGTTTGCGCATTCCAAATAGCTGTGACAGTCCTTGAAATTTTCTATTAGCCGCTGGTGACAGCAACGACATTACCTGCGCTACATCTCCTGTAAAACGTTTGCGCATCCCAAAGAGCTGTGACATTTCTGTCATTTTTTTATTAGCCACTAGTGACAGCAGCGACATTACCTGTGCTACATCTCCTGTATAGCGTTTCCGTAACCCAAATATCTGTGACATTCACCGTAATGTATTTGTGCATACACTTACAAAACCTGCGGTACTGTATGTGTTACATACTTGCAAGCATATATACCATTTAATATGATGAAGGTGAGCAGTAAGGGACAGGGAAGTAGCCGTGCTGCTGATGGTGCACCACCCTGTTATCCACAAAGTCCAGTCTCTGTAGCCAAGAGTCTGGTCAACAGAATCCTCACTCTGATCCTCCTTGCTTCCACCATGGAGAGTCTTGGCAAACAAATGATCCCAGACTCGGATATTACAAGGACCTCTTTTCATCACCATTCCTTGATTTGGCCCTCTCGCCAAGCCGGCTTGAAGAGGGACATGAAGAGATCTTGTGCACTGATTCCCAAACTCTTGAGCATTCACAGTCAGAAAAATATGACGGTAAGGAATGGCAATTAGTGTTTCACGAGGTGGATGATGATGGTGAGACACAGTTGCCAATAAGTCAACGGCAATTAGTGTTTTAAGAGGTTCATGATGAGGATGAGACACAGTTGTCAATAAGTGAGGTTCTTGTTAGGTCAACAAGTCAGGAGGATGACCAAAGTGAGGAAGTAGAAAAGGAAGTGGTGGACGATGAAATCACTGACCCAACTTGGGAAGGTTGAAAGCCGAGCGACAGCAGTACAGAGGGGGAGGGATCCGCAACACTGCAACAGGCTAGAAGAGTCAGTGGGGTGGCAAAGGAGAAGACGGGCCACACCAAACAGGCCTGCAACTGCTCCCCGGAGCACCCCCTTGCGGCAATCTCCCTTGCCAAGGGATAGGTGTTCTGCAGTCTGGGACTTTTTTGAGGAAAGTGCGGACGATAAAAGAATTGTAATTTGCAAACTGTGCCGTACCAAAATGAGTAGGGGCATGAACACTAGCAACCTCACCACCACCAGCATGATCCGCCACATGGCATCAATGCACCCTAATAGGTGGGCTAAACGCCAGGGTCCACAATAAGTGTCTACGGTTCACACCACTGCCTCCTCTTCCCCTGTGTTACATGCTGGCCAATCCCCTGTCCAAGACGCAGGCCGGGATGCCTCCCGTCTTGCAACTGGATCTTCGCAAGCACCTTCATCTAGCACATCCACTTCTGTGTCCCAGCGCAGCGTGCAGATGTCCATACCCCAGGCCTTTTAATGAAACCGCAAATTCCCAGCCACCCACCCACAGGCCATAGCACTAAATGCGCACCTTTCCAAATTGCTGGCCCTTTTCAAATTGTTGCCATTTGGAGCCTCCACTGCAGGGACAAGTCACAGTGCCTCTCCAGCATACTACATGTGCAGGGCATGGCGGTGTCACGCTGTTCTGCACATGGTTTGCCTTGGCGAACAGAGTCACACAGAAGAGGAACTGCTCCGTGTGATTCATCAAGAAATCGGATCCTGGGTTTCTCCGCCACAACTGAAAACCGAAAC
The DNA here is from genome assembly GCA_033119425.1 of Bufotes viridis. Lineage (NCBI taxonomy): Eukaryota > Metazoa > Chordata > Amphibia > Anura > Bufonidae > Bufotes > Bufotes viridis. Next base: position 78,288,218 of record CM065591.1, read on the forward strand.
CATGGTGACCGACAATGGGAAGAACATGGTGTCGGCGCTGCGTCAAGGAAGGCTGAGCCATGCTCCCTGCATGGCACACATGTTCAATCTGGTTGTCAAGCTGTTCCTGCAGTCTTCCACCCATCTGCAAGACATCCTTAAAATGGCCAGGAAACTTTGCATGCACTTCAGCCACTCGTACACCGCAAATCACACCCTCCTTGAGCTGCAGCTGCAAAACGGCATCCGCTAACATAGGCTGATATTAAACATTTCCACCCATTGGAATTCCACCCTCTATATGTTGGACCGACTATACGAACAGAGAAAGCCAAGAAATCAACGATTTCTTGATGGTCCAAGCGAATTGGAGTACTTCCCTGTATAACTTCGATGTCGGCCAGTGGCAGCTCATGGATGACACTTGCCATTTTCTTAGGCCCTTTGAGAATGCCACGTTACTTTTCAGTTGCAAGGACTACGGGATGAACGACTTCAACAGATGGTGGTAACAATGGGTGGTCAGGGAGCTGGAGACGTGGCGTCTAGATCTCATGGCCACATGAGCCCTGTGGGGGCTGAACTGGAAGAGGAGGAGGAGGGGGGGAGGACATTGGATCACAGGCAATGTGTAGTGAAATGAGTGGTTTTTCTACTCAGCTGACAGGAGAAGAGAAGCAGAAGCAGCCAGAGGAGCTACAGGGCGATGAGGAAGATGAGACAGAGGACCCAGACACACCGTGGCAGTATGCAGTGGAGATGGAGGCAGGGAGTCCACCCCAGTCACTTGCACAAATGGCCTAATGCATGCTCACTCAAAAAGTCACCATTTACCATTCTGGCTCTCCACCTTGTTGGAACCTCACTACCGGTCCAAAATGTAGTCAGTTGGCTGCTGCCTATCTGCGCCATCATCCACCCTCTTGCAGGTCTGACCGGGGGGGGGAAGCTTGCGCTCACGTTCCACTGCCATGGCTGCTGGGGAGGGGTGGGATGGCAGTAGAAGTACTAGCTCCATCAGCAGCAGCCCGCATAGTGAAGAAACTACTCACCAGCAACAGGCAGACCTGGAACAGGGCCTGAACCAGCAGGTGGTGGCATACTTGGACAGCACCCTTCCACCCCACATTGAAGATCCGCTGGACTACTGTGCAGCCTAACTGGATTTGTGGCCGCAACTTGCAGAGTTTGCCATGGAAAAGCTGTCCTGCCTGGCCAGTACTGTGGCATCAGAGCGGGTGTTTAGTGCGGCGGGGGCTATAGTTACCCCAAGGAGAACTCGCCTGTCCACCCAAAATGTGGAGAGACTGATCTTTGTCAAGATGAATCAGGTGTGGATTAGCCAGGATTTTAAGCCACCAATTCCTGATTCATCTGATTAGATCATCCATGCCGCCTCACCCTTGAAAAAAGAGACTGGTTTCTTTTAGCTACCTGCCTCAGCTACTACTCTGATGCTGCCACCCGCCTGATATCACACATCTGATGCCAAGTGCTCCTTCTTTCATCCACCTTCGTCAGCGGTTACTTGTATTGCCACCCACTGCCCCAGTCTGTCACCGGGTCACTTGGTGGTCTCCTGATGCTGCTGCTGCCATCTCCACACTATGTCACCATCACTCTGTGGTATCCCACTGCTGCTGAAATCTCCACAGTATGTCACCCTCACAGTCTGTGGGATCCTTATGCTACTGCCAAATTCACACTATGTCACCTTGCCACTCTGTGGTATTCTGCCACTGCTGCTGCCTTCTCCACACTATGTCACCTGGCCACTCTGTGGTATCCTGATGCTGCTGCCATATCCACACTATGTCACCTTGCCACTGTGTGGTATCCTGATGCTGCTGCCATCTCCACACAATGTCACCTTGCCACTCTGTGGTATCCTGATGCTGCTGCTGCCATATCCACACTATGCCACCTTGCCACTCTGTGGTATTCTGATGCTGCTTCTACTGCCATCTTCACACTATGTCACCTTGCCACTCTGTGGTATCGTGATGCTGCTGCTGCCATATCTACACTATGTAACCTTGCCACTCTGTGGTATTCTGATGCTGCTTCTACTGCCATCTTCACACTCTGTCACCTGGCCACTCTGTGGTATCCTGATGCTGCTGCCATATCGACACTACATATATCCAAAATGGAATGGGGCATAAATCAATCACCGGACACAGTCCCAATATCGTAATGAACCCCAAAAAACAGGCATTCCGAATTTATCAATAATACATCTTTATTAAACATATAGTTTGTACATAAAAACGTCACAAAATATTTAAAACAAGTTAGGTGGTGCAAGCTACATATCGGGCCATGTAATGCCCAAATGAGGAGTGACAATTATGTATATAGTGAATATTATAAAAGGTTGAACTACCAGGAGCAGCATATAAGAGCAGCAAAGATTGGTCAATGGAGGATCTATAGCAGCAGCTATCAGTAAAGTGCATAGTGCATAATGAATCATGGATCCCTCCCATCACATAGAAGACCCCACATAAACTCCTGGTATATAAATTATTTACCTCACTAGTATCAGATGTCCGTGTCACTTGGTCACCCCTCAGTCCCAACGCGCGTTTGCTTTTTAATGCTTCATCTGGGGAACGCTAGCAGTATAGTGAACTCCTTGTCTATTTATATCCTACCTAATCCTGGGTAGTGGATGCACTTGAAAGATTGCTAATTACTCCTCCCCCAACAACCAGTGTCATATCATGCTTGCACCATCCTTGACGCTGAACGTGTCCCACAATTCGCGTCCCCAATGGTAACGTAAATAGCATCATTGCGCATAATTCACATCATTGCGTCATTTTCACGTGACCATATCCGCCACGTTACCTGATCAGGTGGTGCCCGCCCTTTCTCCAAGTCATGTGATCGCGAACCTGCGTCACGTGAGTGATAATGGCATATATTTTGCGCAATGGTACCAATAACACTGTGCGAACATGAGTTCTCCCAGCCATGCGACGAAATATGGGCATCACAAGGCAGGGAGAAAAAGCTCACAACAGAACCATCCCCATCCTGAACGTTGTGTTGACAACGGTGGCCCCTGAACCACAGTAAAGTGCATAATAATCATCGCCCTAACTACCAATCAAGCCATAATAAATACATTACTATGCATAAATAAGGTAAAAAGAATAAGTTCATCGTGAATAAAAATAATTAAATACTTAAAAATTTAAGTGCCAAATCAAGTGATAAAGTGCAAGTGCCAGTGATCACACGTGAGAAACGTGACATAAAGATAGCCTACATGCTAAAATAATTTGATTTATATATACCATAAGTGTGGTATCACATAGTGTATCCCATACATAATTCCAATTATATAGTTACATAGTTGTACAATTGTATGATCGCTACAAATGTATCGTGTAAACATAAGAAAGACAATCAAAAAAGAACAGATGAAAAAATAATAAGTGGATTGATTACCATCCCAGATGGATCATCAAAATAAGTGCACTGTTGGAAAGGTATTCACTCTAGTCAAATAGATCATGACTCAGGATGGTATGGTCTATGGAAGAAGGGGACAGAACAATCAGCAATCTCACAGAATATATATTCATTAAAATTACAGAGCGACATATCCTGTATGTGCTTTAAGCCAGAGCAAAAAAATAATCAAGCCCGACATGGATTGAGCCTACCATGGAGCAAGTATCATACCAGTTAGATGAATGGGGCAAAACTCAGTCCTTCATTCAGTCCCTGAGGGACCACAGTTTTCAATGTAAATATCCAACGTGCCTCTAGTTGTGCCAAGAGGCGTTTCCAGGCGTTTCTCCTTAAACCAAAGTGTACTCTATCGGTCCCCCTTACTCATAATATGGAACCATTGCACGCATGATATTGCTTAAAATGTCTGGGGATAGTTTTTAGCTTGGTGATGTCCTGTTCGTCCCTGGCTGCCTCAATACCCTTATCCTCTTTTTCTTTTCTCTAGTGGTCAAGCCTAAATACAATAATCCGCAGGGGCAATTCGCTAAATTAATCACCCCCACAGTATTGCAGGTAATTGTTTGGGTGATTTGGTAGTCTGTCACCCGAGGAATTAGTGAAAGTAGTTTTTCTCAGTACATTTGGACATGCCACACGGCCTTCGCAAGGACAACTTTTCCTTTTTGGTCCCTTGGACCCAAAAGCCTTTTCAGGACTTGTGCCCACATAATGACTCCTAGTCAGCAGTTCTTTCAGATTCTTGTTCTTCTTAAACGTTATTAGGACTTGCATGGGTAGGTGGTTCCAGAGAGCTGTGTCAGTATGTAATACGTTCCAATATTTATTGAGAGCATCCCTAATCCTCTGGTGTCCATGAGAAAAGGTCGTAACAAACCGTACCTGATCTATCCCATCTTTTTGAGGATGTTTGTTGACATCGTATATTAGTTTGTTACATTCTGCTCTATAAGCCCGCCAAAAACCCCGCCTTATAGATTGTTCATCATACCCCCTACTTCTAAATCTATGTCCTAATTCGCCTGCTTGTCTAAGAAAATCATCCTCCTTGGAGCAAATTCTTCTAATACGGAGGAACTGGCCTATAGGGATTCACAAGATCAGTTTTTTGGGGTGGGCAGAATTGGCCATCAGCAGACTATTGACTGAGGTTTTTTTACGGAATAGGTCGGTCTGTATATATCCCTCCTCATGAACCCTCAAAAGTAGGTCCAGGAAGTCCATATCTGTTTTTCCGGTCTTGTATATGAGTCTGATGTTCCAATCATTGATGTTTAGGGTGTCCATAAATAGCTTCAATTCCTCACCGGACCCCTGCCAGACAAAGAGGATGTCATCAATATAACGGTACCACAACTGTACCCGTTTACTCAGTCTGACAGGGTCCATAAGGATCCTCCTCTCCCACAGCCCCAGGAGCAAATTAGCATTGAGGGCGCACAAGACGTCCTAATAGCTGTCCCCTGGAGCTATAGGTAGAAGGTCTCCTTAAAGGTGAAAAAGTTGTGACAATGGACAAACTCCAGTAATTCCAATATGAGGTCACCGAACTCATCTTTCCACTGTGAGGTGTGAGGTGAAGATTAAAAAGCCGCACTGCTTCCAGTCGATCATGATGGCGGATGGATGTATACAGAGACTCAACGTCGCAAGTGACCAATGCCATATTGTCATCTAGATGGATGCCATCGATTTTCTTCAGGACATCACCTGTGTCCCTAAGATATGAGGGAAGATTTTGAACTAGAGGGCTTAGAATATAATCTACGAGTTTGCAAATAGGTACACACATACTGTTGATACCAAAGTGATGGGTCTTCCCGGGGGGGGAGGGGAATATGCACGTTCTTATGCACCTTTGGCAAAAGGTAAAAAGTAGGTATGATGGAGTTCTTTTCTATCAAACATGTCATCTCCTTCACTATGATGAAACTGGATTCCACCGCCCTCTGTAGAATGGACTGCAGGAGTGATTGGAATGATGTTAGTGGGATGAATGTGAGTCATTTATAACACTCATTGTTACGCAGCTGTTTGAACACTTTCCTCTCATACAAGATTGCAGGCCAAATAGCTACATTGCCACCCTTGTCAGAGTGTTTAATCACCACCCCCTCTAATTTCCTCAGCTGTTCCAGGGTCTGACTTTGTTGGTATGTCAGGTTATCCTGTTGGATTTTTCGGGGAATTCTCCTTACCTCCTTAATTCATAAACATATCAATGTTGGAGAAGGTAGATAAGGGGGGGAAACATTTGGACTTAGGGAGTAGTTGTGACGGTAACTTACTGCCCGCCGTCCTTTGTTCGTCCAATAATCCCTCTAAAATTGAAAGGGCCTCTAGTTATTCAGGTGTATTGAGTGATGAGTCAGTTTTCTTGTGATAGAATTTCTTAAACATCAGGCGACAGGCGAACAGGTGAACATCCTTTATGGCTGCAAATAAATCAAATTTAGGTGCAGGGACAAACGTAAGACCTCTTCCTGCGCTTCAGTAAGTACGTGCTTTGACAAGTTTGTTACCTGCAGGTCCTAGTTTTGAACATGAGGTCGCTTGTTAGCTTGTTTCCCGTGAATATTTCTTCCCCTCCAGTTCCGAATGGGATATACACTCTGTTCCATGTCAGAACCACCTGGTTCTGTCCCTACTGAATACTGTAATGGTATGGAAGGGGTCCTATTTCTTGTTCCAAAGCCCGTTTTTTGCCATTTATGCATCTGGCCTGTTTCCATATCTTGTCTGTCTCTCTGATATTTCTTCTGTTTACGCTCACCAATAATTTTGGCCCAGCCATTATATGCTTCGTCCAATTCCCTGTTTAACGATTCTTTCTCAGTCTGGGACATAATAATGTCCAATTTATTCTGAGTTTCACAGATGTCATCCTCTATGGCCGTAAGCGTGGTTTGGTTTTCGGCCACCAAGATTTGTAAAAAAGTTTTAGAACAGTTGTTACATGATGTCTCCCATTTCTTTTTCAACTCGTCTGAATCCAGTCCAAATGACGGGAATACATAGTTCGACATATCCTACTAGGAGGACATGTCTTAAGCTCGGACACCACGTCAAGGTCTCTCAAGTAGCCCGAGGCCCTACCACTCAACCTACCTGTGCCGTATGGGCGATACCAGGGGCCGTTGGGCATTACGGGAGCATAAGGCTTGACTCACAAACAGCTCACCAGTGACCTCCAGCATGTAACCATGCTTGCAATGGGAGGTGGGAGGTGCCTGTGAGCCCCACCCGAGATCGGCTGATATTGCCCAGAGCCCGCCAGGTGCAGCTGAATGTAGCCTGTAGATGAAAAGCAGGCACATTTAAGGCACAATCTTTTGCTGTTGATCGCCCCTAGCAACGGACTACAAGTGCAGGATGTGCCTCCCTATATACATGCACAACTGCATATGGGTTGAGCATATCCTGCTTGTTAAACACCACACCACGTTTTCTAATGGTTTGTATAATATGTTTGGAGCTGTATAAACTCCAATTTAAATGTGCCTGCTTACCTGTATACGTAATCCTCGGTTTTGGGCCTTGGGCCAAATATTGCTCCATGGAGGCTCGATTCCACCACACACGTGTGCGTCTATTTAGCAGATTTTTAAGCATAATCTTCAAGTCATGGGTGGACTTTTGCTCTGGATTAAAATCACCACCAACCTTGAACATCGCCTCAGCCTGGGCCTGCCAGGTCCCCTCACGGGCTTTATAGTCCATAGTAAGGACAGTTTCCATCTCTACTGCAAGGAAGAAACAGAAAAAACAATAAATATCCAAAATTGAACGGGACATTAATCACCGGACACAGTCCCAATATCGTAATGAACCCCAAAAAACAGGCAATCCGGATTTATCAATAATACATCTTTATTAAACATATAGTTTGTACATAAAAACGTCACAAAATATTTAAAACAAGTGAGGTGGTGCAAGCTACATACCGGGCCATGTAATGCCCAAATGAGGAGTGACAATTATGTATATAGTGAATATCATAAAAGGTTGAACTACCAGGAGCAGCGTATAAGAGCAGTAAAGATTAGTCAATGGTGGATCTATAGCAGCAACTATCAGTAATGAATCATGGATCCATCCCATCACATAGAAGACCCCACATAAACTCCTGGTATATAAAGTATTTAGCTCACTGGTATCAGATGTCCGTGTCACTTGGTCAGTCCTGACGCGCGTTTCACTTCTTAATGCTTCATCTGGGGAACGCTAGCAGTATAGTGAACTCCTTGTCTATTTATATCCTACCTAATCTTGGGTAATGAATGCACCTGAAAGATCGCTAATTACTCCTCCCCCAACAACCAGTGTCATATCATGCTTGCACCATCCTTGACGCCGGACGTGTCCTACAATGATCGCGTCATCACTCCCAATTCGCATCCCCAATGGTCGCATATCCACACTATATCACCTTGCCACTGTGTGGTATCCTGATGCTGCTTCCAACTCCACACAATGTCACCTTGCTACTCTGTGGTATCCTGATGCTGCTGCCATATCTACACTATGTCACCTTGCCACTCTGTGATATCCTGCTGCTGCCATCTCCACACTATATCACTTTGCCACTCTGTGGCATCCTGAAGCTGCTGCTGCTGACAAATCCACACTATGTCACCTTGCCACTGTGTGGTATCCTGATGCTGCTGCTGCCATCTCCACACTATGTCACCTTGCCACTGATAGAGATGTGGATATCATTTTTCATTAAATAAGATGGCCCTCATATGCCCAAGCTCTCAGCAAACACCTAATTCACTTAAGTTCCAAGAGGACCCTCCTCCCTGATGTGTCATATACTGTATAATGTATGCTGTACTGCTGTTAGTGTGAAGCCATTCGAATATGGCGCTTGCACTTAGATGTTTACATACAGTAGTTTGCATACCTAAGTTAGTTAGTAAAACAATTCACAATGCGCAGATGCCAAGTGTTATCTCTTTTCTTATTTTTGTATTCTAGCCAATGGAACAATGTCTCAAACCTCAGGGGGATGCCCTCTCTGATGTACTTATAAAAACTGCTTAACTTCCTGTAATAAAGAAGAACTGCTTTGACCATTGTCTGGTGTCAGTGTGGGTTCTTCCATGCATGTCAAATCCTAGGATCAAAACCAATTTGGAGCAGTAGAGCAAACATAATTTGTCCTGATTGAGGGCATCGTTAACATGACTCTGTGGTATCCTGATGCTGCTGCATGCCATATCCTCACTATGTCAACTGACACTCTGCGGCATCCTAATGCTGCTGCTGCTGCCATATCCACACTATGTCACCTTGCCACTCTGTGGTATCCTGCTGCTGCCATATCCACACTATGTCACCTTGCCACTCTGTGGTATCCTGATGCTGCTGCTTCTGCCATATCCATACTATGTCACCTTGCCACTATGTGGCATCCTGATGCTGCTTCTTTGTTCTATCAGCCTTCACCCTTGTCTTGATCCTCAGTTTACTTTTGTTATGCTCCAGTGCTGATTTGCCTTCCAGTCTGCCAGCTCTGTGCATACTTAGTATCTTCTTCATTTCATCCTGTCAACTTTACTGGTTCTTTTCACTCCACATGCAGCTAAATGCTGCTTCATGTTCTGCTACACTGCCATGGGAACATTTCACTCACCCTCTGCTCTGCTCCCCATGCTTTTCCACAATCAGACAGCATGGTCACATGCTGACAATGCTGCATTTCCAAAATTGCTGTAACTTAAGGCCCCTCTACATGCGCCAACAATTGGGAAAATTATCAGGAAGGACAATTTCAAGGAATGCTCCTTCCTGTTAACTTCCTTGTGTAAAGGTGCTGCTGATCACCGATGAATGAGCAAATGCTCATTTTATTCATGAGGTGACAGGTGAGTGTTCTCCCCTCCTACCTCCACCCCCCAGTGTGGTAATTGATAGAGTATGACCCTTATGCTGTATCCTGGACAGCCCGTTTAAGGATCAGAATGGCAGTGTCAGAGGATTGGTAAAGGGTAAATATTGCTTCTTTTCTATTTTTCTAATCTCACTCTGAGGTCTTTGCCAATCACTTTTATCCCCGGACAACCCCTTTAAGCTGACAGGTCCAATTTAATGAACTAAAAAATCAACAAATAATTAAATATCTGCTGTGAGCATAATATTTCTGTGCAAAAAGCTTTTAAGCTCTGAATACTTCCCTAACATCTTTAAGCAACTTCGAAATTAACAGAGCAGACCAGTTATCACACATGTGGGAGCATGTTCAGCATTTTCTATCTTGCCTGTGTCTTCTAGGAACATTCAGGGAGAATGAAGCAATAGGTGCATGTAGTTAGAAGAAACAGCTTGTAGAGGATGTGCATAAAGTTCCCAAAGTTCACACTTATTCTACATATAGGTTTAATTGCCCATGTGTTGAGATGGTATGCTTAATTGCCAGGTTAACAAGAGCAGTAAACTTAATAATTATCCAAGTTCTGCCCTTGTCTTCTAATTTTTTTTAAATTCTGCACTGTTTTAGGTACTTGTAAAAGTAATCACTTGACTTTTATTCTATTTTAAAAATCAAAAAGCCTTACAGGGGTTGTGCAAGAATGGTGTGTGTGTGTGTGTGTGGTGTGTAAACATCAGGTTTGACATAGTCACCTTTCATCATGTGACCATTTGTTTTACAGTGAAGGAGCCCAGTGGAGCATTGCAGGCCTGGAGGAGAAGGAGAGCCAACACCGGGAAGCAGGCAAGTAAGTTTCCCTCTAGAGGTCCGGCCAAGTGGGGGGCTTACCCAAAAAAAAAACTATTTAATGAAGCACTTACAGAAAAAAAATTCCCCCTCCATAGATTTATTAATATATTTTCAGCCTCTGTAATTTTTGGGCAGTTAGATTGTGAGACTCCCCATGAGGAGGTCATCAGCCTCTGAACTGAGACTACTCCAGGAGGTAGCAGCCTGGTGGCTCCCCTGCAGTGGAGCCTAATTTCCTGATCAGAGGTTAAAGAGTTAAGACTGGCAACCAGGATAGTGCCTAATGAGTAGACCCAAGCCTAATCAATTAAGTGGAACAAGATGAGGAAAATCTTTTCATTCTGGTTTCTTACCCAATACAAGATCATATTCCAAAATTCCATAAATCAGTGTATATGTCTATTTATCATAAATACAATCAGACATTAATCATACAGTATGTACACCATTGAATATCATATTGCAGTTTACAGATACATTTTTATGCTGCACAAATACAGTAGTCACCTTGGCGCATCGGCATATACAGCTATAGAGGGAAATTTATCCAAACCGATATAAAGAGAAACTAGATTAGTTGCCCATAGCATATCAGATTCCACCGTTCATTTTTGACAGCTTCTTTGGAAAATGAAAGGATGAATCTTACTATTACTAACAACTAAGCCAGTTTTCCTTTACACCAATCTTGATAAGTTTCCCCAATAATCTGCATTAAATTCCAAAATATATAAAAGGTAGAAAATATGGAAGTATTAGTTTTTAATTATTACTGTACTTTTAATAGTTTTTTGATCCATCCTTCAATAAAGTGTACCAAAAACTTAATGTCTGATTCCAGTCTAAAAGGTGAGCAGCTTTGTAAGTTCTAAATTACGTCCTGTATTATATTCACAACTTCAATTTGTCATTGGAAGCAATTGACCTCTACAAAAGATAGATAATGCAATGTATTTACAAAAATTATTAAGCTTTCAATGTTGTATAATTTTATACGTAAATGTAAAATTATGTTTGTTATCAAAGGTGAAATTCACTTTAATGGAAATCTCCAGTTATTGCTGTAAAACATGATGCATCAATTTCTAATGATGAGATGCTGATCTAAAACATAGCTATTAACTACATTTTTCCAAAAACGGAGTCCTGGAAGGCCATAAATCAGATGCTGCATTGAATTTGGTATAAAATACAAGAATTCACAGGGAGGAGGGGAAAAAAAATTATAAGGCTAGTTTCACACTTGTGGTAAACTCATCCGACAGGCTGTTCTGGCAGGCACATCTAAAGGGCCAGAACACTGCCAGGCACTATTGACTATAATGGGACCTGGCAGATATCCAGCCTGTTGCCGCAAACAGGCCGGATCCCCTACGGAGACCATTGACTATATTCTGGATTTAATGAAACTAGCCTAATAGGTAAATACTATGCTTGTCTGTTGGTGACTCGGCTTTATATCTTCTAAAAATGGTTGCTGGAAGAAAAAGTCTCGAATGCAACTGTGAGACACTGGAAGAAAACAGTGCAGTCATGTTAGACAATGAGATTGTCAGGATCAGGGACCTAGATTCAGGTTGGGAGCCTGCAGGGTCATGCTGGACCTCCCTCTGTCAGCTCTCCGTCATCTGAAACTAATCAATCTTAGCTGCCACCACTCCTCATATCAGGCTGAATAGACACCTTGCATTAAATACCACCTAAGTACTCTCTACAACTGCTTGCATTCATGGGTTAATAAATCAATATAGGTAACACTTCTTTTAAGGTTCTAGAATTGGTATTACACAAGAAGGCTCTTTTTAAAATGAAGTTTTAATATAAAAAAAAGTACAGTGCATACAAACAATGGGTCTATCATAGAAAATACCACATAAAATATACAGACATATACATACGGTGCAAAAAAACAGTTTGTAAAATAAAAGGGATAAAAACAGAGCTCAATAAATTACGCGATCCGTCAGAACAGTAACCCCCAAAAAACGGATCCTGTCTGTTGAGCATCCGCCGTCAGCATTTGGTCAGTAATCCATCAGTATTGCTAATGCCAAAAACAGGAGTGGATCCAAAACAGAGATGACACGTGAAGGGAATATTTGCATTTCCTCTGTGTTTTGTATCCATTCCTGCTTTTGGTTACCAAATCATAAGCCAATTTTGATGGGACCATACAGGCCTTACAGCTGCTACACAGACAGGATCCGTTGAGCGTCTCATTTTTCTTTCCTTCTGACAGATCAGAAGAAGGGTAAAAAAATCATGATGTCAGCCACCCCGAAAGGTTAAATAGTGGCCCAGTCATGAAGTGGGGAGGGTGGAAAAGCATGAGAAATCCACAGAGTGGCTCTATGACATATCCATGAGTTGGAAGCAGCATGAGGAGACCACAGAGTGGCACAATGACAGTGTGGAGGTGGCGGCAACATCAGGAGACCAGAAAGTGGCAAGGTGACATAGTGTAGAGGTGGCAGCAGCATGAGGAGACCACAGAGTGACCCGTGACAAAGTGTAAAGGTGGCAGCAGCATCAGGAGGCTACATAGTGTGGAGGTGGCAGCAGCATCAGGAGGCCACAGGGTGGCACGACGACTAGAGGTTAGGGGAGGTGGCAGCAGCACGAGGAGGCCACAGAGTGGCATGACAACGAGAGATTGTGGAGGTGGCAGCAGCATGAGGAGGCCACAGAGTGGCATGATGACAAAGTGTGGAGGTGGCAGCAGCATGAGGAGGCCTCTGAGTGGCATGATGAAGAGAGATTGCGGAGGTGGCAGCAGCATGAGATGGCCACAGAATGAGATGGCCACAGAGTGTCATGACGGCAAAGTGTGAAGGTGGCAGCAGCATGAGGAGGCCACAGAGTGGCATGACGAAGAGTGATTGCGGAGGTGGCAGCAGCATGAGGATGCCACAGAGTGGCCGCTTCATCTATTCATTTATAGAGAGTATGGGACAGAACAGAAGGTTAAAATGTCTCAACTTTATAAAGCGTTACTTAAAACACGATTTAATAATACACGTTCTCCGGCACAAAAGGCTTGGCAAATTGATTGTCCGGGAATTTCCCTCGAAGATTGGGAAAATATATTGGCAAATTTAAGTTTGCAGAACGGCAATTAGGCCCTAATTTTTTTCAACTTTTACACAAAAGGCTTTTCAAGAGATAAGTGCAACGCAGAATGGAGAATATATTTTTATTTCGCCACTAATACATGGCAAACTGGGCTTTAGAATATATCACTGCACCGCTGAGCAGCAAAGATATTTTTCCTTTTTCCACTAATACAGGCCACAAAAGGCTTTAGAACAGATAACTGCACTGCTGAGCGGCAAATATATTTTACCTTTTTCCACTAATACACGCAAAAAAGGGCTTTAAAACAAATAACTGCACCGCTGAGCTGCAAATAAATTTTTTCTTTTTCCACTAATACACAAAAAAAGGGCTTTAAAACTGATAATTGCACCGCTGAGCGGCAAAGATATTTTTCCTTTTTCCACTAATACACTCAAAACAGGGCTTTAAAATAGATAAATGCACTGCTGAGGTGCAAATATATTTTTTCTTTTTCCACTAATACACAGAAAAAAGGGCTTTAGAACATATAACTGCACCGCTGAGCGGCAAATATATTTTACTTTTGCCACAGGGCTTTCATTTTAGCACTTCACCACCCAATGGCTAATAAGCCCTTTTTCCAATTAATACAAGCCAAAAAAATGCTTTAGAACATATAACTGCACGTAACAAGGGCAAATAAAATGTAGAAATATTTCCTTGTAATAAACCCTCTTAATGCCTGTATCAAACAGCACTTGCACCCTAATAAGAACTGTTTGCTGGAATTACAGAGCTGTATAATGGCAATTTGCATCCCCAGTCAGTGCAGCAAGGTGTAATCGGATTGTTCCTATTACCTAGGCTGTAACCTCCTCTACTGAACCCTGTTCAACAGAAATGCTGGTGGAATGAATCCTCCCTATCTTTTCCCTACACCTTGAGTAATCTTTCCATGCACTTGTAAATAGTTTTTTTAGCACAATTACATTTTTTGTTACACTGTCCCTAGAGCCTGCTGACATTTCTCCCTGCACTAAGTACACTGGTAAATGGCAGAATCTAAGATGGCTAACGCTATTTATAGGTCTGGGACATCACAGGGTTGGCTAGCTGCTGATTGGCTGCATGCATGGCATTATGGGTGATCCCGCCTTCCCAGAGTTCCTTGCTCCATGTCCTCACATGTGCAGCAACCATTTTAGGAAAAAATGCGATTCGTTACCTTTAATCACAAGGAAATTCGGCCTCGGTGCAAATCGAATTTTTCCTGAAATTTGGATCGAATTCCACTTCATCAGCTTCAATTCGCTCATCTCTAGTAATAACTTTAAAATACTTTTACTTTCCAACTGATTCTGAGATTATTTTTCATGACACACTGTACTTTATGTTAGTGTTAAAAAATTTTTTTTGGGTGGGATACCTTATTAAATATAGAAAATGGCACAAAATGTCATCAAACGCTATATTAGTAAGTACCATATATTCATGTTACAATTACAAACAATTTGGTCAAGAGTAACCAGAAAGTGGACAACCCCCTTAAAACAAAATGGAGGAGTAATTTTAACCACCTCAGCCCCTGTAGCTTAAACACTCTTAATGACCAGTCCACTTTTTACAATTCTGCACTACACTACTTTCACCGTTTATTGCTCGGTCATGCAACTTACCACCCAAATGAATTTTACCTCCTTTTCTTCGAACTAATAGAGCTTTCATTTGGTGGTATTTCATTGCTGCTGACATTTTTACTTGTTTTGCTATTAATCAAAAATGACCGAAATTTTTACAAAAAAATGACATTTTTCACTTTCTATTGTAAAATTAAAAAAAAAATACATTTCTATATACATTTTTCTATAAATTTATTGTTCTACATGTCTTTGATAAAAAAAAAAATCCAATAAGTGTATATTTATTGGTTTGGGTAAAAGTTATAGTGTTTGCAAACTATGGTGCAAAAAAGTGAATTTCCGCATTTTGAAGCAGCTCTGACTTTCTGAGCACCTGTCATGTTTCTTCAGGTGCTAGAATGCCAGGATAGTATAAATACCCGCCAAATGACACCATTTTAGAGAGAAGACACCCTAAAGTATTTGCGGAGGGGCATGGTGAGTTCATGTATCATTTCATTTTTTTTCACATATTAGCGGAAAATGACACTTTCTGAGGAAAAAAATAATAATAAAGTTTCCATTTCTGCTAACTTCTGGCAAAAAATAATAAAAAATCTCTCATGGACTCACTATGCCCCTCAGTGAATACCTTGGGGTGTCTACTTTCCGAAATGGGGTCATTAGTGGGGTGTGTTTACTGTTCTGGCATTTTGGGCGGGGCTTAATTGTGAGCATCCCTGTAAAACCTAAAGGTACTCGTTGGAATTTGAGCCCCTTTGCGCACCCAGGCTGCAAAAAAGTGTCACTCATGTGGTATCGCCGTACTCAGAAGAAGTAGGGAAATGTGTTTTGGGGTGTATTTTTACATATACCCATGTTGGGTGAGAGAAATATCTCTGTAAACTGACACCTTTGTATAAAATTTTTAAAAAGTTGTAATTTACAGAGATATTTCTCACACCCAGCATGGGTATATGTAAAAATACACCCCAAAAGACATTGCCCTACTTCTCCTGAGTACGGCAGCCTGGGTGCGCAAAGAGGCCCAAATTCTAATGAGTACCTTTAGGATTTCATGTGGTCACATGTGGGGTATTCATACTGCCCTGGCATTTTAGGGGCCCTAAAGCATGAGAATCCAAATGCGTAAAAATGCCCTGTGAAATCCTAAAGGTACTCATTGGAATTAGGGCCCCTTTGCGCATCTTGGCTGCAAAAAAGTGCCACACATGTGGTATCGTCGTACTCAGGAGAAGTAGGGCAATGTGTTTTGGGGTGTATTTTTACATATACCCATGCTGTGTGTGAGAAATATCTCTGTAAATGACAACTTAAAATTTTTTTTTTATCCAAAGTTGTCAATTTACAGAGATATTTCTCTCACCCAGCATGGGTATATGTAAAAATACACCCCAAACCATATTGCCCTACTTCTGCTGAGTTCGGCGATGCCACATGTGTGCCACTTTTTTTGCAGCCAAGATGCGCAAAGGGGCCCTAATTCCAATGAGTACCTTTTAGGAGGGCATTTTTACGCATTTGGATTCCAGACTTCTTCTCACGCTTTAGGACCCCTAAAATGCCAGGGCAGTATAAAAACCCCATATGTGACCCCATTTTGGAAAGAAGACACCCCAAGGTATTCCGTGAGGGGCATGGCGAGTTCATAGAAGATTTTTTTTTTGGCACAAGTTAGCGTAAATTTTGTTTTTTTCTCACAAAGTCTCCCTTTCTGCTAACTTGTGACAAAAAGTTCAATTTTGCATGGACTGAATATGCCCCTCAGCGAATACCTTGGGGTATCTTCTTTCCAAAATGGGGTCATTTGTGGGGTGTTTGTACTGTTCTGGAATTTTGGGTGGGGCTAAATTGTGAGCAGCCATGTAAAACCTAAAGGTACTCGTTGGAATTTGGGCCCCTTTGCGCACGCAGGCTGTAAAAAAGTGTCACACATGTGGTATCGCCGTACTCATGAGAAGTAGGGCAATGTGTTTTGGGGTGTATTTTTACATATACCCATGTTGGGTGAGAGAAATATCTCTGTAAATTGACAACTTTGTATAATTTTTTTTTAAAAAAGATGTCGTTTACAGCGATATTTCTCACACAAAGTATGGGTATATGTAAAAATACACCCCAAAACTCTTTTTTTTTTTTTACAAAGTCTCATATTCCACTAACTTATGACAAAAAATAAAATTTTGCATGAACTCACCATACCCCTCACGGAATACCTTGGGGTGTCTTCTTTCTAAAATGGGGTCACATGTGAGGTGTTTGTACTGCCCTGGCATTCAGGCATTACACGTATGGCCAGCATTAGGAGTTTTTGCTATTCTCCTTATATTGAGCATACGGGTAATGAGATATTTTTTTTTCGTTCAGCCTCTGGGCTGAAAAAAAATAAAAAATGAACGGCACAGATTTCTTCATTCGCATCGATCAATGTGGATGAAAAAATCTCTGCCAAAATCAGTGACTGCGGTGCAGTGGGCTGGGCGCTAACTACCTAACAAGTAGCTAACTAACTGGCGGTGATAAAGGACCCTTATGCCCCATTCACACGTCCGCAATTCTGTTTGCGGAACGGAATTGCGGACCCATTCATTTATATGGGGACAGACTTTGTCCCGCTCGGATCCGGAATTACGGATCCGAGCTTCCGTGTCTGCACTTCCGTTCCGCAAAAATATAGAACATGTCCTATTCTTGTCCGCAATTGCGGACAAGAAAAGACATTTTCTATATAGTTCTGGCAATGTGCGGATCTGCAAAATGCGGAAAGCACATTGCCGGTGTCCGTATTTTGTGGATCCACGGATCCGCAAAACACATATGGACGTCTGAATGGAGCCTTACAGGGGTGTGATCAGGGAATCTAGATGGGGTGATCAAGGGGTTAATAAGTGACGGGGGGGTAGTGTAGTGTAGTGCTTGGTGCAACTTTACATAGCTACCTGGCCCTCCGGTGGTCGATCCCAGCAAATGGGACCACCAGAGGACCAGGTAGCAGGTATATCAGACACTGTTAACAAGACAGTGTCTGATATACATGTTTGATGCGATTTATTTCGCATCTACAGCCTGCCAGCGATTGATTATGCTGAGACGCGATCTGCTGTGAACGTCTCGGCACGGATGCGTCCAGCCAGAGCGACAGGACCGCCGGCCGGACGCATCCGTGCGTTAGGCGGTCCTGAGGTGGTTAAAATGCTATTTTTTTTTTTTGGGGGGGGGGCTGATTTTCCATTTTAATTTATTTTCTTGTAAGGGTACTTTCACACTTGCGTTGGTTCGGATACGTCTGTTTATTTGCACAGACGGATCCGCACCTATAATGCAAACGGATCCGTTTGGAATTACTTTGAAAGTCAATGGGGAACGGATCCGTTTTCAATTGCACCATATTGTGTCATTGAAAACGGATCCGTCCCATTGACTTGCATTGTAATTTAAAACGTATCCGTTAGGCTCCGCATCTTCAGACGGACACCAAAATTCTGCATGCTGCGTTTTGGTGTCCGCCTCAAAAACAGAATAGAAGCGGAACGGAGCCTAACTGATGCATTCTGAATTGATCCTTATCCATTCAGAATGCATTGGGGCTTAACTGATCCGTTTTGGACCGTTTGTGAGAGCCCTGAAACGGATCTCACAAACAGAATCCAAAATGCTAGTGTGAAAGTATCCTAACACAGCAAGGGTTAACATCAAAACAAAACTCAATATTTATTACCTTGATTGCAGTTTACAGATGCACCCCATGTGTGGTTGTAAACTGCTGTGTAGGCACAACGCAGCTCAGAAGGAAAGGAGCGCCATATGGTTTTTGAAGGGCAGATTTTGCTGGAATGTTTTTTGTGCTCCAATGTCACATTTGAAGAGACCCTGAGGTAATTCCTCTGTGGAAATCCCCAAAAAGTGATCCTATTTTGGAAACTACATGCCTCAAGGAATTTATCGAGGGGTATAGTGAGCAATTTGACCTCACATGCATTTCATAAAATTTTGAAATTGTTGGCTGTGAAAATGGAAAATGTCATTCTTCCAATAAAATGTTGCTTTAGCCCTAAATTTTTCATTTTCAAAAGAGATAACAGGCAAAAAAGCACCCCCACAATTTGTTACCCATTTTCTTCTGAATATGGCTGAATAACACCCAGTGGCGTACACCCAATCCATGGGGCCCCGGTGCGAAACTGATCGATGCCCCCCCCCCAAACGGCTGGTCATCGCAGGCAAAGGCCCCTCACTACTCCAGTCAGTGCGGCAAAGGGCTTTTTCCAACAGGCTGTTGGGGAAATCCCTCTGCTGCACTGACTGGAGTAATGAGGGCCCTGGCAGATGACCAGGAAGGGGGGGATGAGCTGGCAGTAAAAGCCCTCAGCACTGACTGGAGTAGTGAGGGCCCTGGCCTGCGATGACCAGCCCGGTTGGGAAGGGGGGAGATGAGCTGTCGACAGCTAATCACCCCCAACGGGCTGGTCATCGCAGGCCAGGGCCCTCACTACTCCAGTCAGTGCTGAGGGCTTTTACTGCCAGCTCATGCCCCCACCCTGGTCATCTGCGAGGGCCCTCACTACTCCAGTCAGTGCAGCAGAGGGCTTTCCCCAACAGCCTGTTGGAAAAAGCCCTCTGCCGCACTGACTGGAGTAGTGAGGGGTCTTTGCCTGCGATGACCAGCCCGTTTGGGGGGGGGCGGGCATCGATCAGTTTCGCACCGGGGCCCCATGGATTGGGTGTACGCCACTGGGTGTTATTCAGCCATATTCAGAAGAATATGCCTTTTCCCAACAGCTCATCATCCCCCCCCCCCCCAAAACGGGCTTGTCATCACAAAGCCCTCAGGCCCCTCACTACTGTAAGGGCTTTTCCCTGCCACTCCGCCAGCTCATCCAACCCATCCCCCTCCCTGGTCATCGCAGGGCCGGGGCCCTCAAGACAGTATGCAGCCTGTTGCCACACCCGGTCTCCAGGGAGTGCGCTTAGCATGAGGCAAGCAGTCACAGCAGAGGTGGGTCACTGCGCTGTGCTGACCGGTTGTGAACTTTCCTTACCGGCTGCTGGCTGCGGCGCTGCACTGCGACTGGCTCCTCCCCTCATGTCCTGGGCTGGTGTCTCCTCTCCGGGTCCCGTCTGCTGCGATTGTGTGAGTTCAGGCGCTCAGCGCGCGCATGTACCCGCGAGACCTGCCGCAGGAGTTCGCAGGTCTCGCAGGATTGATGCCTGTGCTCGCTCCTGCCCGGCGCAGAAGAGATAAGACTAGTAACTAGTAGCGCAGCTGAAGCAGGGGCCAGGGGTCCGCAGGCGGCCGGGCCCCCTGCGGTGCCGGGCCCGGTCGCAACTGTGACCCCTGCGACCCCTATATGTACGCCACTGATAACACCCCATATGTGGTTGTGAACTGCTGTATGGGCACATCACAGGGCTCAGAAGAGAATGCACTCCATTTTGTTTTTGGAGGGCAGATTTTACTTGAATGTTTTTTGGGCACCATATCACATTTGAAGAGATCCTGAGGTACCCCTCCATGGGAAATCCCCCAAAAAATTACCCCATTTTAGAATCTACACCCCTCAAGGAATTTATTGAGGCATGTAGTGAGTGCTTTAAACCCCACAGGCTTTTCAAAACATTTAGAAACACTTGGCTTTGAAAATCAAAATTTATTTTCTTCCAATAAAATGTTGCTTTAGCCCCAGTAGTAGTAGAAAAAAAAAACACCTCAAATGTGGTTACATATTTTTTCCCAAGTACGATAATACCCCCTATGCAGTCCAAAAAATGGCTGTTTGGGCACTCTGCAGAGTTTAGAAGAGAAAGAGCACCATGTGCATGTGGCCGACAACTGTAGAGGCTGTGAGGTAAAATGAAAATGGAAAAAAAAGAAACCACATCTGTCACAGAATTTTCCAAGGGGTATAGTAAGCATTTGGACCCCAGAGGTGTTTTTCAAAAATGAATGCACTGCAGATGGAGCAAATTGAAAATTGCAATTTTTCCACAGATATGGCATTTCATTGCTCACTGTGTTGTGCCCATTGTGTGCCAGTGTGAAATGTAAGCTGTCTTCTTATTATGCTGTGTTTATGGGTTTTAGAAACCCCCTACAGGTGGCCCTATTCTTTTGCTTTAATGCATGAGCAGGGGCAAAAGAGCACCATGTGTATTTTAAGGCCCAATGTGGCGATTTACTCAGCTTGTTCTGAGAACTGTGGAGGCTCTGTGGTGAAATAATAAATGGAACCCAAATGACCCAATTCTAGAAACTATGCTCCTCAAAGTATTATGAGGTGTAGTGGGCATTTGGACACCACAGTTATTTTTCAGATGGTGTGAAATTAAATTTGCAATTTGTCCATAGATATGGCATTTCAGTCCCCTTTATGCTGTGCTCAGCTGGTGCCATCTGAGACTCATACCATAGTAACATAGGTTCATATGGGGTCATTAATCAAACAGGTGTAAAGTAGAACTGGTTTAGTCTCCCATAGAAACCAGTCAGATTACACCTTTCATTTTTGACAGCTCGTTAGGAAAATTAAAGGTGGAATCTGATTAGTTTCTATGAGCAACTGAAGGGTGGGTAAGGTAGCCCGACTCCATTTTGTCTTTATTGCTTAGCAAGGATGTAGCTCATAAAAGTTCTAGAAAATGCCATGTACTTTGCCTAGTAACCAACAACATTTTTAGCACATTGCCTGCACCTGTAAAAAATTACCAAATAAATACTTTTTCTGTTCGTGTCTACTTCTCATTGGAGCAAAAGCCAACTTCCTCTTAAGTAACTTTCATGTTATATATATGAGTGTAATGCCAAAAATAAACAGAGCTATGTTTCAGCCTTTGTTGTGTTGATTGTCTGATTATTAGCTCTCCTGGTACCAGAAAGGGCGCAGTTTCATCCAGGGAATGATTGAGGGATGAAGTGCAGATAAGGAAGTTATCAAAGAGATATGGGCTTTTAATCTCTTCCTCACAAATTTGGTGGCAGCGAGTGGGATCTGGAAGGTCCGGTGAGTAATATTTATTTGCCGACCCAGGGACCCTGACCAACTCCAGATCCTTGAGATACCCCTCAGGCGTCCGGGACGCCAAGGACATATGGTTCTATGACGACAGACCATCAACATAGTATCAGTGATACTGGAGTCTCAGGGAGACTAAAAGTCCTCACATAGTATCAGGGATACTAGAGTCTCAGGGAGACTAAGAGTTTACTCCCTGGATGAATCCAAGCCGACTACTAACCAATTTAGAGTGATAAGTGAATATTTGTTGTTTGAAATATGTAACAGGTGGTAAGTGAATGTTGCAGTTTCACGGAATATAGAGTCATAAGAATACTTTCTGTTTTGCATTTGTTGTGTTGTTGTCCTGAAAGACCGTTAGACGCCCCGCCACTCTGGGGAGTGGAAACCCGTTATAACCTAGAGACCGGTGAACGCAAGTGGCGGTCTGGAAGGTTCTCTTAGGGAGAACTGATATAATGTTTTCTGACAGTGGTAGGTTTTAGAGAACGATTCTCTGTGCCTGGTTAACAGTAAAACTCTATTATCAGTCACAAAATGGGAGATAAAGGCTCCAAACATGAATATCCCCCACCCGAAGAGGGTGAGACATGTAAACAATATGTGGGAAGAGTCAGTCTGACAAACTACTACCTAGTTAACCCATGGGTAGACAATTATACCCTCTGTAAACACCATAGAGGCAAATCCGACAGCAGACACGTATAGTCTGAACACTGAGGCAGGTAGGACCAGGTGGGGCCAAATCGAAGCACATATGCTGGAGGTTTTCAAACAGAGATAATCTCTACCCGTTGCTGTAGCATGCAAAATGAAATGGGAGAAACTGTCACTGAGTTCTGGAAGAGATTCTCTGAGTGTTGGGTACATGAGGCTGGACTACAAGTCACAGATAATGACAGTCTCCTCATCTCAACATTTGTCAATAACTTGCTTCCCTCATTGGTACTTACCATGAAACAGCTAATCTCTTCCTGGACCTCTGACAAAATTACTGACTTTGAAAAACATCTGTATGAAAAAGAAGCAGACGGATGCTTCCGTAATATCTCAAAGAAAGCCCTACACACGCTTACAAACGCACCCGTAATGATAATACCAGGGGATATAACAAGAAGCATGATAGAAACAATGGCCCGAGAAAGAATGACAGAGACGGAAGAACACAGGGGGGATGTTGTTATAACTGCGGGAAAGAAGGACATTGGGCACGTAACTGCCGAGCAGAGAGACAAACTCGCCTGCCCCCGCACACAATTCACAAAATCCAAACACTAGTGCTGCTCAAAATACTAGAGGCCCCCGATTCCCCATGGACTGGAGACAGCAACCTCAGCCCTTGTACTTTCACACAGATCACTTCAAATTGGAAACAAGATCCCACCATCTATCTTTTGGTCGATGATAGGGAAACCACTTTCATTGTCGATAGCGGAGCAACCACCAGTGTTCTGTGTAGTGACCAATATAATGGTCCCTTGAGAACGTCCACTCCTTCCATGGGAGTTAATGGGGTCCTGACAAAAACATATACTACTGAACGTTTGGACATCCATACCCTGAGTGGAGATTATGTCACGTCACACTCTTTTCATGTCATTCCCGAGTGTCCTGTTAACCTTCTGGGGAGGGATCTGATCTGCATACTCAGACTGCAGGTCAAAGCTACTGAGTATGGATTCGATGTTCGATCTGAAGTAATGAAAATAAGTCCCACCTGAAGACTTTTATTATCTGTCAACGGAACAGAAACTCCGGAATTAGATCCGATCAACCCCAGACTGTGGTCACAGGATGAGTATGACACCAGACTGATTGACTGTACGCCCTACCATGACACTCTTAAACCCAACGCCACCCCTGTATACCAGAAGCAGTATCCACTGTCCAAAGAAAAAATCGAGGGCCTTAGGCCTATGATAAAAACCTTCCTGGTTAAAGGTATACTCCAAGAGGTAGTGTCACCATACTGTACGCCCATCAACTCTGTTACTAAGGCTGATGGATCTGTAAGATTTGTCCAAGACCTGAGAGTCATCAACAATCTCATTGTGCCCCCCATAGTTCTAGATGTCACACAGTTGCTCACTGCCATCCCGTCAGAAGCAGCGTGGTTCTCCGTGATAGATTTGAAATTTTCTATCCCGGTGGACGAACAGACCAGACTTCTTTTTGTTTTTTCTTTCGAGGGACGTCAACTGACCTGGAGCAGAATGCCCCAGGGATATGCTGATTCATCTGTTGTGTACAGTATTGTCCTCCAAATTACATTGAAATCATGGCACCCCCCCTAAGGCTCTGTGCTCCTCCAATATGTGGATGATTTGTTGTTGTGTAGTCTGACAAAGGAGGCATGTAAAACTGATGGGCTGTCACTGTAACAATGGTTATTTGAATGTGGACACAATATGTTCCTAAAGAAAATGCAGTGGTGTAATGAACAAGTTGATTACTTGGGGTTTGTTCTCACAAAAGGGGAAAGGAAAATCAGTCCTGAAAGGGCACTGTCAGTATCGGCCCTGGTCACCCCGAAAACCAAGAAGGAAATGTTGTCCTTCCTTGGTATGATTAACTATTGCAGACAGTGGATCCCTGATTGCTCATACCACGACAATGTATTGAGACAAACTACTCTGTCAGAAATGCCAGATTTTATCAAATGGACACAAGAAATGTTTGAAGCTTTTGAATACTTGAAATGTGCAATGATGACAATCCCAGGGTTGGGTCTTCCAGACTACAGGTTAACATTCCACTTATTTGCACGCCAAAATTGTAAAACCATAGCAGGGGTACTAACCAAAAATCATGGAGGGAAGTTACGTCCTTGTGCCTTTTTCTCGAAAGTGATGCCAGTCTCTGTTCAGGGAATGCCATCATGTCTGAGGTCCCTCGCTGCCTGCGCTATGGTCATTGAGTTAACCGACCTCATTACTTTAGGGCATCAAACCGTCCTGCACACCACACATGACGTACTTGGACTCTTAAAGGGGTTACATACACAACACATGTCCTCTCAAAGACTGTCAGGTTACGAAATCCTCTTGTTGAGCAACCCCTCCCTGCAGGTTAAATACTCAACCACTACCGCTGGACCAGCCCCTATTCTAAACGCCCTATTGGGGTTGAAAGGTCCAGAAGACTTTATACCAGACCCTCACGACTGCAACAACTACATCTCCTATGAGACCTCCCCAAGACATGACTTGTCCTCGGTTCCAATACCAGAAGCACCGGAAATCTTTGTTGACGGTTCATGCAGCAGCCCGAATGACACGACGTACTATGCAGGGTATGCCATTGTACGACTCCCGGACATTGTGTTAGAAGCAAAACCTATCCCATATCAGTCTGCACAAGCCGCTGAACTCATCGCACTCACCAGGGCATGTCAATTATATGCAGGTAAAGCAGTCACTATCTACACTGACAGTAGATATGCACATGGGGTAGTGTAGGACCACGGTATCATCTGGCAAAGGAGAGGTTTCGTCACTGCAGATGGTAAGAAAATTGCCCACTCGCAATTAGTCACTGAGTTGCTAGCCGCCCTGTTATTACCTTTACATCTGGCCATTGTACATTGTAAAGCACACACTGGAGCGAAAGATGCATTTGCTGACGTTGCAGCAAAGAAGGCCGCACTGCAGAGCCCAGCCACTATTCAGCTCCCCCTTCTCCTTCCTCCCTCACTTGAGGAGTCTCAAATGTTGGTAGATTTACAAGCCTCGGCTACTGAAGAAGAAGTGAAAGACTGGTGCTATCCTGTTTTGCAGAAGAATCAAAAAAATTGATTAATCTGCAAAGAGGGGAAACCATGTATACCTCAGCACAGTGCACCTTTCTTTGTGGCACATTTTAATGGGATAGGACATAACAGTATACAAACAACACTTATGCGCCTCAAACAAGGATTCTACATTACTGATATTGATAAGATAGTGAAGGATTACATAGGAAGGTGCATCACATGCCTTAGGAACAACCCAAATAATAAGATCAAAGTGCCACATCAGCATTTGGACTATCCTACCTTACCGTTCACTCACCTGCAGGTAGATTTCACTTACATTCCAGGTAAGGCAGGGAAACAGGAGATCAACCTAGTGATAGTGGACAGGTTTTCAAGTTGGCCAGAAGTTTTCCCCACCAAAACAGAAAATGCTAAAACTGTTCCAAGGGTATTGACACAGAACATAATTCCCAGATGGGGGTTCCCTACCAAAATAGAATCTGATCAGGGCCCGCATTCACTTCCAAAGTTAATAAGGAATTAGTGAAGCTCCCTGAAATAGAATGGAAATTCCATATCCCTTGGCACCCACAATCATCAAGAGTGGTAGAAGGAATGAATCGCACAATTAAAGATAAACTCAGAAAGGCCACTGCAGGGACATTTGAGAAATGGAAGAAAATTTTGCCCATAGTTCTTGCAGAAATCAGAATAACACCAAATAAGAGGACAGGACTGTCCCCTTTTAAAATCCTCATGGGAAGACCCTTCCAAACCCCGTGGGCAAGGACGCCAGGCATTATTTTTGAATGGGACCTGGAACAAATCCAGGATGAATATGTAAGGAAGCTGGTAGAAACCTTGTCCAAACTTGAGGAAAAAGTTGCTTGTAAGTCTCCTTCTCTCCCACAGGAGCCAACACATCCCTTTCAGGTTGGAGATAAGGTTCTAGTGAAGATGCTCAAGAAGGGGAGAAAACTGGGAGACTTCACATTTGGCCCCCCTACCACCGTCGTTGCCATTACCCGTACCACTATCCTCACTGACAGCTCACCTACCTGGATACACGTCAAAAGAGTGAAACTCATCAACCGACCAGGAGAACCAGGTGACAAGGAGGCACTAACGAGGGCAGACAGCCCTGGCCTTGAAGAAAGAAAAACAAAGGAGGTACTAACGGGGGCAGACAGCCCTGACCTCAAAGTGATAGCCCGACAATTCTGGGAGTATGCTGATCCTCGGACTCATCTTACTGGACCTAATTTTGGAGCTAATAATTCTATGTTGTCTGATACATAGGAATGCTGCGGAGGTCAACATCACTCAAAAGAATGGTGTCACTACTTTTTGGTATAACTGCTCCAATACTCATGTAGCTACCAATACTTTCTGTCTGTGTAATATTATCACTTGAGATCATTTTACCTTGGGTTCAGGAGATTACTCTGGCAGCACCTCTCAGGCATATATTTGTGTCACAGGGGGACAATAGGGAGAAGAATGTTATACTTGGAAAGCTGTAGGATGGAATGTGGGGTTAGATTGGGGATATAGGACAGCCATGTAAAGGTACGCCCCAAGAGATCAGCCCCTATTTCGGGTAGCTTTGATCCCCATGTGTATATAGATGCCATAGGTGTCCCAAGAGGGGTCTCTGATGAATTTAAAGCCAGGGACCAAGTAGCAGCTGGCTTCAAATCTATTTTTCCTATTGTTACTGTGAACAAAAATGTTGATTGGATCAATTATATCTTTTACAATCAGCATAGGTTTGTAAACTATTCCAAAGATGCTCTTCAAGGTGTGGCTGAGCAACTACAGGCCGACTCCATCATGACATTTCAAAATAGGATGGCCCTTGATATGATATTGGCTGAAAAAGGGGGGGTCTGTAAGGTTCTCACAGACCCCACTTCCTGTTGTACCTTCATCCCCAATAATACGGGCCCTGATGGTAAAGTAACCCGAGCTATTACTAAACTCACAGAATTATCCGAGGAGCTGAAGCGAAACTCCGGTATTTCCAATCCATGGGACAAATATTTTGGCTGGCTTGGTAATTAGAAACAAGTCTTAACACAAATATGTATTATCATTCTTGTAGTAATCCTCCTAATTGCTATTGTTGTGCTTTGCGCTATACCATGCATAAGAAAATTATTAACTAAAGGTGCTGCCAACCTGACTATGTCAAAAATAATAGAGGTCCTAGATGCGGGTATCCAGGTCGCAGACACCCAGAGTGCTACCCAAGTAAGACAGAATGTAATGAAAAAAGGGGGGCAAGCTTAATTCATAAAACTTAACTTTTACTAAGTCTAAGTAAAATACCATATAGGTACAAAAATATGCCTAAAAATCACCATGCCAGATGTGGCACATTAACCAACTCGAATGATTCTCTTCCAAGAACCAATCAGCACTGCCTTATCAGTAAAGAAAAATTACAGGGCCATCTTATTGATAACCAGGTAGTGACGGTAACCATATAAGATGGCTCTGGCTCAAGGCACACAGGAGAAAGTTCAGGATGAACCACAGTGTGGATAGAGGGACTTATTGACAACAAAGGGCAGATGGTCTAACAGTCCCTAGTGCCACCCTACATGGCCTATCACACCCTTCACCTATTTAACAGTGTCCTACCCCGCAAGGAGTAGCACCATTACCGGAACCTGTCCCTGGGTCAACTATCCCTGGTTTACTCCTACTCAGTACAGAATAGCTCCTGTCGTGCACAGAAAAAAGTGAGAGAAAAAAAGGCAAAATGTGGGGCAATGGTGTGAGGATGTGCAATGTCAAATTTCTCAACATCTAAACCAAATGCCTCTTTAAACAGTTCAAAAGGGAAATAAAATATATACTCATCCAGTAGTATGTCAATACTCTCCTATATTTTGTCCCATCGTCAACTTTAGCCATACAAAAAATGTCCCGACGAGTTTCATCAATCATAAGCTAAAGAGAAGTCCCCTCGATTCATCAGGGGATAAAAGGGCTATCAATGGACAAAAGTCAAAAGTAGACCGTCATATATTTGTCATATGAGTCGAGGTGGCGTATGGCCACGACATCTTCGATCACAAAAGAGCCCAGCGGGAGCAGGTGTCTCTCGTGCACCAACTTGGTAGTTGGGACAGGAATAGTTGACCCAAGTACAGGTTCCGGTAACGGTGCTACTCCTTGCGGGGTAGGACACTGTTAAATAGGTGAAGAGTGTGATAGGCCAAGTAGGGTGGCACTAGGGACTGTTAGACCATCTGCCCTTTGTTGTCAATAAGTCCCTCTATCCGCACTGTGGTTCACCCTGACCTTTCTCCTGTGTGCCTTGAGCCAGAGCCATCTTATATGGTTACCGTCATTACCTGGTTATCAATAAGGTGGCCCTGTAATTTTTATTTACCGATGAGGCAGTGCTGATTGGTTCTTGGAAGAGAATCATTCGAGTTGGATAATGTGCCACATCTGGCATGGTGATTTTTAGGCATATTTTTGTACCTATATGGTATTTTACTTAGACTTAGTAAAAGTTAAGTTTTATGAATTAAGCTTGCCCCCCTTTTTTTATTATATACAACCTGACTATGAGTGTAATGCCAAAAATAAACAGAGCTATGTTTGAGCCTTCGTTGTGTTGATTGTCTGATTATTAGCTCTCCTGGTACCAGAAAGGGCGCGGTTTCATCCAGGGAATGATTGAGGGATGAAGTGCAGATAAGGAAGTTACCAAAGAGATACTGGCTTTTTATCTCTTCCTTACAGCAACTAAGCCAGTTCTACTTTACACAAGTTTGATAAATGACTAGTGTTGAGCGAACAGTTCGAGCATAGTTCAGGTTTGTACCGAATTTTGGGGTGTTCGGGACCCGGACCCGAACATTTTCAAAAAAGTTCGGGTTCGGGTTCGTTGTTCGGCAATTTCTTCCCGCTTTCTGAAGGGCTGCACAGCAGCCAATCAGCTATTGTTTTACTTCTTGCCCTAAAAGCCCATCACAGCCATGCCTACTAATGGCATGGCTGTGATTGGCCAAGGGCAGCATGTGACCCAGCCTCTATTTAAGCTGGAGTCACGTAGCGCCGCATGTCACACTGATCTGATTAGTGTAGGGAGAGGACGCAGCTGCTGTGAGGGCGAGATTAGGCGGGGAAAAGTAATGACCTAATGAAGTGATCGATCTACAGCTGTGAATGATCGAACTTCTGCTAGTTACTTGCTCACTGTTTTTTAGGCTGCACAGAGCTTTTTTCTGTCACTTATTTTCTGGGGTGATCGGTGGCCATTTTGTGACTTGTGGTGCACCAGAACAAGTTGCCACCAAGTCCATCAATCCATCAATACTAGTTTTTTTTTTGCTATATCCTACATCAGGGGCTTGGCTGTGCTAATTGTCACCCCTAGAAACTCAGGATAGCAATTTCTATATTTTATTAAGGGGTTAAATACAATTGCCAAAATACCAATCCCCTAAATCTGGTGTTCCAGCTTTGGCTAGCCAAGTATAATACTGTCTGCTGTTTGGCAAAGGATAGATTATTTTCTGTGGTGAAATTCAATTGTCAAAATAGCAAACCCCTAAATCTGGTGTCCCAGCACTGGCTAGAAACCTATAATAGTGTCCGCCAAAACATATATTTTGTTCTGGGGTTAAATTCAATTGGCAAAATAGCAATACCATAAATCAGTGGTTTCAGCTGTGGCTGGCAAACTATGATAGTGTCCGCCAAAACATATATTTTGTTCTGGGGTGAAATTCAATTGCCAAAATAGAAATACCATAAATCAGTGGTTTCAGCTGTGGCTGGCCAAGTTTCATAGTGTCCTGCAAAGGATATATTTTGTTCTGGGGTGAAATTCAATTGCCAAAATAGCAATACCCTGAATCTGATGTTCCAGCTGTTGCAGGCCTAGTTTTAATCTGTCCGTAACAGGGTATATTCTGTTCTGGGGTGAAATTCAATTGCCAAAATAGCAATACCATAAATCAGTGGTTTCAGCTGTGGCTGGCAAACTATAATAGTGTCCGCCAAAACATATATTTTGTTCTGGGGTGAAATTCAACTGCCAAAATAGCAATCGCCTAAATCTGGTGTCCCAGCACTGGCTGGCAAACTATAATAGTGTCTGCCAAAACATATATTTTGTTCTAGGGTGAAATCCAATTGCCAAAATAGCAATACCATAAATCAGTGGTTTCAGCTGTGGCTGGCCAAGTTTCATAGAGTCCTGCAAAGGATATATTTTGTTCTGGGGTGAAATTCAATTGCCAAAATAGCAAT
This sequence comes from Bufotes viridis, assembly GCA_033119425.1. Taxonomy (NCBI): domain Eukaryota; kingdom Metazoa; phylum Chordata; class Amphibia; order Anura; family Bufonidae; genus Bufotes; species Bufotes viridis. Next base: position 78,319,127 of record CM065591.1, read on the forward strand.
ACCATAAATCAGTGGTTTCAGCTGTGGCTGGCCAAGTTTCATAGAGTCCTGCAAAGGATATATTTTGTTCTGGGGTGAAATTCAATTGCCAAAATAGCAATACCATAAATCAGTGGTTTCAGCTGTGGCTGGCCAAGTTTCATAGTGTCCTGCAAAGGATATATTTTGTTCTGGGGGGAAATTCAATTGCCAAAATAGCAATACCATAAATCAGTGGTTTCAGCTGTGGCTGGCCAAGTTGCATAGTGTCCTGCAAATTATATATTTTGTTCTGGGGTGAAATTCAATTGCCAAAATAGCAATACCCTGAATCTGGTGTTCCAGCTGTTGCAGGCCTAGTTTAAATCTATCCATAAAAGGATACCTTTTATCCATTGCCTAAATACTAGCCCTAAAAGAGATATTCCCCAAAATCAGTGGTTACTGCTGTGCCTGGATTAGTGTAATACGCTCCATAAATAAATAGGCAGATAGTGTTAGGTGCCTTTAAAAAATGGCCTGAATTTGAAATCAATACATTGGGCCAAATATTTTTTTTCTTATTGTGGTGCTTGGTGAACGGTAACAATGACGAAAATATCTAGTAAGGGACGCGGAGGCGGGCGTGGTGGTGTTAGTGTACCCCGTGGTGGTGCTGGGAGAGGACGTGGCCATTCTGCCACAGCCACACGTCCTAGTGAAGCAACTACCTCAGGTTCCAGTACCCGCCAGAATTTACAGCGATATTTGGTGGGGCCCAATGCCGTTCTAAGGATGGTAAGGCCTGAGCAGGTACAGGCGCTAGTCAATTGGGTGGCCGACAGTGGATCCAGCACGTTCACAACATTATCTCCCACCCAGTCTTCTGCAGAAAGCGCACAGGTGGCGCCAGAAAACCAAGCCAATCAGTCTGTCACATCACCCCCATGCATATCAGGGAAACTGTCTGAGCCTTAAGTTATGCAGCAGTCTCTTATGCTGTTTGAAGACACTGCTGGCAGGGTTTCCAAAGGAATCCACCTAGCCCTTCCCCAGTGGTGGAAGATATAGAATGCACTAATGCACAACCACTGATGTTTCCTGATGATGAGGACATGGGAATACCATCTCATCGCAGCCCGCACGTCTCTGATGATGACGATGCAGGGGACTATGAGGTCCTAGACCCCACATGGAATGAAGGTCGTGCCACTGACTTTCATAGTTCAGAGGAAGAGGCAGTGGTGAGACCGAGCCAACAGCGTAGCAAAAGAGGGAACAGGGGGCAAAAGCAGAACAGCCGCCTCCAAAAGAGTTCGCCTGCTACTGGCCACCGCCACCAGGGAACGAGCACCCCAAAGGCAGCTTAAAGGAGTTCCCTGGCATGGCACTTCTTTAAACAATGTGCTGAGGACAAGACCCGGGTGGTTTGCACGCTGTGCCATCAGAGCCTGAACGTTCTGAACCTTAGCACAACCTGCAAGACCAGGCATCTACATGCAAAGCATGAACTGCAATAGAGTAAACACCTTAAAAGCAAGAAACTCACTCTGGCTCCCCTGCTCCCTCTTCTGCTGCTGCCTCGACCTCTTCCTCCGCCTTGGGAGGAATGTTGGCACCTGACGCCCATCAAACAGAGGATGTGCCACTGACAACACCACCTGCGTCACCAAGCATCTCCACCATGTCACACGGCAGTGTTCAGCTCTCCATCTCACAAACCTTGGAGAGAAAGCGTAAATTCCCACCTAGCCACCCTCAAGCCCTGGGCCTGAATGCCAGCATTTCAAAACTACTGGCCTTTGAAATGCTGTCATTCAGGCTGGTGGACACAGACAACTTCAAACAGCTGATGTCCATGGCTGTCCCACAGTATGTTGTTCCCAGCCGCCACTACTTCTCCAAGACAGCCGTGCTTCCCTGCACAACCAAGTGTCCAATAAAATCAAGTGTGCACTGCGCAACGCCATCTGTGGCAAGGTCCACCTAACCACAGATACATGGACCAGTAAGCACGGCCAGGGACGCTATATCTCCCTAACTTCACACTGGGTAAATGTAGTGGCGGCTGGGCCCCAGGTGGAGAGTTCCTTGGCGCACGTCCTTCCGCCGCCAAGGATCGCAGGGCATCATTCTTTGCCTCCTGTAGCCTCCTTCTCTTACTCAGCTTCCTCCTCCTCTGCTTCCACCAGCTCATCCAGTCAGCCACACATCTTAACCACCAACTTCAGCACAGCCCGGGATAAACGTCAGCAGGCCATTATGAAACTCATATGTTTGGGGGACAGGCCCCACACCGTGCAGGAGTTGTGGCGGGGTATTGAACAACAGACCGATGAGTGGTTTCTGCCGGTGGGCCTCAAGCCCGGCCTGGTGGTGTGTGATAATGGGCGAAATCTCGTCGCAGCTCTGGGACTAGCCGGTTTGACGCACATCCCTTGCCTGGTGCATGTGCTGAATTTGGTGTTGCAGAAGTTCATTCACAACTACCCCGACATCTCAGAGGTGCTGCATAAAGTGCGGGTCGTCTATGCGCGCTTCCGGCGTTCACATCCTGCCGCTGCTCGCCTGTCTGCGCTACAGCGCAACTTCGGCCTTCCCGCTCACCGCCTCACATGCGACGTGCCCACCAGGTGGAACTCCACCTTGCACATGCTGGAGAGACTGTGCGAGCAGCAGCAGGCCATAGTGAAGTTTCAGCTGCAGCACGTACGGGTCAGTTGCACTGCGGAACAGCACCACTTAACCACCAATGATTGGGCCTCCATGCGAGACCTGTGTGCCCTGTTGTGCTGTTTCGAGTACTCCACCAACATGGCCAGTGGCGATGACACTGTTATCAGCGTTACAATACCACTTCTATGTCTCCTTGAGAAAACGCTTAGGGCGATGATGGAATAGGAGGTGGCCAAGGAGGAGGAGGAGGAGGGGTTATTTTTAGCACTTTTAGGCCAGTATGTTAGAAGTGGCTCAGAGGGAGGTTTTTTGCAACAGCAGAGGCCAGGTACAAATGTGGCCAGCCAGGGCCCACTACTGGAGGACGAGGAGGTTGAGGAGGAGGTGGAGGAGGATGAATCAGGTTCACAGCGGGGTGGCACCCAACACAGCTCAGGCCCATCACTGGTGTGTGGCTGGGGGGATACGGAGGACGATGACGATACGCCTCCCACAGAGGACAGCTTGTCATTACCTCTGGGGAGCCTGGCACACATGAGCGACTACATGCTGCAGTGCCTGCGCAACGACAGAAGAGTTGGCCACATTTTAACGTGTGCGGACTACTGGGTTGCCACCCTGCTGGATCCCTGGTACAAAGACAATGTGCCCACCTTACTTCCTGCACTGGAGCATGATAGGAAGATGCGCGAGTACAAGCGCACGCTGGTAGACGCGCTCCTGAGAGCATTCCCAAATGTCACAGGGGAGCAGGTGGAAGCCCAAGGCGACGGCAGAGGAGGAGCAAGAGGTCGCCAACGCAGCTGTGTCACGGCCAGCTCCTCTGAGGGCAGGGTTAGCATGGCAGAAATGTGGAAAAGTTTTGTCTCCACGCCACAGCTAACTGCACCACCACCTGATACGGAACGTGTTAGCAGGAGGCAGCATTTCACTAACATGGTTGAACAGTACGTCTGCACACCCCTCCACGTACTGACTGATGGTTCGGCCCCATTCAACTTCTGGGTCTCCAAATTGTCCACGTGGCCGGAGTTAGCATTTTATGCCTTGGAGGTGCTGGCCTGCCCGGCGGCCATCGTTTTGTCTGAACGTGTATTCAGCACGGCAGGGGGCATCATTACTGACAAACGCAGCCGCCTGTCCACAGCCAACGTGAACAAGCTGACGTTCATAAAAATGAACCAGGCATGGATCCCACAGGACCTGTGCCTCCCTTGTGCAGAATAGACATTTATAACTGCCTCCCCCTCAACTATGTATTCTTGTACTCCGGGGCACTTTTTTATTGAATCCTCATTTTTTTAACTTTACCATGATCTTGCGGTGCAACCCAAAGTTGATTGATTCTCTCCCCTGTCTGGGTGCTGGGCCGAAATAACTGAAAGTGGCCTTCTCTAGTGGTGGGTGAAATGACGCATGATTCCTTGCTATGGGACCTCTCTCCTCGGTCTGGGTGCTGGGCCGAAATAACTAAAAAGTGGCCTTCTCAAGTGGTGGGTGATATGACGCCTTATTCCTTGCTGTGGGACCTCTCTCCTCTGTCTGGGTGCTGGGCCGAAATAACTGAAAGTGGTCTTTTCCAGTGGTGGGTGATATGACGCCTTATGCCTTGCTGTGGGACCTCTCTCCTCTGTCTGGGTGCTGGGGCCGAAATAACTGAAAGTGGCCTTCTCCAGTGGTGTGTGATATGACGCCATATTCCTTGCTGTCGGACCTCTCTCCTCTCTATGGGTGCTGGGGCCAAAATAACTGAAAGTGGCCTTCTCTAGTGGTGGGTGAAATGACGCATGATTCCTTGCTATGGGACCTCTCTCCTCGGTCTGGGTGCTGGGCCGAAATAACTTAAAAGTGGCCTTCTCTAGTGGTGGGTGAAATGACGCATGATTCCTTGCTGTGAGACCTCTCTCCTCGGTCTGGGTGCTGGGCCGAAATAACTGAAAGTGGCCATTTCCAGTGGTGGGTGATATGACGCCTTATGCCTTGCTGTGGGATCTCTCTCCTGTGTCTGGGTGCTGGGGCCGAAATAACTGAAAGTGGCCTTCTCTAGTGGTGGGTGAAATGACGCATGATTCCTTGCTGTGGGACCTCTCTCCTCGGTCTGGGTGCTGGGCCGAAATAACTGAAAGTGGCCTTCTCCAGTGGTGGGTGATATGACACCGTATTCCTTGCTGTTGGACCTCTCTCCTCTGTCTGGGTGATGGGGCCGAACTAACTGAAAGTGGCCTTCTCCAGTGGTGGGTGATATGAAGCATGATTCCTTGCTGTGGGACCTCTCTCCTCTGTCTGGGTGCTGGGGCCCGAAATACCTGAGTGGCCTTCTCTAGTGGTGGGTGATATGACGCATGATTCCTTGCTTTGGGACCTCTCTCCTCGGTCTGGGTGCTGGGTCGATATAACTAAAAAGTGGCATTCTCCAGTGGTGGGTGATATGACGCCTTATTCCTTGCTGTGGGACCTCTCTCCTCTGTCTGGGTGCTGGGGCCGAAATAACTGAAAGTGGCCTTCTCTAGTGGTGGGTGAAATGACGCATGATTCCTTGCTGTGGGACCTCTCTCCTCGGTCTGGGTGCTGGGCCGAAATAACTGAAAGTGGCCTTCTACAGTGGTGGGTGATATGACGCATGATTCCTTGCTGTGGGACCTCTCTCCTCTGTCTGGGTGCTGGGGCAGTAAATAACTGAAAGTGGCCTTCTCCAGTGGTGGGTGATATGACGCATGATTCCTTGCTGTGGGACCTCTCTCCTCTGTCTGGCGTGCTGAAATAAAATAACGGAAAGTGGCCTCTACAGTGGTGGGTGATATGACGCATGATTCCTTGCTGTGGACCTCTCCTCGGTCTGGGTGCTGGTCGAAATAACTGAAAGTGGCCTTCTCCAGTGGTGGGTGATATGACGCATGATTCCTTGCTGTGGGACCTCTCTCCTCTGTCTGGGTGCTGGGGCCAAAATAACTGAAAGTGGCCTTCTCTAGTGATGGGTGAAATGACGCATGATTCCTTGCTGTGGGACCTCTCTCCTCGGTCTGGGTGCTGGGCCGAAATAACTGAAAGTGGCCTTCTACAGTGGTGGGTCATATGACGCATGATTCCTTGCTGTGGGACCTCTCTCCTCTGTCTGGGTGCTGGGGCCGAAATAACTGAAAGTGGCCTTCTCCAGTTGTGGGTGATATGACGCCTTATTCCTTGCTGTGGGACCTCTCTCCTCGGTCTGGGTGCTGGGCCGAAATAACTGAAAGTGGCCATCTCCAGTTGTGGGTGATATGACGCCTTATTGCTTGCTGTGGGACCTCTCTCCTCTGTCTGGGTGATGGGGCCGAAATTACTGAAAGTGGCCTTCTCCAGTGGTGGGTGATATGACACATGATTCCTTGCTGTGGGACCTGTATCCTCGTTCTGGGTGCTGGGCCGAAATAACTGAAAGTGGCCTTCTCCAGTGATGGGTGATATGACGCATGATTCCTTGCTGTGGGACCTCTCTCCTCTGTCTGGGTGCTGGGGCCCGAAATACCTGAGTGGCCTTCTCTAGTGGTGGGTGATATGACGCATGATTCCTTGCTGTGGGACCTCTCTCCTCGGTCTGGATGCTGGGCCGATATAACTAAAAACTGTCCTTCTCTAGTGGTGGGTGAAATGACGCATGTTTTCTTGCTGTGGGACCTCTCTCCTCGGTCTGGGTGCTGTGCCGAAATAACTGAAAGTGGCCTTCTACAGTGGTGGGTGATATGACGCCATATTCCTTGCTGTGAGACCTCTCTCCTCTGTCTGTGTGATGGGGCCGAAATAACTGAAAGTGGACTTCTCCAGTGGTGGGTGATATGACGCATGATTCCTTGCTGTGGGACCTCTCTCCTCGGTCTGGGTGCTGGGTCGATATAACTAAAAAGTGGCCTTCTCCAGTGGTGGGGGATATGACGCCTTATTCCTTGCTGTGGGACCTCTCTCCTCTGTCTGGGTGCTGGGGCAGAAATAACTTAAAGTGGCCTTCTCTAGTGGTGGGTAATATGACGCATGATTCCTTGCTGTGGGACCTCTCTCCTCGGTTTTCGTGTTGTGTCGAAATAACTGAAAGTGGCCTTCTCCAGTGGTGGGTGATATGACGCCTTATTCCTTGCTGTGGGACCTCTCTCCTCGTTCTGGATGCTGGGCCGATATAACTAAAAAGTGGCCTTCTCTAGTGGTGGGTGAAATGACGCATGTTTTCTTGCTGTGGGACCTCTCTCCTCGGTCTGTGTGCTGTGCCGAAATAACTGAAAGTGGCCTTCTCTAGTGATGGGTGAAATAACGCATGATTCCTTGCTGTGGGACCTCTCTCCTCGGTCTTGGTGCTGGGTCGAAATAACTGAAAGTGGCCTTCTCCAGTGGTGGGTGATATGACGCCTTATTCCTTGCTGTGGGACCTCTCTCCTCGGTCTGGGTGCTGGGCCGAAATAACTGAAAGTGGCCATCTCCAGTTGTGGGTGATATGACACCTTATTGCTTGCTGTGGGACCTCTCTCCTCTGTCTGGGTGATGGGGCCGAAATAACTGAAAGTGGCCTTCTCCAGTGGTGGGTGATATGACGCATGATTCCTTGCTGTGGGACCTGTATCCTCGTTCTGGGTGCTGGGCCGAAATAACTGAAAGTGGCCTTCTCCAGTGATGGGTGATATGACGCATGATTCCTTGCTGTGGGACCTCTCTCCTCTGTCTGGGTGCTGGGGTCCGAAATACCTGAGTGGCCTTCTCTAGTGGTGGGTGATATGACGCATGATTCCTTGCTGTGGGACCTCTCTCCTCGGTCTGGATGCTGGGCCGATATAACTAAAAACTGTCCTTCTCTAGTGGTGGGTGAAATGACGCATGTTTTCTTGCTGTGGGACCTCTCTCCTCGGTCTGGGTGCTGTGCCGAAATAACTGAAAGTGGCCTTCTACAGTGGTGGGTGATATGACGCCATATTTCTTGCTGTGAGACCTCTCTCCTCTGTCTGTGTGATGTGGCCGAAATAACTGAAAGTGGACTTCTCCAGTGGTGGGTGATATGACGCATGATTCCTTGCTGTGGGACCTGTATCCTCGGTCTGGGTGCTTGGCCGAAATAACTGAAAGTGGCCTTCTCCAGTGGTGGGTGATATGACGCATGATTCCTTGCTGTGGGACCTCTCTCCTCTGTCTGGGTGCTGGGGCCCGAAATACCTGAGTGGCCTTCTCTAGTGGTGGGTGATATGACACATGATTCCTTGCTGTGGGACCTCTCTCCTCGGTCTGGGTGCTGGGTCGATATAACTAAAAAGTGGCCTTCTCCAGTGGTGGGGGATATGACGCCTTATTCCTTGCTGTGGGACCTCTCTCCTCTGTCTGGGTGCTGGGGCAGAAATAACTTAAAGTGGCCTTCTCTAGTGGTGGGTAATATGACGCATGATTCCTTGCTGTGGGACCTCTCTCCTCGGTCTTCGTGTTGTGTCGAAATAACTGAAAGTGGCCTTCTCCAGTGGTGGGTGATATGACGCCTTATTCCTTGCTGTGGGACCTCTCTCCTCGGTCTGGATGCTGGGCCGATATAACTAAAAAGTGGCCTTCTCTAGTGGTGGGTGAAATGACGCATGTTTTCTTGCTGTGGGTCCTCTCTCCTCGGTCTGTGTGCTGTGCCGAAATAACTGAAAGTGGCCTTCTACAGTGGTGGGTGATATGACGCCATATTCCTTGCTGTGAGACCTCTCTCCTCTGTCTGGCTGCTGGGGCCGAAATAACTGAAAGTGGCCTTCTCCAGTGGTGGGTTATATGACGCCTTATTCCTTGCTGTGGGACCTCTCTCCTCTGTCTGGGTGCTGGGGCCTAAATAGCTGAAAGTGGCCTTCTCCAGTGGTGGGTGAAATTACGCATAATTCTTTGCTGTGGGACCTCTCTCCTCGGTCTGGGTGCTGGGCCGAAATAACTGAAAGTGGCCTTTTGTAGTGGTTGTTGAAATGACGCATGATTCCTTGCTGTGGGACCTCTCTCCTCGGTCTTGGTGCTGGGTCGAAATAACTGAAAGTGGCCATCTCCAGTGGTGGTTGATATGATGCATGATTCCTTGCTGTGGGACCTGTATCCTCGGTCTGGGTGCTTGGCCGAAAAAACTGAAAGTGGCCTTCTCTAGTGGTGGGTGATATGACGCATGATTTCTTTGCGTGGGACCTCTCTCCTCGGTCTGGGTGCTGGGCCGATATAACTAAAAAGTGGCCTTCTCTAGTGGTGGGTGAAATGACGCATGATTCCTTGCTGTGGGACCTCTCTCCTTGGTCTGGGTGCTGTGCCGAAATAACTGAAAGTGGCCTTCTACAGTGGTGGGTGTTATGACGCCATATTCCTTGCTGTGAGACCTCTCTCCTCTGTCTGGGTGCTGGGGCCGAAATAAATGAAAGTGGCCTTCTCCAGTGGTTGGTGATATGACGCCTTATTCCTTGCTGTGGGACCTCTCTCCTCTGTCTGGGTGCTGGGGCCTAAATAACTGAAAGTGGCCTTCTCTAGTGGTGGGTGAAATGACGCATAATTCCTTGCTGTGGGACCTCTCTCCTCGGTCTGGGTGCTGGGCCGAAATAACTGAAAGTGGCCTTCTCCAGTGGTGGGTGATATAACGCATGATTCCTTGCTGTGGGACCTCTCTCCTCTGTCTGGATGCTGGGGCCGAAATAACTGAAAATGGCCTTCTCTAGTGGTGGGTGAAATGACACATGATTCCTTGCTTTGGGACCTCTCTCCTCGGTCTTGGTGTTGGGTCGAAATAACTGAAAGTGGCCTTCTCCAGTGGTGGTTGATATGACGCATTATTCCTTGCTGTGGGACCTGTATCGTCGGTCTGGGTGCTTGGCCGAAATAACTGAAAGTGGCTTTCTCCAGTGGTGGGTGATATGACGCATGATTCCTTGCTGTGGTACCTCTCTCCTCTGTTTGGGTGCTGGGGCCCGAAATAACTGAGTGGCCTTCTGCAGTGGTGGGTGATATGACGCATGATTCCTTGCTGTGGGACCTCTCTCCTCGGTCTGGGTGCTGGGCCGATATAACTAAAAAGTGGCCTTTTCCAGTGGTGGGTGATATGACGCCTTATTCCTTGCTGTTGGACATCTCTCCTCTGTCTGGGTGCTGGGGTCGAAATAACTGAAAGTGTCCTTCTCTAGTGGTGGGTGAAATGATGCATGATTCCTTGCTGTGGGACCTCTCTCCTCGGTCTGGGTGCTGGGCTGAAATAACTGAAAGTGGTCTTCTCCAGGGTTGGGTGATATGATGCCTTATTCCTTGCTGTGGGACCTCTCTCCTCTGTCTGGGTGCTGGGGCCGAAATAACTGAAAGTGGCCTTCTCCAGTGGTGAGTGATATGACGCATGATTCCTTGCTGTGTGACCTCTCTCTTCTGTCTGGGTGCTGGGGCCTAAATAACTGAAAGTGGCCACAGACCCTGAGGTACCCATGTAGTGGAAACCCCAATAAGTGACCACATTTTGGAAACAAAACCTTTAATTTATTTATCAAGGGGTTGAGCGAGCATTTTGAAGCCATAGGTTACTTTGTAGAAATTATCTCTTCCGAAACTACGCCATCCATGTAGACTTTAAACATGGTGCCCACTCTTGGAAGCAGGCACCATGACCACCGGGTTTCTGCTGTTTTACACAGCAGAAGCCCGGGGCTAATGTCTGTTGTTGGCAATAATGCAGATTGCAGCCATTTAACTCCTCAGATGCCGTGGTCAAATGTGACCATAGCATCTGGGAGCGCTAAAACCGTCAGCTGTGTGCTTGCTGGCAGGAACCGCCTTTCTCTAACGGACACTGGGGAAGACATTCCATACTAGTAATAGGCCTGAGCCTCTACAAGGCTTCCAGGCCGATTACTAGTATATTCCAATGCAGGTCTGCAGGTGGCAGTACTGCATCAGAATATATTGAATCCTGTATTTTGTAATGCATAGATATTCATTACTGAATGCAAGAGGCAATCTAATTGTTGCAATAATTTAAAAAAGTTAAAAATTTAAAAAAATCCCCTTTCAAACCTCCCTTTTAAATCCCCTCATTTTTTTGCATAATAAGTTTCCATTATCATTGGTACACAAATCTTTTTTATTGCTTTTTATTTCACTTTTTGGGAAGCAGGATAAAGAAAAGGCAGCAATTCTGCCATTGATTTTTGGGTATTGTTACTGCAGTGTACACTGTGCAGGAAAAATGACATATTAACTTTATTCTTCTGGTCAGTTTGACCACAGAGATAGTCATACAGAAAAAAAATCATGGCTTTGTGTTGTCATTTAATTCTCTAAGAGCCAGCTCTTTTTTTTTTTGTGTTTATGGTATTGTGTGGGGCTCATCTTTTGCTGGATGAGGTGGTGTTTCCATTGGTACATACAACCTTTTGATCGCTTGATTGTTTTTTGAGAGGTAAGGTGCACAAAAAATAGCTTTTCTGACATATTTTTTTTTTTTTACATTGTGCCTCCAATAAGGTCATAAAAGACCTTTGGGGATATTTACGATTACATTTTTTTATTTGCTGATTTCTCCTGTAACTGAGGGTAACAGCCCCCAGAGAGGTTGTACAGTGGTATACAGCCTTACTGAATAGTTGATTCAACCAATGGCCGGCTCTTATGTAATTAATGTAACATTTATTCCCTATACATTTCATATGCAAACAGAATATATACAGAAAAACTATAAAAGATATAAAAGATACAATTCATATAGAAAAAAATATAAAAATGTTTAAAAATATAGTGATATATTAGTATTTATAATTCATTATAGTTACGGTCCTTCTTACAGTTCCAATTGCGGAGCTCACGCAAACTTTGGAACTTAGACTCAATTTATATGCTGAGGTTAAGTATCTCTCTATGTTTTATGTTCGTATGTTGCGTGCTACTAATACCGTTCCAGGTCTGTATTGAAAGTTCGATCTCCTTATATTTTCGTGATACGCATGTCTGTTAGTACTGGTATGGGGCGAACTTAATTCATAGTTCGACAGGGTATATTGCGCTCTCGAGTTTCTTACCGGTACCTTGGTGTGCCCGGTAAAGATGGCTGATATTTTTTTGTATTGCACAAAAAAATATAAATATCAGCCATCATTAATAAATATTGGCACTTGTTATAAGAAAGAGAAGATCTTAGCAACAACTCTTCCAAGAAAACCACCTATTGTGTACACAAAAGCTCCAAATTTAGGACAACAAGTACCCCCAACCATAAGAAGACAAAAGGAAAAATATATGGCAAACAGTACCTTCGGGACTTAATCCTGAACTGGAAATTTTTGGCTTCCTAGAGATGGGTCAGTGGTAAGTTTACACGACATGTCAATGCCAGGCTATTATCCAGTAAATCGACATGACCTGCATCCTCCCACTGCATCCTCCCACTGGTTTTTATTTAATGTCATCATATTATGATACTATATTGTCTATATTTGTTTCTACATTATCACATGATGTTTATTAATTGTTTTAGTTTGTTATATTTTTTATGTTATAAACATTAAATAACATATGATAGCAAAGTATAAATATATAATAATGAAATAGAGAGAGTGGGTACATCGCAACATGTGTATATGAAACAAGCGGTAGCCCATAGTCCAGTCCAAGTTTTAGTAATGACATCAGCTTTATGTAAAGAGAAATTTGTCCCTCATCCCACAATATAGCTTTACCACCGAGGAAGAAACTATTTAAGTTTTGAAACACGTCTGGTAAAAACACACAAGAAGTAAGCTGCGGTATTTGAAAGACAGATCTTCATCGCCTGCCGGAAGAAGCATATGTACCTTGCGATTTAGATAAGCAGCAGAATCTGGCGTTGAGGCCTATAATACGCATGAGCTAACCAAGCGCGGGGACAGACTGCAAGTCTCAGTGATCCCGGAGCAATAGAGGGTGATCAAGCAGTATATACGGACAAGGCCACGTATGTACTAACTTATACATTGGCAGTAGCAGACCATGTGATAAGGCGGGAACACTAAGGTAAGGCTAAGAAGCGCGAGAGCGCAATATACCCTGTTGAACTATATAACAAGTATTCCCCATACGAATACTAACAGACAAGAGTACCACGGAACTATAAGGAGATCGAGCTTTCAATACTCATACAGGAACGGTATTAGTAGCACGCTATATACGAACATAAAACATAGAGAGATACTTAACCGCAGCATATGAATTGAGTCTAAGTTTCAAAGTTTACATGAGGTCCGCAATTGGAGCTAACTACAGTATAAATAATTATTAATACAAATATATTACTATATTTTTTCACATTTTTATGTTTTTTTCTATATCAATTGAATCTTTTATATTTTTTATAATTTTTCTATAAATATTCTGTTTGCATTGAAATGTACAGGGAATAAATATTATATTAATTACTTGAGAGCCGGCAATTGGTTGAATTACACATTGTCACGGCTAGATGGTTGTAGCAGGCCGTGCTCTATTCTGGAGAGCTCTCCATATATAATATATGCATTTTAATTGCATAGTTGATCTGGTTCTGCTAAGACCCAGGAGCTCGTGCAGACTCCCAGCCCCAGTGGTCACATGTTGAGCGCTGTGTATACAGCGATAGGGAAGCCTGGGATGGTGAAAAATTATCCTTGCCTTCTCTATGGGGAGCCTTGCTGTCACTGACAGTGGGCTCCCCACTCCTACACAATTATCGTGCAGCTGCCATTTAGGCATTGACATTTTAAAACAGTAGTGCAAAGATATGTCCCGACCGCGCAGACGTTTATAGTCTATGGATGGTCGGGAACTGGTTAAAGTAGCCAGCTGTGTATGGAGACTTATTGGCAATGCTCCATGGGAAAATAATATGCAAAGAGATATCTCCCAGGGAAAGAGAACCATCTTGTTAGAGCCACCTTTTGGAAGTGGCTCCCTATGATTTAAAGTCCAAGATTTTAACAAACCTTGAGGACATCACAAAGTAAAATAGATAAGCCAAATATCTGTCTGCAGAAAGCTGTTTCGTGGTGCTTGCAACTTCAGTAGGGAGTAGGATTCTTTCTGGCTAAGTGAGATTCCTTGGATGCAGACATATTATCTTCCCATGCAGCACTGCTAATAAGTCTCCATACACAGCTGGTCATTTTGAAGGTCTATATTAGGGATGTCCCGATACCGATACCAGTATCGGTATCGGGACCGATACCGGCATTTTCACGAGTACTTGTACTCGTGAAAATGCCGCCGATACCGCTGCCGATACCGGAAGTTCCGGTCCGGCAGCTCCTATACGCTATTAAAGTAAACCTAACCTGCCCAGTCCCCCTCAGGTCAGGTGCTCAGTCCCTCCATGCTCCTCCTGCCCCGCCTGCCTTCTTCATTCATAAAAGTGGGCGGAGCGAGACATGAGGCGCATGGAGGAACTGAGAGCTCAAGCTGCCCGATTCCTCCAAGCACCTCATGTCCCTCCTGCGCGCTCCGCCCACTTTATGAATGTAGAAGGCGTGCTGGGCAGGAGGAGCAAGGAGGGACTGAGCGCCTGACCTGAGGGAGACTGCACATCAATAGTTAGTAATTCCGGCCACATTAATAAAAATTAAGTTTAGGTCAATAGTATATGGGAGATCTCTGGATGACACTATGGGGGATCTCTGGATGACACTATGGGGGATCTGTGGATGACACGTATATAGCATAATATGCTATATATGTGTCATCCACATAGCCCCCTGACAGTGTCATCCAGAGATCCCCCATAGTGTCATCCAGAGATCCCTCATAGTGTCATCCACAGACCCCCCATAGTGTCATCCAGAGATCCCCACAGTGTCATGCAGAGATCCCCCACAGTGTCATCCAGAGATCCCCTACAGTGTCATCCAGAGATCCCCCACAGTGTCATCCAGAGATCCTCCACAGTGTCATCCAGAGATCCCCCACAGTGTCATCCAGAGATCCCCCACAGTGTCATCCAGAGATCCCCACAGTGTCATCCAGAGATCCCCCACAGTGTCATCCAGAGATCCCCACAGTGTCATCCAGAGATCCCCCACAGTGTCATCCAGAGATCCCCCACAGTGTCATCCAGAGATCCCCCATAGTGTCATCCAGAGATCCCCCATAGTGTCATCCAGAGATCCCCCATAGTGTCATCCAGAGATCCCCCCATAGTGTCATCCAGAGATCCCCCATAGTGTCATCCAGAATCCCCCATTAGTGTCATCCAGAGATCCCCCATTAGTGTCATCCAGAGTCCCCCATTAGTGTCATCCAGATATCCCCCATTAGTGTCATCCAGAGATCCCCCATTAGTGTCATCCAGAGATCCCCCATTAGTGTCATCCAGAGATCCCCCATTAGTGTCATTCAGAGATCCCCCATTAGTGTCATCCAGAGATCCCCCATTAGTGTCATCCACAGATCCCCCATAACAGCGTCATCCACAGATCCCCATAACAGCGTCATCCACAGATCCCCCATAACAGCGCCATCCACAGATCCCCCATAACAGCGTCACCCACAGATCCCCCATAACAGTGTCATCCACAGATCCCCCATAACAGCGTCATCCACAGATCCCCCATAACAGCGTCACCGACAGATCCCCCATAACAGTGTCATCCACAGATCCCCCATAACAGCGTCATCCACAGATCCCCATAACAGCGTCATCCACAGATCCCCCATAACAGTGTCATCCACAGATCCCCCATAACAGCGTCACCCACAGATCCCCCATAACAGTGTCATCCACAGATCCCCCATAACAGCGTCATCCACAGATCCCCCATAACAATGTGTCATCCACAGATCCTCCATAACAGTGTCACCCACAGATCCCCCATAACAGCGTCATCCACAGATCCCCCATAACAGTGTCATCCACAGATCCCCCATAACAGTGTCATCCACAGATCCCCCATAACAGATCCCCCTGGAGGCACATTGGTTGGAAAACACTATTATATTCCCATTTATCAATTTATTAACACTTGTACAAAGGAAAAGAAAAGCCGTTGTCCATAGCAACCAAATTCCAGCTTTAATTTTTTTCATTGCTATCGGCAACTGCGCCGCTATTTATACGAGGTATCGGTAATTGGTATCGGCGAGTACTTAAATAAAAGTATCGGTACTCGTACTCGGTCTTAAAAAAATGGTATCGGGACATCCCTAGTCTCTATGTACACCTTCTGAGGCATTTTTTTTTTATGATTGCATCTTACTCATTTTTGGCTAAAAATAATTTGTTCAGTTGGCCTTTATTAAAAATATTGAGATGTTCTGTCACAAAAGGATTTTCAAGCTGTGTGACTGGTACTTTTACTTTGTGTGGGTCATCTAATAAACCTTATCTCTACACTACTAAGGGTACTTTTACACTTGCGTTGAAGGATTCCGTCAGGCAGTTCCGTCAACGGAACTGCCTGACGGATCCGTTAAAACGTCTTAAAACGTATTTCATTTGCAAACGGATCCATCTGCAGATCCATTTGACAATTGTATTGAAATAACGGATCCGTCTTTCCATTGTCATCCGTAAAAACGGATCCGCTATTTATTATTTTACCATTTTTAAAGGTGTGTGCATGCGCAGAGTGGAAGAACAGATCCGTTAATGCATCAATTTTCAATGTCGGATCCGCTCTTAATACATTTAAATGGAAATTAATGGCGGATCCGTCATTCTGTCAAGTGTTTCCGCATTTTTGGACGGAGATAAAAATTCAGCATGCTGCGCTTTTATCTGCGTCCAAAAAACACGAAAGGACTGAACTGAAGACAAACTGATGCAAACTGAACGGATTGCTTTCCATTCAGAATGCATTAGGATAAAACTGATCAGTTTTTTTCAGTTATTGAGCCCCTAGGGCAGAACTCAATGACGAAAAACTTTGATGCTAGAGTGAAAGTACCCTAAGAGGTCATAAATAGAGTTGAGCGAACACCTGGATGTTCGGGTTCGACGAGTTCGGCCGAACTTTCGAAAAATGTTCGGGTTCGGGATCCGAACTCGACCCGAACTTCATCCCGAACCCCATAGAAGTCAATGGGGACCCGAACTTTTGGGCACTAAAAAGGCTGTAAAACACACCCGGAAGGGCTAGAGGGCTGCAAAAGGCAGCAAAATGTAGTTATATCCCCTGCAAACAAATGTAGATAGGGAAATGATGAGTTAACATAAAATAAATAAAAATTAAACAATATTAATTGGAGTGAGGTCCCATAGCACAGAATCAGGCTTCAAGTCACCCACCAATGGAGAAGGTCACTTACTATTATTTTGACCACAGCACCCAGACAAAGGAGAGAGGTCCCACAGCAGAGAACCAGGCATCATATCACCCACCACAGGAGTAGGCCACCATTTAGTTACTTTGACCCCTACACCCAGACGGAAGAGAGAGGTTACACAGCAGAGAATCAGGCATCATATCAACCACCACAGGAGAAGCCACCATTTAGTTACTTTGACCCCTGCACCCAGGAAGAGGAGAGAGGCCCCACAGCACATATTCTGGCATCATATCAGCCACCACAGGAGAAGCCACCATTGAGTTACTTTGACCCCTGCACCCAGGAAGAGGAGAGAGGCCCCACAGCACATATTCTGGCATCATACTAACCACCACAGGAGAAGCCACCATTGAGTTACTTTGACCCCTGCACCCAGGAAGAGGAGAGAGGCCCCACAGCACATATTCTGGCATCATATCAGCCACCACAGGAGAAGCCACCATTGAGTTACTTTGACCCCCGCACCCAGGAAGAGGAGAGAGGCACCACAGCACATATTCAGGCATCATATCACACACCACAGGAGAAGGCCTCTTTCAGTGATTTAGGCCTTTGGACCCAGACAGAGGAGAGAGGCACCACAGCACATATTCTGGCATCATATCAGCCACCACAGGAGAAGCCACCATTGAGTTACTTTGACCCCTGCACCCAGGAAGAGGAGAGAGGCCCACAGCACATATTCTGGCATCATACTAACCACCACAGGAGAAGCCACCATTGAGTTACTTTGACCCTGCACCCAGGAAGAGGAGAGAGGCCCCACAGCACATATTCTGGCATCATATCAGCCACCACAGGAGAAGCCACCATTGAGTTACTTTGACCCCGCACCCAGGAAGAGGAGAGAGGCACCACAGCACATATTCAGGCATCATATCAAACACCACAGGAGAAGGCCTCTTTCAGTGATTTAGGCCTTTGGACCCAGACAGAGGAGAGAGGCACCACAGCACATATTCTGGCATCATATCAGCCACCACAGGAGAAGCCACCATTGAGTTACTTTGACCCCTGCACCCAGGAAGAGGAGAGAGGCCCCACAGCACATATTCTGGCATCATACTAACCACCACAGGAGAAGCCACCATTGAGTTACTTTGACCCCGCACCCAGGAAGAGGAGAGAGGCACCACAGCACATATTCTGGCATCATATCAGCCACCACAGGAGAAGCCACCATTGAGTTACTTTGACCCCTGCACCCAGGAAGAGGAGAGAGGCCCCACAGCACATATTCTGGCATCATATCACACACCACAGGAGAAGGCCTCTTTCAGTGATTTAGGCCTTTGGACCCAGACAGAGAGAGAGGTCCCACAGCAGAGAACCAGGCATCATATCACCCACCACAGGAGTAGGCCACCATTTAGTTACTTTGACCCCTACACCCAGACGGAGGAGAGAGGTTACACAGCAGAGAATCAGGCTAACAGTGTCATCCACAGATCCCCATAACAGTGTCATCCACAGATCCCCCATAACAGATCCCCTGGAGGCACATTGGTTGGAAAACACTATTATATTCCCATTTATCAATTTATTAACACTTGTACAAAGGAAAAGAAAAGCCGTTGTCCATAGCAGCCAAATTCCAGCTTTAATTTTTTTCATTGCTATCGGCAACTGCGCCGCTATTTATACGAGGTATCGGTAGTTGGTATCGCGAGTACTTAAATAAAAGTATCGGTACTCGTACTCGGTCTTAAAAAATGGTATCGGGACATCCCTAGTCTCTATGTACACCTTCTGAGGCATTTTTTTTATGATTGCATCTTACTCATTTTGGCTAAAAATAATTTGTTCAGTTGGCCTTTATTAAAAATATTGAGATGTTCTGTCACAAAAGGATTTTCAAGCTGTGTGACTGGTACTTTTACTTTGTGTGGGTCATCTAATAAACCTTATCTCTACACTACTAAGGGTACTTTTACACTTACGTTGAAGGATTCCGTCAGGCAGTTCCGTCAACGGAACTGCCTGACGGATCCGTTAAAGCGTCTTAAAAGCGTATTTCATTTGCAAACGGATCCATCTGCAGATCCATTTGACAATTGTATTGAAATAACGGATCCGTCTTTCCATTGTCATCCGTAAAAGCGGATCCGCTATTTATTATTTTACCATTTTTAAAGGTGTGTGCATGCGCAGAGTGGAAGAACAGATCCGTTAATGCATCAATTTTCAATGTCGGATCCGCTCTTAATACATTTAAATGGAAATTAATGGCGGATCCGTCATTCTGTCAAGTGTTTCCGCATTTTTGGACGGAGATAAAATTCAGCATGCTGCGCTTTATCTGCGTCCAAAAACACGAAAGGACTGAACTGAAGACAAACTGATGCAAACTGAGCGGATTGCTTTCCATTCAGAATGCATTAGGATAAAACTGATCAGTTTTTCAGTTATTGAGCCCCTAGGGCAGAACTCAATGACGAAAAACTTTGATGCTAGAGTGAAAGTACCCTAAGAGGTCATAAATAGAGTTGAGCGAACACCTGGATGTTCGGGTTCGACGAGTTCGGCCGAACTTTCGAAAAATGTTCGGGTTCGGGATCCGAACTCGACCCGAACTTCATCCCGAACCCCATAGAAGTCAATGGGGACCCGAACTTTTGGGCACTAAAAAGGCTGTAAAACACACCCGGAAAGGGCTAGAGGGCTGCAAAAGGCAGCAAAATGTAGTTATATCCCCTGCAAACAAATGTAGATAGGGAAATGATGAGTTAACATAAAATAAATAAAAATTAAACAATATTAATTGGAGTGAGGTCCCATAGCACAGAATCAGGCTTCAAGTCACCCACCAATGGAGAAGGTCACTTACTATTATTTTGACCACAGCACCCAGACAAAGGAGAGAGGTCCCACAGCAGAGAACCAGGCATCATATCACCCACCACAGGAGTAGGCCACCATTTAGTTACTTTGACCCCTACACCCAGACGGAAGAGAGAGGTTACACAGCAGAGAATCAGGCATCATATCAACCACCACAGGAGAAGCCACCATTTAGTTACTTTGACCCCTGCACCCAGGAAGAGGAGAGAGGCCCCACAGCACATATTCTGGCATCATATCAGCCACCACAGGAGAAGCCACCATTGAGTTACTTTGACCCCTGCACCCAGGAAGAGGAGAGAGGCCCCACAGCACATATTCTGGCATCATACTAACCACCACAGGAGAAGCCACCATTGAGTTACTTTGACCCCTGCACCCAGGAAGAGGAGAGAGGCCCCACAGCACATATTCTGGCATCATATCAGCCACCACAGGAGAAGCCACCATTGAGTTACTTTGACCCCGCACCCAGGAAGAGGAGAGAGGCACCACAGCACATATTCAGGCATCATATCACACACCACAGGAGAAGGCCTCTTTCAGTGATTTAGGCCTTTGGACCCAGACAGAGGAGAGAGGCACCACAGCACATATTCTGGCATCATATCAGCCACCACAGGAGAAGCCACCATTGAGTTACTTTGACCCCTGCACCCAGGAAGAGAGAGAGGCCCCACAGCACATATTCTGGCATCATACTAACCACCACAGGAGAAGCCACCATTGAGTTACTTTGACCCCTGCACCCAGGAAGAGGAGAGAGGCCCCACAGCACATATTCTGGCATCATATCAGCCACCACAGGAGAAGCCACCATTGAGTTACTTTGACCCCCGCACCCAGGAAGAGGAGAGAGGCACCACAGCACATATTCAGGCATCATATCAAACACCACAGGAGAAGGCCTCTTTCAGTGATTTAGGCCTTTGGACCCAGACAGAGGAGAGAGGCACCACAGCACATATTCTGGCATCATATCAGCCACCACAGGAGAAGCCACCATTGAGTTACTTTGACCCCTGCACCCAGGAAGAGGAGAGAGGCCCCACAGCACATATTCTGGCATCATACTAACCACCACAGGAGAAGCCACCATTGAGTTACTTTGACCCCGCACCCAGGAAGAG
Source organism: Bufotes viridis (assembly GCA_033119425.1). Classification (NCBI taxonomy): domain Eukaryota; kingdom Metazoa; phylum Chordata; class Amphibia; order Anura; family Bufonidae; genus Bufotes; species Bufotes viridis. The sequence continues at coordinate 78,339,985 of CM065591.1, forward strand.
GAGAGAGGCACCACAGCACATATTCTGGCATCATATCAGCCACCACAGGAGAAGCCACCATTGAGTTACTTTGACCCCTGCACCCAGGAAGAGGAGAGAGGCCCCACAGCACATATTCTGGCATCATATCACACACCACAGGAGAAGGCCTCTTTCAGTGATTTAGGCCTTTGGACCCAGACAGAGGAGAGAGGTCCCACAGCAGAGAACCAGGCATCATATCACCCACCACAGGAGTAGGCCACCATTTAGTTACTTTGACCCCTACACCCAGACGGAGGAGAGAGGTTACACAGCAGAGAATCAGGCATTTAGATCACCCACCACAGGAGCAGGCCCCAATTTAATGGGACCCCGGCAACCATGTCAGATGGCACAACCATCAGCTTCATATCAATCAGCACAGGAGAAGGCGACTTTGAAAGACTTTGACCCCTACACCCAGACGGAGAAGAGAGGTTTCACAGCAGAGAATCAGGCATTTAGATCACCCACCACAGGAGTAGGCCCCCATTGAATCAGACCCTGGCAACCATGTCAGATGGCACAACCATCAGCTTTATATCAATCAGCACAGGAGAAGGCGACTTTGAAAGACTTTGACCCCTACACCCAGATGGAGGAGAGAGGTTTCACAGCAGAGAATCAGGCATCATATCAACCACCACAGGAGAAGCCACCATTTAGTTACTTTGACCCCTGCACCCAGGAAGAGGAGAGAGGCACCACAGCACATATTCTGGCATCATATCAGCCACCACAGGAGAAGCCACCATTGAGTTACTTTGACCCCTGCACCCAGGAAGAGGAGAGAGGCCCCACAGCACATATTCTGGCATCATATCACCCACCACAGGAGTAGGCCACCATTTAGTTACTTTGACCCCTACACCCAGACAGAGGAGAGAGGTTACACAGCAGAGAATCAGGCATTTAGATCACCCACCACAGGAGTAGGCCACCATTGAATCAGACCCCGGCAACCATGTCAGATGGCACAAGCATAAGCTTTATATCAATCAGCACAGGAGAAGGCGACTTTGACAGACTTTGACCCCTACACCCGGACGGAGGAGAGGTTTCAAAGCAGAGAATCAGGCATTTAGATCACCCACCACAGGAGTAGGCCCCAATTTAATGGGACCCCGGCAACCATGTCAGATGGCACAACCATCAGCTTCATATCAATCAGCACAGGAGAAGGCGACTTTGAAAGACTTTGACCCCTTCACCCAAACAGAGGAGAGAGGTTCCACATCAGAGAATCAGGCATCATATCAACCACCACAGGAGTAGGCCACAATTTAGTTTATTTGACCCCTGCACCCAGGAAGAGGAGAGAGGCCCCACAGCACATATTCTGGCATCATATCACACACCACAGGAGAAGGCCTCTTTCAGTGATTTAGGCCTTTGGACCCAGACAGAGGAGAGAGGTCAGAGATTAGCTTCATATCCCCAGCACAGCAGAAGACCGCTTTATTTGACTTAGGCCTCAGCACCCAGACAGAAGACAGAGGTAGCATGGCAGAGGTTATGGCTTCATGTCACCCGTTAGTTTAACCGGCCACTTTCATCTGGTTAGGCCCGGCGCCCAGACAGAGAAGAGTTTCATTCAACTGTGGGTTTCATAAAATTTGTATCAAATAAAGAAGTGGCCCGTAGCACAACAAGACATGTTTTAGGCAGTTAATAAGGACTACTCTGCACAAGGGAGGGACAGGTCCTGTGGGATCCATGCCTGGTTCATCTTTATGAAGGTCAGCTTGTCCACGTTGGCTGTGGACAGGCGGCTGCGCTTGTCAGTAATGACGCCCCTGCCGTGCTGAATACGCGTTCAGATAAAACGCTGGCCGCCGGGCAGGAAAGCACCTCCAAGGCATAACATGCTAACTCTGGCCACGTGGACAATTTCGAAACCCAGTAGTTGAATGGGGCCGAACCATCCGTCAGGATGTGGAGGGTGTGCAGACATACTGTTCAACCATGTTAGTGAAATGCTGCCTCCTGCTAACACGTTCTGTATCAGGTGTCGGTGCAGATAGCTGTGGCGTGGAGACAAAACTTTTCCACATTTCTGCCATGCTAACCCTGCCCTCAGATGAGCTGGCCGTGACACAGCTGCGTTGGCGACCTCTTGCCACTCCTCTGCCTTCACCTTCCACCTGTTCCCCTGTGACATGTGGGAATGCTCTCAAGAGCGCCTCTATCAGCGTGCGCTTGTACTCGCGCATCTTACGGTCGCGCTCCAGTTCAGGAATTAAAGTGGGCACATTGTCTTTATACCGGGGATCCAGCAGGGTGGCCACCCAGTAGTCTGCACACGTTAAAACGTGGGCAACTCTGCTGTCGTTGCGCAGGCATTGGAGCATATATTCGCTCATGTGGGCCAGGCTACCCATGGGTAAGGACAAGCTGTCCTCTGTGGGAGGCGTATCGTCATCGTCCACCGTATCCCCCAGCCACGCACCAGTGATGGGCCTGGGCTGCCACCCCGCTGTGAACTTGCGTCATCCTAGTCCCCCTCCACCTCCTCCTCCTCATCCTCCTCGTCCTCCAGTACAGTGCCTTGGCTGGCGACTTGTGAACCTGTCCTCTGCTGCTTAAACAAACCTCCCTCTGAGCCAATTCGAACAGACTGGCCCGAAAGTGTTAGAAACGAGCCCTCATCCTCCTCCTCCTCCTCCACCTGGGCCACCTCCTCTAACATCATTGCCCTAAGTGTTTTCTCAAGGAGACATAGAAGTGGTATTGTAACGCTGATAACAGTGTCATCGCCACTGGCCATGTTGGTGGAGTACTCGAAACAGCGCAGCAGGGCACACAGGTCTCGCATGGAGGCCCAATCATTGGTGGTGAAGTGGTGCTGTTCGGCAGTACGACTGACGCGAGCGTGCTGCAGCTGAAACTCCACTATGGCCTGCTGCTGCTCGCACAGTCTCTCCAGCATGTGCAAGGTGGAGTTCCACCGGGTGGGCACGTCGCATATGAGGCGGTGAGCGGGAAGGCCGAAGTTCCGCTGTAGCGCAGACAGGCGAGCAGCGGCAGGATGTGAACGGCGGAGCGCGCACAGACGGCCCGCACTTTATGCAGCAGCTCTGACATGTTGGGGTAGTGGTGAATGAACCTCTGCACCACCAAGTTCAGCACATGCGCCAGGCAAGGGATGTGCGTCAAACCGTCTAGTCCCAGAGCTGCCACGAGATTTCGCCCATTATCGCATACCACCAGGCCTGGCTTGAGGCCCACCGGCAGAAACCACTCGTCGGTCTGTTGTTCAATACCCCGCCACAACTCCTGCGCGGTGTGGGGCCTGTCCCCCAAACATATGAGTTTCAGAATGGCCTGCTGGCGTTTACCCGGGCTGTGCTGAAGTTGGTGGTGAAGGTGTGTGGCTGACCGGATGAGCTGGTGGAAGCAGTGGAGGAGGAAGCCGAGTAGGAGGAGGAGGCTACAGGAGGCAGAGAATGATGCCCTGCGATCCTAGGGGCGGAAGGACGTGCGCCAAGGAACTGTCCGCCGGGGCCCAGCCGCCACTACATTCATCCAGTGTGCAGTTAGTGAGATATAGCGTCCCTGGCCGTGCTTACTGGTCCACGTATCTGTGGTTAGGTGGACCTTGCCACAAATGGCGTTGCGCAGTGCACACTTGATTTTATCGGACACTTGCATGTGCAGGAAGGCACGGCTGTCTTGGAGAAGTAGTGGCGGCTGGGAACCACATACTGCGGGACAGCCATGGCCATCAGCTGTTTGAAGCTGTCTGTGTCCACCAGCCGGAATGACAGCATTTCAAAGGCCAGCAGTTTAGAAATGCTGGCGTTCAGGCCAAGGGCTCGAGGGTGACTCGGGGAATTTGCGCTTCCTCTCTAAGGTTTGAGATATTGAGAGCTGAACGCTGCTGTGTGATATAGTGGAGACGCTAGTTGACGGTGGCGGTGGTGGTGGTGTCGGTGGCACATCCTCTGTTTGCTGCTCGGCAGGTGGCAACATTCCTCTCGAGGCGGAAGCCGAGGCAGCAGCGGTAGAGGGAGCAGGGGAGCCTCAGCGAGTGCCTGGTTTTTAAGGTGTGTACCCCACTGCAGTTCATGCTTTGCATGTAGATGCCTGGTCATGCAGGTTGTGCTGAGGTTCAGAACGTTAATGCCTCGCCTCAGGCTCTGATGGCAGAGCGTGCAAGTCACTCGGGTCTTGTCGGTAGGACATTGTTTAAAGAAGTGCCATGCCAGGGAACTCTTTGAAGCTGCCTTTGTGGGGCTGGGTCCCTGTTGGCGATGTCCAGTAGCAGGCGAACTCTGGGGCGGCGGCTCGTCTGCTTTGGCCCCCTGCTCCCTCTTTGGCTTCGCTGTTGTCTCGGTCTCACCACTACCTCTTCCTCTGAACTGTGAAAGTCATCGCCACGACCTTCAGTCCATGTGGGGTCTAAGACCTCATCGTCCTCTGCATCGTCTTCACCCAGTCTCCCTCCCTGACCTCCTCCTGTTCAGTCTGCACACTGCAAAAGACGCGGCAGTGGGCACCTGTGTTTCGTCATCATCAGAGACGTGCGGACTCCGATGAGGTGGTATTCCCATGTCCTCTTCATCTGGAGACATAAGTGGTTGTGCGTCAGTGCATGGTATGTCTTCCTCCACTGGGGAAGGGCTAGGTGGACGCCCCTGGGAAACCCTGGAAGCAGAGTCTTCAAACAGAAGAAGAGACTGCTGCATAACTTGTAGCTCAGACCGTTTCCCTGATATGCTTGGGGTGATGTGACAGACTGATGGGCTTGGTTTTCAGGTGCCACCTGTGCGCTTTCCGCAGAAGACTGGGTGGAAGACCATGTGGTGAACGTGCTGGAAGCACTGTCGGCCACCCAATCGATTAATGCCTGTACCTGCTCAGGCCTTACCATCCTAAGAGCGGCATTGGGCCCCACGAGATATTGCGGTACATTCTGCCGGCTAGTTGAGGGAGTTCGTTCCCTACTGTGTGCGCCTGGGGCCGAGCGGCCACGTCCTCTACCAGCAACAGAGGCTCCACGGACACCACCACGACCGCGTCCTCGTCCCTTAATAGTATTTTTCTTCATTGTTGCGATTCAACTCGCACCACAATGAAATATATTATTTTTATAAGCAAAATCCCCTCACTGGAATACTTTCAGTCTTTTGACTGTATGGATTACAGATGGAATGACTGTTATATGTGAGTACCGCTTTCTTTGACAGATTCTAGTATGGGTACATATATGTTTTCCCAACCCCAGCACATTAATTTGCTAATTCCAGATGTATGAAACGCATGGCCTAACTGTATCTAGTATATTGAGCGCCAGATAAACTAACTTGGCCTTTTTTAAATAAAAAAATTCCCTCACTGGAATACTTTCAGTCTTTTGACTGTATGGATTACAGATGGAATGACTGTTATATGTGAGTACCGCTTTCTTTGACAGATTCTAGTATGGGTACATATATGTTTTCCCAACCCCAGCACATTAGTTTGCTAATTCCAGATGTATGAAACGCAGGCCTAACTGTATCTAGTATATTGAACGTCAGATAAACTAACTTGGCCTTTTTTAAATAAAAAAATTCCCTCACTGGAATACTTTCAGTCTTTTGACTGTATGGATTACAGATGGAATGACTGTTATATGTGAGTACCGCTTTCTTTGACAGATTCTAGTATGGGTACATATATGTTTTCCCAACCCCAGCACATTAGTTTGCTAATTCCAGATGTATGAAACGCAGGCCTAACTGTATCTAGTATATTGAGCGTCAGATAAACTAACTTGGCCTTTTTAAATAAAAAAATTCCCTCACTGGAATACTTTCAGTCTTTTGACTGTATGGATTACAGATGGAATGACTGTTATATGTGAGTACCGCTTTCTTTGACAGATTCTAGTATGGGTACATATATGTTTTCCCAACCCCAGCACATTAATTTGCTAATTCCAGATGTATGAAACGCATGAGCCTAACTGTATCTAGTATATTGAGCGCCAGATAAACTAACTTGGCCTTTTTAAATAAAAAAAAATTCCCTCACTGGAATACTTTCAGTCTTTTGACTGTATGGATTACAGATGGAATGACTGTTATATGTGAGTACCGCTTTCTTTGACAGATTCTAGTATGGGTACATATATGTTTTCCCAAACCCAGCACATTAATTTGCTAATTCCAGATGTATGAAACGCAGGCCTAACTGTATCTAGTATATTGAACGCCAGATAAACTAACTTGGCCTTTTTAAATAAAAAAAATTCCCTCACTGGAATACTTTCAGTCTTTTGACTGTATGGATTACAGATGGAATGACTGTTATATGTGAGTACCGCTTTCTTTGACAGATTCTAGTATGGGTACATATATGTTTTCCCAACCCCAGCACATTAATTTGCTAATTCCAGATGTATGAAACGCAGGCCTAACTGTATCTAGTATATTGAACGCCAGATAAACTAACTTGGCCTTTTTAAATAAAAAAATTCCCTCACTGGAATACTTTCAGTCTTTTGACTGTATGGATTACAGATGGAATGACTGTTATATGTGAGTACCGCTTTCTTTGACAGATTCTAGTATGGGTACATATATGTTTTCCCAACCCCAGCACATTAGTTTGCTAATTCCAGATGTATGAAACGCAGGCCTAACTGTATCTAGTATATTGAACGCCAGATAAACTAACTTGGCCTTTTTAAATAAAAAAATTCCCTCACTGGAATACTTTCAGTCTTTTGACTGTATGGATTACAGATGGAATGACTGTTATATGTGAGTACCGCTTTCTTTGACAGATTCTAGTATGGGTACATATATGTTTTCCCAACCCCAGCACATTAATTTGCTAATTCCAGATGTATGAAACGCAGGCCTAACTGTATCTAGTATATTGAACGCCAGATAAACTAACTTGGCCTTTTTAAATAAAAAAATTCCCTCACTGGAATACTTTCAGTCTTTTGACTGTATGGATTACAGATGGAATGACTGTTATATGTGAGTACCGCTTTCTTTGACAGATTCTAGTATGGGTACATATATGTTTTCCCAACCCCAGCACATTAATTTGCTAATTCCAGATGTATGAAACGCAGGCCTAACTGTATCTAGTATATTGAGCGCCAGATAAACTAACTTGGCCTTTTTAAATAAAAAAATTCCCTCACTGGAATACTTTCAGTCTTTTGACTGTATGGATTACAGGTGGACTGGTATTAGTAGGGGTGACACAAGCACACCCAAGTCCCTGATGTAGGATTTCTATGGCACAGACCACTATTACAAGTGATTAATGGACGTTGGGAGAGATTGTGCTGCAGCACTAGTCCCAAGATGGCCGCCGCCTATCAGCCCAGTAACATGTGCCACAAAATGGTCTGCACAACCTTTAAAAAAATAGCCTTGGACTGTGCTGCTAAATCGCTATTGGTCTGAATCCCAGGTGTAGATGTCTGACTTGTTTGGAGCTTTGGAATGCACACTGTGGCAGCTTCTGCTGCAGCACTACAAGTCGCAAAATGGCGACGGCGGTCAGCCTAGGTACATGTGGATGGAAAAATCACTCTGGCCACTCTAAAAATAGCCAATCCCTATCAAAAAAGCAGCTCAGCTGCAGTTGTTCAGATGAATCACAGGTGGAGGAGAGAAATTTGCTTCCAGTTATTCAATTATCCCTGCCTATTCTCGCCCTAGCATCAGCTGCGTCTATCCCTGTTCTATTCACATCGGGAGTGAGCACGTCCCGACGTGCGCACAAGCTTATAAAGAGGCTGAGTCACATGCTGCACTCGGCCAATCACAGCCTTGCCAATAGTAGGCATGGCTGCGATGGCATCTTAGGGCAAGTAGTATGATGCATGTTGATTGGCTGCTTTGCAGCCTTTCAAAATGCGCCTAAATACATGCCGAACGACGAACCCGAACCCGAACTTTTTTGAAAATGTCCGGGTTCGGGTCCGGGTCCCGGACACCCCAAAATTCGGTACGAACCCGAACGATGCTCGAACTGTTCGCTCAACACTAGTCATAAACACTTATTTAAGCCACATTCTTATCAGTAAGATAAGAACTGTGCTATAATGAGTGTTTAGGAGGTCAGAGAGCAGAGATAAGCTTCTGGTCTGACAGAAAATACAAAAAATCCAAAGGGTGCTACTACAGCATGTCGGCTCTCTACAGAAAAAAGGACTTCATATTTTTTAATAAAGACAAGTTAAATTTTTTTCCTATTCCACTCCATACTGATAAGGGGCATCACCCCAAAACAGCTGTCTGTGCATGGATATTTGGTTTGGCTATTTTCTTGTCTCATGTCCCACGGCTTGTGAAAAGTTAGACTTTGACTCATAGGGACCCACTTAGAAAAGGTGGCACTAGTGAGATGGTTCTCTTTTCCCGGGAGATGCCGCTTTGCATGTGCCTCTATGCATAATCCTTCTATTCTTTGCAAATAGTTTTTATTTGGTTTTCAAAAATTTTATAACAGACATTGCACTTAAATGTATACAAACATAATCCTTCTATTCTATCATGTCATGTTACAATTCTTAAATCCAATAATTTTTACTTAGTATTCTGCTACTGGCTTCTTCTCTGTCTATAACTAACTTGAAATATCAGATGTATGCCTAAGATTATGTCTTCAGTAGGAAATAGAGAAGGTGAATGACAGAGATTCTAGACGACCTGGTGACCAGAGAGCATAGTGTGAAATGAGATATTAAGAGGTAATAATGGCAGTAATATAAAGGAAAACATAGCCACAGGAACTGCACAGGTGAAATACTCACAATGCATGCTCTAAGTAAGATTAAAAGATTTAATAAATTCCAAATGGCAAAAGTTACAGTCATTTTTTTTAATTCCTAGCAAAAGAAAAAAAAACTAAGTTAATTTTGTATGATAAATTTTTATTTGAACTGGCTACAATAAGCTACAAATTCTTTTATTCTACTTACATTTTTCTTTTTTTAGACATGGAATAACTTATATTGTTAGGAAATACATACTGAAATCTATCCTGCAAGAAACACAGTATGCATGTTACACTACATACTGTATATGTCTCATTAAATCAACTGCCACAGGGCACATCAGGGCACAACCATATGAGGCAAGATTCTCCATTATCCCAGAGGTCAGCTAATAAAACAAGCATGCCTTACAGTGTATTTCCACTATTTTTCTATTACGCCATCATCATCTACCTTAAGGCATAAATAAGTAATTCCAACTTATACTAAAGATCTCTTTCTGTGTTCAATATACTGAGAACATTTGTTTTTTTATGTTTTAATTTAGTTGAGGATTATGCGACTATGATGGGTTTAGCCAAAGGCCTTACTGGGCCATTGAAAAAGTATTCTGTTTGGAAACTACTAGTTTTTTATTTTATTTTTAATTTAATTTTTATTAGATAATCAATATTTATACAAAATATCAAATTTAATTTCCTTTGTTAAAATTTCATTCAAAATACAACATTAATTCTACTATTACAACCTTAATTTCATCCCTTTCACCCTCCCTTATCCACCCACCCACCCATGGACCTTAATTCTTGTTTTATTCCCTACTTCCAGCTCCACTAAAAAAAAAAAAAAAAAAGGGACCTCCCTCCTTTCACTCCTCACCCCCCAAACCTGTCCCAACCCTCCTGACGGCAACCATACTTTGTCAAATTTCCCTATTTTTTTCTAGGAATTAAGATTAGGGATTAGCGAACCCAAACTGTATAGTTTGGGATTCGTACCGAATTTTGGGGTGTTCGTGACACGGACCGAACCCGAACATTTAAGTAAAAGTTTGGGTTCGGGTTCGTTGTTCGGCAATTTCTATGGTGTATTTTGAAAGCCTGCAAAGCAGCCAATCAAGAAGCGTCATACTACTTGCCCCAAGAGGTAATCACAGCCATGCCTACTATTGGCATGGCTGTGATTGGCCAAGTGCAGCATGTGACCCAGCCTCTATTTAATCTGCTCTGATTAGTGTAGGGATAGGATGCAGCTGCTGTTAGGGCGAGATTAGGCAGGGATTAACTCAGCAAAAACACTTAATTAAGTGATCGATCTACAGCTGTGAATCATTCAACTTCTGCCAGTTAATTGCTCACTGTTTTCAGGCTGCCCAGAGCGTTTTTCTGTCACTTTTTTCTGAAGTGATCGGCCGCCATTTTGAGTCTTGTGGTGAGCCAGCACAAGCTGCCACCAAGTCCATTAATCCATCAATAGTAGTTTTTTTTTTTACTATATCCTACATCAGGGGCTTGGCTCTGCTTATTGTCACCCCTAGAAACTCAGGATAGAATTTTCTATCTTTTATTGAGAGGTGAAATTCACTTAAATAAATTAGCAATCCCCTAAATCTGGTGTTCCAGCTGTGGCTAGCCAAGTGTAATACTGTCTGGCAAAGAATATATATTTTTTTCTGGGGTGAAATTCAATTTCCAAAATAGCAATACCCTAAATCAGTGGTTTCAGTTGTGGCTGGACAAGTTTCATAGTGTCCGTAAAAGTATAGCTTTTGTTCTGGGTTGAAATTCAATTACCAAAGTAGCAATACCGCAAATGTAGTGCTAAATCTATTTTCTGGGGTGAAATTCAGTTGCAAAAATAGAAATACCGTAAATGTGGTGTTCCAGCTGTGACTGGACAAGTTTCATAGTGTCCGTCAAAGGATATATTATTTTCTGGGGTACAATTCAGTTGCAAAAATAGTAATACCGTAAATCTGGTGTTCCAGCTGTGACTGGACAAGTTTCATAGTGTCCGTCAAAGGATATATTATTTTCTGGGGTGAAATTCAGTTTCAAAAATAGAAATACCATAAATCTGGTGTTCCAGCTGTGACTGGACAAGTTTCATATTGTCCGTCAAAGGATATATTATTTTCTGGGGTAAAATTCAGTTGCAAATATTGAAATACCGTAAATCTGGTGTTCCAGCAGTGACTGGACAAGTTTCATAGTGTCTGTCAAAGGATATATTATTTTCTGGGGTGAAATTCAATTGCAAAAATAGAAATACCGTAAATCTGGTGTTCCAGCTGTGACTGGACAAGTTTCATAGTGTCCGTCAAAGGATATATTACTTTCTGGGGTGAAATTCAGTTGCAAAAATAGAAATACTGTAAATCTCGTATTCCAGCTGTGACGGGACAAATTTAATAGTGTCCGTCAAAGGATATATTATTTTCTGGGGTGAAATTCAGTTGCAAAAATAGAAATACCGTAAATCTGGTATTCCCACTGTGACTGGACAAGGTTCATAGTGTCCGTCAAAGGATATATTATTTTCTGGGGTGAAATTCAGTTGCAAAAATAGAAATACCGTAAATCTGGTGTTCCAGCTGTGACTGGACAAGTTTCATAGTGTCTGTCAAAGGATATATTATTTTCTGGGGTGAAATTAAGTTGCAAAAATAGCAATACCATAAATCTGGTGTTCCAGCTGTGACTGGAAATTTTTCATAGTGTTCGTCAAAGGATATATTATTTTCTGGGGTGAAATTCAGTTGCAAAAATAGAAATACCATAAATCTGGTGTTCCAGCTGTGACTGGACAAGTTTCATAGTGTTCGTCAAAGGATATATTATTTTCTGGGGTGAAATTCAGTTGCAAAAATAGAAATGCCGTAAATCTGGGTTCCAGCTGTGACTGGACAAGTTTCATAGTGTCCGTCAAAGGATATATTATTTTCTGGGGTAAAATTCAGTTGCAAAAATAGTAATACCGTAAATCTGGTGTTCGAGCTGTGACTGGACAAGTTTCATAGTGTCCATCAAAGGATATATTATTTTCTGGGGTAAAATTCAGTTGCAAAAATAGCAATACCGTAAATCTGGTGTTCCAGCTGTGACTGGACAAGTTTCATAGTGTCCGTCAAAGGATATATTATTTTCTGGGGTGAAATTCAGTTGCAAAAATAGAAATACCGTAAATCTGGTGTTCCAGCTGTGACTGGACAAGTTTCATAGTGTTCGTCAAAGGATATATTATTTTCTGGGGTGAAATTCAGTTGCAAAAATAGAAATACCGTAAATCTGGTGTTCCAGCTGTGACTGGACAAGTTTCATAGTGTCTGTCAAGGATATATTTTGTTCTGGGGTGAAATTCAATTGCCAAAATAGCAATATTCAAAATCTAGTGTTCCAGCTGTTGCAGGCCAAGTGTAACTCTGTCCGTAAAAGGGTATATTACACTTAGTGGGCATCTCCAAGTGTATTTCTTTCCGTTAAAGGGTATATTACAGTAAGTGTTAAAATACAACATAATCCTCTACATTTGCACACACTGTTTTGCATCGATAAGTGTATTTCTTTCCGTTAAAGGGTATATTACGCAAAGTGTTAAAATACAAGTGCTGAAAGCATAATCCTAAATATTTTTTCACACGTTACTATGCATCTACAAGTGTAAATCTGTCCCTAAAAGGATACCTTTCATCCAGGGCCTAAATACTAGGCCTACAATTGATACTCCCCTAAATCTGTGATTACTGCTGTGCCTGGATTAGTGTAATACGGTACATAAATAGATAGCCAGATAGTGTTAGGTGCCTGTAAAAAAAGGCCTGAATTTGAATTCAAAACATTGGGCCAAATAATTTTTTTCTTATTGTGGTGAACGGTAAAAATGAGGAAAACATCTAGTAAGGGATGCGGACGCGGACATGGTCGTGGTGTTGTTAGTGGACCCTCTGGTGCTGTGAGAGGACGTGGCCGTTCTGCCACAGCCACCGTCCTAGTGAACCAACTACCTCAGGTTCCAGTACCCGCCAGAATTTACAGAGATATTTGGTGGGGCCCAATGCCGTTCCAAGGATAGTAAGGCCTGAGCAAGTACAGGCGCTAGTCTGTACTTGCTCAGTCTGTACTTGGGTGACCGACAGTGGATCCAGCACGTTCACAACATTATCTCCCACCCAGTCTTCTGCAGAAAGTGCACAGGTGGTGCCTGAAAACCAAGCCCATCAGTCTGTCACATCACCCCCATACCTATCAGGGAAACTGTCTGAGCCTCAAGTTATGCAGCAGTCTCGTATGCTGTTTGAAGACTCTGCTGGCATGGATTCGCAAGGGAATCCACCTAGCCATTCCCCAGTGGTGCAAGACATAGAATGCACTGACGCACAACCACTTATGTTTTCTGATGATGAGGATATGGGAATACCACCTCATCAGAGTCTGCACGTCTCTGATGATGACGAAACACAGGTGCCAACTGCTGTGTCTTTTTGCAGTGTGCAGACCGAACAGGAGGTCAGGGAGGAAGACTGTGTGGAAGACGATGCAGGGGACAAAGAGGTCCTAGACCGCACATGGAATGAAGGTCGTGCCACTGACTCTCATAGTTCAGAGGAAGAGGCAGCAGGGTGTAAAAGCAGAACAGCCACCGTCAAGAGAGTTCGCCTGCTACTGGCCACCGCCACCAGGGACCGAGCACCCTAAAGGCAGCTTCACAGAGTTCCCTGGCATGGCACTTCTTCAAACAATGTGCTGACGACAATACCCGAGTGATTTGCATGCTGTGCCATCAGAGCCTGAAGCGAGGCAATAACGTTCTGAACCTTAGCACAACCTGCATGACCAGGCATCTACATGCAAAGCATGAACTGCAGTGGAGTAAACACCTTAAAAACAAGGAACTCACTCAGGCTCCCCCTGCTCCCTCTTCTGCTGCGGCCTCGGCCTCTTCCTCCGCCTCGGGAGGAATGTTGGCACCTGCCACCCAGGTGCACCTGGCTGTCCCACAGTATGTTGTTCCCAGCCGCCACTACTTCTCCAAGAGAACCGTGCCTTCGCGGCACAATGAATCCGATAAAATCAAGTGTGCACTGCGCAACGCCATCGTGGGCAAGGTCCACCTAACCACAGATACGTGGACCAGTAAGCACGGCCAGGGACGCCATATCTCCCTAACTGCACACTGGGTAAATGTAGTGGCGGCTGTGCCTGGCGCATGTGCTGAATTTGGTGTTGCAGAAGTTCATTCACAACTATCCCGACATCTCAGAGGTGCTGCATAAAGTGTGGGTCGTCTGTGCGTGCTTCCGGCGTTTACATCCTGCCGATGCTCGCCTGTCTGCGCTACAGCGTAACTTCGGCCTTCCCGCTCACCGCCTCACATGCGACGTGCCCACCAGGTGGAACTCCACCTTGCACATGCTGGAGAGACTGTGCGAGCAGCAGCAGGCCATAGTGGAGTTTCAGCTGCAGCAACGGGTGAGTCACACTGCGGAACAGCACCACTTCACCGCCAATGATTGGGCCTCCATGCGAGACCTGTGTGCGCTGTTGCGCCATTTTAAGAACTTCACCAACATGGCCAGTGGCGATGACACCGTTATCAGCGTTACAATACCACTTCTATGTCTCGTTAAGAAAACACTTAGGGTGATGATGGAGGAGGAGGTGGCCCAGGAGGAGGAGAAGGAGGAGGAAGAGGGGTCATTTTTAGCACTTTCAGTCCAGTCTCTTAGAAGTGGCTCAGAGGGAGGTTTTTTGCAAAAGCAGAAGCCAGGTACAAATGTGGCCAGCCAAGGCCCACTACTGGAGGACGAGGATGAGGAGGAGGTGGATGAGGATGAAGCAGGTTCACAGCGGGGTGGCACTCGACACAGCTCAGGCCCCTCACTGGTGCGTGGCTTGAGGGATACGGAGGACGATGGCGATACGCCTCCCACAGAGGACAGCTTGTCCTTACCTCTGGGAAGCCTGGCACACATGAGCAACTACATGCTGCAGTGCCTGCGCTACGACAGCAGAGCTGCCTACATTTTAACGTGTGCGGACTACTGGGTTGCCACCCTGCTGGATCCCCGGTACAAAGACAATGTGCCCACCTTACTTCCTGCACTGGAGCGTGATAGGAAGATGCGCAAGATAGGAGGAGCAAGAGGTCACCAATGCAGCTGTGTCATGGCCAGCTCCTCTGAGGGCAGGGTTAGCATGGCAGAAATGTGGAAAAGTTTTGTCTCCACGCCACAGCTAACTGCACCACCACCTGATAAGGAACATGTTAGCAGGAGGCAGCATTTCACTAACATGGTTGAACAGTAAGTCTGCACACCCTTCCACTTACTGACTGATGGTTCGGCCCCATTCAACTTCTGGGTCTCCAAATTGTCCACGTGGCCAGAGTTTGCATTTTATGCCTTGGAGGTGCTGGCCTGCCCAGTGGCCAGCGTTTTGTCTGAACGTGTATTCAGCACAGCAGGGGGCGTCATTACTGACAAACGCAGCCGCCTGTCCACAGCCAACGTGGACAAGCTGACGTTCATAAAAAAGAACCAGGCATGGATCCCACAGGACCTGTCCCTTGTGCAGAATAGACATTTATAACTGCCTCCCCCTCAACCATGTATTCTTGTACTCCGGGGCACTTCTTTATTGAATCCTCATTATTTTAACTTTACCATGATCTTGCGGTGCATCCCAAAGTTGACTGAACCTCTCCTCAATCTGGGCGCCGGGGCCTAAATAACTGAAAGTGGCCTTCTCCAGTGGTGGGTGATATGACGGCTTATTCCTTGCTGTGGAACCTCTCTCCTCTGTCTGGGTGTTGGGGACTAAATAACTGAAAGTGGCCTTCTCCAGTGGTGGGTGATATGACGCCTGATTCTCTGCTGTGGGACGCAGCTCGGGCTCATCACTGGTGCGTGGCTGGGGGGGAAACGGAGGACGATGACGATACGCCTCCCACAGAGGACAGCTTGTCCTTACCTCTGGGCAGCCTGGCACACATGAGAGACTACATGCTGCAATGCCTGCGCAACGACAGCAGAGTTGCCTACATTTTAACGTTTGCGGACTACTGGGTTGCTACCTTGCTGGATCTCTAGTACAAAGACAATGTGCCCACCTTATTTCCTGCACTGGAGCATGATAGGAAGATGCGCGAGTACAAGCGCACGTTGGTAGACGCGCTACTGAGAGCATTCCCAAATGTCACAGGGGAACAAGTGGAAGCCCAAGGCGAAGGCAGAGGAGGAGCGAGAGGTCGCCAACGCAGCTGTGTCATGGCCAGCTCCTCTGAGGGCAGATGTGGAAAAGTTTTGTCACCAAGCCACAGCTAACTGCACCACCACCTGATACGGAACGTGTTAGCAGGAGGCAGCATTTCACTAACATGGTGGAACAGTACATGTGGACACCCCTCCACGTACTGACTGATGGTTCGGCCCCATTCAACTTCTGGGTCTCCAAATTTTCCACGTGGCCAGAGCTAGCCTTTTATTCCTTGGGGGCCCTGGCCTGCCAGGTCGCCAGCGTTTTGTCTGAACGTGTATTCAGCACGGTAGGTGGCATCATTACTGACAAACGCAGCTGCCTGTCCACAGCCAACGTGGACAAGCTGACGTTCATAAAAATGAACCAGGCATGGATCCCACAGGACCTGTCCATCCCTTGCGCAGAATAGACATTTATAACTACCTCCCCGTAATCATATATTCTTGTACTCCAGGGCACTTCTTTATTGAATCCTCTTTTTTTAATTTTAACATTATTTTGCGGGGCAACCCAAAGTTGAATGAACCTCTCCTCCATCTGGGTGCCAGGGGCCTAAATATCTGAAAGTGGCCTTCTCCTTTGGTGGGTGACATGAAGCCTGATTCTCTGCTTTGGGACCTCTCTCCTCTGTCTGGGTGATGGGGCCTAAATAACTAAAAGTGGCCTTCTCCGTTGGTGGGTGACATGATGCCTTTTTTGCTGCTATGGGACCTCTCTCCTCTGTCTGGGTGTCAGGGGTCTAACTTTCACGTACTTGCTTGCTGTATTGGTGGCAGACATTTAACTCTTTTTACTGTCTAATGACCGCTCCATTGTCCGGGTGTCAGGGGCCTATATGTCGTTAAGTTGTTGTCTTGGTGGGAGATATTAAACTCTTTTTACTGTCTAATGACCGCCCCATTGTGTGAGGGTCAGTGGCCTATATTTCGTTTAATTGCTTGCTGTCTGGGTGAGAGACATTAAACTCTTTTTACTGTCAAATGACCTCTCCTCTGTCTGGGTGTCTGGGGCCTACAAAAATGATAATGGCCTGTTCCATTGCAGGTTGACCTCAGGCCTGTGTTGCTGTTACGGGACCGCTCTCCTCTTTGCGGGTGCCATGGCCCTGAGTCTGTGAATGAGGCCAGTGGCACTGCAGGCAGACATGAATCCTTTTTGGCTGTGATGAGAACATCAACTCCCATAGTATTCCCACCTGATGCCACCCCAACCTCCTATTTCACCTCCTCCTCCTCCAAGTTGCCAATTGATATTGGTTAATTTTTATTTATTTTATTTTAAGTCATTTCCCTATCCACATTTGTTTGCAGGGGATTTACCTACATTTTGCTGCCTTTTGCAGCCCTCTAGCCCTTTCCTGGGCTATTTTGCAGCCTTTTTAGTGCCCAAAAGTTCAGGTCCCTATTTACTTCAATGGGGTTCGGGGTGAAGTTCGGGTCGAGTTCGGATCCCGAACCCGAACATTTTCGGGAAGTTCGGCCGAACTTCTCGAACCCGAACATGCAGGTGTTCGCTCAACTCTAATTAAGATATATTCTCTCACAGGCTATCAAGCTCCTAAATAGGCCCTCCCACATTTTATTCGTGGGAGGCCTTTTCTCTATCCAGTTCTTCACTATACACCTTCTACCTTGAAACAACAGTTTATCCGCCAGTTCCTGTCTATTGGTGTCCCCTAAATCTCCCACCTTTCCCAAAATACATACTTCAATAGAAGCTGGAATATTAATCTGATGGTCACTCCTTATTTGGGTGAACTCCTCCTCCCAGAATTTTTGTATATGGCAACTATTCCATAGTAGATGGATATCATCCACACCTACCAATCCACATTTGCAACATTTGAAAACCTTATCACTATAATATTTCATTAGTTTTGCAGGGAATAGTGCTGTCTATGGACCAGAAGAACTGTACCATCCTATGAGCTGGATTTGAGGACATCCTCCTTATCTCCAGAAAAAATATTCTCCATTCCTCGTGGTCGACAGACTCCCCCAGTCCCACCCACTTCTGAGTACTCACCCTAGCTCCTGTTTTTTTGTTCCCTTTCCGTAATATATTATTATAGATTATAGCAATCCTCCTTTTCCAACACTCCGTATCTTTCCTTGAGGTACTGAAACTCAATAATGCCGCCCTTATTAAAAATCTGTCCCATCCTAAATATCCCGTATTTCTGCCAGGGAATTTTGTCTGTTGCATTCAATTCTTGCCGCTGAACCCTTTATTTTATCCTGTAAATGAATCCCAGCCTCAAGCATCTGACATATCCCCTCCCATAACATTTTTTATTCACCGATCTTATCACTGCTTTATAGGAGTACATTTTTAAATCTGGCACAGACAAACCTCCCTTTCTGGCAGTTGTAATAGTTGCAATCTCATTTGTGGCTTACGTCCCCTCTGTCATGACTCGGGGTCCACGTGACGGACCAACGAGCCGCCCGGCATCAAACTTACGAAAACCACATGAGAAAACACTGGAGATCTATTACAAAATACCAAAAACATAGCATAACATGAGCTCAATGTACTGTGCATGCTCAGTGGATGAGAACCCACTGCGCTACTGACTAGCAATACTCTGGAGGGGCATATCTAAGCAACACCCAGATTTCACTAGGGCCCCAGATGGTAGGGATAGGCTTTGCCAGACAGTAGTTGCCAGGGTCGACTCCAGAGAGTAAACTAGTAAGTGACAGAAAGGACCGGTGGACTACAGGCACCTAGTGAGGTACCGCTAGTACATTGAGCGAGGCATAACATGAAATACAAAAGCATGGAAGGCAAGTACAGGCATGGTATAACATACCCTAGTAGTACAGAAGGCACCGCAGCATGGAAACTGCAGTACAGAAGTTGCTCATGGCAACCAGCAGCATGAGAGCTGCAGCATGGCCGTGTCCGTGGCACCAGCAGCTAGAGAGCTGCAGCAAGGGCATTGCCATGAGCAGAGAACATTCCCCCTCCAAGGAACGACAGACTCCCTTCTGGAGGAGATAGGACATACACAAGAAATAGTAAGTATAGGCATTGCTCATGGCAACCAGCAGCATGGGAGCTGCAGCACAGGCTTGTCTGTGGCACCAGCAGCTAGAGAGCTGCAGCAAGGGCATTGCCATGAGCAGAGAACATAACATAGCATAGCTAACACAGGGCATAACTGAGGCAAAAGCCAGACAAGCAGAGCAACGCAGAAACGAGGAAAGGCCGGAGAATACTAATGAACAAGTAGGCAGAACCACAATTGAGAAAGACAGACAAAGTCCCCAATGGTCAGCAGCATGGGGCAAGCAAAACATGAACACAGAAGCAGGACTGACAGGACAGACCCAACCAAGGAAAACCTGACCCAGAACTGAGAGAAGCACAGGAATAAATGCAGATGCCGTGAGTGCAGCTGAGAAGCCACACCCACGGGGCAGACAGGAAAGGGTAACTCCAAGCATACCAGAAAGGAGAGCTAACCCTTACAGCACAGGAGGGACTGCAGCATGAGAACTGCAGAAGGGACCTGGCCCATGGCAACAAAACCCAGATAAGGGTCTGCAGCTAGTGAACAGCAGGGCATTGCCCATGGCAACCAGGCACACAAGGATGATACAAAAACAGACACAAATACACAGTCGAAGGGGTATACAAGTGCACGGGCAGGATCACACATAAAGCCACTGGCAACAGCCAGCCTGACCATAGTCACGGTGAACTGCAACGTGACACCCTCCATATTAGTTCACCAAGTAGGTTTTCCAAGATCTTAAAAATCTTTTTGGGTATCTCTATCGGAGCATTCCACAATAGATGATTTATCATCGGTAAAACACATTTTGATCAGGGATATTCGGCCTGCCATTGAAAGTGGGAATTTTTTTCTAAACTCGTATCTTATCTCTAACTTTACTTATCAATGGTATTAAGTTTAGTTTTACATAATCCTGTGGGTAGCAGTTATTTTAACTCCAAGATATTTCACACTTTTCCCCACTTTTTTAATCTCACAAGCTGACTTATCCCAGTTTATTCTTAATCCTGCTAGTTTCCCATAGCTTTCAAACAGTTCAAATACACGTGACAGGGAATCATGTGACCCTTCCAAATAGCATCAAATCGTTAGCATATAGTGGCATTTTTTCTTCATGATTCAAAAACCTAAACCCCTTTATACCATTGTCTTGTCTTATCAAAGAAGCAAGAGGTTCCAGTACAAGAGCAAAGAGTAATGGAGATAAGGGGCAGCCATGTCTTACCCTCTCTGTATTTTAATTAGATATGAAATCTCATCATTAACCATTATTCTAGCCCTTACATCCTTGTATAAAAGAGTTATCCAAGATATATAATCAAGTCCTATCACCAATTTCTTTAGAGTGGCTGCCATAAAAGATCATTTTATTATGTCAAACGCTTTCGACGCATTCATTGATACCACTATGCGCTGGCCAATGTTACTTGGTTTCAACTGCATGTTTAAAAAGCATCTCCTGATATTATCCGATATAGATTTCCCATGCATGAACCCTGTCTGGGCGTGTATTAATATAATTAGTTCCCTTCTGGGCATTTATAATGGACGCAAGTCTCTTTCTAGGTATATGACCCTGAGAATATTGTATTTGTGAATAGTTTTTCCTTTGTTGCTCAGCCTGCAAGTACAGTGCATCTTTATATTTAATTTGTTTTTCTTCCCATCTCTGGAGATTAATCACAGTGGTATTCTCTATATTTTCCTTTTCACAGTGCCTTACATCTAATTCCATTTCCCTCTTTTTCTCTTTTTTAGGGCCCTTGCACACGACCGTATCCCCTTTTGAGACATATGGTCCGTGAGCGGGCCATATGTCCCAGAGCGGCATACATCATGCGCACGGGAGCGCATATCATTGTAGGTTACTATGATGCTGTGCACAATGGGCCGGCTGTGGGACTATTGTCCCGCATTCATAAGATCATATGAGTGCAGGACAATAGTTCCGCAGGCGGCACGATGTGCACAGCATCATAGTAACCTACGATGCTGTGCACTCCTGTGCGCACAATGTATGCCGCTCCGGGACATATGGCCAACTCACAGACCGTATGTCTCGGAGGACATACGGTCATGTGCAAGGGGCCTTATTTTTTCACATATACTTCATGAAAATCCCCCTCATATAAGCCTTACCCGCTTCCCAAACTATCTTATACAGTGTCCATATTAGGACATCGTCAAACATCATCCACAACTTCATCCTCCGTCAGGCAAAACTCCCTCCTTCGTCAGCCCAAACTCCATCAGTCCTCATCCCTCACAGGGAGTTTTGTCTGACATCTGATGGAGTTTTGGATGAGGGAGGAGGGCGTTTTGGCTGAGGTCTGAGGGAGGAGGCAGTTTTGGATGAGGGAGGAGGGCATTTTGGCTGATGTCTGAGGGAGGAGGCAGTTTTGGATGAGGAAGAAAGGAGTTTTGGCTGACAGAGGATGGAGTTTTGCCTGAGGGAAGAGGACTGATGGAGTTTGGGCTGACGAAGGAGGGTGTTTTGCCTGACGGAGGATGGAGTTGTGGATGATGTTTGACGATGTCCTAATATGGACACCGTAATCTTATTATCTGCCGTACCATCATTTCTTTCAAAATATTCTTGGATTTCCTTTTGAATCTTATCATGTGTCTCTAGTGTACTTATCCAGTCTAATCTAATTTTAACCCGTACTCTTTTTCCTATTTTTTCCTTTCTAATATTAACTGTAAGTGGACAGTGGTCCGAAACTCCTCGCTGTGCATATTTAATTTTTACTATATCGTGAATTGCAATTCTATTAACTATAGCCATATCAATACGTGAGAGTACTTTATGTGTTTTAGAAAAGCAATAAAATTTCCTTGCACTAGGTTTTAACAACCTCCATATATCCACCCATTCTAATTCTTGCATAATAATTTTATAATCTAGACTCCAAATGTGGGATCATTATTGATCCTATTCTACACCTATCTACACCTATTGAATATTCATAAAGTTTGAACAATACCTCCACTGTAAAGGGAAGTAGAATATATACACTCACAATTATTCAGGATTTATTGTTGAAGATACAATTTAAAAACTTGAATCGCCCATTTCTATCCAGCAGTGTCCCCCTCACAACTCCCCTAGAAAATACCGAATTGAATGCTTGTACCCAAGGCTTCTCCAAGATTTTAGTATTTTCTCTAGTCAGATGCATCTCTTGGAGACATATAATTGATGTCAACTGTTTATTTATCACATTGAACACTTCAATTCTTTTGACCCCAGTTCCTAGAGCCCTAATATCCCAAGAAACTATTTTCATCTTATTTTAGTAGCCATAGTAGATTAGGATGCTCCAGCCCACAGTTAAAAGTTTCCCCGACCGCACTGGAGGGGCTGAACAGGGGAACAGAGAGGAGGAGAGAGAAAACACAAAAAAAATGCAACTCCAAGGAGGGTATAAAAAATGTATATATATGTAAAACTGCCCCTAACCCACCCCACCCTTACTATTTGACTAATGAGGCAATCAGCCCCTGGCTCTCCTAACCTAGCATTGCCTCCCTCAGGACTCCAGGCTAACTCTTATTCCTCAAGGTACGTTTTTCCCCATCCATTCTTTCACTTCTTCAGGGGTGTAAAAAAAACAAGTTTTTCCTTTCCATTCCACACTTAATTTAGCAGGAAATATCATTAAGTATTGAACCCCCTTCATGCGGAGCTCTTTTTTCAATTCAATAAATCGACTTCTATCCTTCTGGGTCTTTCTAGCATAATCTGGAAATAACATCACAGGAGTCCCCTTATAATCCAATTTTTCTTTCTTCCTTGCCCTACGGAGAATTTCATCTGTATCCCTCGATGATAAAAACTTGACCAATAGTGGCCTGGGCCTTGCTCCAGGGGGCAGTACTTTGGTGGATAATCTATGAGCACGTTCTACAAAGTCTGGATGCCTTATTACCTCCTGTAACATCTGAAACCCTCTTTTCAGCCTCTTCCAATCTGTTCTTATATTTATGCAGATCCGCTCGAAGATTTCCCTTTACATTTCCCACCTGAAGAGAGAGGTCCAGTATTGTAGAGTTACACTTTTTTTTTTTTATCTCTAAGAAGATGTCCTGCAGGCTAGGTAATTGCCCTACATCTGTTTTACTAACCTCTGCTCTTGAGTTAAACTCTCTGATACCTCTCTCCTCTGGGAATCTTCCACCTTCCCTTATCAGGGATATTAAAATGCTCTGTTTTACTATCTGTGGCTCCAGACTTCCTCCCTCTAGAGAGACATTTCCCTTGTTTTGTAAAGACTTTTTTGGGGAGCTCATCTGCTTGCTCATATTCATCAACTGTTTGGACCGGTCTAGTTTCTTTGCACCTGGGGAAATAGAATTGTCCAAATTCAGTTGAGTTTTCCCCCGCTTTCCTCCCATCAGTTTTGCCATAGTGTCTTTTTTTTTTCCCTTTTTCTCCTCCCCTCTCCCTATCAGGGGCAACAGTCTTAATTATTTACCCTTTTTTGAGACATAAATTAACAAGACAGTTAATAATTCCAAAAAATATATTCAATGTATACACCCCCCTTTTTTCCTTTTTTCCCCCTCTTTTTTTCTTCTCTGTACTTTCCTCCCTCTCCCTTCCTCCTTTCCCCTCCCCTTTCATCCCTCCCCTCTTACCCTTCTCTTCTTCTAATATTGCCCACAACATAATAAGAGTCCAATATAGTTCCAGTTTTGCAAAAACAAAGGATAGGAGAGCAGTTATTCAGCCCTCCGCTGTCTTATACATAATTCCACTGCAGGAACCTATAAATCTTTCAATGGACCATAAACCATGAATGGGGGTAATTCACAAACAATAATTAATGGGGGCGCAGGAAGGTAAACAAGCCAAGGCAAAAAGAAAAAAAGTTCATCCTCCGACCATATGTCTTATGTTTAAATTCTTCCTCTCCCTCCTCCACTCCAGCACCTTTAAGTCCGTAAGGCAACAGGGAGATTCGGAGGAGTAGAAGACCACAAAAATATATTTAACGTATATCTGATTCAGTCAAGTTATTTTTTTTTTTTAACAGGGAGAGAATATCAGGGTGAGAAAGCAGGCAAAACAAGTAAAAAACAAGAGAAGAAAAATTTAAGTGTCCCCCCGTCTTTAAAGAGGACCTTTCACCGGTCCAAAGTTTGTTAGGTAAAGCTATGTACATGCAGCGCAGCACCCAGGGATGTCCCTGCACTTACTGGCCAATCGCAGCACTCAGCTCATATCCTGGGAGGTTGCAGGATATGAGCTGAGCGCTGTGATTGGCCAGTGCTCCAGCCTGGGAGAAGGAGTTGCCCAGGGTAAAAGAGGATGTCTCCTCCCACGCTGCGCTGCATGTACATAGCTTTACCTAACAAACTTTGGACCGGTGACAGGTCCTCTTTAAATATAAGAGCAAAGGCAAAAAAAGGGAGACTCATGTTAGCACAGTTCAGATCCCTCAGGCAACACCAGAGGATGCTTAACTCCTTGTTGCCTTGACTCCTGCCTGATTAATAAAAAGTCAAGGCTTATCTTGGTCACAATTACTACTTTAAATCTGCCTTATGGGAAGATAGTTTAAGCACAGTTTTAAAACAACTGTCAGCATCTCACATTCTCCCGTTAGCAGGCGGTCATCTTGTTTCTCCCTGGTCTGGATTCTTCCATCTGGCATCCGGCCTTAGGATGGTGGCTGGAGGCTTTTCAACCTCCCGTCCTTCCTTTCAGCCTCTCACCAGCCGGGTCACCACTAAGGTACTCCACCGCCGCCTGCCTCGTATGCCATGCGCTGATGCTGCTCCGGAGTGCCTCCTCCTCACAGGATCCACCACAGCGCCACTCTGCCACCGTAGGGTCCGCCTCAAGGCTACAACCTGAGTACTATGTGGGGAATTTCCACCGTCCACTCGCACCCTGGAGGACTCCACGCCGAAGTACCCGCTGAGAAGTGGAGGCTCCAATTCATGGCACCATAAGCCATCGTCCCGGAGGGAGCAGCCCACGTGACGTCTCAAAAAAGAAGACCGACGGAACTACTAGTTTCAAATCATGGCATGGTTCTGTTAAAAGTCATGGGCCCCTTAACATAAATTATAACCCTGATATACTGTATTTGGGCTAGTAAGTAAACCTCCTTGGATAACATGAATTAGTTACGTCAGACATTTATCAATATATTCTTCATTGCATGCACATGCAGATACTCAAAGGGGTTTCCAACCCTTACCCAGTGATGGCCTATCCTTAGGATACTCCACTACTATCTGATTGTTGAGGTTGCGACACCCTGCAACCCAGTCGATCAGCTGTTCTGCAGTAGCTCCGGTGCCAGAACTCTGTGCAAGAATTACACATCACCATTCATTATGCAGTAGACACAGCTGGTTACTGCAACAATGCCCCCGTTGAAGTGAATAGGAACAGCACTGCAGTAACAAGCCTTGTCCAATGCAAAATGGATGTAACTGTGTAATTCTGGTGCCGAGTTCCAGCACCGGAGCTACTGCAGAACTACTGATCAGTGGGGCTGAGGGTAGTCAGATGGTGATGGCCTAAAAAAACTCAAAGAGGTAGAGATCGCCTTGATGTTTGGCAGATGGGCCCAAATAATTTTGTATAAATTGTATTTGCCAAGAATCTCAAATTTGCTAAATAAGTGTAGCAGAAGCACCAGAATGTTTTCTATAATTATGGCATTATTGTACTTTATTTGTGTCTGCAGAGTGCTGTTGCATTGTCTTTTTTTCTCTATCCTGAGAATAGGTAATCAATATCAAATTTTTAGAAAACCCCGTTAAGAGGACCTGTCAACACTTACTTGTATTGCACATGTAATAGCAATTTTGGTTCATGTATTTTTATATTACTCTGCATTGTGCTGTTCCTCTGTTATTCCTTCTTGATAAATAAACTGACAAATAAGTATTACAAATTCCTTTGCCCCTATACCCAGTTGTCAATTGATTTCTAAATCTTAGAAGGAATAACAAGGTATTGGCAAAATGGGTTCTAAAAAATATGCTCCAGTATTGCTGCCTGATGTATGGTATTAACTAAAATAGACAGGAGAGCCAACAAGCCCTCTTCAAGACTGTTACTGACACTTTTATGAAGCTGTTTACTCCTCTCTTTATAGCACCTAAGTTATAATGACCTTTGTGATGAAAAGGTGACACAACTATATGTATTTGGTATTCACATGGGTGCTTAAGTAAGAAGAATAAACCTATTAAACTGATCAGGATATTCATAAAAAGTTGGGGGTGTCTTGGACCATAGTGGCCAAAGCTTAGTGGTTATCATATGAAGAAGAGAGTGTGTGACATCGGATACCTAAACATATTTTGCAA
This sequence comes from Bufotes viridis, assembly GCA_033119425.1. Lineage (NCBI taxonomy): Eukaryota > Metazoa > Chordata > Amphibia > Anura > Bufonidae > Bufotes > Bufotes viridis. The sequence continues at coordinate 78,366,353 of CM065591.1, forward strand.
CTTCAATAGACATCCAAAGATGGACATCTGTTTATCCAAACTCAGGATATATTTTTAGATGAATTAAAAAGAAACAATGAACTATTTAATATTCCTCGTCCTTCCCCTTTTCACATCATGGTCATAAACAATGCATTTGCCTAAGAAAATCGTGGGAGGCTTTGGAAACCTAAGCCAAGTACCAAGAATATAAAAATGTGACTGGTGTAATAAGATTTGGTTCCCATGTTTGGGGGTCAAAACTATACTTGTAATGGTAGGTTTACACGGCCAGATTGTCTTGCAAATTATCAGGGACTAACATTGCTATGAACATTTATTTCTGATAATCTGCCTGTCTAAAGGTGCAGAGGGGCACCCGATGAATGGACGAAATGCTTGATCATCGGGTGAAATTATCATTTCTGGGCAGCAGATCATGCTGTCTAAATAATACTCTGCTGCCTAGAATCAATGGAGCTGCATGAGGACAGCCAATTGCAGAAGTGATCACTCATTCTCATACTGTACAAGTGATCGCTGCATTTAAATACAGAGCTTCACCCCCAATGAACAAGCAGCCAGTTGTCTGGAAAGAAAGTTTCCTTCCCAATAATTGGCTGCTCCTCTTGACCCGCCTTAAGTGTTCGGTCTGTTTTTCTACCTTTTATTTTGTAACTAGTTTGCTTGCATTTTTATGTCAACTTTGAATTGTTATCTTGTCTCTTGTTGTACTTTTGTAAGCACTGTACATTTCTAATAACATTTGAAAATGTACAAAGTTTGGTCCCTGCATGCTCTAAAGAATCCATAGCCTTTCATACAGTGTGTGGACTGTGTTGGTGTGTGATTTATGCTCAAGTTTGTAACAAGAGTGGGAGAGGATTGTGAGATTAATTGAAAATAGATCAACCCCTAGCACATGCTGGAAAAGTGTGTACATAACAGCATTTTAAGTTGCTCCACTTTATAGTACATTGACTTTAAACTATGCAATCTCTCCAGTTTATTTTAAGTTCTCCAAAATACTAGACGTGTTCTGTCAACCCCAAACTTATCCCAATACACTACCAGTATGCAATTTTCAAGTCATTCACCCTGCAAATCATTATTTTACTCAGGGAAAAAAAATCAACAATAACACCCAACATCTCTCATTTTCTGGATCCCTGGGAGAAAACATATACATTACATGGAGGCAGACCATTCAGTGGGGGGGCCAGTCCTGGTTTGTCAGATTCACATTTTCGTTAATCGATGGTAACCTTAGCAGGATTCCTCACTATGGATCAGTTCGATCCATGCTCTGTAGCTCTCTTCTATACAGTGGCTTAGCTATAGGGGGGCGGATAGGATATGTGCACATGCAGTTATATAAACCAAAAGTTTAAGATACAGTGTTGCTCCCCACTTGTTAATTGGATAAAAGCACCAAATATATGCTATATAAAAGGTCAGCACTTGCAAAACATGGAACATCTTATCTTATTAGTACTATGCCTTTAAGAATATGCATTCTAGTGCCCATTTCTGCTTTTATGCCTATTTTTAGTATCTGAAAGTCTATGAAAGAATGCCATTGTTTATAGGCAAACAGAACATTGCATGCATAAGTTGTTTTCTACACACAGCTTGCTTTTATCATTGTATCTGATAGATTTGTGCTCAGAATACTTTGTTTATAAATCCATTACATTTACCTGAAAATCATTCAGTCTTTAATCTGTCACTAATTTCCATAAAAACAAAGACAAGGTCCAGCACATCTTGTAAAGCAAACCGAGATCTTTATTAAGGCAGCACACAATAAAATCCAAGATGTTTACAGAGATATCCTCAGGATAGTTCATCAATATCTGATAAATGGGATCTTGGCTCTTCAAACATCTGATCAGCACGGATGCCTGGAGTCTGAATCCCACTGATCAGATGTTGACGACCTTATCTTCAAGATAGACAATCACTATTTTATTAGCAGTGGTCTGACAGTGGTCTTACAGCCAACACCCTTGCCAATCAGCTGTTGTACAGTAGCTATAATACCAAATGATGGCACCAGAACAACACAGCTTTGCCCATTGTATAGAAGACAGAGATGGTGAAGAAGCACTGCAATTACCAGCTCTGTCTATTGGCACCAACTTCCAACACTGCAAAAATATATTGATAGTCTATCCTGAAGAAATCCCAGATTTAAGCATTTTAAGGCCTATAAGCACCATATAAATAGTAGTTAATTTTGATAATACATTTGTGTAAAGATTCTTATGCTCCAAACTACAAACAGGACTGAACGATTCTTGATCATCAGAGGTCATCACGAGAACTTGTTATGAAGGACTTACTGGTTGCTTTGCTGTGACCTTTGTACATTGTATAAACATTTTTTAATAAGATAATGTATACTCCAGGGGAATAGCAGAAGGGGTCGTAGGCACTAAGGAGTATTCCAGTATCCTTATTCTAGTACAATACTGCTGATTTATAAATTTTGTTTGGCGCCCAGCAATCTAAGGTTATGTCATAAACTGTACATGTGTGTGCTTTTTGAAGGGGCCACTACCCCTTACAGGCTACATACACTTGAGTGGGTGCATAACTTCCCATGCACCATCTTACTCAGGTATATAGTACTGGTAAATAAAAATCTGCTGAATGTGAAAACATATTGACACAAAATGCTATAAGGTTCTACAAGTTTATTCTATGGTTACTTCAATTACTCTCTATTGAATGATCCCACTCTCCCCCCACAGGGAATAAGTTTGGTGTCCTCGAAACCACAATTTTACAAAAAGTTGCCATGTTGTAGGCCTGGCCTAACAGACCTAAGATTCCATAGAAGGAATAAGGTTCCTGGACAACACTTGATGCTTCGTTATTTATTAAAGCTTGATAAGTAATTTGAGATTTGCCAGTTTCTAAACATATAGTGACATTTCGGCCAAAGCCTTCATCAGGAAACTGGATGAGCCACACTGCATCTACTATCCGCCATGAAAAGTTGCCATGTAGTAGGCCTGGCCTAAAAGACCTAAGATTCCTACATTTTCAAAAAACATACAGGAAGACAAATGGGTAAGTATTACATCTGAATATTATGCTAATATCAGGATTTGCCATTTTTTTCTGTTGGAGTAATTTTTCTTGGGAGATCACTATGAAGTTAGGATTGTACTGAAGGTACATGATGCATGCTATGAAAATTGTTTACTTACAAAAATGCCAATTATCTTTTGAAAGTGGGACCAAATGGAATAATTGCACAAGCCCCTTCCATTCTTTCTTCCTATTGACAATAACAATCTGACAGTCCTTTATTTTGATGCACTTAGTTTCTGAATTATTCATTTGCAGATATAGTTTATCCAGTATTTACTGCTCAGAATTCTGGCCAATGTTTCCAAGTAGCAGACTAGATCATAAATATCCATGAGATTGTAAATGGTAGATTAGACTGGCCATGTGTGATGTTGCACAAGCAGGAGGCACAAGGCTCCCTCGGCTTGTATTTGTTGAAATGCATCTGATGATGACACTCATTTAAACTCAATTTGACAAACCTGCAAAATGGAAATTGTATGATTGTATGTACGCCTCTAATTCACAACATCCTTCATGGGCTTGCCTGCACTGTTCACATACAAATAGTCCATTGTTGATGGGTATAGCCATGCTTTTGTAGTGCATTGTTACCTAGGCAGTCTCAGATGGCTACCCAGCACATGCTGTGACATTGTGTATCTCAGTAATGGACATGGCAATTTGCAAAGTGTCGGTTGCGCCAACAATAAACAGGTGGTAGGTAAGACGGATAAGCTTTTCTTTCTTTTTTGTATTATATTATAGCAAATGCATATTTATGAAGAAAACACTTACAGAAAAAAATAAGAGAAATATTTTTCCCTGTTCTACTTGGAAAAATATGTTTACGAAATTAGCATAAATACATGTATGACTGGAATGTTAAGTACAGTGACATTCCTTCAAAAAATTTAGGAAGTCTGATAATTTCCAACACAAAACTGCAATAAAATAACAGGTCAGCTTTTCTGACATTGTTTCAGTTAAAAAAGTTGTACTCGCTATAATGGTTTTGACTAGAGATGAGCGAACCAGTTAGGATTCATTTCAGGTCGGGTTCACAGAATTTTTGAAGTTTGGTTTGGACCTGAATCGAACCGAAGTTGCTCCAATTGACCTGAAAGTCAGTATATAACGCTCTCTAGCTTCCTAGGACTCATATGGGGTCATTTATCAAACTGGTGTAAAGTAGAACTGGCCTAGTTGCCCATAGCAACCAATCAGATTCCACCATTCATTTTTTTCTACTCAAGGGTAACCTTAAAACATAACATTTAATAGGTCATTAAAATCGATAGAGTCCAATATTAAAGTGCATGAACATACAAACTGATGGGGCATCAAATTATCATACCCTCATAACATTTGATTAATGGATAACGGGTATCCCATACAGCAAGAAACAATAATGAATAGGTGCACGGCGGCACAGATAAAGCCAGTTTTTCCTACTGGTACCCAGGGACAGGACGTTAGGGAAGATCCGGATCACATGTGAAATATCCAGGTTGATGCCACAGTTGCAGGACATACTCATAACATGGAATACATGTGTAGGGTCCCTAAATGTGCCCTGTGGTAAGCTGTACACTATCCACATTACTAATTAATACTAGCAGCCTCACCACAGGGCACTCGTCCTAAAAAGGGCGACCCCGTCCGGAACCTATCCCTTATTATAAAAAACTGAATGTCCCTATAAACTAAATACACTGCCTACACGCATGTTTCACTGCTCCGCTGATGCGAGTAGAGAAGCTCATCAGGGGAGAAAAACATGACCCAGGTACACCTTGCAGTATTAATAAATAGGCAAGGAACCCAGGATAAAAATATAGATTGCCCCACAGATGGGGGTTGTGGTCCGCTGGCTTAGAGGGGAGACCAGGATAGTGGTGATCCCCTACAATTATGTGTCCCTATGTGATATGGAACAGCACAGTGGCATGATGTGTCGCCCTGCACTAAGGACGCCAAAGGCACATGCGTACCCGCCTCCTTTTTAAACACTCACCTCGTCCAGGACCGCAGCTGGTGCAGATGTCCTCACCAATGAGCGCAAGCGCCGGCCCGCACGTCAGCACGGCGCACGCGCTCACCAGCAGTCCAAAGTGAGGCCCGGAGCGCAGGAAAGCCAGAGGGCTCGCCTAATAATTAGTGCGCATGCGCGATCGCGCATCAAATATCGCGCGATCACGATTAGAAAATAACTGGAGAAGGGGATAATGATGTATTCCTTCCTCTTAAGTGTACACCCGTCGCTATGCAACTGGACCCGCTGCTGCAGACAGGGGCACACTAAGGAGCTCTGATGACAAAAATGTCGAGGTATTTTGGCCAGGTGCATTACAAAGCATTAGGAAAATAGCTCAGTGGTATCCAATACAATCAATTAACGTATACAGTCCATCATGGTTATATATAAATTGATAATAAAGCAATAAGGAGGTCCAATAGGTACAGGAAAGTACTAGAGAGGGTATTTCTTATTTTCTTATGGTCAAACTGCTAGCACATATGATAGGGAGAAACTCGATATATGATGTGCTAGCTTGTTAGGCACCCTATATGCAAGAAGGGTCACGCTAGATGGAGTTCACAAAAAACAGCTAAAGGACAGCTGTTCATTTAACCCTTTAGGCGCGACCATTTGTAACAGGAATATCCATCTTGTCTCACGTTGCAAGAGGATCTTGTCCCAGTCTCCCCCCCTTCTTGGGGGCTAACTGTTTCTATCCCCATAAATCTCACTGCCCTCAAATTGCCTTGATGATATTCACAGACATGGCGAGCAACCGCTGTGTCACGGCGGTTTTCAATGTCGAGCAAGTGCTCCCCCACCCGACGGCGGAGTTCACGTTTCGTCTTGCCAATAAATTCTTTTTGGCACACGCATGTAATTTTGTAGATTACTCCAAGGGTTCTACAAGAGATGAAACCTCTAATCTCAAAAGTGCGCTGCAGATTGTGGCTAAAAAAGGTTTTACCTGTGGTTAAGTTACCACAGGCCACACAGCCGCTACATTTGAAACAGCCTTTGGGTCTTCGGCCTAACCACGTGGTGGGGGAGGAACATGGAGAGAAATGACTGTGGACTAGGAGGTCCTTGATGCTCTGGCCCCTTCTGTAGGTGACCTGTGGATATTGATGAAGGACCTCACAAATGTCATGGTCCATCAGAAGAATGGGCCAATGCCGTCTAAGGACCTCTCTAGCTTGCTCAGCACAGCCGTCAAAGGTCGTAATAAACCTGATCTTTTTGTCTCCAGCTTCCTTTTTCTTGGGGACAAGCAAAGTATTCCTGGGGGTGGCCACAGCTCTCTGGTATGCCTTCCGTAAGATATGATCAGGGTAGCCTCTAGCCTGTAGGCGTTGTCGAAGGTCTGCAGCCTGGTGTTGAAAGTCTCCATCGTCAGAGCAATTTCTGCGTAAACGCAGATACTGTCCGCAAGGGATGCCACGCTTTAGAGGTACAGGGTGACTGCTCTGCCAATGGAGAATCAAATTAGTAGCTGTAGACTTACGAAAGATGTTGGTGGCAAGTTCTCTACCCTCCTTTTTGGTAATGCATACATCCAAAAAAGGAAGTGAATGTGTACTCTCCTCATGTGTAAAACAGAGGCCCACCTCATTGTTTTGGAGGTGATCAACAAATCCTCTAAAAGATTCTGCACTGGCGTTCCATATGATGAAAATGTCGTCGATGTCCACAGTTATTTCTCTCCATGTTCCTCCCCCACCACGTGGTTAGGCCGAAGACCCAAAGGCTGTTTCAAAAGTAGCGGCTGTGTGGCCTGTGGTAGCTTAACCACAGGTAAAACCTTTTTTAGCCACAATCTGCAGCGCACTTTTGAGATTAGAGATTTCATCTCTTGTAGAACCCTTGGAGTAATCTACAAAATTTCATGCGTGTGCCAAAAAGAATATATTGGCAAGACGAAGCGTGAACTCCGCCGTCGGGTGGGGGAGCACTTGCTCGACATTGAAAACCGCCGTGACACAGCGGTTGCTCGCCATGTCTGTGAATATCATCAAGGCGATTTGAGGGCAGTGAGATTAATGGGGATAGAAACAGTTAGCCCCCCAAGAAGGGGGGGAGACTGGGACAAGATCCTCTTGCAACGTGAGGCAAGATGGATATTCCTGTTACAAACGGTCGCGCCTAAAGGGTTAAATGAACAGCTGTCTTTTAGCTGTTTTTTGTGAACTCCATCTAGCGACCCTTCTTGCATATAGGGTTCCTAACAAGCTAGCACATCATATATCGAGTTTCTCCCTATCATATGTGCTAGCAGTTTGACCATAAGAAAATAAGAAATACCCTCTCTAGTACTTTCCTGTACCTATTGGACCTCCTTATTGCTTTATTATCAATTTATATATAACCATGATGGACTGTATACGTTAATTGATTGTATTGGATACCACTGAGCTATTTTCCTATTGCTTTGTAATGCATCTGGCCAAAATACCTCAACATTTTTGTCATCAGAGTTCCTTAGTGTGCCCCCGTCGGGTCCAGTTGCATAGCGACGGGTGTACACTTAAGAGGAAGGAATACATCATTATCCCCTCCTCCAGTTATTTTCTAATCGTGATCGCGCGATATTTGATGCGCGATCGCGCATGCGCACTAATTATTAGGCGAGCCCTCTGGCTTTCCTGCCCTTCGGGCCTCACTTTGGACTGCTGGTGAGCGCGTGCGCCGTGCTGACGTGCGGGCTGGCGCTTGCGCTCATTGGTGAGGACATCTGCACCAGCTGCGGTCCTGGACGAGGTGAGTGTTTAAAAAGGAGGCGGGTACGCATGTGCCTTTGGCGTCCTTAGTGCAGGGCGACACATCATGCCACTGTGCTGTTCCATATCACATAGGGACACATAATTGTAGGGGATCACCACTATCCTGGTCTCCCCTCTAAGCCAGCGGACCACAACCCCCATCTGTGGGGCAATCTATATTTTTATCCTGGGTTCCTTGCCTATTTATTAATACTGCAAGGTGTACCTGGGTCATGTTTTTCTCCCCTGATGAGCTGCTCTACTCGCATCAGCAGAGCAGTGAAACATGCGTGTAGGGAGTGTATTTAGTTTGTAGGGACATTCAGTTTTTTATGATAAGGGATAGGTTCCGGACGGGGTCTCCTTTTTTAGGATGAGTGCCCTGTGGTGAGGCTGGTACTATTAATTAGTAATAGGGATAGTGTACAGCTTACCACAGGGCGCATTTAGGGACCCTACACGTGTGTTCCATGTTATAAGTATGTCCTGCAACTGGATATTTCACATGTGATCCGGATCTTCCCTAACGTCTAATCTCTGGGTACCAGTAGGAAAAACTGGCTTTATCTGTGCCGCCGTGCACCTATTCTTTATTTTTTCTTGCTGTATGGGATACCCGTTATCCATTAATCAAATGTTATGAGGGTACGATAATTTGATGCCCCATCAGTTTGTATGTTCATGCACTTTATTATTGGACTCTATAGATTTTAATGACCTATTAAATGTTATGTTTTAAGGTTACACTTGAGTAGAAGATTTTGGTTTTTTGTATACTGGAGCACAGGTCTACAACTGCCCTGACTATTCAATTGTTTTCCACCATTCATTTTCCAAAGGAGCTGTCAAAAATGAAAGGTGGAATCTGATTGGTTGCTACGGGCAACTAAACCAGTTCTACTTTACACCAGTTTGGTAAATCTCCACCAACGTGTTTAAAAAGACACCTCTCCACAACATGTCTCATGCTTTTTCGTATTCTAAAACTTCCAAAAATTGTTGCTGATCGGGGGCAGATGATTCTCCTCCCTGCACGCAGCCAATAAACGTGCGGTGAAGTACTGGCACTCATTGTAATGCCATAGCCATGTTGGTTACTGGCATTAAAGTGATTGGCTGGCCGGAACACATCATCGGTTGCTATATGGCACTCGATGACACGTGTTTGGCTCAGTCTTAGTCAGGGAGAGCTGTGCTGCAGAAGGGACATATAGTGTAGGGAGTGAAATCGTAATATTTTAGGGAAAAAACGTGTTAGAGACCCAAAAGTCCTTTTAAGGACTATTGGTGTATCTGGCAGAAATATAATTATTAGCGCAACCTGCACTAAATTGCATGAAATTGTTAGAGACCCAAAAGTCCTTTTAAGGACTATAGTTGTATCTGGCAGCAATATAATTATTAGCGCAACCTGTGCTAAATTGCGTGCAATTGTTAGTGCCACCTCTGCTACTTCTTTTATTTTTAATTTTCGCAGCCTAAATATCTGTGACATTCAGCGCAATAGTTTGGCCTCTGGTGACAGCGCCATTACTAGCACGTCATCTCCTGTATAACATTTGTGCATCCTAAATATCAGTGACATTCATTCATTTACATTTTTTATTAGATGGTGTGACAGCGACATTACTTGCACTATGCCTCCTGTATAAGGTTTGTGCATCCTAAATATCAGTGACATTCATTCAGTGTAATTTTTTTATTAGCCGGTGGTGACACCGACATTTCTTGCGTTATACCTCCTGCATAACGTTTGTGCATCCTAAGTATCAGTGACATTCATTCAGGTAATTTTTTATTAGCCGGTTGTGACAGCGACATTATTTGCGCTAAGAAAAAAATAGTTCAATTTGTCATTGCATAAGTCCAAATGCACACTCGATCCTATTAAATTTACAGGGGGCAATATTATAGTGATATCACTTATAACCACACTATCACTATAATATTGCCCCCTGTAAATTTAAATTTAGTGTGTATTTGTACTTATGCAGTGACAAACTGAACTATTTTTTTCTGAGCGATCAAAGCTGATTTATCGGCACTAATGGGGCTACCAAAAGTCCTATAATTAAAAATCCGAAGTGGCATGCAATTCATGAAGGTTTTTATGGAAATTGCACCTATATGTATGGGTTGAGTAACTGGGTTGTATATTTTAATAATTAAGTGTCAGCATTTTATGTTTATTTGATGTGCCAATATTCAAAGAAGGGGATACTAAATATTTTGCGATATTTTATATGGTCTTCTGGTCATTTGGCCTGGTATATTGAGTGCCCCTCCATACAGCTATACATATATTATATTTCCCCCTTTCTTTGGTCTACGGGTAGACCAGGAGGAGTGCACCAAGCTACATGGTGTTGGACAGGTGTGCCATCACTGCATTGTGATTGATTATTTGCGCTATACCTCCTGTATAACGTTTGTGCATCCTAAATATCAGTGACATTCATTCAGTGTAATTTTTTTATTAGCCGGTGGTCACACCGACATTACTTGCGTTATACCTCCTGTATAACGTTTGTGCATCCTAAATATCAGTGACATTCATTCAGTGTAATTTTTTATTAGCCGGTGGTGACAACGACATTACTTGTGCTATAACTCCTGTATAACGTTTGTGCATCCTAAGTATCAGTGACATTCATTCAGTGTAATTTTTTATTAGCTGGTGGTGACAGTGACACCGATTACTGGTTGTTCACCCTTCTCGATCCCCGCTACAAAGAGAACTTCTCATCTCTCATTCCTGTGGTGGAGAGGACAAGCAAAATGGTGCAATACCAGAAGGTCTTTGTGGAAAAATTGCTCCAAAAATTTCCAGCTGACAACGCTGACTGCAGAGTACGTAGTTCCTTGACCAACCGAGGAGGGGAGACAAGGGGAACACACAGCAGTTCCAACAGAGGCAGGGCAACGTTCTCCAAGGCCTGGGACATTTTTATGACACCCCGCCAGCACCCTCAACCTGACCTAGTGTCACAAGTAGGGAAAAATTTTGGAAGATGGTGAAGGAGTACGTAGCAGACCGTGTCAGCATCTTCAGTGTTCCTTCTGTGCCTTACAACTATTGGGTGTCCAAGCTGGACACATGGCATGAACTGGCACTCTATGCCTTGGAGGTACTGGCCTGCCCACCGCCAGCGTTTTGTCAGAGCGTGTATTTAGTGCTGCTGGGGACATAATAACTGATAAGCACATCCGTCTGTCAACTGAAAATGCTGACTGGTTGACTCTTATAAAACTGAACAAGGCCTGGATTGCCCCTGACTTGCCCCCTCCACCAGAGGAAAGCAGCTGAACATAAAGGAAATGTTGCTTTTATGGTGTATTGAATACACTGTATTCCCATGCACCCCTTCCACCACTAAAATGGGTACATTATTCAATCTCTCTTTTGTCGTCCTTCTCCTCCTCCTCCATCATATCAACATGCTTATTAGGCTGCCCTCGCTCCTAATGTTTTAGAGGGTCAGCTCAGCAGCGGGCCCTCACCCATAATGTTTTTGAGGGTCATCAGCAGGCCCGCAACCATAATGTTCTTGAGGGTCACCAGCAGGCCCTTCCCCCTAATGTTTTAGAGGGTCACCAGCAGGCCATCAATTCTAATTTCAAGGGTGTGTATTATTCCCTCCTTTATGTGTAATACAGGGTGTATTGTAGTACAAGTTCCTTGTAATTTTTGCCAGCCCTTTCACTTAGTGCATAGGCATTATCAGTGTAAGAATCCCACTACCTGAACAATTGTACCACAATGTGAATGAGACCCTCCATTATCTGATATACAGGTTGTATCGGAGTGCCTCTTCCTTGTAATTTTTGGCAGCACTTGCACTTTATATACAAGTAAAAATACAGGAAAGAATGTTTCCTAACAATTTTTCCTCTAAAGTTGATTCTATCTTCGGTTATGTGTGTATTATTGTCAGTCTGTAAAAGTGGCTTACTACTCGGACAACATGGTTCCCAGCAGCAACCTGGGAGTCCAGGATGCATCGAGACATCCTTCCCATGCTACTCCTGAACCATTTTAGTGGTGATTCCATCAATTTCTGACCTTTTACTGTGAACCAGACACCCTTTCCTCTTCAGAGCAGGGGGTGCCTGGTTTAATGCTCGGGTTCTCCCATTGACTTCCATTGTGCTCGGGTGGTAGTCAATAGTGTATTAAAAAACTATGTTTAAATTCACAGTGTTATGAGGAAAAAAAAAAAATTGGCTTAAGGGAACGTAATGGTTGTCAAGAGGCATTAATGGCATGATGCAGGCTGCTGCAACAGCAGCCATACAGAACATGATGGTAGATACACAGACAGACATCAAGGGTGTCAAGATTGGGCACCGGCAGCAAAGAGAGGTCTATTGATTGCATTCAGCCTGCCTGAACTGTGAGAAAAGTTCTGTATTAATACAGTAATCACATACATTTATGCTGCGCCTTAAAAAAAAGCCCCCCTCACCCAAGAAAGACCCTCAGGCATTAGTGGCAGTGGCATGATGCATTGCAGGCTCTAGCTTTGCCTGAACTGTGACAAAATGGTGGTCTTGATGCGGTAATCCACTAAAATTATGCGGCGCCTTCAAAAAATTGAATGGAGTGGACAAAAAGTTAAAAAATTTCCACCAGCTTTACCTGGACTGTGAAAAGTTGTTGATATTGAAGTAGTATTCACATACATTTATGCTACGCCTTAAAGAAATGTATCCCCCCTCAAATTTTTATTTTTTTTATAAATTTCAACAGTTTGGAAAGTGAGTCAATAAAACTGACCATCAGGCATTAGTGGCCGTTTCATGATGCATTGCAGGCTCCAGCTTTGCCTGGACTGTGAAAAAATTTCGATATTGATGCAGTATTCATATACATTTATACTGATATTTATATAAAGAAATGTATCCCCCCCAAAAGAAAATGTACACTTTTCAACCATGTGGAAAGTGAGTACACTAAACTGACTCTCAGGCATTAGCGGAATGATGCAGTCCCCAGAATTGCCTGGACTGTGAGAAAATGAAGATATTGATGCAGTAATCCCATACATTTATGCTGTGCATTCAATAAATTAACCCCCCCCCCCCCCCGATTTTTTTAAAATCTGTAAGCAATGGCATCCGTAAGCAATGCCAGAATTTAAAAATGTCAACAGTGTGGAAAGTGAATAAAAGTAAACTGACGATTGAGAGGCATTAGTAGCATGATGCAGGCCGCAGCAGCATCAGCAGCCAAACAGAATGTGATAATAGGCAGACAGATAGCAACTTTGGCAATATGGGGCACCGCCAGCAAGTAAATGTGGGTGAGGTCTATACATCGGCATCAGCCAGAGGTATGTGAAAATCCTCATGAATCCAGGCCTGGTTCATTTTGGTCCGTTTGTGTGTCACCACGCCCCTGTGGCAGTGAAAACCCTCACTGAGATGATATTAGAAACAGGGCAAGAAAGAAGATAGAGAGCCCAGAAATCCATGTGGTCAGGGAACTGGCCATAGTTTAGAGAGCCCAGAAATCTATGTGGTCAGGGAGACTGGCCATAGTTTAGGTTGGCCGTAACCTCTGCGTTGACGAGGGAGCTTTGAAATTCGAGTCCGTTGTTGTCAGGATTTAGTGGGAACAATTCACAGTTCAGTTAATGCATTTTATAGGACCCTATCCAATCAGGAAGAAGCCTCTTCAAGCTCAGATCATTGTCCATTTACATATTTTCTGTTTCTACATGGTTGCAATTTCAGATTTTTTTTTGGGGGGGGTGCTTTCGATTTAATTAAGCAGCATATATACGTGATTACTGCAGCAATACCCACGGTGTGGCAGCAATCTACCTGTGTGTGTTAAGTTGAAATTGAGCGTCAAGCCTATGCTTGACATATTGCTGTAGTAATATATGCTGCTTAGTGAAATTGAAAGCACCCCCACCCAAAAAAAAAAATTGCGACCATGTGGAAAAACATAAATGGAGAATTGACGATTGAGGCTTGAAGGTCAATTTCAACTTAACTCACACAGGTAGACTGCTGCCATGCTGTGGGTATTGCTGCAGTACTCATGCATATGTGCTGCTAAATAAAATTACGGCACAGCCAAAAAAATATGAAATGGTGACCATGTAGAAACTGAAAATACTTAAATAGAAAATGGATCTTAACACACACAGGTAGATTGCTGCCACACCGTGGGTATTGCTGCAGTAATCATGTGTGTGTGTGTGTGTGTGTGTGTGTATGGACACACCTTCTCATTCAAAGAGTTTTCTTTTTTTTCATGTGACTATGAGAATGCCAAGAGTGTGCATAGCAGTAATCAAAGCAAAAGGTGGCTACTTTGAAGAACCTAGAATATGACATATTTTCAGTTGTTTCACACTTTTTTATTATGTGTATAATTCCACATGTGTTAATTCATAGTTTTGATGCCTTCAGTGTGAATCTACAATTTTCATAGTCATGAAAATAAAGAAAACTCTTTGAATGAGAAGGTGTGTCCAAACTTTTGGTCTGTACTATATGTGTATATATATATATATATATATATATATATATATATATTGAACCCCACACACACAAAAAAGGATTTCTGTGAAAATTGGAAAACCAAATTGAAAGCATTTGCTTGCAGGTAGCTGCCTATGATGTGCACCTGCACTTCTGATAGCAGGCACAGTCATCCACAGGTCCTGTCTCCTCTCTCCTTGTCTGTCAGCTGCTCTGCTTCTCTCTATTGTACACAACGCACACAATGCTTTTTTGCAATCCTAGACTTTACCTTCACTTTCACTGTATATGAGCTTGATTGATTTCTGACTGTCCCTGACAAAATTTTTACTCTCCCTGATCCACTGCTGACATGCACTAAAATAACGCTATGCACTGTTTTAGTAGATTCATACGAAACTAATCCAGAAAGATTTGGGTTTGTCTACCATCTAAAAATATAGCATCTATTCTTAGAACATCGCATGGTGCTGTCCCTCTGTGTTTTCTAGAAATGTATGAATAACACCAAAATGTCAATTTATTCATAAATGTTATGCAGGATAACAGAGGAATGGCACAACACAGAGTTTTAAGATATGTTATTTTATGGGGCAAACAGGTATTTGCTAAAGCAAATCTTTGAATCGGGAACCGGTCCTGTATTGAAAGACCAGATGTAGAAGATGAAGTAAAAAGAATTA
Source organism: Bufotes viridis (assembly GCA_033119425.1). Classification (NCBI taxonomy): domain Eukaryota; kingdom Metazoa; phylum Chordata; class Amphibia; order Anura; family Bufonidae; genus Bufotes; species Bufotes viridis. The sequence goes on from CM065591.1 coordinate 78,381,373, forward strand.
TGTTAAAAATTCTCTGATTAAAAACCAAAGATAGTAGCAGATCGTAGAAGGAGTGTACTTACACTTTCAGGTGACAGAGTAAGCTGCTATGTGTGTGTATATGAGTAATAGTAGTATTTCTGACTATTATTTAAAGCGTATATGACATTTTTATAGAATTCTTCCTGATCTAGTGGGCAGAAAGTAGCTGCAATCACGTCCTCCATACACAGCACACAGACACTTGAGTTGATTCTTGTTACTGACAATGGTTGTGGAAATACTGTGCCAACTAACCAGTTTGACCTTTGGCTAGACCTGGGGTGTTATCCTGGGGTCCCCTGGGTTTCATCCTTCAACCCCTATTCAAGGATTTGGTCTTCACTGTAGGGGAGCCACCCGGCCACTAACCCTAGAAGCACAGGCAAGATCATGGACAGAATCAGCAAGAACACAAGCGAATTTATGGCAAAACACTGACAGAACCAGACTGCAGACAAACAGACAGAAAACCTGCAAAATACTTGGAACAGATTTCAGGGCACAGATTTTAGACATCATAGATGTACAGTATGTGCAGAAAATTTGCACGGCAGTACAGGCACAGAATTCTAGGGAACAGTTCAGACATAGCAGGTCAAAATACAGAAACTTGGCAAGGCAGATCAGACAATAACCAGAACTTGGAAATTCACTGGCAAACATAATTCAGACCTTGCACAGAAAAGACCCAGGAACATGGCAGACAAAACGTTGCAGAATCCAGACAGACAGAATGTGCAAAGATCCAACAGAATCAATGTTGCACAGCCAGGTGCAAGAGAAACATTCAGGAAATATATAGCAGACTTAAACTTATTAGTCAAACAGATGCAGACACAAGAACAGGAAATACTTAAAGGATGAGAGATACAAAGCACTTTGCCAACAAATGACACCCACAAGTAACCTGGACGGCTTGTGAGAACACAGTACAATGACACTAAGTGAAATGCTATTGTACCAATTCTGCTCCATTAGACCCTGATCCGTCTTACAGATTCTGTCCAAGACATAATCATCATCATAGTCCTCCCGACACTTTTATTAGACTGTAATATGTCATCATGGGGTCCTTGGTCCCTTCCCAACTCCCTGCTCTGTATTTGCCCCAAGTACTACTGTTGCTACCACTGTCTCTGCACCTCCATCGTGGCTACAAGTGCTACTACTACTGCAATCACCATCACCACACAGTTAACAGGAAGTGGTATGAGAACTCCTGCGAAACTAATGCTGCACTATACTTTATCATTATGGGGAGCATGCCCAATATGGAATGCATATCCATTACCTGCTAGAGCTGCCACAAATGGGTGGTGGACACAAGGAATGCCTTTCTGGGGTTCTCTCTATCTTTGTTATTCAATATAATTAAAAACTGGGGCACTCTGTACCCCAAAATATGCCACACTCAGGCTTTGGGTACAACAATTGATTAGCGGTCTGGCGATAAATCACCCTCAATCCGGTTGTTCCCCACAAAGAAAAAGAAAGGCCTGGTCAAGGTAAAGACATAATAGTGTATGCTTCTGCTCCAACCTGACCGCAGCTGCTGGAAAAGTTGACATTAATCAGCAATCAAAGCCAGCCATAATGGCTGGAATATCCAGCACGTGCAAATGGGGTACTGTTGGAGACAGCCCACCAGTGCTCTTACTAGTATTGTACAGCAGCGCTGGCTGTTGTAGTACCATTCCCCCTATGTGCTAGCCTGCATACTCAGCGCTACTGTAAGTAGAATGATGCTATTCTAATATATGTCCACAGTGACATTCACATCTGTGGGCTCCGATGCTGCTCGACACGTTTCTACAAAGGGGAACATCCCCTTGTGTCATCAGGAGCAGTATGACCGAGCGGCTATAAGCACAAATGACCATCCACTGCTAATAATGTGTGGACAGTGTGTCTCCGGCACTAGGATTTCCATTTTTGCAAATATGAGTGCTGCCTCTTTATGTTATATGAGGGTCACCCAAGATCCAACCCCAAAGGGGCGCACACTAAATCTACTTTTTGACTAAGCTAGAGTGCTGTATCATTTTTCTTTTTACCAGTTGTTTCATTCAGCATGCTAGTAAATCCTGCATTACAGATTCCTGCAAGAAACTCATATTTTTTTTGTATGAACAACCAGCTTTTTTTTTTTTTTTTACAAAAACATTATTCTGTTGCAAACACTGAGGAATTGTCCCTTTTTTTTTTAAAAAAAAAAGACAGTTTCTATTTACTGTGTGCAATTTTAGAAGATAAGTGCTGCCTATTTTCCATTTTCTCTGAAACAATTGGGTAAGTGACCAGCCCCTCACTCTCTGTGCTAAGCTTTTCCAGATAAAACTCTATAATCTACTGAATAATATCTTCAAAATTCTCTCTGTATAATGACAACATAGCATTTCTAGAAACTGGCTTGTTTCTGCTATTGTTTTTGGCACACACTGCTTCAAGACATACTTTCACAAGCCTAGGTGGGAACAGAATGGTGTTTCTTCTTTCTGAACAGAAGGACCTGTCTGCATTCTGCCCCCTAATTAGTTGATCAGGCTATCGGTCAGCCTCTGAGCCAATCAGGACAAGCCCCCTCCTCCCCCATATCCTTCCAGTGCCATGTAATCCTTCATTTTCTTCCTTTCTGGTTTCCCCATTAATTTTCACTGTAAAATGTAGCTAGATGATGTTTTTACGTGATTTGTCTGAAACAAATCAAAAACTTTGGATTTGTTTGGCAGATAATTTTTTGTAAAATTCTTAACAAATCATATTAATTTACAATTGATTTAGTCATCTATAATTGTTTCCATGGGCCAGCCCTTTTAGGTCTCGTGCACAGAACCATTGTTTGGGCCAGCATCCAGTCTGCATTTTTTGTGGATTTCACATAGACCCATTAATTTTTATGGGGCAATAAACAATGCAGACAGCCCACAAATACATATGGTCGTGTCTATGAGACCTTAACCCGTTATTTTTGATACAGTGATGACAATTATGCAATGTCTATAAGAGTAAGAACAATGATTCTTTATATACTGTACTATGATAATATTCATGATCAGCTGCAATGGAAAATTTAAAAAGATCATACAGTGTTCTTTGTGAAGAGCAAAAAAAAAAAAAGCAAAATCATCTATGTAAAGAACAAAACAAAACTGTTTCTGTTTCGTACGTCCAAAGATGCTACATTTTTGTATTTTCTATGCACATTTCTTCTTCAAATCAAAATCTGAGCTTTTCTAAACAACTTCTCTGGTTTCTCAAGAATCACATAAGAAACAAAATGCTGAGAAGCTACTTGTAAATCTTCATACGAAGTATTAAAAATTAAATAATGAAGGCAGAACAAACTTTTGTTGGTAGAGAGAGAACACAATGTCATGTCACGAAAAGGAGAATCAGTAGAAATAATGCCAAGAGTGTGCATAGCAGTAATCAAAGCAAAAGGTGGCTACTTTGAAGAACCTAGAATATGACATATTTTCAGTTGTTTCACACTTTTTTATTATGTGTATAATTCCACATGTGTTAATTCATAGTTTTGATGCCTTCAGTGTGAATCTACAATTTTCATAGTCATGAAAATAAAGAAAACTCTTTGAATGAGAAGGTGTGTCCAAACTTTTGGTCTGTACTATATGTGTATATATATATATATATATATATATATATATATATATATTGAACCCCACACACACAAAAAAGGATTTCTGTGAAAATTGGAAAACCAAATTGAAAGCATTTGCTTGCAGGTAGCTGCCTATGATGTGCACCTGCACTTCTGATAGCAGGCACAGTCATCCACGGGTCCTGTCTCCTCTCTCCTTGTCTGTCAGCTGCTCTGCTTCTCTCTATTGTACACAACGCACACAATGCTTTTTTGCAATCCTAGACTTTACCTTCACTTTCACTGTATATGAGCTTGATTGATTTCTGACTGTCCCTGACAAAATTTTTACTCTCCCTGATCCACTGCTGACATGCACTAAAATAACGCTATGCACTGTTTTAGTAGATTCATACGAAACTAATCCAGAAAGATTTGGGTTTGTCTACCATCTAAAAATATAGCATCTATTCTTAGAACATCGCATGGTGCTGTCCCTCTGTGTTTTCTAGAAATGTATGAATAACACCAAAATGTCAATTTATTCATAAATGTTATGCAGGATAACAGAGGAATGGCACAACACAGAGTTTTAAGATATGTTATTTTATGGGGCAAACAGGTATTTGCTAAAGCAAATCTTTGAATCGGGAACCGGTCCTGTATTGAAAGACCAGATGTAGAAGATGAAGTAAAAAGAATTATGTTAAAAAATTCTCTGATTAAAAAACCAAAGATAGTAGCAGATCGTAGAAGGAGTGTACTTACACTTTCAGGTGACAGAGTAAGCTGCTATGTGTGTGTATATGAGTAATAGTAGTATTTCTGACTATTATTTAAAGCGTATATGACATTTTTATAGAATTCTTCCTGATCTAGTGGGCAGAAAGTAGCTGCAATCACGTCCTCCATACACAGCACACAGACACTTGAGTTGATTCTTGTTACTGACAATCGTTGTGGAAATACTGTGCCAACTAACCAGTTTGACCTTTGGCTAGACCTGGGGGTGTTATCCTGGGGGTCCCCTGGGTTTCATCCTTCAACCCCTATTCAAGGATTTGGTCTTCACTGTAGGGGAGCCACCCGGCCACTAACCCTAGAAGCACAGGCAAGATCATGGACAGAATCAGCAAGAACACAAGCGAATTTATGGCAAAACACTGACAGAACCAGACTGCAGACAAACAGACAGAAAACCTGCAAAATACTTGGAACAGATTTCAGGGCACAGATTTTAGACATCATAGATGTACAGTATGTGCAGAAAATTTGCACGGCAGTACAGGCACAGAATTCTAGGGAACAGTTCAGACATAGCAGGTCAAAATACAGAAACTTGGCAAGGCAGATCAGACAATAACCAGAACTTGGAAATTCACTGGCAAACATAATTCAGACCTTGCACAGAAAAGACCCAGGAACATGGCAGACAAAACGTTGCAGAATCCAGACAGACAGAATGTGCAAAGATCCAACAGAATCAATGTTGCACAGCCAGGTGCAAGAGAAACATTCAGGAAATATATAGCAGACTTAAACTTATTAGTCAAACAGATGCAGACACAAGAACAGGAAATACTTAAAGGATGAGAGATACAAAGCACTTTGCCAACAAATGACACCCACAAGTAACCTGGACGGCTTGTGAGAACACAGTACAATGACACTAAGTGAAATGCTATTGTACCAATTCTGCTCCATTAGACCCTGATCCGTCTTACAGATTCTGTCCAAGACATAATCATCATCATAGTCCTCCCGACACTTTTATTAGACTGTAATATGTCATCATGGGGTCCTTGGTCCCTTCCCAACTCCCTGCTCTGTATTTGCCCCAAGTACTACTGTTGCTACCACTGTCTCTGCACCTCCATCGTGGCTACAAGTGCTACTACTACTGCAATCACCATCACCACACAGTTAACAGGAAGTGGTATGAGAACTCCTGCGAAACTAATGCTGCACTATACTTTATCATTATGGGGAGCATGCCCAATATGGAATGCATATCCATTACCTGCTAGAGCTGCCACAAATGGGTGGTGGACACAAGGAATGCCTTTCTGGGGTTCTCTCTATCTTTGTTATTCAATATAATTAAAAACTGGGGCACTCTGTACCCCAAAATATGCCACACTCAGGCTTTGGGTACAACAATTGATTAGCGGTCTGGCGATAAATCACCCTCAATCCGGTTGTTCCCCACAAAGAAAAAGAAAGGCCTGGTCAAGGTAAAGACATAATAGTGTATGCTTCTGCTCCAACCTGACCGCAGCTGCTGGAAAAGTTGACATTAATCAGCAATCAAAGCCAGCCATAATGGCTGGAATATCCAGCACGTGCAAATGGGGTACTGTTGGAGACAGCCCACCAGTGCTCTTACTAGTATTGTACAGCAGCGCTGGCTGTTGTAGTACCATTCCCCCTATGTGCTAGCCTGCATACTCAGCGCTACTGTAAGTAGAATGATGCTATTCTAATATATGTCCACAGTGACATTCACATCTGTGGGCTCCGATGCTGCTCGACACGTTTCTACAAAGGGGAACATCCCCTTGTGTCATCAGGAGCAGTATGACCGAGCGGCTATAAGCACAAATGACCATCCACTGCTAATAATGTGTGGACAGTGTGTCTCCGGCACTAGGATTTCCATTTTTGCAAATATGAGTGCTGCCTCTTTATGTTATATGAGGGTCACCCAAGATCCAACCCCAAAGGGGGCGCACACTAAATCTACTTTTTTGACTAAGCTAGGAGTGCTGTATCATTTTTTCTTTTTACCAGTTGTTTCATTCAGCATGCTAGTAAATCCTGCATTACAGATTCCTGCAAGAAACTCATATTTTTTTTGTATGAACAACCAGCTTTTTTTTTTTTTTTTTACAAAAACATTATTCTGTTGCAAACACTGAGGAATTGTCCCTTTTTTTTAAAAAAAAAAGACAGTTTCTATTTACTGTGTGCAATTTTAGAAGATAAGTGCTGCCTATTTTCCATTTTCTCTGAAACAATTGGGTAAGTGACCAGCCCCTCACTCTCTGTGCTAAGCTTTTCCAGATAAAACTCTATAATCTACTGAATAATATCTTCAAAATTCTCTCTGTATAATGCCAACATAGCATTTCTAGAAACTGGCTTGTTTCTGCTATTGTTTTTGGCACACACTGCTTCAAGACATACTTTCACAAGCCTAGGTGGGAACAGAATGGTGTTTCTTCTTTCTGAACAGAAGGACCTGTCTGCATTCTGCCCCCTAATTAGTTGATCAGGCTATCGGTCAGCCTCTGAGCCAATCAGGACAAGCCCCCTCCTCCCCCATATCCTTCCAGTGCCATGTAATCCTTCATTTTCTTCCTTTCTGGTTTCCCCATTAATTTTCACTGTAAAATGTAGCTAGATGATGTTTTTACGTGATTTGTCTGAAACAAATCAAAAAACTTTGGATTTGTTTGGCAGATAATTTTTTGTAAAATTCTTAACAAATCATATTAATTTACAATTGATTTAGTCATCTATAATTGTTTCCATGGGCCAGCCCTTTTAGGTCTCGTGCACAGAACCATTGTTTGGGCCAGCATCCAGTCTGCATTTTTTGTGGATTTCACATAGACCCATTAATTTTTATGGGGCAATAAACAATGCAGACAGCCCACAAATACATATGGTCGTGTCCATGAGACCTTAACCCGTTATTTTTGATACAGTGATGACAATTATGCAATGTCTATAAGAGTAAGAACAATGATTCTTTATATACTGTACTATGATAATATTCATGATCAGCTGCAATGGAAAATTTAAAAAGATCATACAGTGTTCTTTGTGAAGAGCAAAAAAAAAAAAAAAAGCTAAATCATCTATGTAAAGAACAAAACAAAACTGTTTCTGTTTCGTACGTCCAAAGATGCTACATTTTTGTATTTTCTATGCACATTTCTTCTTCAAATCAAAATCTGAGCTTTTCTAAACAACTTCTCTGGTTTCTCAAGAATCACATAAGAAACAAAATGCTGAGAAGCTACTTGTAAATCTTCATACGAAGTATTAAAAATTAAATAATGAAGGCAGAACAAACTTTTGTTGGTAGAGAGAGAACACAATGTCATGTCACGAAAAGGAGAATCAGTAGAAATAATTCAAATCTATTAATTTGCAGCAGATGGTTCCGGTGGTGTATGCCTGTTTATATATCTCTAAACCTCTTAAAGCTGTTTTGCAATTTTGCCCACTGAAATGTTTTTGTTTTCAGGTGAAATTGTGGGTATTTTTATAAGAATTTCATCATAAACAATCCTGACCATGTATATTACAAATAGCAATTTAAAGCATAGATATGTGCTGGTTGAACCTGCCGATTTTAGCAGCATTGGTCCAACATGTATTATATTTGGATGCCTCCCAACTCCAATGCCTTCAACCCTCCAATGCCAGATGTCAGGGGAAAGAAGGGTCGGGCCTTTGGATCCCTCCCCTCTACCATTTAAAACATGCTCAGCCGAGTTGGGACACGTCACCGACGAGGCCAGTCATCGGCTGCAGCAGTGCATGTGATCTCGTCTATCTGGTAGCTGACAGGAGGGAAACTGGAAGACCCCTGAAGGGAGCCAGGGAGTGGAACAAAGAGGTGGGGAGTGGAGGAGTATGAGTTTTTTTTTTATCAGGGACAGCACGGTGCAGAGGTCTGTTAAATGAACATCCCCAAAGCTGGACAGCCCCTTTGTTATCTAAATAGAAGAATATGTTTCTCAACAAACATTCATGGTTTCCAGGGTGAATTTAAAGGGAGTTTGCCAATATATAGGCAATGGGATGAAAAGTGTACTGACCTATGTGCATGATCTTACTTCTTGTGTGACCAATAATAGATCAATGTTTTAATTCAACTGGCGCCGGAATCACAAGTGTCTGGGGGGGCTTAGTGCACTAAATCCTCCCCAACCTCACCCTCTGCCCCTCAGTGACAATTCAAGCATGCAATCAGGAAACCACTAAATCGTAGAAAAAAAAGTGGGATATAAGAAATAATAGAAGCAAATGCTGTAATCTAAAATGCTGTCAGTTACATCATTCCAGTAAGTAGAAAAAATTATAAAACAATATTAAATCATGCTCCCTGAAGATTAAAAGTGTCACTGAGTTGCACTATATACTACCAATAAAAAAGTATGGTGCTGCTATAAAGAGAGAGAGACCTCCTCAGTACTGGATCACTATAACTATTAGCTATTAACTGCTTGCAGCACATAGTAAACACATTGTACCCAATTTATCGGATCTTTCATTTACTGTAGCCGTGCATCCCCCTCCAGATAGATATTCTTAAAATGCATCTGTAGTCCAGTCCACAGTATGTATGGGGTCTCTGATGAATGTATCACTCAGTAGAAGGAGTGAGTCCCATGGAGCTGGCCCAGCCAGTGGTGTGATCCACATACAAAATTAAAGCTAGATAATAGGGGACATCACCAACTAGTAGGGGTAGACTAGAAAGCAATGTTGCACCAGCGCGTTTCAAAAGTAACGCCTTTCTTCTGCAGGATAAACTATGAGATCATCTGTCTGGAGCTGGACACACGGCTACAGTAAAGGAAGGATCCAAGATATCAGGTACATCAGTGTTTGCCATGTGCCACAAATAGGTAACAGCTCACAGATACGCTTACTGTAGGATAATAATGGTTATAGGGATCCAGTACTGAGGAGGTATCTCCCTCTCTATAACAGCACCATACTTTTTGAGTGTTAGTATTTAGTGCTACTCAGTGAGAATGTTAATCTTAAGGGAGCGTGATCTAATATTGTTTAATAGAAAACCACTAAAGCCATCATTCAGAGCAGAAAGGTGAGGCCAGGGAGCATTCAGTGCAGAGAGACCTGGATGATGCACATTAAGATAACAATCCCTGGACACTTGTGATCCTTGGCCCAGGAGCAGTAAAACTTTGAAGCATGACATGCTCATATGTACAGTATGTGGGCACTATTCTCCATACATCCTACAGGTATAGCAGTACTAAACTTAAGTGTGATATTATGCCTCACCATGATATTATGGCAAAAAATACTTTGAAAGCTATTGAAAAGTCACTCAAAAGGTTCGGGCCAGTGTTTACTTAAAGCGTTAACAATCAAGATGTGGATCGTCTTTTTTTAAATCGTAATATAGAGTAGTCTATGAGTATCCTGGGTATTCTTCTACATATAAATGCCACTTTTACTTCTTCTACATTGCAGATCTGTGAACATTTTCCCTTTCTGAAAGATTACATTGTCAACAGTAGCGTTATAAAGTGCAATAAGGCAAGTGGAGCACATCTGCAGATACTCCAGCATCTCCATGTTGTTGAAATGTACTGGTTTATTACTGCTCCATCACTAATAATGTCTTCAGTGCACAATTAATGTACGGAGGCTCCTCAAGATGGAAACCTAAAGCCACTTGAACAGTTTACTGTGCTAATTATGATGATGATTATTAATCACAATATTATGGGCTGGAAGATACTGTGATTTTGCCAGATGTCCCCTGTTACTGCATGTTTGTCTCACTGACTGTTTTCAGAAATACTGAACAAAGCCTAATATTGGCAAAGTGAAGGATAGCAGCATTTTTATATTTACACACTGAAATTACACAACCTAAATTCCAAAAAAGTTGGTCCGCTGTTTAAAATGTAAAAAAATAAAAACAGAATGCAATGATTTTTAAATCTCACAGACCCATATTTTATTTGCAATAGATCATAGAACACATATCAGATGTTAAAAGTGAGACATTTTTCAATTTCTTGAAAAAAATGAACTCATTTGGAACTTGATGACAGCAATTAGAGATGAACAAAGTTCTCTAAAATTCAATTTGGCTGCTTTGCCAAATTTTAAAAGCGCATTTATTTGTAAATAGTGGGTGCAATGACATGGAATGGGGATTGCGCCGTCTCCCATAATTGAACCTCTCAGATGCTGCTTTCATTGCTGATCCCAGCATCTGAGATACATATGAAATCCTTTTAGTTTTTGCTAATTAAAAAAAATATATAATCATACTTACCTCATCCATTTGTGTGAGAAGAGGCCGCCATGCCATCTTGATTGAAGATACAGTGCAAAATCTTTTGCGGCATATAATGACATCACATGCCTGGCATGGTGACGTCATATGTCACCACACACAAGATTTCCCGTGATATCTTCAAGTAAGAGGGCAGCTGTGGCCTCTTCACGCTCAAATGGATGAGGTAAGTATATTTTTTTACTGCAATTTCAGGGAAAATTGATTTGTTACCATGAAGTACTAGGTAATTCAGCTTCGCAGCAAATGGAATTTTTCCTGAAATTCCACTTCATGAACTTCAATTCGCTCAACATTAGCAGCAATGCATCTCAAAAAGTTGGCACAGAGGCAACAATAGGGTGAAAAAGTAAGTTGTACTAATAGAAAACAGCTAGAGGAGCAATTTGCTACTAAGGCACATGACTGAGTATGAAAAAAGCATGTTAGAGAATAGAGAGACAGAGTCTCTCAGAAGCAAAAATGAGCAGAAGTTCACTAATCTGCAAAACGCTGTGTTTAAAAATTGTGGAACAATTTCAGAAAAATGTTCCTCAAGGTAAATTTGCCAAGACTTTGAATATCCCGCCATCTACAGCAGGGATCAGCAACCTTCGGTACTCCAGCTGTTGTGAAACTACAATTCCCAGCATGCTCCATTAATTTCTGTGAGAGTTCTGAGAAGAGCAGAGGATGTATATATGCTGGAAGTTGTAGTTTCATAACAGCTGGAGTGCCGGAGGTTGCCTAACCCTGATCCACAGTACTTAATATCACCCAAAGATTCAGAGAATCTGGAGAAATCCATGTGCTAAAGGGACAAGGTGGACGGTCAATATTAGATGCGCATGATCTATGGTCCTGCACTATAAACAAGCATGATCCTGTACTAGAAATCACTGGGCTCAGGAACACTTCCAGAAATCATTTTCTGTGAGCACAGTTCATTGTGCAATCCATAAATGCAAGTTCAAGCTGTATCATGCAAAGAAGAAATCATATGTTAACACCATCCATGTGATGTTAAATACTTTTGCCTTAAAAAGGACAAGTATTATAGTAGTGATACCTTTATAGGCTAGAGGCTCCTTCATCAGACGGTTTTTAAATGAATGACTGTTAGAAAGGCACAACACTTAAAAGATGTTACAGACATTTGTACATGAGGTGATACATCATCAAGATAAAAGAGCAATAAAACTGAGATTATTGTTACAGATGGACAGGTAATAGGGTTTAGGAATTAAGGAGATCTGGAGTCAGTCTAAATGGGAGGAGGAAAAAGGGTGTCTCTAGTGGATCATAAACCCAGAGATGCCACTGTTTTCTCTGGGCCAAACCTGATTTAAAATGGACTTAGGAAAAAACTGGTCTGTTGGCAGATAAATCAAAATTTGAAATTTTATTTGGATACCACGATCACTGTGGCTGTAGACTCAAAAGGAGAGGGACCATCCAGTTTATTATCAACGCACAGTTCAAAAGCCTGCATCTCTGATGGAATAGGGTTACATTAGTACTTTTGATGTGGGCAGCTTACACATCTGGAAAGACACTATTAATGCTGAACAGTATATAAAGGTTTTAGAACAACATATGCTTCCATCCAGACAACAACTCTTTCATGGAAGGCTTTGCAAATTTCAGCAAGACAATGCAAAACCACATACTGCATCCATCACAACGGCATGGCTTCATAGAAGAAGGAACATTCTGTGTTCTGACTTGGCCTGCCTATAGTCCAGACCTTTAACCAATAGAGAACATTTGGCACATCATAAAATGAAAAATCTGGCAAAAAAGACTTAGGACTGTTTAGCAGCTAGAATCAGACAAGAACAGTACAACATTCCTCCCAGTACTCCAGCCATTGGTCTCCCACTTTCCAGACGTTTACAGACTGTTATTAAAAGAATAGGGGACTTTACACAATGGTAGACAGGGCCCTGCCACAACATTTTTGGGATGCATTGCTGCCATCACATTCTCAATGTTATTTTTTTCATGAAATGTTAAAATGTCTCACTTTTTTATATGTGTTCTATGATCTATTGTGAATTAAATATGGGTTATTGAGATTTGAAAATAATAACATTTAGAGTTGAGCAAACCCGAACTGTATAGTTCGAGTTCGTACCGAATTTTAGAATGTTCGGAAAACGGACCCGAACCCTAACATTTTCATAAAAGTTCGGGTTCGGGTCCATTGTTCGGTGATTCTTCACACTTTTTGAAAGGCTGCAGAGCAGCCAATCTGCAAGCGTTTTACATCTTTGCCATCACAGCCATGCCTACTAATGGCATGGCTGTGATTGGCTGAGTGCAGTATGGGACCCAGCCTCTTTATAAGCTGGAGTCACGTAGTGCCGCACGTCACTCTGCTGCTGTTAGTATAGGGAAATGTTGCTGCTAGTGCTCTCAGGGAGAGATTAGGAAAGACATCTGTTGAACCAGGTGGTGTGAAATCTTAAAGCTACAGCAATTATTGAGCGAGGGTGCTACTGCAATCCTACATTTTTGTACCCAGCTCTGAGCCAAGTGATACTGCAAAGTGTGTTTTTTTTAACCTGTTACTGAGGTTGGGGTTGGCAGCCATCATAGCCACTGCAGTGTCCTTGGAACTGCATGTGTGCCAACCTGCCAGGGACATCAGTCTAATCCTTTTTGGAAGCTCAGTGAAGGAAAAAAATCCTTTTTTCTGGCAGATCAAGTCCCCTACATTACCTTTTGTATAATTTAGGGGTGACATAGTCCATTTCTGTAGTCTGGGGAAAAAATCTGTATTGTGGTGCTATAGAGCCCTTGTGCATACTACTCACCAAAATGTATTTTCAATTTCAGCAGTGAAATAGTGCATCAGTTTTTTTTTGGGAAAAAAAAGCTGTATTCCTGGTCCACAAAGCAGTTTTAAATACACCACCAAAATACCTATTTTACATTTCTGCAGTGAAATAGTGCATCGGTGTATTTTTGGGAAAAAAAGCGGTATTCCTGGTCCACAAGGCAGTTGTGCATACAGCGTACAAATACCTACGTTTAATTTCCAGCCGTTAAATAGAGCATTTGTGAATTTTGGGGAAAAAAGCCGTGTTTTGGTCCACAAAGCAGTTGTGCATACAGCGTACAAATACCTATTTTAAATCTCAGCACTGAAATAGTGCATTAGTGTGTTTGTAGGAAAAAAAAGCTGTGTTCTTGGTTCACAAAGCAGTTGTGCATAAGGCGTACAAATACCTATTTTACATTTCTGCAGTGAAATAGTGCATTAGTGTCTTTTTGGCAAATGAGCCATATTCTTGTTAAACAGAGCAGTTTTCAATAAACCGCACAAATACCTATGTTTAAATTTCAGCAGTGAAATACTGCATTAGTGGGAAATAAACCCGTATTGTTGTTACACAGAGCAGTTTGGCATACGCACAAAAACGTATTTTAAAATTTAGCAGTAATATACTGTATTTCTGTAGTTAGTTGCAATAAACACTGGTTTTGTGATACATAGCAGATCTGAGGCCTACCCTGTATTTCAGTCATTTAAAGTAACCTTTTTACCTCCGCAATTACATAGTTGGTTGCAAATACACTGGTTTTGTGGTAGATAGCACATTTGCAGTGTACGCTGCAACTTCTGTTTTTACATTGTTGGTTTGAAAAATCAAATTTTTGGTGATAGTGAAGTAATTGTATTGAATTGCTCCATTACACTGTTGAGTAAACTAAAGAAATGTATTCTGTTTATGACACGGGCACTGCCTTACTGTAAAGTGAACTTAATTGTTGACTATTGGCAGTTAAATGCAGCAGTCTCTTATGCTTCTTTATGACTCTGCTGGCAGGGTTTCCCAGGGCCATAACCATAGTCCTGCCCCAGAAGTGGAAGAGATTGAGTGCACGGATGCCCAAAGACTTAGGTTTGAGGATGGGGACAGGGGAAGACCTTGGCAGCACGTTTCTGATAATGACGAAACACAGCGGTAAATTGCTGTAGACCCCAAAAATTTGGAAAATATAAAAAAATAAAACAAAGTGTAAGTGCTCGGTAGTATAACAATGAGTTGAGGGGGGCCGGTAAACATGTCTATTCTGCATAAGGTACAAACAAGTCCTGTGGGATCCATGCCTGGTTCTTTTTAATAAACAAAAGCTTGCCCACTTTGGCAGCGGACAGGCAGCTGCGCTTGTCTGTGATAATGCCCCCAGCCATGCTAAACACACGTTCAGACAATACATTGGCTGCAGTGTAGGCCATCACCTTCAAGGCATAAAGGGCAACCTCAGGACATGTGCCCAATTTAAAGACTGAGAAGTTGAATGGGGCAGACCCAGTGGCGTAGCTAGAAATGATTGAGCACCACAGCAAATATTTGACTGGGGCCCCCCCTCCCACAGTAATTTTTGTGCAAGCCCTTCCTTTCATGCCACTATTCCTGGGGCTACTAAAGATCGCTCTCTCATACCAGGCCCAGCAACTGTTCCATCTGCTTTCTACATAGTCTGTACTGCCACTGTATATAATTTCATTGAGTAAAACTGTTGAGAGCGCCCTGACAAAGTCTTTTATTCCTCATCCTCCTCCTGGATGGGCCCCTTCTAGGTCAGGGCCCCAAAGCATTAGCTTCCCCTGCTTTCCCTGTAGCTATGCCCCTGGGCAGACCTATCAGTCAGTATGTGTACTGTTCCACCATGTTGCTAAAATGGTGCCTCCTGCTAAGACGTTCCAGATCTGCTGCTGGTTCAGGTTGTTGTGGCATGATGACAAAGCTTTTCCACATTTTGCCCATGATAACCCTGCCTTCTGAGGTGTTGGTGGTGACCCAGCTGTGTTTGCGACTTCTTTCTCCTCCTCCTCTGCTTTCATCTTGTGCTTCCACTGAGTCCCTGGTGTCAGGTGTGAATGCCATCAGCAGCGGGTCTACTGGCAGGCGCATCATCCTATCACACTCCAGTGAGGGAATTAAGGACGGCACGTTGTCCTTGTAATGGGGATTCAGCGGGGTGGACACCCAGTAATCAACACAAGTTAGAATATGGCAGTAACCCGGTGGTCGTTGTGCATGCACTGCAGCATGTAGTCGCTCATGTGTGCCAGGCTTCCTAGAGGCAAGGACAAGCTGTCCTCTTTGAGGGAGGTGTATCGTCTGTGTCCTCTGTATCCCCCAGCGTTCCTCCTACTCCTCATCCTCCTCATCTTCCAAAACTGTGCCCTGGCTGGACAATTGTGTTCCAGGCCAGGGCCTATGTTGGTGCAGGAACCCACCCTCCGAGCCACTTGTATTTGGCTGGCCTTAAGTTAAGGATAAGGCGTGTATATAGTTTTGTTTGTTTGTATAGTTAGTTTATCTGCATTATAGTTATTGTAATATGTTTTTAAGTAAATTTGTAAATAGTTGTTAATAGTTTGAGTGAAAGGTGGGGTGGAGGTGTTGTGTGTGTTCTGAATTGATTTTCACTGTCTGGTGTCCGGAATTTCTGTACCCCAAATTCAGCACATGTGGCAGGCAGGGGATGTGCGTCAAACCGGCTAGGCCCAGACCTGCTATTATATTTCGCCCATTAGCGCACAACACCAGGCCAGGCTGGAGGCTCAGTGGCACCAACGACTCATCGGTCTGTTGTTCCATGCCTGTCCACAGCTCCTGCGTGGTGTAGGGTTTGTCCCACAAACACACAAGTTTTAAAACAGCCTGCTGTCATTTCCCCCTGGCTGTGCTGCTGTGGGTGGTAAAGGTGTTTCGCTGAGCGGATGAGGGGGTGGTAGAGGAGGAGGAAGCAGAGTAGGAGGAGGTAACAGGAGACAAAGAGAAATGCCTGCAATCCTCTGGGACGGAAGGACATTGGCAAAAATGCTATGCGCCTCAGGCCCAGCCGCAACTGCATTTACCCAGTTTGCTGTCAAGAGAGATATAACGTCCCTGCCCGAGCTTACTGGTCCATGTATTGGTTGTTATGTGGATCTTGCCACAGATGGCGTTGCGCAGTGCACACCTGATTTTGTCCGCCACTTGGTTGTGCAGGGAAGGGATGGCTGTGGGACAGCCACCTCCATAAGGTTTTTAAAACTGTCCACCAGACAGAATGACAGCATTTCAAAGGACCAGGAATTTTGAAATCAAGGCATTCAGAGCCAGGGATTGTGGGTGGATAGGGGGGTACTTCCTCTTTCTATTTCTCTTTCTCTCCAGTGTTTGAGAGATGGACAGCTGATAGCTGTACACTTCCATCGGATTCGGTGGAGATGCTTGGTGACGGTAACAGATGCACATCCTCTGTTTGCTGGGTGGCAGGTGCCACTGTCACTCACTTGGGCTCAGGTTTGGAACATTTATTTATTATTTTTCTGTATTTTATGTTATTTTAAGTCATTTCCCTATCCACATTTGTTAGCAGGACATTAACCTACATTTTGCTGCCTTTTGCAGACCTTACGGCTATTTTACAGCCATTTTAGTGGGAAAAAGTTCGGGTCCCCATTGACTTCAATGGGGTTCGGGGTCAAGTTCGGGTTAGTTTGGATCCCAAACCCGATTTTTTTTTGTAGAGTTTGGCCGAACCCGTCGAACACGAACTTCCAGGTATTCGCTCAACTCTAATAACATTCTGTTTTTATTTACATTTTACAGTGTCCCAACTTTTCTGGAATCGAGGTTGTAGAAAAAGACATGGACCATGCATCTACATGTTATGGATTTTGATTGACATTTGCCATGAATTTCATTACCACAGCATAAATTCATCTGCTACAAACTTAAAATCCAGACCACTGGAGAGTTTCCGCTGGAGATTTTTTTCTGCAGCTTGTGGTTGAGATTTGGAAAGTCTGATCCATTTTACTGCCACTGTAAACTATGCAGCATTTCCACCCACTGTACCGTGGTGGTAAAATCTGCAGTGTTTCCACCCCAAAGGAACATGCAGTATCCTTATGCAGTCTGCTGCTATAAGATCAACTGGGCCAAATTGCTGCTACCAAGACAAGGCAAAATAATGAGGGGACTGAATACAGAGACTTGGGACCACTTCTCACAGGTTTTTATTTTATTTTTGCGTTTTCATTTTTTTTCTCCCTGCCTTCCTGGAGCCATAACTTTTATATTATTTCACATATGGCTTGTTTTTTGTGGCGCAAGTTGCACTTTTCAATCTCAACATTTAATATTGCATACGATGTAGGTGGGAAGCTGAAAAAAAATTCCAAATGGAGTGAAACTGGAAAAAAATGCAATTCCGCCATAGTTTTATGACCACTTACCTCCATTTTTAGAGTCAGTACGATTACAACAATTACACATTTGTATAGTTTTTCTTGTGTTTTAATACTTTTTTTTTGCTTTGTATTGCCATATTCTGACCCACATAACTATTTTTATATTTATGTCTTGTGGGGAGATCTGTAGTTTTCAGTGATACCTTTTTTGGAGTATGAAATGTTTTTTATCACGTTTTTTTTTTCGGGCGGTGGGTGAAGCAGCCATTTAAATTTATTTGTTAAGGTGTTCACTATAAAAGATAAATGTATTGTAGTACGGCATTTTAGGCCATGGCAGTGCCAATTATTTTCTTATTTTTTATTATGTGGAAAGATGGGTGATTTGAATTTTTCTATTTAATTTTTTACTTTCTTATTTACTTCTCTTTACATGTTTTAAGCCCTGTAGAGGACATTAACAAACGATTTTTTGGTCGCTTGTCACATAGATTGCAATGAATTACCATTGCAGCCTATGAGAGTTGAAGGTTTGTTCCAATGGAGCTCTGCCACCTGCTGTGATAACCTCAGATCCTTCAGAGAGACCGAAGATACCACAAGGAATAAACCGCCTCAGATTCTGTGCTCACAACTGAGGGGTTAAATGCCTGTGATTGGCGTTATCTGCGATTGCAGATATTAACCCGAGTGTCTGCTGTGTAAAACAGCACAAACCCAGTGGCTATGGTACTAGCTTCTCTAAGGAGCAGATACCATCTTTAAAGACTTGACTTTCACAGTACATGTATGGCAATTGTCAGGAAAGGTTTCAAGACTTTTTAAACCATATTGTTCCTAAATCTAGGTGCAAGTGTTTTTCTACACCCTCACCACTTTACAAAAGTGTGTGGGGGGGGGGGGACACTAACTCTGGTTTATTTATCTTAATTTATGCCAGTTTTCTGATGGCACTGAACTGTCTCTAGCAGTCCGTGGACTTTGAGTGGAGGGGAAGTGTGGTCCACCATGACTCCATTCAAACAGGAGGTGCAGAGTCCCCATTGTCATGATAGGGATCCCCTATCTAGTGGATAAGGGTTAATTTGTGTACAGATGTAGCAGGGTTAGCACTCCCGCTGTTAACTCAAATTTCTTAACTCATTTCATTATCTTGAGAAAAAAGCCATTGAAAAGCAATTGAAGGTGTTTGCTTATATTAGATAACCAAACTCAGAAATCTCAGAAAAAAGGACTGCTAACCATGTTACATCTGTATAACTGAATGACCAAAATTAATTAATGAGTACACCACTGATTGCCAGTAGTCAGATTACAACCAAACCTTTTAAATCTACAGGTCAGGGGGAGCAATCATTGGAGGTAGCCCCTTCCTGTGTCTATCCATTAAGATGTATAAGTCGCTATTGAGGAATTAAACAGACGGGATAAGAGTTATCTCCAATCCTGGCTGCTGCAGTTGAGTATCACTCTTGTAACTGTATGAAATGCGCCTGTCATTTACATACTGTATATAGGTCATGGAGTGCAAACGGAATAAAGAGGATCTGTCAGTGCCCCTGACATGTCGATTTTACTAAATAATTGTCCCCCATGATATAACAATCTGAATGAGTTTTCCTCAGAAAGCTGTGTTGTACCAATCCTTTGTTATTTCTCTTAGAAATCTATCATTAAATTGATAAAATTTGTCCAAAACAAAAACAAAAAAAGTTCAAAACTGTGTTACTGTTGGTATTCTGTCAGCTTCACAAACCTCCGTGTGAAGTGGGCTCATTCACAAACAACAGTTCAATCCAAAATGGTGGTCATGCTGCCAGGTAAAAACTGAAATTTCCAAGTGTATATGTAGATGCAGGGATCCTTTTAAATGCACCCAAACGTCTGAGTACCGTAGTAAGTCAGTCCTATTGATGAACAGACCTCCTGCGGAGTTAAGGTTTGGCACACATACTGAAGATCCACCAATTTCGGTATACAAACACTGATTTATTATACTCACAAAGGTACAGCATACATAGGCATTAAACCAGTCTTTAAAAGCGCCTAAAGCTTCATCAGGGGAAAATGAAACATCCTCCTCTGGGCGGTCTCTTAAGGCAAAGTTCATCCTTGAAGACACCCCTCCCACCCTCATAAAAGTAAAAATCTAATATTTCATATAAATAACACCTTTTTTATATAAATTATATTTTTTATATAAATAACGCTTCCTTCAGACATCATGTGAATTAATAATATAAAACATAAAGGCAACCATTCATGCTAATCATAACATCTGTATACGTCACTCAGACCAACAAGAGCCAATAAAATTTAATTTTCCCATATTCAAATTGAGAATCCCTATCTAATATTGATAAACCCAAATGGTTACACTCCCTTAGATACCTAAAAAAACTCATATCTTCTCAACTCACTACTCCGTCATACACCTCCATTCATAAAAAGAGGAGTTCCACCCCGTGCTCAACCCCAACCAATAGTATCCTCTGGTTCACTATGATCTTACTATCACTTCCCTCATAATTATACACACTAGAGCGAACTTTTCCTTTATATTCTCTTTTTCACATAATTACCGGAGCTACTCTTATTCCACTAAACATGGTTTCAAATCAAAATCTATATTTAGACCAAAGGGTTGCAGCATTTTCATTCAATAAATCCATTAAACCTCTCGTCGATTAATATTCATTATTAGATCTCCTCCCCTCTGGTTGGTTATAACCTTTTCAACCCCCACAAAATGCTACAACCCTTTGGTCTAAATATAGATTTTGATTTGAAACCATGTTTAGGCCTCTTTCACACTTGAGTTGTGAAGATCCGGCGTGCACTTCCGTCGCCGGAATGCACGCCGAATCCGGCACAACGCAAGTGAACTGAAAGCATTTGAAGACTGATCAGTCTTCAAAATGCTTTCAGTGTTACTATGGCAGCCAGGACGCTACTAGCGTCCTGGTTGCCATAGTAGCAGTGGGGAGCGGGGGAGCGGCATACTTACATTCCATGCGGCTCCCGGGGCGCTCCTGAATGACGTCAGAGCGCCCCGCGCGCATGGATCACGTGATCCATGCGATCACGTGATCTATGCACTGGGGCGCCCTGGCGTCATCCTGGAGCGTCCGGGAGCTGCATGGAATGTAGCATGCCGCTCCCCGCTCCCCTACTGTTTACTAAGGCAACCAGGACTTTAGCGTCCTGGCTGCCATAGTAACCATTGACAAAAAGCTAAACCTCGGATCCGGCGATGCGCGGAAACGACGTTTAGCTAAAGGCCGGATCCAGACTAATGCCCTTCAATAGGCATTAATTCCGGATCCGGCGTTGCGGCATGTCTTCCGGATTTTTGGACGGAGACAAATCCGCAGCATGCTGCGCTTTTGTCAACGTCCAAAAAACGTTGACATACTGAACTGATGCATCCTGATGCATCCTGAACGGATTTCTCTCCATTCAGGATGCATGGGGATAAAACTGATCAGTAGCTTTCGTCCTAGAGATCCGAGGACGGATCTCTAGGACGGAAAGCTAAAACGCTGATGTGAAAGAGGCCTTAGTGGAATAAGGGTAGCTCCAGTAATTATGTGAAAAAGAGAATATAAAGGAAAAGTTCGCTCTAGTGTGTATAATTATGAGGGAAGTGATAGTAAGATCATAGTGAACCAGAGGATACTATTGGTTGGGGTTGAGCACGGGGCGGAACTCCTCTTTTTATGAATGGAGGTGTATGACGGAGTAGTGAGTTGAGAAGATATGAGTTTTTTTAGGTATCTAAGGGAGTGTAACCATTTGGGTTTATCAATATTAGATAGGGATTCTCAATTTGAATATGGGAAAATTAAATTTTATTGGCTCTTGTTGGTCTGAGTGATGTATACAGATGTTATGATTAGCATGAATGGTTGTTTTAATGTTTGATATTATTAATTCACATGATGTCTAAAGGAAGCGTTATTTATATAATAAAGGTGTTATTTATATGAAATATTATATTGATTGTTATGAAATATTATATTGATTTTTACTTTTATGAGGATAGGAGGGGAGTGTCTTCACAATATTAACTCTGCCTTAAGAGACCACCCAGAGGAGGATGTTTCTTTCGCCCCTGATGAAGCTTTAGTTGAAACCCAGGATGGGCAGCTGGAATGTGAGGACGCTCTTAAAGAATGGTTTAATGCCTATTTATGCTGTACCTTTGTGAGTATAATAAATCAGTGTTTGCATACCGAAATTGGTAGATCTTCACTATGTGTGCCAAACCTTCATTCCGCAGGAGGTCTGTTCGTTAATAGGACTGACTTACTACGCTACTCAGACGTTTGGGTGCATTTAAAAGGATCCCCGCATCAACATATACACTTGGAAATTTCAGTTTGCACCTGGCAGCACGACCACCTTTTTGGATTGAATCATTCAATTGATAACTGGGTATTATCAGTTGAAGGTGTGCCCATACATACTCTGTCACTGTCTAATCAGTGCTGCCATTGCCAAACTATTGGTGTGATGTATCACTTTAACAAGGGAACTGGTAATGTCCAGTTGGTAATTAATTCAGAAATTTCTACGAGGAGTAACAAAGAGAATTGTTATTTCACAGGGAATGCAAGTATTTATTAAAGAACAAACATGTTGGGGTACAGGAAAGATCTTCTGTAGATATATTACTAGTTTGCTGGTTTGGTTTATATACAGTACTGCAAGCCGATTAAAGAAGTGGCTTCACTACCAAATGCCTTCTTTAGGTCTGGCCTGATAATTATAATAGATGTTCTAATTGGTTCAGGTCTGTATGATCATTGTTATTGTTGCTTTAATTAAATCACATTTAAACCAAATCACCAGTTAAACAGCAAAGCAGAAAAAAACTGAGAAAAATCTAGTTTTTGCTAAATCGATTCATGCATTTCCTTATGGAATGCTTGAATTAATGTAGGCCTTAGGAACACATAATGTTACTGGTGTAAAATGTTTAATATTGACCGAAGAAAAGCTTCTCACTGTGTGCTCTATCCCTTACAGTGTCCTGCAATTATATTGCAGCATGATATATTTCTAGGCCTCAGCTACCCCTCGTTAAGGGCATAATGTAATCCAGTCCCTGTGGCAGAAGAACAGTTAAGGGAAAGTGGGAGTATTAATCCCACACCTTGGGGCAATCAATGTAATTACTCTTTTCCTCAATGTAATTTTCTCACTACACGTAAACCTTAATAGATTTTGTAGTGATCAAGAATTTGATTTCTTTTTCCCTTAAGCTTCATAAAACTGTGTTTTGCAGCTATTGAGATAATGAATTCAGACAGAACAGTTACTTGTGTCTCTGGCC
Organism: Bufotes viridis; assembly: GCA_033119425.1. Classification (NCBI taxonomy): domain Eukaryota; kingdom Metazoa; phylum Chordata; class Amphibia; order Anura; family Bufonidae; genus Bufotes; species Bufotes viridis. Next base: position 78,404,594 of record CM065591.1, read on the forward strand.
TCTAAGGTGGAAATAGGAGGTGTTATTATTACCAGATATTACAGAAAAAGACAGAATATTACTTTCTAAGATCTATAACACTTATGTTTTGATGTCATTTATGATATGTGAAGAAATATTAGTCAAAACCTATATTTTGGAGGGGTGTGATAATGTCATCCTACAGGTTACGTATAACTGCAATCTTTAGAAAAGGTTGAAGAAGAGAATGTTCAGTTATGTGCTAAATGATAACATGCTAGCTGAAATTGCCCCACAAACAGACTTAGGGATATTGGTGGGCAATAAACGTCATTTTTGCTACCAGTGCCCGGCAGCTGCTGCAAAATAATTGGATGCATTAAAAGTTGCAAACATGCCCATGACAAGAACATACTGGAGTTTTGCCTCTGTACAAATCCCTAGTTAGATCACACATTGAATATTGTGTACAATTTGGGCACGTGTGTGTAAAAAAGAAGGTAGCTGAACTACAATGGGTCCAAAGGCGGGTGGCCAAGGTAATTAAGGGAATGGGTGAATTAGAGGTACCAAAACAGATTATCTAAATTGAGATTTTTTAGTTTGGAAAAATACAGTTTAAGGTCAATCTAACTGCAATGTACATATATAGGAACAGCAATTTTGGAAAAACAAGAAATAGGATAAAAACATCAGGTGAACTAAAACTCATTATTCTGGGTTGTTCTCACCTTATTTTGTAGTGCTAAAGGTAAAACTACAAGGCTTGCAAATGGCGTTAAGTGCTGTCGATGTCTGTCCCATCCTCACCAAATGGGGGCCAGCCACTAGGAGGAGGAGACTATAGTAAAGCAGATAGGTGAACTCGACTAGTACTGGAGTCTACATCAAGTCACCGGAGACATCATGCAGCACGAAATAAGACCAGATCAAAGGTAGATCCAACTTCTTTAATGGGATCTCTTATGGTGACTACAGATTTTGGAGTAAAGTACTCCTTTCTCAAGTCTAAAAAAGTAGTAAAAGTAATAAAACAAGTTTGAAAATTATATGAAATAAAATAATTAGAGTTTGTATTTGAGCTACATTGTTCCTATCCAGCTTAGGATTCAAACAAATGGTGTTGATAATATAAGTGTAAATAGAGCATTAAGTTAATAGATAAAACAATGAAAAAGTCCCATAAGGAAAGTGAATCCATATACAGGTCAAAACATAAACCATAACTAAATAACTTCAATTAAGGCTTATTTTACTAATATAAGCTTAATTTACTGCATTACATTTCCAATTTTTCATACTAATGCTTGCAAGAGTTACTTGCAAGATACTTGAACTGCTATCTTTCCTACACCAGAGATTTAGTACAGATTGAAATATTTATCAAGTATAAAGAAAAATGTACTTAATATTCAATGTTCTGCTAATAAAGAACACTATCTTTATAGAGTCCGGAGAGATGCACTGCTGAGCCACGTCCCCCTAGTGCAGTGTTCCTCAATTCCAGTCCTCAGGGCCCACCTGCGGGTCATGTTTTCAGGATTTCCTTAGTATTTAGCAGGTGATATAATTAGTGTCAGTGCATCAGGACTCACCTCAGGTACTCATTCTGTGGGATATTCTCAAATCATGACCTGTAGGTGGGCCCTGAGGACTGGAGTTGAGAAACACTGCCCTAGTGAAACAACTGCATCCTTAGTAACTGGATCTAATGCTCTGTTTCTCCCTGCAGTGGGCATCGCTGGGGGAGATTAGCAGTGGGCTGATTAGCTCAGCTGCTCTATTACTAGTGTTTCTGACTAATTGAGTGCTGAGTCAATGGGCCTATCAGGTTTTGATCCAGGGACTCGGTGCTCTATTTAAATCCCCTCCTGGCCATACTCCATTGCCAAAAATAGTCTTGTTTAGCTCACTAGCTAGGTTCCATGTTCCTCATTCCTGTTTTGCTTATTGATATCATGTGTTTCTCAACTCAGCTTGTCTTCTGACTTCTCTGGTATTCTGGTATTGTGTTTATCTGTCTGTGTTTGTTTGTGTGTCTCAGCACTTAAGTAGCATAGGGACCGTTGACCAGTTGCGATATAGCCATCTAGGGCTTGTACTGCAAGTAGGTAAGGGACAGTGGGAGGTTGCAGTCTAGGGCCTCACTATCCTTGTCCATATCTACACTACTGATGTGACATTATTCGTGGCTTTCTAAAATAAGACTTGGTACCTGCACTATTATGAAAGCCGTGGCAGTCTTAGCCTCACAGATGGAGGATATTGCTCAATTGGTGAGGATTTAGCAAAGAGAGTCCAGTATAAAGAATCCCGTCAGACTAGTTCCCCTGCTTCTGAACCCTCTTCACCAGTAGATCCTAAGATTAAGCTCCGCTTTCGCTTGAAGCCTCATTCTTCGGGTACTGAGGCACAGAAAGTTGATATCATCATGTCTTTGTTGCAAAGGGACCCTCAAGAATGGGCATTCTGACTTAGCCCAATTCCCCTGAACTGTATTCTGTTGACCAGTTTTTTTTTCACCTCTTGGTCTTTTATACGATGTGCCTTACAGAGCAGCTTACTCAGAAATTCAGCTCCGAGTTCTGCAGGTGGTGTACTTTGTCTGGAATCATCCGGTCCTAAGGTGGCAGTTCAGACTAGGTCTTTCAGACACTTTTTCAAACACTATTCAATACCGTGAAGGGCATTCTGAATACCTTGTAATGCCCTTTGAGCTGTGTAATGTCCCAGCAGTCTTCCAAAACCTCATTTATTATATTTTTCATGACATTTTGAGTCTCTTTGTTGTTGTCCATCTTGACAATATTTTAATTTTTTCTTCTGACTGGGCTTCACGCATGTGAAAAAAGTTCTTAAAAAACTATTAAAATATCAGCTGTTTGCTAAATTCAGTAAATGTGTTTTTGATGTAAGAGAAATCTCTTTCCTGGGTTATATACTGTCTCCTCAAAATTGTGATATAGATCCCACTAAAATGCAAACCTTTGTTAATTGGGCTAGACGGACTTCCCTCAAAGCCCTTCAAAGATTTCCTGAGTTTGCAAATTATTATAGTGTAACACCTACAATGAAATAAAACGCAGTGCTACACAAGTACCAAAATATATAATCTTTACTATTTCAGATAAATATTAAAATAGTAAATAGCAGTGGCAGACTTGTACAGACAGAAAAAACACACAGTCAGTAAGTAAGTATCATAAACTACTGGGTGATTATAGCAATAACTATACCCTGAATCTAATACTGTATATCTCATATAGCATGATAAAGTGCACAGTGCAGAGTAATCAAGCATTCCAGTATAAAGTAACATAAAATGAATACCGACCAGTGATCCTATACCCCGATGGGCGTTTTGCATCTCGCTTCTTCAGGGATTCAGTGCTCGAAAAATGATGTACAAGTGCAGGGAAAAGATAATTTAGGGATCCAAATTGCCATTATACAGCTCTGTCATTCCAGCAATTTGTTCTTGGGTGCCATTGCTATGTTGAAAAGCCTTTTAGTGGCTTCTATCTGTGAAAAAAAAATATATATATACGCATATTCTGCAGTTATATGTGGTGAAAGTGGTTAGTGGCATGTTTCAGTACAAAAAATATATATATGCGCAGTTCACTTCTGCAGCTATATGTGTTGAAAGCATTTAGTGGCCCATTTCATTACTAAAAGAAAAATATATTCTCAGTTCACTTCTGCAGCTATATGTTGTAAAAGCGTTTAGTGGCATATTTCATTGCAAAAAGAAAAATATATATGCAGTTTACTTCTGCAGTTATATGTGCTGAAAGCGTTTAGTGACGTATTTCAGTACAAAAAAAATATATACCGTATACGCAAATCCCTTTTGCAGATATTTGCGATAAAAGTGTTTAGTGACGTATTTCAGTATTAAAGGAAAACTATATACGCTGTTCACTGTCGCAGTACTTTGTGGTGAGAGCATTTAGTGGTGTATTTCATTACAAAAAGAAAAATATATACACAGTTCACTTCTGCAGTAATATGTGGTGAAAGCGTTTAGTGACTTATTTCAGTACTAAAAGAAAAATATATACGCAGTTCACTGTTGCAGTTCTTTGTGGTGAGAACGTTTAGTGGCATATTTCATTACAAAAAGAAAAATATATACGCGGTTCACTTCTGTAGTTATATGTGGTGACAGCGTTTAGTGGCGTATTGCAGTACAAAAAGAAAAATATATACTCAGTTCACTGTTGCAGTTATTTGTAGTAAAAGCGTTTAGTGACGTATTTCAGTACTAAAAGAAAATAAGCAGTTCACTGTTGCAGCTATATGTGGTGAAAGCGTTTACTGGCTTATTTATGTGCAAAAAGACAAATATATAGGCAGTTCGTGTTTGCAGTTATTTGCGCTAAAAGTGTTTACTGGCCAATTTCAATACAAAAAGATAAATATTTAAGCAGTTCTCTTTTGCAGTTATTTGCGCTAAAAGCTTTACTGGCCTATTTCAGTACAAAAAGAGAAATATATATGCAGTTCAGTTTTGCAGTTATTTGCGCTAAAAGCGTTTACTGGGAGATCTAATTACTATGTATTAGGGGAGATCTAATTACTATGTATAAATATTTCAGGGGTTGGAATAGAGATCTATCCCATCATCTATTTATCCCCAGGATTGTGACTGTGACAGGGGACATCCTCTACATCTGGAGGAAAGAAGGTTTGTACACAGACATAGAAGAGGATTCTTTACGGTAAGAGCAGTAAGACTATGGAACTCTCTGCCTGAGGAGGCGGTGATGGTGAGTACAATAAAGTAATTCAAGAGGGGCCTGGATGTTTTTCTGGAGTATAATATTATTACAGTTTATAGCTACTAGAGATGGGTCATTGATCCAGGGAGTTATTCTGATTGCCTGATTGGAGTCGGGAAGGAATTTTTTATTCCCCTTAAGTGGGGAAAATTGGCCTCTACCTCACAGGTTTTTTTTTTGCCTTCCTCTGGATCAACTTGCAGGATGACAGGCCGAACTGGATGGACAAATGTCTTTTTTTGGCCTAATGTACTATGTTACTATTTCAATGCAAAAAGAGGAATATATACGTAGTTCACTTTTGCAGTTATTTGCGCTAAAAGTGTTTACTGGCCTATTACAGTACAAAAAGAGAGATATATAAGCAGTTACCTTTTGCAGGTATTTGCGCTAAAAGTGTTTACTGGCCTATTTCATTACAAAAAGAGAAATATTTAACCGCTTCCCGACTGCCTAACGCAGGGATGCATCCTGCGGGCGGCCGGGTTATTCCTCCTTGACGCATCTACGCGTCATCTTGCGAGACTTAGTTTGAACGCACGCATGCACGCATGTTCCCAGCGCCGTGCAGCTGTGAAGTTATACTACAGCCTGCCAGCGATGATCATTCGCTGGCAGGCTGTAGATGTAAAATAAATCGCATCAAATAGGTATATCAGACACTGTCTTGTTAACAGCGTCTGATATACCTGCTACCTGGTCCTCTGGTGGTCCCATTTACTTGATTGACTACCAAAGGACACAGGCAGCTCTGTAAGTAGCACCAAGCACCACACTACACTACACCCCCCCGGTCACTTATTAACCCCTTATTAACCCCTGATCACCCCATATAGACTCCCTGATCACCCCCCTGTCATTGATCACCCCCCTGTAAGGCTCCATTCAGACGTCCAAATGTGTTTTGCGGATCCACGGATCCGCAAAACACGGACACCGGCAATGTGCTTTCCGCACATTACCAGAACTATATAGAAAATGCCTTTTCTTGTCCGCAATTGCGGACAATAATAGGACATGTTCTATATTTTTGCGGAACGGAAGTGCGGACCCGGAAGTGCGGATCCGCCATTCCGGATCCGAGCGGAACAAAGTCTGTCCCCATAGAAATGAATGGGTCCGCAATTCCGTTCTGCAAAATGCAGAACAGAATTGCGGACATGTGAATGGGGCCTAAGGGTCCCTTATCACCGCCAGTTAGTTAGCTACTTGTTAGGTAGTTAGCGCCCACCGCACCGCTGTCGCTAATCAGCACTAGTACTATATAGTATCTGTAAGTAATCATGACTGATCGCAATCAGATCCATATCAGTACATTACGGTCACCTTAGGCTCTACAAAAAATGCAGTGTTCGCCCCGATCAGGCCTGATCTTGTGCGCACACTTGCGTTCAGTCCGGCCCACCGCAGTGTCAGAATTTTTTCTGATCACTGCAAAAACACGGTAAAATTGCTGAGGCGCTATAAAGATCACTTTTGAGCTTTTGGGATCTTTATTAGCGATCACAGCTTTACTTCGCAAGCACTCCTATGTCCTTTCCCCTCTTTTTTTTTTTTTTTTCACAGTTTTTGGCAGAGATTTTGTCATACACATTGATCAATGAGAATGAAGAAATCTGTGCCGTTCATTTTTTTTTTTTCAGCCCAGAGGCTGAATGGAAAAAAAAAATCATTACCCGTATGCTCAATATAAGGAGAATAGCAGAAACTCCTAATGCTGGCCATACATATAATAATTGCGGAGACCCTCAAATGCCAGGGCAGTACAAACACCTCACATGTGACCCCATTTTGGAAAGAAGACACCCCAAGGTATTCGCTGAGGGGCATATTGAGTCCATGAAAGATTGAACTTTCTGTCACAAGTTAGCAGAAAGGGAGACTTTGTGAGGAAAAAAAAAAGTAAATTTCCGCTAACTTGTGCCAAAAAAAAAAAATTCTATGAACTCGCCATGCCCCTCATGTAATACCTTGGGGTGTCTTCTTTCTAAAATGGGGTCACATGTGGGGTATTTATACTGCCCTGGCATTTTAGGGGCCCTAAAGCGTGAGAAGAAGGGCATTTTTACGCATTTGGATTCCAAACTACTTCTCACGCTTTAGGGCCCCTAAAATGCCAGGACAGTATAAATACCCCACATGTGACCCCATTTTGGAAAGAAGACACCCCAAGGTATTCCGTGAGGGGCATGGTGAGTTCATAGAAGATTTTTTTTTTGGCACAAGTTAGCGGAAATTGATTTTTTATTTATTTTATTTCTTTCTTACAAAGTCTCATATTCCACTAACTTGTGACAAAAAATTAAATTTTACATGAAGTCACCATACCCCTCACGGAATACCTTGGGGTGTCTACTTTCTAAAATGGGGTCACTTGTGGGGTATTTATACTGCCCTGGCATTTTAGTGGCCCTAAAGCGTGAGAAGTAGTTTGGAATCCAAATGCGTAAAAATGCCCTGTGAAATCCTAAAGGTACTTATTGGAATTTGGGCCCCTTTAGGCTGCAAAAAAGTGTCACTCATGTGGTATCGCCGTACTCAGGAGAAGTAGGGCAATGTGATTTGGGGTGTATTTTTACATATACCCATACTGTGTGTGAGAAATATCTCTGTAAATGACAACTTTTTAATTTTTTTTATACAAAGTTGTCAATTTACAGAGATATTTCTCTCACCCAGCATGGGTATATGTAAAAATACACCCCAAAACACATTGCCCTACTTCTTCTGAGTACAGTGATACCACATGTGTGACACTTTTTTGCAACCTAGCTGCGTAAAGGGGCCGAAAGTCCAACGAGTACCTTTAGGCTTTACAAGGTTGCTCACAATTTAGCCCCGCCCAAAATGCCAGAACAGTAAACACACCCGACAAATGACCCCATTTCGGAAAGTAGACACCCCAAGGTATTCACTGAGGGGCATAGTGACTCCGTGGGATATATATTTTTTTTTGCCAGAAGTTTGCAGAAACGGAAACTATTATTGCTTTTTTTTCCTCAGAAAGTGTCATTTTCCGCTAACTTGTGAATTTTTTTTTAATCATGCATAAACTCACCATGCCCTCCGCTAATACTTTGGGGTGTCTTCTTTCTAAAATGGTGTCATTTGGGGGGTATTTATACTATCCTGGCATTCTAGCACCTCAAGAAACATGACAAGTGCTCAGAAAATCAGAGCTGCTTCAAAATGCGTAAATTCACTTTTTTGTACCATAATTTGTAAATGCTATAACTTTTGTGCAAACCAATAAATATACACTTATTGTATTTTTTTTTATCAAAGACATGTAGCACAATAAATTCTGACACAAACTTGTAAAGAAATGTAATTATATTTGAACAATTTTACCAGAAAAAGTTAAAAATACACTTATTTTGAGAAAATTGCAGTCTTTTTTGATTAATATCAGAAAAACGAAAAATCTCAGCAGCAATCAAATACCACCAAAGGAAAGCTGTATTTGTGAGAAGAAAAGGAGGTAAAATTCATTTGGGTGGTAAGTTGTATGACCGAGCAATTAACCGTGAAAGCAGTGTAGTGCAGAATTGTAAAAAGTGGTCTGGTCATTAAGGGGGTTTAAGCTAGGGGGGCTGAAGTGGTTAAACAGTTCACGCTTGCAGTAATTTGCGCAAAAAGCATTTGCTGGCCTTTCTCAGTACAAAAAGAGAAATACATACGCAGTTCAAATTGCAGTTATTTGCGTTAAAAGCATTTACTGGCCTATTTCAGTACAAAAAGAGATATATATATATATGCAGTTTACTTTTGCAGTTGTTTGCACTAAAAGCATTTACTGGCCTATTTATGTGCAAAAAGAGAAATATATACACAGTCCACTTTTGCAGTTAAATGCGCTAAAAGCATTTGCTGGCTTATTTATGTGCAAAAAGACAAATATATACGCAGTTCACGTTTGCAGGTATTTGCGCTAAATGTGTTTAATGGCCTATTTCAGTAAAAAAGAGATATATATATGCAGTTCACTTTTGCAGTTATTTGCTCTAAAAGGTTTACTGGCCTATTCAGTAAAAAAGAGATATATATATGCAGTTCACTTTTGCAGTTATTTGCTCTAAAAGCGTTTACTGGCCTATTTCAGTACAAAAAGAAAGATATGTACGCAGTTCACTTTTGCAGTTATTTGCGCTAAAAGCGTTAACTGGCCTATTCAGTACAAAAAGAGAAATATATATGCAGTTCACTTTTGCAGTTATTTGCACTAAAAGCGTTTACTGGCCTATTTCAGTACAAAAGAGAGATATATACCCAATTCGCTTTTGCAGTTATTTGCGCTAAAAGCGTTTACTGGCTTATTTATGTTCAAAAAGACAAATATATACGCAGTTCATGTTTGCAGTTATTTGCGCTAAAAGCGTTTAGTGGCCTATTTCAGTACAAACAGAGATATATACGCAGTTCACTTTTGCAGTTATTTGCGCTAAAAGCGTTTACTGGCCTATATATGTGCAAAAAGAGAAATATATACACAGTCCACTTTTGCAGTTATTTGCGCTAAAAGCATTTACTTGCCAATTTATATGCAAAAAGAGAAATATATACGCAGTTTACTTTTGCAGTTAAATGCGCTAAAAGCATTTACTGGCTTATTTATGTGCAAAAAGACTAATATATACGCAGGTATTTGCGCTAAATGTGTTTACTGGCCTATTTCAGTACAAAACGAGAAATATATACGCAGTTCACTTTTGCAGTTATTTGCGCTAAAATTATCTACTGGCCTATTTCAGTACAAAAAGAGAAATATATACACAGTCCAATTTTGCAGTTAATTGCGCTAAAATCGTTTACTGGCCTATTTCAGTACAAAAAGAGAAATATAGATGCAGTTCACTTTTGCAGTTATTTTCTCTAAAAGCGTTTACTGGCCTAGTTCAGTACAAAAAGAGAAATATATACGCAGTTCACTTTTGCAGTTATTTGTGCTAAAAGCATTAACTGGCCTATTTCAGTACAAAAAGAGAAATATATATGCAGTTCACTTTTGAAGTTAATTGTGCTAAAAGAGTTTACTGGCCTATTTCAGTACAAAAAGACAAATATATACGCAGTTTACTCCTGCAGTTATTTGTGCTAAAAGTGTTTACTGGCCTATTTCAGTACAAAAAGAGAAATATATATACAGTTCACTTTTGCAGTTATTTGCGCTAAAAGCGTTTAGTGGCCTATTTCAGTACAAACAGAGATATATACGCAGTTCACTTTTGCAGTTATTTGTGCTAAAAGCGTTTACTGGCCTATTTATGTGCAAAAAGAGAAATATATACACAGTCCACTTTTGCAGTTATTTGAGCTAAAAGCTTTTACTGGCCTATTTATATGCAAAAAGAGAAATATATACGCAGTTCACTTTTGCAGTTAAATGCGCTAAAATCATTTATTGGCTTATTTATGTGCAAAAAGACAAATATATACGCAGTTAACGTTTGTAGGTATTTGCGCTAAATGTGTTTACTAGCCTATTTCAGTACAAAAAGAGAAATATGTACGCAGTTCGCTTTTGCAGTTATTTGCACTAAAAGTGTTTACTGGCCTATTTGAGTACAAAAAGAGAAACATATACGCAGTTCACTTTTGCAGTTATTTGCGCTAAAAGTGCCTACTGGCCTATTTCAGTACAAAAGGAGAAATATATACACAGTCCAATTTTGCAGTTAATTGCGCTAAAATCGTTTACTGGCATATTTCAGTACAAAAAGAGAAATATATATGCAGTTGACTCTTGCAGTTATTTGTGCTAAAAGTGTTTACTGGCCTATTTTAGTACAAAAAGAGAAATATATACGCTGTTCACTTCTGCAGTTATATGTGGTGAAAGCGTTTAGTGACTGTATTTCAGTACAAAAAGAAAAACGTATTTGTCTCTTTTAGGGGTGTTTAAATTTCATTTTTATTTATTTGGTTCAGCTAACAGTATGTCAGACAGAAAAGTGCCCGGCTATGCACAGAGGAGTGACAGAGGCCTAAATGTTTTTGGCGCAGGCAGAGTTCGCAGCAGAGTAACGGGGCATGGCAGCAGGAGTGGCAGCGAGAGGCCTGAGCTCCCGGTGTCATCTAGCGGTCGTGTCTTGACCAGCAACCCAGGGGTTCTTGATTGGTTAACTCAGTCATCCACTTCATCCCAAGTGACATCAGACACACCTAGCCAACAGTCGGTGGGTTCGTCAGACACAACCCTTAGTTGGCATGACCCGGGAGTAGGCCCTGTGCCCTCACTCTGCCTCTCTTATTTGCTGTTCCCTCAGCCACAGAAGTATTGTATGCTGCGGGCTCAGCTCCACTATACAGCGAGGTCGATCTACAAGAAGACAGTCAGAAACTACTAACCAGCCAAGATCTGGAGGAGAAATCCGCTGCTTCCTCCGCTAGGCGGGCAAGTAATGTTGAGGAGAGTGGCGTGGGTGGTTGTGTTGTGAGCGGTCAGACTCCTGACCCAGAGACCGTTGAGGAGGACATCAGTGACATGCAGACACTACTCGATGATGATGAAGCAGATCGCACTTGGGAGCCGGGGGCAGAAGGGGCTTCATCATCATCAGGAGAAGAGGGTGGCAGCTTGCCCGTGAGACAGCATCGGAGCCAGCAAGGTGGTAGCATGGCTGGGAGTCAGCAGGGTGGCAGCAGTGGGAGGTCGGAAGCCAAACGTGCCCAGGGTAGACCACCCTCTTTGTAGCAGCCTACCTGTCTGGGAAGTTGTGGTGCAGGGGTTCACAGAGGCAGTGGCGGTAGCAGTACGCCAGTGCGGACTGTTAGGGGGAAAATCATCTATTCGGCGGTGTGGCAGTTTTTTCTTAAGTCCCTGGAGGAGGTGAACATGGCCATATGTCGAATCTGTGGGCAGAAGGTGAAGCGTGGTCAGGGTGCCAATGTTGACACTACGGCCCTGCATCAACATATGTAGCATCTCCATACAGTGGCCTGGGAAAACCGTGGCTCCTATTTGGTGGTCCAGCCTGCCTCTGTAACCGCTGCATCACCCAGTGCCATGCAACGCGTTTCAGGCAGTGAAGGCTCCACCACCTCAGCCGAGGGAGCTGTCTGTCATTCCCATCTTTTGCTGGTCCAGATACTCCTGCTTCTCCTCCTCCTCCTCGTTAGTGATGAGTGGGAGGTGCCATATTCGATTTTGCGATATTTCGTCGAAATAGAATATTCGTAATTATTCTATTTATCGCGAATAATATGCAATTTAATTATTTGCTTATTGCGAATTGAACTTTGAACGGGGTATAAAGGCAACTTTACTATTGGTTGGCTTGCTAGAATTAGCGAATATAGAGAATATAGTGCTATATGCGTATTCGTCATATTCTTTAATTCTACCCAGCCAAATAATAGTAAAGTAAGTTGCATATGCCCCGCTCTAAGTTAGATGTGCAATGCGACTAATATTACTTAATATTCTCACATTGTGCATCCAACTTAGAGCTGTGCATAGGCAAGTTTACTTGTATTGCTAGAATTAGCGAAGATGATATATGAATATGAATATAGCGCTATATCCTCTATCTTTGTTAATTCTAGCAAGCCAACCAATAGGAAAGTTATAACCCTTCAAAGTTTCATTCGCAGTACGTGAATATTACATAAAGTAATATTCACGTACTGCGAATGACACTTTGACGGGTTATGACTTTCCTATTGGTTGTTGACTTGCTAGAATTAACGAAGATAGAGAACATAGCGCTATATTCTCTATCTTTTATAAGGGTATCCCATTCTTGGGTTCTGATTGGAAAATATTTTACGAATATATAACAACAAACAAATTGCAACGCCACACTTTGTGAGAAAGTGATAAATACAAACTTTATTAAAGGTAAAATATTATGATACAGTACATAAATAATTGTTTTAGACAGCAGCCATAACAAAATGGAGGACATAAGACCAAGGAGGAGGCTGAGGGGTCAGCACATATGGGACACTGCGGACAGCATGAAAAAAGCAAGTATCCACATTCACCTGTCTGTAAAGTGCAAAAAACTCCCGGACAATACCAAGGAAAAAGGAAAAGAGCAATAGTGAAACGTGGAAAAACATAAATATAGTAAATACCCGCCAGGTGCTGGCTCCTCAGCCGCCGCCTCCCAACGCCGTTTCGCCGGACACGCTGGCTTATTCCGGGGATGGTGTGTAGGTGGTACTATGGTTCTTTTATAGTGATCTTAATAAGAGGATAACATATTGGTGTGCTAAAGGAACACCCACAGTGGGTGGACCGATGGACCATGTTACCAGGAAGTCACTCGTAAATAGTTAAAATACGGTGTTCAGTCAGATGTATAATCAAGGTGAAGATAAAGTAAAACTTAGTAGCTAGTAGTCTATGGTATAAGAAGGAGGCACACCGCAAGAACACTGCAAAAATTATACAGATACAGCACCCCCGGACAAAGGTACACCGAAGCGCGAGTTGGGGTTGGCACCATCCTGGAGGGAACACAGCTTCGGTAGCCCGGACATTTTTGGGGCTCTCAGATGTTGTGCACTACCCTGTGTATTGGTGTAGTGATCACATATATATGCTGCTAGTTAGAATATAATCAACGACCACCCAAAAAAAATAATTATGATTTAAAACATGTGAATATAGGGAAACTGTGGGCTGTGTATTGGTTTTGACCAACTATTTGCTTGTTTAATTAATTGAACTAGTCCCAGCTGAGACCTGACGCTTAATTTCTCATCATCACTCATAGGTAGGTTGCTGCCCTACCCTGTGTCTTGTAGTAATTACATATATATATTGGTTTGATTAAATTTAACAATCCCCCAAAAATTTAAATTCCAACTAGAGATAAGTGAATCAAAGCTGGCGAAGTGAAATTAGTTTGGAATTTCAGGAAAAATTTGATTAGCAACGAATTTGAATTTCCTTGCGCTTCATGGTAATGAATTGTAATTTTTCCTAACATGGCGGCTACAATGGCGACTACACGTGTGAGGACATACGGCAAGGCGGGATGACCCATAATGCCATGCATGCAGCCAATTAGCAGCCAGCCAGCCCTGTGATGTCACAGCCCTATAAATATGGTAAAGAAGATGGTACCGCGCTAGAGAGGAACAGCAATCCGCAGCAATCAGAATCCTTATCTTGGAGTAGTCCTGGAGACGAAGTTCACATTCAGTCTCTGGTCTCAAAGTGATCGTGGACACAATTTCTTATCCCGACATGGACCGCATAGGAGATCTCACACACCGTGCAGATTGTACGGCGTCCCGATTCAGCCACCAACATCCGGTTCCGGGTAGGAGTACTGGACCTTAGATCAGGGAAAAAGACAAGACCACTGGTGCGGTATCTTTGATAGAATGTAAAAGCGCAAGTTTATTTTACTTACAAAATCCACGATAAAATGAACATATATATAAAAAGGCCCGACCCGGGTTTCACCGTGAAGGCTTCATCAGGGGCTTACATCTGACCTGCCTTGGTCCGTAGTTGGTAAAATACATGTCAATAATTGGTGTGACCCGGAAGTATACGCCCAGTGGGGTCAGTATTGATCCCCAATGCATAACATTATCATAAGCAATTGCTGCTATATAAGAATTTCATTACTAAATATATAAAAAAATTCCATTAATAAATACATTAAAAAACACAAAAAAACAACAAAGATCATAAATAATCAAATATAATCCTAACAACTCACTCAGAATCGGGGCCGCACCTAAAGGCTCCACAAAACCTTTACATCCACCAGATAGTACCTCGCCCTATGCCATACACACATTCTTTATATCCCACTCAATATTAAGGCCCCTCGGTTGCAGCGTACCCATCTATGGCATAGGGCGAGGTACTATCTGGTGGATGTAAAGGTTTTGTGGAGCCTTTAGGTGCGGCCCCGATTCTGAGTGAGTTGTTAGGATTATATTTGATTATTTATGATCTTTGTTGTTTTTTTGTGTTTTTTAATGTATTTATTAATGGAATTTTTTTATATATTTAGTAATGAAATTCTTATATAGCAGCAATTGCTTATGATAATGTTATGCATTGGGGATCAATACTGACCCCACTGGGCGATACTCCGGGTCACACCAATTATTGACATGTATTTTACCAACTACGGACCAAGGCAGGTCAGATGTAAGCCCTGATGAAGCCTTCACGGTGAAACCCGGTCGGGCCTTTATATATATGTTCATTTTATCGTGGATTTTGTAAGTAAAATAAACTTGCGCTTTTACATTCTATCAAAGATACCGCACCAGTGGTCTTGTCTTTTCCCTGATCTAAGGTCCAGTACTCCTACCCGAACCGGATGTTGGTGGCTGAATCGACGCCGCACAATCTGCACGGTGTGTGAGATCTCCTATGCGGTCCATGTCGGGATAAGAAATTGTGTCCACGATCACTTTGAGACCAGAGACTGAATGTGAACTTCGTCTCCAGGACTACTCCAAGATAAGGATTCTGATTGCTGCGGATTGCTGTTCCTCTCTAGCGCGGTACCATCTTCTTTATCTTTCAATATATACGGAAGGGACAGAGCCCGTTCCTTCAGGTTACCGCCGCTCTCTCCGGTGTGTACGCGGACAAATATTGTGTTGACTCACAGTTGTTGCTTCCTATAAATATGGTGGCCATCTTAGATTCTGCCATTCACAATCGTACTTTGTTCAGGCGCTAGGGAGAGTGAAAGAAAATATAATTGTTAAAAAAAAAAAGAAAAGAAGCAATTTACAAGTGAAAGGAAAGGATAGTGAGAGGAATCATTTCACCGGCAGGGAGAGACGTGTGCAGATGCTAGGGAGAGTCATTGGGAAATGCTCATTGTGAAAAAAAGCAATTTACAAGTGCAGGGAAACATTACTTGGGGATCCAGATAGTCTCATAATACAGCTTTGTCATTCCATCAATTAGTTATTGGGGTGCAAGTGCTATCTGTGGAAAAAGATAAATATATACGCAGGTCACTTATGTTGTTATTTACGCTAAAATCATTTGCAGTCATTTCTGGTGAAAGAGTATAGGGTGGTATTTCAGTAATACACGAAAAATATAAATGCACTGCACATTTGCAGTTATTTCTTGTGAAAGAGCTTAGGGTGGTATTTCAGTAATTAACAAAAAATATAAACGCACTGCAGGTTTGCATTCATTTCTGGTGAAAGAGTATAGGGCGGTATTTCAGTACTACTAATCATTTTAAAGCACTGCACGGTTGCATTAATTTCTGGTAAAAGAGTATAGGGGCTTTTTTCATTAAAAATTATATATATATATGCAATGCACTGTTGCAGTTATTTCTGGTGAAAGCGCATAGGGTCGTATTTCAGTACTACAAGAAAAATATATATGCACTTCACTCTTTAATTGTTTTCTAGTTAAAGCGTATAGTGGCCTTTTTTCAGTCCAACAAGAAATATATATTCTCAGGTCACTTCGGCAGTTATTTCTGGTGAAACGGTATAGGGGCGTATTACAGTAAAAAAAAGAAAAATATATATATGCACTGCACTTTAGCAGTGATTTCTGTTGAAAGCATATAGGGGCGTATTTCATTCAAAAAAGAAAAATATATATGTACGGCACTGTTGCAGTTATTTCTGGTGAAAGCGTATAGGGTTGTATTTCAGTACTACAAGAAAAATATATACACACTTCACTCTTTAATTGTTTTCTGTATAAAGCGTATAGTGGCCTGTTTCCGTCCAACAAGAAATATATATTCTCAGGTCCCTTCTGCAGTTATTTCTGGTGAAAGCATATAGAGGCGTATTTCAGTACTACAAGAAAAATATATTCTCAGTACACTGTTGCAGTTATATCTGGTAAAGACTTTACTGGCGTATTGCAATAGAAAAAGAAATATACATTCGCCATTCGCTAGTGCACTTATATGTAGAAGAACCTTTATTGACGTATATCAGTAAATAAAAGAAATATACATTTGCCATTCTCTGCTGCACTTATATCTTGAAAAACCTTTATTGACGTATAGCAGTAGAAAACTAAATATACTGTACATTCGCCTTTCGCTCCTGCACTGATATCTTAAAAAACCTTTAGTGACATATATTAGTAGAAAAATAAAAATTTATTCAGCGTTCACTGTTGCAGTTATATGTGGTAAAGCCTTTAGTGTCGTATTTCTGTAGAAAAATAAAGATATATTCAGCGTTCTGCGCTGTAGTCATATTTGGGAAATTCTTTTTTGCAGTATGGACCAAATTATGTTCTGGTGAAATTTCATATTTACGTTTTCACACACTGGGTGCTTACATGACAACGTCCATAAGAGTGGTGCACCAATACAGGTGAATACACTATTCACTAACCCTGCACAAAAATGCGAACTAATTCACACCAGCCCGCATCTTTTGCTTACTGGACTCTGCGGGCACTTTTCTGCAGCACAGAAACCGCACGAGGACCTCGTCTCGCTTATCCTCCGCTACGTTCCGTTCACTTCAGATCACTCTGCATCAGGCTTCGTTGTTTTTTTTAAACTGACAGACAGCCTATTACACTCTGTTGAAAAGCCTTTATTGGCGTATATACGTATAAAAAGAAAAATATACTCAGCATTCACTGTTCCAGTTATATGTGGTAAAGCCTTTAGAGGCATATATCAGTAGAAAAGGAAAAAGATAGTCGCGATTAGCGTTGCAGTTATATGCATATAATTATTTCATTTGAAAAAAATCTTGTATTCAGCATGAAGCGCTGCACTTATATGCAGTAAAATCTTTTTTGAATTATTTTATTGGAAAAAAATCTTGTATTCTGCGTTAAGCGCTGCAATTATATGCGGTAAAATCTTTTTTTTTTATTATTTAGGTGGGAATACAAATTTCCACCTCCTCCTTTAACTTCCTCGTCTCTTCATTAACATCGGACACTAACTTTATCCCCCCCCCCAGCTATATATATAAGTGGTGCCAGCACCGCCTAGGAGCAAATAAAGGTAAATGATACTGTCAGCCTGTTAAAGGGAATTACAGCATGATATCACAATACATTTGATATGACATTTAGCAAGAGTTTAAAGTGCCCACATATAGCACATAGTAGGACACTGCATCAAGATGAATCAGGTGTGGATCAGCCAGGATTTCCACCCACCAATGCCTGATGTATCAGATTAGATCATCCATGGTGCCACACCAATATTTTGACAAAAGAGACTGGTTTCTTCTGGCTACCTGCCTCAGCTACTATTCTGATGCTGTTACTAGTGATGTCCCGAACTATTCGCCGGCGAACAGTTCCCGGTGAACATAGCTTGTTCGCGTTTGCTGCGGCGAGCAAACATATGCAATGTTCGGTCCGTCACCTATACATCATTATTGAGCAAACTTTGACCCTGTACCTCACAGTCAGCAGACACATTCCAGCCAATCAGCACCCTCCCTCCCACACCTTCCCATCGCCTATAAAAACGGTAGCCATTTTAGATTCAGTCTGAAGCTGCAGTGTGTTAGTGAGAGCATAGAGAGTGAAGCTGCTGCTGTGCTGCTGATGAATTCATAGGGAAACCGTTAGTTAGGCCAGTGTTCTGTGTCCACAGACTCATCTGCTGTAAGGACAGCGTCACAGCACCCCAAAAACCCCTTTTTAGGGCTGCTACATTAGTCTGCTTTTTTTTTTTTTTTTCTCCATATATATATTGCAGTTGCCCAGCCTGCTTGTGTGTGAGAGGCTGCAGGCCCACAGACTGTAGTGTGCCCACTGTCTGACACAGGACTTTGCATAAAAAAAAGGCATTTAATTTTTACACTTTAATCTAATTTCAGTTGCCTGCCTGTTGCCAGCGTGTGTCAGGCCCACTTCCACTGACTGTAGTGTGCCCACTGCCAGTGCCCACCACTCATACCGTGTGGCACAGGACTTTGCATAAAAAAAAGGCATTTCATTTTTACACTTTAATCTAATTTCAGATGCCTGCCTGCCAGTTGCCTACTGAGTGTAGTGTGCCCACTGCCAATGCCCACTACTCATATCGTGAGGCACAGGACATTGCATAAAAAAAAGGCATTTAATTTTCACACTTTAATCTAATTTCAGTTGCCTGCCTGCTGCCAGTGTGTGTCAGGCCCACTTCCATTGACTGTAGTGTGCCCAGTGCCAGTGCCCACCACTCATACCGGGTGGCACAGGACTTTGCATTAAAAAAAAGGCATTTAATTTTTACACTTTAATCTCATTTCAGTTGCCTGCCTGCTGTCAGTGCGTGTCAGGCCCACTTCCACTGACTGTAGTGTGTCCACTGCCAGTGCCCACCACTCATACCAGGTGGCACAGTACCTTGCATAGTACCACTAATAAAAAAAAATGACAGGCAGAGGCAGGCCACCCCGCAGGGGCCGTCGTGGTGCTGTGATTTCCTTAGGCCCTAGAATAATGCCCAGTGTTCAGAGGCCACATACCCTGAACTCGAAAAATTCTGAGGACATAGTTGACTGGCTTACACAGGACACCCAATCTTCTACAGCTTCCGCTCGGAACCTTGACGCACCATCCTCCTCCGGCTCAGCTTCGGGCACCTCTCAAGTTACCACTCACCCGCCGTCACCACCAACACTAGCACAACAGCCACTTCATTTGATCTGTCAGAGGATTTATTT
Organism: Bufotes viridis; assembly: GCA_033119425.1. Classification (NCBI taxonomy): domain Eukaryota; kingdom Metazoa; phylum Chordata; class Amphibia; order Anura; family Bufonidae; genus Bufotes; species Bufotes viridis. The sequence goes on from CM065591.1 coordinate 78,423,946, forward strand.
ACACATCAGTTGGAAGAAATGAGTGATGCACAACCATTATTGCCAGAGCATGTAGATAACAGGGATATGTCTCAGTCAGGCAGCATTACACTCATGGACGTACAGTGTGATGATGATGATGTTGTACCCGCTGCTGCTTTCTTTTGCTTAGTTGTCAGATACAAGTTAAGCGGTTAATAATGACATGTGTCCATGGATGTCACGTGGGTGCCTGCTCGAAGAGAAGAAGAACAGGGGGAAAGTTCAGATGGGGAGACAGAGAGGAGGAGGAGACAAGTTGGAAGCAGGGGGAGGTCGTCGCAAGAAGCTAGTGGCACAGTCAGACAGCATGTATCGGCACCCGGGGTCAGCCAGACAGCACGCCAATCAAGGCATGCTGTTGCCACCACCAGAATGCAGTCATTGCAAAGCTCAGCAGTGTGGCATTTTTTTTGTGTGTCTGCCTCTGATAACAGCGATGCCATTTGCAACCTGTGCCAAAAGAAACTGAGTCGTGGGAAGTCCAACACCCTCCTAGGTAACACTGCTTTGTGAAGGCACATGATCTCACATCACAAACGCCTATAGGATCAACACATGAGTACAAGCAGCACACAAACTCAAAGCCACCATTCCTCCTGGCTAGTGATGTCGCGAACATAAAATTTTCCGTTTGCGAACAGCGAACGCGAAATTCCGCAAATGTTCGCGAACGGGCAAACTGGGCGAACCGCCATAGACTTCAATTGGCAGGCGAATTTTAAAACCCACAGGGACTCCTTCTGGCCACAATAGTGATGGGAAAGTTGTTTCAAGGGGTCTAACACCTGGACTGTGGCATGCCGGAGGGGGATCTATGGCAAAACTCCCATGGAAAATTACGTAGTGGACGCAGAGTCGGGTCTTAATCCATAAAGGGCATAAATCAACTAACATTCCTAAATTGTTTGGAATAACATGCTTTAAAACATCCAGTGTGTGTATACGATCAGGTATGATGTTGTATCGATCAGGTAGTGTAAGGGTTACGCCCACTTTACAGACATTGACAGACCAAACTCCCCTTTTAATGCACCGCAAACAACCGCAAACAGTTCATTTGCACAACCGCAAACTCCCCATTTGCACAAGGTTGGATACCAAGCTAGCCATGTCCTGGTGATGTCATTGAAGGTTTCTTCCTCCACCCAGCCACGTACAACACCAAGTGTCCCCGAAAGGTGAATTGAATTGATTTTTCGAACGGGGAGATGGTTAAAAAAACGCTGTCTCCCTCCCCTTTGTTTTTATCCACGGTCACTGCGTCTGCACTGTGCAATTTACTGTCACACCCGATATGAGTGGTATTTTCTGTAGTACTATTCTCATCAGTTTAATCCCTCTAACGTCCCCAATCTGGGGGCCATTTATTGAATAGGTTTTTCGAACGGGGAGATGGTTAAAAAAACGCTGGCTCCCTCCACTCTGTTTTAATCCACGGTGACTGCGTCTGCGCCGTGCAATTTACTGTCACACCTGATATGAGTGGTATTTTCTGTAGTACTATTCTCATCTGTTTAATCCCTCTAACGTCCCCAATCTGGGGGCCATTTATTGAATAGATTTTTCGAAACGGGGAGATGGTTAAAAAAACGTTGGCTCCCTCCACTCTGTTTTAAACCACGGTCACTGCGTCTGCGCCGTGCAATTTACTGTCACACCCGATATGAGTGGTATTTTCTGTAGTACTATTCTCATCAGTTTAATCCCTGTTACATCCCATATCAGGGATTGCCTTTTGTGAAAAAAAATTTAGGCCGGGTACCTTCGACTGCCTTCACAGTGACAGACCAAACTGAATTGATTTCAGGAACCGGGAGATTGAAAAAGCAGCTTGGTCGGTCCTCATACTCCCAAATTGGGGCACTGCGCGTGCACAGAGCAATGTGCTGTGACACCCTATATGAGTGGTGTCTTAACTAGTACTATTCCTATCAGTTTAATCCCTGTTACGTACTCTATCCGGTCAAATTGATTAACCATTGTCAAATTAGCGAACCATTACGACATCATGAAATAATTTAGTTCTGAGCTCTGTACTTGCTTTGTATTGGAATTGATGGGGATTTTTTTAATTGTCTGCATCATTTCTAATAAACTATTAAGAAACTTTATTATGATTTTTTATTTTATGTATTAAAAACCCATACAACATATAAAAAAATAAGGTAAATTAATGTTTTTTCTATGAAATATTATCCAGCCGTCCGATCGCTTTTGGTCTGACCATAATGAAGCAACGGCCTTATCATCTGGGGTGTGGCAACATTGCCAACACACTCATAGAGGTGGTGATTGCTTCATTGTGATACGCAAGCCCCTTCACCACAACAAGGTAACGATCACGAAGGGAATTGACACTTGTATGTGCCTTTTTTTTTTTGGTTTGTTTTTGCAGCCACAGTGCTGCACCATAGGACAGAAAAATTAGGCATGTACACATGCCTGAAAAATAATGGCATTGTTGCAGCCGCTATTGTAGCAGCGGCCGGAAAAATTGATGTTTTCCAGGCAGAAAAGTGACTAAAACATTGCGGCTTGAACCCTAGTTGGTGGTGGAGAATTCACGAAAGTCATCCGGTATGCAGACATTAAATACAGCAGCGTGGGGACCATTTTGAGGCCAAGGCATGTAATCAGGCCTTTTGTTAGTCAAACGTATCCCCCACTGTCAGTCCCTTCGGGATCCATGCCTCATTCATCTTTATGAAGGTGAGGTAATCAACACTTTTTTGACCGAGGCGACTTCTCTTGTCAGTGACAATGCCTCCTGCTGCACTGAAGGTCCTTTCTGACAGGACACTTGAAGCAGGGCAGGCCAGAAGTTCTATCGCAAACTGGGATAGCTCAGGCCACAGGTCAAGCCTGCACACCCAGTAGTGAAGGGGTTCATTGCTCCTCAGAGTGTCGATATCTGCTGTTAAGGCGAGGTAGTCTGCTACCTGTCGGTCGAGTCGTTCTCTAAGGCTGGATCCCGAAGGGCTGTGGCGATGAGTAGGTCTAAGAAAGCTCCGCATGTCCTCCATCAACAACACATCTGTAAATCGTCCAGTCCTTGCCGCCGTGGTAGGAGGAGGATTACACTCACCTCTTCCCCTGTTAGATTCCCGTTGTGCTGTGACATCCCCTTATAAGCTGTGTAAAGCATATTTTTAGTTTGGTTTTGAACTGCTGCATCCTTTCCGACTTTCGGTAATTTGGTAACATTTCTGCCACTTTCTGCTTATTCCGGGGGTCTAGTAGCGTGGCCACCCAGTACAGGTTGTTCTCCTTCATCCTTTTTATACGTGGGTCCCTCAACAGACATGACAGCATGAAAGACCCCATTTTAACAAGGTTGGATGCAGAGCTACTCATTTCCCGTTCCTCGTCCTCACTGATGTCATTGACGGTCTGTTCTTCCCCCCAGCCACGTACAACAACATGGGTCCCAGATAGGTGACAAAAACGAGCACCCTGGGGTGCCTGCTGTGGTTGGTCTTCCTCCTCCTCAAAGCCGCCACATTCCTCCTCTGACTCCTCTTCCTCATACTCCTCTTCCAGCGTTGCCGCAGGTCCGGCAAGCGATGATGACAAGGCTGTTTCTGGTGGTGATGGTGACCACAACTCTTCCTCTTCAAGCTCATCTACAGCCTGATCCAGCACTCTTCGCAGGGCACGCTCCAGGAAGAAAACAAATGGGATGAGGTCGCTGATATTGCCTTCGGTGCGACTGACTAGGTTTGTCACCTCCTCAAAAGGACGCATGAGCCTACAGGCACTGAGCATGAGTTTCCAGTAACGTGGCAAAAAAATTCCCAGCTCCGCAGAGGCTGTCCTAGCACCCCGGTCATACAAATACTCGTTGACGGCTTTTTCTTGTTGGAGCAGGCGGTCGAACATTAGGAGTGTTGAATTCCAACGTGTCGGGCTGTCGCATATCAAGCGCCTCACTGGCATGTTGTTTCGCCGCTGAATATCGGAAAAGTGCGCCATGGCCGTGTAGGAACACCTGAAATGGCCACACACCTTCCTGGCCTGCTTGAGGACGTCCTGTAAGCCTGGGTACTTAGACACAAAATGTTGTACGATGACATTCAACACATGTGCCATGCACGGCACATGTGACAACTTGCCCAAATTCAATGCCGACAACAAATTTGTTCCATTGTCACACACCACTTTGCCGATCTCCAGTTGGTGCGGGGTCAGCCACTGATCCACCTGTGTGTTCAGGGCGGACAGGAGTGCTGGTCCTGTGTGGCTCTCTGCTTTCAGGCAAGTCAACCCCAAGACAGCATGATACTGTCGTATCCGGGATGTGGAATAACCCCTGGGGAGCTGAGGGGATTCAGTTGATGTGCAGCCAGACGCCGCAGCAGAAGAGGACTCAGCCGAGGAGGATATCGAAGAGGATGGAGTAGGAGTAGAGGAGGTGGCAGTAGGTCTGCCTGCAAGTCATGGTGGTGTCACCAACTCCGCTGCGGAGCCACGCATTCCATGCTTGTCAGCCGTCAGCAGGTTGACCCAATGCGCAGTGTACGTGATATACCTGCCCTGACCGTGCTTTGCAGACCAGATATCAGTGGTCAGATGGACCCTTGCCCCAACACTGTATGCCAGAGATGCCATGACTTCCTTTTCAATGACATGGTAGAGGTTTGGGATTGCCTTTTTTGAAAAAAAAATTCGGCCGGGTACCTTCCACTGTGGTGTCTTGATAGCGACAAATTTTTTGAAGGTCTCAGACTCCACCAGCTGGTATGGTAAAAGCTGGCGGGCTAAGAGTTCCGTCAAGCCAGCTGTCAGTCGCCGGGCAAGGGGGTGATTCTGTGACATTGGCTTTTTACGCTCAAACATGTCCTTGACAGACACTTGACTGTGGGCAGATGAGCAGGAACTGCTGAAGGTGAGAAATGGAGTGGCGGTTGGTTGAGAGGCTGAAGGGAGGACAGCAGTGGTTGACGTGGCTGAAGATGCTGGACCAGGAGGAGCATGGTGGCTTTGAGTTTGTGTGCTGCTTGTACTCATGTGTTGATCCCATAGGCGTTTGTGATGTGAGATCATGTGCCTTCGCAAAGCAGTTGTACCAAGGTGGGTGTTGGACTTCCCATGTTGCAAATGGCATTGCTGTTATCAGAGGCAGACACACACGAAAAATGCCACACTGCTGAGCTTTGCAATGACGGCATTCTGGTGGTGACAACAGCATGCGTTGACTGGCGTGCTGTCTGGCTGACCCCAGGTGCCGATACATGCTGTCTGACTGTGCCACTAACTCCTTGCGACAACCTCCCCCTGCTTCCAACTCGTCTCCTCATTCTCTCTGTCTCCCCTTCTGAACTTTCCCCCTCTTCTTCTCTTCGAGCAGACACCCACGTGGCATCCGTGGACACATCGTCATCATCAACCGCTTCACTTGTATCTGACACCTCAGCAAAGGAAGCAGCAGCGGGTACAACATCATCATCATCATCATCACTCTGAACGTCCATGTGTGTAATCCTGCCTGACTGAGACATATCCCTGTAATCTACATCATCTGGCAATAATGGTTGGGCATCACTAATTGCATCCAACTGATGTGTAAATAACTCCTCTGACGGATCAAGTAAAGCGGCTGTGGTGGCTGTGGTGGTAGTGGTGGTGGTGGCGGCGGGCGGGTGCATGGTAACTTGAGAGCAGGTGACCGAAGCTGAGCTGGAGGAGGATGGTGCGTCAAGGTTCTTAGCGGAAGCTGTTGAAGATTGGCTGTCCTGTCTAAGCCAGTCAACTATGTCCTCAGATTTTTTCGGGTTCAGGGTACGTGGCCTCTGAACACTAGTCATTATTTCAGGGACAGTGGAAATCACAGCTCCACGACCACGATGGCCCCTGCGGGGTGGCCTGCCTCTGCATGTCATTTTATTTTAGATAAGTGGTACTACGCGTGCTAGGTACTGTGCCACCCGGTATCAGTGGTGGGCACTGGCAGTGGGCACACTACAGTCTGTGGAAGTGGGCCTGACACACACTGGCAGCAGGCAAGCAACTGAATTTAGACTACTGTCTAAAAATTAAATGCCTTATTTATCGGCAAGCTACTGTGCCACCCGGTATCAGTGGTTGGCACTGGCAGTGGGCACACTACAGTCAGTGGAAGTGGGCCTGACACACACTGGCAGTAGACAAGCAACTGAATTTAGACTACTGTCTAAAAATTAAATGCCTCATTTATCGGCAAGCTACTGTGCCACCCGGTATCAGTTGTTGGCACTGGCAGTGGGCACACTGCAGTCTGTGGAAGTGGGCCTGACACACTGGCAGCAGGCAAGGAACTGAAATTAGACTAATGTGTAAAAATTAAATGCCTTATTTATCGGCAAGCTACTGTGCCACCTGGTATCAGTGGTGGGCACTGGCAGTGGGCACACTACAGTCTGTGAAAGTGAGCCTGACACACACTGGCAGCAGGCAAGCAACTGAAATTACACTAAAGTGTAAAAATTAAATGCTTTTTTTTTTATGCAAAGTCCTGTGCCACACGGGATGACAGGGGTGGGCACTGGCAGTGGGCACACTACAGTCAGTGGAAGTGGGCCTGACACACACTGGCAGCATGCAAGCAACTGAATTTAGACTACTGTCTAAAAATGAAATGCCTTATTTATCGGCAAGCTACTGTGCCACCCGGTATCAGTGGTTGGCACTGGCAGTGAGCACACTACAGTCTGTGGAAGTGGGCCTGACACACACTGGCAGCAGGCAAGCAACTGAAATTAGACTAATGTGTAAAAATTAAATGCCTTATTTATCGGCAAGCTACTGTGTCACCCGGTATCAGTGGTGGGCACTGGCAGTGGGCACACTACAGTCTGTGAAAGTGGGCCTGACACACACTGGCAGCAGGCAAGCAACTGAAATTACACTAAAGGGTTAAAATGAAATGCCCTTTTTTGATGCAAAGTCCTGTGCCACACGGGATGACAGGGGTGGGCACTGGCAGTGGGCACACTACAGTCAGTGGAAGTGGGCCTGACAAACACTGGCAGCAGGCAAGCAACTGAAATTCGACTAATGTGTAAAAATTAAATGCCTTATTTATCGGCAAGCTACTGTGCCAGCCGGTATGAGTGGTTGGCACTGGCAGTGGGCACACTACAGTCAGTGGTAGTGGGCCTGACACACTGCCAGCAGGCAAGCAACTGAATTTAGACTACTGTCTAAAAGTTAAATACCTTATTTATCGGCAATCTACTGTGCCACCTGGTATCAGTGGTTGGCACTGGCAGTGGGCACACTACAGTCTGTGGAAGTGGGCCTGACACACACTGGCAGCAGGCAAGCAACTGAATTTAGACTACTGTCTAAAAATTAAATGCCTTATTTATCGGCAAGCTACTGTGCCACTCGGTATCAGTGGTTGGCACTGGCAGTGGGCACACTACAGTCAGTGGAAGTGGGCCTGACTCACACTGGCAACAGGCAAGCAACTGAATTTAGACTACTGTCTAAAAATTAAATGCCATATTTATCGGCAAGCTACTGTGCCACCCGGTATCAGTGGTTGGCACTGGCAGTGGGCACACTACAGTCTGTGAAAGTGGGCCTGACACACACTGGCAGCAGGCAAGCAACTGAAATTAGACTAAAGTGTAAAAATTAAATGCCTTTTTTTGATGCAAAGTCCTGTGCCACACGGGATGACAGGGGTGGGCACTGGCAGTGGGCACACTACAGTCAGTGGAAGTGGGCCTGACACACACTGGCAGCAGGCAAGCAACTGAAATTAGACTAATGTGTAAAAATTAAATGCCTTATTTATCGGCAAGCTACTGTGCCACCCTGTACCAGTGGTTGGCACTGGCAGTGGGCACACTACAGTCTGTGGAAGTGGGCCTGACACTCTGGCAGCAGGCAAGCAACTGAATTTAGACTACTGTCTAAAAATTAAATGCCTTATTTATCGGCAAGCTACTGTGCCACCCGGTATCAGTGGTTGGCACTGGCAGTGGGCACACTACAGTCAGTGGAAGTGGGCCTGACACACACTGGCAGCAGGCAAGCAACTGAAATTAGACTACTGTCTAAAAATTAAATGCCTTATTTATCGGCAAGTCACTGTGCCACCCAGGATGATCAGTGGTTGGCACTGGCAGTGGGCACACTACAGTCAGTGGAAGTGGGCCTGACACACACTGGCAGCAGGCAAGCAACTGAATTTAGACTAATGTGTAAAAATTAAATGCCTTATTTATCGGCAAGCTACTGTGCCACCCGGTATCAGTGGTTGGCACTGGCAGTGGGCACACTACAGTCAGTGGAAGTGGGCCTGACACACACTGGCAGCAGGCAAGCAACTGAATTTAGACTACTGTCTAAAAATTAAATGCCTTATTTATCGGCAAGCTACTGTGCCACCCGGTATCAGTGGTTGGCACTGGCAGTGGGCACACTACAGTCAGTGGAAGTGGGCCTGACTCACACTGGGAACAGGCAAGCAACTGAATTTAGACTACTGTCTAAAAATTAAATGCCATATTTATCGGCAAGCTACTGTGCCACCCGGTATCAGTGGTTGGCACTGGCAGTGGGCACACTACAGTCTGTGGAAGTGGGCCTGACACACACTGGCAGCAGGCAAGCAACTGAATTTAGACTACTGTCTAAAAATTAAATGCCTTATTTGATCGGCAAAGCTACTGTGCCACACCGGATGATCAGTGGTGGGCACTGGCAGTGGGCACACTACAGTCTGTGGAAGTGGGCCTGACACTCTGGCAGCAGGCAAGCAACTGAATTTAGACTACTGTCTAAAAATTAAATGCCTTATTTATCGGCAAGCTACTGTGTCACCCGGTATCAGTGGTTGGCACTGGCAGTGGGCACACTACAGTCAGTGGAAGTGGGCCTGACACACACTGGCAGCAGGCAAGCAACTGAATTTAGACTACTGTCTAAAAATGAAATGCCTTATTTATCGGCAAGCTACTGTGCCACCCGGTATCAGTGGTTGGCACTGGCAGTGGGCACACTACAGTCAGTGGAAGTGGGCCTGACTCACACTGGCAACAGGCAAGCAACTGAATTTAGACTACTGTCTAAAAATTAAATGCCATATTTATCGGCAAGCTACTGTGCCACCCGGTATCAGTGGTTGGCACTGGCAGTGGGCACACTACAGTCTGTGAAAGTGGGCCTGACACACACTGGCAGCAGGCAAGCAACTGAAATTACACTAAAGTGTAAAAATTAAATGCCTTTTTGATGCAAATTCCTGTGCCACACGGGATGACAGGGGTGGGCACTGGCAGTGGGCACACTACAGTCAGTGGAAGTGGGCCTGACACACACTGGCAGCAGGCAAGCAACTGAAATTCGACTAATGTGTAAAAATTAAATGCCTTATTTATCGGCAAGCTACTGTGCCACCCGGTATCAGTGGTGGGCACTGGCAGTGGGCACACTACAGTCAGTGGAAGTGGGCCTGACACACACTGGCAGCAGGCAAGCAACTGAAATTAGACTAATGTGTAAAAATTAAATGCCTTATTTATCGGCAAGCTACTGTGCCACCCGGTATCAGTGGTTGGCACTTGCAGTGGGCACACTACAGTCAGTGGAAGTGGGCCTGACACACACTGGCAGCAGGCAAGCAACTGAATTTAGACTACTGTTTAAAAATAATTAAATGCCTTATTTATCGGCAAGCTACTGTGCCACCCGGTATCACTGGTTGGCACTGGCAGTGGGCACACTACAGTCAGTGGAAGTCGGCCTGACACACACTAGCAGCAGGCAAGCAACTGAAATTACACTAAAGTGTAAAAATTAAATGCCTTTTTTGATGCAAAGTCCTGTGCCACACGGGATGACAGGGGTGGGCACTGGCAGTGGGCACACTACAGTCAGTGGAAGTCGGCCTGACACACTAGCAGCAGGCAAGCAACTGAAATTACACTAAAGTGCAAAAATTAAATGCCTTTTTTATGCAAAGTCCTGTGCAAGCCGGTATGAGTGGTGGGCACTGGCAGTGGGCACACTACAGTCAGTGGAAGTCAGCCTGACACACACTGGCAGGCAACTAAACTTAGATTAAAGTGTAAAAATTAAATGCCTTTTTTTGATGCAAAGTCCTGTGCCACACGGGATGACAGGGGTGGGCAATGGCAGTGGGCACACTACAGTCTGTGGGCCTGCAGCTCCTCACACACAGGCAGGCCAGGCAACTGCAATATGTATTGTGGGGAGTCGCTCTGGTAGACAGCGGTGCTTGTGCAGTTTAGAGGCAAAACAAGGAGTCCAGATTGTGCAACAAACAGTGTTTTATTCACACTTGCACACAAAATGAAAAACAGTCTCTTGGTGACAGTTCACACACAACGGAAATAACGTAGCCAAACAAAAACAGTCCAACACAGGTTCAGTCACCTGGGAGGTGTAGGTGCAGGTTCGCACCACGCTGTCGGCCCAGCCGCAGGAGAATCCAGCTTCAGGTAGCCAGGAACAAAATACCTCCTTGCTGAGCTCTTTCCTCCTGGACAGAGAACTCCCAGCCCTGTTAGCAGCTCCAGGATAATCACACTCCCAGACACAGCTGCTGGCTGCGTTTTATATCCAGCCCAAAACATGGACTGGACCGTGGGGAGCAGCCACCCACCCTACTCTTTAGCTGCTCCCAGTAAGAGCCGGCCCGGATCGGCTTTGCAGCCATGCTATTTAACAAAGTCAAACAGCACTAGCTGCTGCAGACAAAAACCCGGCTCTCACCTCACCGAGGCCAGCAACCTCGGTGACACGTACCTGCCATCACATATGACACCTTGCACCTTACCACATACCCCCCTTTGTTCAACCCTGAGGGGTGAACACACGTGAGGCAGTGGACGCGGACAGGGCATCTGCGTTGCCCTGCAAGCGGCCTGCCCTGTGTTCCACGGAAAACTTGAAATTTTGAAGAGATAGGAACCACCTGGTGACCCGAGCATTCCTCTCCTTGGCCTGACTCATCCATTTGAGGGGGAATGGTCGGTCACCAGACGGAACCTCCTCCCTAACAGGTAGTAGCGGAGAGATTCGAGTGCCCACTTGATAGCCAGGCACTCCCTCTCCACTATACTATACCTGGACTCGGCGGGACTGAGCTTACGGCTCAGGAAGACAACGGGATGTTCTTCCCCGTTGACCTCCTGCGACAGTACCGCACCGAGGCCTACCTCCGAGGCGTCGGTCTGTACGACAAACTCCTTGTTGAAGTCGGGTGTCACCAAAACCGGGACCCACACAGGGCCGACTTCAACGCGGAGAAAGCCTCCTCCGCCTTCTCACTCCAGCTAACCCTCCCAGACTTTCGCCCTTCAACAGGTCTGTCAATGGCGCTGCTATTGTGGCAAAGTGGGGCACAAACCTCATGTAGTAACCTACAATCCCCAGGAACGACTTTACCTGCCTGGTGGTGACCGGTCGGGGCCAGTTACGAATGGCCTCTACCTTAGTTACCTGAGGTTTGATGACTCCCGCCCAATTACATATCCCAGATATTTTGTCTCCTCTAACCCTATGGAGCACTTCTTTGGGTTAGCGGTCAGTCCGGCTTTCCTCAGGGCATCCACTACCGCCTGCACCTTGGGTAAATGGCTTTCCCAGTCGGTGCTGTGGATGACTACATCATCCAAGTAGGCCGAGGCGCACCGACGATGTGGTCGCAGCACTATGTCCATTAACCTTGGAAAGTGGCGGGGGCGCCATGCAGGCCAAAGGGTAACACCTTGTAGTGATACAGGCCCTGCGGGTAACAAATGCGGTTTTTCCTTAGCCGACTCCGTTAAGGGTACCTGCCAGTACCCTTTAGTGAGGTCCAGCACAGAAAAATAACGGGCTTGTCCTAAACTTTCAACCAGCTCGCCTACTCGGGGCATGGGATACGCGCCAAACTTGGATACTTCATTTAACTTGCGAAAGTCGTTGCAGAACCGCAACGTCCCATCCGGCTTGGGTATTAGGACTATGGGACTGGCCCACTCACTTTTCGACTCCTCAATGACCTCGAGCTTCAACATTAACTGTACTTCCTCCGCGATGGCCCGTCGCCGAGCCTCGGGTACCCGGTATGGTTTTAACCGGATCTTGGCCTGAGGCTCAGTGACGATGTCATGTTGGATGAGAGACGTGCGGCCAGGGAGGTCCGAGAACACATCCGTGTTCCGACTGATGAACTCCTGACTTCCTGAACTTGTTTGGAAGACAGGCTGTCTGCAATTTTACCGTGGTTACTGCTTCACAGGCCTCGAACTGTGGGGCTGGACCCTTTCACCTAGAAGCCCTGGCCGGGGGCTGTGGTCGTCGGCTGTGTCCCTATCTTTCCACGGCTTAAGTAAATTCACGTGGTACACCTGCTCCGGCTTGCGCCGCCTGGCTGGTGTACTTTGTAATTTACTTCCCTACCTTCTCGATCACCTCATAGGGGCCCTGCCACCTAGCTAGGAATTTGCTGTCAAGGGTGGGTACCAGAACCAAAACCCGATCTCCCGGATTGAAGTCCCGTACCCGAGCCTGACGATTGTACACCCTACTCTGGGCTTGTTGCGCTGCCTCCATATGCTCCCGGACCAAGGGCAACACCCTTTCCATCCGGTCCTGCATTTGGGCGACATACTCAATGACACTTTTGTGGGGGACAGGCTGTTGTTCCCACGCTTCCTTGGCGATATCCAACAGGCCCCGAGGGTGTCTGCCATAAAGCAGTTCGAAGGGCGAGAACCCAGTAGAGGCCTGGGGCACCTCTCGCACTGCGAACATGAGATAGGGCAGAAGCAGATCCCAGTCCTTCCCATCTCTAGACACCACCCTCTTTAACATATTTTTTAGAGTTTGGTTAAACCTCTCCACAAGACCGTCTGTTTGCGGATGGTAAACGGACGTCCGTAACTGCTTTATACGCAACAATTTACACAGTTCCCTCATTACTTTGGACATAAAAGGGGTCCCTTGGTCTGTCAGAACCTCTTTTGGCAGGCCCACACGGGAAAACATCTCCATTAACTCTTTGGCAATGAGCTTAGCTGAGGTATGTCGCAGAGGCACCGCCTCCGGATACCGAGTGGCATAGTCGAGAACTACCAGAATGTGTTGGTGGCCCCAAAATTTTCCCCGGAGACATTGAGGTCTGCCAACTCAGGTCCCGGTGGCAAGTCCTCCGTGTCTCCCACCATTACACTCAGTGGGGTTGTCTCCCCCTCTACCGCTGGAGCAGTGGTCACCCTACCTACGACCCTTCAGACTCGGGCTCCCAGGGTTCTGGCCTTCCAGCGGTATCAGGCCACTCTACTAGGGTCACCCTGTCTCGGGTCCCTCAGATACCTTTGTTGCCGGCCACAGCGCCGGAAAACCGGGAAGTCCCTCCCAAGTATTAGTTCGTGTGGGAGTTTAGTAGCGACCTAGCCACCTCGTGGGTCCACCTACCAGCCGCTGTGGACAAAGTCACTAGTGCAGTGGGATAGTCTTTCAGGTCTCCGTGGATGCACAGGACCCCGACTTTCGACAGTATACTCCGCGAGCCGTACAAGTGCAGCCCTTACCAGGAGACTAAACTCCGGAGTCAGCAGAGCCACCGCAGAGAGTCTCCCACCTCTACCTGACACAGGTGGTTATGGTCCTGCACCTCACGGGTGCCAGTTGCGCACAGCTTCCGTGCATACAGGAGTGGCGACCCCCGTAGTTCATATCCATCGGCTCATCCCGATCGCGGACAGTCGGCCCTGATGTGGCCTGGCTCCTGACACCTCCAGCATACCACGGGAGCGGACTCGCAGGGTATATTCCGGGCAGGCCAGCTCTGTCGCGGACGTCGGAACTGGGGCAGAGGCCTCCGGGGTTTGACTGACCCCTTCCCACGCAAGAGTCCCCTGCAGGTTTCTGGTGGCCTCGTAGCGCTCCACCAGGTCGACCATCTCCAGGGCATTGGTGGGCGATACCTGGCCGATCCAGTGCTGGAGGGGATAAGGCAGGGCCCTCCAAAGATGTCCGTCAACAGTCGATCCAGCATGGCAGTGGGACTTAGTAGATCGGGCTGCAGCCACTTTTGCAGCCTGTGCAGCAGATCGTGGAAACTGCGGCTCTAGCGAGTTCAGTCGTTTTAAAGTCCCACTGAGTGGACTCTTTGGGCGCGGACCAGCACGTTCACGCCCAGTCTGGCTGGGACCTCTCCTTTCACAGTGTCATAATCTGCCGCTTGGTCATCCGACAGAGTCGAAAAACACCTGCTGGGGTCAGGAAGCCAGGAACGGAGCGACCACCTCAGCCCACTGGTCACGGGTAGCTTTTCCCTCACGGCGACCTTCTCAAAAACCGCCAGGTGCGTCTCAACGTCGTCTGCGGGGTCATTTTCCGGGATCGCCGCACGGACCGCTTTCAGGCATCTTGGGCGTGGTGGGACGCTCCTGCCGCCTGTACGCCATCACATGTTGTAGCAGTAGTTGGTTGGTCTCCCGCTGCTGCACGTTAGCCTCCATGAGAGCCTTCACAGCAGCCTCCATGTTGCCAGAAACTCCTGCTTGCAGCTTTGCTGGCTTAATATATTCCATACACTTTAGAAAAACAAAACTTCGGCGTTCACGCCAGCCTCACTACGCATGCCCGCATCCGACACCAAATGTGGGGAGTCGCTCTGGTAGACAGCGGTGCGGGTGCAGTTTAGAGGCAAAACAAGGAGTCCAGATTGTGCAACAAACAGTGTTTTATTCACACTTGCACACAAAATGAAAAACAGTCTCTTGGTGACAGTTCACACACAACGGAAATAACGTAGCCAAACAAAAACAGTCCAACACAGGTTCAGTCACCTGGGAGGTGTAGGTGCAGGTTCGCACCACGCTGTCGGCCCAGCCGCAGGAGAATCAGCTTCAGGTAGCCAGGAACAAAATACCTCCTTGCTGAGCTCTTTCCTCCTGGACAGAGAACTCCCAGCCCTGTTAGCAGCTCCAGGATAATCACACTCCTCAGACACAGCTGCTGGCTGCGTTTTATATCCAGCCCAAAACATGGACTGGACCGTGGGGAGCAGCCACCCACCCTACTCTTTAGCTGCTCCCAGTAAGAGCCGGCCCGGATCGGCTTTGCAGCCATGCTATTTAACAAAGTCAAACAGCACTAGCTGCTGCAGACAAAAACCCGGCTCTCACCTCACCGAGGCCAGCAACCTCGGTGACACGTACCTGCCATCACATATGACACCTTGCACCTTACCACAGTATATGGAGAAAAGAAAAAGCAGACTAATGTTGCGGCCCTAAAAAAGGCTTTTTGGGGTGCTGTTAGGACGCTGTCCTTACAGCAGAGATCAGATGAGTCTTTAGGACTGGAGTGGACACTGAATTCACTAACCTAGCTATCGATTTCCCTATTAAATCAGCAGCAACTACACTCTCCCTCCTCTCACTAAGACTGCAAATTCCGAATGAATCTAAAATGGATGCTGTTCAGGAGATGGGAGGGTCTGGAAGGGAGGGTATGCTGCTGATTGGCTGGAATGTGTCTGCTGACTGTGAGGTACAGGGTCAAAGTTTGCTCAATGATGATGTATAGGGGGCGGACCGAACATCGCATGTGTTCGCCCGCTGCGGCGAATGCGAACAAGCTATGTTCGCCGGGAACTGTTCGCCGGTGGATAGTTCGGGCCATCTCTACTCCTGGCCCAGTATCTTCATCTACGTCAACCACTGCTGTCCTCCCTGCCCCCTCTCAACCACCCGCTACTCCGCCTCTTACTTTCAGCAGTTCCTGCTCATCTGCCCACATTCAGGTGTCTGTCAAGGAAATGTTTGAGCGTAAGAAGCCAATGCCACAGAGTCACCCCCTTGCCCGGCGTCTGACAGCTGGCTTGTCGGAACTCTTAGCCCGCCAGCTTTTACCATACAAGCTGGTGGAGTCTGGGGCCTTCAAAAAATTTGTAGCTATTGGGACACCGCAGTGGAAGGTACCCGTCCGAATTTTATTTTCACAAAAGGCAATCCCCAACCTGTACTCTATTGTGAAAAAGGAAGTCATGGCTTGTCTGGCAGGTATATCACGTACACTGCGCATTGGGTAAACCTTCTGACGGCTGCCAAGCATGGAATGCGTGGCTCTGCAGCAGAGTTAGTGACACCACCATGACTTGCTGGTAGGCCTGCTGCCACCTCCTCTACTCCTCCTACGCCATCCTCTTTGCTAACCTCCTCAGCTGAGTCCTCTTCTGCTGCTGCGTCTTGCTCCACATCATCAACTGCACCACCCCAGCTCCCCAGGGGCTATTTCACATTCCGGATACGACAGTGTCACGCCGTCTTGGGGTTGACTTGCCTGAAAGCAGAGAGTCACACCGGACCAGCACTCCTGTCCGCCCTGAACACACAGGTGGATCAGTGGCTGACCCCGCACCAACTGGAGATCGGCAAAGTGGTGTGTGACAACGGAAGCAATCTGTTGGCGGCATTAAATTTGGGCAAGTTGACACATGTGCCGTGCATGGCACATGTGTTGAATCTGATTGTACAACGCTTTGTGTGTAAGTAACCAGGCTTACAGGATGTCCTCAAGCAGGCCAGGAAGGTGTATGGCCATTTCAGGCGTTCCTACACGCCATGGCGCACTTTTCCGACATTCAGCGGCGAAACAACATGCCAGTGAGGCGCTTGATTTGCGACAGCCCGACACGTTGGAATTCAACACTCCTAATGTTCGACCGCCTGCTCCAACAAGAAAAAGCCGTCAATGAGTAATTGTATGACCAGGGTGCTAGAACAGCCTCTGTGGAGCTGGTAATTTTTTTGCCACGTTACTGGACGCTCATGAGCAATGCCTGTAGGCTCATGCGTCCTTTTGAGGAGGTGACAAACCTAGTCAGTTGCACCAAAGGCACAATCAGCGACCTCATCCCATTTGTTTTCTTCCTGGAGAGTGTCCTACGAAGAGTGCTGGATAAGACCGTAGATGAGCGTGAAGAGGAAGAGGAAGAGTTGTGGTCACCATCACCACCAGAAACAGCCTTATCATCATCGCCTGCTGGACCTGCGGCAATGCTGGAAGAGGAGTCTGAGGAAGAGGAGTCAGAGGAGGAATGTGGCTTTGAGGAGGAGGAAGACCAACCACAGAAGGCACCCCAGGGTGCTCGTTGTTGTCACCTATCTGGGACCCGTGGTGTTTTATGTGGCTGGGGGGAAGAACAGACCTTCAATGACATCAGTGAGGACGAGGAACGGGAGTTGAGTAGCTCAGCATACAACCTTGTGCAAGTGGGGTCTTTCATGCTTTCATGCCTGTTGAGGGACCCTCCTATAAAAAGGCTGAAGGAGAATGACCTGTACTGGGTGGCCACGCTACTAGACCCCCGGTAGAAGCAGAAAGTGGATAAAATGTTACCGAATTACAGGAAGTCGGAAAGGATGCAGCAGTTCCAAAACAAGTTAAAAAGTATGCTTTACACAGCGTATAAGGGTGATGTCAGAGCACAACGGGAATCTAACAGGGGAAGAGGTAAAAGTAATCCTCCTCCTACTACGACCACGCCAGCAAGGACAGGACGCTGTACAGACGTGTTGTTGATGGAGGACATGCAGAGCTTTTTAAGTCCTACGCATCACCACAGCCCTTTGGGGTCCACCCTCAGAGAACGACTCCACCGACAGGTAGCAGACTACCTCCCTTATCTGCAGATATCGACAATCTGAGGAACGATGAACCCCTTGACTACTGGGTGTGCAGGCTTGACCTGTGGCCTGAGCTATCTCAATTTGCGATAGAACTTCTGGCCTGCCCCACTTCAAGTGTCCTGTCAGAAAGGACCTTCAGCGCAGCAGGAGGTATTGTCACTGACAAGAGAAGTCACCTAGGTCAAAAAAGTCTACATTACCTTTGCGATTAGGGGATGTAACAAGGATTGAACTGATAAGAATAGTACTAGTTAACACACCATTCATATAGGGTTGCACAGTACATTGCCCGGCGCACGCGCAGTGCCCCAAGTTGGAAGTAAGAGGAACGACCAAGCTTCTTTTTCCATCTCCCGGTTCCTAAAATCTGTTCGATACACGTCCCCTTATAGGGGACGTAACAGGGATTAAACTGATAAAAATAGTACTACTGATTACTGAACACACCACTCATATAGGGTGGCACAGTACATTCCGTGAGGAAGAGACCTTCAATGATGTCAGTGAGGACAAGGAACGGGACATGGCTAGCTTGGTATCCAACCTTGTGCAAATGGGGAGTTTGCAGTTGTGCAAATGGACTGTTTGCGGTTGTTTGAGGTGCGTTAAACGTGGAGTTTGGTCTGTCACAGTTAGGTCTGTAACTGTGAAGCGGGCGTGACCATTACACTACCTGATCGATACAACATCATATCTGATCGTATACACACACTGGTTGTTTTAAAGCACGTTATTCCAAACAATTTAGGAATGTTAGGTGATTTATTCCCTTTATGGATTAAAACCCGACTCTGCGTCCACTACGTAATTTTCCATTGGAGTTTTGCCATGGATTTCCCTCCGGCATGCCACAGTCTAGGTGTTAGTCCCCTTGAAACAACTTTTCTATCACTACTGTGGCCAGAAAGAGTCCCTGTGGGTTTTAAAATTCACCTGCCTATTGAAGTCTATGGCGGTTCGCCTGGTACGCACCTTTCGCGAACATTTGCGGAAGTTTGCGTTCGCCGTTCGTGAATAGAAAATTTTATGTTCGTGATATCTTTAGCTGTTACTCGCCTGATGCCGCACATCTGATGTCAAGTGCTCCTTATTTCACCCACCATCTTCAGCGGGTACTAGTATTGCCACCCACCTCCACAGTATGTCACCTTGCCACTCTGTGGTCTCCTGATGGCACCGCCACCTCCAGACTCTGTCATTGTGCCACTCTGTGGCTTCCTTATGGAGCTGCCACTTCCAGACTCTGTTAATTGTGCCACTCTGTGGACTCCTCCTGATGCTGCTGCTGCCGACACCTCCAGATTTAATATATACGTAAATGGACGATTGAGACTTGACACTTAATTTCACCTTAATACACACTGATAGGTTGCAGCCATACCTTGGATATTGCTGCAGTAATCATGTATATATGCAGCTTAATTAAATTACACCCCCCAAAAAAAATGTAATTGCGAATGTATGGAAACTGTATACGTACATAAACTGATGATTGAGGCTTGATGCTCAATTTCTCGTTAATACACACAGGTAGATTGCTGCTATAGCTTGTAATAATCACATATATATGCTGGTTTAATCAAATTTAACAATCCCCATAAAAATTTGCAGCCACACAATGGGTATTGCTAACTACATATATATGCAGCTTAATTATATTGATCCTCCCCCCCCCCCACGTATGGAAACTGAATATTTCTAAATGGATGATTGAGGTTTGACACAAAATTTCACCTTAATACACACTGTTAGATTGCTGCCACACCATGTGTATTGCTGCAGTAATTATATATATAATTATATATATATATGTATATATATATAATAAGAAAAATAGAGCAGCACTCCAAAAGTGGATAAAAAACAAAAGTCTTACTTTATTCACCCAAAGGCATGGCAACGTTTCAGCTCCTGTACCGGAGCCTTTCTCAAGCAAACTGTGCAGTGCATACAAATATTATATAGTCAGTGAATGGTGACATCATCATCAAGCGTCATTACAATTCATTAACCCTTTACATATATATATCATTAAATCGGTCATATAACAAACTCCACAAAGTGTTGTCCCATAATTAATATAGATGTTCATCGGTGCAATATACAGTAATTCATGTATTACAAACATTACTTAAATTAATTCATCAGTGATTCCGTACAAAGTCCATGTATCAAAAAAAGTGCTAGTGCATAATTAGTTAAAGTTTCTAATCGTCACAGGGAGATGACGATACTCCAGGCACATACCCCTGTCCGGAAGCTTCAAGGCGACTACAGGAGAAACATTCAGCGCCGTGTAAGTCGGCGTCCGGAAGTGTCGTACTGCGCATGTCAAACAGAGCGTGCGACATGACGTCACCCGCTGTTGAACGATACGCACATACGTCATCCCATCTTCCTGCCCTGATATTCCCGTGTCTGCGCAGTGCCACACATACAACTCAGGCCGCCATCTTGGCTGAGGGAAACCGTATCCGGTGCCCACATACACACTGACGGCAGCCCGAACCATCCACAACTCACCCATAGGATACTCTGCCCACTATAATCCCATGTCAGAGGTCGACGTGATATTTCACACGCCCACCCCCAACCATAGGGTACTAGGGATCAAGTGCCCGTGTATAACAGGCCCCTGACCCAAATCGCAGTGTTGGCAGAAGGAGGGTTCTCCTCCAAGGGATACAACATACACCATCATCAGGCACCATAGAAATATTGTAGAGACAAAACGGGATTTAATTGGACACTAATACGATGTCCTCAAGAGTCGCCTGTTGCATCACTTCTAGGGGCAATAGATGACTGGAAATCAGCCGTCTCCCTGCGAAGAACAAAAGAGAAAGAAGATTCATTAAAGCATTTATATTTTTTTGAAAAGTCGATTTTTTCGGATCGTGTTTCTATGATTATTAAGGCGCCTTAATAATCATAGAAACATCGATCCAAGCATCGACTGATCTACGGTATCAAGACATTTTCATGACAAAAAACATAGCGAAAGGGATTTACGATGCTGGATAATTGACCATGTACCTATACCCAGACGGGGTGGTAACAGAGTTGCCCTTTTAAAAAAAAGGGAACTCTACTGGATTTACAAACAAAGTAAAAACAGATCCGCGGCACTCACCGTCCGATTATAGTGGTTTCTTTATTGCAGAGTACTTGTTACACGGGGGTAGAGACTCACATGGGTAGTAATAGACAACAGCTGTTGTCTATTACTACCCATGTAGTCTCTACCCAGTGTAAAAGTACTCTGCAATAAAGAAACCACTATAATCGACGGTGAGTGCCGCGGATCTGTTTTTACTTTGTTTGGATACTTACTGTCTGCACACGCCAGGCACCCCGGTCCGTGGAGGTTCAACAGGCCGATTCTGGAATTTCCCTTTTTGCATTCGGGTGCTGAACAGTGCCACCATCACCTCTCTTTATATTGATTTCTACTGGATTTACACACTGGGTTCTCTGTCCCCCCAGGGTTTAAACATTGACTATAGATTGGGTTTGTGTTGAGGAAATGCTTGCCCTGCTTCTCCCCCCTTCCCCCGAGGGTCTACACTGTGAATATTGTTGAGTGAGATAACTGTACAGTATAGTTTTCAAAAAATATAAATGCTTTAATGAATCTTCTTTCTCTTTTGTTCTTCGCAGGGAGACGGCTGATTTCCAGTCATCTATTGCCCCTAGAAGTGATGCAACAGGCGACTCTTGAGGACATCGTATTAGTGTCCAATTAAATCCCGTTTTGTCTCTACAATATTTTTATGGTGCCTGATGATGGTGTATGTTGTATCCCTTGGAGGAGAACCCTCCTTCTGCCAACACTGTGATTTGGGTCAGGGGCCTGTTATACACGGGCACTTGATCCTCAGTACCCTATGGTTGGGGGTGGGCGTGTGAAATATCACGTCGACCTCTGACATGGGATTATAGTGGGCAGAGTATCCTATGGGTGAGTTGTGGATGGTTCGGGCTGCCGTCAGTGTGTATGTGGGCACCGGATACGGTTTCCCTCAGCCAAGATGGCGGCCTGAGTTGTATGTGTGGCACTGCGCAGACACGGGAATATCAGGGCAGGAAGATGGGATGACGTATGTGCGTATCGCTCAACAGCGGGTGACGTCATGTCGCACGCTCTGTTTGACATGCGCAGTACGACACTTCCGGACGCTCGACTTACACGGCGCTGAATGTTTCTCCTGTAGTCGCCTTGAAGCTTCCGGACAGGGGTATGTGCCTGGAGTATCGTCATCTCCCTGTGACGATTAGAAACTTTAACTAATTATGCACTAGCACTTTTTTGATACATGGACTTTATGCGGAATCACTGATGAATTAATTTAAGTAATGTTTGTAATACATGAATTACTGTATATTGCACCGATGAACATCTATATTAATTATGGGACAACACTTTGTGGAGTTTGTTATATGACCGATTTAATGATATATATATGTAAAGGGTTAATGAATTGTAATGACGCTTGATGATGATGTCACCATTCACTGACTATATAATGTTTGTATGCACTGCACAGTTTGCTTGAGAAAGGCTCGGTACAGGAGCTGAAGCGTTGCCATGCCTTTGGGTGAATAAAGTAAGACTTTTGTTTTTTATCCACTTTTGGAGTGCTGCTCTATTTTTCTTATTACATACATTTTGGAGTGGTTTTTCCATTTTGGAGCTTTGCACCCAGCTACTTACAGGTGGTGCTGCCTCATTTTTTCATATATATATATAAATATATATATATATATATATATATATATATATATATAAAAGCTGTGTATGTATGCATGTCCGCTAAAGGAATCCGCACCGTCGCATTTACAATCAAAAAATTTAGCTCACAGGTACATCAGGTGTCTGGGAAGGTTTTAGACCGGGTCTCAGCTCTCTAGCACATACCATTCCTGAGATACTCCCAAAAAATGGAAATATGGCACCATCAAATGACCTACATTAGCCAATAGAAGCCGGCACGTCTTTCTCCTCATATCCCAACTGCTATACACATGGTCACATGATCCTTATCAGACAATGGAAGCTTGCAGGGCCATTAGTCTCAACATACACACAGTTTTACACCAGGTTTCCATAACAACCCAGCCAATTTTCTTCACTGCTATAGGTCAGCTTGTTGAGGAGGTCACAGTTAAGGGGCAGGCTGCTGTGCAGGTCACAGTTAAGGGGATGGTCCGCTATGGAGGTCAGTCTTAAGGGACAGATTGATGTGGAGGCCACTGTTAAGGGGGCGAGGTGTTTTGGAAATCACTGTTAAGGAGATGGGGTACTGTGGAGATCACTAATAAAGGGGCAGCCGCTGTTGAGGTCACTGTTAAGGGGGCGAGATGCTGTGGAGGATACTTTTAAGGGAAGGGGGTGCTGTGGAGGTCTCTGTTAAGAGGGCAGGGAATGGTGGAGGTCACAGTTAAGGGGATGGTTCACTATGGAGGTCAGTGTTAAGGGGCGGGGTGCTGTAGAGGTCAGTGTTAAGGGGCGGGGTGTTGTGGAGGTCACATTTTAAGGGAATGGAGCTCTGTGGAGGTCACTGTTAAAGGGCGGGTTATTGTGGAAATCACTAATAATGAGACGGAGTACTGTGGAAGTCACAAATAAACGTCCAGCCGCTGTGGTGGTCACTGTTAAAAGGGCGGACACTGTGGAGGTTACTGGTAAGAAGGCGGGTTATTGTGGAAATCACTGTTAAGGAGATGGGGTACTGTGTAGGTCACTAATAATGGGTCGGATGCTTTTTTCACTCTCCTTGACTCCCTAAGATAATTTTCCTGGCAGACACTGTACCACCCAACCACCCTCATTCACAGCCAAGCACAGAATGATATTCTTCTCATTCTGCTAGGGCACCTCCCTCCTTACTGCAGCATGGGTTGGCTAATCCAGGCTGTCTATCAGCCTGAAAGCCAATTAGAGCAAGCCCTCCGACCACTTACTCTCAGGGTCATGTGAGAACCCTTCTTCTTCTTCCCTCTCTAGTGCTTTTTTTCCAGCCGACTTGTACACTATAAAGGTGCGACACGCCGTTTTAGTGGATTCATCCAAAACTAACCTGAAAATATTCTGCCCGAAAAATAGCAAAGTTTGAACCAAACCCTATCCAAACTGGTTCGCTCATTCTTACTATGTTATAAACCTGGTATCTTTCAGTCTTCAATTGCCATCCTCCTTCAGGATACGCAATATCCTAATTTCCATTAATTATTGCTCAAGAAATACATTCCTCTGGTGATTCCTCCAACTAATCCTCCTGATTCAGTTGTAATCCAAGGTAAATTGGAGTATGAGGTGGACAAAATTCTTGACTCTCGGAGGGTGTAGGGCTCCCTTCAGTACCTTATCCATTGAAAGGGATGTTCATGCTCCTTATTTAATAAGAAAGTTTTATCTCGAGTTCCCATCGAAGGGACCGTCGACCAGTTGTGGTATAAACATTTAGGGCTTGTACTGCAAGTAGGTAGAGATAATGGGGTGTTGCAGTCCAGGGCCTCACTATTCTTGTCTGTAGTTTTACTATTGACGTGACATATGGTATACACTCTCATGTTGTGTACAGTTCCTAAGAATCACTAGGTCCATGATCACTTGTTATGCTGAAAGATCTTCTGGATCAGTTTTGGTAGCACACAAAGGTGCTTGAGTTTTTGTGGCTTTATTTTGTGCTACTGAAGAGATTTGTTATGTATAAATTTTAAGAACTATTTTGTACATGCCATCCACCAACTTTTGATAGAAAAAGAGATTAGACTTTTCTTAGGAATAAAATGTAGCTGCAAATGGGGAAAAAAAAACAGAATATAAAATAGTTTTGAGAACAATTTAATAATTCATAAGTCATTTACATTTTGTTATAAGATTGATTATTATGACATTAGCTCCAGAAAAGTCATTGCCTAAATGACTGCAGCAATGTGACTAATTTAATTGAATGTGCAAAATCTGAATTCACAATTTGACCAGATGTACCATAAGCTAAAGAAAAAAAATCTGCTTATTAAAGTTCAATTTTAAAAAAAGACATCTGTGTCTATTCATCTCTTACTCCTTTGTCTACATTTTTTATATCTATCTGCCATAAATAAAATCTAACTACCCTGTATATCTGTTACTTCAAAATATCCTACCGGCTAATCTAAAAATAAATGTCTACCTCTAGATACAATAGTGTTTAATTGAAATAGGACAAAACGATTTGCTGATTCATTTATACCTTCATTGTGTTTGATCCTATAGTCTACAGAGAGCGATCCTTCAGCCTTTAGAATTGGACTATACTCTTATATTAGAAATTAATAGTTAGTATACCTGGTGTCTTCTGCTGGAGTTAGGATGCCCTTGTTTACAATTTCTGGTCCCCTGACCCCTTCTTCACAAAATCTCAGCTGCAGTCTTTTAGGCCTTATTCACTAGACATCAGTGGATCAATTTGAAACAAATCAAATTCATTAAGAATTTCCCGATAAAACTTCTACAGAATTGAAAACCTTTGAAATTAGTTTCAAACAAATAGTTCGAAATGGTAACTAGTGTTGAGCAAATCTAATTCAAACAATCCGAATTTCAGGAAACATTTAATTCACCGCAAAGTCGAATTTTCTCACGCTTTGTGGTAACGAAGCAATTTTCCCTGAAATGGTGGTAAAAAAATAAAATCATACATACTAAATACATAAAATACATACTCACCTCAACACGTAAAGAGGCCGCATGAAATCTCACTTGCAATGACATATGATGTACGACGTGAGATTTTGCATGGTGTCTTCAATCAAGATGGCCGAGATGGCCTCTACACAATCAAATGGATAAGGTGAGTACTTATTTATTTATTTTTTTACCCTGATTAACCCCTGAATTGCCTGATCGCTGCATCTGAGGGGTTCAATGACAAGGGGCAGAGTGATCGTCATTCCCCGTCATTGCACCCGCTACATACAAAGAAATGTCAAACAAAACAATAGCTGATCTCAGGGAGACCAGCCACAAAAACACTGCGGAGCCTCAGTTAAGAGTCTCAACACAGCAATCCAAAGTGCAAAGCTCCCTGGGAAACAGTAATAGGCAAAATAAATGTGGAGCCCCAGTATTGGGTCTACAACACAATGAAAGCCAGATATCCCTCAAAGGAAGGAAAACCGGTGCAAAGGGGTGCCTCCATTACAGAGATCACCAAATCCACCATATTAAGTGGCCCCTATGTCAAGATCCTGCTTTTTTACAAGCTTTAAGGATGTGACGGGGAAAACCTAAGCCAGTTATCCATTCACAGACAGCTGTTTCGGGGTGTTGCCCCTCATCAGTGTGGAGTAGGACTCTGGCTAAGAAACAAAGAAATGTGCTTCATGACAAAGTCATTTATCAAGAAGCGAATTTCTTTGCGAAACTTGATAGAGCAGCTGAATCTAATTTTCCAGGACTTTGCATATGACTCCTGGCAGCACCCTGGCTGGAAGGCTTGCCCATAATACCTTGTAGTCAGCCTTGGTCAGTTAGGAGGAACTACACCATGGATCAACAACCTCTGGCACTCCAGCTGTTGTAAAACTACAACTACGAGCATGATCTATTCACGTTTATGGTATTTCCAAGAACAGCCAAGCAAGAGTGCACTCTGGGAGTTATGGTTTGACCACTGCTGGAGTGCCAGAGGTTGCTGACCCCTGAACTATACTGACACGTATCATAGGCACTATATAAGAACCAGAAAATGCATGGTCCAAGCTAAGTTGAATAAGGTAAATGTGAACAAGGCTCTGGGTCCTGATGGATTTCACCCAAAAGATTTTAAAGATCTCTGTTCTTTTCTTGCTGTGCCTCTGTTCATAATTTTTACATATTCTCTATCAAGAGGTGCAGTACAAAGCAACTGTAGCAAGTAAAATATGGTGCCCATTTTCAAAGAGGGCTCTAGTTTTTTTTTCCAGGAACTTATAGACCAGTAAGCTTAAAGGAGATGGACACATCTGTCAAGAAAATCTTTTCTCCAATTGGTTGTGTTTATTTTTATTTTTTTCGTTTTCCTTCTACAGCCTGCTGTGCTTCCTATGCACAGCAGGCTGTTCTCAGTGAATTTAAGAGAGTCTCTTTCTCCCTGCTAATGACAGCCCCAGTCTGCGATGTGCTTTACAGCTCCCAATACACATCCCAGGCGTTGGCACTGTGCCATGTCTTTTAGGGGCTGTAAAACACATCCCAGGCCAGTGCTGTCATTAGCATACCCATTGTATGATAATGAAAGCACTCTGGCCTGTCATGTCTCAGTGCCCCCGACCCCCCTTCACATACAGTGCGGTCACATTGGGGGACCGCTCCCTACCCATTGTTCATCCTTCCATTCCCACACAATCAATAAAATAAAGCTGCCCACTCTAACCCCATGATTCATCAGCCAGTGCCTGCCACATGCCGCCAGCTAGAGAACAATACTAGCTGGCAGCGGGCTATGCTCACCAAGTTCCTGAAGACCAGACGGAGCAGCAGGCAAGAGAAGCAGCGCAGCAGGGAAGAGGAGCGACACAGCGGCACACATTGCTCGCTTTTTCAGGTATGTGCCTGCTGCCTGCGTCCCTCTGGCACATGTCTGCGCCCATCTAACCCATGCCTGCAAAAAAGTTCTGGGCATAAGGAGAAGGGAAGGCGGGGGGTGGGTGGGGGTTAAATTTATACAGAGCTGGGGGTATATACAGAGCTGGGGATATATACAGAGCTGGGGATATATACAGACCTGGGGATATATACAGAGCTGGGTATATATAGAGTTAGGGGTGTATATATTATATATATATATATATATAGAGAGAGAGAGAGAGAGAGAGAAGGGGGGTCTATATAGCGCTGGGGGTATTTATAGAGCTTGGGGTATATACAGAGCTGGGGGTATATATATACACAAAACAGGGGTAAATACAGAGCTGGGTGTATATACAGAGCTGGTCGTATATATATAGAGCTGGGGGATAAACAGAGCTGGGGGTATATATATATATTGTAAGGGATTATCTCTGGTCTCGGGGATTATTCACACACAGATTGTCGTCCACCGCAGCTTTAGGGGCCAAACATTGCTTTATTGTCCCAGCATCAACATAAATAAATCAAAACAAACACCTGCCCGGCTGGGCTCTAACTAAACATATATAAATAAGGTCCTACCTCACTAATAGGGCACAGTTCACAACAGCAACTCAGTCTGGCTTTACTCAGTCAAATAATCCACCCAGGGAAGGTATCAGGCGTCACATAGCCTTGTGGCCCCTCAGCCCTCGTGACTGAGACCACCCAGAGCCTCCGCAGGACTCTGCTTCACAAACACACTCCTTCCCCCAGACTGACACCTTGGGAGGTGCTTTATCCCCAGCCTGATTAGAGCAGGCCTCTCATAGGAATCCCTTCCTGCTAGGGAAAAACTTGCCCCGGACTGGGGGGTGGATTGGGAGGTCCCACTGGCAAAACCTACCAACCCAATCCAAGTAAAATCCAGCCCTGAATAAATAAAGAAAATAGCTCCAGCAACTTTCTTTGCTGAAGCCAGCAATAATCTGGATTTCACCGACCTCAGCCAGTTGAGGAATCTGGGAGAGATATACACCCCTTCCGGGACTTTATGGTTCACATCACCACAATATATACATACACAAAGCTAGTGTATATATAGAGCTGGGGAATATACAGAGAGGGTTATATATAGAGATGTGGTATATACAGACCCTGGGTATATAGAGCTGGTGGTATATACACATCTGGGGGTGTATATATATATTATACAGTCGTGGCCAAAAGTTTTGAGAATAACATAAATATTAGTTTTCACAGTTTGCTGCTAAACTGCTTTTAGATCTTTCTTTCAGTTGTTTCTGTGATGTAGTGAAATATAATTACACGCACTTCATACGTTTCAAAGACTTTTATCGACAATTACATGACATTCATGCAAAGAGTCAGTAATTGCAGTGTTGGCCCTTCTTTTTCAGGACCTCTGCAATTCGACTGGGCATGCTCTCAATCAACTTCAGGGCCAATTCCTGACTGATAGCAACCCATTCTTTCATAATCACTTCTTGGAGTTTATCAGAATTAGTGGGTTTTTGTTTGTCCATCCGCCTCTTGAGGATTGACCACAAGTTCTCAATGGGATTAAGATCTGTGGAGTTTCCAGGCCATAGACCCAAAATGTCAACGTTTTGGTCCCCAAGCCACTTAGTTATCACTTTTGCCTTATGGCACGGTGCTCCATCGTGCTGGAAAATGCATTGTTCGTCACCAAACTGTTGTTGGATTGTTGGAAGAAGTTGCTGTTGGAGGGTGTTTTGGTACTATTCTTTATTCATGGCTGTGTTTTGGGGCAAAATTGTGAGTGAGCCCACTCCCTTGGATGAGAAGCAACCCCACACATGAATGGTCTCAGGATGGTTTACTGTTGGCATGACACAGGACTGATGGTAGCGCTCACCTTTTCTTCATCCGGACAAGCCTTTTTCCAGATGCCCCAAACAATCGGAAAGAGGCTTTATCAGAGAATATGACTTTACCCCAGTCCTCAGCAGTCCATTCACCATACTTTCTGCAGAAGATCAATCTGTCCCTGGTGTTTTTTTGGAGATAAGTGGCTTCTTTGCTGCCCTTCTTGACTCCAGGCTATCTTCCAAAAGTCTTCGCCTCACTGTGCGTGCAGATGCGCTCACACCTGCCTGATGCCATTCCTGAGCAAGCTCTGCACTGGTGGCACTTCGATCCCGTGGCTGAATCCTCTTTAGGAGACAATCCTGGCGCTTGCTGGACTTTCTTCGACGCCCTGAAGCCTTCTTAACAAGAATTGAACCTCTTTCTTTTAAGTTCTTGATGATCCTATAAATTGTTGATTGAAGTGCAATCTTAGTAGCCACAATATCCTTGCCTGTGAAGCCATTTTTATGCAACGCAATGATGGCTGCACGCGTCTCTTTGCAGGTCACCATGGTTAACAATGGAAGAACAATGATTTCAAGCATCACCCTCCTTTTAACATGTCAAGTCTGCCATTTTAACCCAATCAGCCTGACATAATGATCTCCAGACTTGTGCTCGTCAACATTCTCACCTGAGTTAACAAGACATTTACTGAAATGATCTCAGCAGGTCATTTAATGACAGCAATGAAATGCAGTGGAAAGGTTTTTTGGGGATTAAGTTAATTTTCATGGCAAAGAAGGACTATGCAATTCATCTGATCACTCTTTATAACATCTGGAGTATATGCAAATTGCTATTATAAAAACTTAAGCAGCAACTTTTCCAATTTCCAATATTTATGTAATTCTCAAAACTTTTGGCCGCGACTGTATAAATATATATATATATATATATATATATATATATATATATAAAGCTGGGGTAAATATAGAGCGGGGGTATATACAGAGCTGTTGGTATATACAGAGCAGGGGGTATATACAGAGCTGGGGGAATATATAGAGCTAGGGGTATATACAGAGCTGTTGGTATATACAGAGCAGGGGGTACACACAGAGCTGGGGTATATATAGAGCTGGGGTATATACAGAGCTGGGGGTATATATAGAGCTAGGGGTATATATATAGAGTTGGGGGTATACAGTTCTTCTGCATGGTGCCCACTACATACACAATTCTGCCACATGGTGCCCACTAAACACACAGCTCTAGTGCATGGTGCCCACTACATACATAGCTCTGCCGCATGGTGCCCTCTACACACACAGCTCTTCAGCATAGTGCCCACTACATACACAACTTTGCCACATGGTGCCCACTACACCATATACACTGTCAGACTAACCTGTTTTTTTATGAGGTGATAAGCCTAGACAGAAATTGGATTTTGGGGGACATTTATGAAAGCTTTTAAGATACTATTGTGGCTTTAAAAAAGGTGCAAATTATGGTGCATGCCATATTTGCGCCATAGTTTGCAACTTTTTAAAGGGAACCTATCATCAACTTTATGCTACCAATACTAACGGCAGCATAAAGTAGAGACAGGTGAGTTGATTTCAGCGGTCTGTCATTTAAAAGTTAAAAGTAAGTGGTTGCCGAGAACCAACATCACAATTATTGCAGCACAGGCCTTGAAAGAGTCAAATCTACTTGAGAAAAGTCCTGGTTATTCATGAATTCCTGCTCTTTCTGCCACCTGCTTATGACTGAAAGGCCTCTACCTAGTTTTCTCCCTTTTTCTCTAGGAGAGAACTGCCAATCTTCAGCAGATGGGTGGGGAGCAGGAGATTATGAATAACCATGAATCTTCTCAAATAGATTTCACTCTTTTTAAGGCCTGTGCTGCAATGATTATGATGCTGGTTCTCGGCAACCACTTACTTTTAGCTCATGTGTGACACACCGCTGAAATCAGCATTTCTGTTGCTAATTTATGCCTTCCCTTTAAGCTTCTAGACAATTTTCTGAAGTGGTGAGAAAAGGGGTGGGGCTTAGTAGGAGGGGCAGGACTTATCACATATGACTGGATTTACTTTAACTTGTGCCAGAAACTGGTGTAAGTTATAGATGAAGTCTATTCCAGCACCTGACTGATGTAGATTTCAGTTTATGACGCATGGAGTGCCAGAGGTGTTCCCAATTTATTAAGAGACATTTGCCTCTTTATAAATTTGGATGCATCTTACTCCAGCGCAGAGGGATCAAGACTGGCCTATGGAACGCCATTCTTCATAAATGTCCCCCATAATGTTCTAATGTTCTTGGATTTTGCAAAGGCATTTGATGCTCTTCCCCATAGGTATTGTTGAGCGAAGTTCTTGAAAATTCGATTCGGCTTACAAAAAAAAATTGCTTTGCAATTAATTGCTTCATCACAAAGCACATTTCTTTGTAAGTAGTGGGTGCAATGACAGGCAACGGCTATTGTTCCCCTCACCATCATTGTACCCTTGAGGTGCCACGTTCATCGCTGATCGACTCATCTGACATTAATATTAAGCTCTATAATAAAAAATAGAATCATACTTACCGCATCCATTTGATCAGAAGGAGCCTGCCGCTGCCCTCTTGATTGAAGGTCCAGTGCGAAATCTTGTGAGGCGCATAACATTTATTAAAGATATAGAGGATGGGATTAATATCACAGATTTTATTTTTCCAGATTACACCAGATTACACCAAGCTATGCAGTATCTATGTTCTCTGTGTGATTGGGCATCTACTTGGCAAATGAGGTTCAATGTGGATAAATGCAAAGTTATTAATCTGGGTACTAGTCATATGTCCTAGGGGGAGTGACACTGGCAGAGCCCCTTGAAGAGAAGCTGTACTTGTAGATCATAGACTAAATAACAGTATGTAATGTCAATCAGCTTCTTATAAGGGCAGCAGGATGTTGTCATGTATTAAATGAGGCATGGGCTCGTAGGATAGCGATGTAATATTACCACATCACAAAGCTTTGGAGCGACCTAATCCGGCGTATACAGTACAGTTCTGGGCGCCAGTACACAGAAAGGATACCCTGGAGCTGAAAAATGTACAAAGAAGAGTAACTAAACTGATAAGTAGTATGGATGGTCCTAATCATGAGGAAAGACTAAAATAATTAGAAGAGCTGCTCCATATAGAATCCCCCATTTGAAAAAAAACATGTTGCTTTGTGTCTTGATTAGAGATGAGCGAACATATGGATGTTTGGGTTCGAGAAGTTCGGCCAAACTTCCCGAAAATGTTCGGTTTCGGGATCCGAACTCGACCCGAACTTTATCCCGAACCCAAACCCCATTGAAGTCAATGGGGACCCGACCTTTTAGGCACTAAAAAGGCTGTAAAATAGTCCAGGAAAGGGCTAGAGGGCTGCAAAAGGCAGCAAAAGGTAGGTAAATGCCCTGCAAACAAATGTGGATAGGGAAATTAATTAAAATAAAATAAAATAAATAAAGATTAACCAATATCAATTGGAGAGAGGTCCCATAGCAGAGAATCATGTGTCATATCACCCACCACTGGAGAAGGCTACTTTCAGTTATTTCGGCCCCAGCACCCAGACAGAGGAGAGAGGTCCCACAGCAAGGAATAAGGCGTCATATCACCTACCAGTGGAGAAGGCCACTTTCAGTTATTTAGGCCCAGCACCCAGACAGAGGAGAGAGGTCCCACAGCAAGGAATAAGGCGTCATATCACCCACCACTGGAGAAGGCCACTTTCAGTTATTTAGGCCCAGCACCCAGACAGAGGAGAGAGGTCCCACAGCAAGGAATAAGGCGTCATATCACCCACCACTGGAGAAGGCCACTTTCAGTTATTTCGGCCCCAGCACCCAGACAGAGGAGAGGGTCCCACAGCAAGGAATAAGGCGTCATATCACCCACCACTGGAGAAGGCCACTTTCAGTTATTTCGGCCCCAGCACCCAGACAGAGGAGAGAGGTCCCACAGCAAGGAATCATGCGTCATATCACCCACCACTGGAGAAGGCCACTTTCAGTTATTTAGGCCCCAGCACCCAGACAGAGGAGAGAGGTCCCACAGCAGAGAATAAGGCGTCATATCACCCACCACTGGAGAAGGCCACTTTCAGTTATTTAGGCCCCAGCACCCAGACAGAGGAGAGAGGTCCCACAGCAAGGAATAAGGCGTCATATCACCCACCACTGGAGAAGGCCACTTTCAGTTATTTAGGCCCCAGCACCCAGACAGAGGAGAGAGGTCCCACAGCAGAGAATAAGGCGTCATATCACCCACCACTGGAGAAGGCCACTTTCAGTTATTTAGGCCTCAGCACCCAGACAGAGGAGAGAGGTCCCACAGCAAGGAATCATGCGTCATATCACCCACCACTGGAGAAGGCCACTTTCAGTTATTTAGGCCCCAGCACCCAGACAGAGGAGAGAGGTCCCACAGCAAGAATAAGGCGTCATATCACCCACCACTGGAGAAGGCCACTTTCAGTTATTTAGGCCCCAGCACCCAGACAGAGGAGAGAGGTCCCACAGCAAGGAATAAGGCGTCATATCACCCACCACTGGAGAAGGCCACTTTCAGTTATTTAGGCCCCAGCACCCAGACAGAGAGAGAGGTCCCACAGCAAGGAATATGGCGTCATATCACCCACCACTGGAGAAGGCCACTTTCAGTTATTTAGGCCCCGGCACCCAGACAGAGGAGAGAGGTCCCACAGCAAGGAATAAGGCGTTATATCACCGACCACTGGAGAAGGCCACTTTCAGTTATTTAGATCCCGGCGCCCAGATTGAGGAGAGGTTCATTCAACTTTGGGTTGCACAGCAAGATCATGGTAAAGTTAAAAAAATGAGGATTCAATAAAGAAGTGCCCCGGAGGACAAGAATACATGGTTAAGGGGGAGGCAGTTACAAATGTCTATTCTGCACAAAGGAGGGACAGGTCCTGTGGGATCCATGCCTGGTTCATTTTTGTGAACGTCAGCTTGTCCACGTTGGCTGTGGACAGAATGCTGCGTTTGTCAGTAATGACGCCCCCTGCCGTGCTGAATACACATTCAGAC
Source organism: Bufotes viridis (assembly GCA_033119425.1). Taxonomy (NCBI): domain Eukaryota; kingdom Metazoa; phylum Chordata; class Amphibia; order Anura; family Bufonidae; genus Bufotes; species Bufotes viridis. Next base: position 78,458,118 of record CM065591.1, read on the forward strand.
AAAACGCTGGCCGCCGGGCAGGCCAGCACCTCCAAGGCATAAAATGCTAACTCTGGCCACGTGGACAATTTGGAGACCCAGAAGTTGAATGGGGCCGAACCATCAGTCAGTACATGGAGGGGTATGCAGACGTACTGTTCAACCGTGTTAGTGAAATGCTGCCTCCTGCTAACACGTTCCGTATCAGGTGGTGGTGCAGTTAGCTGTGGCGTGGAGACAAAACTTTTCCACATTTCTGTCATTCTAACCCTGCCCTCAGAGGAGCTGGCTGTGACACAGCCACTTCGGCGACCTTCTGCTCCTCCTCTGCCTTCGCCTTGGGCTTCCACCTGTTCCCCTGTGACATTTGGGAATGCTCTCAGGAGCGTGCGCTTGTACTCATGCATCTTCCTATCACGTTCCAGTGCAGGAAGTAAGGTGGGCACATTGTCTTTGTACCGGGGATCCAGCAGGGTGGCAACCCAGTAGTCCGCACACGTTAAAATGTGGGCAACTCTGCTGTCGTTGCGCAGGCACTGCAGCATGTAGTCGCTCATGTGTGCCAGGCTCCCCAGAGGTAAGAACAAGCTGTCCTCTGTGGCAGGCGTATCGTCATCGTCCTCCATATCCCCCAGCCACGCACCAGTGATGGGCCTGAGCTGTGTCAGGTGCCACCCCATTGTGAACCTGCTTCATCCTCATCCTCCTCCACCTCCTCCTCATCCTCCTCGTCCTCCAGTAGTGGGCCCTGGCTGGCCACATTTGTACCTGGCCTCTGCTGTTGCAAAAAGCCTCCCTCTGAGCCACTTCTAACAGACTGGCCTGAAAGTGCTAAAAATGACCCCTCATCCTCCTCATCCTCCTCCTGGGCCACCTCCTCTTCCATCATCGCCCTAAGCGTTTTCTCAAGAAGACATAGAAGTGGTATTGTAACGCTGATAACGGTGTCATCGCCACTGGCCATGTTGGTGGAGTACTCGAAACAGCGCAACAGGGCACACAGGTCTCGCATGGAGGCCCAATCATTGGTGGTGAAGTGGTGCTGTTCCGCAGTGCGACTGACGCGTGCGTGCTGCAGCTGAAACTCCACTATGACGTGCTACTGCTCGCACAGTCTCTCCAGCATGTGCAAGTTGGTGTTCCACCTGGTGGGCACGTCGCATATGAGGCGGTGAGCAGGAAGGCCGAAGTTACGCTGTAGCGCAGACAGGCGAGCAGCGGCAGGATGTGAACACCGGAAGCGCGCACAGACGGCCCGCACTTTATGCAGCAGCTCTGACATGTCGAGGTAGTTGTGAATGAACTTCTGCACCACTAAATTCAGCACATGCGCCAGGCAAGGGATGTGCGTCCCAGAGCTGCGACGAGATTTTGATCTTTATCGCACACCACCAGGCTGGGCTTAAGGCCCACCGGCAGAAACCACTCGTCGGTCTGTTGTTCAATACCCCGCCACAACACCTGCGCGGTGTGGGGCCTGTCCCCTAAACAATTGAGTTTCAGAATGGCCTGCTGACGTTTACCCCGGGCTGTGCTGAAGTTGGTGGTGAAGGTGTGTGGCTGACTGGATGAGCTGGTGGAAGCAGAGGAGGGGGAAGCCGAGTAGGAGGAGGAGGCTACAGGAGGCAAAGAATGATGCCCAGTGATCCTTGGCGGCGGAAGGACGTGCGCCAAGGAACTCTCCTCCAGGGGCCCAGCTGCCACTACATTTACCCAGTGTGCAGTTAGGGAGATATAGCGTCCCTGGCCGTGCTTACTGGTCCACATATCTGTGGTTAGGTGGACCTTGCCACAGATGGCGTTGCGCAGTGCACACTTGATTTTATCGGATACTTGGTTGTGCAGGGAAGGCACGGCTCTCTTGGAGAAGTAGTGGCGGCTGGGAACAACATACTGTGGGACAGCCATGGACATCAGCTGTTTGAAGCTGTCTGTGTCCACCAGCCTGAATGACAGCATTTCAAAGGCCAGTAGTTTAGAAATGAGCCAGAGTGAGTTCCTTGCTTTTAAGGTGTTTACTCCACTGCAGTTCATGCTTTGCATGTAGATGCCTGGTCATGCAGGTTGTGCTAAGGTTCAGAACGTTAATGCCTCGCTTCAGGCTCTGATGGCACAGCGTGCAAATCACTCGGGTCTTGTCATCAGCACATTGTTTAAAGAAGTGCCATGCCAGGGAACTCCTTGAAGCTGCCTTTGGGGTGCTCGGTCCCTGGTGGCGGTGGCCAGTAGCAGGCGAACTTTCTTGGCGGCGGCTGTTCTGCTTTTGCCCCCTGCTCCATCTTTTGCTACGCTGTTGGCTCGGTTTCGCCACTGCCTCTTCCTCTGAACTATGAAAGTCAGTGGCACGACCTTCATTCCATGTGGGGTCTAGGACCTCATCGTCCCCTGCATTGTCTTCCACACAGTCTTCCTCCCCGACCTCCTGTTCGGTCTGCACACTGCAGAAAGACGCAGCAGTTGGCACCTGTGTTTCGTCATCATCAGTGAAGTGCGGACTCCGATGAGGTGGTATTCCCATGTCCTAATCATCAAGAAACATCAGTGGTTGTGCATCAGTGCATTCTATGTCTTCCACCACTGGGAAAGGGCTAGGTGGATTCCATTGGGAAACCCTGCCAGCAGAGTCTTCAAACAGCATAAGAGACTGCTGCATAAATTGAGGCTCAGACAGTTTCCATGATATGCATGGGGGTGATGTGACAGACTGATGGGCTTGGTTTTCAGGTGCCACCTGTGCGCTTTTTGCAGAAGACTGGGTGGGAGATAATGTTGTGAACGTGCTGGATCCACTGTCGGCCACCCAATTGACTAGCGCCTGTACCTGCTCAGACCTTACCATCCTTAGAACTGCATTGGGCCTCACCAAATATTGCTGTAAATTCTGGCAGGTACTGAAACCTGAGGTAGTTGGTTCACTAGGAAGTGTGGCTCTGGCAGAATGGCCACGTCCTCTCCCAGCACCAGAGTGTACACTAACACAACCACGACTGCGTCCGCGTCCCTTACTAGATGTTTTCCTCATTGTTACCGTTCACCAAGCATCACAATAAGAAAAAAAATATTTGGCCCAATGTATTGATTTCAAATTCAGGCTTTTTTTACAGGCACCTAACACTATCTGCCTATTTATTTATGTAGCGTATAACACTAATCCAGGCACAGCAGTAACCATTGATTTAGGGGAATATCTATTTTAGGGCTAGTATTTAGGCCCTAGATGAAAGGTATCCTTTTATGGACAGATTTACACTTGGAGATGCACAGTAGCGTGAGAAAAAATATGTAGGATTATGCCTTCAGCAATTGTATTTTAACACTTTGTGTAATATTTAACGTACAGAAATACAATGGGAGATGCACGGTAGCCTGTGAAGTTAATGAGGGTGACCCTCTCAGCACTTGTATATACACCTTGAGTGTAATATACCCTTTTACAGACAGATTAACACTTAGCCTGCAACAGCTGGAACACCAGATTCAGGGTATTGCTATATTGGCAAGTGAATTTCACCCCAGAACAAAATATATCCTTTTACAGACAGATTAACATTTGGCCTGCAAAAGCTGGAACACCAGATTCAGGGTATTGCTATATTGGCAAGTGAATTTCACCCCATAACAAAATATACCCTTTTATGGCAGATTAACTCTTGGCCTGCAACTGCTGAAACACCAGATTCAGGGTATTGCTATTTTGGCAATTTAATTTCACCCCAGAACAAAATATATGTTTTGGCGGACACTATTTTACTTTGCCAGCCACAGCTGAAACCAGTGATTTATGGTATTGCTATTTTGGCAATTGAATTTCCCCCCAGAACAAAATATATTTTTTGGCGGACACTATTATACTTTGCCAGCCACTACTGTAACACTAGATTCAGGGTATTGCTATTTTAGCAATTGAATTTCACCCCAGAACAAAACATTCCCTTTTTCGGACAGATTAACACTTGGTCTGCAACAGCTGGGACACCAGATTCCTGGGATTGCTATTTTGGCAATTGAATTTCTCCCCAGAACAAAATATTCCCTTTTATGGAAAGATTAACACTTGGCCTGCATCAGCTGGGACACCAGATTCAGGGTATTGCTATTTTGGCAATTGAATTTCACCCCAGATCAAAATATACCCTTTTACAGACAGATTAACACTTGGCCTGCAACAGCTGGGACATCAGATTCAGGGTATTGCTATTTTGGCAATTGAATTTCACCACAGAACAAAATATACCCTTTTACAGACAGATTAACACTTGACCTGCAACAGCTGGGACACCAGATTCAGGGTATTGCTATATTGGCAATTGAATTTCACCCCAGAACAAAATATACTCTTTTAAGGACAGATTAACACTTGGCCTGCAACAGCAGCGACACCAGATTCAGGGTATTGCTATTTTGGCAATTGAATTTCACCCCAGAACAAAATATACCCTTTTACGGACAGATTAACACTTGGCCTGCAACAGCTGGGACACCAGATTCAGAGTATTGCTATTTTGGCAATTGAATTTCACCACAGAACAAAATATATGTTTTGGAGGACACTATTATACTTTGCCAGCCACTACTGGAACACCAGATTCAGGGTATTGCTATTTTGGCAATTTAATTTCACCCCAGAACAAAATATATGTTTTGGCAGACACTAGTATACTTTGCCAGGCACTACTAGAACACCAGATTCAGGGTATTGCTATTTTGGCAATTGAATTTCACCCCAGAACAAAATATACCCTTTTACGGACAGATTAACACTTGGCCTGCAACAGCTGGAACACCAGATTCAGGGTATTGCTATATTGGCAAGTGAATTTTACCCCAGAACAAAATATACCCTTTTACGGACAGATTACCACTAGACCTGCAACTGCTGGAACACCAGATTCAGGGTATTGCTATTTTGGCAATTGAATTTCACCCCAGAACAAAATATATGTTTTGGCGGACACTATTATACTTTGCCAGCCAGTGCTGGGACACCAGATTTAGGGGATTGCTATTTTGGCAATTGAATTTCACCACAAAAAATAATCTTTCCTTTGCCAGACAGCAGACAGTATTATACTTGGCTAGCCAAAGCTGAAACACCAGATTGAGGGGATTGGTATTTTGGCAATTGTATTTAACCCTTAATAAAATATAGAAATTGCTATCCTGAGTTTCTAGGGGTGACAATAAGCACAGCCAAGCCCCTGATGTAAGATATAGCAAAAAAAAAAAAACTAGTATTGATGGATTGATGGACTTGGTGGCAGCTTGTTCTGGTGCACCACAAGTCACAAAATGTCCGCCGATCAACCCAGAAAAAAAGTGACAGAAAAACGCTCTGTGCAGCCTAAAAACCAGTGAGCAATTAACTAGCAGAAGTTGAATCATTCACAGCTGTAGATCGATCACATTTATTTGGTGCTTTTGCTGACTTTTCCCTTCCTAATCTCGCCCTCACAGAAGCTGCGTCCTCTCCCTACACTAATCAGAGCAGTGTGACGAGCGGCGCTACGTGACTCCAGCTTAAATAGAGGCTGGGTCACATGCTGCACTTGGCCAATCACAGCCATGCCATTAGTAGGCATGGCTGTGATGGGCTCTTAGGTCAAGAAGTAAAACGCTAGCTGATTGGCTGCTGTGCAGCCCTTCAGAAAGCGGGAAGAAATCGCCGAACAATGGACCCAAACCCAAACTTTTTTGAAAATGTTTGGGTTCGGGTCCGTGTCCCGAACACCCCAAAATTCGGTACGAACCCGAACTATGCTCGAACTGTTCGCTCAACACTAGTTTTCATCCTCTGATGCTTGATTAAACTACAACTTCGTGCAAGTCAGTGAAGTGCCGGTTTTTTTCTTCGGTGATTGACGCGGGTTACCCTACCCTGGACGGGAGCACCACGGCCCCAGCATGAGAGGAGTGCCGACTGTTCGTACTTTGTGGAAAAAAAAGGTTCAGTTTCCAGCTAGTTTAGTGCCAGGGAGAGTTTTTGAGAAACTAGTTAGTTAAAGTTAATTAACTGAGTGACAGACAAAGAGATATGTTTTAGCTAGGGATAGGAGAGAAGTCACTGTAGTATGTCACTATGTAACACACTGTGTCACTGTGTAAGTCAATCAGGCAGTCAGACATTTTTGGTAAGTGCCGCAACAACATTTTAAAGTAGAAACAAGCCAATTGATTTAGAATTTGTCCTAAATTTCTTGAGATTTGTTTTAGGCATGAGTCATGAGAACGTGACTCATGAGTCATGAGTCATGCACACGAACGTGCCGTGTTTTGTGGTCTTCAAATTGCAGATCCAGTGTTTTGTGGTCTGCAAATTGCAGATCCACAAAAAACGGATGCAGAATGGGCAGACCATTATAGAATTGCCTATTTTTGTCTGTAAAATGGACAAGAATAGACATGATCTATAATTTTTGCACGGCCACAGAACAGCAAAGGACGCAGAAAGCCCACAGAGTGCTGTCCGCATCTTTTGTGGCCCCATTGAAGTGAATGGGTCCACATCCGAGCCGCAAAGAATGCGGCTCAGATGCGGAACCAAATCACGTTCGTGTTAATGAGCCCTCAAATACAGAGAGCTCTGCTGAGAAAGAGATGTACAATTCAGCTTTCCTTGCTAAAAAAAAACAAAAAAAAAAAACTAAGATAAGTGTTTCACAACAGCATCAGTATCATAGCCAATTCAATGCCCAATCTTTAACACAGGCCTTAAAGCATAACTTGGATACCAGTTAAGCCAGTATCTCCTCTGCAGAAAGCTCTTTTATTGTAATTATCCTTCAATGCTAAGCAGAAATAATTTGCTTGGCTATTTCAGAGCCCTTAGTCATGTACTGGGAGGTAATTTTCTCCTTATGAAGAGCTGGAGAGCTGCTAATAGGTGTGAAGAATATTATAGGCCATGCAACACTTTTCTGGGTTTCTGGGAAAAAGATATAGAAATTAGCATATCTTACATCTGGTGATTTAAGAGATTGAGTATATGTGCACACAGAGTTTTTTGGTGCAATTTCGGTGCTGATTCCACACCAAAAATCCTTGCTAAAAACATATACAGATTTTCCTTATTGATTTCAATGGGGAATCTGAATGTTAATTCAAACATCATTTTGTTTTCTCGGTTTTAAAAAGTTTTTACAATTGTGACCTGTCCATCCTTGACATGGAGTGGAATCCACGTGTGGAATTTCTATTGAAAATGGGCAGGAATAAAAATTTTAGCCAAAACTACATATAAAACCATGCTGATTTAAAAGCAGGTTTTTCAGTGTGCATTTTTTGAATGTTTCACTTGTTTTTTGTGCTTTTTTGTTGTAGATTTGATTACCCTTTTAGGGGTATGTACTTCAATGCAAACTGCATTTACAGCTCACGGTTTTTGGTGTGGCTCTCCTAAAAAAAATGTGTAAAAATGTGCGGATGCATACGGAGGGTACAATGAGGTATTTTGTTGTTTCTTTTTCAGTACAAAGGGAGATTCAGTGTGGATTCTGCTCCATGATAGAGCACGCTGCTTCTTTTTTAAGCAAACACTGCTTCTCAATTAAATGAATGGGAGGCTGCTTGGAGTCGTTTTTCGGAGCTGATTCTGAGGTGAAAATGCACCAAAAAATCTGTATGAACCTACCCTTAGCTTTCTTTTCCCTTTGGAAGAAAAGCTAATTTACATTAGCACATGACTAATAGCTGCAGTTTTTAAGTGGCAAATTCACATCATCGTACAGTATCAGCAAAGTGTATGAGACTTGGCAAATCTCATTCACATGTTGCGCATGAAAGCCAAAAATTGACTTGCAGTGCTGATTTAAAATCTTCAGCATATCAATTTTTGTGAGATTCTGCACCTTAGATATTGTGGTTTTCCCCCTAGACTTTAATGGGAATTTTAAAATAAACTGAAAATCTGCACCAAAATTCGCAATAAAAAGCACACAAAATCTGCAATAAATAAGTGTGTTTTTTGTGCTTTTTTTTAATTCGGTTTTGATGCAGATTTCTTGAGGATTTTTTTCATACAAATCCACACCATATGCAAGTAGCTTAAATAGATAAAACAATATGCAAATATTTTTCTAAGGGAAAATAAAGCTAAATCTCTCACTCCACCAGATGTAATATACTAATTTATACTAAGTGTTGCCTGGCCTACAATATTCTTCACATATACAGTGCTGTGAAAAAGTATTTGCCCCTTTACAGATTTATTTTGTTTTTGCACATTTTTCACACATAAATGTTTCAGATTATCAATCAAATGTGAACATCAGACAAAGATAACCTGAGTAAATACAAAAATGTAGTTTTTAAATAATGATTTCATTTATTAAGAGAAAAAAACTATCCAAACCAACCTGGTTCTATGTGAAAAAGTATAGGGTCTGCGCTAGTGACAGCAAGTCTCAGAGGTAAAGCAAATATAGTTGATTATCGGTGCTCTTCTCCGCAGCTCTCCTTCACCTTCAACTGCTGCAGCATCTGTGTCTGTTAACCCACAGGCCGTTCAGGATCGGTCTTGCCACAACCTTCAAAGAAGTACTGACATAGCATAGACCCAGTTTAAAAGTTCACAATACACTTTATTTTAGTAACATAGTAACATAGTAACATAGTATATAAGACCAAAAAAAGACATCTGTCCATCGAGTTCGGCCTGTTTCCTACAAGTTGATCCAGAGGAAGGCAAAAAACCCCTGTGAGGCAGAAGCCAATTTTCCGCACTTAAGGGGAAAAAAAATTCCTTCCCGACTCCAATCAGGCAATCAGAATAACTCCCTGGATCAACGACACCTCTCTAGTAGCTGTAGCCTGTAATATTATTACACTCCAGAAATACATCCAGGCCCCTCTTGAATTCCTTTATTGTACTCACCATCACCACCTCCTCAGGCAGAGTGTTCCATTGTCTCACTGCTCTTACAGTGAAGAATCCCTTTCTATGTTTGTGTACAAACCTTCTTTCCTCCAGATGCAGAGGATGTCCCCTCGTCACAGTCACAGTCCTGGGGATAAATAGATGATGGGATAGATCTCTGTACTGACCCCTGATATATTTATACATAGTTATTAGATCTCCCCTTAGTCGTCTTTTTTCTAAAGTGAATAACCCTAATTTTGATAACCTTTCAGGGTACTGTAGATTCCTCATTCCAGTTATTACTTTAGTTGCCCTCCTCTGAACCTTCTCCAGCTCTGCTATGTCTGCCTTGTTCACAGGAGCCCAGAACTGTACACAGTACTCCATGTGTGGTCTGACTAGTGATTTGTAAAGTGGTAGGACTATGTTCTCATCACGGGCATCTATGCCCTTTTGATGCAACCCATTATCTTATTGGCCTTGCCAGTAGCTGCCTGACACTGGTTTTTGCAGCTTAATTTGCTGTTTATTAAAATTCCTAGATCCTTTTCCATGTCAGTGTTACCGAGTGTTTTACTATTTAATATGTACGGGTGACTTGCATTTTTCCTTCCCATGTGCATAACTTTACATTTGTCAGTGTTAAACCTCATCTGCCATTTCTCTGCCCAAGCCTCCAATCTATCCAGATCCCTCTGTAGCAGAAAACTGTCCTCTTCAGTGTTAATTACTTTACACAGTTTAGTGTCATCTGCAAAAATAGATATTTTTCTGTGCAGGCCTTCTACAAGATCATTAATAAATATATTGAAGAGAATAGGGCCCAATACTGACCCCTGAGGTACCCCACTAGTGACAGTGACCCAATCTGAGTATCTACCGTTAATAACCACCCTCTGTTTTCTGTCACTAAGCCAGTTACTTACCCACATACAGACATTTTCTCCCAGTCCGAGCATCTTTATTTTATATACTAACCTTTTATGAGGTACGGTGTCAAATACTTTGGAGAAGTCCAAATCTTTTTCCTTACAAGATTGTAGTCTTCAGTTCAAAATTCACATATAAAACAATGCCCGACCTGGGTTTGCATCCTGCTTCATCTGGGGCATCCTGAAGCAGCCAGATTTACTGTAACTTGTACCAAAAACTGGTGTAAGCTTTAGCTGAAGTCTACGCCAGCCCCTGGCTAGTGTAGATGTCAATATCTGCCACACAGCAGGGTAGAGATGTGCCAAATTTTTTAAGAGGAATCTGCCTCCTAATAAATTATGCACATATCACTCCAGCGTAGGGAGATCAAGACTAGCTTATGGGTACGCCCATCTTGATAAATGTCTCTCACTGTGTCCAAGATTACTCCATGACAAAATAGTGTTTCATCTGGGAAGATGACCGTAAATGATCCATTGTTGGTCATGTATAGTGTTGAGCGCGAATATTCAAATAGCGAATTTTTAGCGCGAATATCGGCACTTCGCTAATTCGCAAATATTTCAAATATAGCGCTATAAATTCGCTATTTCGAATATTGTTTTTTTTTTTTTTAGTTATATTTTATTCTTTATTGTTCTTACCTGTCCTGAGAATTCCTGGCTTCCTGGCTGCTCTAGTCAGTGCCCGTTGCCGCTTCTGCCGACTTCCGTGCTCATGGAGCGTCCCCATCACCATGGGAACGTCTCCATATACTAAAATGTACTGTCGGATTTGAGAATTACGTTGAAATCGCAATGCGATCAATTCAAGTTATATTAATCGCATTGCGATTACAACTTAGCAGAGCACTGCTATCTTACATATTAGGCTAGAATTAACGAATATGGAATATAACAGCAGTGCTAAGTAGAAATCGCAATGCGATTACTTCAAGTTACATTAATCGCATTGCAATTTCAATTAGCACTGCTATAATATATTCCATATTCGTAAACTTCGTTAATTCTAGCAAGCTGACCCATTATAAACCCAGCTCTAAGTTGAAATCGCAATGCGATTAATATAACTTGAAGTAATCGCATTGCGATTTCTACTTAGCACTGCTGCTATATTCCATATTCGTTAATTCTAGCCTAACATGTAAGATAGCAGTGCTAAGTTGTCATCGCAATGCGATTAATATAACTTGAATTAATCGCATTGCGATTTCAACAGACATGGTTTACTATGGTTGCTAAAACGAAGATGGAGAATACTTCGTTATCTTCGTTTTAAGGAATATGACGAATACATTCGTCATATTCGCTAATTCTACCAAGCCAACCATAGTAAACCAGGTCTAAGTAGAAATCGCAATGCGATTAATTCAAGTTATATTAATCGCATTGCGATTTCAATGTAATTCTCAAATCCGACAGTACATTTTAGTATGGAGACGTTCTTGGCTTGGTAGAATTAGCGAATATGACGAATGTATCCGTCATATTCCTCAAAACGAAGATAACGAAGTATTCTCCATCTTCGTTTTAGCAACCTATTCGTCAACTTCGCTAATTCTAGCAATCAAATAGGAGGGTTGACTATAGAGACAGCTGTGTTTAATTCGCTATGTGATTTTATTACTTTGCTTTTTTTAATAGAATAATTATATTACTTGATAATTATCATAATTATTCTATTTATTAAAAAAATAATTATATAATCGCATAGCGAATTAAACACAGCGGTCTCTATAGTCAACCCTCCTATTTGATTGCTAGAATTAGCGAAGTTGACGAATAGGTTGCTAAAACGAAGATGTAGAATACTTTGTTATCTTCGTTTTGAGGAATATGACGAATACATTTGTCATATTCGTCATCTTCGCTATAATTCTAGATATGAAACCAATGGGAAAGTAGCCTAAGTTAAAATCGCAATACTCGATTATTTAAATCGCATATTAATCGCGATAACTAGAATAATGACGAATATTCGATTTCGACGAATATGAAACGAATATTCATTCGAATATTCGCAAATTTCGTCGAAATCGAATATGGCACCTGCCGCTCATCACTAGTCATGTACCCTTTATTTGACCATCCATATTCCAAGAGCACTGCTAGGCTAAGAATAGTCAGTGAAAACCACTGACAAAACACCATGTTCTATCAGGGGTTTTCACAGATCTACGGTCTTCAACGAGTATGCTCGGTCTGTATCAAAGACCAAACTAGTCCATGTCTGTTGTTTTTCCACTGGCCATGGGACAAGAACAAGGATCTGTGAATGAATACATTAAAATCAATGGATTTTTGTGCTACCTTATTCATTGAAGTGTAAATAAGCCGAGATCTGGGATCCTTGGGAAAAAAAGGAAATAGAAGTAATCAGTCTAGAGATATCCCAGTAGGCTCACACGCTTTAGATGTTGATCCATTAGCATACCTTTAACACGTGACTGACCTGTCTACCTTTCATTTAAGGCCTAATTCACACGTCCGCAAAATGGATCCGCATCCCATCCGCAATTTTGCGGAAGGGGTGCAGACCCATTCATTTCAAAGGGGCAGGAATGGATGTGGACAGCACACTATGTGATGTCCGCATCCGCATTTCCGCATCCGCGTTTCCGTTTCCACAAAAAGATAGAACATGTCCTATTCTTGTCCGCAATTGCAAGGCATTCTCTATATAGTGCCAGCAATGTGCGGTCCGCAAAATGCGGAATGCACATTGCAGCCGTCCGTGTTTTGCGGATCCGTGTTTCCTTGTTTCCGCAAAACACACTACGGACGTGTGAATTAGGCCTAATTGTCTTTCCCCACGCGGATCCTGAAGCTTTGTTAGATTGGAGCTGGTGAGTCATTTATTTGACAACTTTAAGTGTAAAACATGTGACCTTCTTACTATTGGAATGTTGCATTATTACTACGGAGCTTGAGTATTAAGCACAGTCAGCTCTACTGATTTATGCTTTTCACTGGTGTCTATTTGTTATGATTAATTTCTCCCCCCCATCCACTTCCTTCCCCACCTTCCCACTTTCCACCCCCCTCCCCTTGTTACCTGCCTCAGACCTACACCCCCCCCCCCCTCACACTCTTCTTACCCCTCTTCCCCTTTTTCTATGTTTTGATAACATCAATGATATGCCTTACTAGCAGATTTGTTCAGTTTCCTGAGCTCTTAACTAATGTCCGCCAATACCGATAATGATAATATGCTTGTACCTTCATCATTGACTTGCTATTTACATTCTGTACTTTTAATTTTGCACTTTGTTTGTTATATTGGAAAATTTCAATAAAAATAATTTTAAAAAGAAAAAAAGAAGTGTAAATAAGCCTTTAAACTTCCTGATGGAGCTGCTGTCAGGAAGTCTACAACACTCTCGCCCTACACTGCCCCGGAATAAAAAAGCCTGCAGGGGATGGACACTGCCCCTCTACCAGCTCAGCATCAGAGACATTATAATTCCAGTGGAAGGCACCAGGTATGTTGACTGTACATTTTAAACTCCAGCTGCCTGCAGCCACCACTAAAGGGAACTTATTATTAAGCTCAATGTATAAAAAGCAAAATGTAAACTCCTAAACTCCTTTTGGAACCGCTTTGTGTTTCCAAATTTTTAAACTTAAATATTTTTTAATACTTTCCTTCATATGCAAAGTCCATTCAGTAACTAGTTGTGCAGTCAATGTTCCATTTTTTATTTTTATTTTGAATTGCCAGCATCCATTTCTTCAGTTGTACTAATTCATGTGACTGAAATATGACTCTTTGACTCAAGCAGCATCTTTACGTGGACTGGATGTCAGGCTCCCTAATGCATGCCTATCAGATGCACATTAAGAATCTCATAGGCATGCATAGAAAGCCTGACCTCCAATCCACAGTGAAGAAGCTGCTTGATAAGAAAATTAACTGCACAACTATTTCCTGGAGAAATACATTTCCTGGATTGCTTCTTTAATTCTATTTTTACTTACAATTACAATTGCTAGATATATTTTGAGAAAATAGTCAGCACTGAATTTTGGACCTAAAACAGCATGGTGTTAAAATGTGGAGATCACTAAAAGATATCTCCAAGGGTATTTCAAACATCCAGCCATACACCCACTTAAAGGGGTTCTCCAGCAGTTAATACTGAAGACTAAAGATGAGCGACTTATTCAAAAAGTCACAAAGCTCGTTTCTTGTAAGTAGTGGGTGCAATGAAAGAAAACACTGCTCCCCATCATTGTACCCCTCAGATTCATAGTTAGTCATTCGTGGCATCATAATAACAGAGTGTTAAATTAAAAAGAAAAAAAAATCATACTTACCTCATCCATTTGCTTGAGATAGGCTGGCTGCACCCATGAAGATCTGGCATGAAATCTCGCGTGGCCTGTGATGAGGTCATCACCCCCGGCTGGTGTGGTGACATCATACGTCACTGCGCACAGGATTTCATGCAAGATCTTCAAGCAAGATGGTGGCGGCAAATGGATGGGGTAAGTATAATTCTTTAGTTTTTTACACAATTTCAGGTCAAATCTATTTGCTACCATGAAGTACGATTAAATACGGCTTTGTGGAGAATCAAATTTATCCTGAAATTTGCATCGAGTTCGCTCAATACTACTGATGACCGACATATCTGATCGGCAGGGTCCGACAACCAGCACTCCTGCTAATCAGCTGTTTGAAGAGGAGGCGGCACTCCTCTTTACACTGCCCCTTCACTACACTGCACCTCCTCTCAGAAGTGGATTGTAATTCAAGTATCTGCTCCATTTAAGTGAGCGGGTACTTGTATTACACAGCCATTTTATTACAGCTGTGTAGGCTGTACCCAATGTCACTACATTAAGGTGAGGTGGAGGGCTCCTAGGGTGCCAACATTATGGAAGCCCCAGGGTACGTGTCCTCCCTATAATTTGGCCTCCATTCTCAGAACTAAAGTGTACCTGCAGACTACCAAAATAAAACTTAAAAAAAAAGTAACACGGCATTTGAAGGCAGTTTAATACGTCACGCTAAAATATTTTTTCCACTGAGATACTGTACTCTGGCTTGGTGGCATTTGGCATACAACATGTTCAATTCCATACTTCCCAACTTTGAAAAAGCCCAAGGAGGGACATTATTAGCCATGCGCATAGTGTGCCGCAGCAATTTTTTTTACACTAAGACACGCCTCTAACTTTGCCCAATGTCTATCTATACATGCCCAAATCCTGCTGTAACATAACATGAATTCAAAAGATTTGAGAATGAATAAACTTTATTCACTAAACTTAGTGAATAAATACATTTACTAAATGTGATTAAATACTGTATTTTTTGCCTTATAAGACGCACCGGCCCATAAGATGCACCTAGGTTTTTGAGGAGGAAAATAAGAAACAAAAATATTTTGAACCAAAATGTGTGCTTTTGGTGGGTTTTTAACTAATGGGGGATCTGTGGATGACACTATTATGGGGATCTGTGGATAACATGGTTACGGAGGGGATCTGTGGATGACGCACTGTTATCGGGGACCTGTGGATGACGCACTGTTATGGGGGAACTGTGGATGACGCACTGTTATGGGGGAACTGTGGATGACACTGTTATGGGGATCTGTGTATGGCACTGTTATGGGGATCTGTAGAGGATACTGTTATGGGGATCTGTGTCATCCACAGGTTCCCCCTATAACAGTGTCCCTGTGAGTAAATGACCCCCAATACAGGGGGTGGGGGCCGGCATCTGGTGTTTTAATGTCAGCGGGGCCCGGTGCAGTCACTGTATTCTATTACACTGGGCCCCGCTCACTGAAGTATTCATATGTAATGTGTAGGCATTAAACTATAGCAATCCTCTGCAGCACTTACTTGAAATTCCCGTAGCAGGCAGGCCGGGTGGCAGCGTAAAGTCACTCACTACGTCACTCGCCTGCTTCATTCATAAAGTTGGAGAAGTTTAATGCCTACACATTACATATGAATACTACAGTAAGCGGGGCCCGGTATAATAGAATACAGTGACTGCACTGGGCCCCGCTGCTATTACAACACCAGATGCCAGCCCCCAGCCCCTCCTCCCTTCCCACTGATACATCGCCGGCTGCGCTGTGCAGCATCGCAGCCGGTGGGGTTTCAGTGTTAGCAGAGTTAGCATTCGCCCCATAACTCACACTGCCATTTTCCCCCCACTTTTGGAGGGGGGGGGGATGCGTCTTATAGGGTGAAAAATACGGTATATGATTACAGAAACAAATCACATACAGAATAATAAAATGTAAATAAACATCACTGGCCTAAATATGGGGTATGGATCCAGTCGATCATGGTATAACACATGGCTGTCTACCACGTTATAACACCTGGCCAACACCCCAGGATGTACAAGAGATCAATACTTACATCCTACCTAGGATGAAGTTCCAGGTCGAATCCCCATTAATTGTTAGTGCAGACCACAGTTATTGCCATCAACCCCTCCTCCAGTGTGCATTACGCATGTCTCTGAGATCACTCAGGAAAGCACAATGGAGGATGAGTAATATCTCTAACCCACTACATTACAAGGCACATCATTACACAAAATAGTAGTAATAAAAGGGAACAGAATTAAAGTGACAGAACCAATCAGTACTTTAAAAATACCCTTAACATACACCCGGCCGGTCCTCTTTGTGTCGCCACATAATATAATGCCGCCTTAGTGCCCACTTCACAGTAGTTATACCTCATTAGTTCCTTCACACAGTAGTTATGCTCCCTTAGTGACCCCACAAAGTAGAATGCTCAGTTTAGTGCCCCCCACAGAGTAGGTCTGTCACCTGTTATATACAGCATACAGGCTCTCCCCAGAAGCAGGTTCTATAAAGTGACTTCATTAAGCATGCTGAGCACTAGAGAGCAGGGAGCAGGAAATCCCAACCATCCCCTGGCCTCTGTGCTCTGATATTCATCTCTACAGACACTCTGAGAATGCTGGCAGTTGAATGGTGGAGCAGGGAGTGAATGGCTCCTAAGGACACAGAGACAGTTGAGAGCAGGGCATTCCACAGAAATCTGTAACTGTCCTGTCAGACCTAAGACAGTTGGGAGGTATATATACAGCCCATCATCATACACACTTTTCTGATCTACAATCTCACTGATGGTGAAGTCAATACAAATAATGAATACATGAATATATCAGTGCCATTTCTGTATTACTATCATTTGATTTAACTTCCAACTCCTCTGTCTCTGCACTAATATAACTAATTATTGACCCACTGCTGATGAATAAAACCGGAAAATGATGCAGATTTATGTGGTGATTTTACAGGGTGTGTTACAGGGAGGAGAGGCTGGGACACTCACATTACTTCTGACCTCTTCCTCTGACCGCTGTATGTTCAGTGACTGCTGCTCTGCCATCTCTCTACCCCTGCACCGCACACAGGTCACTGAGCCTGAGCACAGAGTGGGCCTGTCAGCTACTCCATTAATAATGGTGTTCTCCAGATGCACATAGTGCCAACCCCTGCCCTATACACTCCATGCTGCCATTGTGGAAGAGAGCATCGCGTATTATATAATGAAGAAAATATTTGTTCACTCGCTCAGCGTGACATGCTGACTCTGGCTGCAATGCACAGTGAACGGGTTGTGGCCGAGGGGAGAACAGGGATCAGCACATAGCAGGACATTCAGCACACTGCCCAGGACAGCAGGACACAGCCTGATCTGAGACGGTTGGGAGCTATGCATTCCTCCTTCTTGATTAATGTTTGCAATGATTATGGAATTAAAATATCCAGTTTGTGTCCCTTTTATTCCATCTTTCAGTTACATGCGTTTTTCTAAATTGCTGTGATTTTTTAAATACCTTTTTATAACCTAGGCATATTTTTATCAGCAAGTAGTGTTGAGCGAACAGTTCGAGCATAGTTCGGGTTCGTACCGAATTTTGGGGTGTTCGGAACATGGACCCGAACCCGAACATTTTCAAAAAAGTTCGGGTTCAGGTTCGGGTCCGTTGTTTGGCGATTACTTCCCGCTTTCTGAAGGGCTGCACAGCAGCCAATCAGCTAGCGGTTTACTTCTTGCCCTAAGAGCCCATCACAGCCATGCCTACTAATGGCATGGCTGTGATTGGCTAAGTGCAGCATGTGACCCAGCCTCTATTTAAGCTGGAGTCACGTAGCGCCGCACGTCACACTGCTCTGATTAGTGTAGGGAGAGGACGCAGCTTCTATGAGGGCGAGATTAGGCAGGGAAAAGTCAGCAACAGCACCTAATGAACTGATCGATCTACAGCTGTGAATGATTGAAATTCTGCTAGTTACTTGCTCACTGGTTTTTAGGCTGCACAGAGCGTTTTTCTGTCACTTATTTTCTGGGGTGATCGGTGGCCATTTTGTGACTTGTGGTGCACCAGAACAAGCTGCCACCAAGTCCATCAATCCATCAATACTAGTTTTTTTTTTTTTTTTGCTATATCCTACATCAGGGGCTTGGCTGTGCTAATTGTCACCCCTAGAAACTCAGGATAGCAATTTCTATATTTTAATAAGGGGTTAAATACAATTGCCCAAATACCAATCCCCTAAATCTGGTGTTCCAGCTTTGGATAGCCAAGTATAATACTGTCTGCTCTCTGGCAAAGGATAGATTATTTTCTGTGGTGAAATTCTATTGCCAAAATAGCAATACCATAAATCAGTGGTTTCAGCTGTGGCTGGCCAAGTTTCATAGTGTCCGCAAAAACATATATTTTGTTGTGGGGTGAAATTCAATTGCCAAAATAGCAATACCCTGAATCTGCTGTCCCAGCTGTTGCAGGCCAAATGTTAATCTGTCCGTAAAGGGGTATATTTTGTTGTGGGGTGAAATTCAATTGCCAAAATAGCAATACCATAAATCAGTGGTTTCAGCTGTGGCTGGCCAAGTTTCATAGTGTCCTGCAAAGGATATATTTTGTTCTGGGGTGAAATTCAATTGCCAAAATAGCAATACCCTGAATCTGGTGTTCGATCTGTTGCAGGCCAATTTTAAATCTGTCCATAAAAGGATACCTTTCATCCACGGCCTAAATACTAGCCCTAAAAGAGATATTCCCCTAAATCAGTGGTTACTGCTGCGCCTGGATTAGTGTAATACGTTACATAAATAAATAGGCAGATTGTGTTAGGTGCCTGTAAAAAAAGGCCTGAATTTGAAATCAATACATTGGGCCAAATATTTTTTTTCTTATTGTGGTGCTTGGTGAACAGTAACAATCAGTAAAACATCTAGTAAGAGACGCAGACGCGGTCGTGGTGGTGTTAGTGTACCCTCTTGTGCTGGGAGAGGACGTGGCCATTCTGCCACAGCCACACGTCCTAGTGAACCAACTACCTCAGGATCCAGTACCCGCCAGAATTTACAGCCGTTCTAAGGATGGTAAGGCCTGAGCAGGTACAAGCGCTAGTCAATTGGGTGGCCGACAGTGGATCCAGCATGTTCACAACATTATCTCCCACCCAGTCTTCTGCAGAAAGCGCACAGGTGGCACCTGAAAACCAAGCCCATCAGTCTGTCACATCACCCCCATGCATATCAGGGAAACTGTCTGAGCCTCAAGTTATGCAGCAGTCTCTTATGCTGTTTGAAGACTCTGCTGGCAGGGTTTCCCAAGGGAATCCACCTAGCCCTTCCCCAGTAGTGGAAGACAGAATGCACTGATGCACAACCACTGATGTTTCCTGATGATGAGGACATGGGAATACCACCTCATCGGAGTCCGCCACGGCCAGGGACGCGATATCTCCCTATCTGCACACTGGGTAAATGTAGTGGCGGCTGGGCCCCAGGCGGAGAGTTCCTTGGCGCACGTCCTTCCGCCACCATGGATCGCAGGGCATCATTCATTGCCTCCTGTAGCCTCCTCCTCCTACTCGGTTCCTCCTTCTCTGCTTCCACCAGCTCATCCAGTCAGCCACACACCTTCACCACCAACTTCAGCACAGCCCGGGGTAAACGTCAGCAGGCCATTCTGAAACTCATATGTTTGGGGGGACAGGCCCCACACCGCGCAGGAGTTGTGGCGGGGTATTGAACAACAGACCGACCAGTGGTTTCTGCCGGTGGGCCTCAAGCCCGGCCTAGTGGTGTGCGATAATGGGCGAAATCTCGTCACAGCTCTGGGACTAGCCAGTTTGACGCACATCCCTTGCCTGGCGCATGTGCTGAATTTGGTGGTGCAGAAGTTCATTCACAACTACCCCGACATGTCAGAGCTGCTGCATAAAGTGCGGGCCGTCTGTGCGCGCTTCAGGTGTTCACATCCTGCCGCTGCTCGCCTGTCTGCGCTACAGCGGAACTTCGGCCTTTCCGCTCACCGCCTCATATGCGACGTGCCCACCAGGTGGAACTCCACCTTGCACATGCTGGAGAGACTGTGCGAGCAGCAGCAGGCCATAGTGGAGTTTCAGCTGCAGCACGCACGCGTCAGTCGCACTGCAGAACAGCACCACTTCACCACCAATGATTGGGCCTCCATGCGAGACCTGTGTGCCCTGTTGCGCTGTTTCGAGTACTCCACCAACATGGCCAGTGGCGATGACACCGTTATCAGCGTTACAATACCACTTCTATGTCTCCTTGAGAAAACGCTTAGGGCGATGATGGAAGAGGAGGTGGCCCAGGAGGAGGAGGAGGAGGAGGATGAGGGGTAATTTTTAGCACTTTCAGGCCAGTCTGTTAGA
This sequence comes from Bufotes viridis, assembly GCA_033119425.1. Taxonomy (NCBI): domain Eukaryota; kingdom Metazoa; phylum Chordata; class Amphibia; order Anura; family Bufonidae; genus Bufotes; species Bufotes viridis. The sequence continues at coordinate 78,478,589 of CM065591.1, forward strand.
AGTGGCTCAGAGGGAGGTTTTTTGCAACAGCAGAGGCCAGGTACAAATGTGGCCAGCCAGGGTCCACTACTGGAGGACGAGGAGGATGAGGAGGAGGTGGAGGAGCATGAGGATGAAGCAGGTTCACAGCGGGGTGACACCCGACACAGCTCAGGCCCATCACTGGTGCCTCCCACAGAGGACAGCTTGTCCTTACCTCTGGGGAGCCTGGCACACATGAGCGACTACATGCTGCAGTGCCTGCGTAACGACAGCAGAGTTGCCCACATTTTAACGTGTGTGGACTACTGGGTTGCCACCCTGCTGGATCCCCGGTACAAAGACAATGTGCCCACCTTACTTCCTGCACTGGAGCGTGATAGGAAGATGCGCAAGTACAAGCGCACGCTGGTAGACGCGCTCCTGAGAGCATTCCCAAATGTCACAAGGGAACAGGTGGAAGCCCAAGGCGAAGGCAGAGGAGGAGCAAGAGGTCGCCAAAGCAGCTGTGTCACGGCCAGCTCCTCTGAGGGCAGGGTTAGCATGGCAGAAATGTGGAAAAGTTTTGTCTCCACGCCACAGCTAACTGCACCACCACCTGATACGGAGCGTGTTAGCAGGAGGCAGCATTTCACTAACATGGTTGAACAGTACGTCTGCACACCCCTCCACGTACTGACTGATGGTTTGGCCCCATTCAACTTCTGGGTCTCCAAATTGTCCACGTGGCCAGAGTTAGCATTTTATGCCTTGGAGGTGCTGGCCTGCCCGGCGGCCAGCGTTTTGTCTGAACGTGTATTCAGCACGGCAGGGGGCGTCATTACTGACAAACGCAGCCGCCTGTCCACAGCCAACGTGGACAAACTGACGTTCATAAAAATGAACAGGGCATGGATCCCACAGGACCTATGCCTCCCTTGTGCAGAATAGACATTTATAACTGCCTTCCCCTCAAACATGTATTCTTGTACTCCGAGGCACTTCTTTATTGAATCCTCATTTTTTTAACTTTCCCATGATCTTGCGGTGCAACCCAAAGTTGAATGAACCTCTCCTCTGTCTGGGTGCTGGGGCCGAAATAACTGAAAGTGGCCTTCTCCAGTGGTGGGTGATATGACGCATGATTCCTTGCTGTGGGACCTCTCTCCTCTGTCTGGGTGCTGGGCCGAAATAACTGAAAGTGGCCTTCTCCAGTGGTGGGTGATATGATGTATGATTCCTTGCTGTGGGACCTCTCTCCTCTGTCTGGGTGCTGGGGCCGAAATAACTGAAAGTGGCCTTCTCCAGTGGTGTGTGATATGACGCATGATTCCTTGCTGTGGGACCTCTCTCCTCTGTCTGGGTGCCTGGCCTAAATAACTGAAAGGCCAGGCAAACATATGGAAATGACATTGATGGTGACAATATCATTGAGGTAGTGGTTACAATCAACTGCAGCACACAAAAAAACTTTTGACATGTAACCAAATGCATAGCAGTGTAACAATCTCTTTTTGTTGTTTTTTACACCACTGTTTCGTGACTTTGATCTGTTGCTGTTAGAGAAGAGCAAATTTTTTAAAAATTAGTTTCGCTGGTTCGACAAAGTTTTGGGGAAAATAATAAATTTGCGATTAATTATGTTAAAAATGGCTATTTCCTGGCTGCACAGAGCCTTTATAGTGGTGTAGAACACTGTGCCTTGCAGTAACACACATATGGAGTCTGCTTTGGTAGTGAAATAATAATGTGAGTCCATATGACATGCAGATGACAGGCGTTGCACTAAGAATCACTGCATACTTCACTGATTTGGGCAGTCACAGGGCCAAAACTGACCAAATAAATCACGTATGAACTCAACCTTAGGCCTCTTTCACACAGGCGTCGCGTGTGAGGGCTGGACAAGATGCGGGTGCGTTGCAGAAAAATGCGCCATTTTTAAAAGCGAGTGCAAAGCGTTTTAATGCATTTAAAGCAGCATGAGGAGGCCACAGAGTGGCACAATGACAGTGTGGAGGTGGAGGCAGCATCAGGAGGCCCCAGAGTGGCAAGGTGACCTAGTGTGGATGTGGCAGCAGCATGAGGAGGCCACAGAGTGTCAAGGTGACATAGTGTAGAGGTGGCAGCAGCATGAGGAGACCACAGAGTAGCCCAATGACAGTCTGGAGGTGGCGGCAGCATCAAAAGGCTGCAGAGTGGCACAATGACATAGTGTGGAGGTGGAAGCAGCATGAGAAGACCACAGAGTGGCACAATGACAGAATGTGTTGGTGGCAGCAGCATGAGGAGACCACACAGTGCCAGAATGACAGAGTCTGCAGGTGACGGCAGCATTAGGAGGCCACAGAGTGGCAAAATGACAGGGTTTGAAGGTGGCAAGAGCATGACAAGACCACAGACTGGCACAATGACAGAGTCTGGAGGTGATGGCAGCATCAGGACATACTGTGGAGGTGGGTGGCAATACCAGGGTGGGTGAAAGAAAGAGCTCTTGGCATCAGATGTGTGGCATCAGGCGGGTGACAGCATCAGAAGAGTAGCTGAGGCAGGTAGCCAGAAGAAATCGGTCTCTTTTGTCAAAGTGTTGGTGTGGCACCATGGATGATCCAGTGGTGGGTGATATGACGCATGATTCCTTGCTGTGGGACCTCTCTCCTCTGTCTGGGTGCTGGGTCCGAAATAACTGAAAGTGGCCTTCTCCAGTGGTGGGTGAAATGACGCATGATTCCTTGCTGTGGGACCTCTCTCCTCTGTCTGGGTGCTGGGGCCGAAATAACTGAAAGTGGCCTTCTCCGGTGGTGGGTGATATGACGCATGATTCCTTGCTGTGGGACCTATCTCCTCTGTCTGGGTGCTGGGCCGAAATAACTGAAAGTGGCCTTCTCCAGTGGTGGGTGATATGACGCATGATTCCTTGCTGTGGGACCTGTATCCTCGGTCTGGGTGCTGGGCCGAAATAACTGAAAGTGGCCTTCTCCAGTGGTGGGTGATATGACGGATGATTCCTTGCAGTGGGACCTGTATCATTGGTCTGGTTGCTGGGCCGAAATAACTGAAAGTGGCCTTCTCCAGTGGTGGGTGATATGACACATGATTCCTTGCAGTGGGACCTGTATCCTCGATCTGGGTGCTGGGCCAAAATAACTGAAAGTGGCCTTCTCCAGTGGTGGGTGATATGACTCATGATTCCTTGTTGTGGGACCTCTCTCCTCTGTCTGGGTGCTGGGGCCGAAATAACTGAAAGTGGCCTTCTCCAGTGATGGGTGATATGACGCATGATTCCTTGCTGTGGGACCTCTCTCCTCTGTCTGGGTGCCTGGCCTAAATAACTGAAAGTGGCCTTCTCCAGTGGTGGGTGATATGATGCATGATTCCTTGCTGTGGGACCTCTCTCCTCTGTCTGGGTGCTGGGGCTGAAATAACTGAAAGTGGCCTTCTCCAGTGGTGGGTGATATGACGCATGATTCCTTGCAGTGGGACCTGTATCCTCGGTCTGGGTGCCTGGCCGAAATAACTGAAAGTGGCCTTCTCCAGTGGTGGGTGATATGACGGATAATTCCTTGCAGTGGGACCTGTATCCTTGGTCTGGGTGCTGGGTCGAAATAACTGAAAGTGGCCTTCTCCAGTGGTGGGTGATATGACGCATGATTCCTTGCAGTGGGACCTGTATCCTCGATCTGGGTGCTGGGCCGAAATAACTGAAAGTGGCCTTCTCCAGTGGTGGGTGATATGACGCATGATTCCTTGCTGTGGGACCTCTCTCCAATTGATATTGGTTATTTTTTATTTATTTTATTTTATTTTAATTCATTTCCCTATCCACATTTGTTTGCAGGGGATTTACCTACATTTTCTGCCTTTTGCAGCCCTCTAGCCCTTTCCTGGACTATTTTACAGTCTTTTTAGTGCCTAAAAGTTCGGGTCCCCATTGACTTCAATGAGGTTCGGGTTCGGGATAAAGTTCAGGTCGAGTTCGGATCCCGAACCCGAACATTTTCGGGAAGTTCGGCCGAACTTCCCGAACCCGAACTACCAGGTATTCACTCATCTCTATCAGCAAGGAGTAAGTATGTCCCTAAAATCCATTTTCATTCAGTCTTATTCAGAAGACAGTACAATTAGAAATAAACATTTGGAAATGACATTGATGGTGACAATATCATTGAGGTAGTGGTTACAATCAACTGCAGCACACAAAAAAACTTTTGACATGTAACCAAATGCATAGCAGTGTAACAATCTCTTTTTGTTGTTTTTTCCACCACTGTTTCGTGACTTTGATCTGTTGCTGTTAGAGAAGAGCGAATTTTTTAAAAATTAGTTTCGCTGGTTCGACAAAGTTTTGGGGAAAATAATAAATTTGCGATTAATTATGTTAAAAAATGGCTATTTCCTGGCTGCACAGAGCCTTTATAGTGGTGTAGAACACTGTGCCTTGCAGTAACACACATATGGAGTCTGCTTTGGTAGTGAAATAATAATGTGAGTCCATATGACATGCAGATGACAGGCGTTGCACTAAGAATCACTGCATACTTCACTGATTTGGGCAGTCACAGGGCCAAAACTGACCAAATAAATCACGTATGAACTCAACCTTAGGCCTCTTTCACATAGGCGTCGCGTGTGAGGGCCGGACAAGATGCGGGTGCGTTGCAGAAAAATGCGCCATTTTTAAAAGCGAGTGCAAAGCGTTTTAATGCATTTAAAGCAGCATGAGGAGGCCACAGAGTGGCACAATGACAGTGTGGAGGTGGAGGCAGCATCAGGAGGCCCCAGAGTGGCAAGGTGACCTAGTGTGGATGTGGCAGCAGCATGAGGAGGCCACAGAGTGTCAAGGTGACATAGTGTAGAGGTGGCAGCAGCATGAGGAGACCACAGAGTAGCCCAATGACAGTCTGGAGGTGGCGGCAGCATCAAAAGGCTGCAGAGTGGCACAATGACATAGTGTGGAGGTGGAAGCAGCATGAGAAGACCACAGAGTGGCACAATGACAGAATGTGTTGGTGGCAGCAGCATGAGGAGACCACACAGTGCCAGAATGACAGAGTCTGCAGGTGACGGCAGCATTAGGAGGCCACAGAGTGGCAAAATGACAGGGTTTGAAGGTGGCAAGAGCATGACAAGACCACAGACTGGCACAATGACAGAGTCTGGAGGTGATGGCAGCATCAGGAGGCCACAGAGTGGCAAGGTGACATACTGTGGAGGTGGGTGGCAATACCAGGGTGGGTGAAAGAAAGAGCTCTTGGCATCAGATGTGTGGCATCAGGCGGGTGACAGCATCAGAAGAGTAGCTGAGGCAGGTAGCCAGAAGAAATCGGTCTCTTTTGTCAAAGTGTTGGTGTGGCACCATGGATGATCTAGTTGTCTTATGCATCAGGCATTGGTGGGTGGAAATCCTGGCTGATCTACACCTGATTCATCTTGATGCAATGTCCCACTATGTGCTATATGTGGGCACTTTAAACTCTTGCTATATGTCATAGCAAAAGAAGCCAGTTTCACATAAAGAATTTCACCACTAAGTACTTCAGTCCATACCGCAAAAGGAGGTGTACATTCACCCATATATTTTCCGAAAAAAAGCTAGTGTCACATAAAGAATTTCGCCACTAAGTACTTCAGTCCATACCGCAAAAGGAGGAGTACAATCATCCATCAATTTTCCCGAAGGAAACATGGTTGAAATAAAAATATTTACCAATGAAAGGATAATGGAATTCAGTTCATACAGAATATCCCCCATCAATTTTCTCCCAAAAAACCTGTTTCGAATAAAAAATTTCACCACTATGTAATTCTGTCCATCCCGCGAAAAGTGCTTCACAAAATATAACTGCACCGCTGAACGGCAATTAGGCCCAGTTTTTTTTCTATTTGTAAGGCTTTTCAACAAAAAAGTGCAACGATAAAAGGTGAATATATTTGTATTTTGCCAGTAATACACGGCAAACTGGGCTGTAAAATATCTCCCTGCACTGGTGAACGGCAATTAAGCCCATTTTGTTTCTATTTTTGCAAAAAAGGTTTTCTAACAGATAAGTGCAACGATGAAAGGCGAATATATTTGTATTTCACCAGTAATACACAGCAAACTGGACTGTAAAATATCTCCCTGCACTGGTTTATGTCAATTAGGCCCAATTTTTTTCTATTTTTACACAAAAGGCTTTTCAACAGTTAAGTGCAAAGATGTAAGGTGAATATATTTGTATTTCACCAGTAATACATGGCAAACTGGGCTGTAAAATATCTCCCTGCACTGCTGAACGGAAATTAGGCCTACATTTTTTTCTATTTTTACACAAAAGGCTTTTTAATAGACAAGTGCAACTATGAAAGGCAAATATATTTGTGTTTTGCCAGTAATACACGTCAAACTGGGCTGTAAAATATCTCACTGCACCACTGAGCGGCAAATATATTTTTCCTTTTTCCACTAATACACGCAAAAAAGGGCTTTAAAACAGATAACTGCACCGCTAAGCGGCAAAGATATTTTTTCTTTTTTTACTAATACACGCAAAAAAGGGCTTTAAAACAGATAATTGCACCGCTGAGCAGCATATATTTTTCCCTTTTTTCACTAATACACACAAAAAAGGACTTTAAAACAGATAACTGTACCGCTATGTGGTAAATATATATTTCCTTTTTCCACTAATACACGCAAAACAGATAACTGCACCTCTGAGCGGCAAATATATTTTACTTTTGCCACTACTACATGACAAAATGGGCTGTAATTTTTGCACTTCACCACACAACTGCTAATAAGCCCTTTTTTCCTACTAATACAAGCCAAGAAATGCTTTAGAACATATAAGTGCACCGAAAAAGGGCAAATAAATTGTATAAATATTGCCTTGTAATAAACCCTGTTAATGCCTGTATCAAACAGCACAAGCACCCTAATAAGAACGGTTTGCTAGAATTACAGAGCTGTATAATGGCAATTTGGATCCCCAGTCAGTGTAGCAAGGTGTAATCGGACTGTTCCTATTACCCAGGCTGTCACCTCCCCGACTGAACCCTGTTCAACAGAAATGCTGTGGAATGATTCCTCCCTATCCTTTCCCTACACCTTGAATATAATCTTTCCCTGTACTTGTAAATCTTTGTTTTTTAGCACAATGACGTTTTTTCTATCACTGTCCCTAGCGCCTGCAGACACATCTCTCCCTGCACTAAGTACGCTGGTGAAAGGCAGAATCTAAGATGGCCGTTGTATTTATAGGGCTGTGAGATCACAGGGCTGATTGGCTGCGTACATGGCATTATGGGTGATCTCACCTTCCCAGAAGTCCTTTCTCCATGTACTCACACGTGCAGCAGCCATTTTAGGAAAAAATGTGATTCGTTACCACGAATCGTGAGGAAATTCGGCTTTGGTGCGAATCAAGTTTTTCCTGAAATTCGGATCGAATTCCACTTTGTCAGCTTCGATTCAATCATCTCTAGTTGTATTCCCCACTAAGACATCTACTCTGGCACTGCCCCTGAAATACTCCAGAAGATAGTCAGTGGCTGGGATGCACCACCTCATGATTCTAGTTTTTCCTGCCCCAGGACTCTCTGCATGTTCTTATACTTGCCCTTCTATAAGGGGCGTACACAGAAATCATTGGGCCCCATAGCAAGAATCTGAATTGGGTCCCCCTAACTCCACCCACTACCCACCCTTGGACCATTCCACATCTAAACTCTTTGCTGCTGATGCTTAGGATTCATTCACGTAAACGCATGAATAGGTCCATATCTGTTCTGCAATTTTGTAGAACGGGTATGGACCTGTTCACTTCAATGGGGCCGCTAAAGATGGGGCCATGTGCTGTTCGCTTCCGTTGTTCTGTTCTGCGGCCCTGCAAAAAAGATAGAGCATGACCTATTCTTGTCTGCAATTGTGGACAAGAATAGGCATTTTCTGTATCCCTGTGTTTCTGGATCAACTAAATGCGGACTGTAAAGCACTGCACGGTCGTGTGAATGCACCCTTAGTGTGCACCAGGCCTCCCTCCCACTTTATGGTGCCTGAGTTGGGATGGGCACACTCTGTATGACCAATTCAACAGGAAGTAGAGTTCATGGGGAGGGGGGGCGGAACACACTTTCCTGAGTCCTCTGTATAATAATGACCCTACAGAACAGTGTCCTCCCAACCCCACAGGAACTCTGCTTGCTGCTGCTCTCTGTCTTCCACCCATGAACTTTTTATAAACAGAGTTACTGGCACTACAGCTGTTCTGACTGTGGTCAGGTGGCATTGGCACACCATAGGGGAAAGTGTTGCTGCCTGCTGAGCCGGCGGCGGTGATGCTGGGACACGGCTGTTGGAGTCCATTCTCTTCTCTGGTCTGGTGGGTGGCTGACTGAGGCAGGCAGAGTGCGTGAGCGCGGTATACAACTGCTGCCTGTGCCCACCTGCACAGTTCTGTCAGCTGAGCGAGCTGGTGCACTAGCTAATCAGTAGCAGGAGCTTTGCACTGCTAAATGCTGATTGGTCAATGCAGTGCCCAGCAGACAGAAAAGAGAGCGCTGTACTGGAATGTCACTGGCTGGGTCACACAGGGAGGAACGTTGGTGTGAGTTGTGTACACGATAGGGGAGGGGCGCTGAGCAGAGGGGAAGCAGGGCCCAGGAATCAACGGAAGACAAGCCTGCTGTGGGCCTGTGCCAATGCCCGATAGTGATCTCAATCAAAATATATAAACTGAGTCTGCAGATGTAGGGGGCCGGGCCTTCCAAGCACTCTGGGCCTCCCTGCCAGGCGCCCCATAGCAGCTGCGTGGTGTGATTATTTTAGAGGAACGCCACTGCCTTCTATGTTTGTGTCTCAAGGATCTCCCAGTAGAGTTATCTGATCAAAAGGTCCTGCTGCATATACTTAGTGCTTTAACATAATACAGTAATGGCCATTAGTGATGAGCTAATCAAAGTAAAATGAATTGACTTCGATCCGAATTTTAGGGAAAATTCAATTCATCATGAAGTCAAATTTCTTTGGGCTTCATGGTAACGAATCAATATTTCTTGTATTGGCAGTAAAGAACAAAAAAAACACATACTCGTCTCATCCATTTGCTTGCGAAGAGCCTGTTGCGACTATCTTGATTGAAGAAAACACACAAAATCTCACACCCGCTGTGGTATGACTTTACCACATCATTATGCTGGCCGGGCGAGGTGACATCATCACATCAGTGCCAAAAAATTCTGCGCATTTTCTTCAATCAAGATGGCCCGCAACTGCCTCTCCACGGGCAAATAGATGAAGTGAGTATGTATATTTTTGTTTTGAACCCCTGATTAAATCCTGAAAGACCTTAATGTGACTGTCCGATGCGGAGATCAGGGTTGAACGTGGCATCTGAGAAGTTCAATGACGGGAGCGACACGATCACCGTTCCCCACCATTATGGAATTCAATTTTTGACAAAGTAATTCATCACAAATAGAATTTCTTTGTGAACTTCGGCGAAGCAGCCAAATCAAATTTTTGAAAACTTTGCTTATCTCTATTGGCCATAATAAGCCATACTGTACATTTCTTTGGCTCTATAAAAACATGAACTATGAACATTACTTAAAACACACTGTGTAACAGCAAATAATGGCTGCCATTATCACAGTAGCATATGAACCAACTATATACTGTACGTAATAGGTCTCAATAGTCTTTAGTAGAGATGAGTGAAGTTTTGAAAAATTTGATTTGGCTGATTCGCCGAATTCTATAAAGTAATTCGTCATGAAGCGCATTGCTTTGTAAGTAGTGGGTGCAATGGCGGGGAAGGGCAATTGCGTCACACCCATCATTGAACCCCTCAGATGCTGTGTTCGTCACTGATTGCAGCATCTGAGAATAATAGTGAGGGTTTTCAGGGGTTACTTTGTTAAAAATAGATAAAAAATACCTTATCCATTGGAGCGTGAAGAGGCTGCCGCTGCCATCTTGAGGCTGCATGAAATCTCGTGCAATGCGTGATCACGCGCAAGATCTCACATAGGATCTTTGCGCTCAAATGGATGAGATAAGTATGATTTTTTTTAACACCATTTCAGGGAAAATTGATTAGTTACTACAAAGCACGAGGAAATTTGGCTTTGCGGCAAATAAAATCTTTCCTGAAATTCTGATCGAAGTCCACTTCATATACTTTGATTTGCTTAACACTAGTCTTTGGTCACATTTTTAGAGGGATCTCTCCATATGTTACACTGTGTCTGAAAAAGGAGCATGCAAAAAAATTGTCCTCTAAGTGCCACATACAGTTGCAAGAAAAAGTATGTGAACCCTTTGGAATAATATGGATTTCTGCACAAATTGGTCATAAAATGTGATCTGATCTTCATCTAAGTCACAACAATAGAAAATCACAGGCTGCTTAAACTAATAACACACAATGAATTAACAGTTACCATGTTTTTATTGAACACACCATGTAAACATTCACAGTGCAGGTGGAAAAAGTATGTGAACCCCTAGACTAATGACATCTCCAAGAGCTAATTGGAGTGAGGTGTTAGCCAACTGTAGTCCAATCAATGAGATGAGATTGGAGGTGTTGGTTACAGCTGCCCTGCCCTATAAAAAACACACACCAGTTCTGGGTTTGCTTTTCCCAAAAAGCATTGCCTGATGTGAATGATGCCTCGCACAAAAGAGCTCTCAGAAGACCAACGATTAAGGATTGTTGACTTGCATAAAGCTGGAAAGGGTTATAAAAGTATCTCCAAAAGACTTGCTGTTCATCAGTCCATGGTAAGACACATTGTCTATAAATGGAGAAAGTTCAGCACTGCTGCTACTCTCCCTAGAAGTAGAACAACAAGGCCCAGCAGCTGTGTCTTTGCAAATAGGTTTCTTTATTTCATATCCAGAATATGTCCTACATCCAGGACGCGTTTCAGCGTAAAAGCCTTTCTCAACAGGTACATCCAACAGAAAATCACAAGCTATATATGCAACAAGTACCGCCCATAGGGACATCCTCACCCTGAATGGGTGGTGCTTACTGATTTATCAATTATGTAACAAAAAAGTGATAATAACAAAAGCGACATGTGGTAGAGAGTGTTTCTACCTTGTTGAAGGATCTATAGATTCTCATCATGAAGCAGAGGTCTAGAGGATACATAAAAATGTATTAATCCGATATGTATATATACATAGCATAAGTGCATATCATAAATGAATGACCTCATAATCTCTATTTAGGCCCCTTGGGTGCAGTGCATCAAGGGTGTGTATCCAAAAGGCCTCCCGTTGGAGGAGAAGCCTTTTGATATCACCCCCTCTCCTTGGTCTCTTCACTTGTTCCAAAACTTGAAACCGTAGCTGTGCTATAGTATGTTTCAGTTTATCGAAATGGTTAGGAACTGGCAGCATCCGTTTTGTTGCCCTGATTAGTGTTGAGCGAACAGTTCGAGCATAGTTCGGGTTCGTACCGAATTTTGAGGTGTCCGGGACACAGACCCGAACCCGAACATTTTCAAAAAAGTTCGGGTTCGGATTCGTTGTTCGGTGATTACTTCCCGCTTTCTGAAGGGCTGCACAGCAGCCAATCAGCTAGCATTTTACTTCTTGCCCTAAGAGCCCATCACAGCCATGCCTACTAATGGCATGGCTGTGATTGGCCAAGTGCAGCATGTGACCCAGCCTCTATTTAAGCTGGAGTCACGTAGCGCCGCACGTCACACTGCTCTGATTAGTGTAGGGAGAGGATGCAGCTTCTGTGAGGGCGAGATTAGGCAGGGAAAAGTCAGCAACAGCACCTAATGAACTGATCGATCTACAGCTGTGAATGATTGAACTTCTGCTAGTTACTTGCTCACTGGTTTTTAGGCTGCACAGAGCGTTTTTCTGTCACTTATTTTCTGGGGTGATCAGCGGCTATTTTGTGACTTGTGGTGCACCAGAACAAGCTGCCACCAAGTCCATCAATCCATCAATACTAGTTTTTTTTTTTTTGCTATATCCTACATCAGGGGCTTGGCTGTGCTAATTGTCACCCCTAGAAACTCAGGATAGCAATTTCTATATTTTATTAAGGGGTTAAATACAATTTTCCAAATACCAATCCCCTAAATCTGGTGTTCCAGCTTTGGCTAGCCAAGTATAATACTGTCTGCTGTCTGGCAAAGGATAGATTATTTTCTGTGGTGAAATTCAATTGCCAAAATAGCAATACCATAAATCAGTGGTTTGAGCTGTGGCTGGCCAAGTTTCATAGTGTCCTGCAAAGGATATATTTTGTTATGGGGTGAAATTCAATTGCCAAAATAGCAATACCATAAATCAGTGGTTTCAGCTGTGGCTGGCCAAGTTTCATATTGTCTGCAAAAACATATATTTTGTTCTGGGGTGAAATTCAATTGCCAAAATAGCAATACCATAAATCAGTGGTTTCAGCTGTGGCTGGCCAAGGTTCATAGTGTCCGCAAAAACATATATTTTGTTCTGGGGTGAAATTCAATTGCCAAAATAGCAATACCCTGAATCTGGTGTCCCAGCTGTTGCAGGCCAAGTTTCATAGTGTCCGCAAAAACATATATTTTGTTGTGGGGTGAAATTCAATTGCCAAAATAGCAATACCCTGAATCTGGTGTCACAGCTGTTGCAGGCCAATTGTTAATCTGTCCGTAAAAAGGTATATTTTGTTCTGGGGTAAAATTCAATTGCCAAAATAGCAATACCATAAATCAGTGGTTTCAGCTGTGGCTGGCAAAGTATAATAGTGTCCGCCAAAACATATATTTTGTTGTGGGGTGAAATTCAATTGCCAAAATAGCAATACCATAAATCAGTGGTTTCAGCTGTGGCTGGCCAAGTTTCATAGTGTCCGCAAAAACATATATTTTGTTGTGGGGTGAAATTCAATTGCCAAAATAGCAATACCCTGAATCTGGTGTCCCAGCTGTTGCAGGCCAAATGTTAATCTGTCCGTAAAGGGGTATATTTTGTTGTGGGGTGAAATTCAATTGCCAAAATAGCAATACCATAAATTAGTGGTTTCAGCTGTGGCTGGATAAGTTTCATAGTGCCCTTCAAAGGATATATTTTGTTCTGGGGTGAAATTCAATTGCCAAAATAGCAATACCCTGAATCTGGTGTTCGAGCTGTTGCAGGCCAATTTTAAATCTGTCCATAAAAGGATACCTTTCATCCACGGCCTAAATACTAGCCCTAAAAGAGATATTCCCCTAAATCAGTGGTTACTGCTGCGCCTGGATTAGTGTAATACGCTACATAAATAAATAGGCAGATAGTGTTAGGTGCCTGTAAAAAAAGGCCTGAATTTGAAATCAATACATTGGGCCAAATATTTTTCTTCTTATTGTGGTGCTTGGTGAACAGTAACAATGAGTAAAACATCTAGTAAGAGACGCGGACGCGGTCGTGGTGGTGTTAGTGTACCCTCTTGTGCTGGGAGAGGACGTGGCCATTCTGCCACAGCCACACGTCCTAGTGAACCAACTACCTCAGGATCCAGTACCCGCCAGAATTTACAGCGATATTTGGTGGGGCCCAATGCCGTTCTAAGGATGGTAAGGCCTGAGCAGGTACAAGCGCTAGTCAATTGGGTGGCCGACAGTGGATCCAGCATGTTCACAACATTATCTCCCACCCAGTCTTCTGCAGAAAGCGCACAGGTGGCACCTGAAAACCAAGCCCATCAGTCTGTCACATCACCCCCATGCATATCAGGGAAACTGTCTGAGCCTCAAGTTATGCAGCAGTCTCTTATGCTGTTTGAAGACTCTGCTAGCAGGGTTTCCCAAAGGAATCCACCTAGCCCTTCCCCAGTGGTGGAAGACATAGAATGCACTGATGCACAACCACTGATGTTTCCTGATGATGAGGACATGGGAATACCACCTCATCGGAGTCCGCCACGGCCAGGGACGCGATATCTCCCTAACTGCACACTGTGTAAATGTAGTGGCGGCTGGGCCCCAGGCGGAGAGTTCCTTGGCGCACGTCCTTCCACCACCAAGGATCACAGGGCATCATTCTTTGCCTCCTGTAGCCTCCTCCTCCTACTCGGTTCCTCCTTCTCTGCTTCCACCAGCTCATCCAGTCAGCCACACACCTTCACCACCAACTTCAGCACAGCCCGGGGTAAACGTCAGCAGGCCATTCTGAAACTCATATGTTTGGGGGGACAGGCCCCACACCGCGCAGGAGTTGTGGCGGGGTATTGAACAACAGACCGACCAGTGGTTTCTGCCGGTGGGCCTTAAGCCCGGCCTGGTGGTGTGCGATAATGGGCGAAATCTCGTCACAGCTCTGGGACTAGCCAGTTTGACGCACATCCCTTGCCTGGCGCATGTGCTGAATTTGGTGGTGCAGAAGTTCATTCACAACTACCCCGACATGTCAGAGCTGCTGCATAAAGTGCGGGCCGTCTGTGCGCGCTTCAGGTGTTCACATCCTGCCGCTGCTCGCCTGTCTGCGCTACAGCGGAACTTCGGCCTTCCCGCTCACCGCCTCATATGGGACGTGCCCACCAGGTGGAACTCCACCTTGCACATGCTGGAGAGACTGTGCGAGCAGCAGCAGGCCATAGTGGAGCTTCAGCTGCAGCGCGCACGCGTCAGTCGCACTGCAGAACAGCACCACTTCACCACCAATGATTGGGCCTCCATGCGAGACCTGTGTGCCCTGTTGCGCTGTTTCGAGTACTCCACCAACATGGCCAGTGGCGATGACACCGTTATCAGCGTTACAATACCACTTCTATGTCTCCTTGAGAAAACGCTTAGGGCGATGATGGAAGAGGAGGTGGCCCAGGAGGAGGAGGAGGATGAAGGGTCATTTTTACCACTTTCAGGCCAGTCTGTTAGAAGTGGCTCAGAGGGAGGTTTTTTGCAACAGCAGAGGCCAGGTACAAATGTGGCCAGCCTACTGGAGGACGAGGAGGATGAGGAGGAGATGGAGGAGCATGAGGATGAAGCAGGTTCACAGCGGGGTGGCACCCGACACAGCTCAGGCCCATCACTGGTGCGTGGCTGGGGGTATACGGAGGACGATGACGATACGCCTCCCACAGAGGACAGCTTGTTCTTACCTCTGGGGAGCCTGGCACACATGAGCGACTACATGCTGCAGTGCCTGCGTAACGACAGCAGAGTTGCCCACATTTTAACGTGTGCGGACTACTGGGTTGCCACCCTGCTGGATCCCCGGTACAAAGACAATGTGCCCACCTTACTTCCTGCACTGGAGCGTGATAGGAAGATGCGCAAGTACAAGCGCACACTGGTAGGCGCGCTCCTGAGAGCATTCCCAAATGTCACAAGGAAACAGGTGGAAGCCCAAGGCGAAGGCAGAGGAGGAGCAAGAGGTCGCCAACGCAGCTGTGTCACGGCCAGCTCCTCTGAGGGCAGGGTTAGCATGGCAGAAATGTGGAAAAGTTTTGTCTCCATGCCACAGCTAACTGCCCCACCACCTGATACGGAACGTGTTAGCAGGAGGCAGCATTTCACTAACATGGTTGAACAGTACGTCTGCACACCCCTCCACGTACTGACTGATGGTTTGGCCCCATTCAACTTCTGGGTCTCCAAATTGTCCACGTGGCCAGAGTTAGCATTTTATGCCTTGGAGGTGCTGGCCTGCCCGGCGGCCAGCGTTTTGTCTGAATGTGTATTCAGCACGGCAGGGGGCGTCATTACTGACAAATGCAGCCGCCTGTCCACAGCCAACGTGGACAAGCTGACGTTCATAAAAATGAACCAGGCATGGATCCCACAGGACCTGTGCCTCCCTTGTGCAGAATAGACATTTATAACTGCCTCCCCCTCAACCATGTATTCTTGTACTCCGGGCACTTCTTTATTGAATCCTCATTTTTTTTACTTTACCATGATCTTGCGGTGCAACCCAAAGTTGAATGAACCTCTCCTCGGTCTGGGTGCCTGGCCTAAATAACTGAAAGTGGCCTTCTCCAGTGGTGGGTGATATGACGCATGATTCCTTGCTGTGGGACCTCTCTCCTCTGTCTGGGTGCTGGGTCCGAAATAACTGAAAGTGGCCTTCTCCAGTGGTGGGTGAAATGACGCATGATTCCTTGCTGTGGGACCTCTCTCCTCTGTCTGGGTGCTGGGGCCAAAATAACTGAAAGTGGCCTTCTCCGGTGGTGGGTGATATGACGCATGATTCCTTGCTGTGGGACCTCTCTCCTCTGTCTGGGTGCTGTGCCGAAATAACTGAAAATGGCCTTCTCCAGTGGTGGGTGATATGACGCATGATTCCTTGCTGTGGGGCCTCTCTCCTCTGTCTGGGTGCCTGGCCGAAATAACTGAAAGTGGTCTTCTTCAGTGGTGGGTGATATGACGCATGATTCCTTGCTGTGGGACCTCTCTCCTCTGTCTGGGTGCTGGGTCCGAAATAACTGAAAGTGGCCTTCTCCAGTGGTGGGTGATATGACGCATGATTCCTTGCTGTGGGGCCTCTCTCCTCTGTCTGGGTGCCTGGCCGAAATAACTGAAAGTGGCCTTCTTCAGTGGTGGGTGATATGACGCATGATTCCTTGCTGTCGGACCTCTCTCCTCTGTCTGGGTGCTGGGTCCGAAATAACTGAAAGTGGCCTTCTCCAGTGGTGGGTGATATGACGCATGATTCCTTGCTGTGGGACCTGTATCCTCGGTCTGTGTGCTGGGCCGAAATAACTGAAAGAGGCCTTCTCTGGTGGGGGGGTATATGACGCATGATTCCTTGCTGTGGGACCTCTCTTCTCTGTCTGGGTGCTGGGTCCGAAATAACTGAAAGTGGCCTTCTCCGGTGGTGGGTGATATGACGCATGATTCCTTGCTGTGGGACCTCTCTGCTCTGTCTTGGTGCTGGGCCGAAATAACTGAAAGTGGCCTTCTCCAGTGGTGGGTGATATGACGCATGATTCCTTGCTGTGGGACCTCTCTCCTCTGTCTGGGTGCTGGGTCCGAAATAACTGAAAGTGGCCTTCTCTAGTGGTGGGTGAAATGACGCATGATTCCTTGCTGTGGGACCTCTCTCCTCTATCTGGGTGCTAGGCCGAAATAACTGAAAGTGGCCTTCTCCGGTGGTGGGTGATATGACGCATGATTCCTTGCTGTGTGACCTCTCTCCTCTGTCTGGGTGCTGGGCCGAAATAACTGAAAGTGGCCTTCTCCAGTGGTGGGTGATATGACGCATGATTCCTTGCTGTGGGACCTCTCTCCTCTGTCTGGGTGCTGGGTCCGAAATAACTGAAAGTGGCCTTCTCTAGTGGTGGGTGAAATGACGCATGATTCCTTGCTGTGGGACCTCTCTCCTCTATCTGGGTGCTGGGCCGAAATAACTGAAAGTGGCCTTCTCCAGTGGTGGGTGATATGACGCATGATTCCTTGCTGTCGGACCTCTCTCCTCTGTCTGGGTGCTGGGGCCGAAATAACTGAAAGTGGCCTTCTCCAGTGGTGGATGATATGACGCATGATTCCTTGCTGTGGGACCTGTATCCTCGGTCAGGGTGCTGGGCCGAAATAACTGAAAGTGGCCTTCTCTGGTGGGGGGGGTATATGACGCATGATTCCTTGCTGTGGGACCTCTCTTTTCTGTCTGGGTGCTGGGTCCGAAATAACTGAAAGTGGCCTTCTCCAGTGGTGGGTGATATGACGCATGATTCCTTGCTGTGGGACCTCTCTCCTCTGTCTGGGTGCTGGGGCCAAAATAACTGAAAGTGGCCTTCTCCAGTGTTGGGTGATATGACGCATGATTCCTTGCAGTGGCACCTCTCTCCAATTGATATTGGTTAAATTTTATTTATTTTATTTTATTTTAATTCATTTCCCTATCCACATTTGTTTGCAGGGGATTTACCTACATTTTGCTGCCTTTGGCAGCCCTCTAGCCCGTTCCTGGACTATTTTAGAGCCTTTTTAGTGCCTAAAAGTTTGGGTCCCCATTGACTTCAATGGGGTTCGGGTTCGGGATAAAGTTCAGGTCGAGTTCGGATCCCGAACATTTTCGGGAAGTTCGGCCGAACTTCCCGAACCCGAACTTCCAGGTGTTCGCTCATATCTAGTCCTGATGTCAGATTTGTGTTTGCTGATACAGTCCCTCACTGCCTGCATTGTCTCGCCCACATATAACAAACCACAAGGGCATTTCATGAGGTATATCATATTTATTGATTCACAATTAAAAAAGCCTTTTACTCCAAAACTTTTTCCCGTATATGGATGATGAAATGATGGACCTTTAATTATGTGAGAACATTGTAGACAATGCAGGCAGGGGGACGTACCCAACTGTGATGTGGATATCCGCTGTTGTTTCAACAAAAATTTGGAGCTACCCAAATCTGCATGCACTACTTTTTCCGGATAATTAGGGTTCTTTTTATTACAGATCAAGGGTAGACTCTTGAATTCCTCAACCTGAGGGTATGCCTTACCCAGCAGGTGCCAATGTTTCCTAATTGTGTTATCAATGCCCAGATTGAACGGATGGAATTTATGGGTGAGTGCAATTCTGGACATTTTTTCTTTCTCTCGTGGGCCTATGTCAACCTCTATACCTTCTCGAGCCTTCATGAGGACGGACTGGAGATAACCTCTCTCCTGAAACCTCTCTGTCATTTCTGCCATTCTTATATCTCGTGTGGGGGGATCAGAGAAAATTCGTCTCACCCGTTGATATTGAGATCTAGGAATGGCTCGTTTGAGGGACAGTGGGTGGGCACTCTTGAAATGAAGTATACTGTTCCTGTCTGTGTCCTTGCGATGGAGATCTGTAGACAGATGCCTATTTTGATCTTTAATGACTCTTGTGTCCAGAAAGCTCACCATATGAATATCAGATGTAACAGTAAATTGTAAGCCAGTAAAAACAGTATTCAAATAATCCATAAAGCCCGATAAGGTCTCTCGTGGCCCCGCCCATATGCAAAAGATGTCGTCCACAAATCTTTTCGAGACGACTACATTGTTACGATATAATTCTGTATTGTATACATAATTCTCCTCAAATGACGACAAATATATTTGCATAGGGCGGGGCACATTTGACCCCATCGCGGTCCCACGTTTCTGGAGATAAAACGTGTCCATAAACAAAAAATAATTCTCATACAAAACCAGATGTGACAGTTGTAAGAAAAATTCTTGTTCTAGTGTTGTGTATTCAGTTTCTCTTAACAAGGCCGAAACTGCTTGCAGGCCCTCCTGATGACCAATTGAAGTGTATAGACTTACAACGTCAATGGTCACCAGGAGGCTATCAATGAGAACAGGGCCCAATTCAGAAATCATCCTGAGAAAGTGGGGTGTATCCCACAGAAATGACCTGGTGGTTTTTACCAAAGGGGTTAAAACTCACTCTAGGATGATAGCTGGAGGCAATAGGATGGATCCCACCGAGGACACAATAGGGCATCCTGGGGGATCAATCAATGTCTTGTGGACTTTTGGTAAAATACATAATACTGGGGTTCTTGGAGTATGGTTTATCAAAGACTTACAAAGATTCTGGTCAATCACACCGGATGTTAAAAATCATTCCACTATCTTGGATTTGGAACTGGATCTCCATTTAATGGTTGATAAGTGGACTGATCCGACAGCTGTCATAATACTTCCTGGACATATTTTGTTTTGTCCATTATCACTATGGAGCCCCCCTTATCCGCCGGTTTTATTACCGATAAGTTTTTATCGTCCATCAATGTTTTAATGGCTCTCCTCTCATTGTTGGTAACATTATGCGCCATATGTAATTCACCCCTCTTAATAGAATCCAGCTTTTCCCGCACCTCATTGGTGACCAATTGCACATAGGTTTCAACAGGATGATAGGTCTTAGGGGGCATAAATGTGGATTTATTTTTCAGACCTAAGTCCCCCAAGCATAGGCCAGGTTGCGCTTGGTGGGGTCTATTATACACTGTTTACCAATGGGTCCAGAGAAATGGGCCTTTAATCTGATTTTTCTAAAAAAAAATTGCTGTAAGTTGACATCCATTTGGAAACTGTCAAACTCTGCTGTGGGGCTAAAGGATAAGCCTCTCTGAAGTGCAGAAATCTGTTCAGAGTCCAGACACCGAGACGACAGGTTTATCACTAGCAACGGGATCTTACCTGTGACCTGGTTTGTACGGTCTGGCTCTGCGTCGCCCTGATGTCCCGCCGGTGATGCTTTCGACCCGCTCGCCTCCTCCTCCACGCGGACGCCGGCCTCCTCTCCGGAAAAAAGGACGGATCTTGCGAAAGCCAGCTGACTCGTTGCCGGAACTTGAGCTTTAAGAGCCATATCTCGCGGGTTTTCTATATCCAGGCTGTGTCCGCAAGCCAGCGTCCTGCCATCTATAAACTCGATTCAGGTAATAATCCTCACTGTTGCGTAGAAATTTCGATCTTTTCTTCTCCTCAGTTTCTTGTTTATAGGTCGCGATTTGAATATCTACGGCCTCTTTTAGCTTTTTGAAATTGTCCGTTGATAGGGAGTCACGCAGCTGTTGTTCAGTGCTGGCTACTTGTTCCTTGATTTCGACTATAGCCTTCTGTATGCGATTAATTGTTAGAAGGATGAGGTCATATGAGCATTTATTAATGATATGCTTAAAGTCTCTGCAATACTCAGTGTCATCAGGAAAGAATGTCGGGCGTAGATGCACTCTTGAGCCCCTGGGTATCCTATTGACCTTGTGGTATTCGGCTAGAGTAGCTGCATGCAATTCATACGAAGTCAATCTCCTTAATTCTCTCTCCAAATGTCGCTTTTTGTATTCATTTGTAGGAATATTCAAAAAGACCGAAACAGACGTCACCTGTGATAACATCCGCTCAGCATCTGCATGATCAAAGCTGAGAGTAGTAGTAGTTCCGGTATTCATCTGGAATCAGCGGTGCATGTACCAGAAGGATCTGAACAATCATATACGGGAAAAAGTTTGGGAGTAAAAGGCTTTTTTACTTGTGAATCAATTAATGTGATATACCTCATTAAATGCCCTTGTGGTTTGTTATATGTGGGCGAGACAATGCAGGCAGTGAGGGACCGTATCAGCAAACACAAATCTGACATCAGGACAAAAAAAACGGATGCTGCCAGTTCCTAACCATTTCGATAAACTGAAACATACTATAGCACAGCTACGGTTTCAAGTTTTGGAACAAGTGAAGAGACCAAGGAGAGGGGGTGATATCAAAAGGCTTCTCCTCCAACGGGAGGCCTTTTGGATACACACCCTTGATGCACTGCACCCAAGGGGCCTAAATAGAGATTATGAGGTCATTCATTTATGATATGCACTTATGCTATGTATATATACATATGTCTGATTAATACATTTTTATGTATCCTCTAGACCTCTGCTTCATGATGAGAATCTATAGATCCTTCAACAAGGTAGAAACACTCTCTACCACATGTCGCTTTTGTTATTATCACTTTTTTGTTACATAATTGATAAATCAGTAAGCACCACCCATTCAGGGTGAGGATGTCCCTATGGGCGGTACTTGTTGCATATATAGCTTGTGATTTTCTGTTGGATGTACCTGTTGAGAAAGGCTTTTACGCTGAAACGCGTCCTGGATGTAGGACATATTCTGGATATGAAATAAAGAAACCTATTTGCAAAGACACAGCTGCTGGGCCTTGTTGTTCCACTGTTCGTTGGAGGTTGTTCCTTCCCTGTGCAGCGTGCAAATTGGGGCGAGTGCTGGCCTTCCTTCCTTTGATTGTTCAGACTCTCCCTAGGAGTGGCCATCCTGTTAAGATGACTGCAAGAGCACAGCGCAGACTGCTCAATGAGGTGAAGAAGAAATCTAGAGTGTCAGCTACTTACAAAAGTCTCTAGCATATGCTAACATCCCTGTTAGCGAATCTACGATACGTAAAACACTAAACAAAAAAAAACATTGCTGCATGTTTACAGTTTGCACAAGAGCACCTGGATGTTCCACAGCAGTACTGGCAAAATATTCTGTAAACAGATGAAACCAAAGTTGAGTTGTTTGGAAGAAACACATAACAGTATGTGTGGAGAAAAAGAGGCACAGCACACCAACATCAAAACCTCATCCCAACTGTGAAGTATGGTGGTGGGGGCATCATGGTTTGGGGCTCCATTGCTGCGTCAAGACCTGGACGGATTGCTATCAACGAAGGAAAAATGAATTCCAAAGTTTATCAACACATTTTGCAGGAGAACTGAAGGCCATCTTTCCACCAGCTGAAGCTCAACAGAAGATGGATGTTGCAACAGGACAACGACCCAAAGCATAGAAGTAAATCAACAACAGAATGGATTAAACAGAAGAAAATACACCTTCTGGAGTGGCCCAGTCAGAGTCCTGACCTCAACCCGATTGAGATGCTGTGGCATGACCTCAAGAAAGCGACCTACACCAGACATCCCAAGAATATTGCTGAATGAAACAGTTCTGTAAAGAGGTCAAGAATTACTCCTGACCGTTGTGCACATCTGATCTGCAACTACAGGAAACGTTTGGTTGAAGTTATTGCTGCCAAAGGAGGTTCAACCAGTTATTAAATCCAAGGGTTCACATACTTTTTCCACCTACACTTTGAATGTTTATATGGTGTGTTCAATAAAAACATGGTGACATTTAATTATTTGTGTGTTATTAGTTTAAGCATACTGTGATTGTCTATTATTGTAACTTAGATGAAGATCAGATCACATTTTATGAACAATTTGTACAGAAATCCATATCATTCCAAAGGGTTCACATACTTTTTCTTGCAACTGTATGCATCACCCATTAAACACAGACTCTATAAAAAGTAGATTCTACATTAAAAAGTTTTGGATGAAATTATACTAAAACAGCCCAAAGAGCACATTATTTCATAGGCATATTTGCTGAATACTGTCTATTCTTCAAAGGTAATTAAAATATAATTTGAATTTATATCCAAAGCAGCAGCCTTTGATAGAAGTGATCCATTTATAATGACAAATGACACAGATATCAAATGTCTGTATTTCATTAATGACAGATAAGAATAAACCTCTGAGACAGCTAATCAGTTCCTTAGATTGTGTCAGTCAACAATTTCCCAGACTGTTCTTGGAAGAGCCTGATCATCAACAAGAATCATAACAGAAGAAGGTTAAAAACCTCTTTTTAACATCTCATTATAATTTCTGATTAGAGATAAGCAAATCAATTCTTGTGATTCATTTTGGGAGAGGAAGACCCACACATAATACACCTCAGAGTGAGACATGCAAACCAGTTCTCCTTCCAAAAGAAGAAGAATACTGAATGTCTGAAAAGAAAATTGCCCTGGTTAGCTGAGAGGCTTTGGGAGTGCTCTTTCCCAATAGGGAAATCACTCTGTATGCATGAGAAGTATTGTAGTCCATCCAACGCAGCTCTGAGTTTTACATCAGCTGGCATCAGAATATTTTTTATTTTTTTGGAAGAAAATTTAAATTGAAAATTTCTCCCAGAAACTCAAAGGAATGCTAATTATCTTTCCTTCCAAAAAAGAAAAGAAACACTAAGTCAGCAGATGTATGATATGCTAATCTATATATATGTTTCCCAGAAACAAAGAGCAGCGTTGGCTGAACTACAACTACTCCTCATGTATACTAGATGATCTTCCTAATGAAAGCCACTTTTAGAACTTATATTTTTAACAAGTTTTTGAGAGTAATAATATGAGTCCCAAGAGACCTTAGAGTGTTTTATTCCAATTTTCAGGGCAATTGGAGCATATTTGACTCAGGTAGAATTAATTTGGGTCCAAATCACATTTCTTTTTCTTCATTTGGCAATTTGGAGGCTAAACAAATTTCAAGAAGTTTGTTTCTGATTAGATTTCCTTTCATTTTTTTTCCAGGAACTAGAACTTTCCTTCAAACCTATTTCAAATTTACTGTGATATAAGTTTAGCAAGAAGGCACTCAGGAACAACCTGTTACAGATTACCTCTCTTTATTTGCAAGAATTAGACCCCCTGGGAATTCTGTATGTTCCCAGTTATCTTGATGTGGAAGTCTGTATAGTTCACAGTTCTCAGAGAAAGATTATTGATTATTTGAAAACCTTTCACTGGCCAAATGAAATGGCAGGCAACACCTGAGAGACATTTCAGGGCACACAACGGAATTTCAAACTGCAGAGGGCCCCTAAATAGAGAGGAGTGCATTTCTTGAAATTTCTTTCAGGTCCAATTTTAGCCTACTGATCAGCAGATTTGATTTGGGTATGAATACATTAGACCCAAATCGAAGGTGCCTGAAAAATTGTATATGATACTCTGAGGTCTCCTAGGACTGTATCCAACCCCCCTTAAAGCTCTTAAATGCCAAGGCAGCATTAGTAATGTCAAAAGTACAGTGACATATATAGCTATGGGTATAGGGATGAGAGACATAATGAAGCCTGTTTAATAAAACACTGCGCTGTGGGATTTCTAAATAAAACAGGGTCCACAAATTAGCCCTTTTTTGTGGCAGATGCCCTTTCTATATTCTGACCTGTAAAAAGGTCTTACTCTTTGCCATTTTGAGAGATTTGTCTAAATTGAATCTCAAACATTTTTGAATTGAGCTGGAAGTTGAATTTTTGGGAAATTTTAGATGAATTTGATTCATATTGAATCAATATGCTCAATAGCCCTATAGCAAAATGTAATTGGGTCTTGACTCTTCAGTATCACTGGTTTCATTCAATCACATTTGGCCAGATCAACACAGGACAAGCTTCATCAGGACCTCACACAGACAGCTGTGCATTGTGAGTCATGATATTTATTAGAACAGTCCCTGAGGCTGGGTTCACACTTGAGCGTATTTGATACGCGCGTTTTTCGCGCGTTTTTGTCACGCGTATTACAGAGCGTTTTTGGAAATAAGAAACTCGCGTTGTACGCGCGTTCGTCTGATTGACCACTCTGGCGTCAATCACAATACGCGTGACAAAACGCCCCATAGAAGCTCCTGTACTTCTTTGGGCGTAGGGCGCTTTACAGCGCGTTCATACGCGATGTAAAACGCTCAGGTGTGAACCATGCCCATAAAGAAACATGGGTTTTCGCCTGTTGAGCGTTTTACAGGGCGTAGGAACGCGCTGTAAAACGCTCTAGTCTGAACCCAGCCTAACATGCAATGTACTAGAGAGTGAGAAGTTGGCAGTGAACTTCCAGTTAGAGGTGAAATTAAAAAAGTATGGGTCTCAATGCAAGCTTTAACAGAACCCACAAACTACCATGCACCAAGTAATACAAAAAGATTGGCGATTATGTCTGTGCTAATGTGTCTGTCAGAAGAGGGAAATGCAAGGTGGATGGAAGTGCAGATACATTTCTTTTTTGAAGACAACTTCTAACCCATGTGTTTGACTGAGCCCAAAGGAATGGATGTTCAGTCCAGCCTATTCTGGTTTTGAATACGGGGGTTGTTCATTAGGTTATCTACCTGAATATAAAAACCTTTCTGAGAAAATTGAACTTATTACCACTCAATATAATCCCTCTTGACTTCAACGCACTTATTTAACTTCGCTTTCAGTGATCGGATGCCCTCAGAATAGGAGACTTCTTGCTGCTGCAGGAGCCCTGTTACCTCCTCTTTGACTTCATTATCACCCGAAAATTATTGCCCACGCAGAAATTTCTTCAGGTTCTGAAAGAGAGAGTAATCACTGTGAGCCAGGTCTGGACGGTAGGGTGACTGGTTAAGCTCCATAAAGCCGAATTCCCAAATAGCAGCTTGTGATTTGGGAGACTTGTGAGCATTGTTGTCAAGCAGCAACACACCCGACAACTTCCCACAGAGTTTCTCTTTGATTGCCACATGTAATGCCTTCATTGTTGAGGCATAGGTGTCTTCAGTAATTGTCTTGTGTGGCATTAATTCTAGTAATAAAACATCTTCTGTATCACAAAAACTGTTGCCATGATCTTGTCATGGCTGTGTCATAGTCTCGTTGCTACTATGTGCCGTGACACGTTTGCCGTGCTTGCTAGTTACCAGGTGCAATGTGTCATTTATGCAGCATGTGTGTGCACTGGCCCTTATATCCTGGTTCCTTCTTTGTCTGGTTCTGGATGGGTTAACTACCTGACTGTGTGTGGCCACTTGGTTTATATTGCCTGTGGCCTGTTGGCTGGAGTTAGTTGTCCTCCTGCCTTGGTGTATGCTGGAGCTTTGCTCTTGTCGGATTCTTTCATCTGCCCAGTGCTTGAGGGCCACCTTGTGGAACATACTGTAATGGTGGGGAGTGGGGAAAACTCCTCACTGTAGAATGGAGAGCAGATGGGATAGCTACTAGGCCAGGACACCGGGGACATGGGAGCAGGTCACCTCTTATTGCATCCCTAATCCTAGCCCTAACTCCTCACTGTATGAGCGGACCTGGATGGTAGGACGGCTCATACCCATGAACCTAGGACCATGAGTTTCCCTGATAATCCCTGAGTTAGAAATAGGACTGAGACGACCAGTTTATCCCAGACACGGACGGACCCGTGTCTCCAACGGCCTAGATATAAGTAATAGGGGAGACAGAGAGAAGCACTGTATAGGCAGAGAGGAACCCTGAATAGCAAGCACTTACCTGCAAGGACTGGAACCCATGCAATAGTACCGGAGTCCACACACCATAAAGGACCCAGTACTAACACCACACAAGGAATCCAGCATACACCAGCTACTGCCTGGATCCCCACACAAAACGAATACAAGGTGGCCTTAGGCAGAGCAACTCTCTGACTTATAGTTCCCCCTTCGGGGAACCCTCAGACCCCCTTCCGGAGGTAACAATGATGGACAGGGGAATGTCTAGCAAACATGCTGGACAACAAACACCACCAGACATAAAACAATGACTAGACATAAAACACCAACCAATACAAACAACACTACACATAAAAATGGTAGTGAAGGGAAGGTGACACCGGGATGACATTGTAGAGACCTTAATCTCTACAATGTCATCTCGGTGTCACCTTCCCTTGAGGGCCACCCGGTTCTACAAAGTGGCCCTCAAGCACTGGGCAGATGGAAGAAGCTGGACAAGACCAAAGCTACAGCACTCACCAAGGCTGAAGGACAACTAACTCCAGCCAACAGGCCACAGACAATATAAACCAAGTGGCCACGCCCAGCCAGGTAGTTAACCCCTCCAGAACCAGACAGGAAAGGAACCAGGATAAAAGAGGCAGTGCACACACATGCTCCATAAATGACACATTGCCCCATGGCAACCAGCAAGCACAGCAAATGCGTCACAGTGCAGAGCAACAAGACCATGACACAGCCATGACAGATCTTTCCTGCTGCACACATTTTTTTTGGGGGAGTTGGTGACCCCTTTAGTTTCCATTGTATGGCCTTTTTTTTGTCTCAGGATCATGGACCCATATTTCATCACCCATAATAATTCAAGAATAGAAGTCTCCTGGATTTTCTCTAAGCATGTCTAAATTCTCTTGGCTAAGCATTCGTGGCATCCACCATGAACTGACATTTGACATAATCAAAACATCATGAATGATACTGGAAACTGTACCAACTGAAATGCCTAATTCATGAGCTATAACATTGACTTGGACCCGACGATCTTCCATATCTCCTCTGAAGATGCTTCAATAGGTCACCCTGAATGGGGGTCATCTTCAGTTGATTTCCTACTTCATTTAAACTAGTGTTGTAGTGTTGATAGAGCATGCTCGGCCAAACACCAATTCGGCTTGAGCATCTCGATGCTCAGCACATGGCCGAGCATCTTGGCCGAGTACCGCATGTGCTCGAGCACCATGCTCGAGTCTCCCCCCACACGTTTCTTGGCTGCTATGCAGCCAATAGGAGTGCAGGTAAGTACTGCCCTTACTGTAATGCCAGTAGCCATGTTGGCTACTGGCATTACAGTGATTGGCTGGCTGGAACGCGTCATCGGGTGCTATAAAGCACCCGATGACACGTGCTCGGGTCAGTGTCAGCCAGGAAGAGCTGAGCATAGGAAGGGACAGACAGTGTAGGGAGTGTAATTGAAGCTATTTTTGGACAAAAACGTTTCAGAGACCCAAAAGTCTTTAAGGGCTATTGTGTGTGACAGCAGCAATATATGTTTATAGTGCAACCTGCGCTAAATTGCTCAGTGTTAGGAAGAGCTGTGCATAGGAAGGGACTGTAATTGGAAGATTTTTATACAAAAACCTTTTCAGAGACCCAAAAGTCCTTTTAAGGAAAATTGTGTGTGACAGCAGCAATATATATTTTTAGCGCATCCTGCGCTAAATACCGTGTAATAGGCCGCTGCGGACAGTTAAATTATTCGCGCCACATCTCCTGTGTAAAGTGTGCGCATCCCTAAAATATCAGTGACATCCAGTGTACTTTTTCCGTAGACGGTGTCCGCTGCGGATAGTGACATTAGCTGTCCAATATCTGCAGTGTAACGTGTGCGCTGAAAAAATATATCTGTGACATACATACAGTGTACTTTTTCAATAGACTGTGTCTGCTGTGGACAGTGACATTAAATGCCCCACATCTGCAGTGTAACGTATGCGCTGAAAAAATGTATCTGTGACATACAGTGTACTTTTTCAATAGACGGTGTCCGCTTCTGAGAGGAACATTACCAGGCCAGCATCTAAAGTGTAAGGTGTGCGTTTAAACAATTTATCAGCAACATACAGTGTACTTTTTCAATAGATGGTGTCATCTTGTGAGAGTAACATTACCAGGCCAACATCTGAAGTGTAAGGTATGCGTTTAAAAAATGTATCTGTGACTTACAGTGTACTTTTTCAATAGACGGTGTCATCTTGTGAGAGTGGCATTACTAGGCCCACATCTAAAGTGTAAGGTGTGTGTTTAAAACATTTATCAGTGACATACAGTGTACTTTTTCAATAGATGGTGTCATCTTGTGAGAGTGACATTATCAGGCCAACATCTAAAGTGTAAGGTGTGCGTTTAAAAAATGTATCAGTGACATACAGTGTACTTTTTAAATAGACAATGTCATCTTGTGAGAGTGACATTACCAAGCCAACATCTAAAGTGTAAGGTGTGCGTTGAAAAAATGTATCTGTGACATACAGTGTACAGTGAGACGGTTTCATCTTGTGAGAATGACATTACCAGGCCCACATCTAAAGATTAAGGTGTGCGTTTAATTTTTTTATCTGTACTTTTTCCGTAGACACTGCGAACAGTGACATTACCTGTGGTACCTGTACTGTTTAACGTTTCCTCATCCCAAACACCTTTTTACATTTTTCTGCGCATACGCTTCCTAATCCTAATCCTATGCTACTGTACGTGTGACATACTTTCAAGCATATATAACATTTAAAATGAAGAAGGGGAGCAGTAAGGGACAGGGAAGTGGCCGTGATGATGATGTTGCACGCAGAGGCCGTGGCCCTGGGCACGTTAAAACTGTGCCTGCTGCCAGAGTACAAGAAAAACAATCATCCACGATACCTAGCTTCATGTCCCAGTTTGTAGGGCGGCACAGGACACCACTCTTGAAGTCAGACCAATGCGACCAGGTGGTCGGTTGGATTGCAGCAGATAATTCTTCCAGTCGGTTAAACACCACCCTGACTTCCACCAAGTCCAGTCTCAGTAGCCAGGAGTCTGGTCAACACAATCCTCACCCTAATCCTCCTTCCTCTCACCATGGAGAGTCTGGCCATACAAGGGATCCGACACTGGGATATTCCGAGGACCTCTTTTCATCGCCATCCCCTCATTTTTCCCTCTCACCAAGCATGCTTGAAGAGGGACATATCTTGTGCCCTGACTCCCAACCTCTTGAGCATCCATAGTCACAAGAAGATGACAGTGGGGAACGGCAATTACTGTTTAATAAGGTGGATGATGATGAGACAGAGTTGTCAATCACTGAGGTTGTGGTTAGGTCAACAAGTTAGGAGGATGAGCAGAGTTAGGAAGTGGAAGAGGAGCTGGTGGACGATGAAGTCACTGACCCAACCTGGGAAGGTGAAAAGCTGAGCGAGGACAATAATACAGAGGGGGAGCGATCTGCAGTACCGCAATAGGCTGGAAGAGGCAGTGGGGTGGCAAAAGGGAGAAGGCGGGCACCTCCTTGAGGAAATCTCTCTTGCCAAGGGTAGGTGTTCTGCAGTATGGCGATTATTTGAGGAAAGTGTGGACGACAAAAGAATAGTAGTTTGCAACCTGTGCCGTACGAAAATGAGCCGGGGTGTGAACATTAGCAACCTTACCACCACCAGCATGATCCGCCACATGGCATCCAAGCACCCTAATAAGTGGGACGAATGCCTGGGTCCACAATATGTGTCTGCGGATCACAACACTGCCCCCTCTTCCTTTATGTTACGCGCTGCTGGCCAATCCCCTGTTGAAGGAGCAGGCCCGGATGCCTCCCGCCCTGCAACTGGACCTTCGCAACCACCATCAATGACCACATCCACTTCCCTGTCCCAGTGCAAATACCCAGCCACCCACCCACAGGCCATAGCACTAAATGCGCAGCTTTCCAAATTACTAGCCCTGAAAATGTTGCCATTTAGGCTTGTGGACACTGAGGCCTTCCGCAGCCTGATGTCGGCGGCCGTCTCGTGTTATGCAGTCCCCAGCCACCACTTTTTTTCAAGGTGTGCCGTGCCTGCCTTACAATGACATTTATCCCGGAACATCACACTGACCAACAAAGTTGCTGGGACGTCTACTTAACCACAGACACATGGACAAGTGTATTCGGTTAGGGACGCTCCATTTCCCTGACAGCACACTGGGTGAACGTTGTGGAGGCTAGGAGCGAGTCGTACCCTGGGATGGCACAGGTGATACCGACACCAAGAATTGCGAGCCCTACGTCGATCAGGGTTTCCGCTAGCACCTACATTAGTGGCTCCGAACCCCACTTCTCCTCCTCCGCCTTCTCCTCCACTTCTACCTCCGAATTATCCCCGTGCAGCACTAGTCAGCCATCAGTCGGTAGCTGGAAGCAGTGTAGAATTGCAGTGGGGAAGCGGCAACAGGCCCTGCTGAAGCTAATATGCTTAGGGAACAAACAGCACACCACCGCAGAACTATGACAGGGGATAAGAGACCAGACTGAGCTGTGGCTCTCACCACTCAACCTATAACCAGGCATGGTTGTGTCTGACCGTAACTTGGTGGCGGCTTTGGAACTCGGCAAGCTCACACATATCCCATGCCTAGCCCACGTCTTAAACTTAGTGGTTCAGCGGTTTCTCAATACCTACCCCAATTTACCTGAGCTACTGACGAAGTTGCACCGCATATGTGCACATTTCCGCAAGTGATCGACAGCTTCAGCCAGTCTGTCAACGCTGCAGTAACTCTTGAATTTGCCAGCTCACCAGCTGTTGTGCAAAGTGAGCAGGCGCTGGAACTCGATGTTCCACATGTTGGCCAGGCTTTGTAAGCAGCAGAGGGCAGAAGTGGTATAGAGCTGCAACATGGTCGTCTCCTTTCCAGTCAGCTTCCGCTATTCACAAGTGAGGAGTGGGCATGGATGTCTGACCTCTGTGAGGTACCCATGGAAGTTTAATTTCATCTGTACAGCGTGGGTGGGCAGAAGAGGAGGAAGAGGATGAGGAGATTGACAGTCATCCTCCTGATGATGACAGCGAACGCTTGCCTGTTGGTACTCTGGCACACATGGCTGACTTCATGTTAGGCTGTCTTTCCCGCGACCCATGCATTATATGCATTTTAGACAACACAGATTACTGGTTGTTCACCCTTCTCGAGCCCCGCTACAAAGAGAACTTCTCATCTCTAATTCCTCTGGTGGAGAGGGCAAGAAAAACGGTGCAATACAAGAAGGTCCGCAGAGTCCGCAGTTTCTTGGGCAACTGAGCAGGGGAGACAGGGGGAACACACAGCAGTTCCAACAGAGGCAGGACAAGATTTTCCAAAGCCTGGGACAGTTTCATGACACCCCGCCGGCATCCTCACCCTGATGTGTGGCCTACTGTCACAAGGAGGAAAAAAATTTGGAAGATGGTGAAGGAGTACATAGCAGACCGTGTCAGCGTCCTCAATGATCCCTCAGTGCCTTACAACTACTGGGTGCCCAAGCTGGACACGTGGCACGAACTGGCACAAACTGGCATGCTTTGGAGGTGCTGTCCTGCCATGCCGCCAGGGTTTTGTCTGAGCGGCTATTTAGTGCTGCTGGTGGTATTATACAGATAAGCGTATCTGCTAGGGTTGAGCGAACCCGAACTGTAAAGTTCTGTAAAAGTTTGGGTTTGGGTTCGGTGTTCGGCGATTTCTTGTTGCTTTTTGAAAGGCTGTAGGACAGCCATTCAACAAGCTTTTCACTTGTCTGCCCTTAGAAGCCATCACAGCTATGCCTACTAATGACATGGCTGTGATTGGCACTGTGAAGTGCAGCATGTGACCCAGCCGCTATATAAGCTGGAGTCACGTAGCACCGCAAGTCACTCTGCTCTTATTAGTGTAGGGATAGGATGCTGCTGCTGCTGTGAGGGAGAGAATAGGAAAGAAGCTGAATAATATCTGATATCGGAACTTGTTCACTCAGCGATCCACATCCTTTTTTTCTTGTGGGTGCAATGCAACAGTTTTTTTTACCCTGTCCTGAATCGATCTGTGAGTTAGGTTGATGTCGGCATCCATTTTGTGCAAGTCTAGTGCACTTGCACCTGCATGTGTGCCAGGGACAATAATTTAATCCAGTTCTTTTACTTCAGTGGGAAGATATACCCATTTTTTAAGTGCACCTATGTGCCAGGGGAAGGGAAAAATAATATAGTTAATCCGTCTGATTTTAGGGACCTAGGGGTTGACATTTTCACATTTTTTTCTGTAAAGTAGCCCGGTGCTGCATATGTCTGTGTCATTAATTCAGTAAATCCATCTGTTAGATTCTGGGCTGACAAATTCTTTTCTTTTTTTGCTAAAAAGTACATTTGCTATGTGCACTGCATTTGTGATAGGCCCGTACTGCAAATCTGATAGTGAAATAAAATCAGTAAATACAACTGTGACATTGTTGGTGAAAAAAACACTTACTTTTGAGAACAAAGTACATTTTCTCCCTGCACTGAACTAGTGATAGTGAAAGAAAATCATTTAAATCCATCTGTTTCATTTGTGGGTGAAAAAATCATATCTTTCTTTTTCAATAAACTCCTTATTCTCTTACAAATTACGAGATCTACCTGCGCTGCCGTATGTGTAGTACAGTACCTAGTCTCCTTGGGAGGAAGGAGACTCCGCTGCTACTTATCTGTTTGGGGATCTGTTGCAGCCCCTATATGTACTAAAGTGTAGAGGAATAATCGCAAGTTGCGATAATGATAGTAGCACTGGGGTACTGTGCTATTATATGTGGGTAACAGTGTGATCCTATTGGTGGTGATAGTGTTAACAGCACCAGTATTGGGATGGTTATCGATATTAGATAAATTCAACTGAGAGAGTGCAGTTGCAGTGTCCGTTTACTGGGCTTTTGAAATTCTATCAGTGCGCAGCAAGGAACCATATATAATCGGCACACAATCGTTGTTAGGTGGTTACCTTATTCTTTGTGGGTGTGTGATCGCTGCGTTGGTCGCCGGTTCAGGTTCGGTTTTGCTGCGCTGATACTTGTAGTCCTCTTCTGGTTTCCTTCTAGCAGCAGCGCTACTCTGGCCGGAAGCACGCGCTGCGCGAGGAGACCTTAGGGAGCATTAGAGCGTTTCCCGGGAGATTCCTCTGGGTGACGTCACCACTGGTAGTACGGTAGCCTCCAAGGTCCACACTACCTACGCGTTTCAAAGCCTAGCGGGCTTCTTCATCAGGGATGGTCAGTCCTAGTGGTCTTGGGGATTATAAAGGCTTTCTGGTTTCCATGGCAACCTCTAAGTTTCAGCCCAGGTACACTATTTAACCTGTAAATGTCTGTATCGCAGTGTACTAAGGTGATTTATGGTGCTGTAATCACTTTATTAAGTTAGTGGAAAGCAAAAAATTCTATTTCTTGGTTTAACCCGTTTGGTACCAGGCTGTCAAACCTGAATATCCGTTTAGTTTCTGCTTGGGACATATCTTTTATATAGTCTCCTCCTCTTATATTTTTGTCCACTCATTCTATGCCTCCAAAGGATGATCCTAAAAATTTACCATTGTGGAATTCTGCATAGTGTTTTGACAGGGGGTGTTCCAGTGATTTCTTCTGTATATTTCTGATATGTTCATTGATCCTCGTTTTCAACTCTCTTTTGGTGCGCCCTACGTATATTTTGTTACATGGGCATTTAATATGGTATATAACACCTTTGGTATTGCATGTAATGTGTTCTTTAATTGTATATTCCATTATAGGGGTATTTATTTTTGTGATTGGTTTATTTGCTTGTTTTACAGTTCTGCAATTTTTACACAGTCTGCAAGGGAAGAAACCTTTTTTGATATGTTGGTTGATCTTTGGTTTCAGTGTTTTCGTGGAGGGAGCTATTATGTTTGATAGATTTGAGGCTTTTTTAAACACAAATATAGGGTTGTTGGAGATTTTACTCCCTATTATTCTGTCTTGTTTAAGAACATCCCAGTATTTTTTGACTATTCTTTTGAACTTCCCTGCATCTGCACTATATTTCGTTATAATGGGAATTTTAATATTGTTTTCTTCTTTATTGGGATCATTTATTTTTGTGCTTTTATCTTTCATCAGATCTGCGCGATTATGTTGTTTAACCTGTTCAATGATTGGTTCAAGGTGTTTTAGTTGATATCCTTTCTCTAAGAATTTTTTATTTAGTATTTGTGTTTCTTCTTCAAAGTTAGAGTGTTCCGTGCAATTTCTTTGGGCTCTTATATATTGGCTGTAGGGTATATTATTTAGCCACGTTGGTAGGTGGCAGCTGTCTAGTGGGATGAAGCCTTTGGTATCTGTAGGTTTGTGGAAAGTTTTGGTATGTATAAATCCAGCTTCTTTGTAGATAGTTAAATCAAGGAAATTAATTAGTTTTTTGTTCCAATTAGAGGTAAAATGCAAATAAAAATAATTTTTATTTAATTTTAATAAAAATTGGTCAAGGGATGTTTCATCTCCCTGCCAAATAAAAACAATATCGTCTATGAAACGTTTCCAGAGGACCAGACCCGCACCGAGCTCACCGTTGGGGAAGATGGTGAGCTCCTCCCACCTCCCCATGTACAGGTTAGCGCAATCGGCGCACAATCGTTGTTAGGTGGTTACCATATTCTTTGTGGGTGTGTGATCGCTGCGTTGGTCGCCGGTTCAGGTTCAATGAACATATCAGAAATATACAGAAGAAATCACTGGAACACCCCCTGTCAAAATACTATGCAGAATTCCACAATGGTAAATTTTTAGGATCATCCTTTGGAGGCATAGAAAGAGTGGACAAAAATATAAGAGGAGGAGACTATATAAAAGATATGTCCCAAGCAGAAACTAAATGGATATTCAGGTTTAACAGCCTGGTACCAAACGGGTTAAACCAAGAAATATAATTTTTTGCTTTCCACTAACTTAATAAAGTGATTACAGCACCATAAATCACCTTAGTACACTGCGATACAGACCTCCCTAAGGTCTCCTCGCGCAGAGCGTGCTTCCGCCCGGAGCAGCGCTGCTGCTAGAAGGAAACCAGAAGAGGACTACAAGTATCAGCGCAGCAAAGCCGAACCTGAACCGGCGACCAACGCAGCGATCACACACCCACAAAGAATAAGGTACCACCTAACAACGATTGTGCACCGATTATATAGGGTTCCTTGATGCGCACTGATAGAATTTCAAAAGCCCAGTACAAGACACTGCAACTGCACTCTCTCAGTTGAATTTATCTAATATCGATAACCATCCCAATACTGGTGCCGTTAACACTATCACCACCAATAGGATCACACTGTCACCCACATATAGTAGCACAGTACCCCAGCGCTACTATCATTATCGCAACTTGCGATTATTCCTCTAAACTCCTTATTCTGCCTGCACTGCAACTCTGATAGTGAAATATAATCAGTAAATCCATCTGTTTCACTGTGGGTGAAAAAATCATCTTTTTTTCCCCCTATAAAGTACCTTTGGGGCCTGCACTGCAAATCTGATATTGAAATAAAATCAGCAAATACAACTGGGACATTGGAGTTAAAAAAACATTTTTTTTTGCCATTTAAGTACCCCTGCACTGCATACCAGACTTGGAAATATATTCAGTAAATTAGGAGGCGTTCAGATTGTCTATTCTGCACAAGGTACAGACAAGTATTGTGGGATCCATGCCTGGTTTATTTAAATGAACGTGAGCTTGTCCAAATTGGCTGTGGACAGGCGGCTGCGCTTGTCTGTGATAACACCCCCTGCCGTGCTAAACACACGTTAAGACAATACACTGGCTGCAGGGCAGGCCAGCACATCCAAGGCATAAAGGGCAAGCTCAGGCCATGTTCCCAATTTGGAGACCCAGAAGTTGAATGGGGCAGACCCATCAGTCAGTACGTGTAGGTGTGTGCACACATAATGCTCCACCATGTTGCTGAAATGCTGCCTCCTGCTAAGACATTGTGTATCAGCTGTTGGTGCTGGTTGTTGTGGCGTGGTGACAAAGCTTTTCCACATTTCGGCCATGCTAACCCTGCCTTCTGAGGTGCTGGCAGGGCCCTGGCTGCGTTGGTGGCCTCTTCCTCCTCCTCTGCCTTTGCCTTGTGCTTCCACTGAGCTCCCAGTGTCAGTTGGGAATGCCATCAGTAGCGCGTCTACCAGCGTGCGCTTGTACTCTTGCATTTTCTGATTACGCTCCAGTGAGGGAATGAAGGACGAAACGTTGTCCTTGTAACGGGGATCCAGCAGGGTGGCCACCCAGTAATCAGCACAAGTTAGAATGTGGGCAACTCGGCTGTCGTTGCGCAGGCACTGCAGCATGTAGTAGCTCATGTGTGCCAGGCTGGCCAGAGGAAAGAACAAGTTGTCCTCTGTATGAGGTGTATCGTCGGGAATCCTCTGTATCCCCCAGCCAAGCACAAGTGATGCCAATGAGCCGCTTTGAGTACCACCTTTCTGTGAAAACGGTTCATCCTCCTCCTCCTCCTTATCCTCCAGAACTGTGCCCTGGCTGGACAATTGTGTACCTGGCGTATGTTGGTGCAGGAAGCCACCCTCTGAGCCACCTGTGAATGACTGGCCTGATAACCGTTGAAATGATCCCTCTTCCTCCCCCTCTTACTGCTGTGACACATCTTCCTCCATCATCACCCGAAGCGTTTTTTCAAGGAGACATAGAAGTGGGATAATAACGCTGAGAACGGCATCATGCGCACTGGCCATGTTGGTGGAGTAGTCAAAACAGTGCAACACGGCACACAGATCTCAAATAGAGGTCCACTCAGTGGCGGTGAAGTGTTGCTATTCCGCAGAGCGACTGACCTGTACGTGCTGCAGCTGAAACTCCACTATCGCCTGCTGCTGCTTGCACAGTCTCTCCAGCATATGCAAGGTGGAGTTCCACCTTGTGGGCATGTCGCATATGAGGCGGTGAGCGGGAAGGCCAAAGTTACGCTGCAGCGCAAACAGGCGAGCAGCAGCAGGATGACAACGCCGAAAGTGCTCACAGACAGCCCGCACATTCTGCAGGAGCTCTAACATATCGGGGTAGTTTTTCAGGAATCTCTGCACCACCAAATTCAGTGTGTGCGTCAAACTGGCTAGGCACAGAGCTGCTACGAAATTTTGCCCATTAATTATCGCACACCACCAGGCCGGGCTTGAGGCTCAGTGGCACTAACCACTCATCGGTCTGTTGTTCCAGAATCTAGGCCCATCCAAAGCTCCTGCGCGGTTTGGGTTTTGTCCCCCAAACAGATGAGTTTAAAAACTGCCTGCTGTCGTTTCCCCCTGGCTGTGCTGAAGTTGGTGGTGAATGTATTATGCTAAGAGGATGGGGAGGTGGTAGAGAAGTAGGAGGAGGAGGCAACAGGAGGCAAAAAGAAATGCTCTGCAATCCTCGGGGGCGGAAGGACATGCGCCAAACAGCTATCCGCCTCAGGCCCAGCCTTCACTGCATTTACCAAGTGTGCTGTTAGGTAGATATAATGACCAAAAAATGAAAAAAGGGGGGTTGCAAAAATAAAACTTAACGTTTACTTCAAATTTTAAAATAAGTGTGCCACAATTCGTCAGCATACCAATCCTAATGTGCTCATGCCTCAAAGGGGTCAAGGCGGGCACACAGCCATCGTACATAGACAGTTTAGCCTCAATAAACCTAAGTGTGTAATATCGGAGACTGGTCGCGGGGTCACCGTGACCGGGTTTAGGGTAAGTATAGTAGTTGGCCTAGTACGACCCTACTTGACACCTAGGATGTTCCGTAGTCATGAATAACTGAGTGTCCTACTTCGCTGGATAGCACATACAATGTACGGGAACATTGTCCATGTAGGCTTAAGCTTCCGATATTAGCATACAAGTATATAGCTTGCTCATATGAATATTCCCCTATGTAGTGTATCTGGGATGGTCTTTTCTCTTAATGAGGAAGTGTACCTAGGACAGGTTCCAGTAGTGGTGCTATCCTGCGTGGGTAGGACACTGATTATTAGGACTAGGGAACATTAGGTCAAGTAGGGTCGCACTAGGCCAACTACTATACCTACCCTAAACCCGGTCACGGTGACCCGGACCAGTCTCCGATATTCACACTCAGGTTTATTGAGGCTAAATTGCCTTATGTTGATGGCTGTGTGCCCGCCTTGACCCCTTTGAGGCATGAGCACATTAGGATTGGTATGCTGACAATGTGGCACACTTATTTAAAATTTGAAGTAAACGTTAAGTTTTATTTTTGCAACCCCCCTTTTTTCATTTTTTGTCTTCTTGCTGGGTAGCAAGTGACTGGGTACCCCAACAGTACCCGTGTCCTACAGGTGCATTTTCATTTATTAGATATAATGACCCTGGCAGTGCTTACTGGTCCACGTATCGGTAGTTATGTGGACCTTGCCACAGATGGCGTTGCGCAGTGCACACCTTTTTTTGTCCGTCACTTGCTTGTGCAGGTAAGGGATGGCTCGTCTGGAAAAGTAGTGGTGGCTTGGAACGACGTACTTTGGGACAGCCACCACCATAAAGACGTAATGACAGCATTTCAAAAGCCAGCAACTTTGAAATGCTGGCATTCAGGGCTAGGGATCGCGGGTGGGTAGGGGGGGTACTTCCTCTTTCGATCCAGTGTTTGGGAGATGGACAGCTGAACGCTTCCATGGGACACTGTGGTGGTGCTTGTTGAAGGTGACCGACGTGGTGGCGTTGGTGTCACATCCTCCGTTTGCGAGGTGGCTGGTGCCACTGTCACTCCAGAGGTGGAGGAAGAGGCCGAGATTTCAGCAGAAGAGGGAGCAGGAGGAGCCAGAGACTTTTCTTAGTTTTGGAGGTGTTTACTCTAATGCAGCTTGTGTCTTGCACTTAGATGCCTGGTCATGCAGGTTGTGCTCAGGTTTAGAATGTTTATGCCTCGCTTTAGGCTCTGATTACACAGCGTGCAAACCACTCGTGTCTTGTCATATGTACATTGTGTGAAGAACTGCCACGCCAAAGAACTCCTTGGAGCTGTATTTGGTGTGCTCGGTTCCTGGGTGCGGTGGGCAGTAGCAGGTGTAGTGTCTAGGGGACGGGCGCTCTGCTTCTGTACCCTACTCCCTCTTTTGCTGTGCTCGTGTGTCTCTGCGACCACCACCTCTTCCTCCAAACTGCACAGGTCACTAGCATGACCTTCATCCCATGTAGGGTCTAGGACCTCATCGTCCTCCACATCATCTTCCAGCAAGTCTTCTGCACCCCTGCCCTCTTTGTCGGTTTGCACACTGCACAAAGCCGCAGCAGTTGGCACCTGTGTTTTGTCATCATCAGAGACATGCTGCGGTGGTCTTCCCATGTCCTCATCATCAAACATAAGTGGTTGAGCATCGGTGCACTCAATCTTTTCCTCTTCTGGAGCAGGGCTAGGTGGATAGGCAAGGGAAACCTTGCCAGGAGAGTCATCAAAAAGCATGAGAGTCTGCTGAATGCATTGGGGCTCAGACTGCTTGGCTGATTTGCAAGGTGGTGAGGTGCTAGATAGCTGCCCATGGCCTGCAGGTGCCAACTCTGAGCTTTCAGCAGTGGACTGGGTTGGGAGACAATGTAAAGGTACTGGAGGCACTATCAGCCACCCAATTTACTAGCACCTGTACGTGCTCTGGCCTCAGCATTCATAGAGCTTCATTCGGGCCTACTAAATAACGTGAAAGGCCCTGTCGTCTACGCGAACCTGAGGAAGGTGTTTCATTTGGGCGTGTAGCTGGCACAGATCCACCACGTCCTCTCCCTGCAACAGGAGCCCCACCAACACCAGCAGCACCACGACCATGGCCACGTCCCCTATTTGACACTCTCCTCATTCTTTTTGGTAACCCAATGAAGTAACAGACAGATTTAATAAATGTGTTCCCTGTCAGTTATGCCGTGCCCGTGTCATAAACAGAAAAGATTGGTTTTGGTCACACCTCTATGTGACAGATGAATTTATTACACTTTGTGCCCTGCCTACTATACCCTGGCAGTGTGATAAAGATAAAAGGTATTTCTAGGTCACACCACAATATGAGAAACAAATTTATTACACTGTGTGGTCTGCCCAATAGGCCCTGGCAGCATGTTAAAGATAAAAGATTGGTTAAGGTCACAAGTTACTTTGAAAGATATGAGGGGCACAGATCCCCCAGCAATTGGTAGTATGCCAAATAATTTACTGAATAAATTTTGGCAAGTCAGGTATACAGTGTAGCAGGAACACCAACGCAGGCTGCAGGAGTACTTTATGGGCCAAAATGTATTTTTTTTTCAACCACAATGTCCTAGTGTAATTTAATGATTTTATTTGATTTGCAGTACAAGGCAAAAAGGTACATTATAGGAAAAAAAGAGGATTTTTTTTCAACCCCAGTGAAACAGATTGAATTATTTTTCACGTTTAGGTTGCCTGTGCAGGCAGAGGATGGAATTTATTTCCACCAAATGTATGATTTCTTCAACCCCAGTGAAACTGACGGATGCAAGTGAAATTCTTTCACTAGCATTAGTACAGAGCAGGCCACAAATTTACTTTGTGCCAAAAATTTCATGATTTTTCCACCCACAATGTCCCAGTGGAATTTACAGATTTTATTTTATTTGCAGTACAAGGCAAAAAGGTACTTTATAGGAAAAAAAGTGGATTTTTTTCAACCCCAGTGAAACAGATGAATTAACAGATTATTTTTCACTATCAGATTGCCTTTGCAGGCAGAGGACGGAATTTATTTCAACAAAATAAATTCTTTCTTCAACCCCAGTGAAACTGATGGATGCAAATGAAATTCTTTCACTAGCAGTAGTACCGAGCAGGCCACAAAATAACTTTGCACCAAAAATGACGTGTTTTTTCCACCCACAATGTCTCAGTGGAATTTACTGATTTTATTTGATTTGCAGTACTAGGCAATAAGGTACTTTATAGAAAAAAAAGGGTATTTTTTTCAACCCCAGTGAAACAGATGAATTAACAGATTATTTTTCACTATCAGATTGTCTGTGCAGGCAGAGGATGGAATTTATTTCAACAAAATATATGTTTTCTTTAACTCTAGTGAAACTGACGGATGCAAATGGGATTCTTTCACTGGGCAGGCCACAAATTTAGTTTGTGCCAAAAATTATGTGTTTTTTCCACCCACAATGTCTTAGTGGAATTTACTGATTTTATTTGATTTGCAGTACAAGGCAACAAGGTACTTTATAGGAGAAAAAAAAAGGATTTTTTCAACCACAGTGAAACAGACTTGCTGAGCAGGCAGAAAAGGCACTTAATGATAAAAAATAAATAAAAATTCACCCACAGTGAAACAGATGGATTTACAGAGCTAGAGTTGAGCGAACACCTAGATGTTCGGGTTCGAGAAGTTCGGCCGAACTTCACGAAAATGTTTGGGTTCAGGATCCGGACTCGACCCGAACTTCACCCCGAAGTCAATGGGGACCCGAACTTTTGGGCACTAAAACAGCTGTAAAATAGTCCAGGAAAGGGCTAGGGGGCGGCAAAAGGCAGCAAAATGTAGGTAAATCCCCTGAAAACAAATGTGGATAGGGAAATTAATTAAAATAAAATAAATAAAAATTAACCAATATCAATTGGCAACTTGGAGGAAGAGGAGTTGGATTAGGAAGTTGGGGTGGCGTCTGGTGGGAATGCTATGGGAGTTGAAGTTTTCATCACAAAAAGGATTCATGTCTGCCTGCAGTGCCACAGGCCTAATTCACAGACTCAGTGCCATGGCACCCGCAAAGAGGAGAGAGGTCCATAACAGCGACACAGGCCTCAGGTCAACCTGCAATGGAACAGGCCATTATCATTTATGTAGGCCCCTGACACCCAGACAG
Organism: Bufotes viridis; assembly: GCA_033119425.1. Lineage (NCBI taxonomy): Eukaryota > Metazoa > Chordata > Amphibia > Anura > Bufonidae > Bufotes > Bufotes viridis. The sequence goes on from CM065591.1 coordinate 78,520,961, forward strand.
AGGAGAGGTCATTTGACAGTAAAAAGAGTTTAATGTCTTCCACCAAGACAGCAAGCAATTAAACGAAATATATGCCACTGACACCCACACAATGGGGCAGTCATTAGACAGTAAAAAGAGTTTAATATCTCCCACCAAGACAACAAATGATTAAAGAACATATAGGTCACCCACACAATGGGGCGGTCATTTGACAGTAAAAAGAGTTAAATGTCTGCCAACAAGACAGCAAGCAAGTACGTGAAATTCAGGCCCCTGACACCCACACAATAGGGCCATATATTCGAAAATTTGCAATCTCCAGACATTATTTTCTTGTTTGCGAAAATTCGCATAAAAATTTGCATAAATTATCATAAAAATTTGCATAAACTGGCATTTAAAAGATACCCTTTAAATACCAGCCTATGGGAATGTTATGATAATTTATGCAATTTTTTATGATAATTTATGCACATTTTTATTTGAATTTTCACGATTTTTCGCAAACAAGAAAATAATGAAAATTTGCATATAAAATTGCATGAAACTTTTGCGAATATATTTTTTGATATTCTAAATATTCGCGAATTCTCGAAGTGCTGATATTCGAGATTAAAATTCGCAATTCGAAAATTCGTGATCAACACTAGCAGTCATTAGACAGTAAAAAGAGTTAAATGTCTGCCACCAAGACAGCAAGCAAGTACGTGAAAGTTAGGCCCCTGACACCCAGACAGAGGAGAGAGGTCCCATAGCAGCAAAAGAGGCATCATGTAACACACCAACGAAGAAGGCCACTTTTAGTTATTTAGGCTCCAGCACCCAGATAGAGGAGAGAGGTCCCAAAGCAGAGAATCAGGTTTCATGTCACCCACCAATATAGAAAGCCTCTTTCAGATATTTAGGCCCCTGGCACCCAGACGGAGGAGAGGTTCATTCAACTTTGGGTTGCTCCGCAAAATAATGGTAAAATTAAAAAAAGAGGATTCAATACAGAAGTGCCCTGGAGTACAAGAATATATGGTTAAGGGGAGGTAGTTATAAATGTCTATTCTGCACAAGGGACGGACAGGTCCTGTGGGATCCATGCCTGGTTAATTTTTATGAACGTCAGCTTGTCCATGTTGGCTATGGACAGGCGGCTGCGTTTTTCAGTAATGATGCCACCTGCCGTGCTGTATACACGTTCAGACAAAACGCTGGCCATCGGGCAGGCCAGCACCTCCAAGGCATAAAAGGCTATCTCTGGCATGTGGACAATTTGGAGACCCAAAAGTTGAATTGGGCCGAACCATCAGTCAGTACATGGAGGGGTGTGCACATGTACTGTCCCACCATGTTATTCAAATGCTGCATCCTGCTAACACATTCCATAACAGGTGGTGGTGCAGTTAGCTGTGGCGTGGTGACAAAACTTTCCCACATCTCTGCCATGACACAGCTGCGTTGGCGACCTCTTGCTCCTCCTCTGCCTTCACCTTGGGCTTCCACTTGTTCCCCTGTGACATTTGGGAATGCTCTCAGGAGGGCGTCTACCAGCGTGCGCTTGTAGTCGTGCATCTTCCTATCACACTCCAGTGCAGGAATTAAGGTGGGCACATTGTCTTTGTACCGGGGATCCAGCAGGGTGGCAACCCAGTAGTCCGCACACGTTAAAATGTGGGCAACTCTGCTGTAGTTGCGCAGGCACTGCAGCATGTAGTCTCTCATGTGTGCCAGGCTGCCCAGAAGTAAGGACAAGCTGTCCTCTGTGGGAGGCGTATCGTCATCGTCCTACGTTTCCCCCCAGCCACGCACCAGTGATGGGCCCGAGCTGCATTGGGGGCCACCCCGCTGTGAACATGCTTCATCCTTATCCTCCCCCACCTCATCCTCATCCTCCTCGTCCTCCAGGAGTGGGCCCTGGCTGGCCAAATTTGTACCTGGCCTCTGCTGTTGCAAAAAACCTCCCTCTGAGCCACTTCTAACAGACTGGCCTAAAAGTGCTAAAAATGACCACTCTTCCTCCTCATCCTCCTCCTGGGCCACATCCTCTTCCATCATTGCCCTAAGTGTTTTCTCAAGGAGACATTGAAGTGGTATTGTAATGCTGATAACGGCTCCACTAGCCATGTTGGTGGAGTACTTGAAACAGCGCAACAGGGCACACAGGTCTCGAATGGAGGCCCAGTCATTGGTGGTGAAGTGGTGCTGTTACGCAGTGCGACTCATCAGTGCATGCTGAAGCTAAAACTCCACTATGGTCTGATGCTGCTTTCACAGTCTCTCCAGCATGTGCAAGGTGGAGTTCCACCTGGTGGACACGTCACATATGAGGCGGTGAGCGGGAAGGCCCCAATTACGCTGTAGCGCAGACAGGCGAGCAGCGGCAGGATGTGAACGCCGGAAGCGTGCACAGACGGCCCGCACTTACGGCCCGCACTTTATGCAGCAACTCTGACATGTCATGGTTGTGAATGAACTTTTGCACCACCAAATTCAGCACATGCGCCAGGCAAGGGATGTGCATCAAACCGGCTACTCCCAGAGCTGCAACGAGATTTCGCCCATTATCGCACACCACCAGGCCGGGCTTGAGGCTCACCGGCAGCAACCACTCGTCGGTCTGTTGTTGTATACCCCGCCACAACTCCTGCGCGGTGTGGGGCCTGTCCCCCAAACATATGAGTTTCAGAATGGCCTGCTGACGTTTACCCCAGGCTGTGCTGAAGTTGGTAGTGGAGGTGTGTGGCTAACTGGATGAGCTGGTGGAAGAAGAGGAGGAGGAAGCCGAGTCGGAGGCAACAGGAGGAGGAGGAGGCAAAAGGAGGCAAAAAATGATAACCCACGATCCTTGGAGGCGGAAGGACGTGCGCCAAAAAACTCTCCGCCTGGGGCCGAGCCGCCACTACATTTACCCAGTGTGCAGTTAGGGAGATATAGAGTCCCTGGCCGTGCTTACTGGTCCACGTATCTGTGGTTAGGTGGACCTTGCCACAGATGGTGTTGCGCAGTGCACACTTGATTTTATCAGATACTTGTTTGTGCAGGGAAGGCACGCCTCTCTTGGAGAAGTAGTGGTGGCTGTGAGACAGCACCGCCATCAGCTGTTTAAAGCTGTCCATGTCCACCAGTCTGAATGACAGCATTTCAAAGGCCAGTATTTTAGAAATGGTGGCATTAAGGCCCAGGACTCGATGGTGGCTAGGTGGTAATTTACGCTTTCTCTCCAAGGTTTGTGAGATGGAGAGCTGAACGCTGCTGTGTGACATGGTGGAGATGCTTGGTGACGCAGGTGGTGGTGTTAGTGGCGCATCCTCTGTTTGCTGGGTGGCAGGGGCCAATGTTCCTCCCGAGGCGGAGGAAGAGGCTGAGGCAGCTGCAGATGAGGGAGCAGGAAAAGCCTGAGTGAGTTCCTTGTTTTTAAGGTATTTAATCCACTGCAGTTCATGCTTTGCATGCACAGTAGATGCCTGGTCATGCAGGTTGTGCTAAGGTTCTGAACGTTAATGCCTCGCTTCAGGCTCTGATGCAAACCACTCGGGTCTTGTCGTCAGCACATAGTTTGAAGAAGTGCCATGCCAGGGAACTCCTTGAAGCTGCCTTTGGGGTGCTCGGTCCCTGGTGGCAGTGGCCAGTAGCAGGCGAACTCTCTTGGCGGCCGCTGGTCTGCTTTTGGCCCCTGCTCGCTCTTTTGCTACGCTGTTGGCTCGGTCTCACCACTGCCTCTTCCTCTGAACTATGAAAGTCAGTGGCAGGACCTTCATTCCATGTGGGGTCTAGGACCTCATCATCCCCTGCATCGTCTTCCACACAGTCTTCCTCCCTGACCTCCTGTTTGGTCTGCACACTGCAGAAAGACGCAGCAGCTTGCACCTGTGTTTCATCATCATCAGAGACGTGCAGACTCTGATGAGGTGGTATTCCCATGTCCTCATCATCAGGAAACATAAGTGGTTGTGCGTCAGTGCATTCTATGTCTTCCACCGTGGGGGAGGGCTAGGTGGATTCCCTTGGGAAACCCTGCCAGCAGAGTCTTCAAACAGCAAAAGAGACTGCTGCATAACTTGAGGCTCAGACAGTTTCCCTGATATGCATGGAGGTGATTTGACAGACTGATGGGCTTGGTTTTTAGGCACCACCTGTGTTCTTTCTGCAGAAGACTGGGTGGGAGATAATGTTGTGAACGTGCTGGATCCATTGTTGGCCACCCAATTGACTAGCGCCTGTACTTGCTCAAGCCTTACCATCCTTAGAACCTCATTGGGCCACACCAAATATCACTGTAAAGTCTGGAGGATACTGGGACCTGACGTAGTTGGTTCATTAGTTTGTGTGGCTGTGGAAGAATGGCCACGTCCACTCCCAGCACCAGAGGGTCCACTAACAACACCATGACCAAGTCCGCGTCCCTTACTAGATGTTTTCCTCATTGTTACCGTTCACCACAATAAGAAAAAAATTATTTGGCCCAATGTATTGAGTTCAAATTCAGGCCTTATTTTTACAGGCACCTAACACTATCTTGCTATCTATTTATGTACCGTATTACACTAATACAGGCACAGCAGTAACCACAGATTTAGGGGAATATCAATTGTAGGCCTAGTATTTAGGCCATGGACGAAAGGTATCCTTTTACAGACAGATTTACACTTGGAGATGCACAGTAGCGTGTGAAAAAATATAGGGGATTATGCTTTCAGCACTTGTATTTTAACACTTAGTGTAATATACCCTTTAACGGAAAGAAATACACTTGGAGATGTACAATAGTATATGCAAATGTAGAGGATTATGCTTTCAGCACTTGAAATTTAACACTTAGAGTAATATACCGTTTGACGGAAAGAAATACACTAGGAGATGCACGGTAGCGTGTGCAGTTATTGAGGATGACCCTATTAGCACTTGAATTTACACCTTGAGTGTAATATACCCTTTTACGGACAGAAATACACTATGAGATGCTCAATTGTGTGCGCAAATGTAGAGGATTATGCTTTGAGCACTAGTATTTTAACACTTAGTGCAATATACCCTTTTACAGAAAGAAATACACTTGGAGATGCACGGTAGCATGAGCAAATATAGAGGATTTATTTATCAGACCTTAAATTTAAACGCTAACACGCTGAGTGTAATATACCCTTTTACGGACAGGTTTACACTTGGCCAGCAACAGCTGAAACCACTGATTTACGGTATTGCTATTTTGGCAATTGAATTTCACCCCAGAACAGAATATATCCTATGCCGGACAATATTAAACTTGGGCAGCCACAGCTGGAACACCAGATGTACGTTATTGCTATTTTGGCAATTGAATTTCACCCCAGAACAAAATCTATCCTTTGTCGGACACTATGAAACTTGACCAGCCACAGCTGGAACACCAGATTTAGGGGATTGCTATTTTGGCAATTGAATTTCACCCCAGAACAAAATATATCCTTTGCCGGACACTATTAAACTTGGCCAGCCACAGCTGGAACACCAGATTTACGGTATTGCTATTTTGGCAATTGAATTTCACCCCAGAACAAAATCTATCCTTTGTCGGACGCTATTGAACTTGGTTAGCCACAGCTGGAACACCAGATTTAGGGTATTGCTATTTTGGCAAGTCAATTTCACCCCAGAACAAAATCTATTCTTTGCCGGACACTATTAAACTTGGTCAGCCATAGCTGGAACACCAGATTTAGTGGATTGCCATTTTGGCAATTTAATTTCCCCCCAGAAAAAAATCTGTCCTTTGTCGGACACTATTAAACTCGGCCAGCCACAGCTGAAACCACTGATTTACGGTATTGCTATTTTGGCAATTGAATTTCACCCCAGAAAAATATCTATCCTTTGCCGGATAGTATTTAACTTAGCAAGCCACAGCTGGAAAACCAGATTTGGGGGATTGCTATTTTGGCAATTGAATTTCACCCCAGAACAAAATCTATCCTTTGCCGGACACTATTAAACTTGGCCAGCCACAGCTGGAACACCAGATTTACGGTATTGCTATTTTGGCAATTGAATTTCACCCCAGAACAAAATCTATCCTTTGCCGGACACTATTAAACTTGGCCAGCCACAGCTGGAACACCAGATTTAGGGGATTGCTATTTTGGCAATTGAATTTCACCCCAAAACAAAATCTATCCGTTGCTGGACACTATTAAACTTGGCCAGCCACAGCTGGAACACCAGTTTTAGGGGATTGCTATTTTTTCAATTTAATTTCACCCCAGAACAAAATCTATCCGTTGCCGGACACTATTAAACTTGGCCAGCCACAGCTGGAACACCAGATTTAGGGGATTTCTATTTTGGCAATTGAATTTCACCCCAGAACAAAATCTATCCTTTACCGGACACTATTAAACTTGGCGAGCCACAGCTGGAACACCAGATTTAGAGGATTGCTATTTTGGCAATTGAATTTCACCCCAGAACAAAATCTATCCCTTGCCGGACACTATTAAACTTGGCCAGCCACAGCTGGAACACCAGATTTACGGTATTGCTATTTTGGCAATTGAATTTCACCCCACAACAAAATCTATCCTTTGCCGGACACTATTAAACTTGGCCAGCCACAGCTGGAACACCAGATTTAGGGGATTGCTATTTTGGCAATTGAATTTCACCCCAAAACAAAATCTATCCGTTGCTGGACACTATTAAACTTGGCCAGCCACAGCTGGAACACCAGTTTTAGGGGATTGCTATTTTGTCAATTTAATTTCACCCCAGAACAAAATCTATCCGTTGCCGGATACTATTAAACTTGGCCAGCCACAGCTGGAAAACCAGATTTGGGGGATTGCTATTTTGGCAATTGAATTTCACCCCAGAACAAAATCTATCCTTTACCGGACACTATTAAACTTGGCGAGCCACAGTTGGAACACCAGATTTAGGAGATTGCTATTTTGTCAGTTGAATTTCAACCCATAACAAAATATATCCCTTGCCAGACACTATTAAACTTGGCCAGCCACAGCTGGAACACCAGATTTAGAGGATTGCTATTTTGGCAATTAAATTTCACCCCAGAACAAAATATATCCATTGCCGGACCCTATTAAACTTGGCCAGCCACAGCTGGAACACCAGATTTACGGTATTGCTTTTTTGGCAATTGAATTTCACCCCAAAACAAAATCTATCCTTTGCCGGACACTATTAAACTTGACCAGCCACAGCTGGAACACCAGATTTAGGAGATTGCTATTTTGGAAATTAAATTTCACCCCAGAACAAAATATATCCTTTGCCGGACACTATTAAACTTGGCCAGCCACAGCTGGAACACCAGGATTAGGGGATTACTATTTTGGCAATTGAATTTCATCCCAGAACAAAATATATCCTTTGCCGGACACTAGTAAACTTGGCCAGCCACATCTGGAACACCAGATTTAGGGGATTGCTATTTTTGCAATTGAATTTCACCCCAGAACAAAATCTATCCTTTGACGGACACAATTAAACTTGGCCAGCCTTTGCTGGGACTCCAGATTTAGTGGATTGCTATTGTGGCAATTGAATTTCCCCCCTGAACAAAATATATACTTTGCCGGACACAATTAAACTTGGCTAGCCACAGCTGAAACCACTGATTTACGGTTTTGCTCTTTTAGCATTCGAATTTCATCCCATTAAAAAAATCTATCCTTTGTCGGACACTATTAAACTTGGCCAGCCACAGCTGAAACCACTGATTTACGATATTGGTATTTTGGAAATTGAATTTTACCGAAGAAAAATATCTATCCTTTGCCGGACAGTATTAAACTTAGCCTTGCACAGCTGGAACACCAGATTTAGGGGATTGCTATTTTGACAAATTAATTTCACCCCAGAAAAAAATCTGTCCTTTGCCAGACAGCAGACAGTATTACACTTGGCTAGCCACAGCTGGAACACCAGATTTAGGGGATTGCTACTTTGGCAATTGAATTTCACCCCTCAATAAAATGTAGAAATCTCTATCCTGAGTTTCTGGGGGTGACAATAAGCACAGCCAAGCCCCTGATGTAGGATACAGCAAAAAAATAAAAAATACTATTGATGGATTGATAGACTTGGTAGCAGCTTGTGCTGGTGCACCACAAGACACAAAATTGCCACCGATCACCCCTGAAAAAAGTGACAGAAAAACGCTCTGTGCAGCCTCAAACACAGTAAGCAATTACCTAGCAGAAGTTGACTGATTCACAGCTGTTGTTCGATCACTTCATTAGGTGTTTTTGCTGAGTTTTCCCTGCCTAATCTCGCCCTCACAGCAGCTGCATCCTATCCCTACACTAATCAGAGCAGAGTGATGTGTGGCGCTACGTGACTCCAGCTTAAAAAAAGGCTGGGTCACATGCTGCACTTGGCCAATCACAGCCATGCCATTAGTAGGCATGGCTGTGATGGCTTCTTAGGGCAAAAAGTAAAATGCTAGCTGATTAGCTGCTGTGCAGCCCTTCAGAAAGCGAGAAGAAATCGCGGAACAACGGACCCGAACCCGAACTTTTTTGAAAATGTTCAGGTCCGGGTCCGTGTCCTGAACAACCCAAAATTCGGTACGAACCTGAACTATACAGTTCGGGTTTGCTCAACTCTACACAGAGCAAATGTACTTTTTAGAACAAAAAAAAATGCCCAGAATCTGATGGATTTATAGAATTAATGACAAGGATATATGCAGCACAGGGGTACTTTACAGAACAAAATTGTTACCCTCTAAGTCCCCAATAATCACAAACGGATTAACAGTAATATTTTTGCCTTCCCCAGCCAGATATGCAGTGCAGATGCATTTAAAAATAGGTAAGTTTTGCCAAATGAAGTAAAAAGACTGGATTCAATTACTGTCCCTGGCACGTATGCAGCTGCAAGTGCACGTCACTTGCACAAAATAGCTGCCTACACCAACCACTCACAGAAAAAAAACAGTCTTTGTCACTGGCCTCATAAAAAAAACACTGCCATTGCACCCACAAGAATAAAAAAGGTTGTAGATCGCTGTGTGAACACAATTCTGATATCAGATATTTTCAGCTAAGCTTGTTTCCTATTTTTGTCCCTGAGAGCACCAGCAGCAACCTGTCCCTACACTAAGAGCAGCAGAGAGATGTGCGGCGCCACGTGACTCCAGCTTATATAGAGCCTTGGTCACATGCTGCACTTAGCCGATCACAGCCATGCCATTAGTAGGCATGGCAGTGATGACTTCCTTTTTTTCTTTTCAAAGATCTTTTTATTAATTATTAATAATCAGACAATAACAGGGTGAGACATACAGAGAGGCCAATATACAGCAAAGGCCTATATATGTCAAACAGTCTGAGAAATCACATGTAACATCAAATTATTACGTAAATGTAAGCAATTAGGTATGAGAACAGAATGGTGCTGCCGAGGTTCTTCTCCGGTTGGTCTGTTGATCGTCTACAGACAAGTATACCGCGTAACATATTACCATATAACAATAACACGTAATAACGAAGACCAATAAACACATAGGTACGTATCGACAGTGAACAAGGGGTAGGGAGGAAAGAAAGAAAGGAGGGAAGGAAGGAGGGAGGGGGGGACGGGGGGCAGAAACCACATAGCACGTTATTGGAGATTGATAGATCAAAAGCCTAAAGTTTAACGGCTGATTATGGCGGATCGACTCATTGTGAGTGAGTGTCAAAGCGCCTAAACAACGCCCAAGGGGACCAAATATCGTGGAAGATCTTATGTGTCTTCGTCTCCCATCTGGCAAGCTCTTCCAACCTGTAGAGAGAGTCTACTTTATCTATCCATAAGGCCTGGGACGGGGGGTGCGGAGCTTTAGCAGTGATGACTTCCAAGGGCAAAGTAGTTAGACACTTGTTGATTGGCTGCCCAGCAGCTTTTCAACAAGCGCCATAAAATCCGCCGAACAACGAACCCAAACCCGAACAATTACGAAAATGTTCAGGTTCGGGTCCGGGTGCCAAAAAACCCCAAATTCTGGAGCATATTTTCCAATTTAATCAATTTTTCCCAGTAACAAAGCACCCAGTAACAGCCAAACAAAACTCAATATTTATTACCCTGATTTTGTAGTTTACAGAAACACCTCATTTGTGATGACTTTTTAGTGTCTCCATATTCTAAAAGCCATAGTTTTTTTATTTTTTGGACGACTGTCTTAGGTAGGGGAAATTTTTTTTCGGGATGAGATGATAGTTTGATTGGTACTATTTTAGGGTGCATATGACTTTTTGATTGCTTGGTATTACACTTTTTGTTATTTAAGGTGACAAAAATGGCTTTTTTACGATGTCCACCTGAGGGGTTAGATCGTGTGATATTTTTATACAGCAGGTTGTTACAGACGCGACAATACTTAATATGTATACTTTTTTTTTTTTATTTAAGTTTTACACAGTAAGCTTTTTTGAAACAAAAAAATCATGTTTTAGTGTCTCCATATTTTGAGAGCCATAGTTTTTTTTATTTTTTGGTCGTTTGTCTTAGGTAGGGTCTCGGTTTTTGCGGTATGAGATGATGGTTTGATTGGTACTATTTTGGGGTGCGTATGACTTTTGTGAGGTAAAGTTACATAGTAACATAGTAACATAGTATATAAGACCGAAAAAAGACATCCGTCCATCGAGTTCGGCCTGTTTCCTACAAGTTGATCCAGAGGAAGGCAAAAAAACCCTGTGAGGCAGAAGCCAATTTTCCCCACTTAAGGGGAAAAAAAATTCCTTCCCGACTCCAATCAGGCAATCAGAATAACTCCCTGGATCAATGACCCCTGTCTAGTCCCCTCTTGAATTCCTTTATTGTACTCACCATCACCACCTCGTCAGGCAGAGAGTTCCATAGTCTCACTGCTCTTACAGTGAAGAATGCTTTTCTATGTTTGTGTACAAACCTTCTTTCCTCCAGACACAGAGGATGTCCCCGTGTCACAGTCACAGTCCTGGGGATAAATAGATGATGGGACAGATCTCTGTACTGACCCCTGATATATTTATACATAGTTATTTGATCTCCCCTCAGTCGTCTTTTTTCTAAAGTGAATAACCCTAATTTTGATAACCTTTCAGGGTACTGTAGATCCCTTATTCCAGTTATTACTTTAGTTGCCCTCCTCTGAACCCTCTCCAGCTCTGCTATGTCTGTCTTGTTCACAGGAGCCCAGAACTGTACACTGTACTCCATGTGTGGTCAGACTAGTGATTTGTAAAGTGGTAGGACTATGTTCTTATCACGGGCGTCTATGCCTCTTTTGATGCAACCCATTATCTTATTGGCCTTGGCAGTAGTTGCCTGACACTGGTTTTTACAGCTTAATTTGCTGTTTATTAAAATTCCTAGATCCTTTTCCATGTCAGTGTTACCAAGTGTTTTACTATTTAATATGTACGGGTGACTTGCATTATTCCTTCCCATGTGCATAACTTTACATTTGTCAGTGTTAAACCTCATCTGCCATTTTTCTGCCCAAGCCTCCAATCTATCCAGATCCCTCTGTAGCAGAAAACTGTCCTCTTCAGTGTTAATTACTTTACACAGTTTAGTGTCATCTGCAAAAATAGATATTTTACTGTGCAGGCCTTCTACAAGATCATTAATAAATATATTGAAGAGAATAGGGCCCAATACTGACCCCTGAGGTACCCCACTAGTTACAGTGACCCAATCTGAGTATCTGCCGTTAATAACCACCCTCTGTTTTCTGTCACTTAGCCAGTTACTCACCCACATACAGACATTTTCTCCCAGTCCGAGCATCCTCATTTTATATACTAACCTTTTATGAGGTACGGTGTCAAATGCTTTGGAGAAGTCCAGATATACGACATCCATTGAATCGCCGCTGTCAAGTCTAGAACTTACCTCCTCATAGAAGCTGATTAAATTCGTTTGGCATGACCGATCCCTCATGAAGCCATGCTGATATGGCGTTATTTGCTTATTTTCATTGAGTTACTCCAAAATAACATCTCTTAGAAACCCTTCAAACAGTTTACCAACAATAGATGTTAAACTTACCGGCCTATAATTTCCAGTCTCTGTTTTTGGACCCTTTTTGAATATTGGCACCACATTTGCTATGCGCCAATCCTGTGGAACATTCCCTGTTATTATAGAGTCCGTAAATATCAGAAATAATGGTCTGGCTATGACATTACTTAATTTTCTTAGGATACGGGGGTGTATGCCATCCGGTCCTGGCGATTTGTCTATTTTAATCTTTTTAAGTCGCCGCTGTACTTCTTCCTGGGTCAGACAGGGCACTTTTAATGGGGGATTTACTTTTACATTCTGCATTTCATCTGACAGTTTATTTTCCTCAGTGAATATAGTGGAGAAAAAAATATTTAATAGTTTTGCTTTATCCTCGTCGCTCTCTGCAACACCCCCCTCATTGCTATGTAGAGGGCTGACTCCTTCAGATTTATTTTTTTACTATTTATATAATTGAAGAACATTTTAGGGTTAGTTTTATTCTCTTTGGCAATTAATCTATCGGTCTCTAGTTTGGCAAATTTTATTAGTTTTTTACACATTCTATTTTTTTCCTTATAGTTTATCAGTGCTTCCTGACTCCCCTCCTGTTTTACAATAATCCAAAATAACAGCCCAAGATCCTTGATTAAGTTGCGCGGGAAGGGGCTATCCCCATATAACAAAGAAGAAAATTCCCAGCAACAGTAGCTTCTTTAGAATGCTTCTTTTAATTATTTCAAGAATAATGATGCAAGGTTTATAAAGGACGCGTTTCGGCTCATCCAGCCTTTCTCAACCACACAGTATTAATACCGTGTGGTTGAGAAAGGCTAGACGAGCCGAAACGCGTCCTTTATAAACCTTGCATCAGTATTCTTGAAATAATTAAAAGAAGCATTCTAAAGAAGCTACTGTTGCTGGGAATTTTCTTTTTCCCCTCCTGTTTTAGTGATTTATATGCTTTCTGTTTGTCATTTATTGCCTTCTTAACGGTTCCATTTATCCACATTGGTTTCTTATTGTTCCATAGCCTTTTATTCCTATAAGGTATGTACCTCTCACAATTAGATGTTACAATGCTTTTAAAAATCTCCCATTTTATGGTTGTATTTTTATTTTTGAGGACTTTGTCCCAGTTAGTTAGGCCTATGACCTCGCTTAGTTGGCTAAATTTTGCTTTTTTGAAGTTTGGCTTTTTTGACACAGTTTTTTTTTACGGTGTTCACCTGAGGGGTTAGGTCATGTGATATTTTTATACAGTAGGTCATCACAGATGCGGCGATACCTAACATGTATACTTGTTTATTTATTTAATTTTTACACAATAAAAGCATTTTTGAAACAAACAAAACATGTTTTAGTGTCTCCATATTCTGAGAGCCATAGTGTTTTATTTTTTGCCTGATGGTTTTGTGTAGGGGCTTATTTTTTGCAGGATGAGGTGATGGATTGATTAGTACTATTTTGGGGGGCTTACGCCATTTTGATCGCTTGCCATTGCACTTTTTGTGATGTAAGGCGACAAAAAGATGATTGCCAAAGAAATATATATATTTTCACGATGGCTCACTTAGGTAAGCATTGGATAGGTGCTACAAACCAAATTGGAGGAACACCACCCCTCCTGCAAACAATAAAATGGATTGAACAACGAACTAGTAGGTGAGCACTCAACAACTGGCAGCAATCAGTTTGATAAATTTAATAAAACACATATGTTAAAAAATATATAAAACAATACATTCATCATCCCATCCCCATCTAAAGCCTATATAAATGCTAAAAGATTAGCAGCACGGAAGATAGTCTCTTAATATGCGCCCGCAAAATTCAGATGTAGTGATCAGTTCCTCACTCATTAAGTTGTGGCATCAGCATTTCCTTGTGGATGTTCAAGTGCCTTGGGTATTGCACCAAAAAGAGCCCTGAATCACCAGTATAAAATAATTTCCCTGATTCAATATCCACCTTCCCAATGGTTGCCCTGTCACAGATATTTCTGATGGGCCAACCGATGGGATTCAGTGTATTCAGATTCTCCTTATATAGGTATCGAGTGCTCTCAAATCAATATCTCTGTGTCTCCAAATGGTATCATCAACCTAGTGACACTAACATCAGTTCATATAGCACATCGATGCTTTCAACCGTAGGAGATGCACTCTTACCTCCCTCGATGGTTTCAGGGATTAAAGCATACGGTGATCGGCAGTCACTGTTAGCGTCTGTCGACGCACTTACCCGGCAGACAAACCCGTAGTCTAGCGGTGTTTGGTGCGATAGTCTCGCGATGCTTGATGTAATAGCTCAGTCTTTCTCCAATGCCGTCTTATATAGCTGTACGATAGGATTTCCAATGATTCCACTTATTCTTTATTTATAGCATGGCCATGCTCAAATTAATCGGAGGTCTTTAACATTAGATGTAGATAGTACCAAACGCGTTTCGGGAAACGTTCCAATCCCTTCCTCAGTGGTATCATTATATCAATTTGCCTCCATTTATATACCTCACAAGGTGTCAATGAAAATGCGGACAGCTGGCATCTTACAAAATTGGGAAAATATGGAAAACTGGAATTCTTCCAAAAATACTCATTTGTCTCTATACACTTCTAGCTTCTGCAGTATATTGTAATAGTCCCACATGATCTCATATTGGTAAAACCTCCAGACATGAGATTTTTATATAAAAACGCATATGCGTTTACAACGCGTTTTGTCTGCGTTTTTTTCAATCTGTGCTTTTTTTGTCTGGATAATACTGAAGTGTCCCTCTTTCATTCCAATAGATTGGTTTTCTTCTTTCAATTTCATAATCATACATAATTCATATTCTTTATATATAACTTATCTACAATCATCCTATAGGGCAAACCCACAACGTTCCAGTTCTTCAAAAGCAACATTACAGTTCTTCAAACATCATTGATAGTAGTATAAAGGGTGGGAGCCTTCATCCGAGCCGGTGTCACAGTGTCGATAAACGACCAGACTGCGACACCAGGTCGATCCGAGGGCGCCCACCTATAGAAATCCAAACAATTCTGATTCAGAGTTCAACCCTCTTGGTAATAGTGTATCAAATTCGTAAATCCTACGTGATTCTATTCTGGACATTTGTTTAATGTAGTTCCCTCCACGCCAGTGTCGATCTACCTTCTCCAGTGCCAGGAAAAGTAAATTGGATGGATCTTTATTGTGTTCTTCATTATAATGTTTAGACAAACTATGTTTGTCATAACCTTTTCTTATATTGGCTATATGTTCAGCCATGCGGGTCTTCAAGGCTCGTTTAGTACGACCAATATACTGTTTCCCACACGGGCACTGGATAAGGTAGATAACCCCTATAGTGTTACAAGTCAAACAATCCTTGATTTCCCACGTATGGTTATTTTGTGTTGAAGTAATGGTTTCAATCTTACGTGGTGTGTTGCTGATCTTACACACTGCACATCTACCACATTTTAAAAAAAACCTTAGATCCAACCAGGATCCTATAGAGTTACTACTCCCTTTACGTTTGTGAGTCTTAATCGAGGGGGCTACTCTTATCCCCAAATTTGGTGCTTTTGCAAATGTGATACTGGGCATAGTGGGCAAAAGATGACCTATCAGTTTATCATTTAGCATATGATGCCAATGTGTGTTTACAATTTTCTTGATTTGCCTGTAGTTGGTGTTAAATGGAAGAATCATCCTAGTTTCGATCAATTTTTGTTCCTCTTTTCCTATCTCAATTTTGTCTTTCTTTTTCTCTGCAAAATAGTTTTCTCTATCTTGTTTCCTTATATTTTCTAATGCCTTTTCTATTATAGTCTCAGGGTAGTTCTTCTCCAGGAACTGTTCTTTTAATCTTATTACTTCTAGTTCAAAGTCCTGGCTCTGTGTACAATTTCTCCTAAGCCTACGGAATTGTCCGACCGGAATATTGATTAGCCAATTTGGTAGATGACAACTCGAAAAATGTATGAAACTGTTCCTCATGGCGGGTTTGAAAAAGGTCTTACATTTATATTTTCCCTCATATGTTGTTATCGATAAATCTAGATATTCTATTACTTCTTTAATGTTGGAGCTAAATACTAAGTTTAGTTGATTCTGATTAATCTCTTCTAAAAAATGTTCCAAGCTCTCCCTACCTTGTTTCCAAATAAAAATTACGTCATCGATATAGCGTCGCCATAGGACCAGATCTGCCCCGAGTCTGGGTGTAATATGATGGAATTCCCATTCTGCCAAGAAAAGGTTGGCATAACTGGGGGCAAATCTGGTCCCCATGGCTGTGCCGCAACTTTGTATAAAAAACTCACCATTAAAATAAAAATAGTTGTGGTTGAGGATATAGTTGATCCCCTCCACTATGTATTCAATATGAGGTTCTTTTAACCGTCCTTCTCTAGAGAGTTGATTCTTAATCGCTGTCATACCTTGTTGGTGCCCAATTACTGTGTAGAGGGATTTGATGTCTAATGTGCCCATGATCCATTCAGGTTCCACCTCCATCGCCTCTAAAATTTGTATAATATGGGTCGTATCCTTGATATAAGAATTAGTCTTTTTGACTAATGGTTGTAACTGTATGTCTATATATTTAGACAGATTTGAGGTAATGGACCCTATTTAGACAAAATGTCTAAATATATAGACATACAGTCTGGTCGTTTATTGACACTGTGACACCGGCTCGGACGAAGGCTCCCACCCTTTATACTACTATCAATGATGTTTGAAGAACTGTAATGTTGCTTTTGAAGAACTGGAACGTTGTGGGTTTGCCCTATAGGATGATTGTAGATAAGTTATATATAAAGAATATGAATTATGTATGATTATGAAATTGAAAGAAGAAAACCAATCTATTGGAATGAAAGAGGGACACTTCAGTATTATCCAGACAAAAAAACGCACAGATTGAAAAAAACGCAGACAAAACGCGTTGTAAACGCATATGCGTTTTTATATAAAAATCTCATGTCTGGAGGTTTTACCAATATGAGATCATGTGGGACTATTACAATATACTGCAGAAGCTAGAAGTGTATAGAGACAAATGAGTATTTTTGGAAGAATTCCAGTTTTCCATATTTTCCCAATTTTGTAAGATGCCAGCTGTCCGCATTTTCATTGACACCCTGTGAGGTATATAAATGGAGGCAAATTGATATAATGATACCACTGAGGAAGGGATTGGAACATTTCCCGAAACGCGTTTGGTACTATTTACATCTAATGTTAAAGACCTCCGATTAATTTGAGCATGGCCATGCTATAAATAAAGAATAAGTGGAATCATTGGAAATCCTATCGTACAGCTATATAAGGCGGCATTGGAGAAAGACTGAGCTATTACATCAAGCATCGCGAGACTATCGCACCAAACACCGCGAGACTACGGGTTTGTCTGCCGGGTAAGTGCGTCGACAGACGCTAACAGTGACTGCCGATCACCGTATGCTTTAATCCCTGAAACCATCGAGGGAGGTAAGAGTGCATCTCCTACGGTTGAAAGCATCGATGTGCTATATGAACTGATGTTAGTGTCACTAGGTTGATGATACCATTTGGAGACACAGAGATATTGATTTGAGAGCACTCGATACCTATATAAGGAGAATCTGAATACACTGAATCCCATCGGTTGGCCCATCAGAAATATCTGTGACAGGGCAACCATTGGGAAGGTGGATATTGAATCAGGGAAATTATTTTATACTGGTGATTCAGAGCTCTTTTTGGTGCAATACCCAAGGCACTTGAACATCCACAAGGAAATGCTGATGCCACAACTTAATGAGTGAGGAACCGATTACTACATCTGAATTTTGCGGGCGCATATTAAGAGACTATCTTCCGTGCTGCTAATCTTTTAGCATTTATATAGGCTTTAGATGGGGATGGGATGATGAATGTATTGTTTTATATATTTTTTAACATATGTGTTTTATTAAATTTATCTAACTGATTGCTGCCAGTTGTTGAGTGCTCACCTACTAGTTCGTTGTTCAATCCAAAAAGATGATTGTTTTAGCACAGTTTTTATTTATTTTTTCTACAGCGTTCAGATGAGGGGGTGGATCGTGTGATATTTTTATAGAGCCAGTCCTTACAGATACAGCAATCCCCAATGTGTCTGGTTTTCTTTTTTAATTTTTTTTTCTCATTTTATTATTTTTATTATGATAAACACTTTTTTAAAACTTTTTAACTTTTTTTTACATTTTGTTTTTGTCTCACTCTGGGACTTCAACTTCTGAGGTCTGATCCCCTCTGCAATGCATTACAATATAACCTGTATTGTAATACATTGGCTGTCAGCTTTTATGCTAACAGACTGCCTGTAAGGTAAGCCCCAATGCTAATGGAAGGCATCGGGCTGCCTTCTTTGCCATTGGGTCCCCACCACTGCAGCGCGGGGACCCGATGGGGAAGCGGATTGCACCTGTACTCTCTGCATGCCGCTGTCAGTGACTGCTGGGTCCATGCCACTGATAGGGCGGATGCAGCTCCTGCACCAGCCCGATCAGCCCGCCGTTCATGCACGGCACTGGTCCTTAAGTCACGTCCACCAGTGGCGTACATGTACAGCGAGGGTCCTTTATGGGTTAAGAAGTAACAAACACCGTGCTTGCTATTTTTTACACCAGAAACCTGACATAGGGAAATGATTAATCTCCCCCAATGTGTTCAAATCATTAAAGAAGCAGAGACTGTTATTGAAAAAGTAAAAGTATGATTGCCCCACATTACACCTTTAGGACCAATGTACAAAGTGATGGATGCAGCTCTTCTGATTAGATTGTACTTGCATGACATGATATAAACTAAAAGGTTATTCCTGTGATTGCAAATACATATGGGTCTACCCTTCACCCCAACTGAATTTCTTTAAGGAGTCTAATTTCTCTGGACAAAAAATGGATACTGTGCATCTACTAGTAAGAAAGTACATGCATATTTTTACATGATAGCATGTAGTGAAAAATGGCCAATGGATGGAATCTGTCTTAGGCATCCTGTAAGGAAATATTATAGTCACTGTCCGAAACCATAATCAGTTAACTCAAAAACCACGCTTTAACCACTGCAGGTGGTTAGAAGCTAAGGATACCAGAGCCTGCTACAAGGCTGGATAGACTTGACTGCTGGGGTTTAAAGTTATGTCTGCAGAGTAAGGTAACAGAAAACTGGTGTGAACTCACTAGTATGACCTGGGTGCAAATAGTTGTAATAAAAGCAGGTTGAGAACCAAGAGAAACAGACAGAGCCCAAACAACAGATTAAAGGTCAATCCAGTAACGAGTGCCACGGTCAGAATACCAGGATGATCAGTAGAAGCCAATTTTAGAAGACAAAAGTTTAATCCAGAAACTAGCAACAGCCAGCACTCAGGGAAAATGAACAGGTCTGAGTGCAAAGCACAGAGGTGCAAACTGAGCTAGGACACATGCACAATCACCATCAGCTGGCAAGACTGAGTAGTAAACTTAAAGGGTTCTCCAGGAGTGATTTAAAATGACCACCAGCAGCCTGTCTTAGAATGTAAGAAGAACTGTCTGCCTTCACTTGCAAAGCTACCTAGGGGATAAGAGGGCATGGTCTTACTACATTCTACACTGCTCTACAATTGATGGTGATGTAATTTTGCCTACAGTAAGCCTTCAGGATTGAGCAGTCCGACAGTAATGCTCTACAATGTGTAGTATTTGTAAGTGTCAGATGTAAGTGTGTAATAAGGCCCCACTCCTTCAGCCCTCTCCCAGCTCAGCAAGTGGAGGCAACCAATCTTGCTCAGATTCTAGGAAAGGTTGCGGGTGGCCATTTTAAATGATTCCTTTTAAATCTCCTGCCTAGGTCTGAGATGGGGTGAGCCACCTGACTGACTCGGCTTCCAGCCTCACTTATAGGTCGACCTTTTGGTGAAAAGTTAAAGGAAGACACATCTGTCAGTTTTTTGCATATTTAAAGTTATACAAATTTAAAATACAGATCATCTTACAAGAACTGAGCCGTCACACAGCTCCATACATATAACTACAAAAGAGTTATAGGGGTCAGAATATGAAGATGAAAGGGGGAAAAAAACTAGTTATTTTCAAGTTTTTTTTTCTGTATTAAAACACAATAAAAACTATGCAAATGTGGTATTGTCGTAAACGTACTTACTCAGAGAATGAAAGGCACAGTTTGAACGCATAGAGAATGCTGTAAAAACAAAACACATAAAACTGTGGCGGAATTGCATTTTTTTCCAATCACAACCCATGTCTGGGGAGGTGCTGTGTGAACATTGGAAACTTGCTGTCAGGATGCCCTGCAGATTTCTAGCAGTCCTAGCAGTGGGACACCCTGTGCTTGATTTATCATCGAAGAATATAATTCAATAGGGAGACAGAAGCAGAATAATACATTATATATATATATATATATATATATATATATAAGAAGAAAAGAATGGCAGCACCGAATAACCAAAAATAATTAATGCGCGGTTGCTAGGTCCAGGGGTGTAAGCTAACCCTTGAATAAAAATAAAGAATATGAACAGCACCCCTGATGAAAAAATAAAATGTATTCACCCATGTGGTATACAAGCAACATTTCGGCCCTTCAATAGAGCCTTTCTCAAGCAAAGAACATAAGCGCCAAACAACAATTTATAGTGCAGCATATGTGGGAGCTGATAATGAGGGGAGTGACATCACGGCATAGGAGTGGTTAAAACATGTTTGAAATACATATGTCATCATAGAAATTTTTTAAAAATCAAATAACATGATAATGTAGTAAATGCCTTACATAGTGAATCCGAACCATGTGTAATAGAAAACATATAAATAATAAATACATTTCAATATGACATATGGTGGCATCCACAAACTCAAGTGTGCGTTATGCATATTAATAAGAAAGGACAACCCCAGGGAGGAATCAGGATCAGACATACCAAACAGGTGAAAGTAATAACGGTACAGTACTGTACCAAGTCTTGGCGTCCGCGTGCACCAGCGTATCGTCAAACCGGAAGTGACGAAAGGCAACCTCCGGACCTGCGTAGTACCAGAGACACGGCCTGGCAACCATATTGGAGAAGGACAAACGCTATATAAACTGGGCGCATGCGCACCAAGATGGACGAGCTGCAAGAACTTCATTCAGGTAGCTGGCTAACATGCCCACGGTATATCATTTAGCTCTGTGGTATATGGACCTTAGGATGGTGTAACAAGGTGACATCCCTCATCACGGAGGTAAAACCCCCTGTATTGCCGGGCACCCTACTTAAAGTGGCACACAGGATACCCCCATGGTCGCAATGTTCAGGTAGCTGGCGGTCCTCATCAAAGCAGGAATCTCCGCGATATTGCTACTGTAGAGGCAAAATTAGCTCATATATCGTCCCACAATGCCCAATGTTCTACTAACAAAATGCCAACTATATATAGCAATATGACGTTACGCAATAGTGCAACTGGACGTACAGCTAAAGAAATTGAACTTCTTCACCCATTACGGCATGTCGTTCCCAATCTACCTGCGTGTCCCTTTCAGTGAAAATCTATAAAAACAAAAACACAAGAGTAAATGACGTAGAACTATAAGTTGATACATGTATCTTCCAACAATATTATCTTATGTTCCATAACCTACTAATCACAGGAGGAAACATTTTTACAAGAAGGCTGTGGGCAGGTCTTTTCCTTACACATAAAAAACTGGATTGTATTCCACATTGAGCCCGTGGGGCTTTAACGTATTCAAGGTAAATATCGAAAGGGCTTCTTTCTTTTTCAAAGACAGTACTCTATTGCCACCTCGTCTAGGCGCAGGAACATGATCAATAATCCAGCACCTGAGGTCCCTTTCCGAGTGTCCCAACTCCGTAAAGTGTTTTGGAATGGGTAAATCCATCCGTTTTTTTCTAATTGAAAACCTATGATTATTTAATCTGGTTTTAAAATTGGTGGACGTCTCCCCAACGTAAAGCAATTTGCAAGGACAAGAGAGAACATAGACTACATAATTGGAATCACAGGTAAGGTAGTGTTTGATGGAATATGGTACATTAGTGACTGGATGTATAAACTGTCTACCCTTGCAGATATATCTGCAATTGACGCAACGCAGGCTGGGAAATCAACCCTGACTGCGTTGGGTCAAAAATCTCTGTGTCCCTGTACGTGTAGAGCCAAGATCTGCCCGGACTAATTAATCCTTAAGATTTCTGGATCTACAGTAAGCGAAAAGGGGGATTTTTAAACTCCTCGATACTCCTCAATCTACCTAGGATACCACAATGTTTCCTAATTATGCGTTTTATGTTGGTACTTTGTTCACCAAAGGTGGAGATAAATGTGATCCTCTTCTGCGTTTGTTTTTTACATTTTTTATTCAATAGATCCTGTCTATCGAGGTCACGTTTGTCATAAAAAAGGGTTTGTCTTTTTGCCCCAGCTCGGAGGTGGACTGGTTTGATCTTGAAAGGGACTTATTGGCCTTTTTTCAATCAAGCAAACTTAAACTGCTGTTTCATGATAAACCAGAGACTAATGCCGTGCAGGTGAGTGAGTTTTCCCTGCGCCAACTGGGTTTGTCCAGACAAAGCTTTTTTATGCCTGTTATAAATTAACCTATTGTTGAAGCCTTTATATCCGCTGTGAAATCAGATATTTCATCGTATAAGGCAAATTGCAATAAGAATGAATTTTTGCACCCCAATCTCACCAGGGAGGAGGTCAGGGCCCTTGAAGAGTTGAGGGGCAATGACTCCCTCACTATTAAACTTGCCGAGAAGGGGGAAGCAGTTGTTGTTCTTGACACCCAGAAAAATATGGTGGAGATTGGGCGGCAATTTAGCGATACGAATGTATATGAAACCGTAGACACTGACCCAAAATTTCGTATTGCACATTTGATTCAACAGTGTCTAACTGTGGCCACCAGGGCGGGCACTATTGACAAAGAGCTTGGTGCATACCTCACGGTGAGTCATCTGAGGACTCCCGTGATTTATGTATTGCCCAAGATCCACAAGTCTCTGGTTGACCCCCCTGGTTGACCTATTGTCTCTGGTTCTGAGTCTATTTTCTGCAATGTGGCTATTTTTTGGGATCGTATCTTGTGTTCCTTTGCAGTGGGAGTATCATTGTTTATTCTAGACACGACTGACTTTCTGTGTAAACTTGAGGCCATTGAACTCAGCGCCCACCCTGGGGCCATCTTAGCCTCATTTGACATTGTTTCGTTATACACCTCCATTGACCATGACCTGGGGATACAATCAATAAGACGCATGCTGGGGATGTCCTCTTTAACAGCGTCTGCTTGCGATTTTGTGATCTCACTGCTACACATTATTCTCCATGAGAATTACTTCCTTTTCCAGGATAAATTTTACAGGCAAAAACTTGGAGTGGCGATGGGGTCTAATGCCGCACCGACCTACGCTAATATTGTCATGAGATGCTTTGAGGAGGACTTCGACTATATGTCCCACCACTTCAGACAGGTACTGCAGTGGTGGCAATACATAGACAACGTCTTCCTCATCTGGACTGGCAGCCCTACGGAATTGTTGGACTTCCAGTCTGTCTTGAATGGCTTTAACAAGGATATACAATTTACCTTAGTTTACTCGCAGAATGAGATGCAATTTTTGGACAGCACAGTTAAACTACACAACAACAAATTGTCTACCTTGTTATTCACAAAACCAATGGATAGGAACACCATGCTTAGGTATGAGAGCAATCATCCTAAACACATGATCAAACATGTTCCCTTTTCTCAATTCTTAAGAGCTAGGAGAATCACATCTGATGAGACTGGTATCCTAGGTAGATTGAGGAGTATCGAGGAGTTTAAAAATCCCCCCCTTTTCGCTTACCGTAGATCCAGAAATCTTAATAGATCAAATAGTCCAGGAGGATGTAGGCTCTACACGTACACAGAGATTTTTGACCCAACGCAGTCAGGGTTGTTTTCCTTGCCTGCGTTGCATCAATTGCAGATATATCTGCAAGGGTAGACAGTTTATACATCCAGTCACTAATGTACCATATTCCATCAAACACTACCTTACCTGTGATTCCAATTATGTAGTCTATGTTCTCTCTTGTCCTTGCAAATTGCTTTACGTTGGGGAGACGTCCACCGATTTTAAAGCCAGATTAAATAATTATAGGTTTTTAATTCGAAAAAAACGGATGGATTTACCTATTCCAAAACACTTTACGGAGTTGGGACACTCGGAACGGGACCTCAGGTGTTGGATTATTGATCATGTTCCAGCCTCTAGACGAGGTGGCAATAGAGTACTGTCTTTGAAAAAGAAGGAAGCCCTTTGGATATTTACCTTGAATACGTTGAAGCCCCACGGGCTCAATGTGGAATACAATCCAGTTTTTTATGTGTAAGGAAAAGAATTGCCCACAGCCTTCTTGTAAAAATGTTTCCTCCTGTGATTAGTAGGTTATGGAACATAAGATAATATTGTTGGAAGATACATGTATCAACTTATAGTTCTACGTTGTTTACTCTTGTGTTTTCTTTTTTATAGATTTTCACTGAAAGGGACACGCAGGAAGATTGGGAACGACATGCCGTAATGGGTGAAGAAGTTCAATTTCTTTAGCTATACGTCCAGTTGCACTATTGCGTAACGTCATATTGGTATATAGTGTTGCCATTTTGTTAGTAGAACATTGGGCATCGTGGGACGATATATGAGCTAATTTTGCCTCTACAGTAGCAATATCGCGGAGATTCCCGCTTTGATGAGGACCGTAATGATGGCATTTTCCCGGCCACCTGAACATTGCGACCACGGGGGTATCCTGTGTGTCACTTTAAGTAGGGTGCCCGGCAATATAGGGGGTTTTACCTCCGTGATGAGGGATGTCTTCTTGTTACACCATCCTAAGGTCCATATACCACAGAGCTTAATGATATACTGTGGGCATGTTAGCCAGCTACCTGAATGAAGTTCTTGTAGCTCGTCCATCTTGGTGCACATGCGCCCAGTTTATGTAGCATTTGCCCTTCTTCAATATGGTTGCCAGGCCGTGTCTCTGGTACTACGCAGGTCTGGAGGTTGCATTTTGTCACTTCCGGTTTGACGATACGCTGGTGCACGCGGACACCGAGACTTAGTACAGTACTGTACCATTATTACGTTCACCTGTTTGGTATGTCTGATCCTGATTCCTCCCTGGGGTTGTCCTTTCCTATTAATATGCATAACGTGTTTGTGGATGCCACTATATGTCATATTGAAATGTATTTATTATTCACATGTTTTCTATTACACATGGTTCGGATTCACTATGTAAGGCATTTACTACATTATCATGTTATTTGATTTTAAAAATTTCTTTGATGAATTATGTATTTCAAACATGTTTTAACCACTCCTATGCCGTGATGTCACTCCCCTCGTTATCACCTCCCACATATGCTGCACTATAAATTGTTGTTTGGCGTTTATGTTCTTTGCTTGAGAAAGGCTCTATTGAAGGGCCGAAACGTTCCTTGTATACCACATGGGTGAATACATTTTATTTTTTCATCGGGAGTGCTGTCCATATTCTTTATATTTATATATATATATATATATATATATATATATATATATATATAGTTATGTTTCATAAAAATATTCTGATAAGGGTTTAGAAAGCAGTTTCCGTTCTATATTTATTTTAAATAGATGTACTGAATAGAGTATACTGTATATGAGGTTTATTCTACATTTATATACACAAACTTATAAAGGTTTCTTCACTGGCTTTAGCACTGTAACACCAGTTAGATTTCCTATGTGTATAGGGATCCATTATGCATGCCAAACACAGAAAAAAAAAAAAAAATGAAACAAAATCCAATTAAAAACCTCATAAACTTATTAATACACCCTTCATAATAATGTTAAAAAGATGATGTCCACAAAAAAGGGAAAACACAGTCAATGCCCTGATATAGCTGTAAAACAACTGTATATGTATTAGTAATCACCACCATATACAGTATAATATGCATACATGGATGTATAGCACGTTCAAACTATCATAAGGATAATAATTAAAGTCATTGTGAAATAGCACCTACAGGAAATAGGAATTTTACAAGCATCAAAAGCATGAAAGTAAATGCAGAATAGTGGCTAATGTAGATAGGAAGCACCAGGAGATCTACACACCTTACATGCATTTCTCAGCAAATGCTTCATCTGGGGACTTTAGCGCTGTCAACTTTATTTCGGTAATAACATACCTTAATGTAGAAGTTATCATATCTTTGGCCTTAAATGTACAAGCTCTGATTTTACCTACTGAAGTCATCGATAAGACATGAGAGTGAGATCATAAATATGAATTAAGGATGTCACTGTAAAGGAACCATGAAGGCATCTTTTACATGCAGCCTGACGACTTTTACTGAGATATAATATAGATGTTCTTGTTAGGTCAGCTCAGTTATATATAACATCCTCAGCAACATTAAACCTGGGGCAAAATTTATTAGAGTCCAATGCACTGCAAACCTTGTTATGTTGAATTCAGGACCTACTGGTCTAAAGGTATAAAAGATGAACATAAATTGCCAGAACTCTGTAGACTCTGGAAGCTGCTGTGCCAGAATGTAAATTTATAGATCTGTTGTTTCATATGAAGGCTGTCTTCTGAGAATGTCTCCAAATGCTAGGGAAATACACAAGGAATCTTTTTGGAAATGCTAGATGCAGCGTGGTGGGGAGGATTGATCCCATTACTAGAGAAAGGTGACAGGGATCAGACAGTTAATTCAAACGAAAAACTGTACAATTATGGTGCCTGTGAATGGCTGAAAAAGTCATGGGAGATTTTTATTAGCTCCATCTCTAGGCAATTTGCTGACCACCTCAATCATTTGTACTTATGTAACTCCTCATTTTATTAGGACATGAAATTTAGACACAGATGTAGCCATCCTTATTTTGGCACAATGCATTAAATAAATGTTGCAGCAAGTTACAACATGCTTTTCAATGGCTATTGTTTTTCTGCAGTTATTTAATAAGTTAAGTATCAAGTGAGAAATGTTTATATCTGTAATAGGATGGTATTTGTTTTCTTTTGGGTTTATATAATCGTTAATTTCTAACGATAATGTGTTTTCCCTTAGTCCTAACAGCAGCACAGATGGGGTTAACTACCCCCCGTGGACTGGTAGGACCGGTGGAATTTTAATAAGCCTAAGTACCAATCACAAAGATTTACAACGCTACAAAAGGAGGGGGACACCCCCTAGCCCACTGTGTCTATAGCAAGAAAAAAACTTACTAGGGTGGGATATTTGTGTGCTGCTGTTAGGACTAAGGGAAAACAAATTATTGTTAGAAATTAACGATTCCCTTACGTCCTATAAGCAGCACAGATGGGGAGACAGCAAGAAGAACTAAGAGACTAAGGATAGCCTGCCCAAAGGCCGAGAACTCCTCTACCCTGGCGTCTAGTCTGTAGTGGGAGATGAAAGTAGATTCAGAGCTCCAGGAGGCAGCTTTATGTCTAGAGGAAGGAGGCTTCTCTTAGCAAAAGAAGTAGAGCCGGCCCTTGTGGAATGGGCCTTCATGAACTCGGGAGGATCCAATGACTGGGAAACGAAAGATTCTCTGGTGGCCTCCTTAATCCAGCGACTAATGGAAGTCTTGGACAGCCTTTAGACTTACCAGCAAACAGGATAAAGCGGTTCTCATCTATCCTGAACTCCCTAGATCTATCCACATAGATCTGGAGACATCTCGAGATATCCACTGGATGTTTAACAGGATTCCTGGAGGAGGTAGAAGGAGAAAATAAAACTGATAAAGAAATAACCTGGTTACTGTTCTGGAATGATGGAATCTTAGGCCTTAAAAATGGAAGAAATCTTAAGAGAACACGGTCTTGCAGAAAGATGGTATTGGGTTCTAAGGCCGAGAAGGCTTGAATCTCCGAGACTCTCTTGGCCGAGGTTACCGCCAGTAAGAGGACCAACTTTAGCGTCACAAATTTGAAGGCTACCTCCTCCAAAGGCTCAAAGGGGGGAGATGCTAGCCCCTTGAGAAAAACTGATAAGTCCCACTGAGGAATGGCCTTCAGTACTGTAGGCTTAAGTCTTTCAGCTCCTTTAAGGAAGCGTCTGATGAGCGGGTGCCGAGAATAGGGTCTGTTGAGACAGGCTGAAATGGCAGAAATTTGGACCTTCAAAGTAGATAGAGCAAGGCCTTTGTCAAGGCCGTCCGGGAGGAATTGAAGTATCGCAGAGAGGTGCGGATCTGCAAAAGCCACCTGGATTGAAGCACACCACGACGAGAAGATTCTCATAATCCTGGAATAGGCCTTCTAGGTAGATTCTGCTCTTGAATGCGACAATGTTCTCAGGACCGACTCTGAAAGCCCTTCTATTCTGGGAAGGGACTGATCAACCTCCAGGCTGTCAGGTTGAAACTGTGCAGATCTGGGCAGAGGTGAGTGTCCCATGACACCAGGGTCTGCTGAGTGGGGAGCCTCCAATAGTGTTCCCGACTCATCTGAATGAGCTGGGTAAACCAGGATCTCTTGGGACAAAACGGTATGATGGCTATCACCAAGGCCTGATCCTGGATTTTCATCAATACCCTCGGTATCATGGAAAACGGAGGGAAGATGTAAGTCAGCCTGAACCTCCACGGTATCGACAGAGCATCTATCACCAGGGGGTTGTCCTCCCTGTAAATGGAGCAGAACCTCTCCACCTTGGCGTTGAACCTCGTTGCCATGAGATCTACTTCTGGCAAACCCCACTTGAGGACTATCTGCCTGAATATCTCCGAATGCAAGGACCATTCCATCGTTGGTAGACCGCAACTTAGGCGATCTGCGATTACATTGTAGGAGCCTCGGATGTGGGTGGCAGACAAGTGGGAAAGGTTTGACTCTGCCCACCGAAGAATAACCCCGATTTCCGAAAGAAGGGGTGGAGATCTTGTGCCTCCCTGTTTGTTGATGTACAGGACCACAGTCATATTGTCTGACTGTACTTTCACTGCCATGCCTCGGATTCGGGGGGCGAAGTGAAGGAGGGCTAGCCGGATGTCTCGAATCTCATGCAGATTGTAAGAAAGTTGCCACTTCTGTGGAGACCAGATCCCCTGGACTGGGGAATCGTCTAGGTGAGCGCCCCAGCCTACTAGGGATGTGTCCATTGTCAGTGTGACCCAGGATGGCTGGGTTATAGATTTCCCACCCGGAAGATGGAGGCACCATCTCAGGGAGGTTTGAGTTTGATGAGACAGGGAGCACAAGGAATTTAGCCCAGAGGGGCTGCCGTCCCACTTGGCAAGAACCTCCGACTGTAGAGGGCGGAGGTGCCACAAAGCTCAAGGGACTACATCCGCAGCCACTGACATGAGCCCCAACATCTTCATGAGAGTCCGAATGGGAACTCGATGAGGAACAAATAGGAACTGCCAGGTCCAAAATCCGAGTTCTTCTTTCTGGAGTCAATTGGAGGTACATTCCAACGGAGTCGACTATGAAGCCTAGATAGGTTGCCGAAGTCGACGGGCTCACTTTCGACTTCTGCTAGCTGATGATCCACTTTAGGCGGAGCAGAAAGGAGATTTTAAGATTAAGATGGTGGGTAAGGACTAAAACCGAAGAGGCTTTTAAGAGCCAATCATCCAGATAAGGAATTATGGTCAGCCCTTAAAGTTTTAAAGCTGCCACCACCAAAACCACCACCTTGGTGAAGGTGAGAGGAGCAGAGGAAATCCCGAAGGGTAAGGCGACAAACTGAAAGTGCCTGAGGACCCCGAGACCTGGACCGGGATGCTGAGATACTTCCGGGAAGCAGGATGATCGGGATGTGAAGATACGCATCCTTGAGGTCCAGGGTAGCCATCACATCTCCAGGGTTGAGAACATGGATTACTGACCTGATAGTTTCCATACAAAACTTTGCCTTCCTTATAAATCGATTGAAAAATCTCAAATAGATAATCATCCGGAGATCTCCGGATTTTTTGGGAACTAGAAAAACCGGAGAATAGATCCCTAAGCCCCGCTCTCCTACCGGAACCTCCTCCAAAACGCCCTTGAGGATATAGTCCTGGATGTAAGACTCCAGAATCCTCTGTTTGTTCGAGCTGTAAGCGCTGATTGATTATAAATCTGTCTGGTGGAGGAGATTTGAGAATTATTCTGTAGCCTTCGGATATGACCTTTAGGACCCAAGGGTCCGAAATTTCCTAGGCCCAGATTTCCTTGAAATGGGCGAGACGCCCCCGACAGGCACAAGGGGACAGGGTATCCAAAAATCTTCTGGAAGGACGGCAGGAGTAGCGGGGGTTAACCAAGAGCCTCGGGGAGGCCCATAGTCAGGAGGGCTTAGCCTCCTTAGCTCCTCTGCAAGGGCGCTTCGAACTTCTTCGCTGTGTCCCCCAGTCTTTGCGCTCTCTAGATTGTTGGCCAGATCTACCGCCGCGATCTTGTCTGCCTCGTCCCTGAAAGGGCTGCTGGGGAAGACTCTTCCCCTTCTCATCACAAAGGCTCTCCATGATTTTGTCTAATTCTGAGCCGAATAAGCGGTCCCGCTCAAAGGGGAGACTGCACAAGTTGTACTTTGATGCATTATCCGTGACCTATGGTTTAAGCCATCAGTGCCTGCGGGCTGCAGACACCAGGGCCACGGCATTACTTACCAACTTCAACTGTAATTGTGCTGTGTCGTACAAAAAGTCCATAGCAAGGTTCGTTCGCGGTCTTGAACACGGCCAGAATGCCGCTGCGAGAAATTCTGTGATCGACGTCTGCCTGGATCTGGTTTAGGCGGGAACGGAGGAAAGATGAAACCTCTGTGGCCGCAATGGCGGTAGATGCAGAGGCTGCAGCTGCCGAATAACCTCTCCTCAATGTGCACCCTATCAAGGAGGTCTTGCAGACTAGATCCATCGTCTGCTGGGACCAGAGTGCTTCTGGACAATTTGGCAATAGTCATGTCCACCTTGGGAATGGAACCCCAAGATTCCACCAAGGATCTTGCCATGGGAAACATGGTCTTGAATTTTTTTGTCAAGACCGGAACCTTTTCAGGTTTCTTCCATTTCATCCACACAACGGAAAGAAGGGTCTCATCCGCCTTAAAGATACGCTGTGCCCGACCGGAGGGATCAGAGTACTCCCCAGGGTCAACATCATGGTCCCCCGACTTGATGGACTTCAACAACATCTGTGTTTTTTCTGGGGTGAAAAAACACTATGTTAATTCCTCTTCATCCGAAGAGGAAGAGACCAAGGATATTGCAGCGGGTCTCTCAATGGGCGCGGAGGTATTCATTGGAGCCTGTGTAGGAGCAGGAAGCCTCTCATCCAGCAGGTTTACCACGCCTTTGATGGATGCGTCCACATACCCCTTGACCCATGCAAACATCTCCTAAAAAGTGGGTTCTGTGGCTGATTGGGATCTACAGCAACCCTCGCATCTAGAGTAGGGGCAATTGTCGTCCAGAAGAGCGCTAGGCCAGGTGTTTTCTCTTTGAGACCAACTTACGGGTATCCGTATCCTTAGGCGAAGCCATATCTGCAAAAAAAAAAAAAAGAATTAATAAATTCTGACAAGTTGAAAATAGATCATAAAATGAGCCGTAAGCAGAGGTCCCCACCGAAGTAGCGCAGATGGACAAACCGTAATAGAAAGACAGAAGATAAAGTACTGAGAACTAATTGGCTCTGGGAGCTAGCTTAAACAAGCCAAATGGAGCCTTAAATATCTTAGCCTGGATGCAAGAAATATATAAAATTTCTTAAAAAAACAGAGTACTTATGTATTTATTCTGTCCATAAGTCCCCCTCCCCCCCAATACGGCCAGAATTCTGCTCAGAACGCGGGCAGGGGGAGAAGGCTTCTCGAACAAGCAGCCAAGAACCGAAAGGAGCTTGCAGCCTGCAGAGACAAGGGAAAGAGGTAGGAAAAAAGAGCTCCGAGGGTACAATAAGCGGGACTACAAGGATAAGAATTAAAAAACAAAAAATATAGGCAACATTAAGCGGAGATACCGCAAAAGCCGCAAGAAAAAAACGGGATAATAAAAAAATCTTCCCCGTAAAACAACAAAAAGAGGGGGAACCGCCAGTCCAAAAAACAAAGTGGGCTAGGGGGTGTCCCCCTCCTTTTGTAGGGGTGTAAATCTTTGTGATTGGTACATGGGCTCATTAAAATTCAGTCACTCCTACCAGTCCAGGGGGGTAGTTAACCGCATCTGTTCTGTTGGTAGAATGTAAGGGAATGGATAATTGATAAAAGAGCATCTTAAAGTTACACGTCGTTCTATGTTGTTTAATTCATTTCATTATTTTTTATCCTAACAATTATACGGTGTGAAACCAATGGCAAGCTGATGCTGAGTTCACACATTAGTTATTTGATCAGTTATTTCCATCAGTTATTATGTCCTAAAACCAGGTTTGGGTCAAAAACACAGAACTGGTTCAGATCTTTCCATTATACTTTATCTCTGAGTTGGCTTCACTCCTGGTTTTGGCTCACTATAACTGATGGAAATAACTGACTAAATAACTGACATGTGAACTGAGCCAAACTTTACTCTCTGATGGAAGGTAACTAGAGTTGAGCGAACACCTGGATGTTCGGGTTCGAGAAGTTCGGCCGAACTTCCCGAAAATGTTCGGGTTCGGGATCGGGACCCGAAGTTCATCCCGAACCCGAACCCCATTGAAGTCAATGGGGACCCGAACTTTTGGGCACTAAAAAGGCAGTAAAATAGTGCAGGAAAGGGCTATAGGGCTGCAAAAGGCAGAAAAATGTAGGTAAATGCCCTGCAAACAAATGTAGATAGGGAAATGAATTAAAATAAAATAAAATAAATAAAAATTAACCAATCTCAATTGGAGAGAGGTCCTATAGCAGAAAATAAGGCTTCAAGTCACCCACCAATGGAAAAGGTCACTTTCTGTTATTTCGGCCGAGCACCCAGACATAGGAGAGAGGTCCCATAGCAGAGAATAAGGCGTCATATCACCCACCACTGGAGAAGGCCACTTTCAGTTATTTAGGCCCCAGCACCCAGACAGAGGAGAGAGGTCCCATAGCAGAGAATAAGGCGTCATATTACCCACCACTGGAGAAGGCCACTTTCAGTTATTTAGGCCCCAGCACCAAGACAGAGGAGAGAGGTCCCACAGCAAGGAATAAGGCGTCATATCACCCACCACTGGAGAAGGCCACTTTCAGTTATTTAGGCCCCAGCACCCAGACAGAGGAGAGAGGTCCCATAGCAGAGAATAAGGCGTCATATCACCCACCACTGGAGAAGGCCACTTTCAGTTATTTAGGCCCCAGCACCCAGACAGAGGAGAGAGGTCCCATAGCAGAGAATAAGGCGTCATATTACCCACCACTGGAGAAGGCCACTTTCAGTTATTTAGGCCCCAGCACCAAGACAGAGGAGAGAGGTCCCACAGCAAGGAATAAGGCGTCATATCACCCACCACTGGAGAAGGCCACTTTTCAGTTATTTAGGCCCCAGCACCCAGACAGAGGAGAGAGGTCCCATAGCAGAGAATAAGGCGTCATATCACACACCACTGGAGAAGGCCACTTTCAGTTATTTAGGCCCCAGCACCCAGACAGAGGAGAGAGGTCCCATAGCAGAGAATAAGGCGTCATATCACCCACCACTGGAGAAGGCCACTTTCAGTTATTTAGGCCCCAGCACCCAGACAGAGGAGAGAGGTCCCACAGCAAGGAATAAGGCATCATATCACCCACCACTGGAGAAGGCCACTTCCAGATATTTAGCCCACAGCACCCAGACAGAGGAGAGAGGTAGAATGGCAGAGGTTCAGGCTTCATGTCACCCACCATTGTAACAGGCCACTTTCAGTTATTTAGGCCCCGGCACCCAGATTGAGGAGAGGTTCATTTAATTTTGGGTTGCACAGCAAGATCATGGTAAAGTTAAAAAAATGAGGATTCAATAAAGAAGTGCCCCGGAGTACAAGAATACATGGTTGAGGGGGATACAGTTATAAATGTTTATTCTGCACAAGGGAGGGACAGGTCCTGTGGGATCCTTGCCTTGTCTTTTTGAACGTCAGTTTGTCCATGTTGGCTGTGGACAGGCGGCTGCGTTTGTCAGTAATGACGCCCCCTGCCGTGCTGTATACACGTTCAGAGAAAACGCTGGCCGCCGGGCAGGCCAGCACCTCCAAGGCATAAAATGCTAACTCTGGCCACGTGGACAATTTGGAGACCCAGAAGTTGAATGGGGCCGAACCATCAGTCAGTACGTGGAGGGGTGTGCAGACATACTGTTCAACCATGTTAGTGAAATGCTGCCTCCTGCTAACACGTTCTGTATCAGGTGGTGGGGCAGTTAGCTGTGGCGTGGAGACAAAACTTTTCCACATTTCTGCCATGCTAACCCTGCCCTCAGAGGAGCTGGCCGTGACACAGCTGCGTTGGCGACCTCTTGCTCCTCCTCTGCCTTCGCCTTGGGCTTCCATCTGTTCCCCTGTGACATTTGGGAATGATCTCAGGAGCGTGTCTACCAGCGTGCGCTTGTACTCGCGCATCTTCCTATCACGTTCCAGTGCAGGAAGTAAGGTGGGCACATTGTCTTTGTAGCGGGGATCCAGCAGGGTGGCAACCCAGTAGTCCGCACACGTTAAAATGTGTGCAACTCTGCTGTCATTGCGCAGGCACTCATGTGTGGCAGGCTGCCCAGAGGTAAGGTCAAGCTGTCCTCTGTGGGAGGTGGATCGTCATCATCCTCCGTATCCCCCCAGCCACGCACCAGTGATGGGCCTGAGCTGTGTTGGGTGCCACCCCGCTGTGAACCTGCTTCATCCTCATCCTCCTCCACCTCCTCCTCATCCTCCTCGTCCTCCATTAGTTGGCCCTGGCTGGCCACATTTGTACCTGGCCTCTGCTGTTTCAAAAAACCTCCCTCTGAGCCACTTCTAACAGACTGGCCTGAAAGTGCTAAAAATGACCCCTCATCCTCCTCCTCCTGGGCCACCTCCTCCTCCATCATCACCCTAAGTGATTTATCAAGGAGACATAGAAGTGGTATTGTAACGCTGATAACAGCGTCATCGCCACTGGCCATGTTGGTGGAGTACTCGAAACTCGAAAGTGCAACAGGGCACACAGGTCTCGCATGGAGGCCCAGTCATTGGTGGTGAAGTGGTGCTGTTCCGCCGAGCGACTCACCTGTGCTTGCTGTAGCTGAAACTCCACTGTCGCCTGATGCTGCTCGCACAGTCTGGCCAGCATGTGCAAGGTGGAGTTCCACCTGGTGGGCGCGTCGCATATGAGGCGATGAGCCGGAAGGCCGAAGTTACGCTGTAGCGCAGACAGGCAAGCAGCGGCAGGATGTAAACGCCGGAAGCGTGCACAGACGACACTTTATGCAGCAGCTCTGACATGTCGTGGTAGTTGTGAATGAACTTCTGCACCACCAAATTCAGCACATGCGCCAGGCAAGGGATGTGCGTCAAACCGGCTAGTCCCAGAGCTGCGACGAGATTTCGCCCATTATCGCACACCACCAGGCCGGGCTTGAGGCCCATCGGCAGAAACCACTGGTCGGTCTGTTGTTCAATCCCCCGCCACAACTCCTGCGCGGTGTGGGGTCTGTCCCCCAAACATATGAGTTTCAGAATGGCCTGCTGACGTTTACCCCGGGCTGTTCTGAAGTTGGTGGTGAAGGTGTGTGACTGGATGAGCTGGTGGAAACAGAGGAGGAGGAAGCCGAGTAGGAGGAGGAGGCTACAAGACGCAAAGAATGATGCTCTGCGATCCTTGGCGGCGGAAGGACGTGCGCCAAAGAACTCTCCGCCTGGGGCCCAGCCGCCACTACAATTAACCAGTGTGCAGTTAGGGAGATATAGCGTCCCTGGCCGTGCTTACTGGTCCACGTATCTGTGGTTAGGTGGACCTTGCCACCGATGGCGTTGCGCAGTGCATACTCGATTTTATCGGATACTTGGTTGTGCAGGAAAGACACGGCTGTCTTGGAGAAGTAGTGGCGGCTAGGAACAACATGTTGTGGTACAGCCATGGACATCAGCTGTTTGAAGCTGTCTGTGTCCACCAGCCTGAATGACAGCATTTCAAAGGCCAGTAGTTTAGAAATGCTGGCATTCAGGCCCAGGGCTCGAGGGTGGCTAGGTGGGAATTTACACTTTCTCTCCAAGGTTTGTGAGATGGAGAGCTGAACGCTGCCGTGTGACATGGTGATGATGCTTGGTGACGCAGGTGGTGGTATCGGTGGCACATCCTCTGTTTGGTGGGCGGCAGGTGCCAACATTCCTCCCGAGGCAGAGGAAGAGGCCGAGGCAGCAGCAGAAGAGGGAGCAGGGGGAGCCTGATTGAGTTCCTTGCTTTTAAGGTGTTTACTCCACTGCAGTTCATGCTTTGCATGTAGATGCCTGGTCATGCAGGTTGTGCTAAGGTTCAGAAAGTTAATGCCTTGCTTCAGGCTCTGATGGCACAGCGCCAAACCACTCGGGTCTTGACGTCAGCACATTGTTTAAAGAAGTGCCATGCCAGGGAACTCCTTGAAGCTGCCTTTGGGGTGCTCGGTCCCGGGTGGCTGTGGCCAGTAGCAGGCGAACTCTCTTGGCGGCAGCTGTTCTGCTTTTGCCCCCTGCTCCCTCTTTTGCTACGCTGTTAGCTCGGTCTCACCACTGCCTCTTTCTCTGATCTATGAAAGTCAGTGGCACGACCTTCATTCCATGTTGGGTCTAGGACCTCATCGTCCCCTGCATCGTCTTCCACACAGTCTTCCTGCCTGACCTCCTGTTCGGTCTGCACACTGAAAAAAGACGCAGCACGTCCTCTCCCAGCACCAGAGGGTCCACCAACACCACCACGAACGCATCCGCGTCCCTTACTAGATGTTTTCCTCATTGTTACTATTTACCAAGTACCACAATAAGAAAAAAATATTTGGCCCAATGTTTTGATTTCAAATTCAGACCTTTTTTTACAGGCACCTAACACTATCTGCCTATTTATTTATGTACCGTATTACACTAATCCAGGCACAGCAGTAACCACTGATTTAGTGGAATATCAATTTTAGGGCTAGTATTTAGGCCCTGGATGAAAGGTATCCTTTTATGGACAGATTTACACTTGGAGATGCACAGTAATATGTAGGATTATGCCTTCAGCAATTGTATTTTAACACTTTGTGTAATATACCCTTTAACGGACAGAAATACAATGGGAGATGCACGGTAGCGTGTGAAGTTATTGAGGATGACCCTCTCAGCACTTGTATATACACCTTGAGTGTAATATACCCTTTTACTGACTGATTAACATTTGGCCTGCAACAGCTGGAACACCAGATTCAGGGTATTGCTATATTGGCAAGTGAATTTCACCCCAGAACAAAATCTATCCTTTGCCGGACACTATTAAACTTGGCCAGCCACAGCTGAAACCACTGATTTATGGTATTGCTATTTTGGCAATTGAATTTCACCCCAGAACAAAATATATCTTATTACGGACAGATTTAAACTAGGCCTGCAACAGCTGGAAAACCAGATTCAGGGTATTGCTATTTTGTCAATTGAATTTCACCCCAGAAAAAAATATACCCTTTTACGGACAGACTTAACTAGGCCTGCCACAGCTGGAACACCAGATTCAGGGTATTGCTATCTTGGCAATTTAATTTCACCCCAGAAATAAATATACCCTTTAACAGACAGACTTAAACGATGCCTGCAACATCTGGAACAACAGTTTTACTGTATTTCTATTTTTGCAACTGAATTTAACCTCAGAAAATAATATATCCTATGACAGACACTATGAAACTTGTCCAGCCACTGCTGGGACACCAGATTTACGGTATTGCTATTTTGGCAATTGAATTCCACCCCAGAACAAAATATATCCTTTGCAGGACACTATTAAACTTGGCCAGCCACAGCTGAAACCATTGATTTACGGTATTGCTATTTTGGCAATTGAATTTCACCCTAGAACAAAATATATCCTTTGCCGGACACTATTATACTTTGCCAGACAGCAGACAGTATTACACTTGGCTAGCCACAGCTGGGACACCAGATTTAGGGGATTGCTATTTTGGCAATTGAATTTCACCACAGAAAATTATCTATCCTTTGCCAGACAGCAGACAGTATTACACTTGGCTAGCCACAGCTGGGACTCCAGATTAAGGGGATTGCTACATTTGGCAATTGGATTTAACCCCTAATAAAATATAGAATTTTATATCTTGAGTTTCTAGGTGACACTAAGCCACAGCTAACCCCTGATGTAGGATATAGCAAAATAAACATAGAACATTTGAAAACCTATGCTCGAACTGTTTGCTCAACACTAAAGATAACCTGCAACATTCCCAAGTTGCCACTTGTTCTTATTTCTGATTTTGTATAATAAGGGAATTATAGCCCAGAACAAAATATATCCTTTGCAGGACACTATTAAACTTTGGACCAGCCACAGCTGAAACTACTGATTTATGGTATTGCTATTTTGGCTATTATTAAATTTGACCTCAGGAAAATATACCTTGTTACGACAGATCTGAACTTCCTGCCTGACCTCCTGTTCGGTCTGCACACTGAAAAAGACGCAGCACGTCCTCTCCCAGCACCAGAGGGTCCACTAACACCACCACGACGCGTCCGCGTCCCTTACTAGATGTTTTCCTCATTGTTACTATTTACCAAGTAACACAATAAGAAAAAAATATTTGGCCCAATGTTTTGATTTCAAATTCAGGCCTTTTTACAGGCACCTAACACTATCTGCCTATTTATTTATGTACCGTATTACACTAATCCATGGCACAGCAGTAACCACTGATTTAGTGGAATATCAATTTTAGGGCTAGTATTTAGGCCCTGGATGAAAGGTATCCTTTTATGGACAGATTTACACTTGGAGATGCACAGTAGCGTGTGAAAAAATATGTAGGATTATGCCTTCAGCAATTGTATTTTAACACTTTGTGTAATATACCCTTTAACGGACAGAAATACAATGGGAGATGCACGGTAGCGTGTGAAGTTATTGAGGATGACCCTCTCAGCACTTGTATATACACCTTGAGTGTAATATACCCTTTTACTGACTGATTAACATTTGGCCTGCAACAGCTGGAACACCAGATTCAGGGTATTGCTATATTGGCAAGTGAATTTCACCCCAGAACAAAATCTATCCTTTGCCGGACACTATTAAACTTGGCCAGCCACAGCTGAAACCACTGATTTATGGTATTGCTATTTTGGCAATTTTATTTCACCCCAGAACAAAATATATCTTATTACGGACAGATTTAAACTAGGCCTGCAACAGCTGGAAAACCAGATTCAGGGTATTGCTATTTTGTCAATTAAATTTCACCCCAGAAAAAAATATACCCTTTTACGGACAGACTTAACTAGGCCTACCACAGCTGGAACACCAGATTCAGGGTATTGCTATCTTGGCAATTTAATTTCACCCCAGAAATAAATATACCCTTTAACAGACAGACTTAAACGATGCCTGCAACATCTGGAACAACAGTTTTACTGTATTTCTATTTTTGCAACTGAATTTAACCTCAGAAAATAATATATCCTATGACAGACACTATGAAACTTGTCCAGCCACTGCTGGGACACCAGATTTACGGTATTGCTATTTTGGCAATTGAATTTCACCCCAGAACAAAATATATCCTTTGCAGGACACTATTAAACTTGGCCAGCCACAGATGAAACCACTGATTTATGGTTTTGCTATTTTGGCAATTGAATTTCACCCAAGAAAAAAATATACCCTTTTACGGACAGACTTAACTAGGCCTGCCACAGCTGGAACACCAGATTCAGGGTATTGCTATCTTGGCAATTTAATTTCATCCCAGAAAAAAATATACCCTTTAACAGACAGACTTAAACGATGCCTGCAACATCTGGAACAACAGTTTTACTGTATTTCTATTTTTGCAACTGAATTTAACCTCAGAAAATAATATATCCTATGACAGACACTATGAAACTTGTCCAGCCACTGCTGGGACACCAGATTTACGGTATTGCTATTTTGGCAATTGAATTTCACCCCAGAACAAAATACATCCTTTGCAGGACACTATTAAGCTTGGCCAGCCACAGCTAAAACCACTGATTTATGGTATTGCTATTTTGGCAATTGAATTTCACCCCAGAACAAAATATATCCTTTGCAGGACACTATTAAACTTGACCAGCCACAGCTGAAACCACTGATTTATGGTATTGCTATTTTGGCTATTAAATTTGACCTCAGAAAAAAATATACCTTGTTACGGACAGATTCGAACTTGGCCAGCAACAGATGGAACACCAGATTCAGGGTATTGCTATTTCGGCTATTAAATTACACCCCAGAAAAAAATATACCCTTTAACGGACAGATTTAAACGAAGCCTGCAACAGCTGGAACAACAGTTTTACTGTATTTCTATTTTTACAACTGAATTTCACCCCAGAAAATAATATATCCTATGACGGACACTATGAAACTTGTCCAGCCACTGCTGGGACACCAGATTTATGGTATTGCTATTTTGGCAATTGAATGTCACCCCATAAAAAAATATATTTTTTGCCGTACACTTTTAAACTTGGCCAGCCACTGCTGGGACACCAGATTTACGGTGTTGCTAGTTTGGCAATTGAATTTCACCACAGAAAAATATACCCTGTTACGGACAGATTTAAACTAGGCCTGCAACAGCTGGAACAACAGTTTTACTGTATTTATATTTTTGCAACTAAATTCCAACCCAGAAAATAATATATCCTATGACGGACACTATGAAACTTGTCCAGCCACTGCTGGAACACCAGATTTACATTATTGCTATTTTGGCAATTGAATGTCACCCCAGAACAAAATATATACTTTGCAGGACACTATTAAACTTGGCCAGCCACAGCTGAAACCACAGATTTATGGTATTGCTATTTTGGCTATTAAATTTGACCTCAGAAAAAAATATACCTTGTTACGGACAGATTTAAACTAGGCCTGCAACAGCTGGAACACCAGATTCAGGGTATTGCTATTTTGGCTATTAAATTACACCCCAGAAAAAAATATACCCTTTAACGGACAGATTTAAACGAAGCCTGCAACAGCTGGAACAACAGTTTTACTGTATTTCTATTTTTACAACTGAATTTCACCCCAGAAAATAATATATCCTATGACGGACACTATGAAACTTGTCCAGCCACTGCTGGGACACCAGATTTATGGTATTGCTATTTTGGCAATTGAATGTCACCCCATAAAAAAATATATCCTTTGCCGTACCCTTTTAAACTTGGCCAGCCACTGCTGGGACACCAGATTTACGGTGTTGCTAGTTTGGCAATTGAATTTCACCACAGAAAAAAAATATACCCTGTTACGGACAGATTTAAACTAGGCCTGCAACAGCTGGAACAACAGTTTTACTGTATTTATATTTTTGCAACTAAATTCCAACCCAGAAAATAATATATCCTATGACGGACACTATTAAACTTGTCCAGCCACTGCTGGAACACCAGATTTGCGTTATTGCTATTTTGGCAATTGAATGTCACCCCAGAACAAAATATATACTTTGCAGGACACTATTAAACTTGGCCAGTCACAGCTGAAACCACTGATTTATGGTATTGCTATTTTGGCAATTGAATTTCACCCCAGAACAAAATATATCCTTTGCAGGACACTATTAAACTTGACCAGCCACAGCTGAAACCACTGATTTATGGTATTGCTATTTTGGCTATTAAATTTGACCTCAGAAAAAAATATACCTTGTTACGGACAGATTTAAACTAGGCCAGCAACAGATGGAACACCAGATTCAGGGTATTGCTATTTCGGCTATTAAATTACACCCCAGAAAAAAATATACCCTTTAACGGACAGATTTAAACGAAGCCTGCAACAGCTGGAACAACAGTTTTACTGTATTTCTATTTTTACAACTGAATTTCACCCCAGAAAATGATATATCCTATGACGGACACTATGAAACTTGTCCAGCCACTGCTGGGACACCAGATTTATGGTATTGCTATTTTGGCAATTGAATGTCACCCCATAAAAAAATATATTTTTTGCCGTACACTTTTAAACTTGGCCAGCCACTGCTGGGACACCAGATTTACGGTGTTGCTAGTTTGGCAATTGAATTTCACCACAGAAAAAAATATACCCTGTTACGGACAGATTTAAACTAGGCCTGCAACAGCTGGAACAACAGTTTTACTGTATTTATATTTTTGCAACTAAATTCCAACCCAGAAAATAATATATCCTATGACGGACACTATGAAACTTGTCCAGCCACTGCTGGAACACCAGATTTACATTATTGCTATTTTGGCAATTGAATGTCACCCCAGAACAAAATATATACTTTGCAGGACACTATTAAACTTGGCCAGCCACAGCTGAAACCACAGATTTATGGTATTGCTATTTTGGCTATTAAATTTGACCTCAGAAA
The DNA here is from genome assembly GCA_033119425.1 of Bufotes viridis. NCBI lineage: Eukaryota > Metazoa > Chordata > Amphibia > Anura > Bufonidae > Bufotes > Bufotes viridis. Next base: position 78,563,472 of record CM065591.1, read on the forward strand.
AAATATACCTTGTTACGGACAGATTTAAACTAGGCCTGCAACAGCTGGAACACCAGATTCAGGGTATTGCTATTTTGGCTATTAAATTACACCCCAGAAAAAAATATACCCTTTAACGGACAGATTTAAACGAAGCCTGCAACAGCTGGAACAACAGTTTTACTGTATTTCTATTTTTACAACTGAATTTCACCCCAGAAAATAATATATCCTATGACGGACACTATGAAACTTGTCCAGCCACTGCTGGGACACCAGATTTATGGTATTGCTATTTTGGCAATTGAATGTCACCCCATAAAAAATATATCCTTTGCCGTACTCTTTTAAACTTGGCCAGCCACTGCTGGGACACCAGATTTACGGTGTTGCTAGTTTGGCAATTGAATTTCACCACAGAAAAAATATACCCTGTTACGGACAGATTTAAACTAGGCCTGCAACAGCTGGAACAACAGTTTTACTGTATTTATATTTTTGCAACTAAATTCCAACCCAGAAAATAATATATCCTATGACGGACACTATTAAACTTGTCCAGCCACTGCTGGAACACCAGATTTACGTTATTGCTATTTTGGCAATTGAATGTCACCCCAGAACAAAATATATACTTTGCAGGACACTATTAAACTTGGCCAGTCACAGCTGAAACCACTGATTTATGGTATTGCTATTTTGGCAATTGAATTTCACCCCAGAACAAAATATATCCTTTGCAGAACACTATTAAACTTGGCCAGCCACAGCTGAAACCATTGATTTACGGTATTGCTATTTTGGCAATTGAATTTCACCCTAGAACAAAATATATCCTTTGCCGGACACTATTATACTTTGCCAGACAGCAGACAGTATTACACTTGGCTAGCCACAGCTGGGACACCAGATTTAGGGGATTGCTATTTTGGCAATTGAATTTCACCACAGAAAATTATCTATCCTTTGCCAGACAGCAGACAGTATTACACTTGGCTAGCCACAGCTGGGACTCCAGATTTAGGGGATTGCTACATTTGGCAATTGAATTTAACCCCTTAATAAAATATAGAATTTTATATCTTGAGTTTCTAGGGGTGACACTAAGCACAGCCAACCCCCTGATGTAGGATATAGCAAAATAAACATAAACATTTGAAAAACTATGCTCGAACTGTTTGCTCAACACTAAAGATAACCTGCAATATTCCCAAGTTGCCACTTGTTCTTATTTCTGATTTTGTATAATAAGGGAATTATAGATCAGTAAGTTTAAAGGTAATCTGATATCTCGGATATGCCATTTTAGCTGCTCACAGTGTCTTATTCATGTGCTTATGGAGCTCTGGAATTAGTTTTTGTTGTGGTATTTTAACTAATTAAATGTGCTGAAAATGCAATTATAAATGAAATGTGTCACCAGAAATGTTTTCTGCCAGTTAAAACTAGATAGTAACAAATATCCCTTTTTTGTAATCTGTTTTTATTTTCTGATTGCGGATTTCTTTATTCTGTTCCCTGAACAGAATTATGTTGGCGGCCATCTTGCCTAAGCTGTTCTAAAAAGCATTTACACAGCATTAAAAAATTGCTTTATGGCAGCTCCATGTGCCATAGACCCAATGGTCAGGAGTAGACCCTATTAATTCCTATGGGGGAGTTTTATGGGCATGTTCTGTGTCTTGTGCACAGGTCATTATACAAGGAAAGAATAGATAAGCTTTGACAATCACCTATTGTGAATGGTGGATCCTGTCTTATCTGTCATTCTAACCCTGCCTGTAATTATATCACCTCTGTATACAGATAAGCAAAAGCTTCAGTAAAGTCATCTGTACAGACCAAGAAGTGGCGTCAATTATTTGGCATAGTGGTCAGTGGGAAAACCGCTTGATTTTATGTTTTTTGCTTATTTATTGATATTGACATGGAAAAATTAAAATAAAACCATCAAAAAATCTTAAAAAATATGTTAAACATAATGATTTAACATCATTTAAACAATAGTTCTTTTTCTGATGACACATTTCCTTTAATCATTTTTTTCCCTCACTGTATGTAAATAAGTCTGCTCAAGTCAAGGATGCAAGCATTTTGCTCCTCCAAGTCAAGGTTTCCCAACCTACCCCTGCCTCCTGCAGCTTGATTGACAGTTTTTTAGGCAAAGAATACTTTCCCCAAGTCTCATTAGATCCCATGCAGCCTCTATCAATGAAGCAGCTGGAGGAGGGGCTGGGCAGGGAAACCTTCACTAAGGAGTAAAACGCCTGCCTCCTTGACTTAAACAGACTTATTTTCATATAGCAGGAAGAAGTCTAAAAGTGCATTTTCAGCACATTTACTAGTCAGAATACCACAACAATAACTATTTGCAAAACCCATAAGTGCATGAATAAGGTACTGTGGGCAGTTAAAATTGCATATCCAAGATGTCAGCTTCCCTTTAACTTCATATACAGAAGTATATGACTGTAAATAATATCATAAGTGATAGCCAGCACAGGTTTACCAAGGACAACAATTGTCAGACTAACCTGATTTGTTTTTATGAGGAGCCTGGGAAGAGGGATAGCTGTGGATATAATGTTCTTGAACTTTGCAAAGGCATTTGATACTGTCCCTCTTGGAAATTTAATAGGTAAAATAAGGTCTATAGGCTTAGAAAGTATAGTTTGTAATTGGGTTGAAAACTGGCTGAAGAACCGTGTCCAGAGAGTTGTGGCCAATGATTCCTATTCTGAACTGTCCTTGGTTATAAGCAGTGTACCCCAAGTTTCAATGCTGGGTCCCCTGTTATTTACCTTATTATTAATGATATAGAAGATGGGATTAGCACTGTTTCTATGTCTATAAGTTGACAAGGAGACTCTAAGTGCATGGGCATCCACTTGGCCAGGGCCGTCTTTAATATTCATTGGACCCTGGGCAAGAATTCATGTGGGCCCCCTGGATCCCGCCTTCCCACACCCTAGCATGCAATCACCCCTCCACCTCTGTATATAATATAGCTTACAGTGAATAGGCTGAAAGTGGGCACCGCTCTGCAGTTCAGGAAGAAGACTGGGGCTCGGCTCATGCTAGTGTTGCAGTGCCTCTGTGTGACTTATGGGCCACGGCACGTGGTGTACGCAAAGGGCAGGGAAGGTCGGGAGAAGGAGCATGCAAGTAAGTCCTTCACTATGCGTGCCATGATGCTTGCATAGTGAAGGATAGGATCGGGACACAGAGCCGGCGCAGCGGAGGCAAGATATTTTATGATGATGTCATTGAATTTGTGGGCAGTGGCAGTGTCGTAACTAGCATTCTATGGGCCCCAGAGCAAACTTTGAATTGGGCTTCCCCCCCTCTGATTCAGTGGTGCTGCACTAATGTTTGAATTGCGAAAGTGGGACCGTGCCGGCCATATGAGGGCAGAGGGCAGCAGCAAATAATGAGGGAGCAAAATGAAAATAAAATATATACAGAGAGAGGCAAAAAATGAAATATATAGAGGGAGTGGGGGCAAAATAAAATATAGTGAGAGAGGGGGCCACTGACAACCTTGGCAATAATAACCATGAGCACCTATGTGCCCAGCCGGCTATATGAGGGCAGGGCACCGCTCTAGCAGCAAATCCTTCATAGTATAAATAAACTATATTTTATTTTGCCCTATATATTTAATATTTTCTGCCCCTTCCTGTATATATTTCATTCATTTTGCCCCCTTATTATTTTCTGGCTGCTACCCCCTGCCCTTATATGTCTGGCGCGGGCCCTCCCTTTCTGAATTCAGAGTCAGACATTAGTGTTGCCGCACCAATGATCGACCCATCCCAAAGCAGCCGCAATTCCTTTTTTTCCTTTCTTCTCCCCTTTCCTGTTTATTTATTTATAAATATATATATATATATATATATATATATATATATATATATCCACAGCAAGCCAGGATGTAATCAGTCTTACCTTCCTGCGTGCAGGAGGGAGAAAGTTTACGAGCGGAACAAGACCAAAGGCTGGGAGGTCAGAATGACAGTCACAAAGAGCAGGGAGGTGAAGGAGATAATCACTGGGGGGGAGGAAAAGAGACACAAGGCAGTACAGGATCTTAACTTCAAACCTGGTCAAAAGATAAGGGGGCACTGCCTCAATCTGAAGAAGAAAAAGTTCTGAGGTGACAGCTAGAGATGAGTGAATTTTTCAAAAATTCGATTCACCAATTCGCCGAATTTTTTGGGAAAAATTCTGTTCGATCTGAATATATTTGCTGTGAATTACATTAAAAAATCGCTATTTCCTGGCTGCTGAGAGCCTTTATAGTGGTGTAAAACACTGTGCCTTGAAGTAACACGCATAGGGAGTCTGCTTTGGTAGTGAAATAATACTGTGAGTCTGTATGACATGCAGAGGACAGGCGTCGCTCTTAGAAGCACTGTACACTTCACTTATTTGGGCAGTCACGGGGCCAAAACTGACCAAATAACTCAAGTATCAACTCAGCCTTACAGGTCAATGTTAGTGTCAAGAAGTAGCACACTCCTTTTACACCATTGTCAGCTGATTCCACATATATGTAAACATGATTATTTTGCCCTTCCTCTGCTCTGTCAGAACAATAACCCCCCAAAAATGGAACCTGTCTGTGGAGAACCCGCCTTTACTCAGTAAGCATTTGGTCAGTAATCCATCAGTATTGCTAATGCCAAAAAACACAGGAGTGGATCAAAAACAGAAATGACATGTGAGTGGAATATTTCCATGTCTTCTGTGTTTTGTGCCCACTCTGGCTTTTGGATTCCAAATCACAAGCCAATTAAATTTATTTATTTTTGTTTTGAACGGGGGAGAAAAAAAAACCTGTATTTAACAAACAGGCAATTAACACATATAAAATACAACACAGAAGGACCATTGTTGGGATGACCACGATGGTAATGCATATTGATCATGAAATGTATGGGGTTATGGCTGAGAACTGGAGGACAGTCCAGCAAACAAGTCGACTTCAGCTCATTCCTACAGTGCAGGCTACACAATCACAGCTGGAAGGTAACTGGTCGGTATAGACAACGTTTTCATAAATAAGCCTTAGTATGTGCAGGTCTCACAGCCGCTGTAACAGAACGGTAAGAAGCGGTATAACATGTAGTAAGCACTGCAGGGATCATGTCTAAGACATGTAAGACATCCAGGGGGTCCCGAACCTTGTGGGCAAGGTGATGCGCTGATGCCACAGATGCCGTCACCTTGACGAGCTTGGTTGCTGATAAGTGGATTCTAAAGTGTCTGAAGAAATGCAAGTAAAGACATTGGAATAAACTGTCCACTTCCTCCAACGTGACCTCGTCCTTTGATTTATGAATATCATTCCATAAACTTTTGAAGTCCTCTGCCTGGATGGCATAAGAAATGTCCATACAAGGTTCAACAGGCACAAAGAAAACAAGCTTTGTGGCCAACACTGATTGCGAGCTTACCGAAATAGCAGTCAAAGCTTCTTTGGAACACATCCCTACGATAGCTGTCTTGGAGCCGTTATACAGGAAGAGTGGGAGGCAAGTAAATGTCTTTGGTAACACCACCAATAAATAGTCCGGTCCTCTGTGCCTTGGTGATTGGAGGCTTGGATGAAATCTGTATGAGCACAGAATTTGGCTTTTAGGTTCAGCTCTGAGCACACTTCAACGGCAAGACCCTTTTGCTTCTCGACAGCTGTGTGGGCAGACAGGTGCTTGGAATACCCTTTCAGTCTGGTGAATGAGAAATTATACATCGGTGTCACGCTGTATAGAGTCTATTGTTTTTGAAGGAGCAAAGCAGCCTGTGTCAGATCAAGAGTTTCCTCTAAGGAGGTGCACTGCGGGATTTTTGTTTTAGACAAGCTTAAAAATGCAGACCTTCGTTGTGCAGAGGTCAAGCTTCTGGGAGAATACCTCGGGCTGGGAAAATTACTGCTCCTTCATGCTGATGGCGTACTTCTGGGGGTTAACACCCCATCGGTTGGTGTTTTCATATCCTTACGATAAATGATGTTCCCGTTCACTGACTGTAAACAGAGATCTTGACAGACAAATGTATCAAACTCTGCCGCCATCTTTCTAGGCGCCACGTCTCTCGTCCCCTGACCAGCCATATTTACTAGCATCTGTTCCAGGACATGAAGCTGTGGAATGACATTGTTCATCCCATAGTCCTGGCGACTGACAAATAATGTGGCCTCCTCAAAGGGCCTTAGCAAACGGCAGGTGTCATGCATGAGCTGCCACTGGCTGACTTCGAAGTTACACAGGGGACTACTGCTGTCCGCTTGGATCATCAAGAACTCATTGATGGCCTTATTCTGATCGTATAGTCGGTCCAACATATGGAGGGAGGAATTCCAATGGGTGGAAACGTTGCATATCAGCCGGTGTTGGGGGATGCCGTTCTGCCTCTGCAGCTCAAGGAGGGTGTGCTTTGCGGTGTACGAGTGGCTGAAGTGCATGCAAAGTCTCCTGGCAATTTTTAGGATGTCATGCAGATGGTTGTAAGACTTCAGGAATCGCTTGACAACCAGATTGAACACGTGCGCTATGCAGGGAGCATGGCTCAGCCCTCCTTAATGTTCTTCCCATTGACGGTCACCAAGGTTCTGATTTTCAGTTGTTGTTAAGAAAGAAAGCCAGGATTTGATTTCTTGATGAAGGACACGGAGCAGTTACTCCCCTGAGTGACTCCGTTCACCCACCCAAATCAGAGGCAGAACAGCGTGAGAGTGATGAGAGGGGTTGCACATGGCTTGCATACAGTACATGCCTCCAACATAATTCTTGGATCACTACATTAAAAATAATGTATTTGGTGTAAATCGTGTGAGGGGCATAGATGGAGACATTGACCTTACAAGAGATACAGAGCAGCGGAGTTTGCTTTGAAATTAAAAATTTCACCACTGCGTAATTCGGCCCATACAGCAAAAGGGGTTGTACAGTTACCCATAAATTTACCCCCAAAAAGCCTGTTTCATATAACAAATTTCACCACTGCGTAATTCAGCCCATACCCCAAAAGGAGGTGTACAATTGCCCATAAATTTGACGAAGAAAAGCCAGTTTCATATAACAAATTTCACCACTACGTAATTTGGTCCATACAGCAAAAGGAGGTGTACAGTCACCCATGAATTTTCCCCAAAAAAGCCGTTTCAAATTACAGATTTCACCACTACGTAATTTGGCCTGTACCACAAAAGGAGGTGTACAATCACCCATAACTTTGACGAAAAAGCCAGTTTCATAAAACGAATTTCATCACTACTGTGGGGAGTCGCTCTGGTAGACAGCGGTGCGGGTGCAGTACCGAGGCAAAACAAAGAGTCCAGGATGTGCAATAAACAGTGTTTTATTCACACTGACACAAAAATACACAGCAAACAGTCTTTCGGTGGTAATTCACACATGTCAGAAACAAGGAGGCAAAACAAAACAGGCCAACACAGGTTCAGTCACCTGGGAGGTGTAGGTGCAGGTTCGCACCAGGCTGTCGGCCCAGCCGCAGGAGAATCCACCTTCAGGTAGCCAGGAACAAAAGCCACCTCCTTGCTGAGCTCTTTCCTCCAGGACAGAGAACTCCAGAGCCCTGTTAGCAGCTCCAGGATAATCACCCCCTCAGACACAGCTGCTGGCTGTGTTTTATACCCAGCCCAAAACCAGGACTGGATCGTGGGGAGCAGCCACCCACCCTACACTTTAGCTGCTCCCGGTAAGAGCCGGCCCGGATCGGCTTTGCAGCCATGCTATTTAACAGAGTCAAACAGCACTAGCTGCTGCAGACAAAAAAACCCGGCTCTTACCTCACCGAGGCCAGCAACCTCGGTGACACGTACCTGCCATCAAATATGACACCTTGCACCCTCTTACACTACGTAATTCGGTCCATACCGCAAAAAGAGGTGTACAGTGACCCATGAATTTTCCCCAAAAAAGCCAGTTTTATAGAAAAATTCACCACTACGTAATTCAGTCCTTACAGCAAAAGGAGGTGTACAGGCACACATGAAATTTCCCAAAAAAAGACCCTTTTACAGAAAAAAATTACCACAGAAAAGCCTTTACCACATATAACTGCACTGCTGAACGGCAAATAGGCTTTTATTTTTTTAAACTTTTACACTACACAAGGCTTATCAACAGATAAATGCAACGATGAACTGCAAATATAATTTTTATTCTTCCACTAATACTCGGCAAACTGGGCTTCCGAATATATCACTGCACCGCTGAGTGGCAATTAGGCCTTAATTTCTTCCCCACTTTTACACAAAAGGCTTTTGTACAGATAAATGCAACGCTGGATGGTAAATATACCGTATATACTCGAGTATAAGCCGAGTTTTTCAGCACAAAATTTGTGCCAAAAAACACGAACTCGGCTTATACTCGAGTCATACACGTAAAAAGGAGAGCGGAGTGCGAGGAGGAGCGGGAGTAGGAGCTGGGAGCGGGCATTTGCGGCGGGGCCGGTGCGCTCACTGCTGACTGACTGATGTCACGTGCCTGCCCGGCCTGGTTTATGAATGAAGCAGGCGGCGCAGGCACGTGACGTCAGTCACGCTGCGCTCGCCCGCCCGGCCTGCCTGGAGTATTCAGTGCGGCATGTGAGGAGGTATTTAGAACAGAGGGGGCAAGAGTTATAGTATGAATTACACTATACAGTAATTGAATTTTAAAACTTTCCAGGAGCATTAATGGGGGGGGTGTGGGGGGGCTGTGGATGGCACTGTTATGGCATGGGGGGCTGTGAATGGCACTGTTATGGGATGGGGGCGCTGTGGATGGCACTGTTATGGCATGGGGGGTCTGTGAATGGCACTGTTATGGGATGGAGGGGCTGTGGATGCCATCCACAGATCCCCCATAACAGTGCCATCCACAGATCCCCCATAACAGTGTGTCATCCACAGATCCCCCCATAACAGTGTCATTCACAGATTCCACCCCCCCCCCCCATAACAGTGACATCCATTTCCACCTCGGCTTATACTCGAGTCACTACTTTTCCCAGTTTTTAAGGGTAAAATTAGGGGGGTTGGCTTATACTCGGGTCAGCTTATACTCGAGTATATATGGTATTTTTATTTCGCCACTAATACACGGCAAACAGTGCTTCAGAATATATCACTGGACCACAGAACATCAATTAGGCCCAATTTCTTTTGTATATTGACACAACAGGCTTTTCAACAGATATATGCAACGCTGGAAAGCGAATATATTTTTATTTCGACACTAATACACGGCAAACTGGGGTTCCCAACGTATCACTGGACAGCAGAACATTAACTAGGCCCACATTTTTTTTCTACTTTTACACAACAGGCTTTTCCACGGAAATATGCAATGCTGGACGGCGAATATATTTTTATTTCACCACTAATACACGGCATACAGGGCTTCCAAATGAGCGGCAAAGATATTTTTTCTTTTTCCACTAATACACGGAAAAAAAAGGCTTTAAAACAGATAACAGCACCGCTGAGCGGCAAATATTTTTTTTCTTTTTCCACTAATACACAGAAAAAAGGGCTTAAAAACAGATAACAGCACCACTGAGCGGCAAATATATTTTACTTTTGCCACAAATACACGACAAAAAGGGCTGTAATTTTCGCCATTCACCAGACAATGGCTAATAAGCCCTTTTTTCCCTCTGATACAAGCCAAAAATGCTTTAGAACATATAACTGCACCGAACAAGGGCAAATAAAACGTAAATATATTTCCTTGTAATAAACCCTGTTAATGACTGTATCAAACACCTCTTGCAACCTAATAAGACAGGTTTGCTGGATTTACAGAGCTGTGTAATGGCAATTTAGATCCCCTGTCAGTGCAGCAAGATGTAATCGGATTGTTCCTATTACCCAGGCTGTCACCTCCCCGACTGAACGCTGTCCAACACAAATGTTGGTGGAATGATTCCTCCCTATCCTTTCCCTACACCTTGAGTAATCTTTCCCTGCACTTGTAAATCTTTTTTTTTTTCACCTCAATCAAGTCTTTCCTATCACTGTCCCTAGCGCAGACACGTCTCTCCCTGCACTAAACACGCTGGTGAATGGCAGAATCTAAGATGGCCGCTGTATTTATAGGGCTGTGACATCACAGGGCCGACTGGCTGCTGATTTGCTGCATGCATGTCAGTATGGGTGATCCCGCCTTCCCAGAGTTCCTTGCCCCATGCCCTCACATGTGTAGCAGCCATTTTAGGAAATGTGATTCGTTACCACGAAGCACGAGGAAATTCACATTCGTTGCAAATCAAATTTTTCCTAATATTTGGATCGAATTCCACTTCATCAGCTTCGATTCGCTCATCTCTAGTGACAATGCTTCTTCACCATAAGTCCGGTGAATCTGTAGAATAGTCTACCTCACAATGCAGTAACAACAGGAACAGTAGATGGTTTAAAAAAAAGTTCAGATGAATTCTTAGAATTAAAAAAGATTAATGCTTATATAAATGTGTAGAAGACTGGGTCTCACTTCCCTCCCCTTAATTCTCATTCCTACCTTTCCCTTGGTTGACCGCATTGGACTTATGTCTTTTTTTCAGCATATCTAAGTGCTATTGTATAGTCTAGAACTGTTTATGCATGTCATGTGCATCTTCATGATGCTTTTCTATGGGGGTATGCATCCTTACAAACTATACTCCTATAATATGTCATCTGATGGAATATGGCAGACCTGTTTCCTCTTAAATGGTTGTGTCGAGATATTAACTTATTCCCTGTAGAAACACAGAACAACAATCTAGAAAGTCAGGTCCCACCGAGAATTCTGAATCATAGAATTTGAGCTTGTGGGGTGCCATAATGCAACAATGCTTATGAGGTCTTAGAGTGGTTCTTGTCATTCACCTTTTTGACATTTATTTTCATTTATTAAACATTGTTTACTATTTTTATAGCTTTCTTATCCCGATGTGCACTTTATACTGAAGATTTTGTTCCCCATTCTGTTGCAGGTTTTGAAAAATATAACAGGAACATATTTCCATGTCATTGCAAAACTCAGCTGCATTAGTAAATGCAACAAAAAAATAAATAAAAAATCCATACCCCTATTCTCCCCTGTAGCTTCCAGTGTAGGACTCTAGTTCTCCCTGTCAGTGTTTGTTTTCCAGGATGCAGTAATAACGTCCTCTGTAGAGTTGAGCGAACACCTGGATGTTCGGGTTCGAGAAGTTCGGCCGAACTTCACGAAAATGTCCGTGTTCGGGATCCAAACTCGACCGGAACTTGACCCCGAACCCGAACCCCATTGAAGTCAATGGGGACCCGAACTTTTGGGCACTAAAAAGGCTGTAAAATAGCCCTGGAAAGGGCTAGAGGGCTGCAAAGGGCATGCAAATGTAGGTAAATCCCCTGCAAACAAATGTGGATAGGGAAATGACTTAAGATAAAATAAAATAAATAAAAATTAACCAATATCAATTGGCAACTTGGAGGAGGAGGAGGTGGAATAGGAGGTTGGGGTGGCGTCAGGTGGGAATGCTATGGGAGTTGAAGTTCTCATCACAGCCTAAAAGGATTCATGTCTGCCTGCAGTGCCACAGGCCTCATTCACAGACTCAGGACCATGGCAACCATACATGGGAGTTGAAGTTGTCATCACAGCCAATAAGGAATCATGTCTGCCTGCAGGGCCACAGGCCTCATTCAAACATTCAGGCCCAAGGGACCCACAAAGAGGAGAGTTAAAATCACGCCAAGACAGTATTGATTTCACCCAGTAGTGCCACAGGCCTCATTCACTAATTCAGGACCATGGCACTCGCAAAGAGGAGAGCGGTCCTGTAACAGCAACACAGGCCTCAGGTCAAGCTGCAATGGAACAGTCCATTATCATTTATTAAGGCCCCTGACACCCAGACAGAGGAGAGGTCATTTGACAGTAAAAAGAGGTTAATGTCTCCCACCAATGCAGCAAGCGATGAAACAAAATATAGGCCCCTGACAACCAGACAATGGGGCAGTCATTTGACAGTAAAAAGAGGATAATGTCTCCCACCAATGCAGCAAGCGATGAAACGAAATATAGGACCCTGACAACCAGACAATGAAGAGGTCATTTGACAGCATAAAGAGAATAATGTCTCCCACCAATGCAGCAATCGATGAAACAAAACATAGGCCTCTGACAACCAGACAATGGGGCAGTCATTTGACAGTAAAAAGAGGATAATGTCTCCCACCAATGCAGCAAGCAATGAAACGAAATATAGGCCCCTGACAACCAGTCAATAGGGCGGTCATTTGACAGTATAAAGAGTTTAATATCTCCCACCAATGCAGCAAGTGATGAAATGAAATATGGGCCCCTGACAACCAGACAATGTAGAGGTCATTTGACAGTATAAAGAGGATAATGTCACCCACCAAAGCAACAGGTGATTATCTGAAATGTAGGCCCCTGGCACCCAGATAGAGTAGAGAGCTCCCATAGCAGAAAATCAGTCTTCATGTCACCCAACAATGGAAAAGGCCACTTTCAGGTATTTAGGCCCCAGCAGCCAGACAGAGGAGAGAGGTCCCACAGCAGAAAATCAAGCTTCATGTCACCCGCCAAAGCAGCAGGCAATTAACAGAATTTTAGGCCCCTGACACCCAGACAGAGGAGAAGTTCATTCAACTTGGGGTTGCCCCCAAAATAAAGGTACAATTATAAAAAGAGGATTCAATAAAGAAGTTCCCTGGAGTACAAGAATGTATGGTTGAGGGCAAGGCAGTTATAAATGTCTACTCTGCACAAGGTACGGACAAGTCCTGTGGGATCCATGCCTAGTTCATTTTAATGAACGTGAGCTTGTCCAAGTTGGCTGTGGAAAGACGGCTGCCTTTGTCTGTAATGACGCCCCCTACCGTGCTAAATACACGTTCAGACAACACACTGGCCGCAGGGCAGGCCAGCACCTCCAAGGCATAGAGGGCAAGCTCTGGCCATGTGGACAATTTTGAGACCCAGAAGTTGAATGGGGCAGAACAGATCAGTGAGATCAGTCAGTACATGGAGGCGTGTGCACACGTACTGTTCCACCATGTTATTGAAACGCTGCCTCCTGCTAACACGTTCCCTATCAGCTGGTGGTGCAGTTTGCTGTGGCGCGGTAACAAAATTTTTCCACAGCTCGGCCATGCTAACCCTGCTGTCTGAGTGGCTGGCCGTGACAAAGCTGATTTGGCAACCTCTTCCTCCTCCTACTCCACCTCTGCATTCGCCTTGTGCTTCCACTTCTCCCCCCCGTGTCAGTTGGGAATGCCATCAGCAGCGCATCTACCAGCGTGCGCTTGTAGTAGCGCATCTTCCTATCACGCTCCAGTGCGGGAATTAAAGTGGGCACGTTGTCCTTGTACCGGGGATCCAGCAGGGTGGCCACCCAGTAGTCAGGACAAGTTAAAATGTGGGCAACTCTACTGTCGTTGCGCAGGCACTGCAGCATGTAGTCACTGATGTGTACCAGGCTGCCCAGAGGTAACGATAAGCTGTCCTCTGTAGGTTGTGTATCATCTGCAGCCTCCGTATCTCCCCAGCTATGCTCTAGTGATGGCCCTGAGCTGCGGAGGGGGCCACCCTGCAGTGAAACCGGTTCCTCCTCCTCCTGCTCCTCTACCCCATCCTCCTCCTCCTCCAGAAGTGTGCCCTGGCTGTCCACATGTGTACCTGGCCTCTGCTGGTACAGGAACCCACCCTCTGAGCCACTTCTGTATGACCGGCCTGAAACCCTATGAAATGCCCGCTCTTCCACCTCCTCCTGTGCCGCATCCTCTTCCATCATCGCCGTAATATTTTTTTCAAGCAGACATAGAAGGGGTATTGTAATGCTAACAACGGCATCATCAGCACTGGCCATGTTGGTTGAGTACTCCAAAGACCGCAACAAGGTACACAGGTCTCGCATGCAGGCCCAGTGACTGGTGGTGAAGTGGTGCTGATCTGCAGAGCGACTGACCCGTGCATACTGCATCTGAAACTCCACTATCGCCCGATGCTGCTCGCACAGTCTCTCCAGCATATGTAAGGTGGAGTTCCACCTGGTGGGCATGTCGCATATGAGGTGGTGAGCAGGAAGGCCGAAGGCCGATAGGCGAGCAGCAGCAGGGTGAGAACGCTGAAAGCGCGCACATACGAACCACACTTTTAGCAGCAGCTCTGGCATGTCTGGGTAGGTTTTAAGAAACTTCTGCACCACCAGATTCAGCACATGCGCCAAGCAAGGGATGTGTGTCAAACCGGCTAGTCCCAGAGCTGCAATGAGATTCAGCCCATTATCGCACACCACCAGGCCGGGCTTGAGGCTCACCGGCAAAAACCAATCATCAGTCTGCTGTTCTATGCCCCTCCAAAGCTCCTGTGCAGTGTGGGGTTTGTCACCCAAACACATGAGTTTTTAAATCGCTTGCTGACGTTTACCCCGGGCTGTGCTGAAGTTTGGGGTGAGGTTCTTTCGATGACCGGATGTGGGGGTGGTAGAAAAGGAGTAGGAGGAGGATGATGTGGAGTAGGAGGAGGAAGCAACAGTAGGCAACGAATAATGCCCTGCGATCCTCGGTGGTGGAAGAAGATGCGCCAAACCAATATCCGCCTCGGGCCCAGCTGCCACTACATTTACCCAGTGTGCAGATAGGGAGATATAGCGACCCTGGCCGTGCTTACTGGTCCATGTATCTGTGGTTATGTGGACCTTGCCACAGATGGCGTTGCACAGCGCACACTTGATTTTATCCTCCACTTGGTTGTGCAGAGAAGGGACGGCTCGCCTGGAAAAGTATTGGCGGCTGGGAACAACATACTGTGGGACAGCCACCACCATCAGCTGTTTGGGAGATGGATAGCTGAATGCTGCTGTGTGACTAGTGATGTCGCGAACAAAAAAATTTCCGTTCGCGAACAGCGAACGCAAACTTCCGCAAATATTCGCGAACGGGCGAACCGGGCGAACCGCCATAGACTTCAATTGGCAGGCGAATTTTAAAACCCACAGGGACTCTTTCTGGCCACAATGGTGATGGGAAAGTTGTTTCAAGGGGTCTAACACCTGGACTGTGGCATGCCAGAGGGGGATCTATGGCAAAACTCCCATGGAAAATTACGTAGTGGACGCAGAGTCGGGTTTTAATCCATAAAGGGCATAAATCAACTAACATTCCTAAATTGTTTGGAATAACATGCTTTAAAACATCCAGTGTGTGTATACGATCAGGTATGATGTTGTATCGATCAGGTAGTGTAAGGGTTACGCCCACTTTACAGACATTGACAGACCAAACTCCCCTTTTAATGCACCGCAAACAACCGCAAACAGTTCATTTGCACAACCGCAAACTCCCCATTTGCACAAGGTTGGATACCAAGCTAGCCATGTCCAGGTGATGTCATTGAAGGTTTCTTCCTCCACCCAGCCACGTACAACACCAAGGGTCCCCGAAAGGTGAATTGAATTGATTTTTCGAACGGGGAGATGGTTAAAAAAACGCTGGCTCCCTCCCCTTTGTTTTTATCCACGGTCACTGAGTCTGCGCCGTGCAATTTACTGTCACACCCGATATGAGTGATATTTTCTGTAGTACTATTCTCATCAGTTTAATCCCTCTAACGTCCCCAATCTGGGGGCCATTTATTGAATAGATTTTTCGAACGGGGAGATGGTTGAAAAAACGCTGGCTCCCTCCACTCTGTTTTAATCCACGGTGACTGCGTCTGCGCCGTGCAATTTACTGTCACACCCGATATGAGTGGTATTTTATGTAGTACTATTCTCATCAGTTTAATCCCTGTTACATCCCATATCAGGGATTGCCTTTTGTGAAAGAAAATTTAGGCCGGGTACCTTCGACTGCCTTCACAGTGACAGAACAAACTCTCATACACCAAGCTGAATTGATTTCAGGAACCGGGAGATGGAAAAAGCAGCTTGGTCGGTCCTTATACTCCCAAATTCGGGCACTGCGCGTGCACAGAGCAATGTGCTGTGACACCCTATATTAGTGGTGTCTTAACTAGTACTATTCCTATCAGTTTAATCCCTGTTACGTACCCTATCCGGTCGAATTGATTAACCATTGTCGAATTAGCGAACCATTACGACATCATGAAATAATTTAGTTCTGAGCTCTGTACTTGCTTTGTATTGGAATTGATGGGGATTTTTTTAATTGTCTGCATCATTTCTAATAAACTATTAAGAGACTTTATTATGATTTTTTATTTTATGTATTAAAAACCCATACCACATATAAAGAAAAAAGGTAAATTAATGTTTTTTCTATGAAATATTATCCAGCCGTCTGATCGCTTTTGGTCTGACCATAATGAAGCAACGGCCTTATCATCTGGGGTGTGGCAACATTGCCACCACACTCATAGAGGTGATGATTGCTTCATTGTGATACTCAAGCCCCTTCACCACAACAAGGTAACGATCACGAAGGGGAATTGACACTGTATGTGCCTTTTTGTTTTGGTTTGTTTTTGCAGCCACAGTGCTGCACCATAGGACAGAAAAATTAGGCATGTACACATGCCTGAAAAATAATGGCATTGTTGCAGCCGCTATTGTAGCAGCGGCCGGAAAAATTGATGTTTTCCAGGCAGAAAAGTGACTAAAACATTGCGGCTTGAACCCTAGTTGGTGGTGAAGAATTCACGAAAGTCATCCGGTATGCAGACATTAAATACAGCAGCGTGGGGACCATTTTGAGGCCAAGGCATGTAATCAGGCCTTTTGTTAGTCAAACGTATCCCCCACTGTCAGTCCCTTCGGGATCCATGCCTCATTCATCTGTATGAAGGTGAGGTAATCAACACTTTTTTGACCGAGGCGACTTCTCTTGTCAGTGACAATGCCTCCTGCTGCACTGAAGGTCCTTTCTGACAGGACACTTGAAGCAGGGCAGGCCAGAAGTTCTATCGCAAACTGGGATAGCTCAGGCCACAGGTCAAGCCTGCACACCCAGTAGTGAAGGAGTTTATTGCTCCTCAGAGTGTCGATATCTGCTGTTAAGGCGAGGTAGTCTGCTACCTGTCGGTCGAGTCGTTCTCTAAGGCTGGATCCCGAAGGGCTGTGGCGATGAGTAGGACTGAAAAAGTTCCGCATGTCCTACATCAACAACACATCTGTAAATCGTCCAGTCCTTGCCGCCGTGGTAGGAGGAGGATTACACTCACCTCTTCCCCTGTTAGATTCCCGTTGTGCTGTGACATCCCCTTATAAGCTGTGTAAAGCATATTTTTAGTTTGGTTTTGAACTGCTGCATCCTTTCCGACTTTCGGTAATTTGGTAACATTTCTGCCACTTTCTTCTTATACCGGGGGTCTAGTAGCGTGGCCACCCAGTACAGGTCGTTCTACTTCAGCCTTTTTATACGAGGGTCCCTCAACAGACATGACAGCATGAAAGACCCCATTTGAACAAGGTTGGATGCAGAGCTACTCATTTCCCGTTCCTCGTCCTCACTGATGTCATTGACGGTCTGTTCTTCCCCCAGCCACGTACAACACCATGGGTCCCAGATAGGTGACAACAACGAGCACCCTGGGGTGCCTGCTGTGGTTGGTCTTCCTCCTCCTCAAAGCCGCCACATTCCTCCTCTGACTCCTCTTCCTCATACTCCTCTTCCAGCGTTGCCGCAGGTCCGGCAAGCGATGATGAAAAGGCTGTTTCTGGTGGTGATGGTGACCACTACTCTTCCTCTTCACGCTCATCTACAGCCTGATCCAGCACTCTTCCCAGGGCACGCTCCAGGAAGAACACAAATGGGATGAGGTCGCTGATGGTGCCTTCGGTGCGACTGACTAGGTTTGTCACCTCCTCAAAAGGAAGCATGAGCCTACAGGCATTGTGCATGAGCGTCCAGTAACGTGGCAAAAAAATTCCCAGCTCCGCAGAGGCTGTCTTAGCACCCCGGTCATACAAATACTCGTTGACGGCTTTTTCTTGTTGGAGCAGGCGGTCGAACATTAGGAGTGTTGAATTCCAACGTGTCGGGCTGTCGCAAATCAAGCGCCTCACTGGCATGTTGTTTCGCCGCTGAATATCGGAAAAGTGCGCCATGGCCGTGTAGGAACGCCAGAAATGGCCACACACCTTCCTGGCCTGCTTGAGGATGTCCTGTAAGCCTGGGTACTTAGCTGAAGGGATTCAGTTGATGTGCAGCCAGACACCGCAGAAGAAGAGGACTCAGCCGAGGAGGATATCGAAGAGGATGGAGTAGGAGTAGAGGAGGTGGCAGTAGGTCTGCCTGCAAGTCGTGGCGGTGTCACCAACTCCGCTGCGGAGCCACGCATTCCATGCTTGTCTGCCACCAGCAGGTTGACCCAATGCGCAGTGTACGTGATATACCTGCCCTGACCGTGCTTTGCAGACCAGGTATCAGTGGTCAGATGGACCCTTGCCCCAACACTGTATGCCAGAGATGCCATGACTTCCTTTTCATTGACATGGTAGAGGTTTGGGATTGCCTTTTTGGAAAACAAATTTCGTCCGGGTACCTTCCACTGTGGTGTCCCAATAGCGACAAATTTTTTGAAGGCCTCAGACTCCACCAGCTGGTATGGTAAAAGCTGGCGGGCTAAGAGTTCCGTCAAGCCAGCTGTCCGTCGCCGGGCAAGGGGGTGATTCTGTGACATTGGCTTTTTACGCTCAAACATGTCCTTGACAGACACCTGACTGTGGGCAGGTGAGCAGGAACTGCTGAAGGTGAGAGGAGGAGTGGCGGTTGGTTGAGAGGGGGCAGGGAGGAAAGCAGTGGTTGACGTGGCTGAAGATTCTGGACCAGGAGGAGCATGGTGGCTTTGAGTTTGTGTGCTGCTTGTACTCATGTGTTGATCCCATAGGCGTTTGCGATGTGAGATCATGTGCCTTCGCAAAGCAGTTGTACCAAGGTGGGTGTTGGACTTCCCACGACTCAGTTTCTTTTGGCACAGGTTGCAAATGGCATTGATGTTATCAGAGGCAGACACACAAAAAAAATGCCACACTGCTGAGCTTTGCAATGACGGCATTCTGGTGGTGGCAACAGCATGTGTTGACTGGCGTGCTGTCTGGCTTACCCCAGGTGCCGATACATGCTGTCTGTGCCACTAACTCCTTGCGACGACCTCCCCCTGCTTTCAACTCGTCTCCTCATTCTCTCTGTTTCCACATCTGAACTTTCCCCCTCTTCTTCTCTTCGAGCAGGCACCCACGTGGCATCCGTCATCATCAACCGCTTCACTTGTATCTGACACCTCAGCAAAGGAAGCAGCAGCGGGTACAACACATCATCATCATCACACTGTACGTCCATGTGTGTAATCCTGCCTGACTGAGACATATCCCTGTAATCTACATCATCTGGCAATAATGGTTGAGCATCACTAAAAATTAAATGCCTTATTTATCGGCAAGCTACTGTGCCACCCGGTATCAGTGGTTGGCACTGGCAGTGGGCACACTACAGTCAGTGGAAGTGGGCCTGACACACACTAGCAGCAGGCAAGCAACTGAAATTACACTAAAGTGTGAAAATAAAATGCCTTTTTTTGATGCAAAGTCCTGTGCCACACGGGATGATAGGGGTGGGCACTGGCAGTGGGCACACTACAGTCAGTGGAAGTGGGCCTGACACACACTAGCAGCAGGCAAGCAACTGAAATTACACTAAAGTGTAAATATTAAATGGCTTTTTTATGCAAAGTCCTGTGCCACCCGGTATGAGTGGTGGGCACTGGCAGTGGGCACACTACAGTCAGTGGAAGTCAGCCTGACACACACTGGCAGGCAACTAACCTTAGATTAAAGTGTAAAAATGAAATGCCTTTTTTGATGCAAAGTCCTGTGCCACACGGGATGACAGGGGTGGGCACTGGCAGTGGGCACACTACAGTCAGTGGAAGTCGGCCTGACACACACTAGCAGCAGGCAAGCAGCTGAAATTACACTAAAGTGTAAAAATTAAATGCCTTTTTTATGCAAAGTCCTGTGCCAGCCGGTATGAGTGGTGGAGCACTGGCAGTGGGCACACTACAGTCAGTGGAAGTCAGCCTGACACACACTGGCAGGCAACTAACCTTAGATTAAAGTGTAAAAATGAAATGCCTTTTTTGATGCAAAGTCCTGTGCCACATGGGATGACAGGGGTGGGCACTAGCAGTGGGCACACTACAGTCTGTGGGCCTGCAGCTCCTCACACACAGGCAGGCCAGGCAACTGCAATATGTATATGGAGAAAAAAAAAAAGCAGAATAATGTTGCAGCCCTAAAAAGGCCTTTTTGGGGTGCTGTCAGGATGCTGTCCTTACAGCAGAGATCAGATCAGAGTCTTTCAGGACTGGAGTGGACACTGAATTCACTAGCCTAGCTATCGATTTCCCTATTAAATCAGCAGCAACTACACTCTCCCTCCTCTCACTAAGACTGCAAATTCCGAAGTAATCTAAAATGGATGCTGTTCAGGAGATGGGAGGGTCTGGGAGGGAGGGTATGCTGCTGATTGGCTGGAATGTGTCTGCTGACTGTGAGGTACAGGGTCAAAGTTTGCTCAATGATGATGTATAGGGGGCGGACCGAACATCGCATGTGTTCGCCCGTTGAGGCGAACGCGAACAAGCTATGTTCGCCGGGAACGGTTCGCCGGCGGATAGTTCGGGCCATCTCTACGTGTGACATGGTGTAGATGCTTGGTGATGGTGTTGTATGTGGTGAAACATCCTCTGCTTGCTGGTCGCCAGGAGCCATGCTGACGCCAGAGGTGGAGGGAGAGGCTGAGCCAGCAGCAGAAGAGGGAGCAGGAGGAGCATGAGAGAGTTCCTTGTTTTTAAGGTGTTTACTCCACTGCAGTTCATCCTTTGCATGTAGATGCCTGGTCATGCAGGTTGTGCTCAGGTTAAGAACGTTTATGCCTCGCTTCAGGCTCTGATGGCACAACATGCAAACCACTCGTTTCTTGTCGTCAGGACATTGTGTGAAGAACTGCCACGCCAATGAACTCCTTGGAGCAGGCCTTGGTGTGCACGTTGCCTGGGTGCGGTGGACAGTAGCAGGCGTACTGTCTCTGGAACGGCCGCTGCACTTTTGCACCCTGCTCCCTCTTTTGCTGTGCTGTTGCCTCTGTGCAACCACCGCCTCTTCCTCAGAACTGCATGCCTCACTAGCACGACCTTCAGTCCAGTCTGGGTCTAGGACTTCATCATCCTCCACATCATCTTCCACCCATTCATGACCCCTGCCCTCCTCGTCGGTCTGCATATTGCAGAAAGCCACAGCAGTTGGCACCTGTGTTTCATCATCATCAGTCCTCATCCTGCAACAAGAGTGGTTGAGCATCAGTGCATTCGAAGTCTTCCTCTTCTGGGGCAGAGCTAGGTAGATGGGCCAGGGAAACCCTGCCAACAGAGTCATCAAAAAGCATGAGACTTTCCTGAATGATTTAGGTCTCTGACTGCTTGGCTGATTTGCAAGGGGGTGAGGTGGAAAACTGATGGGCATGGGCTGCAGGTGCCAACTCTGAGCTTTCTGCAGAGGACTGGGTGTTAGATACTGTGAAGGAACTGGAGGCACTGTCAGCCACCCAATCTACTATCGCCTGTACATGTTCTGGCTTCACCATCTGTAGAGCGGCATTTGGGCCTATCAAATAACAATACAGATTCTGTCACCTACTAGCACCAAAAGAAGGTATAAATTCAGCTTCCAGTTCTTGACCTGTGTAAGTAGTGCGTCGCAGGTCCAAACATGCAAAGTGGGTCACGTTCACAAAATCTAACGATTTATGGAATTTTGATATGCTGACAGCCAAGCTGTTTGTTTGTGAGTATAATAAAACTCTTTGAACCTGACTGAACCTGATTGAACCTGGAAGTGCTTCACTATTTCTGCGTTTGCCTCTGCCCTTTAATAGGGTTTTGTGTCTACATGGAACACTACTGAGTTGAAGCTCACTGGTTCCCTGTGTCTGGAAGGGTGATCTGGATCCTGGAGAGATCTATCTACTTTATCCTGTTGTTTCCAGCAGCACTGTCCATCTCATAAAAAACACCAGAGGAAGGTGTTTGACTTGGAGCGGTAGTGGGTGCTGAACCGCTACGTCCTCTCCCAGCAACATGAGCTCCACCAACACCACCACGACCATGCTGACGTCCCTTATTTGATGTTCTCCTCATTATTTGCGTTCACCCACCAAGCTGAAAGATTGGTCTCTCTCCGGTGTCAATTTACCTGCCACTAGTCGACAATTACGTTTGCTAAGGCAGTGTCCGTGTCATAAAAATGCTCTGTGGACCCAGTATAATGTTTTTTGTGCCCAAAATACACTGATTCTCAATTTCTATGCGGAAACGTAAAATATGTTTTTTTGTTACGCCGTATGCACAAGTGGTTTGTGGAACAAGAACAAGTATTTTTGTAATAAAATACAGAAAATTAGTATTTCACTGCTGTACATTGAAATTAATTATTTATACGCCAGATGCACAACAGTTTTTTCGGCCTAAAACACGGCTTTTTTCAATAAAACCCCAAAATGCAGTTTTTAACTGCTGTACATTAACAATAAATAATTATACTATAATTTCGGGACCCAGAACACGGATTTGGTCACCAAAATTCACAAATGCAGTATTAGACTGTTATAAATTGGAAATAATTATTTAAACGACGAATGCACAACAGTTTTTCAGCCTAAAAAATTGCTATTTTCAATAAAACCCCAAAATGCAGTTTTTTACTGCTGTAAATTAAATGTAGGTATTTATACCGTGTATGTACAACTGCTTTGTGAAGCAAGAATATTGCTTTTTTCACACAAAAAAGAATAATGCACTATTTCTCAGCTGTAATGTGAAATCGGTATTTAAGCGGTGTATTTCAAGATGCTCTGTGGATCAGGATTACCACTCTTTTGTCAAAAAAATACACTTATGCTGTATTTCACAGCAGCAATGTAAAATAGGTGGTTGTAATGGGTATTTCAGACTGTTTGGTGGAGTGGACCTTGAATAACGTTTTTTTTCTATAAAAAACAAAGAAGCACTATTTCCATGCAGAAATATAAAATATGTCATTGGACGGTGTATGCAGAACTGTTTTGTGGACAAGGAATACAGTTTTTCCCCCAAAATTGCACAGATTCTCTATATTACCAAAGAAATGTCAAATATATATTCTGGTGGTGTAAAATAGGCTTGGTGGATCAGGATGACCACTTTTTTTTAACTAAAATACACTGATGCACTATTTGGTAGCTGAAATAGAATATACGGTTTAGTGCATAGTATACAAAAGTGTTCTGTGGCACCACAGAGCCCAGGCTAGACAAATGGACTATGTCAAGGCGTTTGTCACCAAAATTCACAAATGCAGTTTTTCACTGCTGTAAATTAAATGTCGGTATTTATACCGTGTATGTACAACTGCTTTGTGAAGCAGGAATTTTGCTTTTTTCACACAAAAAAGAATAATGCAATATTTCTTAATCGGTATTTAGGCGGTGTATTTCAAAATGCTTTGTGGATCAGGATTTCCACTTTTTTGTCAAAAAATACACTTATGCTGTATTTCACAGCAGCAATGTAAAATAGGTGGTTGTAATGGGTATTTCAGACTGTTTGGTGGACCTTGAATAGCGTTTTTTTCTATAAAAAACAAAGAAGCACTAATTCCATGCAGAATTATAAAATATGTCGTTGGACGGTGTATGCAGAACTGTTTTGTGGACAAGAAATACGGTTTTTCCCCTATTACACGGATTCTCTATATCACCGCAGAAATGTTAAATATATATTTTGGCGGCGTAAAATCGGCTTGGTGGATCAGATTGACCACTTTTTTTAAACTAAAATACACTGATGCACTATTTGATAGCTGAAATGGAATATATACGGTTTAGTGCATAGTATAAAAAAGGGCTCTGTGGCACCACAGAGCCCAGGCTAATCAAATGAACTATGTCACCCCTTAAACATACAAAAGGCAATATAGGGGACTTGAGCAGCCAGAAAAAAGTTTTTTTTCCTTCACTGATCTACAAAATAGGATTAGGCTGATGTCCCTGGCAGGCTGGCAGACATGCAGTACACTGCAGTGCCTGAAATGGCTGCCGACCCCCACCTCAGTAACAGTTGGATTACAAAAAAAATCTCCATGGCAGTGGCTGGGTACACAAATGTTGAATTGCTGAGGCTCCCTCCCTCTCTATGTGCTGTATCCTGTGGATTAAGGTTGCACAGGTTCTTCAGATTTCTGCCCTATTCTGTCCCTGATCGCAGCACCAGCAGCCTCTCCCTAAGCTCAGATCAGCAGAGTGACGTGCGGCAGTACGTGACTCCAGCTTATAAAGAGGCTGGGTCACATGCTGCACTCAGCCAATCACAGCCATGCCATTAGTAGGCATGGCTGTGATGGCTTCTTAGGGCAAGAAGTAGAAGTAAAACGCTTGCTGATTGGCTGCTGTGCAGCCCTTCAGAAAGCAGGAATAAATCGCGGAACAACGGACCCGAACCCGAATTTTTTTGAAAATGTTCGGGTTCGGGTCAGTGTCCTGAACACCCCAAAATTCGGTACAAACCCGAACTATACAGTTCGGGTTCGCTCAACACTAGTTCTCTGTACTGCTGAGGTCAGTAATTGGCTAAATAGTGACCTTGTGTATAGGGGATGTCACTGCTGCAGCCAGGAAGATGACATCAGCTCTGCAGGACTGGAGCACAATGCTGGAAGTTGCAGTGGAGAAATTAGGTATATATATTTTTTTTTTTTTACATTTACTACTGCTGCCTAAGATTTAATTATCTCAGTAACAACCCCTTTAATCATTTACTTTTGATTACTTAACCAGAAGTTTTTGTGAAGTCCATACAATATATTGTCTTCTGTCTCTTCTTTATTCTTTTTTTGTTTCATTTTGTTTCATTTATTTTTTGTTTATCTTCTTTTTTTGTTTATCTTCTTTTTTGTTTAACCACTTAAGCCCCCCTAGCTTAAACACCCTTAATGACCAGGCCACTTTTTACAATTCTGCACTACACTACTTTCACCGTTTATTGCTCCGTCATACAACTTACCACCCAAATGAATTTTACCTCCTTTTCTTCTCACTAATAGAGCTTTCATTTGGTGGTATTTCATTGCTGCTGACATTTTTACTTTTTGCTATTAATCAAAAATTACGAAATTTTGCAAAAAAATGACATTTTCACTTTCTGTTGTAAAATTTTTCAAAAAAACTACATTTCTATATAAATTTTTCTCTAAATTTATTGTTCTACATGTCTTTGATAAAAAAAGTCCAATAAGTGTATATTTATTGGTTTGGGTAAAAGTTATAAGCGTTTACAAACTATGGTGCAAAAAGTGAATTTCGGCATTTTGAAGCAGCTCTGACTTTCTGAGCGCCTGTCATGTTTCTTCAGGTGCTAGAATGTCAGGATAGTATAAATACCCCCAAATGACACCATTTTAGAAAGAAGACACCCCAAAGTATTCGCGGAGGGGCATGGTGAGTTCATGTATCATTTCATTTTTTCACAAGTTAGCGGAAAATGACACTTTCTGAGAAAAAAAAAAAAAAAAGTTTCAATTTCTGATAACTTCTGGCAAAAAAAAAAAATCTCCGACGGACTCACTATGCCCCTCAGTGAATACCTTGGGGTGTCTACTTTCCGAAATGGGGTCATTTGTGGGGTGTGTTTACTGTTCTGGCATTTTGGGCGGGGCTAAATTGTGAGCCGCCATGTAAAACCTAAAGGTACTCGTTGGAATTTGGGCCCCTTTGTGCACCCAGGCTGCAAAAAGTGTCACTCATGTGGTATCGCCGTACTCAGGAGAAGTAGGGCAATGTGTTTTAGGGTGTATTTTTACATATACCCATGTTGGGTGGAGAAATATCTCTGTAAATTGTCAACTTTGTATAAAAATTTTTAAAAGTTGTCGTTTACAAGAGATATTTTCACACAAAGTATGGGTATATATAAAATACACCCCAACACATTGCCTACTTCTCCTAGCTACAACGACCCATGTGTGCCACTTTTTGCAGCCAAGATCTTACTGGGGCCCCTAAACTAATGAGTACCTTTAGGACTCACAGGGCATTTTTACGCATTTGGATTCCAGACTTCTTCTCACGCTTTGGGGCCCCTAAAATGCCAGGACAGTATAAATACCCCACATGTGACCTCATTTTGGAAAGAAGACACCCCAAGGTATTCTGTGAGGGTATGGTGAGTTCATGTAAAATTTTATTTTTGTCACCAAGTTAGTGGAATATGAGACTTTGTAAAAACAAAATAAAAAAATAAAAACTATTTCCGCTGACTTGTGCCAAAAATAAAAATTCTGTGGACTCACCATGTCCCTCACGGAATACCTTGGGGTGTCTTCTTTCCAAATGGGGTCACATGTGGGGTATTTATACTCACCTGGCATTTTAGGGGCCCCTAAAGTGTGAGAATCCAAATGCATAAAAATGGCCTGTGAAATCCTAAAGGTACTCATTGGTTTTAGGGCCCCTTGCGCATACTTGGCTGCAAAAAGTGGCATACATGTGGTATCGCCGTACTCAGGAGAAGTAGGGCAATGTGTTTTGGGGTGTATTTTTACATATACCCATGCTGCGTGTGAGAAATATCGACTATAAGCGACAACTTTTTACATTTTTTATTCAAAGTTGTCAATTTACAGAGATATTTCTCTCACCCAGCATGAGTATATGTAAAAATACACCTAAACACATTCGTGCCCTACTTCTGAGCTCGGACGATACCACATGAGTGACTTACTTTTTGCAGCCAAGATGCACTAAAGGGGCCTAAAACCAATGAGTAACTTTAGGAGGGCATTTTACGCATTTTTCTTCTCACGCTTTAGGGCCCCTAAAATGCCAGGGCAGCTAGAAATACCCACATGTGACCCATTTTGGAAGAAGACACCCCAAGGTATTCCATGAGGGGCATGGCGAGTTCATAGAAGATTTTTTTTTGGCACAAGTTAGTGGAAATTGATTTTTATTGTTTTTCTCACAAAAGTCTCCCTTTCCGCTAACTTTTGACAAAAGTTTAATTTTCATGGACTCATTATGCCCCTCAGCGAATACCTTGGGGTGTCTTCTTTCCAAAATGGGGTCACATGTGGGGTATTTATACTGCCCTGGCATTTAGGGGCCCTAAGCGTGAGAAGAAAAATGCGTAAAATGCCCTCCTAAAGGTACTCATTGGAATTTGGGCCCTTTGCGCATCTTGGCTGCAAAAAGTGTCACACATGTGGCATCGCCGTGCTCAGGAGAAGTAGGGCAATGTGTTTTGGGGTGTATTTTTACATATACCCATGCTGGGTGAGAGAAATATCTCTGTAAATTGACAACTTTGAATAAAAATTGTAAAAGTTGTCGTTTACAGCGATCTTTCTCACACTCACAGCATGGGGTATATGCAAAAATACACCTCTTCTGACACATTGCCCTACTTCTATCTGAGTACGGCGATACCATGAGTGACACTTTTTGCAGCCAAGATGCGCAATGGCCTCTAAAACCAATGAGTACCTTCAGGATTTCACAGCGCTTTCATTTTTACGCATTTGGACTACTCACGCTTTAGGACCCCAATGAAAGAAGACACCCAGAGGTATTCCGTGAGGGGGCATGGAGAGTCTACAGAAAAAAAAAAATTTGGCACAAGTTAGCGGAGATTTTTTTTTTTTTTTACAGTCTCATATTCCACTAACTTGTGACAAAAATAAAATTTTGCATGAACTCACCATACCCCTCACGGAATACCTTGGGTGTCTTCTTTCTAAAATGGGGTCACATGTGGGGTTTTGTACTGCCCTGGCATTTGAGGGTCTCCGCAATCATTACACGTATGGCCAGCATTAGGAGTTTCTGCGATTCTCCGTATATTGAGCATACGGGTAATGAGATTTTTTTCCGCTCAGCCTCTGCGCTGAAAAAAAAAAAAATGAACGGGCACAGATTTTTTCATTCGCATCGATCAATGTGGATGAAAAATCTCTGCCAAAATCAGTGACTGCGGTGCGGTGGGCTGGGCGCAGCTACCTAACAAGTAGCTAACTAACTGGTGGTGATAGGGGACCCTTATGCCCCATTCACACGTCCGCAATTCTGTTTGCGGAACGGAATTAGCGGACCCATTCATTTCTATGGGGACAGACTTTGTCCCGCTCGGATCCGGAATTACGGATCCGCAGCTTCCGGGTCTGCACTTCCGCTCAAGCAAAAATATAGAATATGTCCTATTCTTTGTCCGCAACTGCGGACAAGAAAAAGCATTTTCTATATAGTTCTGGCAATGTGCGGATCTGCAAAATGCGGAAAGCACATTGCCGGTGTCCGTGTTTTGAGGATCTCGCGGATCGGATCCGCGGATCGGATCCGCTGATTGATCTCACGGATCCGTGAATCCACGGATCCGCAAAACACATATGGACGCCTGAATGGAGCCTTACAAGGGGTGTGATCAATGACAGGGGGTGATCAGGGGTCTAGATGGGGTGATCAAGGGGTTAATAGGTGAGGGGGTGGGGGGTTAGTGTAGTGTTTGGTGCAACTTTATTGTAGTTACCTGGTCCTCTGGTGGTCGATCCCAGCAAATGGGACCACCAGAGGACCAGGTAGCAGGTATACCAGACGCTGTTCACAAAACAGCCTGGTATACATGTTTGATGCGATTTATATCGCATTTAGCAGCCCTAGCCAGCGATTGATCATCGCTGGCAGGCTGTAGTCTAACTCTCCAGACGCGCGTTCCTGTGAGCGCGCGCGCGTCTGCGCGCGCGTTCACAGGAACTCACGGGTCTCGCGAGAGGACGCGCCGATGCGTCCACTCAGAAGATCCCGGCCGCCCGCAGGACGCAATCCTGCGTACGGCGGTCCGGGACTGGTTAATGATCTGTTCATGATTTCTGTGATTGCAGTCATCTTGTCTTGTTCTCTTTTTCTTTCCCTTTCAACTTTTCTAGTTGTCTATTATAAGTAATTGGATCTAATGTGTCCCCTGTAATAACTTCATTTGTGCATTGTGAAATATTGTTTCTATTTAATTCAGTTTGTACATATTTTGTTGCTATTTATTTATTCAGTTTACACAGTTTCGAAAAACGCGTCCATACTGCACATGGTTTCCATTTTTCATGGAGCACACTGATGTCTTTTCTCCAGACATCCTAAGAAATCATGACATGCTCTCACATGTGCTGCTCTATAAACATATTCTCTCCTAGAAGCATTACTGATTCTAATGTATGGAAAGAAAAATAATGGAATGATGCTTCCAGTAATACACTTACCGGAACAAATATTTGTTTTTTTACTCAATGTGTTCTTCATTCTCTTCCTTCTTCTTTCATAATTTTATTAACATGATAAAAAAGCAATAATAACATTTTGTTCAATAGAAATGTAATTTGCTGGGGGCATGGCTTGGCTGCAGACTGTGATGGCCGCGTGAAGCAGGAGCTCCTCTGCACCATAGCTCCGAAACCAACAAAAAAGCCAACCAATCTTCAAGACAACTTTTTCGGTTCCAAAAGATTCAGGCAACCAAGATCCAGAAGAACTAAAGATTCCAAGCGCTTAAACCGGAGATTTAGATCATTTTCAGAGCAAAGGCATGAAAACCAAGATGGCGCCGGAGCTCTCTCAGACGCATCTTCAGGCTCAAGCTACCAGCCTGCCTGCACTCCAGAAAGAGAAGCGATTCTGACTACTCTAACTAATGTGGGTAAGAAAATGCAAAACTTGCCCCCTAACACCCCGATCAAAAAGGGGAAACAGACAGGTCTGTCTCAGAAACAACTAGACAGCGAATTTAACCCACAAAGAGCCCCACCCAGAAGAGACAACAAAAGGGTGGAGGAAGGCGCCGAAACGCTGAACATTAAATCGCATCCCCGAGCTTCTAATATACTCGATGATCCTGAGTATGAACAAGAGGGAAATGCCCAAAATTCAGTTTACAAAGACGATGATACACCAACAGCGAGTCCCCTGAAGCAAAAAAGCAAGCTCATGCAAGATCCGATTCGAGACACAGTGAGTACAGAACATGCGAATATAAATGTACTCGATCATTTTGCTGAGTTTCAAGCGAGAGACAAAGAACTTTCTGCAAACTTAACCACTTGAAGACCACAGGTTTATACCCCCCTAGTGACCAGGCCCTTTTTTACAATTCCGCACTACACTACTTTCACCGTTTATTGCTCCGTCATGCAACTTACCACCCAAATGAATTTTACCTCCTTTTCTTCTCACTAATAGAGCTTTCATTTGGTGGTATTTCATTGTTGCTGACATTTTTACTTTTTTTGCTATTAATAAAAATTTAACGACATTTTTGCAAAAAAATGACATTTTCACTTTCTGTTGTAAAATTTTTTAAAAAAACTACATTTCTATATAAATTTTTCTCTAAATGTATTGTTCTACATGTCTTTGATAAAAAAAAGTCCAATAAGTGTATATTTATTGGTTTGGGTAAAAGTTATAGCGTTTACAAACTATGGTGCAAAAAAGTGAATTTCGGCATTTTGAAGCAGCTCTGACTTTCTGAGCGCCTGTCGTGTTTCTTCAGGTGCTAGAATGCCAGGAAAGTATAAATACCCCCAAATCACACCATTTTAGAAAGAAGACACCCCAAAGTATTCGCGGAGGGGCTTGGTGAGTTCATGTATCATTTCATTTTTCACAAGTTAGCGGAAAATGACACTTTCTGAGGAAAAAAATAATAATAAAGTTTCCATTTCTGCTAACTTCTGGCAAAAAAAAAAAATCTCATACGGGCTCATTATGCCCCTCAGTGAATACCTTGGGGTGTCTACTTTCCGAAATGGGGTCATTTGTGGGGTGTTTGTACTGTTCTGGCATTTTGGGCGAGGGCTAAATTGTGAGCCGCCATGTAAAAGCTAAAGGTACTCATTGGTTTTAGGGCCCTTTGCACCCAGGCTGCAAAAAGTGTCACTCATGTGGTATCGCCGTACTCAGGAGAAGTAGGGCAATGTGTTTTGGGGTGTATTTTTACATATACCTATGTTGGGTGAGAGAAATATCTCTGTAAACTGACAACTTTGTATAAAAAATTTAAAAATTGTCATTTACAGAGATATTTCTCACACCCAGCAGGGGTATATATAAAAATACACCCCAAAACACATTGCCCTACTTCTCCTGAGTACGACGATACCACATGTGTGACACTTGGCTGCAAGTCCAATGAGTACCTTTAGGATTTCACAGGGCATTTTTACGCATTTGGATTCCAGACTTCTTCTCACGCTTTAGGGGCCCCTAAAATGCCAGGACAGTATAAATACCTCACATGTGACCCCATTTTAGAAGAAGACACCCCAAGGTATTCCGTGAGGGTATGGTGAGTTCATGTAAAATTTTATTTTTGTCACAAGTTAGTGGAATATGAGACTTTGTAAAAACAAAATAAAAAAATAAAAATATATCAATTTCCGCTAACTTGTGCCAAAAAAAAATTCTGTGAACTCGCCATGCCCCTCACGGAATACCTTGGGGTGTCTTCTTTCCAAAATGGGGTCACATGTGGGGTATTTATACTCACCTGGCATTTTAGGGAACCTAAAGCGTGAGAATCTAAATGCGAAAAATGCCCTGTGAAATCTCTAAAGGCACTCATTGGTTTTAGGCCCCTTTCGCATCTTGGCTGCAGTGTCACCATGTGTATCGCTACTCAGAGTGAGGAAGTGCTTTGGGTGTATTTACATATACCATGCTGGGTGTGAAATATCGCTGCAAATCCACAACTTTTTAAATTTTTTTATACAAAGTTGTCAGTTTACAGAGATATTTCTCTCACCCAGCATGGGTATATGTAAAAATACACCCCAAAACACATTGCCCTACTTCTCCTGAGTACGGCGATACCACATGAGTGACACTTTTTGCAGCCAAGATGCGCAAAGGGGCCCAAATTCCCATGAGTACCTTTTAGAGGGCATTTTTACGCATTTTTCTTCTCATGCTTTAGGGCCTCTAAATGCCAGGGCAGTATAATACCACATGTGACCCATTTTGAAAGAAGACACCCTAAGATATTCCATGAGGGGCATGGCGAGTTCATAGAAAAAAAATTTTTTGGCACAAGTTAGTGGAAATTGATTTTTTATTGTTTTTTCTCACAAAGTCTCCCTTTCCGCTAACTTTTGACAAAAAGTTTAATTTTTCATGGACTCACTATGCCCCTCAGCGAATACCTTGGGGTGTCTTCTTCCAAAATGGGGTCACATGTGGGGTATTTATACTGCCCTGGCATTTTAGGGGCCCTAAAGCCGTGAGAAGAAAATGCGCAAAAATGCTCTTCCTAAAGGTACTCATGGGAATTTGGGCCCTTGTGCATCTTGGCTGCAAAAGTGCACCATGTGGTATCGCCGTATCAGGAGAAGTAGGACAATGTGTTTAGGGTGTATTTTACATATACCATGCTGGTGAGAAATATCTCTGTAAATTCACCAACTTTGAATAAATTTTTTAAAAAGTTGTCATTTACAGAGATGTTTCTCACACCCAGTATGGGTATATGTAAAAATACACCCCAAAACACATTGCCCTACTTCTCCTGAGTACGGCGATACCACATGTGTGCCACTTTTTGCAGCCAAGATGCGCAAAGGGCCCTAAAACCAATGAGTACCTTTAGGATTTCACAGGGCATTTTTACGCATTTGGATTCTCACACTTAGCACTCCTAAAATGCCAGGTGAGAATACCTCACATGTGACCCCATTGTGAAAGAAGACACCTCAAGGTATTCTGTGAGGGGTATGGCGAGTTCACAGAAAAAAAAATTTTTGACACAAGTTAGCGGAAATTGATATATATATATATTTTTTTACAAAGTCTCATATTCCACTAACTTGTGACAAAAATAAAATTTTACATGAACTCACCATACCCCTCACGGAATACCTTGGGGTGTCTTCTTTCTAAAATGGGGTCACATGTGGGGTTTTTGTACTGCCCTGGCATTTGAGGGTCTCTCGCAATCATTACACGTATGGCCAGCATTAGGAGTTTCTGCGATTCTCCTTATATTGAGCATACGGGTAATGAGATTTTTTTTCCGTCTCAGCCGCTGCGCTGAAAAAAAAAAAAATGAACGGCACAGATTTTTTCATTCGCATCGGTCAATGTGGATGAAAAATCTCTGCCAAAATCAGTGATTGCGGTGCGGTGGGCGCTAGCTAACTAACAAGTAGCTAACTAACTGGCGGTGATAACGGGACCCTTATGCCCCATTCACACGTCCGAAATTCTGTTTGCGGAACGGAATTGCGGACCCATTCATTTCTATGGGGACAGACTTTGTCCCGCTGGATCCGGAATTACGGATCCGCGCTCCGGGTCTGCACTTCCGCTCCGCAAAAATATAGAACATGTCCTATTCTTGTCCGCAACTGCGGACAAGAAAAGCATTTTCTATATAGTTCTGTGCGGATCTGCAAAATGCGGAAAGCGCATTGCCGGTGTCCGTATTTTGCGGATCCGCAGATCCATGGATCCGCAGATCCATGGATCCGCAGATCCATGGATCCGCAAAAACACATACGGACGTCTGAATGAGCCTGTAGGGGGTGATTAGTGACAGGGGGTGACAGGGGTGATCAGGGGGTGACATGGGTGATCAGGGGTTAATCAGTGATGGGGGTGGGGTGGTGTAGTGATTGGTGCACTTTTCCTATAGCTTCTCTGGTGGTCCCAAACAAAGGGACCACCAGACGAGCAGATAGCAGGCATATCAGACGCTGTTTAAAAACAGCGTCTGATATGCGATTTAAATGCGTTTTTTTCCGCATCTACAGCCTGCCAGCGCATGATCAGCGCTGGCAGGCTGTAGTTTCAGTTGTCCCGGCTCCGATCACATGAACGCGCACGCACGACGCGCGCGCGTTCATGTGAAATCTCGGGTCTCACGAGATGACGCCGATAGGCGGCAGTGAGACCTGAGAGAGCCGCCGCGCTGACGCCCATCGGCGTTAGCGTGGCGGCAAGTGGTTAATTAAAGACATGCTACTAGCTTTGAGAAGCTCGATTAATGCTGATTTCAAGCAAACTATCCTACCCTTTCAACAAGCTGTGGAAGACTTAGGAGATAGAGTGTCTCATATTGAAAACAAAATGGGTGACTTTGCAGCATCTCAGAATGAGGTGATAGATCGACACAATGACATGGAAGAACAAATCGAAAATTTGCAAGCAAAAGTTATCGACCTCGAAGATAGGAGTAGGAGGAACAACTTCAAGTTCAGAGGTATACCGGAAACCATTACTAGCAATGCCCTAATACCATACATGACTGATTTGATCAAAACCTTGGTCCCACATGCCAGGGACTTTGAACCTTGGGAGAGGGCATTGACAGGGCACATAGCGTGGCAAAACCTACATATCTACCTAAGGACATTCCCAGAGATGTTCTAGCAAGATTTACATTCTTTCACATTAAGGAACAAATGCTCAAGGAAATAAGGAAGGAACCTACCCTACCAGATAAATTTGCTGGACTGAAACTATTCACTGATCTTTCAGCTGCCACTATTAAAGCTACTAAAGAATTCTCTGTGATTACAAGAACATTGAGTGCAAACAACATAAACTACAGGTGGAGTTTCCCAGTGAAAATCCTAGCGACTAAAGATGGAATCCTACATGTACTCAAGACACCAGAATCTGCCTTGGAGACACTTAAAGAATGGAACCTACAAATTGAGGAACCACTGACCAACCAGGGCGGAACCTACAGAGGAATACAGAAGAGACAACTCCAGGAGAGACCATACTACTTTAAAGAGCAGATGAAAACATCCAAACCCAGAGACAATACTTGAACAATCTATAGGGAGCTTACATTAATGTAGAGGAGACAAACTTCACGTTTGCCAGATATACTTACCCCACCACTTTATTGATGACATTGATTCATCAACTTATTCTTGCCCTGTTTTATACTGGGTTATTTGTTCTATTATTTCTACTTACTGTTAATGTTTTACCATTTGATTGCATATTAACTATTTTTTCTGCAGGAATCCCTCAATACTCAAAGATCCTTGGCTACAACTATCCCCCCAAACCCATCCAACTAGATGACAAATATGATGCAAGACACATTGAATATGGATTGGTAAGTGATCTGGAGAGGACAGGTACACAGCTATGTCTAATCACTACAAAATGGCTATAAACGTAACATCAATCAATGTTAGGGGTCTGAACTCCCCATTCAGGAGAAACCAATTATGGAAAGAGGCCTTAAACAGGAAATGAGACATATTTTTTGCCCAGGAAACACATATTTCTAAAAATAATACCCCTGTAATCTGACATAAAAAATATCCTAAAATAATCTACTACACTTATATAAAAAAGAAAAGAGGAGTATTAATAGCATTTAGAGACTCTATCTCAATAGAAATTCAAGACCAATATATTATATATATTGATCCTGGAGGTAGATATATTATCCTTGTAGCTTTAGTTGAGAACAAACTTTTCACCCTGGCCAATGCATATGCTCCCAATTTAAACCAACCTAAATTTTTGAGGAAATTAATCAAAAAAATCAATACTATGAAAAAAGGCCACCTGATACTAGGTGGAGACTTTAATGCAGTTCTTAACTCTACTTTGGACACCACACATGGTGATAGATATAGAGATACTGCTTTCCAAAAATTAGTGGAACAAAACAACCTATATGATATATGGAGGCTACAACAAGCCACAGAAAAGGATTATACACACTATTCAAATAGGGGCAAATCTTACTCAAGGATATACTTTTTCCTAATAGAAAGAACACTAATAGACTTAATATCAAAAACAGACATCAGAAACATCACTTGGTCAGACCATGCCCCAGTTAGCCTAACTATGTCAACATCACAAAACCAGATAAATGACTATATCTGGAGAGTCAATCCATTCATTTTGACCAATGATAAAATGACAAAAACTATTGAAAAAGATTTGAAAGATTATTTTGAAATAAATGACACCCCGGATATGGATCCTTTCATTATTTGGAGTGCCCATAAAACCAAAATAAGAGACACGTTCATGTCATTAGGCTCCTATATTAAAAAGCAGAGAGTGAATGATATCAACGAATCTTTAACGATAATTAAAAATCTAGAATCCCAAAATAAATTAAAACCATCCTACCACATAACAACAGAATTACAAAAAGCAAGGTTCAAGATGTATAATTTACTTTTATACAAATATGAGAAATCCCTGAGACAGTCCAAAATTAATTACTACTCACATGACAACAAAGCGGGAGCACTTTTGGCCAGCAGGTTGAAGGCCAAAATACAAAAATCAAAAATCAGGAAAATTGTCCATCCCACCACAAAACAAGTTAAACTTGCCCCAAGAGATATTGCTAACGCATTTAAAGACTATTACGAAAAACTCTACAACCTAGCCTCTGACATGACACCACTACCAAAAGAATCAGAAATTTCGGAACTCCTAAAAAAACTCAACCTACCAAAAGTTAAAACAGAACACCTTACACAATTGAATCTTCCTATCTCCCAATTAGAAATATCAAAAGCTATAAACTCATCCCCTAACCAGAAATCCCCAGGCCCTGACGGATTTACTGCTGAATACTATAAGAAATTTACGCAAATATTACTCCCATATCTCCATAAAATATATAACTTAGCATTCACCACAGGAAAATTCCCATAAGACATGTTAAGGGCAACGATTGTAACCATCCCAAAACCTGGCAAAGATCACTCAGAAGTTAAAAACTATAGGCCCATATCCCTACTAAATGTAGATGTTAAAATTTACGCCAAAATAATAGCTGGTAGATTCCAAAATATTTTACCTGAACTAATTCATAAAGATCAAGTAGGATTTTTGAAAGGTAGACAAGGCCCAGATAACACCAGGAGGATCATATCATTGCTTCAAAACTGCGAAAGGACTAAAACCCCATCCATTTTCCTAACAATTGATGCAGAAAAAGCATTTGACCGAATTAATTGGAGATATGCTTTTAAAGTATTGGAGGAATTTGGCATTATGGGAGATATCCACTCTGGCATTGAAGCACTGTACAGCAATCCTTCTGCGCACATATACGTAAATAGTGCTCTATCAGGAAACTTCAATATTACGAATGGCACCCGCCAAGGATGCCCCTTTTCCCCTTTGCTCTTCATATTAGCAATTGAACCGTTAGCGGCAGCTATTAGACAGAACCCAGATATCAAAGGGATAGAATTAGGCCACCAGGAATACAAATTAGCTCTATTTGCTGATGACATCATCTTAACCCTTACAAACCCCCAATTTTCACTGAAAGCCTTTTTTGAGACTACCCTATCTTTTAGTAACATGTCCTACTATAAAATCAACCAAGATAAATCCCAAGCCCTACCACTAAACATAAACCCAGCCCTACTACATAATCTCCAAACTCAGTACAATTTAGATTGGCAAACAACAGAAATTTCATATTTGGGCATCCAGGTGTCACATCCCTCCTCAAAACTTTTCGAGACAAATTACCCCAGAATAGCCTCAGAAATTGAAAAAGACATAGCTGAGTTCTCCAAAAATATGAATTTCTTGGCTAGGCAGAATAGCAGCATATAAAATGTTGCTCTTGCCGAAACTTTTGTACCTCTTCAGATCGCTGCCAATTGAAATTCCGAAGTCATACTTTGCATCATTAAACACTAAACTTAAATCTTTCATCTGGAGTGATAAAAAACACAGAGTTGCTTTCAAAATTACCACGGGGCACCACAAAAAAGGAGGCCTGGGAGTTCCTCACATACAAAATTATTACTACTCAGCTATATTAGACCAACTCTCACATTGGTGGTCTGACAATCCCAACAAATTATGGGTTCAAATTGAGAAAAATTTATGTGGCCTGGTTACCCTAAGAACCAGGTTACTATCATATATCTGGGGTTTCTCCTCCTTCTCCCCCGATTAATGTGATAAAAATTTCAGATGAAACGTGGAAGTGGTTCCTCAAACAGAGGAAGGGAAAAATATATTCCCCTTTGACGGACTCCACATTAGAGTTCATGCATGATCAAGTTCCCATGGTACCAATACCAGAATGGAAGATCTTAGGTATTAACTCCCTCCAGGACTTTTTTGGGGAGGCGTATTCACGTCTTTCTCAGACCTCAAAGCTAAATTTAAACTTGGAAATGATGATTTTTATAGGTACTAAAATATAA
This sequence comes from Bufotes viridis, assembly GCA_033119425.1. Classification (NCBI taxonomy): domain Eukaryota; kingdom Metazoa; phylum Chordata; class Amphibia; order Anura; family Bufonidae; genus Bufotes; species Bufotes viridis. The sequence continues at coordinate 78,601,710 of CM065591.1, forward strand.
GAGAATTTGTGAACAAACGTAAGATATTAGAGAGGAAAAAATCACCAAATATGACCTTGATCTCCAATTTATTTAGGAAAACTAGGGGAATTACGTCTTTTTACAAGGAGCTGATAGATTCACAAGATTTTTCCATCAATACATACATGGAAAAATGGGGGAGAGATCTACAAATTAAGATAGAACTAAAAGACTGGCACAACACATTTGTAAGCACCTACAAATATTTTAACAGTACTAACCATAGAGAGGCCCTAATTAAAATATGCCTTAGATGGTATTATTCACCAAGTAGACTACACCTAATATTCCCAGATGCCTCAGACACATGCTGGAGAAAATGTGGAAAAAAAGGCACACTTATACACACCCTTTGGGAATGCGAAACAATAAAACCTTTATGGGTAGCTACAGAAAAACTTTTAAGATCCTTCTTAGGATTCCAAATTACTCTATCACCACAACTCGCACTACTACTGTTGGGTTTAAACGATCTCCCTGAAGACACTAGATCAATTGTAGCACATGTAGTCATGGCTACAAAACTAGTTATAACTAAACACTGGAAATCAAGAGATACTCCCCACATTAAAGAAATTTGGCAAACAGTTAACAATACCTGCTCATTTGAAAAGGTGATAGCCCGTGTTCAAAACAAAATTTCCACTTTTCATCATAGATGGGATAAATGGATAGACAGTACTTACTATAGATCTTAACTTTGAGGGATTGGAGGTCAAACCTGCACTGTTATGTTATTTTCTCTGTGTTACTATTTTTCCTTTATATGAGAGGATTCAAGAAAGACACATTTCTGAACTGCACAATGATGTTAACTAAAACACCATGTCAATAAAAGGAAAAACACACTGATAGCACGGTTATCAGGCAGACACAACTAACTCACAATATTCAATATGGTGTAATTATATAAAAAGTACCAGTATTTGTTACTTTCATCACAATTGCTATATTTACACAATGTTAATAAAGATGTACATTTTTGGTCAAAACCCATTATACATATAGGATTTTCACCACTTTTACTGGAATTTGTACAAGAAATTATGCAATATATGTGCCCAATACTGGGAGATATGTTACCTCTTATATTTTTCCTTTTCAATGTTGGAATTGTGAAATGTTTAAAATGAAAAAATTCAATAAAAAGAATTTTTACAAGAAATGTAATTTGCTGTCATTGGTGAACATCCCATTGATTGTCAGAAGAATGGAGATGTCTTCAGAAAGACATGCCCTTTTGGATTCTGTTTATGGTCTTTCTGTCTTAGCACTGAATGAAGGCATTGGGCCTACCATTGAAACCGAGCCAGGTCTCTCACTCAGTACCTGAATATCATTGGTCTTGCAACCACACTTTTTTTTATCGAACTGAAGTGTTCTGGTTCCTGGTGTTGGCTTTGTCCCTAGTTTCTAATCTGGTTCTCTTCCTGTTGTGACCTGCTGGTCTGATCTGTACATCCGATCTTCATTCCTGGCATGGTTCCTAATTAAGTGCTTGGCTTTGCACATGTCACCTTGTTGGGTTGGCCACTGACCATCTTTGTGACATTATAGAAACTTAGTTTTAGATCATGTAATTATCTATTGCTATCTTCACTGGGGCAGCTACCTCAATCAGAAGCTAAACTGGGGGACAGACCTAGGTCGCAACCTATAGCAAGGTCAATAGCTCGTTATGGAGGTTAAGAATGAGGAGCAAGGGATGGCTTAGACTCTCAACCTTTCTTGAACGAGTCAACGTGTTACAGAGGGTCCATAGTCCAGTCTGTAGAAATTATTTTCTGTATCCATTATTTTTGTTATATTACTAATAGTTCCCAATTACCATTTTTGTAGCATTCTACAGATTTCTTCTCTTATATTTATCTTCAGGCATCTCAAACATTTGATCATTTGTCTGTTTCATAAAATGGCCACTAGTGCAGTTAGTCTGTAACTATACTTATAGAAGAAGTGTAGCAATCAAGAAAAATGGTCCAGTGTTAAACGTTCAATTTGAAAAATAAAAAATGAAGCAACTTTGTAAACAGTCATACTTAAAAATCTGTCAATTTTATGCCTACTTGCAGACCTATATGTTGCCATGCAGGGCTGGTGGAGTATGGAGATATTGATCAGACCAGTGGGTTGCAATAAATAAAGTCTCTTTACAGTCTTTCCGAGTAACATAGGCATGCATTTAGTTCTCAACTCCTATTGCAATTCCTGAACTAAAGGCTGCAGATTAAGATGAGAATGGCCAGTCCATATTAAAGTGTGACAGGTAATTAAGCAATGTATGCCCTCAACAGCAGTAAGGTCCCTTGCAAAACACAGTCTGTACCATACTGGCGTTATATCCTACTGCACAGCGGGTTCTGAACCGTGTCAAGATGTCTGTTCTTCCTCTTTCAGAAGTACTTTAGTGCTAGAGTTGTTCTTCAGCAAATTGAAGTGTCAGATATGGCAGTTCTCTGGAACTTGAGATCTTGTCTGCAGAATTTCTCTTGTATATGTCTGTCTTGTATCTCTGAAAACACTAAACTGTTCTAAATAACCAAACCTGGCGTGGACCTGTGTCAATCACCCTCGCTACCTGAATGATACACAAGTTTTAAAGGGGTCATCTGCCTTTTTCTTACTGATCATCTGTCCTTTGGATAAGTCATCAGCATCTAATCGGCAAGGGCTAAACACCTCGGACCCCGGCCAATAAGCTGTTTGAGAAGACAGCAGTGCTTGCAGTAGTGCCTTCTCGTTGCTTCCTGTAGGCCATGACTAGTGTTGAGCGAACAGTTCGAGCATAGTTCGGGTTCGTACCGAATTTTGGGGTGTTTGGGATACGGACCCGGACCCGAACATTTTCAAAAAAGTTCAGGTTCGGGTCCGTTGTTCGGCGATTTCTTCCCGCTTTCTGAAGGGCTCCACACCACCAATCAGCTAGCATTTTACTTCTTGCCCTAAGAAGCCATCACAGCCATGCCTACTAATGGCATGGCTGTGATTGGCCAAGTGCAGCATGTGACCCAGCCTCTATTTAAGCTGGAGTCACATAGCGCCGCACATCACACTGCTCTGATTAGTGTAGGGAGAGGACGCAGCTTCTGTGAGGGCGAGATTAGGCAGGGAAAAGTCAGCAAAAACACCTAATAAAGTGATTGATCTACAACTATGAATCATTCACCTCCTGCTAGTTAATTGCTCACTGGTTTTTAGGCTGCACAGAGCGTTTTTCTGTCACTTTTTTCTGGGGTGATCGGTGACCATTTTGTGACTTGTGGTGGGGGTTAAGTTCAATTGACAAAATAGCAATCCCCAAAATCTGGTGTTCCAGCTGTGGCTAGCCAAGTGTAATACTGTCTGCTGTCTGGCAAAGGATAGATTTTTTTCTGTGGTGAAATTCAATTGCCAAAATAGCAATCCCCTAAATCTGGTGTCCCAGCAGTGGCTGGCAAAGTATAATAATGTCTGGCAAAGGATGTATTTTATTCTGAGGTGAAATTCAATAGGCAAAATAGCAATACCTTAAATCAGTGGTTTCAGCTGTGGCTGGCCAAATTTAATAGTGTCCTGCAAAGGATATATTTTGTTCTGGGGTGAAATTCAATTGCCAAAATAGCAATACCATAAATCAGTGGTTTCAGCTGTGGCTGGCCAAGTTTAATAGTGTCCAGCAAAGGATATATTATTTTCTGAGGTGACATTCAGTTGCAAAAATAGAAATACAGTAAAACTGTTGTTCCAGCTGTTCCAGGCTTCGTTTAAATCTGTCCGTAAAAGGGTATATTATTTTCTGGGGTGAAAGTCAGTAGTAAAAATAGAAATACAGTAAATCTGCTGTCCCAGCAGTGGCTGGCCAAGTTTAATAGTGTACGGCAAAGGATATATTTTGTTCTGGGGTGAAATTCAATTGCCAAAATAGCAATACCATAAATCAGTGGTTTCAGCTGTGGCTGGCCAAGTTTAATAGTGTCCAGCAAATGATATATTATTTTCTGCGGTGAAATTCAGTTGCAAAAATAGAAATACAGTAAAACTGTTGCTCCAGCTGTTGCAGGCTCTGTTTAAATCTGTCTGTAAAAGGGTATATTTCACTTAAGGTGTATATACAAGTGCTGAGAGGGTCATCCTCAATAACTTCACATGTTACCGTGCATCTCCCATTGTATTTCTGTCCGTTAAAGGGTATATTACACAAAGTTTTAAAATATAATTGCTGAAGGCATAATCCTACATATTTTTTTACATGCTACTGTGCATCTCCAAGTGTAAATCTGTCCATAAAAGAATACCTTTCATCCAGGGCCTAAATAAAAGGCCTACAATTGATATTCCCCTAAATCAGTGGTTACTGCTGTGCCTGGATTAGTGTAATACGGTACATAAATAAATAGGCAGATAGTGTTAGGTGCCGGTAAAAAAAGGCCTGAATTTGAAATCAATACATTGGGCCAAATTTTTTTTTTGTTATTGTGGTGCTTGGTGAACGGTAACAATAAAGAAAATATCTAGTAAGGGACGCGGACGCGGTCGTGGTAGTGTTAGTGGACCCTCTGGTGCTGGGAGAGGATGTGGCCGTTCTGCCACAGCCACACGTTCTAGCGAACCAACTACCTCAGGTTCCAGTACCAGCCAGAATTTACAGCGATATTTGGTGGGGCCCAATGCCGTTCTAAGGATTGTAAGGTCTGATCAAGTACAGGCTCTAGTCAATTGGGTGGCCGACAGTGGATCCAGCACGTTCACAACATTATCTCCCACCCAGTCTTCTGCAGAAAGCGCACAGGTGGTGCCTGAAAACCAAGCCACATCACCCCCATGCATATTAGGGAAACTGTCTGAGCCTCAAGTTATGCAGCAGTCTCTTATGCTGTTTGAAGACTCTGCTGGCAGGGTTTCCCAAGGAAATCCACCTAGCTCATTACCAGTCGTGGAAGACATAGAATGCACTGATGCACAACCACTTATGTTTCCTGATGATGAGGACATGGGAATACCACCTCATCCTAGTCCGCACGTCTCTGATGATTACGAAACACAGGTGCCAACTGCTGCATCTTTTTGCAGTGTGCAGACCGAACTGGAGGTCAGGGAGGAAGACTGTGTGGAAGACGATGCAGGGGACGATGAGGTCCTAGACCCCACATGGAATGAAGGTCGTGCCACTGACTTTCATAGTTCAGAGGAAGAGGCAGTGGCGAGACCAAGCCAACAGCGTAGCAAAAGAGGGAGCAGGGGGCAAAAGCAGTACAGCCGCCGCCAAGAGAGTTCGCCTGCTACTGGTCCACCGCCACCAGGGACATGGCACTTCTTTAAACAATGTGCTGACGACATGACCCGAATGGTTTGCACGCTGTGCCATCAGAGCCTGAAGAGAGGCATTAACGTTCTGAATCTTAGCACAACCTGCATGACCAGGCATCTACATGCAAAGCATGAACTGAACTGGAGTAAACACCTTAAAAACAAGGAACTCACTCAGGCTCCCCCTGCTCCCAATTCTGCTGCTGCTTCGGCCTCTTCGTCCGCCTTAGGAGGAATGTTGGCACCTGCCGCCCACCAAACAGAGGATGTACCACCGACACCACCACCTGCATCACCAAGCATCTCCACCATGTCACACGGCAGCGTTCAGCTCTCCATCTTACAAACTTTGGAGAGAAGGCGTAAATTCCCACCTAGCCACCCTCGAGCCCTGGGCCTGAATGCCAGCATTTCTAAACTACTGGCCTTTGAAATGCTGTCATTTAGGCTGGTGGACACAGACAGCTTCAAACAGCTGATGGCCATGGCTGTCCCACAGTATTTTGTTCCCAGCCGCCACTACTTCTCCAAGAGAGCCGTGTCTTCCCTGCACAACCAAGTGTGCAATGCGCAACGCGATCTGTGGCAAGGTCCACCTAACCACAGATACGTGGACCAGTAAGCACGGCCAGGCACCCTATATCTCCCTAACTGCACACTGGGTAAATGTAGTGGCGGCTGGGCCCCAGGCGGAGAGTTCCTTGGCGCACGTACTTCCGCCGCCAAGGATCGCAGGGCATCATTCTTTGCCTCCTGTAGCCTCCTCCTTCTACTCAGCTTCCTCCTCCCCTGCTTCCACCAGCTCATCCAATCAGCCACACACCTTCACCACCAAGTTCAGCACAGCCCGGGGTAAACTTCAGCAGGCCATTCTGAAACTCATATGTTTGGGGCACAGACCCCACACCGCACAGGAGTTGTGGCGGGGTATTAAACAACAGACCAACGAGTGGTTTCTGCCGGTGGGCCTCAAGCCCGTCCTGGTGGTGTGCGATAATGGGCGAAATCTCGTCGCAGCTCTGGGACTAGCCAGTTTGACGCACATCCCTTGCCTGGCGCATGTGCTGAATTGGTGGTGCTGAAGTTCATTCATATCTACCCCGACATGTCAGAGCTGCTGCATAAGTGCGGGCCGTCTGTGCGCACTTCCGGCGTTCACATCCTGCCGCTGCTCGCCTGTCTGCGTTACAGCGGAACTTCGGCCTTCCCGCTCACCGCCTCATATGCAACGTGCCCACCAGGTGGAACTTCACCTTGTACATGCTGGAGAGACTTTGCGAGCAGCAGCAGGCCATAGTGGAATTTCAGCTGCAGCACGCACGCGTCAGTCGCACTGCAAAACATGATTGGGCCTCCATGCGCGACTTGTGTGCCCTGTGGCGCTGTTTCGAGTACTCCACCAACATGGCCAGTGGCGATGACACCGTTATCAGCGTTACAATACCACTTCTATGTCTCCTTGAGAAAACACTTAGATCGATGATGGAAAAGTAGGTGACCCAGGAGGAGGAGGAGGAGGATGAGGGGTCATTTTTAGCACTTTCAGGCCAGTTTGTTAGAAGTGCCTCAGAGGGAGGTTTTTTGCAACAGCAGAGGCCAGGTACAAATGTGGCCAGCCAGGGCCCACTACTGGAGGATGAGGAGGATGAGGAGGAGGTGGAGGAGGATGAGGATGAAGCAGGTTCACAATGGGGTGGTACCCGACACAGCTCAGGCCCATCACTGATGCGTGGCTGGGGGGGATACGGAGGACGATGACGATACGCCTCCCACAGAGAACAGCTTGTCCTTACCTCTGGGAAGCCTGGCACACATGAGCGACTACAAGCTGCAGTGCCTGCGCAACGACAGCAGAGTTGCCCACATTTTAACGTGTGGGGACTACTGGGTTGCCACCCTGCTGGATCCTCGGTACAAATGTCACAGGGGAACAGGTGGAAGCCCATGGCGAAGGCAGAGGAGGAGCAAGAGGTCGCCAACGCAGCTGTGTCACGGCCAGCTCCTCTGAGGGCAGGGTTAGCATGGCAGAAATGTGGAAAAGTTTTGTCTCCACGCCACAGCTAACTGCACCACCACCTGATACGGAACGTGTTAGCAGGAGGCAGCATTTCACTAACATGGTTGAACAGTACGTCTGCACACCCCTCCATGTACTGACTGATGGTTCGGCCCCATTAAACTTCTGGGTCTCCAAATTGTCCACGTGGCCAGAGTTAGCATTTTATGCCTTGAAGATTCTGGCCTGCCCGGCAGCCAGCGTTTTGTCTGAATGTCTGAATTTGTCTGTGCAGAATAGACATTTATAACTGCCTCCCCCTCAACCATGTATTCTTGTTCTCCGGGGCACTTCTTTATTGAATCCTCATTTTTTTAACTTTACGATGATCTTGCGGTGCAACCCAAAGTTGAATGAACCTCTCATCAATCTGGGCGCCGGGACCTAAATAACTGAAAGTGGCCTGTTACATAGGAGGGTGATTTGAAGCCTGAACCTCTGCCGTGGGACCTCTCTCCTCTGTCTGGGTGCTGGGGCCTAAATAACTGAAAGTGGCCTTCTCCAGTGGTGGGTGATATGAAGCCTGATTTTATGCTATGGGACCTCTCTCCTCTGTCTGGGTGCTGGGGCCGAAATAACAGAAAGTGACCTTCTCCATTGGTGGGTGACTTGAAGCCTGATTCTCTGCCAATTGATATTGGTTAATTTTTATTTATTTTATTTTATTTTAATTTATTTCCCTATCAACATTTGTTTGCAGGGCATTCACCTACATCTTGCTGCCTTTTGCAGCCCTCTAGCCCTTTCCTGGACTATTTTACAGCCTTTTTAGTGCCCAAAAGTTCGGGTCCCAATTGACTTCAATGGGGTTCGGGTTCGGGATGAAGTTCGGGTCGGGTTCGGATCCCGAACCCGAACATTTTCGGGAAGTTCGGCCGAACTTCTCGAACCTGAACATCCAGGTGTTCGCTCAACTCTATTCATGACTCTAGGTCATGTGGCCTGGACGCAGCTCAGCCCCATTGAAGTTCTGCTGCCTTCTCAAACAGCTGATCAACGGGGGTCCTGGTTGTCGAAAATTACGTAACTTGACTGTAGGTTATTGTGTTATTGTGTCTTTGGGGCAATTTTTTATTACTGCACTTTACTCATTTTCAGTAGTGACTGTGATACAAAGTTACAAAGTTAATACAGTTGAAAAATGTCCATCAAGTTCAGCGAAGGGATGGGAGGGGACAAGAATTTCAGAAGCATTCATTTAATTTACTTTGAAGAATTCATCTAAGCCCTTTTTAAAACTGCCCCCTTTTCCTGTTTTGACTACGTCCTGAGGTAAACTATTCCACAGATTCACAGTTTTTACAGTAAAAAGACTGAACATTTTTTTCTCCAGACGAAGGAAGTGCCCTTGTCTTTTGGTGAATTTTACATGAACAGCTTTTTGCCATATTTTTTTGTATTTATATAGGTTAATCATGACCCCACTTAGATGTCTCTTCTTATAAAGGCTAAATAAATGTAATTATTTTAATATTTCCTCATAACTAAAACCCTCTATGCCCCTCCATGTGGTTAAAAATCTGTGTATTTACAGACTTTCCCTTCTCCTTCTCTGATCTCCTGAACTCAAAAAACGTATTGTAGATAAACTGGGGTTGTCTAGTTCATATATATATATATATATATATATATATATATATATATATATACAGAGAGAGCAGAATTATTAGGCAAATGAGTATTTTGACCACATCATCCTCTTTATGCATGTTGTCTTACTCCAAGCTGTATAGGCTCGAAAGCCTACTACCAATTAAGCATATTAGGTGATGTGCATCTCTGTAATGAGAAGGGGTGTGGTCTAATGACATCAACACCCTATATCAGGTGTGCATAATTATTAGGCAACTTCCTTTCCTTTGGCAAAATGGGTCAAAAGAAGGACTTGACAGGCTCAGAAAAGTCAAAAATAGTGAGATATCTTGCAGAGGGATGCAGCACTCTTAAAATTGCAAAGCTTCTGAAGTGTGATCATCGAACAATCAAGCGTTTCATTCAAAATAGTCAACAGGGTCGCAAGAAGCGTGTCGGAAAACCAAGGCGCAAAATAACTGCCCATGAACTGAGAAAAGTCAAGCGTGCAGCTGCTAAGATGCCACTTGCCACCAGTTTGGCCATATTTCAGAGCTGCAACATCACTGGAGTGCCCAAAAGCACAAGGTGTGCAATACTCAGAGACATGGCCAAGGTAAGAAAGGCTGAAAGACGACCACACTGAACAAGACACACAAGCTGAAACGTCAAGACTGGGCCAAGAAATATCTCAAGACTGATTTTTCTAAGGTTTTATGGACTGATGAAATGAGAGTGAGTCTTGATGGGCCAGATGGATGGGCCCGTGGCAGGATTGGTAAAGGGCAGAGAGCTCCAGTCCGACTCAGACGCCAGCAAGGTGGAGTACTGGTTTGGGCTGGTATCATCAAAGATGAGCTTGTGGGGCCTTTTCGGGTTGAGGATGGAGTCAAGCTCAACTCCCAGTCCTACTGCCAGTTTCTGGAAGACACCTTCTTCAAGCAGTGGTACAGGAAGAAGTCTGCATCCTTCAAGAAAAACATGATTTTCATGCAGGACAATGCTCCATCACACGCGTCCAAGTACTCCACAGCGTGGCTGGCAAGAAAGGGTATAAAAGAAGAAAATCTAATGACATGGCCTCCTTGTTCACCTGATCTGAACCCCATTGAGAGCCTGTGGTCCATCATCAAATGTGAGATTTACAAGGAGGGAAAACAGTACACCTCTCTGAACAGTGTCTGGGAGGCTGTGGTTGCTGCTGCACGCAATGTTGATGGTGAACAGATCAAAACACTGACAGAATCCATGGATGGCAGGCTTTTGAGTGTCCTTGCAAAGAAAGGTGGCTATATTGGTCACTGATTTGTTTTTGTTTTGTTTTGAATGTCAGAAATGTATATTTGTGAATGTTGAGATGTTATATTGGTTTCACTGGTAAAAATAAATTATTGAAATGGGTATATATTTGTTTTTTGTTATGTTGCCCAATAATTATGCACAATAATAGTCACCTGCACACACAGATATCCCCCTAAAATAGCTAAAACTAAAAACAAACTAAAAACTACTTCCAAAAATATTCAGCTTTGATATTAATGAGTTTTTTTGGGTTCATTGAGAACATGGTTGTTGTTCAATAATAAAATTAGTCCTCAAAAATACAACTTACCTAATAATTCTGCACTCCCTGTATATATATATATATATATATAGTATAATGGAAAAAATGCCAGCAGCACTCCGGTATCTTGAAAAAGTGTAAAATTTATTCACCCATGCGTCTGTCAGCGACGTTTCAACCGCTCCTTGCGGTCTTTCTCAAGCTATGCATACAAGTGCTCAATACGTGTCATATAAAGGCCAAACAATTAAACATCATAATTACATTAATTATCAAAAAGTGCATAATATAGTATCAAATTGGTGACATAAATAGTTTCTCTTATAAAAATTCATTCCATCGCATAGATCTCAACAATTCATGTATAATAAAGTGCTTGTGCATATACATAAGTGTTATAAATCTACATAAGTGTATAACGATACATAATTAGTCATATTATGTGCTCAGGTGTAACAGTGTTAGTGATTAAAAACCTGCAATCACTAGGGGTAACCCTCATGGCGAGTCCAGGAAGACAGGGATCCCGCGGCGTCTTATAATCCACATCGCGCTTGCGCGTTGACAATTAACTCGCTTCACTCCACCATACCAAAGATGGCTCCAGCCAGTCAGCACTCTCCATTGCGCATGTCCAACCTGCGTCATCGCTGACTACAGTCATCACGTGTTATTCAATTGCTGTATCTAGCCGTAACTGCATCACATGATCAACTCCCTGTGCGTCATATCAGATGACTAAATCAGCTCCTTTGTTAATATCTCAAATCAACTTATGGTTAATATGGACATATCAGTTTAGGGCGGCATTATTATCGCTACCTCAATCCCTTGATTTAGCGATCCATACCCGGGATGGTTCATACGTCATCAGTGATCATCACTATGAATCGTGCTCACCATACCCTTTACCCTCATTTTATCCACTTTCGGTATTATCGTATACTGACTCAATATCTTGCCAGAGGAGCATATAGGGAAATATTGTCATGTGACCAATTAGAAATCTCATATAAAATCACTATAAAGAGAGGTGCCGATCAGCTAAGTCATATCTGTATAGATGTAAGGATTATTTAGTGATTAATTCACCATCAACATTGTTCTTATTGACCATCAAAGTATTTATAAAATATAAAAAATGAAAAAATGAAAAATATCTCTACGCCTTCAGGATTCCGGTGTTCCTGAAGTCTCCTAGATTGCAGAAGGAATTTTTAGCTTGGATCCATCTATAAAAAATCATACAAGAACACAATGATTATCTCATACAAATGTGCACTTGCTACATAACATATAACAAATAGGGGGAGCAGAGGAATAGAGGAAATGCCATGAGTAACAACCTCATATAATCCTAAAGTCTACATTAAGCCCCATAGGTCTCAGTGTTCGTAATGTGAAAATCCAGTATAATTCTCGCTTTTTTAACATCTTACTTCTATCTCCGCCACGTCTACCTAGTTGTATTTGTTCCAAAATCCTGAATCTGAGATCTCCCTCAGTGTGTCCTGCTTCCTTAAAATGTTTTGAAACAGGTAAGTTCATTTTTTCTTTTCTTATAGAGTATCTATGTTGGTTGAGTCTTGTTTTAACATCCCACGTGGTCTCCCCCACATACCATAAGCCACAAGGGCAGGTCAGTAGGTAGACCACGTACGATGAGTCACAGGTTAGGTACTGTTTTATCTTAAAGGTCTTCTTGATCACAGGGCTAAAAATGTATTGCCCTTCAATAATAAACAACAATTAACACAATTGTGGCAAGGGTAACATCCAGTTCGAGTGGATCCACAAAATGATCTAATATCTTTCCTATTACTCCCCACATCTGATTTTACTATTCTGTCCCCTATATTTCTATTCCTTTGGTAGGAGAACAATGGAGGTACCTGAAATTCCATAATCTGTGGAAAGCTATTGGAGAGAATTCTCCAATGTCTTCTCACAATAGATGCAATTGCAGGACTCTCAGCTGAGTATTGTGAAATATATGGAAGACGTGGATTAGATGTCTTTTTTTGTCTTTGGGTATCTTGTGTAACTTTAACTTGACTTTCATGAATCAATTTTTTGGGGTATCCACGGGCGGTGAATTTCTGTCCCATCTCTGTCATCCTATTCTTCCTCTTACACTCATCCCCACTATTCTTTTCACTCTTAGAAGTTGGCTGAAAGGTAAAGACCTCACCATAGGACGTGGATGATAACTATCATACCTTAATAGCGTGTTTTTGTCGGTTGGTTTCACATATAGGTCTGTTGATAAGGTATCATCATGTATTTGAATCTCTGTATCCAGGAACTGCATTGTTTGAGTCGAGTGCACTACTGTAAATTTTACTGTGGATCGATCTCATTCAGATATGCGTGGAAGGCGAGGAGGTCCAACGTGGCGCCGGTCCACACCAGGAATATGTCATCTATATAGCGCCACCACCCCAGAACATGTCTGGAGTGGGGCTGCCATACACAAACCTCTCCTCCAGGTGGGACATATAGATGTTAGCATAAGTCGGCGCCACGTTGGACCCCATCGCCACACCACGCATCTGAATGTAAAAATCGTCCTGAAATAAAAAATAATTTTTGGTCAATACAAACTGCAATAGATTTAGAATGAAGTTCTGGCATTCCTGGGTATAGTCGGATCCACTTAAACAATCCCGTATAGCCTGAAGGCCCCGCCCGTGATCTATCGAGGTGTATAAACTACACACATCGAAAGATACAAGGACGGAACCCTCAGGTACACGTAACCCCCTGATTTTAGTTAAGAAATCCCCCGTATCTCTAATGAAGGACTTGGCAGACATAGCATATTTCCGCAGGATTTTATCCAGGAATATTGCAGCATTGCAAAAAAGAGAACCCCTCCCAGACACAATTGGGCGTCCAGGAGGAGATTCTAAACTCTTGTGAATCTTTGGGAGTGTATATAAAATTGGCGTACATGGCTTCTCACAATACAAGTAAGAAAATAACTTGTCATCGATGATGCCCCCCATTCGTGCATCATTCAAAATATCTCGCAACTCTCTCAAGAGTTCATATTTCGGATCATGTTTCACCAATTTATATACCTGTGTATCACCCAATTGTCCCTGAATTTCCTGTACATAGTCACCGGCGTCCATGACCACAACCCCACCACCCTTATCCGCTGGTTTGATGGTGAGGCTGTGGTCGGAAGCCAGTGACTGAAGTGCAGCAATCTCATCACTAGTCATATTGCTCTTTCTCAAAGGTTTAGTTAGTTGGCGATACAGGATAATTTGCAAAAATGTGTGGAATTATTACAACAACTATTATCAGCTGAGGAGTATGCTAATTATACATCTACCTGCTCTACATTCCTTCAAAAAACAAGGGAGGAGCTACAGGAGAAGAAAAGGAGGAAATGGTTACGAGACATGGAGGACTACACAAAGGGTTACGTTTATGTATGGCAAGGAGACACAAAGAAAAATCGACGTGGAGGTCATAGAAGAGGGCCAGCAAGTCGACCATTTGATATTATGAGATCGGGACCCAAGATTACATCACAGGAAAATGCAACGGACTCTTTTTTAGATTCAAATCGGGACATCCCAGAACCAGGCGGGGAGGTAGACGTCACCATAGGTGGAGAAAACAAAAGGAATACGAGAACACAACGGCAGAAGCCGGTAACAAGGAAGAAAACACAATGGTAAATATTTCATCTACTGTATTGACTCAGTCACAATGCTCAGTATTAAACAAAGGACTTTCCTTTTGTCCTGTTTCCGGACTGATTGGTTTAGAACTGAAATTGATTTATGCAATTTTATGAGATCGATTAAACTAAAGATCTGGTTCTCTGGGCAAGAGAGTTCAGGGTCTTCCAGTCGTACTGGAACCTCTGAGCTTCGCTACGTAATACGGGTTATTTTTAAAGAGTAATTTCAATCCTGAAATAGAACACCCTGCAATAGAAACTTTCAGGCTAGCAGTTAAACGGGATCTTGAGGGTCTAAGAGCAGACACAGAGGATAAACCTTTGAGAAAGAGCAATATGACTAGTGATGAGATTGTTGCACTTCAGTCACTGGCTTCCGACCACAGCCTCACCATCAAACCAGCGGATAAGGGTGGTGGGGTTGTGGTCATGGACGCCGGTGACTATGTGCAGGAAATTCAGGGACAATTGGGTGATACACAGGTATATAAATTGGTGAAACATGATCCGAAATATGAACTCTTGAGAGAGTTGCGAGATATTTTGAATGATGCACGAATGGGGGCATCATCGATGACAAGTTATTTTCTTACTTGTATTGTGAGAAGCCATGTACGCCAATTTTATATACACTCCCAAAGATTCACAAGAGTTTAGAATCTCCTCCTGGACGCCCAATTGTGTCTGGGAGGGGTTCTCTTTTGCAATGCTGCAATATTCCTGGATAAAATCCTGCGGAAATATGCTATGTCTGCCAAGTCCTTCATTAGAGATACGGGGATTTCTTAACTAAAATCAGGGGTTACGTGTACCTGAGGGTTCCGTCCCTGTATCTTTCGATGTGTGTAGTTTATACACCTCGATAGATCACGGGCGGGCCTTCAGGCTATACGGGATTGTTTAAGTGGATCCGATTATACCCAGGAATGCCAGAACTTCATTCTAAATCTATTGCAGTTTGTATTGACCAAAAATTATTTTTTATTTCAGGACGATTTCTACATTCAGATGCGTGGTGTGGCGATGGGGTCCAACGTGGCGCCGACTTATGCTAACATCTATATGTCCCACCTGGAGGAGAGGTTTGTGATGGCAGCCCCCACTCCAGACATGTTCTGGGGTGGTGGCGCTATATAGATGACATATTCCTGGTGTGGACCGGCGCCACGTTGGACCTCCTCGCCTTCCACGCATATCTGAATGAGATCGATCCCACAGTAAAATTCTACAGTAGTGCACTCGACTCAAACAATGCAGTTCCTGGATACAGAGATTCAAATACATGATGATACCTTATCAACAGACCTATATGTGAAACCAACCGACAAAAACACGCTATTAAGGTATGATAGTTATCATCCACGCCCTATGGTGAGGTCTTTACCTTTCAGCCAACTTCTAAGAGTGAAAAGAATAGTGGGGATGAGTGTAAGAGGAAGAATAGGATGACAGAGATGGGACAGAAATTCACCGCCCGTGGATACCCCAAAAATTGATTCATGAAAGTCAAGTTAAAGTTACACAAGATACCCAAAGACAAAAAAGACATCTAATCCACGCCTTCCATATATTTCACAATACTCAGCTGAGAGTCCTGCAATTGCATCTATTGTGAGAAGACATTGGAGAATTCTCTCCAATAGCTTTCCACAGATTATGGAATTTCAGGTACCTCCATTGTTCTCCTACCAAAGGAATAGAAATATAGGGGACAGAATAGTAAAATCAGATGTGGGAGTAATAGGAAAGATATTAGATCATTTTGTGGATCCACTCGAACTGGATGTTACCCTTGCCACAATTGTGTTAATTGTTGTTTATTATTGAAGGGCAATACATTTTTTAGCCCTGTGATCAAGAAGACCTTTAAGATAAAACAGTACCTAACCCAGACTCATCGTACGTGGTCTACCTACTGACCTGCCCTTGTGGCTTATGGTATGTGGGGAGACCACGTGGGATGTTAAAACAAGACTCAACCAACATAGATACTCTATAAGAAAAGAAAAATGAACTTACCTGTTTCAAAACATTTTAAGGAAGCAGGACACACTGAGGGAGATCTCAGATTCAGGATTTTGGAACAAATACAACTAGGTAGACGTGGCGGAGATAGAAGTAAGATGTTAAAAAGCGAGAATTATACTGGATTTTCACATTACGAACACTGAGACCTATGGGGCTTAATGTAGACTTTAGGATTGTATGAGGTTGTTACTCATGGCATTTCCTCTATTCCTCTGCTCCCTATTTGTTATATGTTATGTAGCAAGTGCACATTTGTATGAGATAATCATTGTGTCCTTGTATGATTTTTTATAGATGGATCCAAGCTAAAAATTCCTTCTGCAATCTAGGAGACTTCAGGAACACCGGGAATCCCTGAAGGCGAGAGATATTTTTTTCATTTTTTATTATTTTTATAAATACTTTGATGGTCAATAAGAACAATGTTGATGGTGAATTAATTACTAAATAATCCTTACATCTATACAGATATGACTTAGCTGATCGGCACCTCTCTTTATAGTGATTTTATATGAGATTTCTAATTGGTCACATGACAATATTTCCCTATATGCTCCTCTGGCAAGATATTGAGTCGTATACGATAATACCGAAAGTGGATAAAATGAGGGTAAAGGGTATGGTGAGCACGATTCATAGTGATGATCACTGATGACGTATGAACCATCCCCGGTATGGATCGCTAAATCAAGGGATTGAGGTAGCGATAATAATGCCGCCCTAAACTGATATGTCCATATTAACCATAAGTTGATCTGAGATATTAACAAAGGAGCTGATTTAGTCATCTGATATGACGCACAGGGAGTTGATCATGTGATGCAGTTACGGCTAGATACAGCAATTGAATAACACGTGATGACTGTGTCAGCGATGACGCAGGTTGGACATGCGCAATGGAGAGTGCTGACTGGCTGAGCCATCTTTGGTATGGTGGAGTGAAGCGAGTTAATTGTCAACGCGCGCAAGCGCGATGTGGATTATAAGACGCCGCGGATCCCTGTCTTCCTGGACTCGCCATGAGGGTTACCCCTAGTGATTGCAGGTTTTTAATCACTAACACTGTTACACCTGAGCACATAATATGACTAATTATGTATCGTTATACACTTATGTAGATTTATAACACTTATGTATATGCACAAGCACTTTATTATACATGAATTGTTGAGATCTATGCGATGGAATGAATTTTTATAAGAGAAACTATTTATGTCACCAATTTGATACTATATTATGCACTTTTTGATAATTAATGTAATTATGATGTTTAATTGTTTGGCCTTTATATGACACGTATTGAGCACTTGTATGCATAGCTTGAGAAAGACCGCAAGGAGCGGTTGAAACGTCGCTGACAGACGCATGGGTGAATAAATTTTACACTTTTTCAAGATACCGGAGTGCTGCTGGCATTTTTTCCATTATACTATTATTAGACCTAGTGCTGGTCGAATAGCCGGAGTTGCACCCAATTGTGATTGTGTGCTGCCTTCCTACCTTCCCTACTTTATATATATATATATATATATATATATATATATATATATTTTTTTTAATATATATTCTATATATATAAAGAAGGACGCATATATGTGTGTGTGTATGTATGTATGTATGTATGTATGTTCTGTGATCACTCAAAAGCACAACCATCGATTTCAACAAAACCTGGTATGCACATCCCTTGCTAGCTGGAAAGAAATCTTGTGGGGGTCATATGCCCCTACACAGCAGCTGCATGGAGTTTGTATGCTCAAACTGTTTTTGCTACACACATATTGCTCTGTAACTCAAAAACTCATCAATCAATTTCTACTAAACTTAGCACAAATATCACTTACTATCTAGGAAATAATACTGTGGAGTTAACATGCCGGTACACAATGAGTTTCTGTCTATCCCGATGTCTGTCTGTCTACCTGTTCTTTATGCGCGACCAATCAACTGGACCGATCATTACCAAATTTGGCACACAGAAGATACATAGAATATCTACATACAAGATAGAATGCAGATCTATTATGCCTTAATTCTCTATATGGCGTGAATATGTGATGTAATTTAACTGTTATTGGGGTGCCCCCCTTGTTTAATAGATACAGAGATCCGACTATTACGCCTTGATTCTCAATTTGGTGTGAAGAAGTAGTGTAATTTAACTGTTATTGGGGTGCCCCCCCCCTTGTTTAATAGATATGGAGATCTATTACGCCTTGATTCTCAATTTGGGGTGAAGAAGTAGTATAATTTAACTGTTATTGTAGTGTCCCCCTTGATCTTTTCCATCATTTAAGGAGCAGACGGACTCCTTATCTCTGCTCTCTGACAATATAAACACGTTGGACCGACTGTATGAATAGAAGAAGGCCGTGAATGATCTCTTGATGATGCAGGTGGGCAGGGGTACTCCCCTGTGTAACTTCAATGTTAGCCAGTGGTAGCTCATGAGCGACACCTGCCGTTTGCTCAGGCCCTTGGAAGAGGCCTTTTTATTTGTCAGTCGCCAGGACTACAGGATGAATGATGTCATTCCACTTCTTCATGTCCTGGAGCAGATGATGATAAATCTGGCTATTTCAGCTGATAAATCTGGTTAGCCAGGGGAAAGGACATGTGGCGCCTACATCTCACGGCCACCTGAGTATTGGCAGAGGAGGAAATTAATGCCCAGGAAATGTATAGAGAACTAGGTGATTTATCTGCATAAGGGAATGGAGAAGAGCAGGGGGAGCAGGAGGGTGAGTAAGACCAGGTAGATGACCCTGACAGACCGTGGCAGTATACAGTGGAGATGGAGGCAGGGAGTTCCTCCAACTCTCTTGCACACCCATTGCGCAAGTGGTTGCTTGTGTAGTGACAGCTGCATTATCACCATTCAGCAGAGGGATGACTACTGGTTCTTCACGATGTTAGACCATCACTACCGGTCCCAAATCGGGGCCTTTTGTCCACCTGCTGAGAGGGATGATAAACTCAACTACTATAGAGACGTCCTATGTAGTCAGTTAGTCACTGCCTATGTGCACCATTGTCCATCTTCACAAAGGTCTGACTGAGGGGTCCCCCTGTGCTCACGCTGACTGATGGAGGGGGTGTGAGGCATGAGCAGCCCCAGCTCTGTGAGCAGTTAAGTCTGGAGTCTCTGATGAGCATGTTTCTGCACTCGCCTACTAAAGAAACCAGCCAGCAGCAGCAGGACATGGAGCAGAACCTGAACCAGCAAGTTGTGGGATACTTGGACTGCACCCTGTCACCCCAGATCTAAGATCCCCTGGACTACTGCGCAACCAAACATTAATTGTGGCTGCTACTGGCCAAGTTTGCCCTGGACAAGCTTTTCTGCCTGGCCAGAAGTGTGGCATCAGAGAGGGTGTTTAGTGCGGTGGGGGCATAGTTTACCCAAAGAGAACTCTTCTTTCAGCACAAAATGTTGAGAGATTATCCTTTCTAAAGTTGAATCAGGCATGGATCAACCAAGATTTCCACACAGCGGTGCCTGATGCATCAGACTAGATCACTCTGGCATTAATGTTCTGACTGCAATGTGCTGACACAACAGAACATAGTATAAAATGGCCCGTTACTTCTGGCAATGTGCTTCAGCCACTGATGCTGCAACCCCCCTTATGCCACATACCTGCTACCTCTGCTGCCATCTTCTCCCACTAGCACCATTTTGTGCTGTGACATACACTGCTGTTGCCCCCCACCTCCCCACTCTATGATTGGCCCACTGTGTTGACTCCTCATGCTGTTGCCACACTCACCAATCTGTGATTGGACCACTGTTTTGACTATTCATGCTGTTGCCACCTTTACCAGTCTGTTACGGGGACACTAGTGTCCCTGTTTGGCTTTGTTGACATCACAGTTTATACTTTTCTCCTGATCCGTCAGAAGATCAAAAAAAGGAAATCACAATGGATTCTGTCTTTGGAGGTTTTATAAGGCCTCTATCACAAGGTCAGTATTTTGCATTAGGATTTGATCATGATTTGGAAACCAAATATAAATACCATAAATACTAATACTAATCGGAGTTTATTATAAACTACCTAATATACCAGAGTCCACAGAAAATCTGCTACTAAATGAGATAGACGAGGCAGCAGATCATAATGAGGTCGTTATTATGGGGGACTTCAACTACCCAGATATAGACTGGGAAACTGAAACCTGTATATCTCATAAAGGAAACAGGTTCTTGGCAATAACCAAAGACAATTACCTTTCCCAACTGGTTCAGGACACGACTAGAGGGACAGGAATACTGGACTTATTATTAACCAATAGACCTGACAGAACAACAGATGTGCAGGTTGGGGGACACCTGGGAAATACTGACCATAAAGTAATAACCTTCCAATTGTCATTCAAAAGAGTCTTTCTTCAGGGCGGAGCAAAAATACCAAACTTCAAAAAAGCTAAATTTAGCCAACTAAGAGAGACCATAGGCCTAACTAACTGGGACAAAGTCCTTAAACATAAAAATACAACCACAAAATGGGATATTTTTAAAAGCATCCTAAAATCTAATTGTGAGAGATACATACCTTATGGGAATAAAAGGTTAAGGAGCAAGAAAAAAAACAATGTGGATAAATAGAACTGAAAGCATTTAAATCACTAAAACAGGAGGGTAGTATCGAAGCACTGGAAAGCTATAAGGAAAAAAATAGAATATATAAAAAACAAATAAAAGCAGCCAAACTAGAGACCGAGAGATTAATTGCCAAAGAGAGCAAAACTAACCCTAAAATGTTCTTCAATTATAAAAATAAGCAAATAATGCCATTTCAGCATGGCTTCATGAGGGATCGGTCATGTCGAACTAATTTAATCCGTTTCTATGAGGAGGTAAGTTCTAGACGTGACAGTGGCGAATAAATGGATGTCATATATCTGGACTTCTCCATAGCATTTGACACTGTACCACATGAAAGGTTAGTATATAAAATGAGAATGCATGAACTGGGAGAAAATGTCTGTATGTGGGTAAGTAACTGGCTCAGTAATAGACAACAGATGGTGGTTATTAATGGTACACACTTAGATTGGGTCACTGAGTCACTAGTGGAGTGCCTCAGGGGTCAGTGTTGGGCCCTATTCTCTTCAATATATTTATTAATGATCTTGTAGAAGGCTTGCACAGTAAAATATTAATTTTTGCAGATGACACTAAACTGTGTAAAGTAATTGACACAGATAAGGACAATATAATTTGACGGAGGGACCTGGATAGATTGGAGGCTTGGTCAGATAAGTGGCAGATGAGGTTTAACACTGACAAATGTAAGGTTATGCACATGGGAAGAAATAATGCAAGTCACCAGTACATACTAAATAGTAAAACACTGGGTAACACTGACATGGAAAAGGACCTAGGAATTTTTGTGAACAGCAAACTAAGCTGTAGAAATTAGTGTCAGGCATCTGCTGCCAAGGCCAATGAGATAAGGGGTTGTTTCAAAAGGGGCATAGATGCCCATGATGAGAACATAGTCCGACCACTTTACAAATCACTAGTCAGACCACACATGGTGTACTGTGTACAGTTCTGGGCTCTTGTGAACAAGGCAGACATAGCAGAGCTGAAGAGGGTTCAGAAGAGGGCAACTAAGGTAATAACTGGAATGGGGGGACTACAGTACCCTGAAAGATTATCAAAATTAGGGTTATTTACTTTAGAAAAAAGACGACTGAGGGAAGATCTAATAACTATGTATAAATATATCAGGGGTCAGTACAGAGATCTCTCCCATCATCTATTTATCCCCAGAACTGTGATTTTGACAAGGGGACATCCTCTGCATCTGGAGGAAAGAAGGTTTGTACACAAACATAGAAGAGGATTCTTTGCAGTAAGAGCAGTGAGACTATGGAACTCTCTGCCTGAGGAGATGGTGATGGTGAGTTCACAAGAGTTCAAGAGGGGCCTGGATGTATTTCTGTAGTTTAATAATATTACTATAGCTACTAGAAATGGGTCGTTGATCCAGGGAGTTATTCTGATTGCCTGATTGGAGTCAGGAAGGAATTTTTTTCCCCTTAAGTGGGGAAAATTGGCTTCTACCTCACAGGGGTTTTCTTGCCTTCCTCTGGATCAACTTGCAGAATAACAGGCCGATCTGGATGGACAGATGTCTTTTTTGGCCTTATAAACTAAGTTACTATGTTACTAACGCTCACAATCGCTCAAAAATTAAAAACCAATAGCGCCCATAAACCAATCCATAAAAATCTGCACGGCAAAAGCCATAAGGCGCTCCTTCCCTTCTGAGTCCTGCCATGTGCTCCGGCAGTGATTTACCACCACATATGGGGTGTTGCCATTTCAGGAGAAAATGGGTAACAAATTATAGGGTGGTTTTCTCCTGTTACCCCTTGTGAAAATGAAAAATTTAGGGCTAGAGCAACATTTTATTGGAAGAAATTAAACTCATTTTTACAGCCAAATGTTTCTAAATTCCATAAAACGCCTATGGGGTCAAAGTGCTTAGTACACCCCTTTAATAAATTCTTTGAGGGGAGTAGTTTCCAAAATGGGGTCATTTTTTGAGAGTTTACAATGTAGGGGTACGTCAGTGTCTCTTCAAATACAAAATGGTGCCCAAAAACCATTCTAGCAAAATGTTCCTCCAAAAACATAAGGCTCTCCTTTCCTTCTGACCACTGCAGTGTTCCCCTACAGCAGTTTACTACCACATAAAGGGTATTTCTGTAAACTGCAGAATCAGAGCAATGCATGTTGAGGTTTATTTTGCCGTTGTCCTTACTGTGTTGCATGAATAAATTTATCAAAATGAAAAATCTGCAAAAAAAAATGACATTTTGAAATTTCACCTTCATTTTCCTTTAAGTCTTGTGGAACACCTCAAGGGTTAACAAAGTTTCTAACATCAGTTTTGAGAAATTTGAGGGGTGTAGTTTCAAAAATGGGGTCATTTATGAGTGGTTTCCATTGTGTAAGCCCCTAAAAATTACTTTATAACTGAATTGGTGCTTAAAAAAATAATTTGGGAAATTTTCATGAAAATATAAAAAATTACTTCTAAACCTTCTAGACATATGGGAATGTTGATTGATAAGTATTTTACGAGGTATTTGGCTTAAAAGTAGAGAAATTCATAATCAGAAAATTGTGAGTTTTGGTAAATTTGGGATTTTTTTTTTAGAAATGAACATGAAATATATTGACTCAAATTTACCACTGTCATGAAGTACAATGTGTCACGAGAAAACAATCTCAGAATGGCTTGGATAAGTAAAAGCATTCCAAAGTTATTAACACATTAAGTGACTCATGTCAGATTTTCAAAAAATGACCTGGGCAGGAAGGTGAAAACTGGCCCGGGATAAAAGGGGTTAAGCAGTATAATCATATGTATGGCATTTGAAGTATCATCTTACCACTACCATCGGCATTTACCTTATCAACCTAGACTGAACAAGTTGAAAAGTGCTTTGAATTATCATATCTGAGATTTGCCTCCCCAGCAGGCACAATGCAGACATGTAAGTACAACAGTAAACCTGGGAACAGACAGAACAGCCCAGACATTTTGTAAGACTGTCGAGTCCCATCGAAATCTCAAAGCTCTAAAATTATGCAAATATTTAATTAGAATAAATGCTGAACTAGAGGTGGGTTTTCATCTTTTTCAACAGCAAAGATTTTATGTGGGATGGTAATTGCCAACTTGTAGAATAATTAATCCTTTCTGTCATCTTTATTCCATTTCCTAGCATGGTTAATTAAATGTTTTTGACTTACCATCTCCCCGTGTTTCCTGCAAACATGAATGCAACAATAGTCCATGTAAATGAAGGACCTTATTCTGTACAAAAGGAACCATAAAAATTACATATTCCCTGTATTTGTTCTCTGCACTTGTTGAAAATTTCAATTCAGGTCCATACAAGCTTAAAAACAGAAATGGCAAAAGAAAATAATAAAACTGACTCACCAGCAATTTTAAGCCAAACATCCTCCTCCTCTTTCCGTAAAATAAGCCCAGATACAATGGAGATTATGAACTATTGTATGGTTTTCTGAATATGTTTTCCCTCCTAGTGTTTAATATGTATGTCCGATCTACTTACTGTTGCACTATATTATTATTTTCCATGCTCTCTAGTGTATCTATTGAACATTTGATGCAAATTAAAAGTGTGTGCGTATTTAACACAGTTAAATCACTGATAAACTCACTGCTATCCAGCAGTTTTGGCAGAGAGAAATGTAGGCAGCGTTGTATTACCATTTCAGAAAGTCTTGGCTGTTGATGCTTATAAATGTTGAATTGCTTAAGTAAACTCAAGAGTAAAAGAGAAAATATTACTTACCAAGGAGTTATGTAAAGAGTTGACTAGAGATGAGTGAATTTCTCCAAAATTTGATTCGGTCGGTTCCCTGAATTTTCCAAAAAGATTTGATTCAATCTGAATTTATTTATGGTGAATCACATTAAAAAACAGCTAATTCCTGGCTGCAGAGAACCTGTATAGTAGTGTAGAACACTGTGCCTTGCAGAAACACACATAGGGAGTCTACTGCGGTAGTGAAACAATACTGTGAGTCAGTATGACACGCAGATTAGGTGGTAGCAGCTTGAGTAAGGCCACAGAGTGGCCCAGTGACATAGTGTTCAGTTAGCAGCAGCATGAGGAGGCCACAGACTGGCAAGGTGACATAGTGTGGGGGAGGCAGCAGCAACAGCAGCATGAGGAGGCCACAGAGTGGCCCAGTCGCATAGTGTTGATTTAGCAGCAGCATGAGGATGCCACAGACTGGCAAGGTGACAGAGTGTGAAGGTGGCAACAGCAGCAGCATTACGAGGCTACAGACTGGCCCGGTGACATAGTGTGGAGGTGGCAGCAGCAGCTGCAGCATGAGGAGGCCACAGGCTAGCAAGGTGACATAGTGTGGAGGTGGCAGCAGCAGCATCAAGAGGACATAGAGTGGCAAGGTGACACAGTGTGGAGGTGGCAGCAGCATGAGGAGGCCACAGACTGGCAAGGTGACAGTATGTGGATGTGGCAGCAGCAGCAGCATGAGGTGGCCACAGAGTGGCAAGGTGACATAGTGTGGAGGTGGCAGCTGCAGCATCAAGAGGCCATAGATTGGGGTGACACAGTGTGGAGGTGGCAGCAGCAGCATGAGGAGGCCACAGAGTGGCACAATGACAGAGTGTGGCGGTGGCAGCTGCATGAGGTGACCACAGAGTGGCCCAGAGAGAGAGTTGTAAGTTGGCAACAACATGAGGAGACAACAGAGTGGCAAGGTGACATAGTGTAGAAGTGGCAGCAGTAGCATGAGGGGGCCACAGAGTGGCCCAGTGAGATAGTGTTAATTTAGCAGCAGCATAAGGAGGACACAGAGTGGCAAGGTGACATACAGATGTAGCAGGGGAAACACTCAAACCCTTAACTCAAATTTCTTAACTCATCGCATTATCTTGAAACAAAAGCTATTGAAAAGCAATTTAGCGCGTTTAGTTGCATTTAGTTTACATAACACGTCTCATAAAGCATGAGTGTTAGCCCTACTACATCTTTAGTGTGAAGGCTGCAGTAGCAGTAGCATGAGGTTGCCACAGAGTGGCAAGATGACATAGTGTGGAGGTGGCAGCAGCATGAGGAGGCCACAGAGTGGGAAGGCGACATAGTGTGGAAGTGGCAACATCAGCTGCATGAGGAGACCACAGAGTGGCCCAGAGACAGAGTTGTGAGTTGGCAGCAGCATGAGGAGACCACAGAGTGGCCCAGTGACATAGTGGTGCATTAGCAGCAGCATGTGGTGGCCACAGAGTAACAAGGTAACATAGTGTGGAGGTGGCAGCAGCAGAAGCATGATCAGGCTACAGACTGGCAAAGTGACATACTTGAAAGGTTGGAAGCAGTAGCATAATTAGGCCACAGACTGGCAAGGTGACATAGTGTGGAGGTGGCAGCAGCAGCATGAGGAGGCCACAGAGTGGCAAAGTGACATAGTGTGGAGGTGGCAGCAGCATGAAGAAGTCACAGAGTGGCAAGGTGACATAGTGTGAAGGTGGCAGCAGTAGCAGCATGAGGAGGCCACAGAGTGGCCCAGTGACATAGTATTTAGCAGCAGCATAAGAAGAACACAGAGTGGCAAGGTGACATAGTGTCGAGGTGGCAGCAGCAGTAGCATGAGGAGGCCACATAGTAGCAGCATGAGGAGACCTGAGTGGTGAGGTGGCAGCAGCATCAGGAGACCACAGAATGACCCGTGACAGAGTGGGGAGGTAAGTGGCAATAACAGTACCCACTGACGATGGTGGATGTAAGAAGGAGCACTTCGCATCAGATGTGTGGCATCAGGTGGGTGGCAGAATCAGAATAGTAGCTGAGGCAGGTAGCCAGAAGAAATCGGTCTCTATTGTCAAGGTTTGGGTGAGGCAGCATGGATGATCTAATCTGATGCATCAGGCATTGGTGGGTGGAAATCCTGGCTGATTCACGCCTGATTCATCTTGACAAAAGTCAGTCTCTCCACATTTTTTGTGGACAGGCGAGTTCTCTTTGGAGTAACTATGGCCTCCGCCACACTAACCACCCGCTCTGATTCCACACTGCTGGCTGGGCAAGATAGCTTTTCCAGGGAAAACTCGGCCAGTTGCAGCCATAAATCCATTTTGGCTGCCCAGTAGTCCAGCAGACCTTCAATGTGGGGTGGCAGGGTACTGTCCAAGTATGCCACCACCTGCTGGTTCAGGTTCTGCTCCATGTCTAGCTGCTAGGCGGGTTAAGAAAGCTGCTCATCATCAACTCTAGACTCAAGTTGCTGCTGATGGAGCTCGTACTGCTCCTACCCCACCACCCACCCCACCACAACAGCCATGGAAGTGGAACGAGAGTGCAGAGGCCCCCCCCAATGAGAGGATGGACGATGGCGCAGATAAGCAGCGGCCAACTGACTACATAAGATGTCTCTATAGTAGTTCAGTTTGTCCTCCCTCTCAGCAGGTGTGCTGCCTTTTTGACAAAGAAATGACAGCTTGGGACTCTTCACCTTGGCTCAGCACAAACCATCAGTTCTCTTAAAGGTTCAAAGTCCACCACTCGGAAAAGTAGGGACTGCAGCACCAGCAACTTGGCCAGGAGCACTTTCAGCTTCTGTGCTGTTGGATAAGTGCACGCACACTGTTGTCTCTTGGAAATCGCTTGGGTGATTGATTGCTGATGGAATGACTGATGAGGAGTAGGAGGGCGAGGAGCAGGAGCATCAGGACCGGTAGATGATGGGAAGGACAGACAGCTCCCTTCGGCTGAGGTGGTGGATCCTTGACTGTCTGAAATCATGTGTGTGCCATTGGGTGATGCAGTGATTGCTGCGGAAGGCTGGAACACCACATTGGAGCTACTGTTCTCCCAGGAAACTTTATGGTGACGCTGCATATGTTCATACCGCGGCTGTAGTGCCAACATTGCCCACAGATTCGACAAATGGCCATGTTTACCAGTGTTGAGTACGAATATTCAAATCGCGAATTTTAATTGCGAGTTTCGCCACTTCGAGATGTTGCGAATATTTAGAATACAGTGTTATATACTCATATTTGCGAATAGTGTTGATCGTGAATATTCCAATTGCAAATTTATGACGAATTTATCGCGAATATCGGCACTTAGCAAGATCCCTAGCAGCCAATAGGAAAGTTACCTACCCCTTAGTGTTGATTGCGAATATTCTAATGGCAAATTTTTATTGCAAATATATTACAGTAAATAATGACTGGGGATCACAAATTCTCGAATTTGCGAATATTGCCTATGCCACTTGTCACTAATGTTCACACCCCCCGGTGGCTTAATGAAAAACTGCCACACCGCCGAGTAGGTGATTTTACCCCCAACATTCTGCACTGTCTAACTGCTAACGCCGCTGCCTCCGAGAACCCCTGCACCACTACTTTCCGCAACTTGCCAACCTCTTCTCCCGATGATGATGAAGCCCCTTCGTCACCTGGCTCCAAATTGCGATCGGCGACGTCATCATCGAGTACTGTCTGTACGTCACTGATGTCCTCCTCAACGATCTCTGCGACAGAAGCATGACCGCTCACAACACCACCTCCCACGGCACTCTCCTCATCACTACTTGCCCGTATAATGGAAACAGAAAAGAATAGAGGCAGGTTGAGGACAGGTGAGGGCACATGCCAATTAAGGGTTGTGTCTGACGAACCCACCGACTCTTGGCTGGGGGTGTCTGATGTTACTTGGGATTAAGTGGACGACTGAATAAACCATTCAAGAACCTCTGGGTTGCAGGTCAAGAAACAACCGCTAGCTGAGACTGGGAGCTCAGGCCTCTGGAAGTGACCTCTGCTGCCATGCGCCCTTATATTGTTGCGACCTGTACCTAAGCCAGAAACATTTAGGCCTCTTCCCCTCCCCTGTGCAGGGCCTGTCACTTCTCTGTCTGACATACTGTTAGATCAAATAAGTAAATAAAACGGAAATTAATACACCCCAAAAAAGGCTGTAATTTTTTCACTTCACCAAACAATGGCAAATAATACCTTTTTTTGCCACTAATACACGCCAAAAAGGGATATCATTTTCTCACGGCTGAATGGCAAAACATACTTTTATTTTGCCACTAATAACAGCCAAAAAAGGCTTTAGAACATATAACTGCACTGCTGAATGACAAATAATACTTTTATTTGCTACTAATACACGCCAAAAAAGGCTTTAGAACATATAACTGCACCGCTAAACGGCAAATAATCCTTTTTTTTTGCCACTAATACCCACCAAAAAAGGTTTCAGAACATATAACTGAAACACTTAAAGGCAAATAATCCTTTTTTTTTGCCACTAATAAATGCCTAAAAAGGCTTTAGAACATATAACTGCACCGCTGAATGGCAAATAATACTTTTTTTTGCCACTAATACATTCCAAAAAAGGCTTTCGAACATATAACTGCACTGCAGAATGGCAAATACCGGTAATTCTTTTTTTTGCCACTAATACACACAAAAAAGGGCTGTCATTTTCTCACTTCACCACACAACGGCTAATAAGCCCTTTCCCCCCCCCCACTAATACATGCCAAAAAAGATTTTAGAACATATAACTGCACCGCTGAACGGTACTAATACTATTTTTCCCACTAGTACACGCGAAAAAGGGCTGTAATTTTCTCACTTCACCATACAACGTCTAATAAACCCTTTTTCCCACTAAAACATGCCAAAAAAGGCTTTAGAACATATACCTGCACCTCACAAGGGCCAAGAATACTTTTTTCCCACTAATACATGCCAAAAAAGGCTTTAGGACATATAACTGCACCGCACAAGGGCAAATAATACTTTTTTTCCCACTAATATACGCCATAAAGGACTGTAATTTTATCACTTCACCACACAATGGCTAATAAGACCCTTTTTTCCCCACCAATACACGCGAAAAAAGGCTTGAGAACATATAACTGCACTGCTGAACGGCAAATAATCCGGCAAATTTTTTTTTTTTGCACTAATACATGCCAAAAAGAGCTGCAATTTTCTCACTTTACTACACAACGGCTAATAAGCCCTCCCCCCCTTCTTATACACACCAAAAAAGGATTTAGAATATATAACTGCACTGCTGAACGGCAAATAAGCCCTTTTTTTCTCACTTATACAACCTATAAAAGGCTTTAGAAGATAACTGCATGGCACAAGGGCTAATAAAACATAGAAATATTTCCTATTTAATGGCTGTATCACATAGCACTTGCACCCGAATAAAAAGAACAGTTTGCTAGAATTACAGAGGTATCATCTATTGCAAACCTGAAAGCAGCAGTATAATGGAAATTTGGATCCCAAGTTAATGCAGCAAGGTGTAATAGGATTGTTCCTATTACCCAGGCTGCACACTCCCCTATTGGACCTTGTTCTCCTTTTATAGTGTGGAATAATTCCTCCCTATTAGAGATGAGCGAACACCTGGATGTTCGGGTTCGAGAAGTTCGGCCGAACTTTCCGAAAATGTTCGGGTTCACCCACCACTGGAGAAGGCCACTTTCAGTTATTTCGGCCCCAGCACCCAGACAGAGGAGAAAGGTCCCACAGCAAGGAATAAGGCGTCATATCACCCACCACTGGAGAAGGCCACTTTCAATTATTTAGGCCCCAGCACCCAGACAGAGGTCACACAGCAAGGAATAAGTCGTCATATCACCCAACACTGGAGAAGGCCACTTTCAGTTATTTAGGCCCCGGCGCCCAGATTGAGGAGAGGTTCATTCAACTTTGGGTTGCTCCGCGAGATCATGGTAAAGTTAAAAAAATGAGGATTCAATAAAGAAGTGCCCCAGAGTATAAGAATACATGGGTGAGGGGGAGGCAGTTAAAAATGTCTATTCTGCACAAGAGAGGGACAGGTCCTGTGGGATCCATGCCTGGTTCATTTTTATGAACGTCAGCTTGTCCACGTTGGCTGTGGACAGGCGGCTGCGTTTGTCAGTAATGACGCCCCCTGCCGTGCTGAAAACACGTTCAGACAAAACGCTGGCCGCCGGGCAGGCCAGCACCTTCAAGGCATAAAATGCTAACTCTGGCCACGTGGACAATTTGGATACCCAGAAGTTGAATGGGGCCGAACCATCAGTCAGTACGTGGAGGGGTGTGCAGACGTACTGTTCAACCATGTTAGTGAAATGCTGCCTCCTGCTAACACGTTCCGTATCAGGTGGTGGTGCAGTTAGCTGTGGCGTGGAGACAAAACTTTTCCACATTTCTGCCATGCTAACCCTGCCCTCAGAGGAGCTGGCCGTGACACAGCTGCGTTGGCGACCTCTTGCTCCTCCTCTGCCTTCGTCTTGGGCTTCCACCTGTTCCCCTGTGACATTTGGGAATGCTCTCAGGAGCGCCTCTACCAGCGTGCGCTTGTACTCGCGCATCTTCCTATCACGCTCCAGTGCAGGAAGTAAGGTGGGCACATTGTCTTTGTACCGGGGATCCAGCAGGGTGGCAACACAGTAGTCCGCACAACTCTGCTGTCATTGCGCAGGCACTGCAGCATGTAGTCGCTCATGTGTGCCAGGCTCCCCAGAGGTAAGGACAAGCTGTCCTCTGTGGGAGGCGCATCGTCATCGTCCTCTGTATCCCCCCAGCCACGCACCAGTGATGGGCCTGAGCTGTGTCGGGTGCCACCCCGCTGTGAACCTGCTTCATCCTCATCCTCCTCCACTTCCTCCTCATCCTCCTCGTCCTCCAGTAGTGGGCCCTGGCTGGCCACATTTGTACCTGGCATCTGCTGTTGCAAAAAACCTCCCTCTGAGCCACTTCTAACAGACTGGCCTGAAAGTGCTAAAAATGACTCCTCATCCTCCTCCTCCTCCTGGGCCACCTCCTCTTCCATCATCGCCCTAAGCGTTTTCTCAAGGAGACATAGAAGTGGTATTGTAACGCTGATAACAGTGTCATCGCCACTGGCCATGTTGGTGGAGTACTCGAAACAGCGCAACAGGGCGCACAGGTCTCGCATGGAGGCCCAATCATTGGTGGTGAAGTGGTGCTGTTCCGCAGTGCGACTGACGCGAGCGTGCTGCAGCTGAAACTCCACTATGGCCTGCTGCTGCTCGCACAGTCTCTCCAACATGTGCAAGGTGGAGTTCCACCTGGTGGGCACGTCGCATATGAGGCAGTGAGCGGAAAGGCCGAAGTTCCGCTGTAGCGCAGACAGGCGAGCAGCGGCAGGATGTGAACGCCGGAAGCGCGCACAGACGGCCCTCACTTTATGCAGCAGCTCTGACATGTCAGGGTAGTTGTGAATGAACTTCAGCACCACCAAATTCAGCACATGACCCAGGCAAGGGATGTGCGTCAAACCGGCTAGTCCCAGAGCTGCGACGAGATTTCGCCCATTATCGCACACCACCAGGCTGGGCTTGAGGCCCACCGGCAGAAACCACTCGTCGGTCTGTTGTTCAATACCCCACCACAACTCCTGCGCGGTGTGGGGCCTGTCCCCCATACATATGAGTTTCAGAATGGCCCGCTGACGTTTACCCCGGGCTGTGCTGAAGTTGGTGGTGAAGGTGTGTGGCTGACTGGATGAGCTGGTGGAAGCAGAGGAGGAGGAAGCCGAGTAGGAGGAGGAGGCTATAGGAGGCAAAGAATGATGCCCTGCGATCCTTGGCGGCGGAAGGACGTGCGCCAAGGAACTCTCCGCCTGCGGCCCAGCCGCCACTACATTTACCCAGTGTGCAGTTAGGGAGATATAGCGTCCCTGGCCGTGCTTACTGGTCCACGTATCTGTGGTTAGGTGGACATTGCCACAGATGGCGTTGCGCAGTGCACACTTGATTTTATCGGATACTTGGTTATGCAGGGAAGGCACGGCTGTCTTGGAGAAGTAGTGGCGGCTGGCAACAACATACTGTGGGACAGCCATGGACATCAGCTGTTTGAAGCTGTCTGTGTCCACCAGCCTGAATGACAGCATTTCAAAGGCCAGTAGTTTAGAAATGCTGGCATTCAGGCCCAGAGCTCGAGGGTGGCTAGGTGGGAATTTACGCTTTCTCTCCAAGGTTTGTGAGATGGAGAGCTGAATGCTGCCGTGTGACATGGTGGAGATGCTTGGTGACGCAGGTGGTGTTGTCGGTGGCACATCCTCTGTTTGGTGGGCGGCAGGTGCCAACATTCCTCCCGAGGCGGAGGAAGAGGCCGAGGCAGCAGCAGAAGAGGGAGCAGGGGGAGCCAGAGTGAGTTCCTTGCTTTTAAGGTGTTTACTCCACTGCAGTTCATGCTTTGCATGTAGATGCCTGGTCATGCAGGTTGTGCTAAGGTTCAGAACGTTAATGCCTCGCTTCAGGATCTGATGGCACAGCGTGCAAACCACTCGGGTCTTGTCGTCAGCACATTGTTTAAAGAAGTGCCATGCCAGGGAACTCCTTGAAGCTGCCTTTGGGGTGCTCGGTCCCTGGTGGCGGTGGCCAGTAGCAGGCGAACTCTCTTGGCGGCCGCTGGTCTGCTTTTGCCCCCTGCTCCCTCTTTTGCTACGCTGTTGGCTCGGTCTCACCACTGCCTCTTCCTCTGAACTATGAAAGTCAGTGGCACGACCTTCATTCCATGTGGGGTCTAGGACCTCATCGTCCCTTGCATCGTCTTCCACACAGTCTTCCTCCCTGACCTCCTGTTTGGTCTGCACACTGCAGCAGTTGGCACCTGTGTTTCGTCATCGTCAGAGACGTGCAGACTCCGATGAGGTGGTATTCCCATGTCCTCATCATCAGGAAACATCAGTGGTTGTGCATCAGTGCATTCTATGTCTTCCACCACTGGGGAAGGGCTAGGTGGATTTCCTTGGGAAACCCTGCCAGCAGAGTCTTCAAACAGCATAAGAGACTGCTGCATAACTTGAGGCTCTGACAGTTTCCCTGATATGCATGGGGGTGATGTGACAGACTGATGGGCTTGGTTTTCAGGTGTCACCTGTGCGCTTTCTGCAG
This sequence comes from Bufotes viridis, assembly GCA_033119425.1. NCBI lineage: Eukaryota > Metazoa > Chordata > Amphibia > Anura > Bufonidae > Bufotes > Bufotes viridis. The sequence continues at coordinate 78,635,422 of CM065591.1, forward strand.
AAGACTGGGTGGGAGATAATGTTGTGAACATACTGGATCCACTGTCGGCCACCCAATTTACTAGCGCCTGTACCTGCTCAGGCCTTACCATCCTTAGAACGGCATTGGGCCCCACCAAATATCGCTGTAAATTCTGGCGGGTACTGGAACCTGAGGTAGTTGGTTCACTAGGACGTGTGGCGGTGGCAGAATGTCCACGTCCTCTCCCAGCACCAGAGGGTACACTAACACCACCACGACCGCGTCCCTTACTAGATGTTTTCCACATTGTTACCATTCACCAAGCACCACAATAAGGAAAAAAATATTTGGCCCAATGTATTGATTTCAGATTTAGGCCTTTTTTTACAGGCACCTAACACTATCTGCCTATTTGTTTATGTAGCGTATTACACTAATCCAGGCACAGCAGTAATGAGCACTGATTTAAAGGAATATCTCTTTTAGGGCTAGTATTTAGGCCCTGGATGAAAGGTATCCTTTTATGGACAGATTTACACTTGGCCTGCAACAGCTGGGACAACAGATTCAGGGTATTGCTATTTTGGCAATTGAATGTCACCCCAGAACAAAATATATGTGTTGGCGGACACTATTATATTTTGCCAGCCACAGCTGAAACCACTGATTTATGGTATTGCTATTTTGGCAATTGAATTTCACCCCAGGCCAGAACAAAATATATGTTTTTGCGGACACTATGAATCCTGGCCTGCAACAGCTGGGACACCAGATTCAGGGTCTTGCTATTTTGGCAATTGAATTTCACCCCAGAACAAAATATATGTTTTGACGGACACTATGAATCCTGGCCTGCAACAGCTGGGACACCAGATTCAGGGTATTGCTATTTTGGCAATTGAATGTCACCCCAGAACAAAATATATGTTTTGACGGACACTATGAAACGTGGCCTGCAACAGCTGGGACACCAGATTCAGGGTATTGCTATTTTGGCAATTGAATGTCACCCCAGAACAAAATATATGTTTTTGCGGACACTATGAATCCTGGCCTGCAACAGCTGGGACACCAGATTCAGGGTATTGCTATTTTGGCAGATTAATTTCACCCCAGAACAAAATATATGTTTTGGCGGACACTATTCTATTGAAACCACTGATTTATGGTATTGCTATTTTGGCAATTGAATTTCACCCCAGAACAAAATATATGTTTTGGCGGACACTATGAAATCTGGTCTGCAACAGCTGGGACACCAGATTCAGGGTATTGCTATTTTGGCAGATTAATTTCACCCCAGAACAAAATATATGTTTTGGCGGACACTATGAAATCTGGCCTGCAAAAGCTGGGACAGCAGATTCAGGGTATTGCTATTTTGGCAATTGAATGTCACCCCAGAACAAAATATATGTTTTTGCGGACACTAGGAATACTGGCCTGCAACAGCTGGGACACCAGATTCAGGGTATTCCTATTTTGGCAGATTAATTTCACCCCAAAACAAAATATATGTTTTGGCGGACACTATTCTATTTTGCCAGCCACAGCTGAAACCACTGATTTATGGTATTGCTATTTTGGCAATTGAATTTCACCCCAGAACAAAATATATGTTTTGGCGGACACTATGAAATCTGGCCTGCAACAGCTGGGACACCAGATTCAGGATATTGCTATTTTGGCAGATTAATTTCACCCCAGAACAAAATATATGTTTTGGCAGACACTATGAAATCTGGCCTGCAACAGCTGGGACACCAGATTTATGGTATTGCTATTTTGGCAGATTAATTTCATCCCAGAAAAAAAATATATGTTTTGGCAGACACTATGAAATCTGGCCTGCAACAGCTGGGACACCAGATTCAGGGTATTGCTATTTTGTCAATTGTATGTCACCCCAGAACAAAAAATATGTTTTTGCGGACACTATGAATCCTGGCCTGCAACAGCTGGGACACCAGATTCAGGGTATTGCTATTTTGGCAGATTAATTTCACCCCAGAACAAAATATATGTTTTGGCGGACACTATTCTATTGAAACCACTGATTTATGGTATTGCTATTTTGGCAATTGAATTTCACCCCAGAACAAAATATATGTTTTGGCGGACACTATGAAATCTGGCCTGCAACAGCTGGGACACCAGATTCAGGGTATTGCTATTTTGGCAGATTAATTTCACCCCAGAACAAAATATATGTTTTGGCGGACACTATGAAATCTGGCCTGCAAAAGCTGGGACAGCAGATTCAGGGTATTGCTATTTTGGCAATTGAATGTCACCCCAGAACAAAATATATGTTTTTGCGGACACTAGGAATCCTGGCCTGCAACAGCTGGGACACCAGATTCAGGGTATTCCTATTTTGGCACATTAATTTCACCCCAAAACAAAATATATGTTTTGGCGGACACTATTCTATTTTGCCAGCCACAGCTGAAACCACTGATTTATGGTATTGCTATTTTGGCAATTGAATTTCACCCCAGAACAAAATATATGTTCTGGCGGACACTATGAAATCTGGCCTGCAACAGCTGGAACACCAGATTCAGGATATTGCTATTTTGGCAGATTAATTTCACCCCAGAACAAAATATATGTTTTGGCAGACACTATGAAATCTGGCCTGCAACAGCTGGGACACCAGATTCAGGGTATTGCTATTTTGTCAGATTAATTTCATCCCAGAACAAAATATATGTTTTGGCAGACACTATGAAATCTGGCCTGCAACAGCTGGGACACCAGATTTATGGTATTGCTATTTTGGCAGATTAATTTCATCCCAGAAAAAATATATGTTTTGGCAGACACTATGAAATCTGGCCTGCAACAGCTGGGACACCAGATTCAGGGTATTGCTATTTTGTCAATTGTATGTCACCCCAGAACAAAAATATGTTTTTGCGGACACTATGAATCCTGGCCTGCAACAGCTGGGACACCAGATTCAGGGTATTGCTATTTTGGCAATTGAATGTCACCCCAGAACAAAATATATGTTTTTGCGGACACTATGAATTTTGGCCTGCAACAGCTGGGACACCAGATTCAGGGTATTCCTATTTTGGCAGATTAATTTCACCCCAGAACAAAATATATGTTTTGGCGGACACTATTCTATTTTGCCAGCCACAGCTGAAACCACTGATTTATGGTATTGCTATTTTGGCAATTGAATTTCACCCCAGAACAAAATATATGTTTTGGCGGACACTATGAAATCTGGCCTGCAACAGCTGGGACACCAGATTCAGGGTATTGCTATTTTGGCAGATTAATTTCACCCCAGAACAAAATATATGTTTTGGCGGACACTATGAAATCTGGCCTGCAACAGCTGGGACACCAGATTCAGGGTATTGCTATTTTGGCAGATTAATTTCACCCCAGAACAAAATATATGTTTTGGCGGACACTATGAAATCTGGCCTGCAAAAGCTGGGACAGCAGATTCAGGGTATTGCTATTTTGGCAATTGAATGTCACCCCAGAACAAAATATATGTTTTTGCGGACACTATGAATCCTGGCCTGCAACAGCTGGGACACCAGATTCAGGGTATTGCTATTTTGGCAGATTAATTTCACCCCAAAACAAAATATATGTTTTGGCGGACACTATTCTATTTTGCCAGCCACAGCTGAAACCACTGATTTATGGTATTGCTATTTTGGCAATTGAATTTCACCCCAGAACAAAATATATGTTTTGGCGGACACTATGAAATCTGGCCTGCAACAGCTGGGACACCAGATTCAGGGTATTGCTATTTTGGCAGATTAATTTCACCCCAGAACAAAATATATGTTTTGGCGGACACTATGAAATCTGGCCTGCAACAGCTGGGACACCAGATTTATGGTATTGCTATTTTGGCAGATTGAATTTCATCCCAGAACAAAATATATGTTTTGGCGGACACTATGAAATCTGGCCTGCAACAGCTGGGACACCAGATTTAGGGTATTGCTATTTTGGCAGATTGAATTTCACCCCAGAACAAAATATATGTTTTGGCGGACACTATGAAATCTGGCCTGCAACAGCTGGGACACCAGATTCAGGGTATTGCTATTTTGGCAATTGAATTTCACCCCAGAACAAAATATATGTTTTGCGGACACTATGAATCCTGGCCTGCAACAGCTGGGACACCAGATTCAGGGTATTGCTATTTTGGCAATTGAATGTCACCCCAGAACAAAATATATGTTTTGACGGACACTATGAATCCTGGCCTGCAACAGCTGGGACACCAGATTCAGGGTATTGCTATTTTGGCAGATTAATTTCACCCCAGAACAAAATATATGTTTTGGCGGACACTATTCTATTTTGCCAGCCACAGCTGAAACCACTGATTTATGGTATTGCTATTTTGGCAATTGAATTTCACCCCAGAACAAAATATATGTTTTGGCGGACACTATGAAATCTGGCCTGCAACAGCTGGGACACCAGATTCAGGGTATTGCTATTTTGGCAGATTAATTTCACCCCAGAACAAAATATATGTTTTGGCGGACACTATGAAATCTGGCCTGCAACAGCTGGGACACCAGATTCAGGGTATTGCTATTTTGGCAGATTAATTTCACCCCAGAACAAAATATATGTTTTGGCGGACACTATGAAATCTGGCCTGCAAAAGCTGGGACAGCAGATTCAGGGTATTGCTATTTTGGCAGATTGAATTTCACCCCAGAACAAAATATATGTTTTGGCGGACACTATGAAATCTGGCCTGCAACAGCTGGGACACCAGATTCAGGGTATTCCTATTTTGGCAGATTAATTTCACCCCAGAACAAAATATATGTTTTGGCGACACTATTCATCTTGCCAGCAAAGCTGAAACCACTGATTTATGGTATTGCTATTTTGGCAATTGATTTTCACCCCAGAACAAAATATATGTTTTGGCGGACACTATGAAATCTGGCCTGCAACAGCTGGGACACCAGATTCAGGATATTGCTATTTTGGCAGATTAATTTCACCCCAGAACAAAATATATGTTTTGGCAGACACTATGAAATCTGGCCTGCAACAGCTGGGACACCAGATTCAGGGTATTGCTATTTTGGCAGATTAATTTCATCCCAGAACAAAATATATGTTTTGGCGGACACTATGAAATCTGGCCTGCAACAGCTGGGACACCAGATTTAGGGTATTGCTATTTTGGCAGATTAATTTCATCCCAGAAAAAAAATATATGTTTTGGCAGACACTATGAAATCTGGCCTGCAACAGCTGGGACACCAGATTCAGGGTATTGCTATTTTGTCAATTGTATGTCACCCCAGAACAAAAAATATGTTTTTGCGGACACTATGAATCCTGGCCTGCAACAGCTGGGACACCAGATTCAGGGTATTGCTATTTTGGCAATTGAATGTCACCCCAGAACATAATATATGTTTTTGCGGACACTATGAATTTTGGCCTGCAACAGCTGGGACACCAGATTAAGGCTATTCCTATTTTGGCAGATTAATTTCACCCCAGAACAAAATATATGTTTTGGCGGACAATATTCTATTTTGCCAGCCACAGCTGAAACCACTGATTTATGGTATTGCTATTTTGGCAATTGAATTTCACCCCAGAACAAAATATATGTTTTGGCGGACACTATGAAATCTGGCCTGCAACAGCTGGGACACCAGATTCAGGGTATTGCTATTTTGGCAGATTAATTTCACCCCAGAACAAAATATATGTTTTGGCGGACACTATGAAATCTGGCCTGCAACAGCTGGGACACCAGATTTAGGGTATTGCTATTTTGGCAGATTAATTTCATCCCAGAAAAAAATATATGTTTTGGCAGACACTATGAAATCTGGCCTGCAACAGCTGGGACACCAGATTCAGGGTATTGCTATTTTGTCAATTGTATGTCACCCCAGAACAAAAATATGTTTTTGCGGACACTATGAATCCTGGCCTGCAACAGCTGGGACACCAGATTCAGGGTATTGCTATTTTGGCAATTGAATGTCACCCCAGAACAAAATATATGTTTTTGCGGACACTATGAATCTTGGCCTGCAACAGCTGGGACACCAGATTCAGGGTATTCCTATTTTGGCAGATTAATTTCACCCCAGAACAAAATATATGTTTTGGCGGACACTATTCTATTTTGCCAGCCACAGCTGAAACCACTGATTTATGGTATTGCTATTTTGGCAATTGAATTTCACCCCAGAACAAAATATATGTTTTGGCGGACACTATGAAATCTGGCCTGCAACAGCTGGGACACCAGATTCAGGGTATTGCTATTTTGGCAGATTAATTTCACCCCAGAACAAAATATATGTTTTGGCGGACACTATGAAATCTGGCCTGCAACAGCTGGGACACCAGATTCAGGGTATTGCTATTTTGGCAGATTAATTTCACCCCAGAACAAAATATATGTTTTGGCAGACACTATGAAATCTGGCCTGCAACAGCTGGGACACCAGATTCGAGGTATTGCTATTTTGTCAATTGTATGTCACCCCAGAACAAAAATATATGTTTTTGCGGACACTATGAATCCTGGCCTGCAACAGCTGGGACACCAGATTCAGGGTATTGCTATTTTGGCAGATTAATTTCACCCCAGAACAAAATATATGTTTTGGCAGACACTATTCTATTTTGCCAGCCACAGCTGAAACCACTGATTTATGGTATTGCTATTTTGGCAATTGAATTTCACCCCAGAACAAAATATATGTTTTGGTGGACACTATGAAATCTGGCCTGCAACAGCTGGGACACCAGATTCAGGGTATTGCTATTTTTGCAGATTAATTTCACCCCAGAACAAAATATATGTTTTGGCGGACACTATGAAATCTGGCCTGCAACAGCTGGGACACCAGATTTAGGGTATTGCTATTTTGGCAGATTAATTTCACCCCAGAAACAAAATATATGTTTTGGCAGACACTATGAAATCTGGCCTGCAACAGCTGGGACATAAGATTCAGGATATTGCTATTTTGGCAGATTAATTTCACCCCAGAACAAAATATATGTTTTGGCGGACACTATTCAATTTTGCCAGCCACAGCTGAAACCACTGATTTATGGCATTGCTATTTTGGCAATTGAATTTCACCCCAGAACAAAATACATGTTTTGACGAACACTATTAAACGTGGCCTGCAACAGCTGGGACACCAGATTCAGGGTATTGCTATTTTGGCAATTGAATGTCACCCCAGAACAAAATATATGTTTTTGCGGACACTATGAATCCTGGCCTGCAACAGCTGGGACACCAGATTCAGGGTATTGCTATTTTGGCAGATTAATTTCACCCCAGAACAAAATATATGTTTTGGCGGACACTGAATTCTAGCTTGCAACAGCGGCACTGATTTATGGTATTGCTATTTTGGCAATTGAATTTCACCCCAGAACAAAATATATGTTTTGGCGGAAACAATGAAATCTGGCCTGCAACAGCTGGGACACCAGATTCAGGGTATTGCTATTTTGGCAGATTAATTTCACCCCAGAACAAAATATATGTTTTTGCGGACACTATGAAATCCTGGCCTGCAACAGCTGGGACAGCAGATTCAGGGTATTGCTATTTTGGCAGATTAATTTCAGCCCAGAACAAAATATATGTTTTGGCAGACACTATTCTATTTTGCCAGCCACAGCTGAAACCACTGGATTTATGGTATTGCTATTTTGGCAATTGAATTTCACCCCAGAACAAAATATATGTTTTGGCGGACACTATGAAATCTGGCCTGCAACAGCTGGGACACCAGATTCAGGGTATTGCTATTTTGGCAATTGAATTTCACCCCAGAACAAAATACATGTTTTGGCGAACACTATTAAACGTGGCCTGCAACAGCTGGGACACCAGATTCAGGGTATTGCTATTTTGGCAGATTGAATGTCACCCCAGAAACACAATATATGTTTTGCAGACACTATGAAATCCTGGCCTGCAACAGCTGGGACACCAGATTCAGGGTATTGCTATTTTGGCAGATTAATTTCACCCCAGAACAAAATATATGTTTTGGCGGACACTATGAAACCTGGCCTGCAACAGCTGGAACACCAGATTCAGGGTATTGCTATTTTGGCAAATTAATTTCACCCCAGAACAAAATATATGTTTTGGCGGACACCATGAAACCTGGCCTGCAACAGCTGGGACACCAGATTCAGGTTATTGCTATTTTGGCAAGTGAATTACACCCCAGAACAAAATATATGTTTTGGCGGACACTATGAAACCTGGCCTGCAACAGCTGGGACACCAGATTCAGGGTATTGCTATATTGGCAGATTAATTTCACCCCAGAACAAAATATATGTTTTGGCGGACACTATGAAACCTGGCCTGCAACAGCTGGGACACCAGATTTAGGGTATTGCTATTTTGCCAGATTAAATTCACCCCAGAACAAAATATATGTTTTGGCGGACACTATTCTATTTTGCCAGCCACAGCGGAAACCACTGATTTATAGTATTGCTATTTTGGCAATTGAATTTCACCACAGAAAATAATCTATCCTTTGCCAGACAGCAGACAGTATTATACTTGTCTAGCCAAAACTGGAACACCAGATTTAGGGGATTGGTATTTGGGCAATTGTATTTAACCCCTTTATAAAATATACAGAAAATAAGTGACAGAAAAACGCTCTGTGCAGCCTAAAAACCAGTGAGCAATTAACTAGCAGAAGTTCAATCATTCACAGCTGTAGATCGATCCATTCATTAGGTGCTGTTGCTGACTTTTCCCTGCCTAATCTCGCCCTGACAGAAGCTGCGTCCTCTCCTACACTAATCAGAGCAGTGTGACGTGCAGCACTACGTGACTCCAGCTTAAATAGAGGCTGGGTCACATGCTGCACTTGGCCAATCACAGCCATGCCATTAGTAGGCATGGCTGTGATGGGCTCTTAGGGCAAGAAGTAAAACGCTAGCTGATTGGCTGCTGTGCAGCTCTTCAGAAAGCGTGAAGAAATCGCCGAACAACGGACCCGAACCCGAACTTTTTTTAAAATGTCCGGGTTCGGGTCCGTGTCCCGGACACCCCAAAATTCGGTACGAACCCGAACGATGCTCGAACTGTTCGCTCAACACTACACATATACATAAAATATATCACTGAAAGGCTCTAAAATTGCACCAAACACCACTTGACATGTTAATGGATTGATAAATAATTAGATAGATAATAGTAAGATAAACACTTGTGTGGTAATGGAAAATAAAAAATAAAAAATAAGCAGTAAAATACATAGTACACATAGTACAGTAGATATATCACGTTCTTTTACCCACAGTGAATATCTTGTATGATCTTCCATGTCTCGCTTTTGGACTCTTTTGGTGTATCGATCGGCAACTCTCTGAAACCGTGGGTGATCATGGAGCAGCATAAACATTTTTTGAGCTGGCATTTTCGTATCCCTGTCATTTTGGGTCTCGGATACTTCTAAGGATGTGGTTGCTTTTTTAGTTTCAAATTTTGGACACGATGGAGCAATTACATTTTTAAGGGTCTGAGCTCTCCTAAATGTGATGGAGGGTTGATTGGGTAGGGAATCTCTCAAAAAGGGATCTTTGAGAAGAATGTTCCAATGTTTGGTCAATATTTGTCTGATGTTTTTGTGTTTAGCATTGAAACGGGTGATGAGGTTATACTCGTATTTGCCATTTGTTGTGGTTTTCGATTGGGTAGATTTGAGGGTTGCTTTTTGGTTTAAGGTGCGTACCCTTTTTGCGGCGGCATTGATTAGTCCTTTTGGGTATCCTTTTTCCTTAAACCTAGTCTTGAGAATCTCTAGTTGTTCCCTCATTAATTTGTCGTTGGAGCAGTTTCTCCTGATTCTTTTCATCTGGCCAAATGGAATGTTCTTTTTCCATTTGGAATAATGACAACTGGAGTAGTCAAGATAGCTTTTCGCATCAACTTTTTTGAAATGAGTTTGGGTAGTAATTTTATTTGATACTGTTTTGATATGAATGTCGAGAAAGATGGCTTCTTGGGGATCATATTCAGAACTGAATTCTAGGCCCCAACTATTGGTGTTCAGCTCCTTGATGAAGTTGACTAGTCCTTCCTTATGATCATCCCAAATGAGTATAATATCATCAATATATCTTTTGTAGAATATGATGTTGCTATGGCGGAGAAGGCCTATTTTATCTTCGAAAAGGCCGACAAATAAATTAGCATAGGAAGGTGCAAATTTGGTACCCATTGCTGTCCCCTTCGTTTGTAGATAAAATTTGTCCTTAATATGTGAAATAATTATGGTGGAGGATAAAATGGATTGAATTGAGGATAAAATCTTTTTGGGTGGAGGGCATTTCATGATCTTTAATTAAAAAATGCTTAATTGCCTGTAAGCCTAGTTCGTGCTGGATGTTGCTATATAGAGAGCTTACATCTAATGTCACCCAATAGTAGTTGGTTTTCCATTGAACTGAATCAAGAGTATTAATTAGATGTGTGGAGTCTCTGAGATAGGAGGGGAGTTCTATGACATATTTTTGTAAGAATTTGTCCACATAGGCAAACAGATTGGATGTGAGAGAATCGATACCAGATATGATTGGACTACCAGGGCGATGTTCAATGGATTTATGTATCTTCAGTAAAAAATAAAAACGGGCTGTTGTCGGGTGATTATTAAAAAGGAAGGCTTTTTCTTTTTTGTTAATGATTCCCAATGAAAAACCGGAATCTATTAATAGCTGTAGGGCTTTTTTGAAGGCCGGTGTTGGGTCGCTGGTGATGGTCCTGTAGTAGTTGACATCAGACAGGATTCTGTTAGCTTCTGTTAGATAGTAATCGTGGTCCATAATGACAACACCCCCTCACTTATTGGCATTTTTTATAATTATATCTTTATTGTTTTTTAGGGCTTTTAGAGCTTTATTTTCGTGAATATTGAGATTTAGTGAAGGTTTGTTGGATTGGGCCGTAGTTAGGGTTTTAAAATCTTCAAGGACGAGATTAAAAAAGGTCTCTAGATGAGGGCCTCTGCTCCCTAAGGGGTAAAAGGAGGATTTTAATTTTAGATTGGAGGGTAAGGGTGGTGGTTCTTTGGCATCAGTCATGTGTCCATCTATGACATCAATAGTGTTGCTGGTGTCAGAGGTGTTGCCTAAAGCAACCTGGTTTACATCGTTAAGGCTCTTAATGTAGAAGTGTCTTTTCAGGGTGAGTCTCCTGATAAATTGGTTTAAATCGACAAATAGCTCAAAGGGGTCGGGGTAATGAGTTGGACAAAAGGAGAGACCTTTGCTGAGAAGTAGTGTTTCTTCTGGTTTTAGAAGGTATCTAGAGAGATTGAATATTCTGTTGGTTTTAGGTTTCCCAGTGGCATTGATATCAACTGGACGATTGGGTTCAGTTGGGTTTAAGCTTTCTGATTCGGTAGGTTGGGTGATGGCATAAGGGGTTTTGGTTTTTTGTATCTTGGCGTATCTGTATCTACCTCCTCTGAATCCCCTTGTTCTTATATTGGTCTTTTTCATGTTGATGGTAATGGACTGAAGAATTGTGTGATTCTTCGATTCTGCAGGTGAGGGCTCGAATGGGGAGTAAAGTTTGTTGGGGTGAAGAACGGACTCAACAGTTGTATGCTTGAAATCACTTTTTGGGTTGGGGTGGTCGATAGAGTTTGTGGTGGTCCTGGAGAAACATTCCCTAAAAAAGGGCTTCCTGATAAATTTGGAGGTAGAGCTAAAAAAGTATCTGATGGTATACTGGACTGGGAATGTGTGGTGATGTTAAGGATGGACCCAGACGGACTGCTTACCCCTGGTGAGTGGGGATTTTGTGAAGGAGCAGCATCAGTGGAATTCTTCTCGATCACTGTTGGTGTTTGTGAAGTGGACATGGGGGATGGTGGGTGATATCCAGATGGATTTGGGATGGATCTAGATGTAGTGTGATGCCCTGAAGGATGGGGTATGTTGGTGGGGGAAGGATCGGCGGGTGTCTTTACCAATTTTACTTGGTTTGGTATAGAGGATTCTATTGTGGGGTCAGGAGTGGGGTTAATTACAGAGGGTGGGGTATTGTAAATGGATATATTGTTTAGATCTAAAGTAATCTTATTTGGGGGGGAATAGTCTGAGGGGAATGGGATGTCAAGAGTGGTGGAAATGGAGGGTGGTTTGTATGTGGTGTTCGTTAAACTGGGCGGGAGGGATTTGTTTGTTGGGGGTGGGTGGTTTGGGGGGGTCTGTGATGATTGCTGTTGTAAATGGTTCTACTGGGGATCCAGGATTTTGGGTGAAGGGAACTCTAGAGGGTTTGATGGCTCCATGTGGCATAATGGAAGAGTTGGTATTGATGGTGTATGAGCTCAATGGAGTGTAGGTCGGCCGGGCTGCAAAGCGACGTTGTGTTTGTTGGGCACGTTTTTTCTCCCATGGTCTGATGGTGTTATTGAGATAATCTGTTATATCTCTCAGTAATTTTCTACATTTCTTTGAGGCTTCATTATATTCAAATACTCTTAGGGTGTTAGTAGTGAAGCCTAGGGATATATCGGGGCTTGTCTGAAGCAGATTTGCTAGTTGTGTGGCTAGGTTTCTACATATTTCTTTCCTTTTTTCTATAAGTAGTTTAATATAGTCCCGGGAACAAGCATCACTGACCCGCAACCAGGATTCAGTAAAAAGGGGATCATTTCCAAAAGTTGGTTTGAGAGAATTCCTCAAACCTCTTGGGATGATCTTAAGATGGAGATAAATTGTGAGAAAGAACCAGTCTATTTCATTTCTCACAAAGTCTTTGGTGATCCCAAGTGGTGATGTATTCATAGTCTTACTTTGTGTTCCATGGGCGTCATTGTTCGCATTTGATCGTGGTTCTTTACAGATGGTCCGCCATGTGCATGTCTCAATGTTCTCGGGTACTGAAAAATCTTCATTAATAGGTAATCTTCCTACAGCTATTAATAGATTCCGGTTTTTCATCGGGAATCATTAACAAAAAAGAAAAAGCCTTCCTTTTTAATAATCACCCGACAACAGCCCGTTTTTATTTTTTACTGAAGATACATAAATCCATTGAACATCCCCCTGGTAGACCAATCATATCTGGCATCGATTCTCTCACATCCAATCTGTCTGCTTATGTGGACAAATTCTTACAAAAATATGTCATAGAACTCTCCTCCTACCTCAGAGACTCCACACATCTAATTAATACTCTTGATTCAGTTCAATGGAAAGCCAACTACTATTGGGTGACATAAGATGTAAGCTCTCTATATAGCAACATCCAGCACGAACTAGGCTTACAGGCATTTAAGCATTTTTTAATTAAAGATCATGAAATGCCCTCCACCCAGAAAGATTTTATCCTCAATTCCATCCATTTTATCCTCCACCATAATTATTTCACTTTTAAGGACAAATTTTATCTACAAACGAAGGGGACAGCAATGGGTACCAAATTTGCACCTTCCTATGCTAATTTATTTGTCGGCCTTTTCGAAGATAAAATAGGCCTTCTCCGCCATAGCAACATCATATTCTACAAAAGATATATTGATGATATTATACTCATTTGGGATGATCATAAGGAAGGACTAGTCAACTTCATCAAGGAGCTGAACACCAATAGTTGGGGCCTAGAATTCAGTTCTGAATATGATCCCCAAGAAGCCATCTTTCTCGACATATATATCAAAACAGTATCAAATAAAATCACTACCCAAACTCATTTCAAAAAGTTGATGCGAACAGCTATCTGGACTACTCCAGTTGTCATTATTCCAAATGGAAAAAGAACATTCCATTTGGCCAGATGAAAAGAATCAGGAGAAACTGCTCCAACGACAAAGTAATGAGGGAACAACTAGAGATTCTCAAGATTAGGTTTAAGGAAAAAGGATACCCAAAAGGACTAATCAATGCCGCCGCAAAAAGGGTACGCACCTTAAACCAAAAAGCAACCCTCAAATCTACCCAATCGAAAACCACAACAAATGGCAAATACGAGTATAACCTCATCACCCGTTTCAATGCTAAACACAAAAACATCAGACAAATATTGACCAAACATTGGAACATTCTTCTCAAAGATCCCCTTTTGAGAGATTCCCTACCCAATCAACCCTCCATCACATTTAGGAGAGCTCAGACCCTTAAAAATTTAATTGCTCTATCGTGTCCAAAATTTGAAACTAAAAAAGCAACCACATCCTTAGGAAGTATCCGAGACCCGAAATGACAGGGATACGAAAATGCCAGCTCAAAAAATGTTTATGCTGCTCCATGATCACCCACGGTGTCAGAGAATTGCCGATCGATACACCAAAAGAGTCCAAAAGCGAGACATGGAAGATCATACAAGATCTCCACTGTGGGACAAAGAACGTGATATATCTACTGACTTGCCCCTGCAAACTTAAATATATCGGTAGAACAACACAAACACTCCAACATCAGACGAGGGATTCTAACTCACAGTGTTTCTCGTCATTATTTTGAAAAACACAATAGCGATCCATCGACTCTAAAAGTATCACCTATAGAACATATCACTACCTCTTACCAGCAGCTCTGCCGAAAAGAAATGCATTGGATCTATCGTTTTAACATGTCAAGTGGTGTTTGGTGCAATTTTAGAGCCTTTCAGTGATATATTTTATGTATATGTGTAATTCATGTCTGTGTGTATATTTGTTCATACACATACATGTTGTATATTTCTATGTATGGGTACATACAATCCTTTAATAACTAAGTATCTTCTATATATCCATATACTCTCTATATATTAAGAGTGTAGTTCATCACATGCATACACACGTAATAATGAGCAGTCGCTCATCCATGCCTTTGTGCACCTAGTATATATATATATATATATATATATATATATATTTATTTATTTGTTATTTTTTTTTTTATACACAGAATCCATTTTACACATCCATTTCGATTGACTATCAATTTATCCTCTTGCTACTTTCCCTCCCCTCTATTGCACATACACCAAAACATACAAACATACATCTCAGCCTTTCTTTCTCTTTATTCAATCATTCCCCAAATGGGCTTATAATCCCCTTTCCATTTTTTCTTTTTTCTTTAACCCCGCTGGCATATGGCAATACATCCGGCAAATACCATCATGATACATCCGGCCAATACCAGCGTGATTTCTATATACATATATCTATATGCTCATATATGTAGGTATTTTTGCAGACATACCGTATTTTTCGCCATATAAGACGCACTTTTTCCCCCAAAAGTGGGGGGAAAATGGCAGTGCGTCTTATATGGCGAATGCTACCATTTTCCTATAGTTAAAGCTGATACATCGCACAGCATGCGATGTATCAGCATGGAAGGAGGAGGGGGCGGAGCCTGGCAACACGCGGCGGGCGGCCCGCCGCTAACAGCGTGACTGCTTTCATAACATTTTTAATCTTTAGTCATGTCCCCTTATTCCCTATAATCCCAGTACAGTAGCGCTCTGCTAACCTGCTATACAGATCCTCTAGCAGGCAGAGCGGTGCGGCGGCAGGCTGCTGTGTAACGTCCTCACTGACGTCATCTGCCTGCTCCTCCTGCTTCATTCATAAAGTGAAAGTAGCAGGCAGATGACGCCAGTGAGGACGTTACACAGCAGCCTGCCGCCGCACCGCTCTGCCTGCTAGAGGATCGGTATAGCAGGTTAGCAGAGCGCTACTGTACTGGGATTATAGGAATAAGGGATATAAAGATTATAAGTGTTATGAAAGCAGTCAAGCTGTTAGCGGCGGGCCGCCCGCCATGTGCTGCCAGGCTCCGCCCCTAAGCAGTCACTATGGGCCAGATCTGTGGATAGCACTTTGATGGGGGCATTTATGAATGACACTGTAATTGGGTGATCTGTGGATGACACATATAGCATAAGATGCTATATATGTGTCATCCACAGATCCAATCCATTACAGTGTCATTCATAAATGCCCCCATCACAGTGCTATCCACAGATCCCCCATCACAGTGTCATCCACAGATCCCCCCATAACAGTGCCATCCACATCTCCCCCACATAACAGTGCCATCCACAGATCCCCCCCATAATACTGTCATGCACAGACCACCATTACTTCAAAAGCACACCTTTTGGTTAAAAATTTTTTTTTCTTATTTTTCTCCTCAAAAACCCAGGTGCGTCTTATAGGCCGGTGCGTCTTATAGGGCGAAAAATACGGTATACATGTGTTCTTCACTAAACCAGACTGAGTCTTCCTTCCCCCTTTTCCTCCCCCCCTCCCCCCTTCATACGCCACTTTGTTAAAAAAACAGATCACTGACCAACAAAATGAATATATCTTTTCTCAAATGCGAACATAACACCAGCACGTTTCTGTAAACCACTTCCCAAAGAAAGTCCGCAATGTCTAAAACATTTATTATCAGTCATCCAGGCAAGACACTCCGTTGCGTTCCACCTTGGAACGCACACCGGAAGTAACATCATGTCATGCCAGACCGGAAGTCCAGTCCGGTCCGAATCCAATATACACTACATCACAATAACGCTTTTCCAAACTCCAGCAACACCATCATCTGTATTACTATTATTATTACTATGTTCTCAAGTTGGCCTTCTGTGCGCCCCAGCCTGGAACGCAAACCGGAACAGGCTTCACATTATGCTGGTGTAACGTTACATTTCCCTACTTCGTGAGATTTCCCTACCGGTCGCACTTGATATGACGTGAGGAGGCGTTCCCGGGTTGTGATGATCTGCGCATGCGCAAAACGACAGTTTAGGGAAAATCTCACAGCGGAGTCCGGCTGCACACCGGGACACTGCACATGCGCCGGGGAGCCTAAGTTGGGAAATATTACGACCCAGTGCGCAAGCGCCGAGGGGAGATCTGATGGCCATTTTTTCGGTTAAATAAATAAATATTTATATTTATTATATTTTTATAATATTAATATTATATTATTCTTATTATTATTATATTATTTATTATTTATATTATATTTATATTTATTTATTTAATAGAAAAAAATGGCCATCAGATCTCCCCTCGGCGCTTGCGCACTGGGTCGTAATATTTCCCAACTTAGGCTCCCCGATGCATGCGCAGTGTCCCTGTGTGCAGCTGAACTCCGCTGAGATTTTCCCTAAACTGTCATTTAGCGCATGCGCAGATCGTCACAACTCGGGAACGCCTCCTTACGTCATTTCCGGTGCGACCGGTAGGGAAATCTCATGAAGTAGGGATATGCAACGTTACACTGGTCCCGGTACGTTCCACGCTGGAACACATACCGAAAGTGACGTCGCTTCCTTAATTTTTTGCACTTTTTTCAAATTGTAGAAATACTCACAAGTGTACATGATTTGTTATGCTCCTGATGAAGGGGATCCCAGTGACCCCGAAATGAGTTGAGCCTACTCCCTACCCTAAATCACGGAAGGTAAGAGGTGTGGAAAAGGCTAAAAGTTACAATTTTTATTAGCTTATCTTAAAAAATGGGAGAGGGTGGTGGTAATTTCCATAAGAATCAATGAATGAGTGATGGAATATGTGCCTACCAGAGGACCTAAACCAAATAAGTCATGGGGCACCCAAAACTCATTGTGCAATTGACTATGCCTGTCTCTAGGTAAGGGAGACTGCAAGCATGTGATGCAAAGCATGCACCTGGATGGATCGATGCCGTGATTGATTCTTGACAGAATCAGAACACACGGCAGAGCAGCTATGCGAGCTCTGAGTATTCAGTGGCCTATGTGATTGTGCCACTGATCCAAGGAGCTTGCTAATGTGCTACTAGGGTATCCAAAAACCACAGGGTATAGGCTATTAAATGGCGTCCCCAGGTAAGGATGTTGCAGCCACCGGAAAAGCCAGCCCTGGATTTGAGATACACAAATATTCGTCACATGGGGTATTAGATTGGTATCTCCTATGGTTGAAAAGGAGTTTAATCAATCTATAAAACCCCGTGGAAAACAAGGAGGTGCATGACATGCCCCAATAATGCACCGGTAGTCAGTGCGCCTTGGAAACAGCCCTGCCTTGTGAATGCACGCACGCCTGGCGTCCCCTCTAATAAGGAATCTTACAGCCAGCAGAAATCAGCGTGCATAGACGGGACTAAACGCTGCTGGATGCTGCCCACAGTTGTAAGGCGGCTATCCAGCAACCAACGCATTGGATACCCTAGTAGCACATTAGCGAGCTCCTTGGATCAGTGGCACAATCACATAGGCCACTGAATACTCAGAGCTCGAATAGCTGCGCTGCCATGTGTTCTGATTCTGTCAAGAATCAATCACGGCATCGATCCATCCAGGTGCATGCTTTGCATCACATGCTTGCAGTCTCCCTTACCTAAAGACAGGCATGGTCAATTGCACAATGAGTTTTGGGTGCCCCATGACTTATTTGGTTTAGGTCCTCTGGTAGGCACATATTCCATCACTCATTCATTGATTCTTATGGAAATTACCACCACCCTCTCCCATTTTTTAAGATAAGCTAATAAAAATTGTAACTTTTAGCCTTTTCCACACCTCTTACCTTCCGTGATTTACATTAATTGAGAGGTGAAACTTTTGTATCCAATTTCCGTGATTTTTACTCCCTACCCTACCCTGTGCTAAATAAAAGGAAATCAACCAGAGGTACCTTGTGACTGCCGTTATTTCCCAGGATCTTACAAGCGACCCAGGCGCAGGAGGAAGCAGAGTGGGTGTCTTGAGTTTATCCCACCCTGCCCCTCCTGGGTGAAGTGATTGTCGTTCTTAGTTTCATTTCCTAACATTTTATTGTTTTTAACAATTGTATTTTATTTCACTAAGTGCTTAATATCCAATTCTGATCAAAAGGGTATACGAACTCCCCATACCAACGCTAACCATCTCCAACAAACACAGTGAAATTATCTCACTATCTGTCACTCTTCCCAGTGGCACTCTCCCCTGCGGTATCTGGCGCCACCTGCAGGCTTTTTTTCTTTTTCTTTTATTTATTTATTTATTTTGTTTCCATTGTCTGGGTGTCAGGGGCCTAAATTTTGTTTAATTGCTTGCTGTCTTGGTGGCAGACATTTAACTCTTTTTGTTGTCTAATGACCGCCCCATTTGGGGGTGTCAAGGGCCTAAATTTCACGTACTTGCTTGCTGTCTTGGTGGCAGACATTTAACTCTTTTAACTGTCTAATGACCACCCCATTGTCTGGGTGTCAGGGGCCTATATTTCATTTACTTGCTTGCTGTCTTTGTGGGAGACATTTAACTCTTTTTACTGTCAAATGACTGCCCCATTGTGTGGGTGTCAGGGGCCTATATGTCGTTTAATCATTTGTTGTCTTGGTGGGAGATATTAAACTCTTTTTACTGTCTGATGACCGCCCAATTGTGTGGGTGTCAGTGGCCTATATTTCGTTTAATTGCCTCTGTCTGGGTGAGAGACATTAAACTCTTTTTACTGTCAAATGACCTCTCTTCTGTCTGGGTGTCGGGGGCCTACATAAATGATAATGGCCTTTTCCATTGCAGGTTGACCTGAGGCTTGTGTTGCTGTTACGGGACCGCTCTCTTCTTTGCGGGTGCCATGGCCCTGAGTCTGTGAATGAGGCCTGTGGCACTGCAGGCAGATATGAATCCTTTTTGGCTGTGATGAGAATTTCAACTGCCATAGCATTCCCAGCTGATGCCACCACAACCTCCTATTCTCCCTCCTCCTCCTCCAAGTTGCCAATTGATATTGGTTAATTTTTGTTTATTTTATTTTATTTTAAGTCATTTCCCTATTCACACTTGTTTGCAGTGGATTTACCTCCATTTTAGCCCTTTCCTGGGCTATTTTACAGCCTTTTTAGTGCCCAAAAGTTCGGGTCCCCATTGACTTCAGTGGGGTTCGCTCAACTCTACTCCTAACCTCCTAACCTCCAACTGCAGACACCCTGCTGACTCACGGCCACGCTACCACCCTGCTGGCTCAGCCTCTGTCTCACTTGTAAGCTGCCAACCTCTTCTCCTGATGATAATGATGAAGCCCCTTCTTCACCCAGCTCCCAAGTGTGATCGGCTACATCATCATCATCCGCTACTGTCTGCACATCACTGATGTCCGACTCAACAGTCTCAGAACCAGGAGCATGACCGCTTGGAACACCTGGTCCCATGCGACTCTCATCATCACTACTTGCCCGCTTAACGGAGGAAGCGGCGTATGTCTCCTCCAGATCTTGACTGGGCAGTAGCTGCTGACTGTCCTCTAGTAGCCCGTCCTCCCTGAAAAGTGGAGCTGAGCCTAAGGCATATATTACTTTTCGCTCTGAGGGAACAGAAAATGACAGAGGCAGGTTGAGGACAGTTGGGGGCACAGGGCCTGCTCCTGGGCCATGCCAACTAAGTGTCTTGTCACGGGAACCCACTGACTCTTGGCTGTGGGTGTCTGATATTACTTACGACAAAGTCGAAGACCGAGTCAACCATTCAAGCACCGCTGGGTTGCTGGTCAAGACAAGACCTCTAGTTAACAGCAGGAGCTCAGGGCTCTCGCTGCGACGCCTGCTGCCACTTTCCCTTCTTCTGCTACTACTTCTGCCTGCGGCAGAAACATTTTGGGCACTGCCCGCTCCCTTTGAAGGGCCTGTTACCTGTCTGTCTGACATACTGTATAATAAAAAAAAGAAATTAAAATAATACACCCCAAAAAAGGCTGTAGTACAATGTAACTTCACCGCTAAACGGCAATTATGACATATATTTTTTCCTTCTTTTTTCCTATTAATACACCCCCTCCAAAAAAAAAAAAAAAAACTATCAAAATTCACTGTAGAACAGCTACTAGGACAAAGGTATATTTCCTATTAATATAACCCGCAAATAACTGTAGTACAATATAACTTCACCGCAGAACGGCAATTAAGACATATTCTTTTTACTAGTAATAAACCCCCTAAAAACAGTAAAACAATCAAAATTCACCGCAGAACATCTAATAGGAAGTATGTATTTTCCTATTAATATACCGCGTAAATGGCTGTAGTACAATGTAACTTCACCGCAGAACAGCAATAAAGACATATATTTTTCCCGATTAATAAACCTCCACCCAAAAAAACAAAAAACAGTTACAATTAACCGCAGAATGGCTAATAGGACGTACATTTATTTCCTTTCAATACACCCCGTAAATGGCTGTAGTACAATGTAACTTCACAGCAGAACGGCAATTAAGACATATTTTTATTCCTATTAATACACACGAAAAAATAAATATAACAATCCTAATTAACCACAGAACGGCTAATAGGACGTACGTACGTAGGGATCGGTCATGCCAAACGAATTTAATCTGCTTCTATGAGGAGGTAAGTTCTAGACTTGACAGCGGTGAATCAATGGATGTCATATATCTGGACTTCTCCAAAGCATTTGACACTATACCTCATAAAAGGTTAGTATATAAAACTGAGTATGCTCGGACTGTGAGAAAATGTCTGTATGTGGGTAAGTAACTGGCTGAGTGACAGAAAACAAAGGGTGGTTATTAATGGTAGAGACTCAGATTGGGTCACTGTCACTAGTGGGGTACCTCAGGGGTCAGTATTGGGCCCTATTCTCTTCAATATATTTATTAATGATCTTGTAGAAGGCCTGCACAGTAAAATATCTATTTTTGCAGATGACACTAAACTGTGTAAAGTAATTAACACTGAAGAGGACAGTTTTCTGCTACAAAGAGATCTGGATAGATTGGAGGCTTGGGCAGAGAAATGGCAGATGAGGTTTAACACTGACAAATGTAAAGTTATGCACATGGGAAGGAATAATGCAAGTCACACGTACAGATTAAATGGTAAATAACTTGGTAACACTGACATGGAAAAGGATCTAGGAATTTTAATAAACAGCAAATTAAACTGCAAAAACCAGTGTCAGGCAGCTACTGCCAAGGCCAATAAGATAATGGGTTGCATCAAAAGGGGCATAGATGCCAGTGATGAGAACATAGTCCTACAACTTTTCAAATCACTAGTCAGACCACACATGGAGTACTGTGTACAGTTCTGGGCTCCTGTGAACAAGGCAGACATAGCAGAGGAATTTCCACCTTCTCCATTAACTTCCTCAAATACAAATTTCCACCTTCTCCATTAACTTCCTCATCTCTTCATTAACATCGGACACCCTAACTTTACACCCCTCCCCCCCAGCTATATATATATAAGTGGAGCCAGCACCACCTAGGAGCGAATAAAGGTAAATAATACTGCCAGCCTGTTAAAAGGAATTACAGCATGATACCGCAATACACTTAAACATTTAGCAAGATTTGAAAGTGCCCACATATAGCACATAGTGGGACACTGCATCAAGATGAATCAAGCGTGGATCAGCCAGGATTTCCACACACCAATGCCTGATGCATCAGACTAGCTCATCCATGGTCCCACAACAATATTTTGACAAAAGAGACCGATTTCTTCTGGCTACCTGCCTCAGCTACTATTCTGATGCTGTTACCCACCTGATGCCACACATCTGATGCCAAGTGCTCCTTCTTTTACCCACCATCTTCAGCAGGTACTAGTATTGCCACCCACCTCCACAGTATGTCACCTTGCCACTCTGTGGCCTCCTGATGCTGCCGCCACTTCTAGACTCTGTCATTGTGCCATCTCTGCGGCCTACTTCTGATGCTGCTGCTGCCGACACCTCCACACTCTGTCATTGTGCCACTCTGTGGCTTACTCATGCTGCTGCCACCTTCAGACTCTGTCATTGTGCCACTCTGTGGCCTCCTCATGCTGCTGCCAAATCCAGACTCTGTCATTGTGCCACTCTGTGGACTCCTCCTGATGCTGCTGCTGCCGACACCTCCACACTCTGTCATTGTTCCACTCTGTGGCCTCCTCCTGATGCTGCTGCCATGACGCTAACATCTACCTGTATGGCTGAGTTGATGTTTCAGTTATTTGGTCAGTTTTGGCTCCGTGACCACCAAAATAAGTGAAGTATCTAGTGATTCTAAGAGCAACACCTGTCACCTGCATGTCATACGGACTCACAGTATTATTTCACTACCAAAGCAGACTCCCTATGCGTATTACTACAAGGCATAGTGTTCTACACCACTATAAAGATTTTCAGCAGCCAGGAAATAGACATTTTTTAATGTGATTCGCCGAGAATATATTCGGATTGAACCAAATTTTCCCAGAAAAATTCGGTGAAACGGTGAATATAATTTTTGAAAAAAACGCTCATCTCTATTGAGGAGGAGTTGTTGACCATCTCTCCCCATAATTGTGCTTCAGTTCATCAATTTTTCTGGGTTGCCTAGTGTGATCAGCCTACTTCAGGCTATGCCAGAACATAGGGTTTAAATAGAATCTGTCACTATGATATTGGACTATTATCTGAAATAATGCATTTGTAGTACAACATATAAGAATTTTTTATTGCATTTTTTTTTTTCTACTGCCACTCAAATCTGCAATGAAATACATTGTCAGGATTGCTGTCCAGCAGTCTGGATTGTAAATTCTGGTACTCATGTACCACTGTAGATAGTACTCCAGTATTATGGTGACAGATTCCCTTTAAGGATAGGACTCACCATTGCAAATCACAAATCTTCAGTTTTTTCAACCATTCTTTAGTTGATTCACGTAATTTCAAAGAGTTCACTTACTTTTTCTTGCTACTGAAGATGTCTACTTATGGTTGAGAAAATAACTGACCAACTAACTGAAGTGTGAGCTCAGCCTAACACACAAAGTCTATGCTATATGTGTCTATGTGGGGCCACTTAGTAGTTGTGAAATGACTTGCATCCTGTCAAAGGTTTTGCTAGCATGTTGCAATAGTCTATTGAATTTGTTTGTGAGAAATAGAGATGGCCCGAACTATCCGCCAGCGAACAGTTCCCGGCGAACATAGCATGTTCGCGCTCGCCGCGGCAGGCGAACGTGTGCGATGTTCGGTCCGCCCCCTATACATCATCATTGAGCAAACTTTGACCCTGTACCTCACAGTCAGCAGACACATTCCAGCCAATCAGCAGCATACCCTCCCTCCCAGACCCTCCCATCTCCTGAACAGCATCCATTTTAGATTCATTCGGAAGCTGCAGGCTTAACGAGAGGAGGGACAGTGTAGATGCTGCTGATTTAATTGGGAAATCGATAGCTAGGCTAGTGTATTCAGTGTCCACTCCAGTCCTGAAAGACTCATCTGATCTCTACTGTAAGGACAGCGTCCTGACAGCACCCCAAAAAGCCCTTTTTAGGGCTGCTACATTATTCTGCTTTTTTTTTTCACCATAGATATATTGCAGTTGCCTGGCCTGCCCGTGTGTGAGGAGCTGCAGGCCCACAGACTGTAGTGTGCCTACTGCCAGTGCCCACCACTCATCCCGTGTGGCACAGGACCTTGCATCAAAAAAAGGCATTTAATTTCTACACTTTAGTGTAATTTCAGTTGCTTGCCTGCTAGTGTGTGTCAGGCCGACTTCCACTGACTGTAGTGTGCCCACTGCCAGTGCCCACCACTGATACTGTGTGGCACAGTACCTAGCATGCGTAGTACCACTTATCTAAAAAAAAATAACAAGCAGAGGCAGGCCACCCTGCAGGGGCGGTCGTGGTCGTGGTGCTGTGATTTCCACTGTCCCTGGAATAATGCCTAGTGTTCAGAGGCCACGTACCCTGAACCCGAAAAATTCTGAGGACATAGTTGACTGGCTTAGACAAGACACCCAATCTTCAACAGCTTCCGCTAAGAACCTTGAAGCACCATCCTCCTCCAGCTCAGCTTCAGTCACCTGCTCTCAAGTTACCATGCTGCCGCCCGCCACCACTACCACCACTACCACCACAGCCACCACAGCCGCTTCACTTGATCCGTCAGAGAAGTTATTTACACATCAGTTGGATGCAATTAGTGATGCGCAACCATTATTGCCAGATGATGTAGATTACAGGGATATGTCTCAGTCAGGCAGGATTATACACATGGACGTACAGTGTGATGATGATGATGATGTTGTACCCGCTGCTGCTTCCATTGCTGAGGTGTCAGATACAAGTGAAGCGGTTGATGACGACGATGTGTCCACGGATGCCACGTGGGTGCCTGCTCGAAGAGAAGAAGAGGGGGAAAGTTCAGAAGGGGAGACAGAGAGAAGGAGGAGACGAGTTGGAAGCAGGGGGAAGTCGTCGCAAGGAGTTAGTGGCTCAGACAGCATGTATCGGCACCAGACAGCACGCCAGTCAACGCATGCTGTTGCCACCACCAGAATGCCGTCATTGCAAAGCTCAGCAGTGTGGCATTTTTTTTTTTGTGTCTGCCTCTGATAACAGCAATGCCATTTGCAACCTGTGCCAAAAGAAACTGAGTCGTGGGAAGTACAACACCCACCTCGGTACAACTGCAGGTGTCTGTTAAGGAAATGTTTGAGCGTAAGAAGCCAATGTCACAGAGTCACCCCCTTGCCCGGCTTCTGACAGCTGGCTTAATGGAACTCTTAGCCCGCCAGCTTTTACCATACCAGCTGGTGGAGTCTGAGGCCTTCAAAAAATTTGTCGCTATTGGGACACCACAGTGGAAGGTACCCGGACGAAATTTGTTTTCAAAAAATGCAATCCAAAACCTCTACTATGTTATTGAAAAGGAAGTCATGGCATCTCTGGCATACAGTGTTGGGGCAAGGGTCCATCTGACCACTGATACCTGGTCTGCAAAGCACGGTCAGGGTAGGTATATCACGTACACTGCACATTGGGTCAACCTGCTGACGGCTGACAAGCATGAAATGCGTGGCTCCGCAGCGGAGTTGGTGACACCGCAATGACTTGAAAGCAGGCCTACTGCCACCTCCTCTACTCCTACTCCATCCTCCTCAATATCCTCCTCAGCTAAGTACTAGTGTTGAGCGAACAGTTCGAGCATCGTTCGGGTTCGTACCGAATTTTGGGGTGTCCGGGACCCGGACCCGAACCCGGACATTTTCAAAAAAGTTCGGGTTCGGGTTCGGTGTTCGTCGATTACTATCCGCTTTCTGAAGGGCTGCACAGCAGCCAATCAGCTAGCGTTTTACTTCTTGCCCTAAGAGCCCATCACAGCCATGCCTACTAATGGCATGGCTGTGATTGGCCAAGTGCAGCATGTGACCCAGCCTCTATTTAAGCTGGAGTCACGTAGTGCTGCACGTCACACTGCTCTTACTAGTGTAGGGAGAGGACGCAGCTTCTGTCAGGGCGAGATTAGGCAGGTTAAAGTCAGCAACAGCACCTAATGAACTGATCGATCTACAGCTGAGAATCATTGAACTTCTGCTAGTTACTTGCTCACTGGTTTTTAGGCTGCACAGAGCGTTTTTCTGTCACTTATTTTCTGGGTTGATCGGCGGCCATTTTGTGACTTGTGGTGCACGAGATGAAGCTGCCACCAAGTCCATCAATCCATCAATACTAGTTTTTTTTTGCTATATCCTACATCAGGGGCTTGGCTGTGCTAATTGTCACCCCTAGAAACTCAGGACAGCAATTTCTATATTTTATTAAGGGGTTAAATACAATTGCCCAAATACCAATCCCCTAAATCTGGTGTTCCAGCTTTGGCTAGAAAAGTATAATACTGTCTGCTGTCTGGCAAAGGATAGATTATTTTCTGGGGTGAAATTAACCTGCCAATATAGCAATACCCTGGATCTGGTGTCCCAGCAGTTGCAGGACCGATTACATAGTGTCCGCTTACACATATATTTTGTTCTGGGGTTAAATTAACCTGCCAATATAGCAATACCCTGGATCTGGTGTCCAAACAGTTTCAGGCCAGATTTCATAGTGTCCGCTTACACATATATTTTTTTCTGGGGTGAAATTAACCTGCCGATATAGCAATACCCTGGATCTGGTGTCCAAACAGTTTCAGGCCAGATTTCATAGTGTCCGCTTACACATATATTTTTTCTGGGGTGAAATTAACCTGCCAATATAGCAATACCCTGGATCTGGTGTCCAAACAGTTTCAGGCCAGATTTCATAGTGTCCGCTTACACATATATTTTTTCTGGGGTGAAATTAACCTGCCAATATAGCAATACCCTGGATCTGGTGTCCAAACAGTTTCAGGCCAGATTTCATAGTGTCCGCTTACACATATATGTTTTTCTGGGGTGAAATTAACCTGCCAATATAGCAATACCCTGGATCTGGTGTCCAAACAGTTTCAGGCCAGATTTCATAGTGTCCGCTTACACATATATGTTTTTCTGGGGTGAAATTAACCTGCCAATATAGCAATACCCTGGATCTGGTGTCCAAACAGTTTCAGGCCAGATTTCATAGTGTCCGCTTACACATATATTTTTTCTGGGGTGAAATTAACCTGCCAATATAGCAATACCCTGGATCTGGTGTCCAAGCAGTTGCAGGACCGATTTCATAGTGTCCCCTTACACATATATTTTGTTCTGGGGTTAAATTAACCTTCCAATATAGCAATGCCCTCTGGGGTGAAATTATCCTGCCAATATAGCAATACCCTGGATCTTGTGTCCCAGCAGTTGCAGGACCGATTTCATAGTGTCCCCTTACACATATATTTTGTTCTGGGGTTAAATTAATCTTCCAATATAGCAATACCCTGGATCTGGTGTCCAAACAGTTTCAGGCCAGATTTCATAGTGTCCGCTTACACATATATTTTGTTCTGGGGTTAAATTAACCTGCCAATATAGCAATACCCTGGATCTGGTGTCCAAACAGTTTCAGGCCAGATTTCATAGTGTCCGCTTACACATATATTTTTTTCTGGGGTGAAATTAACCTGCCAATATAGCAATACCCTGGATCTGGTGTCCAAACAGTTTTAGGCCAGATTTCATAGTGTCCGCTTACACATATATTTTTTCTGGGGTGAAATTAACCTGCCAATATAGCAATACCCTGGATCTGGTGTCCAAACAGTTTCAGGCCAGATTTCATAGTGTCCGCTACACATATATTTTTTCTGGGGTGAAATTAACCTGCCAATATAGCAATACCCTGGATCTGGTGTCCAAACAGTTTCAGGCCAGATTTCATAGTGTCCGCTTGCACATATATTTTTTCTGGGGTGAAATTAACCTGCCAATATAGCAATACCCTGGATCTGGTGTCCAAACAGTTTCAGGCCAGATTTCATAGTGTCTGCTTACACATATATTTTTTTCTGGGGTGAAATTAACCTGCCAATATAGCAATACCCTGGATCTGGTGTCCCAGCAGTTGCAGGACCAGATTTCATAGTGTCCGCTTACACATATATTTTTTCTGGGGTGAAATTAACCTGCCAATATAGCAATACCCTGGATCTGGTGTCCAAACAGTTTCAGGCCAGATTTCATAGTGTCCGCTACACATATATTTTTTCTGGGGTGAAATTAACCTGCCAATATAGCAATATCCTGGATCTGGTGTCCAAACAGTTTCAGGCCAGATTTCATAGTGTCCGCTTACACATATATTTTTTCTGGGGTGAAATTAACCTGCCAATATAGCAATACCCTGGATCTGGTGTCCAAACAGTTTCAGGCCAGATTTCATAGTGTCCGCTTACACATATATTTTTTTCTGGGGTGAAATTAACCTGCCAATATAGCAATACCCTGGATCTGGTGTCCAAACAGTTTCAGGCCAGATTTCATAGTGTCCGCTACACATATATTTTTTCTGGGGTGAAATTAACCTGCCAAAATAGCAATACCCTGGATCTGGTGTCCAAACAGTTTCAGGCCAGATTTCATAGTGTCCGATACACATATATTTTTTTCTGGGGTGAAATTAACCTGCCAATATAGCAATACCCTGGATCTGGTGTCCAAACAGTTTCAGGCCAGATTTCATAGTGTCCGCTTACACATATATTTTTTTCTGGGGTGAAATTATCCTGCCAATATAGCAATACCCTGGATCTTGTGTCCCAGCAGTTGCAGGACCGATTTCATAGTGTCCGCTTACACATATATTTTTTTCTGGGGTGAAATTAACCTGCCAATATAGCAATACCCTGGATCTGGTGTCCAAACAGTTTCAGGCCAGATTTCATAGTGTCCTCTTACACATATATTTTTTTCTGGGGTGAAATTAACCTGCCAATATAGCAATACCCTGGATCTGGTGTCCAAACAGTTTCAGGCCAGATTTCATAGTGTCCGCTTACACATATATTTTTTCTGGAGTGAAATTAACCTGCCAATATAGCAATACCCTGGATCTGGTGTCCAAACAGTTTCAGGCCAGATTTCATAGTGTCCGCTTACACATATATTTTTTTCTGGGGTGAAATTAACCTGCCAATATAGCAATACCCTGGATCTGGTGTCCAAACAGTTTCAGGCCAGATTTCATAGTGTCCGCTTACACATATATTTTTTTCTGGGGTGAAATTAACCTGCCAATATAGCAATACCCTGGATCTGGTGTCCCAGCAGTTGCAGGACCGATTTCATAGTGTCCGCTGTGGGGAGTCGCTCTGGTAGATAGCGGTGCGGGTGCAGTACAGAGGCAAAACAAGGAGTCCAGAAAGTGCAATAAACAGTGTTTTATTCACACTTGCACAAAATAAACGATAAACAGTCTCTTGGTGTTAATTCACACTCAGCAAACACAAAAGGCAAAACCAAAGAGTCCAAAACCAGGTTCAATCACCTGTGAGATGTTTAGATGCGCGTTCGCACCTGGCGGTCGGCCCAGCTGCAGGATAATCCACCTTCAGGCTTCCAGGACGACTGCACGCCTCCTTGCTGGGCTCATCCTTCCAGCCCAGAGAGCTCCACAGCACTAGCAGCAGCTCCAGGACAATCACAGCCACACCTGCTGATGTGGCTGCCTTTAAAAAGCCCGCAAAGTCCGGCCTGGACCGTGGGGAGTAGGCACCCACCCAACTCTTTGCCTACTCCCAGTAAGAGCCGGCCCGGATTGGCTTTGCAGCCAAACTAACTATCAATGTCAAGCAGCACTAGCTGCTGCTGACACATAAAACCCGGCTCTCACCTCACCGAGGCCAGGAACCTCGGTGACACGTATCTTCCGTCCATGACGGCACCTTGCGCCCTCATACACCGCTTACACATATATTTTGTTCTGGGGTTAAATTAACCTGCCAATATAGCAATACCCTGGATCTGGTGTCCAAACAGTTTCAGGCCAGATTTCATAGTGTCCGCTTACACATATATTTTGTTCTGTGGTTAAATTAACCTGCCAATATAGCAATACCCTGGATCTGGTGTCCAAACAGTTTCAGGCCAGATTTCATAGTGTCCGCTTACACATATATTTTTTTCTGGGGTGAAATTAAACTGCCAAAATAGCAATACCCTGGATCTGGTGTCCAAACAGTTTCAGGCCAGATTTCATAGTGTCCGCTTACACATATATTTTTTTCTGGGGTGAAATTAACCTGCCAATATAGCAAATGTCACAGAGGAACAGGTGGAAGCCCAAGGCGAAGGCAGAGGAGGAGCAAGAGGCCGCCAACGCAGCATTGTCACGGCCAGCTCTTCTGAGGGCAGGGTTAGCATGGCAGAAATGTGGAAAAGTTTTGTCTCCACGCCACAGCTAACTGCACAACCACCTGATACGGAACGTGTTAGCAGGAGGCAGCATTTCACTTACATGGTTGAACAGTACGTCTGCACACCCCTCCACGTACTGACTGATGGTTCGGCCCCATTCAACTTCTGGGTCTCCAAATTGTCCACGTGGCCAGAGTTAGCATTTTATGCCTTAGATGTGCTGGCCTGCCCGGCGGCCAGCGTTTTGTCTGAACGTGTATTCAGCACGGCAGGGGGCGTCATTACTGACAAACGCAGCCTCCTGTCCACAGCCAACGTGGACAAGCTGACGTTCATAAAAATGAACCAGGCATGGATCCCACAGGACCTGTGCCTCCCTTGTGCAGAATAAACATTTATAACTGCCTCCCCATCAACCATGTATTATTGTACTCCGGGCACTTCTTTATTGAATCCTCATTTTTAACTTTACCATGATCTTGCGGTGCAACCCAAAGTTGAATGAACCTCTCCTCTGTCTGGGTGCTGGTCCGAAATAACTGAGAGTGGCCTTCTCCGTTGGTGGTTGATATGACGCATGATTCCTTGCTGTGGGACCTCTCTCCTCTGTCTGGGTGCTGGGCCGAAATAACTGTGAGTGGCCTTCTCCGGTGGTGGGTGATATGACGCATGATTCCTTGTTGTGGAACCTGTATCCTCGGTCTGGGTGCTGGGCTTAAATAACTGAAAGTGGCCTTCTCCAGTGGTGGGTGATATGACGCATGATTCCTTGCTGTGGGACCTCTCTCTCTGTCTGGGTGCTGGGCCTAAATAACTGAAAGTGGCCTTCTCCAGTGGTGGTTGATATGACGCATGATTCCTTGCTGTGGGACCTCTCTCCTCTGTCTGGGTGCTGGTCCGAAATAAATGAGAGTGGCCTTCTCCGGTGGTGGTTGATATGACGCATGATTCCTTGATGTGGGATCTCTCTCTCGTTCTGGGTGCTGGTCCAAAATAAATGAGAGTGACCTTCTCCGGTGGTGGTTGATATGACGCATGATTCCTTGCTGTGGGACCTCTCTCCTCTGTCTGGGTGCTGGTCCGAAATAAATGAGAGTGGCCTTCTCCGGTGGTGGTTGATATGACGCATGATTCCTTGATGTGTATTTTTTCTGGGGTGAAATTAACCTGCCAATATAGCAAATGTCACAGAGGAACAGGTGGAAGCCCAAGGCGAAGGCAGAGGAGGAGCAAGAGGTCGCCAACGCAGCAGTGTCACAGCCAGCTCTTCTGAGGGCAGGGTTAGCATGGCAGAAATGTGGAAAAGTTTTGTCTCCACGCCACAGCTAACTGCACAACCACCTGATACGGAACGTGTTAGCAGGAGGCAGCATTTCACTAACATGGTTGAACAGTACGTCTGCACACCCTCCACGTACTGACTGATGGTTCGGCCCCATTCAACTTCTGGGTCTCCAAATTGTCCACGTGGCCAGAGTTAGCATTTTATGCCTTAGAGGTGCTGGCCTGCCCGGCGGCCAGCGTTTTGTCTGAACGTGTATTCAGCACGGCAGGGGGCGTCATTACTGACAAATGCAGCCTCCTGTCCACAGCCAACGTGGACAAGCTGACGTTCATAAAAATGAACCAGGCATGGATCCCACAGGACCTGTGCCTCCCTTGTGCAGAATAAACATTTATAACTGCCTCCCCATCAACCATGTATTATTGTACTCCGGGCACTTCTTTATTGAATCCTCATTTTTTTAACTTTACCATGATCTTGCGGTGCAACCCAAAGTTGAATGAACCTCTCCTCTGTCTGGGTGCTGGTCCGAAATAACTGAGAGTGGCCTTCTCCGTTGATGGTTGATATGACGCATGATTCCTTGCTGTGGGACCTCTCTCCTCTGTCTGGGTGCTGGGCTGAAATAACTGTGAGTGGCCTTCTCCGGTGGTGGGTGATATGACGCATGATTCCTTGTTGTGGAACCTGTATCCTCGGTCTGGGTGCTGGGCTTAAATAACTGAA
Organism: Bufotes viridis; assembly: GCA_033119425.1. Lineage (NCBI taxonomy): Eukaryota > Metazoa > Chordata > Amphibia > Anura > Bufonidae > Bufotes > Bufotes viridis. Next base: position 78,667,975 of record CM065591.1, read on the forward strand.
AGTGGCCTTCTCCAGTGGTGGGTGATATGACGCATGATTCCTTGCTGTGGGACCTCTCTCCTCTGTCTGGGTGCTGGTCCGAAATAAATGAGAGTGGCCTTCTCCGGTGGTGGTTGATATGACGCATGATTCCTTGATGTGGGATCTCTCTCCTCGTTCTGGGTGCTGGTCCAAAATAAATGAGAGTGACCTTCTCCGGTGGTGGTTGATATGACGCATGATTCCTTGCTGTGGGACCTCTCTCCTCTGTCTGGGTGCTGGTCCGAAATAAATGAGAGTGGCCTTCTCCGGTGGTGGTTGATATGACGCATGATTCCTTGATGTGTATTTTTTTCTGGGGTGAAATTAACCTGCCAATATAGCAAATGTCACAGGGGAACAGGTGGAAGCCCAAGGCGAAGGCAGAGGAGGAGCAAGAGGTCGCCAACGCAGCAGTGTCACAGCCAGCTCTTCTGAGGGCAGGGTTAGCATGGCAGAAATGTTAAAAAGTTTTGTCTCCATGCCACAGCTAACTGCACAACCACCTGATACGGAACGTGTTAGCAGGAGGCAGCATTTCACTAACATGGTTGAACAGTACGTCTGCACACCCCTCCACGTACTGACTGATGGTTCGGCCCCATTCAACTTCTGGGTCTCCAAATTGTCCACGTGGCCAGAGTTAGCATTTTATGCCTTAGAGGTGCTGGCCTGCCCGGCGGCCAGCGTTTTGTCTGAACGTGTATTCAGCACGGCAGGGGCGTCATTACTGACAAATGCAGCCTCCTGTCCACAGCCAACGTGGACAAGCTGACGTTCATAAAAATGAACCAGGCATGGATCCCACAGGACCTGTGCCTCCCTTGTGCAGAATAAACATTTATAACTGCCTCCCCATCAACCATGTATTATTGTACTCCGGGCACTTCTTTATTGAATCCTCATTTTTTTAACTTTACCATGATCTTGCGGTGCAACCCAAAGTTGAATGAACCTCTCCTCTGTCTGGGTGCTGGTCCGAAATAACTGAGAGTGGCCTTCTCCGTTGATGGTTGATATGACGCATGATTCCTTGCTGTGGGACCTCTCTCCTCTGTCTGGGTGCTGGGCCGAAATAACTGTGAGTGGCCTTCTCCGGTGGTGGGTGATATGACGCATGATTCCTTGTTGTGGAACCTGTATCCTCGGTCTGGGTGCTGGGCTTAAATAACTGAAAGTGGCCTTCTCCAGTGGTGGTTGATATGACGCATGATTCCTTGCTGTGGGACCCCTCTCCTCTGTCTGGGTGCTGGTCCGAAATAAATGAGAGTGGCCTTCTCCGGTGGTGGTTGATATGACGCATGATTCCTTGATGTGGGATCTCTCTCCTCGTTCTGGGTGCTGGTCCAAAATAAATGAGAGTGACCTTCTCCGGTGGTGGTTGATATGACGCATGATTCCTTGCTGTGGGACCTCTCTCCTCTGTCTGGGTGCTGGTCCGAAATAAATGAGAGTGGCCTTCTCCGGTGGTGGTTGATATGACGCATGATTCCTTGATGTGTATTTTTTTCTGGGGTGAAATTAACCTGCCAATATAGCAAATGTCACAGGGGAACAGGTGGAAGCCCAAGGCGAAGGCAGAGGAGGAGCAAGAGGTCGCCAACGCAGCAGTGTCACAGCCAGCTCTTCAGAGGGCAGGGTTAGCGTGGCAGAAATGTTGAAAAGTTTTGTCTCCATGCCACAGCTAACTGCACAACCACCTGATACGGAACGTGTTAGCAGGAGGCAGCATTTCACTAACATGGTTGAACAGTACGTCTGCACACCCCTCCACGTACTGACTGATGGTTCGGCCCCATTCAACTTCTGGGTCTCCAAATTGTCCACGTGGCCAGAGTTAGCATTTTATGCCTTAGAGGTGCTGGCCTGCCCGGCGGCCAGCGTTTTGTCTGAACGAGTATTCAGCACAGCAGGGGGCGTCATTACTGACAAATGCAGCCTCCTGTCCACAGCCAACGTGGACAAGCTGACGTTCATAAAAATGAACCAGGCATGGATCCCACAGGACCTGTGCCTCCCTTGTGCAGAATAAACATTTATAACTGCCTCCCCATCAACCATGTATTATTGTACTCCGGGGCACTTCTTTATTGAATCCTCATTTTTTTAACTTTACCATGATCTTGCGGTGCAACCCAAAGTTGAATAAACCTCTCCTCTGTCTGGGTGCTGGTCCGCAATAACTGAGAGTGGCCTTCTCCGTTGATGGTTGATATGACGCATGATTCCTTGCTGTGGGACCTCTCTCCTCTGTCTGGGTGCTGGGCCGAAATAACTGTGAGTGGCCTTCTCCGGTGATGGGTGATATGACGCATGATTCCTTGTTGTGGAACCTGTATCCTCGGTCTGGGTGCTGGGCTTAAATAACTGAAAGTGGCCTTCTCCAGTGGTGGTTGATATGACGCATGATTCCTTGCTGTGGGACCTCTCTCCTCTCTCTGGGTGCTGGGCCGAAATAACTGTGAGTGGCCTTCTCCGGTGGTGGGTGATATGACGCATGATTCCTTGTTGTGGAACCTGTATCCTCGGTCTGGGTGCTGGGCTTAAATAACTGAAAGTGGCCTTCTCCAGTGGTGGTTGATATGACGCATGATTCCTTGCTGTGGGACCTCTCTCCTCTGTCTGGGTGCTGGTCCGAAATAAATGAGAGTGGCCTTCTCCGGTGGTGGTTGATATGACGCATGATTCCTTGCTGTGGGACCTCTCTCCTCTGTCTGGGTGCTGGGCCTAAATAACTGAAAGTGGCCTTCTCCAGTGGTGGTTGATATGACGCATGATTCCTTGCTGTGGGACCTCTCTCCTCTGTCTGGTTGCTGGTCCGAAATAAATGAGAGTGGCCTTCTCCGGTGGTGGTTGATATGATGCATGATTCCTTGATGTGGGATCTCTCTCCTCGTTCTGGGTGCTGGTCCAAAATAAATGAGAGTGACCTTCTCCGGTGGTGGTTGATATGACGCATGATTCCTTGCTGTGGGACCTCTCTCCTCTGTCTGAGTGCTGGTCTGAAATAAATGAGAGTGGCCTTCTCCGGTGGTGGTTGATATGACGTATGATTCCTTGATGTGTATTTTTTTTCTGGGGTGAAATTAACCTGCCAATATAGCAAATGTCACAGGGGAACAGGTGGAAGCCCAAGGCGAAGGCAGAGGAGGAGCAAGAGGTCCCCAACGCAGCAGTGTCACGGCCAGCTCTTCTGAGGGCAGGGTTAGCATGGCAGAAATGTGGAAAAGTTTTGTCTCCACGCCACAGCTAACTGCACAACCACCTGATACGGAACGTGTTAGCAGGAGGCAGCATTTCACTAACATGGTTGAACAGTTCGTCTGCACACCCCTCCACGTACTGACTTATGGTTCGGCCCCATTCAACTTCTGGGTCTCCAAATTGTCCACGTGGCCAGAGTTAGCATTTCATGCCTTGGAGGTGCTGGCCTGCCCGGCGGCCAGCGTTTTGTCTGAACGTGTATTCAGCACGGCAGGGGACGTCATTACTGACAAACGCAGCCTCCTGTCCACAGCCAACGTGGACAAGCTGACGTTCATAAAAATGAACCAGGCATGGATCCCACAGGACCTGTGCCTCCCTTGTGCAGAATAAACATTTATAACTGCCTCCCCATCAACCATGTATTCTTGTACTCCGGGTCACTTCTTTATTGAATCCTCATTTTTTTAACTTTACCATGATCTTGCGGTGCAACTCAAAGTTGAATGAACCTCTCCTCTGTCTGGGTGCTGGTCCGAAATAACTGAGAGTGGCCTTCTCCGTTGGTGGTTGATATGACGCATGATTCCTTGCTGTGGGACCTCTCTCCTCTGTCTGGGTGCTGGGCCGAAATAACTGAGAGTGGCCTTCTCCGGTGGTGGGTGATATGACGCATGATTCCTTGTTGTGGAACCTGTATCCTTGGTCTGGGTGCTGGGCTTAAATAATTGAAAGTGGCCTTCTCCAGTGGTGGGTGATATGACGTATGATTCCTTGTTGTGGAACCTCTCTCCTCTGTCTGGGTGCTCGGCCTAAATAACTGAAAGTGGCCTTCTCAAGTGGTGGTTGATGTGAAGCATGATTGCTTGCTGTGGGACCTCTCTCCTCTGTCTGGGTGCTGGTCCGAAATAAATGAGAGTGGCCTTCTCCGTTGGTGGTTGATATGACGCATGATTCCTTGCTGTGGGACCTCTCTCCTCTGTCTGGGTGCTGGTCCAAAATGAATGAGAGTGGCCTTCTCCGTTGCTGGTTGATATGACGCATGATTCCTTGCTGTGGAACCTGTATCCTCGGTCTGGGTGCTGGGCCTAAATAACTGAAAGTGGCCTTCTCCAGTGGTGGTTGATATGACGCATGATTCCTTGCTGTGGGACCTCTCTCCTCTGTCTGGGTGCTGGTCCGAAATAAATGAGAGTGGCCTTCTCTGGTGGTGGTTGATATGACGCATGATTCCTTGATGTGGGACCTCTTTCCTCTGTCTGGGTGCTGGTCCAAAATAAATGAGAGTGGCCTTCTCCGTTGGTGGTTGATATGACGCATGATTCCTTGCTGTGGAACCTGTATCCTCGGTCTGGGTGCTGGGCCTAAATAACTGAAAGTGGCCTTCTCCAGTGGTGGTTGATATGACGCATGATTCCTTGCTGTGGGACCTCTCTCCTCTGTCTGGGTGCTGGTCCGAAATAAATGAGAGTGGCCTTCTCCGGTGGTGGTTGATATGACGCATGATTCCTTGATGTGGGACCTCTCTCTCTGTCTGGGTGCTGGTCCAAAATAAATGAGAGTGGCCTTCTCCGGTGTTGGGTGATATGACGCATGATTCCTTGCTGTGGAACCTGTATCCTCTGTCTGGGTGCTGGTCCAAAATAAATGAGAGTGGCCTTTTCCGGTGGTGGTTGATATGACGCATGATTCCTTGATGTGGGACCTCTCTCCTCTGTCTGGGTGCTGGTCCAAAATAAATGAGAGTGGCCTTCTCCGGTGGTGGTTGATATGACGCATGATTCCTTGATGTGGGACCTCTCTCCTCTGTCTGGGTGCTGGTCCGAACTAAATGAGAGTGGCCTTCTCCAGTGGTGGGTGATATGACGCAGGATTCCTTGCTGTGGGACCTCTCTCCAATTGATATTGGTTAATTTTTATTTATTTGATTTGATTTTAATTCATTTCCCTATCCACGTTTGTTTGCAGTGGATTTACCTACATTTTGTTGCCTTTGGCAGCCCTCTAGCCCTTTCCTGGACTATTTTACAGCCTTTTTAGTGTCTAAAAGTTCGGGTCCCCATTGACTTCAATAGGGTTCGGGTTCGGGACAAAGTTCGGCTCGAGTTTGAATCCTGAACCCGGACATTTTCGGGAAGTTCGGCCGAACTTCTCGAACCCGAACATCCAGGTGTTCGCTCATCTCTACTAAGTACTCTTGTGCTGTGGCGTCTGGCTGCACATCAACTGAATCCTCCCAGCTCCCCAGGGGCTATTCCACATCCCGGATACGACAGTGTCACACTGTCTTGGGGTTGACTTGCCTGCACTCCTGTACCCCCTGAACGCACAGGTGGATCAATAGCTGACCCCGCACCAACTGGAGATCGGCAAAGTGGTGTGTGACAATGGAACAAATTTGTTGTCGGCATTGAATTTGGGCAAGTTGTCACATGTGCCGTGCATGACACATGTGTTGAATATCATCGTACAACACTTTGTGTCTAAGTACCCAGGCTTACAGGACGTCCTCAAGCAGGCCAGGAAGGTGTGTGGCCATTTCAGGCGTTCCTACACCGCCATGGCGCACTTTTACGATATTCAGCGGCGAAACAACATGCCAGTGAGGCGCTTGATTTTCGACAGCCCTACACGTTGGAATTCAACACTCCTGAAGTTCGACCACCTGCTCCAACAAGAAAAAGCCGTCAATGAGTATTTGTATGACCGGGGTGCTAGGACAGCCTCTGCGGAGCTGGGAATTTTTTTGCCACGTTACTGGACGCTCATGTGCAATGCCTATAGGCTCATGCGTCCTTTTGAGGAGGTGACAAACCTAGTCAGTCGCACCGAAGGCACCATCAGCGACCTCATCCCATTTGTTTTCTTCCTGGAGCATGCCCTGCGAAGAGTGCTGGATCAGGCTGTAGATGAGCGTGAAGAGGAAGAGGAAGAGTTGTGGTCACCATCACCACCAGAAACAGCCTTGTCATCATCGCTTGCAGAAGAGGAGTATGAGGAAGAGGAGTCAGAGGAGGAATTTGGCTTTGAAGAGGAGGAAGACCAACCACAGAAGGCACCCCAGGGTGCTCGTTGTTGTCACCTATCTGGGACACTCTGAGGAGCAATGAACCCCTTCACTACTGGGTGTGCAGGCTTGACCTGTGGCCTGAGCTATCCCAGTTTGCGATAGAACTTCTGTCCTGCCCTGCTTCAAGTGTGACCTTCAGTGCAGCAGAAGGCATTGTCACTGACAAGAGAAGTCACCTCGGTCAAAAAAGTGTTGATTACCTCACCTTCATAAAGATGAATGAGGCATGGATCCCTAAGGGACTGACAGTGGGGGAAACGTTTGACTAACAAAAGGCCTGATGACATGCCTTGGCCTCAAAATGGTCCCCACGCTGCTGTATTTAATGTCTGCATACCGGATGACTTTTGTGAATTCTCCGCCACCAACTAGGGTTCAAGCCGCAATGATTTAGTCACTTTTCTGCCTGGAAAACATCAATTTTTCCGGCCGCTGCTACAACTGCGGCTGCAACAATGCCATTATTTTTCAGGCATGTGTACATGCCTAATTTTTCTGTTCTATGGTGCAGCACTGTGGCTGCAAAAACGGCTGCAAAAAAAAAAAAGGCACATACAAGTGTCAATTTGTGATCGTTACCTTGTTGTGGTGAAGGGGCTTGCGTATCACAATGAAGCAATCATCACCTCTATGAGTGTGTTGGCAATGTTGCCACACCCCAGATGATAAGGCCGTTGCTTCATTATGGTCAGACCAAAAGGGATCGGACGGCTGGATAATATTTCATAGAAAAAACATTAATTTAACTTTTTTTTTTTTAAGTTGTATGGGTTTTTAATACATAAAATAAAAAATCATAATAAAGTCTCTTAATAGTTTATTAGAAATAATGCAGACAATTTAAAAAATCCCCATCAATTCCAATACAAAGCAAGTACAGAGCTCAGAACTAAATTATTTCATGATGTCGTAATGGTTCGTTAATTCGACAATGGTTAATCAATTCGACACACGTCCCTGGATAGGGTAACGTAACAGGGATTAAACTGATAGGAATAGTACTAGTTAAGACACCACTCATATAGGATGACACAGCACATTGCCCTGTGCACGCGCAGTGACCCAATTTGGGAGTAAGAGGACCGACCTAGCTGCTTTTTCCCTTCCATTTCCCGATTCCTAAAATCAATTCAGTTTGGTGTATGAGAGTTTGGTCTGTCACTGTGAAGGCAGTCGAAGGTACCCGGCCTAAATTTTTTTTCACAAAAGGCAATCCCTGATATGGGATGTAACAGGGATTAAACTGATAGGAATAGTACTAGTTAAGACACCACTCATATCGGGTGTGAGAGTAAATTGCAAGGCGCAGACGCAGTGACCGTGGATTAAAACAAAGGGGAGGGAGCCAGCGTTTTTTCCATCTCCCCGTTCGAAAAATCAATTCAATAAATGGACCCCAGATTGGAGACGTTAGAGGGATTAAACTGATGAGAATAGTACTACAGAAAATACTACTCATATCGGGTGTGACAGTAAATTGCACGGCACAGACGCAGTGACCGTGGATTAAAACAAAGGGGAGGGAGCCAGCGGTTTTTTAACCATCTCCCCGTTCAAAAAATTAATTCAATAAATGGACCCCAGATTGGGGATGTAACAGGGATTAAACTGATGAGAATAGTACTACAGAAAATACCACTCATATCGGGTGTGACAGTAAATTGCACGGCGCAGACGCAGTGACCGTGGATTAAAACAAAGGGGAGGGAGCCAGCGGTTTTTTAACCATCTCCCCGTTCGAAAAATCTATTCAATAAATGGACCCCAGATTGGAGACCTTAGAGGGATTAAACTGATGAGAATAGTACTACAGAAAATACTACTCATATCGGGTGTGACAGTAAATTGCACGGCGCAGACGCAGTGACCATGGATTAAAACAAAGGGGAGGGAGCCAGCGAACGGAATTTTTAATTTTTTTTGCGATATCACTAATAAGAAATTGGAATTCTCAACCAAATTCAAGCTAAGGTAAGGGTGGACACATCTATGCATAAATTGATCCAATGGACCACTATATGAAAGTTATCTGATGGTCAATGACCCCAAACACACCAAAATAGGGGAGTGATGGAGTTCTGCATTAGATAACCTATAGAACTCTCTGCCTGAGGAGGTGGTGATGGTGAGTACAATAAAGGAATTCAAGAGGGGCCTGGATGTATTTCTGGAGTGTAATAATATTACAGAAAAAGTCATGCAGCTGACAAGTGTTCAGTATATAATATAATATTTATGTATAGTGTGGTAAAGTGCACGGTAGAGGTATGGTGGGGGGGGGGTGTCTCTCACCCGATTGTTCAGTTTAGCTGGGTGAGATAACTGAAATCTATATATGGTGCTGCTTCAGCGAGGCATAGCTTGCTGGAGATCATTTAATTTAAAGTTGTATGGGCTGGATTTCTTTGGACTGGGAGACAGGTTGGTAGTGGAAGTCTTCCAGTCCATACCCCAGTCCATTACAGGTTCCCTGGCCCCAGGTGAGGCCAGCTGGGTTCAATCAACCCTCTGTGTATGTGGAGAGGAAGTGACCCTACAGAGATGGAAGCTTGAGAGGCTTGTGTGGTCACAGCCAGATGGGCTGCTAGACTCTCCCTGGAGTCTGTATTAGATAGTGCCTAGACGGAAAGGTGTTTATTTTTGCCATGTTTATGTTTGTGCTGGTGCTGAAGTGCCACAATAAAGCACCATTTGGACTTGAACCCTGTTGTCATAGGAGAAGGCTATGATTGTGACCCCCTGTGAGAGAGTGATCCCTTACAATAGGTAAATACATATAAGGACTTCAGACTACAATGGAGTACTCTCATTGTAACAAAACATATATCTACTTATTTAGAACAAGTATTGTGCCCCCTACATTTAAAGAAAAGCACCCATGTGCATTTATCATATCAGGACGTAATTAAATATTCACAGGCTATACACGTTTTATTTTTAGATTGAAACACAATATAAAGTTGCTCTTATTACACGTGTGAGTCATGATTAAGCTGTGCCTTTAATTAAGATGTAGGTTTACTATCTTTTTACCTTACTAATATTCATCTACCTTGATAGAAATAACTAGTACACATAACCCATTATTTGACCTAGATTGTTAGAGCTATTAGTCATAGACTACCTATGGCAGCACAGGTAATGTGTGATAAAATGTTTGTGTATTTCTGGATATAGATCACATCTTCAGCCTTTAGACCATATTCAAACTGCCATGATTACCATTTTTACCATTTACAAAGGATCTGTTTAAAATGGATTTTTGTTTACCGATGTAAAATAGGTTTTAATCTGCCAGAAACAATCCCCAAAAGATCTCTACTGATCATGAAATCCAGTTATAGACAAATAAAGTAATTATCCATAAGTATAGCTAATAAACTACTATATTTTGCTGGTATCATAGCTTCAGTTTATAATGAAAGCCACAATGTTGCATATGATCCATTTTATGTTGCATAGTGTTAAGCAAAGCTAAGTATCCGAGGTGGAATTTGGTTTGAATTTTAGGAAAAATTTGTTTCTAAACTAAGCCAAATTTTCTCGCATTTCATAGTAACAAATCTTTTTTCCAAAAATGGCGGCTGGAGTTGTCTTAGAAAGAACAGGGAAAAAATAAAAATCACTCACTTTATCCACTTGCTCACGCAGAGGCAGTCCACTCCACCGTTGAGCATTTTGGATTTCAACATGCTGATATGTTTGTTCTCAGGGAAGATAAATCAGCCCCAGAAATGTCTAGATTGCTTCCCTCTCCTCATTAAAAACACATACTGTAGCTGTCGACTAAAACTGCTATCAGAAATGTGTGGCTGACGTGGCACATCCACAGTTAATTATATACAAAAAATAGTTTTGTAAATAGTGATCACTCAGGTAGATCATGCATAACAGTCCTTCTTCCAATTTCTTTTTTCATTTTTTAAAGCTGAACTGGGCATCCAGCTGTAGCAAACATACTTAAAGAATGTGGCAACGGATGAACAGAGTACAGATCATAATCCGATAAAGAGGTTGTCTCATATCACCATCACTAAAGCAAGATGAGGTGAAGCGTTGACCACCAGGTGACCGAGAAGCAGGGGAACGGGCTGGTGCTCCAATGTTCCAGTAGCATCCATTGCAGTAGGTAGCTATGAAAACAACTTACTTGGAAACAGCAAAATTTACTGTGCTATGTGCTACCTTGCTTCCCTGCCTCCTTGTGATCATTGCTTCGTCCCATCTCGCCTTACTTACAGAGAGATGAGATATTCTCTTTAATGTGTGGAGCCAAGTGTAAAATTCCTAAATATTTAAATTATCTGGTTTGAATTAATTTAATTCCAAACAAACATGAAAGGGGGTCATAGAAGATAATTATGTACCCTAAATTGTATCTGTATATTTCTTTTAATAATTATTCTAAGTAATTTTTTATTTTTTTTCAGAATTTTTGTCTTCTCACAGTACAAAATATCTCCAGGACAGAGGTGTGAAAAAGCTACAACATGCGGTATCCACCCTTAATTGCTGTATTCTCTGCAGCAGAGCTGTTGTCTGTGTTTCCCCACTTACAATAAATCTCCCTTTCTGTAGAATATATAAAATATATAAATAAAGATATCAGCTCAGTGAAAGAAATTATAGAACTGTCATATTTTTATTTCATTAGTAAATCGCCAATGCATGTTAAATGGATAGCTGAAGCAGGATTCATCTGACTTACTAAAGATTAGATACCATAAATGTTGGCCGGTCAATTGTGGTGGGATTGGCCAACTATGTAATGTGTTCAGTGGGTCTCCTGGCTCCAATCAAGTTCTGAAGGAAAGAAGGATACATTTTGCTGGATTTCATCATGGTGAAAAAGAGGTTATAATAACTCTCACAGCTAAATAAATAGATAGGTACATTTATGTTTTACAATATATTTAATGGTGGTGGTATATACCCCAAAAAGACAAATAAATGTATACAAATAAAATATAGGCTAAACAATATGCAATACAGATGTAGAAGAGTTAACACACACACACTTGGCGAGTTATCACATTTAGTTAACGCGTTATCACTGTGACTGTTAACTCTGCTGCATCTGTATTTCATTGGAGATCTAGTCCACATAAAAAAGCGCTGCAGCTATTACCAATGTATATAAAACCTTGTAATCACAATATTATGTTGGCGTTCTAAAATAACTCTATCTTCTAGATATTTCCATAGATTATATCCATAAATATGTCCCAATAATATATAGTAAAATATGATATAAAATTCTGTTGTAATAAGCTGTAAATGGAACAGACCCAAAAAAATAAATTATCATTCCACTCCTCTAGTAGGGGATGTTATTACTTTTCCAAAATAGCCATGCCACAATGAGGTGGAGAGAAGTGTTTTTATTTTATGGAGCCGGTCTCATTTACCCCTTCTGATATTTCAGTGTTGTAGCAGTCTGAAGGTGGCGGTCTCAGTGTCCGCACTGCTGGAGTGAAGACCTTGCACCCGTGCACTAGAGTAGTTAAAGTCTGTGGTTGCTTGTGATGCTCTGGAGTGCTCGTTCGCTGTAGTAGTAAACCTGCTTGATTGTTCACAGTTGCACATAGCGCGCAACCGTGAACAATCAAGCAGGTTTACTACTACAGTCTGTGCAGGCTGGCTTGGACTTCTAGAGCAACAGATTATTGTAAGCCTTTTTTGTTAACAGAAAATCAGCTGCTAGATGGTTGATATATGTGCACATGTTTCACTTTCTAATGGCATCATTTATTTTTGCATCCTATGTAGTAAAAAGATGGAAAAAAAATTTCAAGTATGAACTTGGAAAAGAACCACAATTCCGCTGTAGTTTTATGGATTTCGTTTTTATGGTGTTCTCTATGCTGTAAAACTGACCTATTCTTTTCATTCTCTGGGTCCGTATGTTTACATCAATATCACATTTGTATAGTTTTTTCTTGTGTTTTAAGAAAAAAATTAAAACGTTGAAAAAAACTAATTTTGCTTTTTTGCTTTGAATCTCCATATTCTAACCCCCATGACTTTTTTTATATTTACATCTATGAAGCTGTTTGGGGTCTCCTTTTTGTGGGGTGATTTGTAGTTTTCAGTGATACTATATTGGACTGCCTTTTTGATCACTTTTTACTCAATTCTTTGGGGAGGCGAAGCGACAAAAAAATGGAGAATCAACCTTTTTGATTTTTTCCATTATGGAGTTCACTGTACACCCAGTTAGGTAAGCAGTGCAGCGGCAGCCGCATAGCCACCGCGGTAACAGCAATGCACCTGTTGCCATTCCATGTCATATCTAGCTACTCTGTCACTAGAGTTGTGCCTATTTTTGTGCAGCAGAGAAAGATGAACACACACTCACCCCTGTCCAGATAATACCAGTCTATGGTGTACCCATCTTCTTTTAACAGCACTTAAGGGTATCATACTGTGTTAATTCCAAGGATAACATCTCATGATGATCCACAATACATTGTTCATATTAATTAGGGTGGCTTCACTTTTTTGGGGACCTGTATAAATCTACAATTTTTTTAGTTTTTGTACCATTTTATTTCCTGCTCTATGCCAAGCCCATGACAATTATCCTAAGCTACAGTATAATTGTATTGGTAGAGTTAGATCTGTAACATTTATTTGCCTTTAAATGTAAAAACTGTTCACATTTTATGCAAAATATCTAGTACATAATGTATTTTGATATGTCTTCGGATTACGTCTAACTTGGTTGGGTGACCTTCATGGCTTATTGAGAATTATTTTAATCTGTAATGATATGGAAATAGCTGTATGATTGCCCTACATAATACAAGAAAACAACCCCAGGATAATAACAGTACTGTCAGTCAAATTTCTACCTCCTTCCAGAGCCACAGAATGTATGTTAGAGTATACAGAGTCGCATTGCCCCATTTTGTATTTATTACAGAGTTAATTGCAGCTTTCAGGTTAGTGCTATATAAAAAATGACTGTTGTCTTGAAACTGCCCACTTCGAAATATGGAATTGTATATGAAGACAGAAATTCTCCCATACAATTATTTATGAAGCATTTTCTTTAAGGATGTCATGAAATGTAATTTTCTGGCTGCTGCAGCTGCTGTTCACAAGATATTGGTGCAGTTTTAAAATCATTGCACACCGACATAATCAGAGGTTGCTGTGTTAAGTTTACAGATGATATAATCCAGAGTTGTTCAATAAAATAAGCCTGGTACTCCATGAAATAGATTATTACAACTGGGGCTGGAGGTTTCTTTCTTCATTTTGCAGGAATAGTCTATGCAATGAAATAGAGATGAGCAGCCATTCCATTGAAATTGAGATGAAATACATTTTACTGAAATAGTGATGAGTGCACGTTCCAAATATTCTTGGACAAAATCAATAATATAAAAAAAAGTGACTTTGGTTATTATAGAAAGTCCAAGAAAAGGATTGCCAACCTTTAATACAATGTTCAGTATTAGGAATGCAATCATCGATCAATACATCAGTAAACATATCTGAGCTAATGCTATATTTACTATATAAAATTAATATGAATACTTAGCAAATATATTTTCATCAATATAATTTGTGCCCATCCACCACAGCAAGGTGACCTCTTTCTGGATGGGAACTCTATATCATACCTCTCTATGTGCCAACTGGACTCAATTTAATTTAGGGAGAGCTAGTTGGTACAGAGATGTCTCATACAGAGTAGGTTCTCATCCGAATATAGGTCACCTTGCTGTGGTGGATCGGCACAAATTATTTTGATCAAAAATATATTTGCTAAGTACCTCATATTTAGTTTATATTATTGAATACAGGAATAGTCCATATATTCCATATTTGCTGAGTGCTGTTGTATTGTGTTTGCTTTTATTTTTGTATTTTCAGCCATGGCGACACAAACCTGGGCATTTATTTCATTACAGGGTGTGCTGACTAACATTTTGTTAAATCAATATATCAAATGGCAAAATTCCTATTCAGATAGGTACCGATATTTCTTCAAAAAAAAGAGGTGAGACTCAATGGCCCACATTTATTCAGTTGACATATGATTATTTTTTTTTTTATTGCAATTGTTTAAAAGTTAACAGGAGTAAAGTCTAAGTAAAAAGTTAAGTCTAAGAGATGGTCGTATAAGATGCAAGACATCAAAGAAAGATTAATCCCAGGGTGAAGCTCGAGACAGCATGTTGTTAAATTATATATATAGTTTATATGATACATTTGGGAATGTATGAAAAAACTTTTAATTTTACATGATGGGCCTGATCTGCGCTATGACCTCCCGTTCCAGATTAATACAGAAACCCCAATTGTGTATTTATAAAATCTTGGGTAAGGATTGGATCATGGAACTGGCCGGTGAGATCATAGATTTCTGACATTAATCTGTTAAGTCATATAACTATGACATGTCAAAAGTTAAAGATATGTAGTTGATTTTCTGCTTAATGGGCTTCTGTCACCCCCACTTATGCAATTTTCAGTAGCTGACATTAGCTACTTGCTAATGTCAGCTGAGTTCAAACATATGTTTCATACCTTTATTTGAGTTTTCTATCTTCTAAAAATCGTACTTTTATAATCTGCAAATTGTCTTCGCTACCAGCAAGTTGGGCGGATACTTGCTGGTAGCCGCCGCATTCTCATGCTCTGGGAACGCCCCCTCTGCTCTTGATAGACAGGGCCAGCGCGCTCTCCTCCACCCGCTGGCCCTGTCTGCAGCCGAAATCCCGCACCTGCGCCGTAACGGTCTTCAGTCGGCGCAGGCGCTCTGAGAGAAGGACGCTCGCTTGGCTGCTTCTTCTCTCAGAGTGCCTGCGCCGACTGTAGACCGATACGGCGCAGGCGCGGGATTTCGGCTGCAGACAGGGCCAGCTGGAGGAGGAGAGCGCGCTGGCCCTGTCTATCAAGAGCAGAGGGGGCGTTCCCAGAGCATGAGAATGCGGCGGCTACCAGCAAGAAACATATGTTTGAACTCAGCTGACATTAGCAAGTAGCTAATGTCAGCTACTGAAAATTGCATAAGTGGGGGTGACAGAAGCCCTTTAAATTCCCCGGTTGCCACCCCCAGATTAGCCACTAACTGGTGTAGGTGTGCTGAAGAAATAACGGGAGCATAGTCTAGATCAAGTCTAAGGGCTGTCACCAGTAGGGAAATCAGCATTAACCACTTGAAGACCACAGGTTTATACCCCCCTAGTGACCAGGCCCTTTTTTACAAATCCGCACTACACTACTTTCACCGTTTATTGCTTGGTCATACAACCTACCACCCAAATTAATTTTACCTCCTTTTCTTCTCACTAATAGAGCTTTTATTTGGTGGTATTTCATTGTTGCTGACATTTTTACTTTTTTTGCTATTAATAAAAATGTAACGACATTTTTGCAAAAAAATGACATTTTTCACTTTCTGTTGTAAATTTTTTTTTTTTAAAAACTACATTTCTATATAAATTTTTGGCAAAATGTATTGTTCTACATGTCTTTGATAAAAAAATCCAATAAGTGTATATTTATTGGTTTGGGTAAAAGTTATAGCGTTTACAAACTATGGTGCAAAAAAGTGAATTTCCGCATTTTGAAGCAGCTCTGACTTTCTGAGCACCTGTCATGTTTCTTCAGGTGCTAGAATGCCAGGATAGTATAAATACCCCCAAATGACACCATTTTAGAAAGAAGACACCCCAAAGTATTCGCGGAGGGGCATGGTGAGTTCATGTATCATTTCATTTTTTTTCACAAGTTAGCGGAAAATGACACTTTCTGAGGAAAAAAAAAACAATAAAGTTTCCAATTCTGCTAACTTCTGGCAAAAATAAAATAAAATTTTAGACGGACTCACTATGCCCCTCAGTGAATACCTTGGGGTGTCTACTTTCCGAAATGGGGTCATTTTTGGGGTGTGTTTACTGTTCTGGCATTTTGGGCAGGGCTAAATTGTGAGCAGCCATGTAAAACCTAAAGGTACTCGTTGGAATTTGGCCTTTGCGCACCCAGGCTGCAAAAAAGTGTCACACATGTGGTATCGTCATACTCAGGAGATGTAGGGCAATGTAGTTTTAGGGTGTATTTTTACATATACCCATGCTGGGTGAGAGAAATATCTCTGTAAATTGTCAACTTTGTATAAAAAAAATTAAAAAGTTGTTGTTTACAGAGATATTTCTCACACAAAGTATGGGTATATATAAAAATACACGTCAAAACACATTGCCCTACTTCTCCTGAGTACGGCGATACCACATGAGTGACACTTTTTTGCAGCCTGGGTGCGCAAAGGGGCCTTAATTACAACGAGTACCTTTAGGATTTCACAGGGCATTTTTACACATTTGGATTCCAGACTTCTTCTCACGCTTTAGGGGCCCCTAAAATGCCAGGACAGTATAAATACCCCACATGTGACCCCATTTTAGAAAGAAGACACCCCAAGGTATTCCGTGAGGGGTATGGTGAGTTCATGTAAAATTTTATTTTTTGTCACAAGTTAGTGGAAAGAAGACACCTTGGGTGTCTTCTTTCTAAAATGGGGTCACATGTGAGGTGTTTGTACTGCCCTGGCATTTGAGGGTCTCCGCAACCATTACATGTATGGCCAGCATTAGGAGTTTCTGCGATTCTCCTTATATTGAGCATACGGGTAATGAGATTATTTTTTTCCGTTCAGCCTCTGGGCTAAAAAAAAGAAAAAAAATGAACGGCACAGATTTTTTCATTCGCATCGATCAATGTGGATGAAAAAATCTCTGCCAAAATCAGTGACTGCGGTGCGGTGGGCGCTAACTACCTAACAAGTAGCTAGCTAACTGGCGGTGATAAGGGACCCTTATGCCCCATTCACACGTCTGCAATTCTGTTCATTTCTATGAGGACAGACTTTGTCCCGCTCGGATCCGGAATTACGGATCCGCGCTTCCGGGTCTGCACTTCCATTCGGCAAAAATATAGAACATGTCCTATTCTTGTCCGCAATTGTGGACAAGGAAAGGCATTATCTATATAGTTCCGGCAATGTGCGGATCCGCAAAATGCGGAAAGCACATTGCCGGTGTCCGTATTTTGCGGATCCGCAGATCCATGGATCCGCAAAACACATACGGACGTCTGAATGAGCCTTACGGGGGGGTGATTAGTGACAGGGGGGATGACAGGGGGGGATCAGGGGGGATGACAGGGGGGATCAGGGGTTAATCAGTGATGGGTGGTGGGGGGGGTGTGTGTAGTGATTGGTGCACTTTACTTATGTTTCCTCTGGTGGTCCCAGACAAAGGGACCACCAGACGAGCAGACAGCAGGCATATCAGACGCTGTTTACAAAACAGCATCTGATATGCGTTTTAAATGCGTTTTTTTCGCATCTACAGCCTGCCAGCGCCTGATCAGTGCTGGCAGGCTGTAGTTTCAGTTGTCCCAGTTACGATCGCATGAACGCGCGCGCACGGTGCGCGTGCGTTCATGCGAAATCTCAGGTCTCGCAAGACTGAGACCTAGGCGTGACTGAGACCTGAGAGAGCCGCTGCGCTGACGCCCATCGGCGTTAGCGTTGCGGCAAGTGGTTAAACAGATCAGTATGCAAAACAAACATGTCAGGGGTCCAAAGCAGAAGTAGACCTACCGGTGACAAATCAAACAAAGCAAGACATGGGCAGATACCAGTAACAAAACAAAGGACAGGGTCTGGATCAGTATCTGAATCAGATACTGTTCAATAAAGCAAAATATGTACCTTGATTCTGGATTTTTCTTTAAATAGGTCACCAGAGTTGATGTCATCAGTTGGAGCTGATTACCTTGAATCAAAGGTACAGACTGGGAATTTAAAGTTGCACTGGAAAATAAATAAATGTGGCCCCGTGTTGGAGGTGGGCCCAGAAGATAGGACCAACACAAGTATGTGGAGCCAACTCAATTAGGCGGGACCAGCAATACCATAGAAGGGCAGTATATTACGCTACACTTTGATAGCAGCAGAACCAAATACCACAACGCAGCACAATATACTCCCCCTGTAGCAGAACCAAATACCAAAGTGCAGCACAATGTATTGTCCCAGCATAACCAAAAACCCCAACTTAGCACAATATATTGCCCCAGTTTAACCAAAAAAAAAAGTACAGCACAATATACTGCCCCAGCAGCACAAAATACCTCCCCAGAAGTTGCTTCTTTGTGGTGGCTAGTGCCAACTGCCATGTTCTGTCCTCCTCCGCTTGTCTATTATTAAAATATGGAGGAGAAGGATGAGTAGATGAGACATAGGTCACAGTACAGAGTTAGTCCGACCTTTAGCATCCTGACAGGGCTTTCAGTGCAACCTTAGATACAGTTGAATAAAACACTACATACTTCATAATTCCAGTGATGTCTTCTCCTGTGTTGTACATTCTTTCTTTCCTCATCTTCTTCATTTGGACCAAACCTCCATGGCGACTTCTTTCAGTGACATCTCTGATATAGGCATTCTCTATTCTCATCTTCTCCATTAGGACCAGACTGTCCTGACGACTTCTTACAGCCATGCCTCGTCTCTGCAGAGTTTTCCACACAAACATCTTACATTTATCACTTGTCCCTCATCCTCCCCTTCCGGGTGCCACACCCAATACTGTGCCTGCTGTGCAACCCAATATCTCCAAATAAGATACTGCAAAAAAGTGCCTATAGTAATAATAATGCCCCTATTCTGACCCCAGCAATTATAATGGCCCCATTGTGCTGGCAGTATTAATAATAACCCTTACAGTGCATCCAGTAATAATAATGTCTACTATGGTGCACCCAGTGATAATTCTGCTATAGTGCCCCTTTAATCGCCCATAATGCACTCTGGTGTGACCCCAAATAATTATAATGTCCATATATTGATCCCAATATTAATAATGGCCCCATAGTACCAGTATTAA
This sequence comes from Bufotes viridis, assembly GCA_033119425.1. Lineage (NCBI taxonomy): Eukaryota > Metazoa > Chordata > Amphibia > Anura > Bufonidae > Bufotes > Bufotes viridis. The sequence continues at coordinate 78,687,175 of CM065591.1, forward strand.
AATGTCTCTATTGTACCCCAGCAATAATAATGCCCCTATAGTGCCTCCAAAAATGCCATTATTGCTCCTCCAGTAATACCTAAATTGTTCCCCCAGTATTAATGATGCCCTCTATAGTGCCTTCAATAATAATGCTCCATATTGTGCTTCCAGTAATAATGATGCCTCACAGTGCCCCCAGTAATAATAATACTGCCTATAGTGCCACCAGTAACAATAAGGTCACCACAGTGTCCCCAGTAATATCACCCCAATAATGTTTCCTACTGCACCCAGTAATGTCCCCCATTGCCCTCAGTATTGTCCCTCGCCCCACACTGCCTCTAGTAATATCCTCCCACTGCCTCTGTCCTATAGACCTCTCCTGGCCTACGGCCCAATCCTATAGTGATGATGTCATTGCTCTGCATCCAAGGGAATGACATTATCCCAACGCCAACCTACTTTATATAAGGGTGAACGGTGGCAAAGGGAACCATAGGCTCCTGTGCCCCTCCACTGTATTTAACTACATTGCTGTTCTAAGGACAGCAATGCAGTTGAATTCAGAAGGGACCTGCAGCTGCTGGCCGTGAAAAAGACTTGGGTGGCCCACTGGGCTTCCTGATGAGGTCTATGGCCAGTCTGTCTCTGCTCACCACCCTGATATTGCAGGTGGCTCGAGACATGAAAGCCATAGTTGCCCATGTGTACTTACCACTGTGTCAGAAAGAAGTATGTAATACAATTTATAGCTATTAAAATACCATACTCTCTTTAACATATTCTACAATAGTGAGTTGATCTGACTGTAAGCATTGCTGCACTTTACTGACAGTCTGTAGATATGGAAGATCATTCATTTATATACACTGCATTTGCGATTTCCGGCTATCTTTGCCTTTGGTAAGTTCAAATACTGTATCTCCAAATAGCTGCTCAGTAGTAATCTACTTATACTGTCAGCCTATTGTATCTGCTCTAGTGACCACTGTGAAAACTAGAATATTACAAGACTTTTTTTTAACGTGGCTACGCACATAAAAAAAAAAACTAAAACATAACCAAACTTTATAAAATATATGCATATAATAAAAACCTAGCTTAAATAATATGCCATGTTCTGATGATAATGTCCCTTTAAGGAAAACCGTACTAAGCAATATTTATCAAGCTGGTGCAAAAAAACTGGCTTAGTTGCCCTTAACAAACAATCAGATTCCACCTTTCATCCACCTTTCAGAGGTCTTTTGGTAAATGAAAGATGCAATCAGATCAGTTGCAATGGGCAATTTAGACTGTTGCAATGGGCAACTGTTTGATAATTCAGGGCCATATTGTAGCTCTGCACACAGTGTCTTGACTTTGTCAAAACTCCCCACTTAAATCAAAGGTTAAAAATTTTATACAATTTACATCTAGTATTTATTATGAATTACTTACAGGTTAGCCATAATTAAGATAAGTAGTGCGTCCACAGTAATAGATGTCACTCATGTTAAATACAGTAGTTACGTTAGGCTGCTTTTACATGTGTTTAAACTATCCAGATGGCTGTTCTGGCAGAAGAGTCCATCGTAAAGGGCCGGAGCACCGCCAGACCACATAGACTGTAATGGGACTATAATGGGACCCAGCGGGGATCCGGCCTGTTCCTGGAGTTAGTGCCAGGATTCACCCAGACAAATGCCGGAAACCGGATGGATTATGGATTAGTCAATGAACTCCAGCGGTAAACCTCTGCTGTGACAGCCTTAGTTTAAACCCATATGTGAAAGTACCCTAAATTGTACAAAAGATACAGATTTATCAATTTCCGTCTTTCTTATGTGTATATAAAGATGAATGTACATGGCTTATTTATTTTGTTTATTTAACACACTTATATAGCGCTGACATATTCTACAGTGCTTTACAGACATTAGCATCATGCTGTCCACATGTCTTTGGAGTATGGAAGGAAACCGCAGGAAACCCACGTAAACTCGAGGAGAACATACAAACTCCATGCAGTCCTTGGTCAGATTCAAACCTAGGACTCCAGCGCTGCAAGGCAGCAGTGCTAACCACTGAGCCACTCTGATTTAAAGGGCCACTTCTGTCAGAAAGGGATCATTTTCTTAATTCAATATTTGCAAGAAAACAAACAAAAAAAGCAATTTTTTTTTTAGAATTTATAGTTGTTTTTTTTCTATTCTTTCTTTTCATTTTGGCAGTGCCATGCCATTGAAAATTATATAAAATTCTACTCCTTCTGCAGCAGCTGACACAGAGATAAAACTCCTGTATGCACTCATTGATAAAAAATATTTATACTGAACCAAAAAGGAGTTCTAATGAGAATTTCTATGTGTAAATGTAATGCTGATATATGTAAGTGATCACATATTAGAGGAAAGGAGAAGTTTATTGGGGAAAACTGTACAGTTCAAAGGAGGCTCTAGGACCCTGTTGTGCCACCTGTAGATGAGATACGGTTGGGCATGGAGGCATACACGTTCCGTATGGCATCGTGCAGCACATTTGCTCATAGATGTTGTAGTTGGGCTTGTGGACCCTGTACACTCATAGGTTTATGAAGCTGGTGTCTCATCTGGTCTCATAAATGCATGATTGGTGATAAATCTGGTGATTGGGCAGCCAAAGAAATGTTACAATCTGGTTGACACCTTCCTTGGAAACCCTTGCTGTGTGTGGGTGAACATTATCTTTATAATATTCTTTAAAATTAGTATTAAGATTTATGTTGTTTACAAGTCCAATGTGCCAGATTATCTGAGATTGGACCTTTTTTAATTCTGCATGTAATTTTTTTATCGTTTTATCACAAGAAGGTAAAAAGAGGCCATTTTCTTAAGGTGAGTAAGTTATATAGTCTTTATAAAACAGTGACTTTTTTAAACTGTGAACCAAAATATCCTTCACATCTGCGATTCTAAATCAAATTTGTAAAAACGGTCTCCTTTTTGGAACACTGTAACAGAGAATTAGCCTGCGTCATACTTACTGCCATCTGTGTCAAATAATTCACTGGCAAGAGACAGAAACCCATAGAATGTCATTATATCCTGCTAATTTAAATAAATTCAGCTGATAATATTAGACATGGTGGTAATCAAGATACATTTTGTGGAACTGGCACAGTTTCCTTGATCAATGTATTCCATCAATTTGTCACTATGTGAACTTGGAAACTTAAGACAGAATAGTAGTTGCAGTTATTCTCTTCTGTAGGATTCATGGTATTTTTCATCCCCAAAATTAAGAGAAATGTCTCATATTTACTTTTTCAGAAATGGATGTTCATGCATAGTTTAGGCTACTTTCACACTTGCGTTTCTATTTTCAGCTATTCAGATCCGTCATAAGATCTCAATACCGGAGAAAAACACTTCCTTTTTTGTCCCCATTCATAGTCAATGGGGACAAAACGTAACTGAACAGAAAGAAGTGCACCAGAATGCATTCTGTTCCGTTTGGTTGTGTTCCCATACCGGGGAGCAAACCGCAGCTTCCTTCCATCACACACACCGTTCCGTCACAAACACCGTTTAACTCTGACACAATCTGACATAATAGAAAACGGATCCGTCCCCCATTAACTTTCAATGGAGTTCATGATGGATCCATCTTTGGTATGTTAAAGATAATACAACCGGATCCGTTCATAACAGATGCAGATGGTTGTATTATCAGTAACGGGAGCATTTTTGCTGAGCCCTGCCCGATCCAGCAAAAACGCTAGTGTGAAAGTAGCCTTAGATGAGTTTTCAGTGCAAATTCCACACTAAAAAACCAGCAGCATAGTACAATGCAAAGGCAGCTAATGAAGTTTTACAAAACACATATAATACTTTATATCTCCTCTGTTATATCAGTGGCCTGTGCACGCCATCACTCTACTCTCCCTGTTAGGAACAGACATTGCTCCACTTACCCTCCTTCTCCTGGTCCAGCAGCCCAGACTTGCAGGTATTCCTCTGCTCCTTTGTGGCGAGCCTGGCTGCCAGAGTTGTCTGTTTCTTCTGTCTGGCATGCCACGGACCCCTCTTTACCGGCAAGGCCCCACCTCTATGCCACATGGGCCTACATCCCCTACTGGAGCTCCTTCTGGTCCTTATAGGGCCAGAGTGTGCACCCTAATTCATACCAGCATATGGTTGGTCACCTTTGGGTACTTGAAGGGGTTGTCTCACTTCAGTAAATAACACTTATCATGTAGATAAAGTTAATTCAAGGCACTTACAAATGTATTGTGATGTCCATATTGCCTCCTTTGCTGGCTTGATTCAAAATCATTTTCCATCACATTATACATAGCTCGTTTCCAGGGCTTACGATTCCCCTGTAATCCAGCAGCAGTGGTCGTGCTTGCACGCTACAGGAAAAAGTGCCAGAAGGGGAAAAGTGCCAAGTGACTGTTGCAAGGCAAACATGGTGCCCATACAAAACTCATTTAACCTCTTAGGGACACAGGGCATACCTATACATCCTGTGTATTTCCGTTCACCGCTGTGCAGTGTGTCGTGATCGGAACAAGGTACCTGCAGAAATAATTTAGCAGGTACCTTGTTACAATGCCGAGGGAGGTACTGTGATCCCCCTGTATTGGCGATCGCTGCAAACTGCAGGTTAATTCAGACCTACGGTTTGCAGAGCTTTCTGAAGTTTCTGATCCCCGCTTTATTCTCAAAGAGGGCTGCAGGGGGGGGGGGGGAATAAAAACGAATGCAGAGGTTTCGGGCGGCGCTAGAAGTGCGGGGGGTGGTGCGGTGGTCGGGACCACGATTCCCCTGCCCACCTCCTCTCTAAAATTCAGGATGGCCGAGCAGTATAGCAGAGTGTCAGCACAATGCTGACACTCTGCTATTAACGGCTGACATCTGTGCTGTGATGTCAGCCATTTAACCCCTTCCATGCCACGGTCCGTAAGGACAGCTGTATGGAAGGGGTTAACAGGGAGGGAGCTCTCTACCTCCCCCATCGGGGGCTGCTGTGCCTTTGCAGCCCCCGATTCTTGACAGGATCACAGAGAGAGGGGGCCCCCCTCCCTCCCCATCACCCGCTGCTCTGTCCTGGCAGTGGGTGGTGGTTACCATGGCAACATGACGCTTTCACAGGCGTCCTGCTTGCCATGGTAATGGCAAGTCTAATCTGACTTCTGTTAAAGGCAGAAGTCTGATCAGACTTTGTAAAGTAAAAAAATACAGTACAGTACACTATATAGTGTATTGTACTGTATTATATAGACATCAGACCCACTGGATCTTCAAGAACCAAGTGGGTCTGAGTCAAAAAAATGTAAAAAAAAAAAGTGAAAAAAAGTAAAAATAAAAACACACATTTATCACTGAATAAGAAAAAATAAATAAATACACCATACATATTAGGTATCACCGCGTCTTTAAAAACCGGCCCTATAAAAATATCACATGACCTAACCCCTCAGGTGAACACACCAGAAAAAAAAAAACATGATGTAAAAAAAAATTTTTTGTCACCTTGCATCACAAAAAGTGTAATACCAAGCGATCAAAAAGGCGTATGCCTCCAATAAAACCGCCATCTCATCCCGCAAAATATGAGCCCCTACATAGCACAATTGCCCAAAAAAATAAAAAAAATATGGCTCTCAGACTATGGAGACACTAAAACATGAATTTTTTTTCCAAAATGCTGTTATTGTGTTAAAGTAAAATAAATAAAAAAAAGTATACATATTAGGTACCACCACATCCATAAAAACCTGCTCTATAAAAATATCACATGATCTAACCCCTCATGTAAATACCGTAAAAAAAAAAATCATAAAAACTGTGTAAAAAATACATTTTTGTCACCTCACATCACAAAAAGTGTAATAGCTAGAGATCAAAAAGTTATATGCCTCCCAAAATAGTGCCAATCAAACCGTAATCTTATCCCACAAAAAATGATAACCTACATAGGACAATCACCCCAAAAATTTAAAAATATGGCTCTCAGACTATGGAGACATTAAAACATGATTTTTTTTGTTTCAAAAATATTATTGTATAAAACTTAAATAAATAAATAAAAAGTATACATATTAGGTATCACCACATCTGTAACAACCTGCTGTATAAAAATAACACATGACCTAACCCCTCAGATGAACACACCAACAAAAAAAATTATATAAATACAGTGTCAAAAGCCATTTTTGTCACCTTACATCACAAAAAGTGTAATAGCAAGCAACCAAAATGACATATGCACCCCAAGATAGTGCCAATCAAACTGACATCTCATCCCGCAAAAAATGAGCCCCTACATAAGACAGTAGCCCCCCCTCCCCCCAAAAAAATATATGGCTTTCAGAATGTGGAGACACTAAAAAATCATTTTTTTCCAAAAATACTTTATTATGTAGAACTGAAACAAAACCCCCCAAAAAGTAGTCATATTTGGTATTGCTGCATCAGTAAAAACTTGATCTATAAAAATAGCACACGATCTAACCTGTCAGATCAACGATGTAAATAACAAAAAATAAAAACTGTACTAAAACAGCAATTTTTTTGCACATTTCCATTTTAATCCATTTTTCCAGTAACAAAGGAAGGGTTAAACGCCAAACAAAACTCAATATTTATTGCCCTGATTATGTAGTTTGCAGAAACACCCCATATGTGGTCATAAACTGCTGTATGGCCAAACAGCAGGGCACAGAAGGAAGGGAACGCCATATGGTTTTTGGAAGGCAGATATGGATGGACTGGTTTTTTGACTCCATGTCCCATTTAAAGCTCCCCTGATGCACCCCTAGAGTACAAACTCCAAAAAAGTGACTCCATCTAAGAAAGTACACCTCTCAAGGTATTCAAAAATGATTTTACAAACTTTGTTAACCCTTTAGGTGTTCCACAAGAGTAATTGGCAAATGGAGATGTAATTTCAGAATTTCTATTTTTTGTTACCTTTCCTTAAAAAAGGGTAATATAGAGCAACCAAAAATCATATTTATCCTAAAATAGTACCAACAAAACTGCCACCTTATCCCGTAGTTTCCAAAATGGGGTCAGTTTTTTGGAGTTTCTACTGTAGGGGTGCATCAGGTGGGCTTCAAATGGGACATGGTGTCTAAAAACCAGTCCAGTAAAATCTGCCTTCCAAAAACCATATGGCATTCCCTTCCTTCTGTGCCCTGCCGTTTGGCCTAACAGCAGTTTACGAGCACAGATGGGGTGTTTCTATAAACTAAAGAATCAGGGAAATACATATTGAGTTTTGTTTGGCTTTTAACCCTTGCTTTGTTACTTGAAAAAATGTATTAAAATTGAAAATTTGGCCAAAAAAATTTGACATTCTGAAATTTTATCTCCATTTGCCATTAACTCTTGTGGAACACCTAAAAATTTAACGACATTTGTAAGATCAGTTTTAAAAACCTTGAGGGGTGTAGGTTCTAGAATGGGGTGATTTTTGGGTGGTTTTTATTATGTAAGCCTCACAAAGTGACTTCAGCCCTGAACTGGTCCTTAAAAAGTGGGTTTTTGAAAATTTCTGAAAAATTTCAAGATTTGGTTCTAAACTTCTAAGCCTTGTAACGTCCCCCAAAAATAAAATGGCATTCCCTAAATGATTCATACATAAAGTAGACATATGGGAGAATGTAAATTAATAACTATTTTTGGAGGTATTACTATGTATTATAGAAGTAGAGAATTAAAACTTGGAAATTTGCTAATTTTTTAATTTGTTTTGTAAATTTGGTATTTTTTATAAATAAAAATGAACTTTTTTTAACTCAATTTTACCACTGCCATGAAGTACAATATGTGGAGAAAAAACTGTCTCAGAATGGCCTGGATAAGTAAAAGCGTTTTAAAGTTATCACCACATAAAGTGACACATGTCAGATTTGCAAAAAATGTCCTGGTCCTTAAGGTGAAATATGGCCATGTCCTTAAGGGGTTAAAGCTCTTTAATGTCAAGCCAGCCACCGTCCCCCGAAGAGTGCCGTCTGTCAGCCTGTCCCTGACTATAGTTTATGCCCTGATCCCTAGGTTCTCTGCATTGGTGATTCTGAGGCTTAATAGGCGTAATATCCAGTATGCCTTATGCATCAATTGCCCTTGGAGGTGTATTAAAGGGGTTGGCAAAAAGAACTATATGTATAAGCTATCCACAATATTGGTGATAAATGTTTGATTACTGGAAGTCTGACTGCTTAGACCCAATTTTTCTAGACTGAGGGCAGCTCTATAGAGGATAAATGGGAGCACTTTAAATCTATTTTGGGCTATTATGCTGCCACGTTTATTCCTACAGGTAACAAGTATAAACAGCTAAAATCAAAGCCCATCTGACTTATAGCTACTGTAAAAAGGATAATAAATAAAAAAAGCATTTAAAAAATACAAGTCCAAGGGGTCAGCTGTATCCTTTAGATATTTACAAAGGGCTTAATAAAATATTGTCCAAGCTAAGTTGAACAAGGCTACTTTCACACTTGCACTTTCCCTTTCCACTGTTGAGATCCGTCATAGGATCTCAATAGCGGGGGAAAACGCTTCCATTGACAATGAATGGGGACAAAACTGAACTGAACGAAACGGAGTGCACCAGAATGCATTCCATTCTGTTTGGTTGCGTCCCCATCGCAGACAGAATAACGCTGCAAGAAGTCATGACACACAATGTAAGTCATTGGGGACGGTTCTGTTTTCTCTGACACAATAGAAAATGGATCTGTCCCCCATTGACTTTCAATAGTGTTCATGACAGATCTGTCTTGGCTATGTTTAAGATAATTCAACATGATCCATTCATAACGGATGCAGACGGTTGTATTATCAGTAATGGAAGCGTTTTTTGCTGATCCATGACGGCACTTAGCTAATTCGCGAATATTTCGAATCTAGCACTATAAATTCGCTATTTCGAATATTATATTTTTTTTTTTAGTTATATTTTTTTCTTTCCCACTTCCCAAAAGTAGTTCTTACCTGTCCTGAGGATTCCTGGCTTCCTAGCTGCTACAGTCAGTGCCCGTTACCGCTTCTGCCGACTTCCGTGCTCATGGAGCTTCCCCATCACCATGGGAACGTCTCCATACTAAAATGTACTGTCGGATTTGAGAATTACGTTGAAATCGCAATTGAATTAATTCAAGTTATATTAATCGCATTGCGATTACAACTTAGCAGTGCACTGCTATCTTATATATTAGGCTAGAATTAACGAATATGGAATATAGTAGCAGTGCTAAGTAGAAATCGCAATGCGATTACTCCAAGTTATATTAATCGCATTGCGATTTCAAGTTAGCACTTCTATATTCCATATTCGTTAACTTCGTTAATTCTAGCAAGCTGACCCATTATAAACCCAGCTCTAAGTTGAAATCGCAATGCGATTAATATAACTTGAATTAATCGCATTCCGATTTCAACAGACATGGTTTACTATGGTCGCTAAAACGAAGATGGAGAATACTTCGTTATCTTCGTTTTGAGGAATATGACGAATACATTCATCATATTCGCTAATTCTACCAAGCCAACCATAGTAAACCAGGTCTAAGTAGAAATCGCAATGCGATTAATTCAAGTTATATTAATCGCATTTAGATTTCAACGTAATTCTCAAATCCGACAGTACATTTTAGTATGGAGACATTCCCATGTATGGTTGGCTTGGTAGAATTAGCGAATATGACGAATGTATTCGTCATATTCCTCAAAACGAAGATAACAAAGTATTCTCCATCTTCGTTTTAGCTACCTATTCATCAAATTCGCTAATTCTAGCAATCAAATAGGAAGGTTGACTATAGAGACAGCTGTGTTTAATTCGCTATGCGATTATATTATTATTATTTTTTTAATAAATAGAATAATTATAATAATTATCAAGAATTATAATTATTCTATTGATTTTTTAAAAAAAGCAAAGTAATATAATCGCATAGCGAATTAAACACAGATGTCTCTATAGTCAACCTTCCTATTTGATTGCAAGAATTAGCGAAGTTGACAAATACAGTTGTGTTCAAAATTATTCAACCCCCACTGAAATTGAGTGTTTTGGCCAGTTTGACATTGATTTTCATTTCAGTCATCTTGTTTACAATTAAATCAAAGAGGCACTTGTAAGTCAGACACATATAACATAACATTTATAATGAAATAACCACAAATGTCTTTTCTGTGCTCACATCATTATCAGTTTTATTCAACCCCCAAGTGACATTCAATCTTAGTACTTAGTACAACATCCTTTTCCAGTTATAACAGCTTTTAAACATGAAGCATAGCTTGACACAAGTGTCTTGCAGCGATCTACGGGTATCTTCGCCCTTTCTTCATGGGAAAAAGCCTCTAGTTCAGTCACATTCTTAGGCTTGCGCGCTCCAACTGCTTTCTTTAAGTCCCACCAGAGGTTCTCAATCGGATTTAAGTCTGGTGACTGCGATGGCCACTTCAAAATCTTCCAGCCTTTAATCTGCAACCATGCTGTAGTGGACTTGGAGGTATGCTTGGAATCATTGTCCTGTTGAAAGGTCCAACGTCTCCCAAGCCTCAGGTTTGTGACGGACTGCATCACATTTTCATCCAATATCTCCTGGTACTGAAGAGAATTCATGGTACCTTGCACATGCTGAAGCTTTCCTGTACCTGTAGAAACAAAACAGCCCCAAAGCATGATTGACCCCCCGCTATGCTTCACAGTAGGCAAGGTGTTCTTTTCTTCATAGGCCTTGTTCTTCATCCTCCAAACATAGCGTTGATCCACAGTTCTAATTTTGTTTCATCAGTCCACAGAACACTATCCCAAAGCTTTTGTGGTTTGTCCACATGACTTTTGGCATACTGCAGTTGACTCTTCTTATTCTTTGGAGACAGCAAGGGGGTGCGCCTGGGAGTTCTGGCATGGAGGCCTTCATTACACAGTGTGCACCTTATTGTCTGAGCTGAAACTTCAGTACCCGCATCTGACAAATCTTTTTTCAGTTCCTCAGCAGTCACATGGGGACTTTTCTCCACTTTGCGCTTCAGGTGGCACACAGCAGTCGAAGTCAGCATCTTCTTTCTGCCACGACCAGGTAGCGTTTCAACAGTGCCCTTTGCCTTAAATTTGCGAATGATGCTTCCTATGGTGTCTCTTGGTATGTTTAACATCTTTGCAATCTTCTTATAGCCATTGCCCTTCCTGTGAAGAGAAATCACCTCTTCTCGTGTCTTCCTGGACCATTCTCTTGACTTCACCATATTTGTAAACACACCAGTAAATGTCTAGAAGGAGCTGAGTATCACAGTCATTTTAAATCTGCCTAATTGGTGCTTAATATGCTTGATTGCTGCTCCTTGACATCCACAGATGTTTTTAATACCTGATCGAAAACACTTGAATGAATCTCTGTTCTTAAGAGTGGTAGCCTTTAAGGGATTGAATAATTGTGTCAATGAAGAAATCACAAAAAAAACATTTAATACTGTATTACAAAAACAATTGATGTCATTTTAGTTGCATTTGGTTCTTTAAAAAGTTCTTGTAAGATTTCATTCTGAGCACAATTACAAATGTACGCTAAATTTCCTAAAAGCCTTTACAGCATTGGGGGTTGAATAATTTTGAACACAACTGTAGGTAGCTAAAATGAAGATGGAGAATACTTTGTTATCTTCGTTTTGAGAAATATGACAAATACATTTGTCATATTCGTCATCTTCGCTATAATTCTAGATATCAAAGCAATAGGAAAGTAGCCTTAAGTTAAAATTGCAATACGCGATTATTTAAATCGCATATTAATCGCGATAACTAGAATAATGACGAATATTCGATTTCGACGAATATGAAACGAATATTCTATCGAATATTCGCGAATTTGGTCGACATCGAGTATGCCACCTGCCGCTCATCACTAGTGTGAAAGTAGCCTAAATGTAAACAAGGCTCCAAATGGATTACACTCAAGAGTTCTTAAAAAACTCAAGTCAGTTATTTCTGTGTACCAGCATTATATTTTTAGATTCTGTAGGGACTGGTACAGTGCCAAGGGACTGGCGCAAGGTAAACATGGTGCCCATACAAAACTCATTTAAAGCTCTTTAATGTCAAGCCAGCAGTTAGTAATAAACTGACTTTTTTTTAAAATTTTGTTTTTAACTTTTTGTTGGAAAATACCTTTAGTTGTGTATATACAGACACCTCTTGGGGTCATATGATCCTCTTTTTCCATTTTTCCTGTCTTCTGAGCTGAAAAATGTCTGGTGTCATTTTGAGGAAGTTACCTGAATCGACTTGCCAAACATTAGGCTTTGACCCAATTTTTGTTTTAATTTTACATGTTACATGTTGACTGTCAAATGTATGAAATTCTTCAATGTTATTTGAAGAAAACAGCCAATCGGTATTCTGGAATACACGTGACCTGAGGATTAAATAGCTGTAGTACTTTAGAAAAATCAATCAATACTTTTATGTTCATGTTTTACTGTAGTTGAATGTAATTTTATTTTATATAAATCCTAGCGTATATATACCCAGCTATGCCAGGGTGTACATCTATCTACAGTATATAAATATTTTTAATGCTAACCTACAAATATTCATTGTTGTCTTTGTCCAATTAGATATGTAAATCTAAGAAAACAGCCACTATTTTAAATAATTTATGTTTTTGTTTCAAACCTTTAAAAAGGTTCCCATACAAATTAGTGTATTGCTGACTAACAGAGGGGAGTTCCCAACAGATAATATTAGGGTAGAGAAAGATCAGGGGAAATTAATATTTTCAACTGATCCTTTTGTTCTCCCAGGAGATAAGCCTCTGCCAGAAGTCTCTGCCAGTGGCTTTCTCCTCTCCCCCCATTAAATACATATACTGTGCATGTTTGGCTGAGCTGAATGCAGGGGCATAGCTAAAGGCTCATTGGCCCTGGTCCCTTCTGGAAAGCACAAAGCCTTTCTGCTGCCTGTCCTGAGGCAAAAATTGAACCGGCAACCCCCCATGCCAAATTCTTGACCTAACCCCTTCCCTCCAGCCACAGGTGTAACTTGACCAGCCTGCACTTTCTATAATACTGGGGCCTTCTTATGCGGCACAAGGGTCTTTGGGCTCACTCAGGCTCCTGGGCCCGGTAGTAAATGCTACCTCTGCACCCCATATAGCTACGCCCCTGGGTGAATATGTATGTTTATGGGGGAGCTGGAAGGGTTTCAGGAGAGATAGCTAATTGTCCAGCCAAGAGCTATTAAATGTGTGTGGTCGCCCTAATACTTTGGTCATGCCTGCAAACTTTGTGAAACCTGCCACAGCCCCAGGTCCCCATTCATTGAGAAAACATCTCTGTACTTGTTTTGGGAGTGCCCCTTCGCATAAAGTCTGTTGGATCTTACATCTCAACTGCATATCAGTCTTTCTTTCATCTCCCTGCATGTGCTGTCTGAAAGACAAAGGGGGATATGAGAGGCAGGGAGAAACAGTGCCTCAGCAGTACAGTTACTTTAGTGTTTTTTTTTTAATGCACGCTGCATCTAAAACACATTACTTTGTTAGAAACTTCCAGAACCCTATCAACCGGTTCATGAAGACTATATGTACAAAGTTTGGTTGACATCCTCAAGGACTGTAGGAGCCTTTGAAAATAAACAAACAAACACATTTTTACTTTTATATACCGCATATATATATATATATATATATATATAATATATATATATTTATATATAGATTATTAGATTAACTTTTAATATTTTACTTTGAAATGTTTTGAATGGACAGAAGAAAATGAATACTGTACAGAGACACCAGCACGTTGCAAAAGGCTTAAACAGAAATTAGCAGAAGACAATTAGCTAAATGCTGGGTTTGATGGACAGATTTTTTTTTTTTGTTACCAAAACCAGATGTAGATTTGTACATGGAGATACTGTACTTATAAAATAATGCATCAAGAACTGCTCTGTATGAACTGAGTCTATGAGAGTATTTATTATTGTCTACCAAAGATACTATTCATGACCTATCCTAAGGATACGATTTCAATATCAGATCGGCAGGGGTTCGATTCCCGGCACCCCCGACGATACCCGGCTTCTGCCCGTGCTCACAGCGCTGCTGAAGCCGCATTGATAAAATGTGTACGGACAACTGAGTTTTAAGCGCACAGTTAATGGTGCGCTTTAGGTAGGAAAAAGTGTCATAAAAATAGAAAATTGATTAATAAAGTATATTAGAAATAGTTTTATTAGGGCATTAGGGACAACATATGAAAAGTTCATATAAAGGTTTAGTTACTCCTCAACTTTTTATTCTGGGAAAAGCCCTTTAAAGAGAGACCATCTATGTAAAACTGCCCCCCCCCCCAATCCCCAAACTACTGCTTAACAAGTGGTATGTGCAGTGAAGCGAAGATAGGGCCAGCCACCTTGAATGACAATCAATGACTTTGTTAGCACCTCACTAACTCATAGAGGACAATAGGTAGGACTTCATAAATGCATTGGCCTGATGCCATGACTAAGTGCATCCGTGAGTCACGTGGTGTGCACTCACTCCCTACTGGGCAAAAGCACCACTTGAAGGGGTTGTCTCACTTCAGCAAATTACACTTATCATGTAGAGAAAGTTAATACAAGGCTCTTACTAATGTATTGTGATTGTCCATATTGCTTCGTTTGCTGTCTGGGTTCATTTTTCCATCAGAAAAATGAAACATGCCAGCAAAGAAAGTAATATGGACAATCACAATACATTAGTAAGTGTCTTGTATTAATTGTGCATGATAAAAGTCACAGGCTAGGGATCACTTGCAGAAGCTGCAAGGTGCAAGTGGCAGCCACAGTGATGGCTGTAGTGAGGTGAAATTGCAGCAGTGAGGTGTAGTGACCTGAAGAGATCGAAGTATCCATTGAAAGCCCTCTCCTTTTAGGAAGCTGAAGTAGGAGCAGGATTATTTGATGCCAGGCAGAATAGGAACAAAAACCCTGGTCCATGCATTATCTCTGGGAACACTTAATTTGGAGGGAGGATCGACTATGGAGTGTACAGAAGATAAATTGGGAGGGCTTCAAGTGAGTGGAGATCCAGAGTTTGGCAACTGGGGGACAGGAAGGTCTAACATCACCCCAGTGTTAGGAATTTCCCCTATCAATAGTTTAAATGGAATCTGTCACCAGTGACTTCCTTATCCAACTGTTTGCATAGACCCATAGCCATAGTTCACCTGATTAAAATGCTGTTTTTCTTTTGTTGATCCCAGGCTCCATTCCCGAGTTCTGATTATTTATCTAAATATGCAAAGTAGGCCTTTGGTGCAATGAGGTCCTCATTGTTTCTCTTGTTGCACCCAGGCTCTACTCATTTCTGTGGGTAGCCCCTTCCTTGCTGCTTTGCCACTGTCCGGTCCCTGTCAATCAATGGAGCGAGTGAGGGGATGGTCACAGAAAGGAGCAGGGCTTGAGTGCAACAAGAGCAATGGTGACACTCTTATTACACCAAACACCTAATTTCCATATTAGGAAAAAGTATCAGAACTTAGGAACGGAGTCTTAAATCAACGAAAGAAATGGATAGAGAGGTCGCTGGTGACAAATTCCCTTTAAGGACTGTGCCTCTGAGTGAGAACCATCAAGTTTGTAGAGACTGGAACCGCCATGATGTATATGCCCTTATGTAAGAGACTTGAGTTAATTTTAATGCAACATTGCAAGTGAATGTGATATGCCCTCCTGTGGAGTTATTACATGTATAAATATTTACAGTAAAAAATGTTTTATGTGCTGCAAAGAATTCACATACATTCACATTTTAGCTATCCAGACATAGAATTCTTTCCAGGGTGACAGATTCCCTTTTAATAAGGTCCTAATCGTCATTACAGGACCGGGTCTTGTATTTCTAGAGCCTGTTGCTGTGTGAATTAGTGCTTTAAAAAGCTTTATGCTTTCCAATCAGGTGCAAAGCTTAAGTATACTTTAATCCCCATATTTTATGTTTTTACTACCAGCCTACCCGGAGCCATAACTTTTTTATTTTTCTGTGCACCTATCCTTATGATGTCTTATTTTTTGTGAAACAATGTGTCCTTTCTAATGCACTATTTAATATTGCATATGATGTAGTGGAAAGCTTAAAAAAATTCTAAATGGGGGGAAAAAACATAATTCCGCCATAGTTTTATGGGTTTTTATTTTTATATTATTCCCTATGCTGTAACATTGACCTGTTAACTTCATTCTCGAGGTCAGTACAATTACAGTGATGACTATAATTTTTAGAAATTTTCTTTAGTTTTAATACTTAAAAAAATATAAAAATAAACAAGGAGCTGTGTGAGGGCTCATTTTTTTCTTTGAAAGGAATCTGTAGCTTTTATTCAGGCCATTTTGGAGTATGTATGACTTTTTAATCAAACTTTTTATTCAATTTTATTTTGGAAGTGAAGTGACCAAAAAGTGGCAAGTCATCCATTTCGATTTCTTTTTTCTGTTGCGCTGTTCATCGTATGGGATAAATATTTTTATATTTTAATAGTATATGCATTTTGGGAGGTGGCGATGTTAATGAATAATGATGTTAATTTTTTATTATGATGAATTAAAAACTCCTAAAATTATATGTCGAATGTAGAATATTGTTTTTATTAGACATGCAACTGTCGACAGCCGCATGTCTAATAAAAAACAATAATCAGCATTCGAGATAGTACAACAAGGAAGCAGAGTACTAAGCACCTATAGCGTTTATTTTTTATTATTTATTTTTATTTTTAAGATCAGAAAAGGGGGTGATAATTTTTATATTTTTATTTTTTTATATATTTTTTTAAAAATGTTCACTGTTCTTTACATTTTTTATGTACCCCTAAGGAACATTAACATGTGATCAGCTGATTTAACATTGCATCTCATGGGAGATTCACCATGTTCCTAAGGCGCCCTGCCACAGGAACTTGGCTATAGTAGGCTTTATAGGCCCCAGACGGCCCAATGCTGCCGTAGCAACCCAACCGATACCTCAATCTCTGCACAGGGGAGCCATTGGGTCCCTGAGAGCACTGTGCTCCCACAAAAGACCTCTCAGAGGCTGTGGTCACAATTAACCACAGTATCTGAGGCTTTAAATGTCCATGATCGGCATTATCGCTGATTATGGACAATTCCTCCTGGCGTCTGTTGTATAAAACTTAGTAAACACCATAAAGGTAATATCACTGTCAATGTATTATCATTGGATAACTGATAACTGTTAACTCTTTAATGAGGAATCACAAATTACTCATTCATTTTCATATACTATACATGTCCATGTTACAGCTCTGCACATATTACAGCTCTGGAGGCATACTGTAGCATGTCTTTTTTCCCTGTCAGATACAGAATGCCCTATTAGACATTATATTAAGGAGGTATTCTCCCTTTCAACCATATATCTCTACCACACATTTCTATACAAAAGCACTATATTGTGGCCCATTAAGTGTCTCTATAGTATGGAGCACAATGACATTATCTATCACCCTATGGCTATGTGAACACAGCTGTACCACATGCCTAAGGCATAGTAGTTAAACTCTCCATAAAAGTCTGAAGGGTGCATTTGATTTATATGTTTTTTTTGTTAAGTTTATGTATACTAGGTTGGCATATATATTACTGGAAATTCTCCCGTCATATCTATCTATTGTACAGTACATTTAGATATGCTTATGAATACAACTGTATGCAAAAAACGTATATCATTGAACATCAGTGTCCTATGTATGGAATTGTGTGTAGACATGTATACTGCAGCATGTTTCTAATGGTCCTGCCAAATGTAATCCAGATGATGAGACGTACCCTCAGATACTGTATTGGACAATAGGTTATCCATGTAGAAATAGGGGAACTTCAAAAACTCAAATTAAACCTTTCGACTACTAAATCAATTGTCTAAATAATTCTGAAAATGTCTACAGCCAGTACGATGAATAGTAAATGGAACTCTAGCTGACTGCATATAATTGACCCTTTATCGTAATTAGGTTGGTAATGGTGTCTACTGGTTGGTAGACCAAAACTTTGCTTAAACAATGAGGGTCTTGTTACCTATTGATCTAGCGAAAGAAATTTATGAGACCAGAATCCATTGACTCCATCATGCCGCTGGCCAAACAAATCAATATTAATTGTAATAATGGAGAGGATTGAATAAAACTAGTTACTAGCAGATCAATGCGTCTCAGCAAAGATAAGTGCCACTGTTTATTCATGTCATCCCAGAATAACCCTGACTTATGAATGTTTCTTTGTTCTTCACTTCTAAAGACTGCATTCATAAGGGAGAATGATGTTCAGGAGAGTCAAGGAACATGGAGAAAGTACTTGTGCATTCTATGATTTGCTTTAAAGTCTTCTGAGATCTTGTTTTCATTTGCCTTATGTAGTGGATACTTTAATCCTTTTTGTGCTAATGGTACATTAGTACCAATTAGAGTAGTTTACTTAACCGTCATGTAAAATTTACTTCTACAGTGGCTCATGGATTTCTATTTCACGTAGTGGTTTCAAAGTGCATCTTTCGTCAATTCAAAAGTTCAGCTAAATGCAATGTTATATAATATATGTGATGTGTCAAAGGGAATGTGTCACCTACTTTTTTTCTACTAGATAACCTCTTAAGAAAACAGGACGTATGGGTACGTCCTAATGTCCGAGTTCTTAAGGACACAGGACGTACCCATACATCCTAAATTAAATTGCGTCTAGAAAAAAAAATTGGGCTAGAAACATGGTACCTGCTGCGATCGTGCAGCAAGAACCATGTTCAAATGCCTAGGTGGGTCCTGTGACCCCCCATATCAGTGATCGATGCAAACCGCAGGTCATTTCAGACCTGCGGTTTGCAGCGCTTTGTGCGATCTCTGAGTCTGTGACCGCAGGGATCAGAGACTAAATGCCCCCAAAGTGTTAAATTTTTGCCGCCCCCTGCAGCCTCCAATCATATTGTGGCTGCTGGGGTGCAGGGGGGGTGGTTGCGGGTGGCGGAAGGCGGTGTGGGAGACGGGTGGTGGGGCGGGTGGGATCGCAATAGCTCTGTAACATCGTTGGCGGTATAGCACATTGCTGACACTCTGATAGAAACGGCTGGCATCTGTGCTTGTTCAGATGCCAGCCATTTAACCCCTTCCATACCGCGGTCCGTACGGACCGCGGTATGGAAGGGTTAACAGGGAGAGAGCCCCCTCCCTCTCCCATCGGGGGGCTGCTATGCCTTTGCAGCCCTCCGACAGGATGGGATCGCAGAGGGAGGGAGCCCTCCTCCCTCCCTATCACCCGCTGCTCAGTTCTGGCAGTGGGTGATGGTTACCATGGCAGCAGGACGCTTTCAGAAGCGTCCTGCTCTCCATGGTGCTGAAACTCTGAATAGACTTCTGCTAAAGGCAAAAGTCTATTCAGACTTTGTAAAGTAAAAAAATACAGTAAAGTACACTATATAGTGTACTTTACTGTATTATATAGACACCAGATCATCTGGATCTTGAAGAACCAAGTGGGTCTGGGTAAAAAAAATGTAAAAAAGTGAAAAAAAGTAAAAAAAAAAATAAAAAACGCATATCACTGAATAAAAATTAAAAAAATAAAATACACTACACATATTAGGTATCTCCGCATCCGTCAGTTGAACACCATAAAAAAAACGGTGTAAAAAAAGCCATTTTTGTCACCTTACATCACAAAAAGTTTAATACCAAGCGATCTAAAATAGTATCAATCAAACCGCCATCTCATTCCGCAAGAAATGAGCCCCTACATAGGACAATCACCCCAAAAAACAAAAAAATATGTCTCTCAGACTATGCAGACATTAAAACATGATTTTTTTTTCTAAAATGCTGTTATTGTGTTAAAGTAAAATACATAAAAAATAGTTTACATATTAGGTATTGCCGCATCCATAAAAACATGCTCTAACCCCTCAGGTAAATACCGTAATTTTTTTAAAATAAAGACAGTGTAAAAAAAAAAAATTGTCACCTCACATCGCAAAAAGTGTAATAGCAAGCGATTAAAAATTTATATAAACCCCAAAATAGTTCCAATCATCCCACTAGGACAATAGCCCAAAAAAAAAAATATGTCTCTCAGACTTGGAGACATTAAAACATGATTTTTTTTTTTTGTTTCAAAAATGATATTATTGTGTAAAACTTAAATAAACAAATAAAAAGTATACATATTAGGCATCTCCGCGTCCGTAAAAACCTGCTCTATAAAAATAACACATGAACTAACCCCTCAGGTGAACACAGAAAAAAGAAATAATATAAATACGGTGTCAAAAGCCATTTTTGTCACCTTACATCACAAAAAGTGTAATAGCAAGCGACCAAAATGTCATTTGCACTCCAATATAGTGCCAATCAAACCGCCATCTCATCCCGCAAAAAATTAGCCCCTACATAAGACTGTCATCCAAAAAATAAAAAAATAAATATGGCTTTCAGAATGTGGAGACACTAAAAAATCTTTTTTTTTCATAAATGCTTTATTTTGTAAAACTGAAACAAAACCCCCCAAAAAGTAGTCATATTTGGTATTTTCGCATCCGTAACAACCTGCTCTATAGAAATAGCACATGATGATTTAAATTTTCCATTTTAATTCATTTTTCCAGTAACAAAGCAAGGGTTAACAGCCAAACAAAACTCAATATTTATTGCCCTGATTCTGTAGTTTGCAGAAACACCCCATATGTGGTTGTAACTACTGTACGGGCACACGGAAGGGCGTAGAAGGAAGGGAGCGCCATATGGTTTTTTGAAGGCGTATTTTGCTGGTCTGGTTTTTTGACACCATGTCCCATTTGAAGCCCCCCTGATGCACCCCTAGAGTAGAAACTCCAAAAAAGTGACCCCATCTAAGAAAGTAAACCCCTCAAGGTATTCAAAACTGATTTTACAAACTTTGTTAACCCATTGGGTGCTCCACAAGAGTTATTGGCAAATGGAGGGGAAATTTCTGAATTTCTATTTTGTTACCTTGCCTCAAAAAAAGTGTAATATAGAGCAACCAAAAATCATATTTAACCTAAAATAATACAAACAAAACTGCCACCTTATCCCGTAGTTTCCAAAATGGGGTCAGTTTTTTGGAGTTTCTACTGTAGGGGTGCATCAGGGGGGCTTCAAATTGGACATGGTGTCTAAAAACCAGTCCAGTAAAATCTGCCTTCCAAAAACCATATGGCGTTCCTTTCCTTCTGAGCCCTGCCGTTTGGCCATACAGTAGTTTACGACCACATATGGGGTGTTTCTGCAAACTACAAAATCAGGGCAATAAATATTGAGTTTTGTTTGGCTGTTAACCCTTGTTTTGCTACTGGAAAAAATGGATAAAAATTGAACATTTGCCAAAAGATCGAAAATCTGAAATTTTATCTCTATTTACCATTAACTCTTGTGGAACACCTAAAGGGTTAACAAAGTTTGTAAAATCAGTTTTGAATACCTTGAGGGGTGTAGTTTCTATAATGGGGTTATTTTTGGGTGGTTTATATTATGTAAGCCTCACAAACTGATTTCAGACCTTAACTGGTCCCTAAAAAGTGGGTTTTTGAAAATTTCTGAAAATTTTCAAGATTTGCTTCTAAAATTCTAAGCCTTGTAACATCCCCAAAAAATAAAATGGCAGTCCCAAAATGATCCATACATGAAGTAGACATATGGGGAATGTAAATTAACAACTTTTTTTGGCGGTATTACTATGTATTATGGAAATAGAGAAATTTTAACTTGGAAAATTGCAAATGTTTCAAAATTTTTGGTAAATTGGGTATTTTTTTTATAAATAAAAATACATTTTTTGACTCAATTTTACCAGTTTCATGAAGTACAATATGTGACGAAAAAACATACTCAGAATGGCCAGGATAAGTAAAAGCGTTTTAAACTTATCACCACATAAAGTGACACTGGTCAGATTTTCAAAAAATGACCTGGTCCTTAAGGTGAAATAAGGCTGTGTCCTAAGGGTTATGCCATGATTGATATAAATAATGAAATTCTTAATCATATAGTACATAGCAATCTCTTTCTAACAAAGCTAGAACCAGCCCTGTATCTCATGTGGATCCAGAGATCTCCACATTAATTTCTCTATACAGTAGCTCCTCTAGATTCTCTTTAGTTTGACAGCTCAGGGTGTGCACTTTCTGCTGTAGTTCTTTCCCTGTAACTGCCACAGCTTCTAACAGCAGATATGGCTGCCGATAATTGAAGATTTAAACTAAGCGTGCTCGACCACCTCAATGAGGTGGACGGAGAAATAAGGAAAAGAACAAACTTCAGGTAGCGCTATACAGACACATTTTTATTAAACAGTTCACTGGCTAGATTCGTTTCGAGTCCGGTTCACCAAATTTTTCATTTATTTTTATAATATTTTTTTCTCACTCTCCAAGCTCTGGAACGCAATGATAGCAATAGTAAATGATGTCTGAGTGACACTAACATACATAGCTGTGGGTAAATGTACATTTGACGGTGCTAACATACAGTGTGTTTAAAAAGACACTGTGCTGTCACATGTCTCATGCTTTTTCATTTTTCAACGCTTCCAAAAACTGTCACTTATTGGGGGCAGGTGATGTTTAAACACACAGTGTTATGGGATAAAAAAAAGGAAAAAGTGGCTTGGGGGTATGTAGTGGTTGGCAAGTGGCATTAGTGGCATGATGCAGGCCACAGCAGCAGCCGTACAGAATGTGATGGTAGTTAGGCTGACAGATGGACAGCAACAGTGGCAAGATGGGGCGCCTGCAGGAAGGAGATGTGTATTCATCGCAATCAGCCTAAGCTGTAAGAAAATGTTGGGATTGATTCAGTAAAGACACATCTATGCTGCTTAATGAAATTGAACCCCCCTAAAAAAAATTTTTTTTTAATTTCAACCGTGTGGAAACTGAATACACGTAAATGGACGATTGAGGCATTAGTGGCATGACGCAGGCTGCATCAGCAGCCATACAGAACGTAATGTTAGGCAGATAGACAGACAGCAACAATGGCAAGATGAGACACTGTCTGCGAAACGAGGTCTATTAATCCGCAATCTGCCTGAGCTGTGAGAAAATGTCAGTTTTGATGCAGTAATTAAAGGAGTTGTCCGGGTTGAGAGCTGAACCCAGACATATCCCTATTTTCACCCAAGCAGGGCCTCTGATATGAGCATCAGAGCATTTCATGCTTCGATTCTCCCCCTTCCCTTGCCCTGTATCACACAGGGCATGGGCTGTTTGTTTATATTTTTTAAATTGCTAGCAGTTTTTCCAGTGATGTCACTGGCACTGATGGGTTGGCTTTAGCACTGACCTACTGTAGCTGTTTCATAAGCTAGGGCAGTGCTAAAGCTCGCCTATTAGTGCCGGTGATGTACCCAGACTCACTGCTAGGCGGAAGCTTTTGCCCTGCGTGATTCAGCAAAGGGCAAAGGAGAACATCGGAGCATGAACTGCTCTGATGCTCATTAGTGATGAGCGGGAGGTGCCATATTCGATTTTGCAATATTTTGCAAATATTCGATTGAATATTCGTCTTATATTCGTCGAAATCGAATATTCGTCATTATTCTATACATCACGAATGTTACGCGAATTTATATTCGTGTATTGCGATTTGAACTTTGAATATTGTATACAGGCAAATTTCTTATTAGGTCAGCTTAGTAGAATCAACGAAGATATCGAATATAGCACTATATTCTCAATCTATGTTATATTCTAGCAAGCCAACCATTAGGAACTAAGCTCTAAGTTGAATTCGCAATGCGAACATATACTCGCATTGCGAATTCAACTTAGAACTGAGTTCCTAATGGTTGCATTGCTAGAATATAATGAAGATTGAGAATATAGTGCTATATTCGATATGTTCGTTGATTCTACACAGATGCAAGTTGAATGTGCAATGCCAGTAATACAGGTTATATTAATCGCATTGCTAATACAACTAAGTCAAATTTGTGAGATTGTGATTCTCACATCCGACAGTACATTTTAGCATAGAGGCATTCTCATTGTGATGGGGACGCTCCATGCACACGGAAAGTCGGCAGAAGCGGCAACGGGCATTGACTGGAGCGGGCAGGGAGCCAGGAATCCTCCGGACAGGTAAGAACAGCTTTTGGGAAGTGGAAAGACAACCAGAGAGCAACAAGGATTAACAACTTAAAAAAAACAAAAAACGAATATTCGAAATAGCGAATATATAGCACTATATTCAAAATATTTGCGAATTTGCGAAGTGACGATATTCACTAAAAAAATTCGCTATTCGAATATTCAGGCTCCACACTAATGCTCATATCAGAGGCCCTGCCTGGGTGAGAATGGAGATATGACTGGGTTCAGCTCTGAACCCGGACAACTCCTTTAAGTATATATGCTTCTTAAAGAAATTTAACATCTCCAAAAAAATTATACTTTTTTTTGTGGAAACTGAATACATGTAAACTGACAACTGAAAATATTAGTGGCATGATGCAGGCAGCAGCATGCGGCACGTACATTTATACTGCTTAAAGAAATTTAACACCCTTAAAAAAATAATAAAATTTCAACTGTGTGGAAACTGAATTCACGTAAACTGACGATTGAGAGACATTAGTGGCACGATGCAAGTCACAGCATGCAGCCATACAGACAGAGCATAGCTATAGGAGGTGAAGAGGTAGCAGTCTCTACCGGGCCCAAGAGCTTGAGGGTGCCCAAAGATCCTTGTGCCACAGAAGGAGACACTGGTATTATAGAAAGTGCATGCTGGTCAAGTTACACCTCTGGCTGGAGGGAAGAGGTGGGGTCAAGAAGTTGGCATGGGGGAGTGCTATTTCAATTTTTGCCTCAGGCAACACAAAGGCCATGTGTTTCGCTGCCCGCGGCCAGAAAGCACTGGGGGAAGGGGGGACCAAGCTGAACTCTTGCACCAGGGCCCACCATGAGCCTTTAACTATGCCCCTGCATACAGAACATGATAGTAAGAAGACAGACACACAGCAGTGACAATATAGGGCACTGCCAGCAAGGCGAGGTCTATTCATGGGAATCAGCCAGAGGAGTGTGAAAATCCTCCTGAACCCAGGCTTGGTTCATTTTGACAAAAGTGATGTTTTAGACACTGGCCGAGAATAACTTGGTCCACTTTGGAACCCCCGGGACGCTGAAAACCCTCTCCGAGATCACACTGGAAACTGGGCAAGAAGAGTATCACTGTTCCAGTCTGCCTGTCCAGAAATTCATGGGATCAGGGAACTGGGTATGCAACAGAGACTGGCCATAGTTTAAGTAGGCCTGAACCTGGGCATTGAGGTGGGAGCTGTCGGCTTGCTGACTGGCCTCTGTTTGGCGGGGCATGTGGAAAAACTGCTCCATCATGTTGAGAAGACTGAAATGACTGCTGCTGCCTGTAAGAGCTGCTGCAGGTGTCCACCATGGTGTGAACCTTGCTGCACAGTGAAAATCACAGGGAGCGGTCTGCGTTGTCCGCCATGTGAGAATACCAGTCAGAGATGGCTGTTTGGCAGAAACAATGCTGGCCAGGAATCTTCCAGTAAGGTTGAGCGCATGCCATTAGCTCCCTAAACGCAGCAGACTTGACTAAATGGTCCAGCAGCAACTGCACACTGCCAGCAACTTGGCCAGGTGGTAATTAAGCTTGTGCAACATTGGATTTCTGGGCACATTGTGTTGTTTCCTGGCCACGCATTCTGTTATCAATGGATAACAATGGAGCAGAGGAGTAGTAGTCTGAGCGAGAGAAGTGGAAAGGGATGATGATGTTGTGAAAGACACCGTACTGCTTGTGGATGTGGCCTGGCTGGCGCAATGGGGACCAAGAGAAGGAGGGAACTCCTACTGCGGTGGCTTGCTGCCACCTCTGTTTGTCCACGGGTTGGGGTGATATCACTTCATGTGGTTGAATAAAGCTGTGTTGCCTACGTTTGTGTTTGCTTTCCAACGTTTTATTGTGCTCTTGCACAGCTTGCACAAGGCAATATTTTTGTATTCCGGCAACATGGAGAAAAATTGCCAGACAGGAGATACCCGCACAGCAGAGGTAGAGGCAGCCAAGCTGGGCTTAGCTTTAGCAATCTTTTGTCCTAACCTACCCACAGCATTAGCGGCATCACCAGATCCCGAAGCAGACGTGACCCTAGCTGTTCTTTGAGAGGTACGCAGCCTCTGCTCTTTATTGCTGCCGCCATTACCGTCCTCCTCTGATGTCGCCTCCTCCTGCACCTCCCTCTCAGGGCAGTACAAATGCTTACTGCTCTCACTCAAGTTGTCAACAGGGAGACTATCCGGTTTTTAGGAAAAAGGAAGGCGCCCCTCTAGGAAGGGGCAGTAAAGACTGGGAGGACTTCATTGAAAGCCTTTTTTGGGGCTGCAAGGAGAAGGAGCAGGCGGAACTCTGAAGTCACCTCCATGCCAACCTGCTGCGACTGAGAGGAGGAATGAGCCATCTAAACCACAATCTCATCCTCTTTCTCCTCAACTATAATGCTGCACCTTTCCAAAGCCAGCAGGGACAACTACTACTACTACTTCTTCTTCTGACTGAACAATTGGTGCTGATACTACCCACGTTCTGGCTCTGGGTCTTTTTTGTTTGTAACACTTCCATAGCCCCGAAATGTTTCAGCCTCTCAGATGTTGGGCATTACCCTGCGTAGTTGTGTACTAAACATATAGTTTGAATATAATCCACAACGCCCTCCTCCCCGCCCCCCAAAAAATAAAAAATAAAGATAAAAAGTGTGTGAATATAGGGAAATGGATTTGAGCCTAAATTTGTTATCACTCCCATATACTTATGTTTGCTACCCTGTCTATTGGTGCAGTAATTACGTATATATGCTGCTAATTTGAATATAATCAGTCCCAAATTAAAAATAAAATTTGACTGTAAACATGTTTGTGAACACAGAAATAAAAGAAAAACTGATTCAGGCCTAAATTCGCCTAAATTCACAGTTACTTTTGCATGCTGGCCTGTGTATTGGTGTTAATCACCTATATGCTGGTTGAATTAAATTGAACAAGTCTAAAAAAAAATCGTGTGGAAATAGAATTAATGGAAATGGACAATTATTGTAAGACCCGATGCTCAATTTCTCGTTATCACTCACAGGTAGATTGCATATCTTCCCCGTATCTTGTAGTAATCACATATACGGTATATGCATTTTTAATCAAATTGAACAATCCCCCAAAAATTTTAAATTCCAACCGTGTGAAAACTGAATATATGTAAACAGATGATTGAACTTTGACATTAAATTTTACCTTAATACACACTTGTATATTGCCAAGAGTATTGCTGCAGTAATCATGTATATATGCGGCTTAAATAAATTGAAGCCGCCCCCCTCCCGCCCACCCAAAAAAATTCAAATTGAGACCATGTGGAAACTGAATATATATAAATGAACAATTGAGGCTTGATGCTAAGTTTCACCTTAACACACACTGGTAGATTGCTTTCATTGGAAAATAAAAGTTTGTTCAACACTCAGCTTAAATTCATCCTACTTTATTTAGTGTTGAAACATATAGAACAATTAAAAATAAATTTTGTTTGATTAGCAAAATTGATTTGACATTTTTCCATATGTTTCAAGACAAAATAAAGTATGATGGATTTTATCTGAGTGCTGAACAAACTTCTATTTTCCATATATCAACTGGGAGACAACCCTGTGTGAGCTGGGTAGTGGATGGAGGGGATTCAATTTGTATCATCTGTATTATCTGTCATTGCAATCCTGCTGTGATAATAATGAGATGATTGCTGAAAAGTGATTTGTACATGAAAACTATAGGTTGCAATCCATGATTTGCATCCAGCCTACAGACTCTCTTCTGGCTACCATTCTACAATTTTCAAAGATTTATAGATGTAAAAGATTGCAACATTTGCAGTGCAAAATCCCAGTGCAATTTAAAGAAAATGTGTTTGTGTCAACTCAAATTTCAGCACTACTGGACTTCTGCAATTCTAGGGTTGTGGCAACTTGCAAGTCACTCTGGGACCCCATTTAGTTCAATATAGGGAAAACATGACCCACTGGATCTGTATTGAATTGCCTGCAATAGGTTAATAACCCAATCAATATTGCAAGGATACTCAGCATACTCTAAAGGATTTGGATAAAACTTGATTGAAGACATAGAATAATTATCAGCCCATTTTCCTATGCAGTCTTGTGTGGAACTCCAAGTCAGCATAGGATAAGCTGAAGGACTGATGAAGGTCACATTACCACCATACTGGATTATCCTATGTCTTGAATGCTATCTCATTCAATTCACATTGAGTGTGTTGATTATCCTTGAAATACCATTTAATTCAAAGGCTGTACTGCTACACAGTGATCTTTGATCATACGATTGGTGTCATGACCAAAATCTCTGTGTAGCCCAGCCCTAATTCTTAACATTAAAAGCAGCCTTTGCTACAGTAGATCTCTAGTTAATTTGATTCTAGCTGATTTCTGAAATTGTTCACAAGTTCTAGGACTGTGACCTGCCAACATCAGTAGGGATGGTCA
Organism: Bufotes viridis; assembly: GCA_033119425.1. Classification (NCBI taxonomy): domain Eukaryota; kingdom Metazoa; phylum Chordata; class Amphibia; order Anura; family Bufonidae; genus Bufotes; species Bufotes viridis. Next base: position 78,715,717 of record CM065591.1, read on the forward strand.
TCTACTTACGCTCTGCATTATATAATTTCTCTGTTAATCCTATTGTAAGTTTATGAATAAATTGTCAATTGGGTGTTTTCCTGCTCAGTCTGGCACTGACAGCACTGAATGGACAGAGTCTGAGACACATTCAGGATACTCTAAAATGATTTAATGAAAAATGCAAGTATTTAGAAAAATAGACATGTCAGGAGAGGTGACAGTTATTAGTTCCCCAATGAATTCCCACATCAAATGGTAGATAGAGCCTTGTTTATGGTTTTGCTTGACAAAAAACCCATGTAGGTCAAAGCTTTGCATTTTACTGTGGATGGAAAAAGAAAGATTTATTAACTACATGGATGCTGTCATATCTGTGCATTGTAGGGACTCAAAAGTCCATTTGAGTAAATGGAGACCTGAGACATACAAAAATGTGTATAAAGTGTATTAGAAAATTGCTGGATTTTTCATTTTTTATTTAAGGGAACATATTGCTATGCGTCAAGTTAATATGTGAATAAACTTTCCTACTTACCAGTAACCTAACTTAAACTGCAAAGTTTGCTCCAAGGTGGAGTTTCATTCCACATTCAAATGCAGTACCCCAGAATAGGCTAATTGCAAGCTGTACTTGTTATGTAATGTTATTTAACCCCTTAAGGACAAGGCCCTATTTCACCTTAAGGACCAGGCCATTTTTTCAAAATCTGACCAGTGTCACTTTATGTGGTGATAACTTTAAAACGCTTTTTCTTATCCAGGCCATTCTGGGATAGTTTTCTGTCACATATTGTACTTCATGACGCTGGTAAAATGAAGTCGAAAATTTTTTTTTTTTATTTATAAAGAAATACCAAATTTACCAAAAATTTAGAAAAATTTGCAATTTTCCAAGTTTCAATTTCTCTACTTCTATAATACATAGTAATAGCGCCAAAAAAAGTTATTCATTTACATTCCCCATGTGTCTACTTCATGAATCGATCATTTTGGGAATGCCATTTTATTTGGGGACGTTACAAGGCTTAGAAGTTTAGAAGCAAATCTTGAAATTTTTCAGAAATTTTCAAAAACCCACTTTTTAGGGACCAGTTCAGGTCTGAAGTCACTTTGTGAGGCTTACATAATAAAACCACCCAAAAATGACCCCATTCTAGAAATTACACCCCTCAAGGTATTCAAAACTGATTTTACAAACGTCATTAACCCTTTAGGTTTTCCACAAGAGTTAATGGCAAATGGAGATAAAATTTCTGAATTTCAATTTTTTGTAAAATTTTCCGTTTTAATCAATTTTTTCCAGTAACAAAGCAAGGGTTAATAGCAAAACAAAACTTAATATTTATTACCCCGATTCTGCAGTTTGCAAGAACACCCAATATGTGGTCGTAAACTGCTGTATGGCCAAACTGCAGGGCGCAGAAGGAAAGAAACGCCATATGGTTTTTGGAATGCAGATTTTGCTGGACTGGTTTTTTGACACCATGTCCCATTTGAAGCCCCCCGATGCATCCAGAGTAGAAACTCCATAAAAGTTACTCCATCTAAGAAACTACACCCCACAAGGTATTCAAAACCAGTTTTACAAACTTTGTTAACCCTTTAGGTGTTCCACAAGAGTTATTGGCAAATGGAGATGAAATTTCGGAATTTCTATTTTTTTGTTACCTTGTCTCAAAAAAAGTGTAATATAGAGCAACCAAAAATCATATTTACCCTAAAATAGTACCAACAAAACTGACACCTTATCCCATAGTTTCCAAAATGGGGTCACTTTTTTGAAGTTTCTACTGTAGGGGTGCATCAGGGTTCAAATGGGACATAGTGTCAAAAAAACAGTCCAGCAAAATCTGCCTTCCAAAAACCATATGGCGTTCCCTTCCTTCTGTTTTGGGACCGTTTTTATTTTTTGTTATTTACATAGTTGAACTGACAGGTTAGTTTGTGTGCTATTTCTATAGAGCAGGTTGTTACAGATGTGACAATACCAAATATGACTACTTTTTAGGGTTTTTTGTTTCAGTTTTACATAAAGCATTTTTGAAAAAAAAATATTTTTTAGTGTCTCCACATGAGAAAAGCCATAGTTTATTTTTTATTTTTTGGGTGACTGTCTTATGTAGGGGCTCATTTTTTGCAGCATGAGATGGCGGTTTGATTGTGCCAATCAAACCGCCATCTCATGCTGCAAAAAATGAGCCCCTACATAAGACAGTCACAGTATCTTGGGGTGCATATGACATTTTGGTCGCTATTACACTTTTTGTGATGTAAGGTGAAAAAAAATGGCTTTTTGACAACGTTTTTATTTTTTATGATTACGGCGTTCATCTGAGGGGTTAGCTCATGTTATATTTTTATAGAGCAGGTTCTTACGGATGCAGCGATACCTAATATGTATACCTTTTTTTATTTATTTTGGTTTTACACAATAATATCCTTTTTGAATAAAAAAAAACATGTTTTAGTGTCTCCATAGTCTGATAGCCATATATTTTTCAGTTTTTAGGCAATTGTCTCAGGTTAGGTATAATTTTTGCGGGATGAGGTGATGGTTAGAGTTGCACTATTTGGGGGTCATATGACTTTTTGATCGCTTGCTATTGCACTTTTTGGGATGTAAGGTGACAAAAAAATGGCTTTTTGACAACGTTTTATTTAATATTTTTTACAGTGTTTACTTGAGGGGTAAGTTCATGTGATATTTTTATAGAGCAGATTCTTACAGACGTGGAGATACCCAATATGTCTACTTTTTAGGTTTTTTTTACATTTAACACTAAAAAGCATTTTTGAAACAAAAAAAATCATGTTTTAATCTTGAGAGTCATAGTTTTTTTTATTTTTTGGCCAATTGTTTTAGGTAGGGGCTCATTTTTTGCAGGATGAGTCAGCGGTTTGATTGGTACTATTTTGGGAGGCATACGCCTTTTTGAGTGATGTAAGGTGCCCAAAAATGGCTTATTTACACCATTTTTGGGTTGTTTTTTTATGGCGGTCACCTGGGGAGTTCAGTCATGTGATATTTTTATAGAGCAGGTTTTTACGGATGCGGCAATACATAATATCTGTAGTATATTTTTTATTTTTTTATTTTTATTCAGTGATGTGTGTTTTTTTAATTTTTATGTTTTTTCTACATTTTCACATTTTTTTTGACCCAGACCCACTTGGGTCTGAAAGATCCAGTGGATCCTGTGTTTGTATAATACAGTACAGTACACTATATAGTGCACTGTGCCGTATTTTGTACTTTACAAAGTCTGAATAGACCTTTAGCAGGTCTATTCAGACTTTCAGCACCATGGAGAGCAGGACGCTTCTGAAAGCGTCCTGCTCCCATGGCAACCATCACCCGCTGCCATAAGAGAGCAGCGGGTGATGGATGGGGAGGGAGTGGAGCTCCCTCCCTCTGCGATCCCATCTTGTTGGGGGGCTGCAAAGGCACAGCAGCCCCCCAATGGGAGAGGGAGGGAGCTCCCTCCCTGTTAACCCTTCCATACCGCGGTCCGTACGGACCGCGGTATAGAAGGGGTTAAACGGCTGGCATCTGATCAAGCACAGATGCCAGCCATTTCTATCAGAGTGTCAGCAATGTGCTGACACTCTGATAGGTCCGCTAGACACCAGGGAATAGACTCCCGCACCTCCTCCCGCCGCCCGCTACCACCCCCCCTGCACCCCCACAGCCATAATATGATTGGGGGCTGCAGGGGGGGTGAAAATGTATAACTTTGGGGGCATTAACTCTCTGATCCCCCCAAAAACCCCGGGGATCAGAGATAGCGAAAAGAGCTGCAAACCGCAGGTTTGAATTGACCTGCGGTTTGCAGCGATCGCCCATATGGGAGGGTCACAGGACCCCCCTGGGCATTATAACAAGGTACCTGCTGAGCAGCAGTGATCGGAACTACTCATGACATACGTCATGTGTCCTTATGGACTCTGGAATCATGCCATACCGTTACGTCATGTGTCCTAAAAGGGTTAATGTGATTGAATATGTTAATACCTTGTAATTAGACATGAGTGAAATTTTCAAAAATTTGATTCGCCGGATTTTAAAAAAAATTAGTTCAATCTGAATTCATTTGCGGCAAATTTTGTTAAAAACGGCTATTTCATGGCTGCAGAGAACATTTATAGTGGTGTAGAACACTGTACCTTCCGTACCTTCTATGTCTTCTGTGTTTTGTACCCACTCCTGCTTTTGGCTACCACATCACAAGCCAATTCTAATGGGACCATACAGGCCTTACAGCTGCTACACATACAGGATCCATTGTGCATCTTATTTTTCCTTGCTTCTGACAGATCAGAAGAAGGGTCAAATAAATGATGATGTCAGCCAGGCCGAAAGGCAAAACAGTGCCCCAGTCATGAAGTGGGGAGGGTGGGAACAGCATAGGAAGTTCACACAGTGGCCCTATGACATAGTGGTGAGGTGGAAGCAAGAATCACAAAAATAAACGTGGCCTAAATGGGTGGGACTGCTCCAGACCCCAAACACTGTGGCGTGTTTCTAACTGGGGGGGCAGTTCCTCCGCATGTGGTTCGCAGCGAAGGCTATCCCCAGCAAACATTGCATACAATGGAGGATGCCGGCGCGAACCACAAGCACCACACAAACATCCTACACAAAATAAAACATGTGCGGATGAAAATATATAAACACATAACTCACAGAAAAAAGATGCACCACATGGATAAGCAACTGACAACACTGGCTAATCCCTCACTCTGGTGTTAAAAGCTGAGAGATTCGCCAATATTTCCAATCAGGAACATATCGGAGCCCCTTTAGGCACCACTACACGGTATCTCAGCATGACATGGGGTCCTACCACTAGACTACCTATGGTGTGTGAACAAGGTCTGAACAGGTATTAAGTAGCCTACAGCCCCATCCCACTCACCTGCACTGCAGGACCAACAACGCAATGGGGGAACAAATGAGGCCGCAAGCTACACCTACAACAGACCATGTGACACCGGCTTCCAGGTGCAACAGAATGTTTACAAGCCATATGCAATGGCACATTCAATACATATAAAACAAGAATCACAAAAATAAACGTGGCCTAAATGGGTGGGACTGCTCCAGACCCCAAACACTGTGGCGTGTTTCTAACTGGGGGCAGTTCCTCCGCATGTGGTTCGCAGCGAACGGCTATCCCCAGCAAACATTGCATACAATGGAGGATGCCGGCGCGAACCACAAGCACCACACAAACATCCTACACAAAATAAAACATGTGCGGATGAAAATATATAAACACATAACTCACAGAAAAAGATGCACCACATGGATAAGCAACTGACAACACTGGCTAATCCCTCACTCTGGTGTTAAAAGCTGAGAGATTCGCCAATATTTCCAATCAGGAACATATCGGAGCCCCTTTAGGCACCACTACACGGTATCTCAGCATGACATGGGGTCCTACCACTAGACTACCTATGGTGTGTGAACAAGGTCTGAACAGGTATTAAGTAGCCTACAGCCCCATCCCACTCACCTGCACTGCAGGACCAACAATGCAATGGGGAACAAATGAGGCCGCAAGCTACACCTACAACAGACCATGTGACACCGGCTTCCAGGTGCAACAGAATGTTTACAAGCCATATGCAATGGCACATTCAATACATATAAAACAAGAATCACAAAAATAAACGTGGCCTAAATGGGTGGGACTGCTCCAGACCCCAAACACTGTGGCGTGTTTCTAACTGGGGGGCAGGGCTGGGACAAGGTCCACCACCAACAGAGGCTGAGCTGCCCAAGTGCGCCCCCCCCCCCCTTCAACTTGTGGATGACACTGCTATGGGGGATCTGTGATGGATGATACTGTTATTGGGGAATCTGTGGATGACACATTTGTGTCATCCACAGATCCCCCCTCCCCATGTAGGAATGACCCCCAATACAAGGGGTGAGGCTGTGGGGTTGTATCTGCTTTTTGATGACAGCGCCAGCGAGCCGTGCAGTGACTGTATTCTACTACACCCCCTCCCACACACACTGTATATAATCTTAACTATATAACTGTAGTGATTTGCTACAGTTATATAGTTAATAGATTATATCCAGTGAGCGAGGAGATGGGAGTGTAGTAGAAAACAGTCACTGCACGGGCCCTGCTGTCATTATGAAATAGCATATGTGACCCCCACCTCTTTTATTGGTGGTCATTCAGTAAATTAACCCTGTTTTGGGGGGGAGGGGGGGTGTCTGTGGGACAAATATGTGTCATCCACAGATTCTCCCCATAACAGGGTTCATTTAGTGATTGACCACCCAAATTGCGGTGACCCAATACATGGGAGTTGCATCTGCAGAGCTTTTGTATTAATGCCACCCCACACTGTAGTGTCCCCCACACAGTAATGTCTGCCACACTGCCCCCCACACAGTAATGTCCGCCACACTGCCCCCCCGCACAGTAATGTCCGCCACACTGCCCCCCGCACAGTAATGTCCGCCACACTGCCCCCCCGCACAGTAATGTCCGCCACACTGCCCCCGCACAGTAATGTCCGCCACACTGCCCCCCGCACAGTAATGTCCGCCACACTGCCCCCGCACAGTAATGTCCGCCACACTGCCCCCGCACAGTAATGTCCGCCACACTGCCCCCGGCACAGTAATGTCCGCCACACTGCCCCCCGCACAGTAATGTCCGCCACACTGCCCCCCGCACAGTAATGTCCGCCACACTGCCCCCGCACAGTAATGTCCGCCACACTGCCCCCGCACAGTAATGTCCGCCACACTGCCCCCGCACAGTAATGTCCGCCACACTGCCCCCGCACAGTAATGTCCGCCACACTGCCCCCGCACAGTAATGTCCGCCACACTGCCCCCCGCACAGTAATGTCCGCCACACTGCCCCCCGCACAGTAATGTCCGCCACACTGCCCCCACACAGTAATGTCTGCCACACTGCCCCCACACAGTAATGTCCGCCACACTGCCCCCACACAGTAATGTCAGCCACACTGCCCCCACACAGTAATGTCCGCCACACTGCCCCCACACAGTAATGTCCGCCACACTGCCCCCACACAGTAATGTCCGCCACACTGCCCCCCACATAGTAATGTCCGCCACACTGCCCCCACACAGTAATGTCCGCCACACTGCCCCCACACAGTAATGTCTGCCACACTGCCCCCACACAGTAATGTCCGCCACACTGCCCCCACACAGTAATGTCCGCCACACTGCCCCCCACACAGTAATGTCCGCCACACTGCCCCCACACAGTAATGTCCGCCACACTGCCCCCCACACAGTAATGTCCCCACACCCCCTCAACCACACAGCAGTGCCCCCACATAGTAATTTGTCATGCCCCCTCTTGTCATTCTCCCCCTCTTGTCATAATCCCCTCTTCTTGTCATGCTTTTTCTGCCCCGTCATTCTCCCCCATCTTTTCATGCTCTTTTACCCCCCAATGTTGTCATGCTCTTTCTGCCCCCCATGTTGTCACAGACTTAATGAAAGGGGCCCGGCATTTCACTGTACTTAATGCCGGGCCCCATCAGAGCGCTCCTCTCACCTCCATTATGGTCACTTCTCCAGGCTTCCAGGATCAGGCCCCAGCGCTGCCTCACATTAAGCAGGTGGGCGGAGCCTAACGGAGGTCCGTTAGGCTCCGCCCACCTGCTTACTCTGTTTCTAGTTAGAGCCAGAGGCAGCGGGGCCTGATGCTGGGGGCCTGAAGCAGCATAATGGAGGTGAGAGGAGCGCTCTGACAGGGCCCGGCTCAGGGAATGACAGGAGGGAGCGCTGAGCGGTTCCCCCCTGTCAGTCCCTCTCCCTCTCGCCGGCCCCTGCCTGCGCCCTGAGGCTGGAGCGCCCTGAGGCTGGAGCCTCCCCAGCCTCTGTGTCGGCCCGGCCCTGCTGGGGGGGCAGTTCCTCCGCATGTGGTTCGCAGCGAACGGCTATCCCCAGCAAACATTGCATACAATGGAGGATGCCGGCGCGAACCACAAGCACCACACAAACATCCTACACAAAATAAAACATGTGCGGATGAAAATATATAAACACATAACTCACAGAAAAAAGATGTACCACATGGATAAGCAACTGACAACACTGGCTAATCCCTCACTCTGGTGTTAAAAGCTGAGAGATTCGCCAATATTTCCAATCAGGAAGCATATCGGAGTTCCCCTTTAGGCACCACTACTGCGTGGGTGCAGCTTATGACCTCACGGTTGCCCCCATTGCGTGGTTGGTCCTGCAGCATTTGGGGTCTGGAGCAGTCCCACCCATTTAGGCCACGTTTATTTTGTGATTCTTGTTTTATATGTATTGAATGTGCCATTGCATATGGCTTGTAAACATTCTGTTGCACCTGGAAGCCGGTGTCACATGGTCTGTTGTAGGTGTAGCTTGCGGCCTCATTTGTTCCCCATTGCATTGTTGGTCCTGCAGTGCAGGTGAGTGGGATGGGGCTGTAGGCTACTTAATACCTGTTCAGACCTTGTTCACACACCATAGGTAGTCTAGTGGTAGGACCCCATGTCATGCTGAGATACCGTGTAGTGGTGCCTAAAGGGGCTCCGATATGTTCCTGATTGGAAATATTGGCGAATCTCTCAGCTTTTAACACCAGAGTGAGGGATTAGCCAGTGTTGTCAGTTGCTTATCCATGTGGTGCATCTTTTTCTGTGAGTTATGTGTTTATATATTTTCATCCGCACATGTTTTATTTTGTGTAGGATGTTTGTGTGGTGCTTGTGGTTCGCGCCGGCATCCTCCATTGTATGCAATGTTTGCTGGGGATAGCCGTTCGCTGCGAACCACATGCGGAGGAACTGCCCCCAGTTAGAAACACGCCACAGTGTTTGGGGTCTGGAGCAGTCCCACCCATTTAGGCCACGTTTATTTTTGTGATTCTTGTTTTATATGTATTGAATGTGCCATTGCATATGGCTTGTAAACATTCTGTTGCACCTGGAAGCCGGTGTCACATGGTCTGTTGTAGGTGTAGCTTGCGGCCTCATTTGTTCCCCATTGCATTGTTGGTCCTGCAGTGCAGGTGAGTGGGATGGGGCTGTAGGCTACTTAATACCTGTTCAGACCTTGTTCACACACCATAGGTAGTCTAGTGGTAGGACCCCATGTCATGCTGAGATACCGTGTAGTGGTGCCTAAAGGGGCTCCGATATGTTCCTGATTGGAAATATTGGCGAATCTCTCAGCTTTTAACACCAGAGTGAGGGATTAGCCAGTGTTGTCAGTTGCTTATCCATGTGGTGCATCTTTTTTCTGTGAGTGAGGTGGAAGCAGCATGAGGAGGCCACAGAGTGGCACAATGACAGTGTGGAGGTGGAAGCAGCAGCATAAGGAGGCCACAGAGTAGCACAATGACAGAGTGTGGAGGTGGCGGCAGCAGCATCAGGAGGAGGCCACAGAGTGGCACAATGACAGTGTGGAGGTGGCGGCAGCATCAGTAGACCACAGAGTGGCAAGGTAAAATAGTGTGGAGGTGGCAGCAGTATGAGGAGACCACAGAGTGGCAAGGTGACATAGTGTGAAGGTGGGAGAAGCATCAGTAAACCACAGAGTGGCAAGGTGACATAGTGGTGAGGTGAGCATGGAAAAAATGTCGGTGGTAAAATGGTGGATTGTTTCGCCAGACATTTAACCTCTATCCGTTTCCGAATCTCAGAAAGAGGCAGATGCAAGGAGTTAGCGCCACTCCTCGAATAATTGTTGATAGGATTAAATATCAATTTAGTAATAATTCACATATTTTTTGAGGAAGATATCAAGTGATAGGTATTAACCCGTCCAATATGGAATAGTCTACAGAAGGGTAAAATATATGTGGATAAAAAGAAAAAACCAAATGAAGATAAAGGAAATAGGGTCAATATATAGTCCCTTTGCTGGGATAGTGTGTAAAAAACAAATGTAAATAAAAGAAAAGAATTAATATCCACTCACATTGCTGGGGGGTTGTCAACAGGATAAGCCCAAGACACCTGAGACATTAAACCCCCCTGGCCAAGATCACACTTAGTATGGTGGAGATTGAAGACAGCACACTCCTCAAAGTCTTCAGGTCGATCTCTTTATTCAGGTAATATATGGCTCAATGCGTTTTGGGGGCTTCTTTAAGCAATACTCGCTTCCTCAGTAGCAGATCAAAAAAAGTAACAGCACATAATGACAAACATTGTTACACTCACATATAAATAAATTGTTTCACAAGTCCTGTTGGGAATTGGCATGCTCCCACGCCCGATACCGGACGTGGTGTGACCAGAAGTGCAGTCTTCAGCCTCTGTGGGACGCATCCTTCGGCTTTCTTCCATGTGTTCCACCCTGGAACACAGGTTCCCTGGTTTCCGGTGACGTCAACGAAAGTGACGTATCGCGCTGTTTGAGTTACTAAGAATAGCGGTCAAACTTGGAACGCACCGGTTGTTTATATGGGGAGCAATAGCGTTCCACCCTGGAACGCATCTCATATGCATAAAAAAGAGGGTGCATATAAGTATCTTCTGCATGAAAACTTAATTTTATTGCAACAGGAGGCTCTCATTGTGCAGTACTTTATTTTACTACTCCCATAGCAGCAAGAACTATTACAACAGGTGAAAGAAAGTTTTTTCAAACAGGTAATCAGTATGTAAATGAGGAACCACAGGTAGCCAATCAATAAGCATCACAGTTTATATAAGGGTTAGAGAGTATAGATCCCTCCTCTTTCTTGCTGCTCCCAACAAGAGATACGTATTGAATTTTTTCTCCTGTTATTATAATTCATATTTGTGGTAAAATTTTTCGATTTAAGTGCTTTAATCGTTGTAAATATAATATACCTTTATATCGCCTATTGAATCCCCTATCGCCGTTTATTCCACTTGCACATAAGAATTTTAACAACTATCTTTATCTTTTGCTCTTTTCTGTCACCTCCATCTTTGTCTTTTTACTTCTCCTACCTCTATACGAATTTCCCGTTCGTCCCCTTTCATTAAGAAGCGCCATCTTACACTGAACACCATAGTCTCGGATATCGCAAGATTTTGGCCACTCTGCTTAAAATGTATGTAAATTTGGGCGCGCTCCCGATTTTACCTCAGAGTGCGTCTCCTCACCTCACAGAGCATCCTCCAACACCTCTCTCTAGTACACTTGACCAATTAATTAATTAATTAATTAATTATTTAAATAATTATACAACTTACCTCAGTAAGTATACCTAATACAACCATTTATGTATATATATATATATATATATATATATATATATATATATACATATATTTCTAAATGTGTATATATATATGTATATATATATATATATATATATATATATATATATATATATTAATGTCATTTACATATCTTTCCTATTTACTCCAGTTTTTCCTTCCCTCATCTTTCCTCACATATTAGTAACATGAATCACACACAGGAACAACCGACTAGTCAGCCCATACCGGTTATCTATGAAGTAGTGACCACTGAGTCCATTCAACATATGGTGGACCAATTTTGTCTCTAGTACAATATCTGTGGCCATACAGTCTGCCATGACTTCCCTCCAAGACTCCATTTCAAAATCTATTTCCATAGTAATAGACCAAAGAACACCTCGGGTCTACCCTTCTACCCCTTCAGATAACTTCCTTTCCGCAGAGGATTCCATCACGGAATTAGCTAAAGGGTACAAAAAATCAGGCAAGATTGCCAGAAAGAGGAAGTTCTGTACAGACCCTGATATCCCCAATATTTCTAAAACTCAGACCATGGGGATGGCTCAAATAATCAATGAAAAACCGCATATCCCAAGCGGTAATGACAAAATCCCACAAAAGACCCTCCGCCCGGGAGGAGACTAATAATAGCCGGGCTATGACAGCCAGTAAGAGGGCTAAGAACGTCTCTTACAAAGAAATGTCTTCCATATCCCCATCCAGTGAGTCTGGCTCTGACTTGGAAGATGGACTACCTTTTTACTTTGAAGAGGACTCATCAGATAATCCTGACGAGTCTATCCCAACCACTCAACTTTCGGACTCCCAAATACTGGATAGTCATGGCATCCCCTTTTTCAGCCCTGACCAAATAAAACACCCCAGATCTATGGAGTGGGTTCCACACCCTCAAATTTTAAAATTCTTATCTTTATGGGTCAACAAATCCTTAGACAAAGCTTCCAGGAATAAACTGAAAGCGGAGTGTCCGAGACCTACCCTCCCTCAGAAAAATTCCCAGACCCCAGAATTAGACCCCATCATTACTAAATACCTAAATAAAACGGGTAGAAATCCCAAAAGAGGCCTGGACAGGTCATTCAAATTATGCCAAGATAAACTTCTAGACCTTTTAGGACCCTTAACAAAAATACTAGATCTATCCGAACAAGCTGCCGCTACAGGCCAACCAGCAGATACTGCAGTGCTCCGAGGCTGGGCCCAAAGAGCCATATGCTTTTTTGGCAACATTAATTCTGCCATCAGCGCAGAGAGAAGACGAAACGTCTTAATGAAGCTGGACCCACAGCTTTCTCACCTGGCCAATTCAGAACCAGATTCCTCTGCAGAGGGGTTTCTCTTCAGAGACACGCTCATTGAAGAAATTGGAAAATTTGTCGGAGTATTTACCTCTCTTGATAAGTCAAAAACTTCCCTTAGAAAAGTAGGGCAACCAAAATTTTTTGGCAGGGCTGGGAAAGGCAGGGGTCGCTTTCCCAGCCGAAACTCATACTTCAGACAACCTCAACAGACCCCCTACCACACAGAGAACAGACCTACCACCTCCAAATCATCTGCCATACCTACACCATTCTTCCCTACAAGAGAACACCCATGGAGAGCCCATGGCCATCGAGGCTTCCCTAGATCAAGACCATCATCAGGTAAGCTCTTCTATCCTAAACTATTCCCACATACCTTTAGGGGTAAGACTGAAACATTTTTTCCATATCTGGGTTTCTCTAACCTCAGACTCATGGATCCTGAACACTATCTCAGGTTATCAAATAGATTTCCTATCCCCTCCATCCCAAAACCACATCCCTCAACCAATATTCTTCTCTACCACAGACCAAGACCTCATAGAATCAGAGATAAAAGATCTCTTCTACAAAGGAGCCATCATCCAAGTTCCCGTCCTATCACTGGGTTTCATCAGCAACATCTTTCTAGTAAAAAAGAAGGATGGAGGTCACAGACCGGTCATAAATCTAAGAACCCTCAACGACTTTGTAACTTACCATCACTTCAAGATGGAGGGAATCCATCTTCTCAGGGATCTGTTACTCCCTCAGGATTGGCTCATAAAGATAGATCTAAAGGACGCCTATCTTACTGTTCCTATACACCCTCATCATCAATCTTACCTACAATTCTTTTGGAACGACCAAAAATGGCAATTTACTTGCCTCCCATTCGGCCTATCATCGGCCCCTTGGTGTTTCACCAAGCTAATGAAACCAGTGATCTCATCATTAAGATCCCGGGGTGTACGTCTAATAATCTATTTGGACGACATCCTAATTATGGCCCAATCTCTTCCTCTAATTCGACTTCATGCACAGTGGACATTAACCCTTCTTACTAATCTGGGATTCCTAATCAATTTCAAGAAATCCATTTTTTTCCCATCCAAGGAAATAGAATTCCTAGGTTTCAATATAAATACTGTTTCAGGTCTCTTGAGTCTCCCTACCAGGAAACTATCCCTGATTCGGAAAGAAATACTATCAGTATTAAACAAACATTTGGTATCCCTACGCACTATTGCCCGGATAGTAGGGCTGTTGTCGGCCTCCATACAGGCCATCTTCCCCACCTCCTTACACTACAGGGCCCTTCAACGACTCAAGGCAGAACATCTACAGGAAGGCCTACAATATTCCAACAAAATTCCCCTATCTTCAGAAGCCAAAGAAGAACTTCTATGTTCGCTACAACACATCCAGGTCTGGAATGGGAAAATTATATTCAACTCCTTACCAGATCTGGTCCTAGAATCAGACGCCAGTCAATTAGGCTGGGGCGCTAGTTGCGGCCCGTATTCCACAGGAGGGAAATGGTCAGGAACAGAATCTCTCCTACACATTAACTGCTTGGAGCTCCTGGCAGCTTCTTTCGCTCTGAAGAGCTTTGCGAAAGACAAATCTCACTGCTGCATCTTACTACGTATGGACAATATTGCCTGAATACAGTACATCAATCGTTTAGTGGCACCACTTCCAAAATGTTGAGCGACATTGCCAAAGAACTTTGGCATTTTTGCTTGGACAAGGATATTACCATGAAAGTAGAATACATTCCGGGTTTGATCAATTCTGTTGCCGATTGGAACTCCCGATACCTATCAGATTCCAGCGATTGGCAACTGAATCCTCTCCTTTTTCAACAGATCAACAACTTATGGGGTCCCCTCCACATGGATCTATTTGCATCACGACTAAACACCCAATTACCCATCTTTTTCAGCTGGCGCTAAGATCCGGATGCTCAGGCCATTGATGCTCTTCGCCAAATCTGGCCACAGAGACGCCTTCACGCTTTTCCCCCCTTCGCTTTAATCCCAAGATTGGGAACATTCATATGCAGTGGATGTGTAGCATGTGGTGCAATCAAAACAGGTAACACCTTTAAGAGTACTGTGATAGGTATTAGCTACAATATTAGATCTTTTGTCAACTGTAAAACCAGCGGTGTAGTATACCTAGCAATGTGCAAATGCGGTATTCAATATGTGGGGAAAACCATCCGTGAATTCCGCAGACGGATAGGGGAACATCTTAATGATATTACCAATAAGGTGGATACCCCACTCGCACGGCACGTTGCCATTTGTCACAAAGATGAGAAGGACTGTTTTGGCTTTCAGGGTATAGAACTGGTGCGTAGGTCTGTGAGAGGGGGCAACTTTGACAAGAAAGTATTACAGAACAAAGAGCAATGGACATTTAGGCTGAAAACGGTGCGTCCTGATGGCTTAAATGAGCATATTTCCTATGTATGCTATATTTGATGCAGTTAATGCAGACATTCAGTTTTGCAGAGCCTGACATCAACAAGTTTGACCCTCTCACTATGTGCATATAGGAGAGCTTGTGCATGGTTTCATAGCCCCCTATTGGCTAATAGGGCGCTGGGCGCCATACTCAGAGGTACGTCTTATTGTCCTGCAAGAAAGGACCTCCATATTTTAGGAAGGGCTTGACAGGTTCGTTTGTATGTTTTGACTGAGTAATTGAGGAGCATGGGTAGCGTATTCAGGTTGTAACTTGCCCGTGTCTTGTACCGGACAGACCTGTCTCTGCAATTTTGTATACCCGGCTCACCAATATCACTGAGTGTGGCAATATGTGTGCTTTTTAGTTACACATTAAGTGGTGGAGGAGCTATCATTGGGTCATTCTGACCACGCAGCCTAGTAGTTCCCTTGACCATTCCATACCCACAGGATAGATCCCATCCATTAGAGGCCTGTATGTGGCCACCTAGTGAGGGCTCTCACACTGTCATTGGTGGCGCCCACTGGATGGTATACATCTCTTAGTCCACTATCACAGTGATACCTGGTATTGTACTCAGCATACAGCATAGTTTTTAATTACCTTCTACTCCTCATGTTTCTTAACGTTATGTTAATAAAGGCTATGTTTTAACCAAGCACATTAATACTCAACGTCCACTTACCCTTTCTCAGTGATTAATCAAGTTTTGAGGACGTAAACCCTTTATATATTTATTTTTCAGTGATCTATTCGTATGGGACCTATATTAGGATGGGGTTTGTGGGTCTACTTGTCAGGCACCTATGTTAATGAGGAGATATTTTTAAATGTATGATAAAAAAATATATAGATAAATATAAAATATATAATATAGATATATGATATAAAATATGAATATGGTTATTTCAGTAAAAAAATTATAATGCATGTATATATAGATAAATAAATAAAATTAAATACATATACAATAAATAAATAGTTAAAGAAATATGAATAAGTTAGTAGTTTATATGCTCTGATAAATACCTATGGGGTAAATAAATGAATAGTTGGGTAGATAATATACAGCATATAAATTAGTAGTTTATATAGTTCATTAAGTCCAAAGGGTGCCAATTGCAAAGTGTTTAACTGGCAGATCCAAAACATCTCTTTTCTACATAGGGTCCGATAACATTGCAGGATCCATTCAAGAGGGGTTACTCTGAGTAATGTGGAGTTACCTTCATGATACGCTGCAAAGTGTCGAGCTACACTGTGGGTGCCAACCTTACGTTTAATATTTGATCTATGTTCATTCATCCGCTTTCATAGAGTTTGGGTTGTGCGACCAACATAGAGTAGGTTGCAGGGACATTGTATTAGGAAGACGTCCGAGGTGCCACAATTCATATTATGCTGCAATAGGATGAGTTCTCTGGTGAATGGTAATATCACTTGCTTACCTCAATTATTGATAATATTACAACATTTGCACCTCTTTATTCCACATTTGAAAGAGCCTAGCCTACTTTGGCTTTTACTCGCTGGAGGCCCTTGGCTGTGGTGATCTTTTGTTAACTTTGGACATGAAGGTGAAGTAAATGTTTAAGTGCCCGTGCCTTCTGGAAAGTTAGGCTGGGAAGTTTTGGGATATTTTTCCCTATGATGGGGTCTTTTAATAGAACTTTCCAATGTTTATTCAGGATCTTTCTTATCTCAGTATGTTTTGTGTTGTAGCGTGTGGGGCTGAAGTTAGAATGTTTTGAGTTGGTCTGCCGTTTCTTATTACTTCTCAGGCTCTCCCCTTGGCTTTCTGTCAAGATTCTTTTTTCCGATTCGTATATCAATTTAGTGGGATAACCCTTATCCTGGAATCTTTTTTTAAGAATGTCTAATTGTTTCTTCATGATACTATAATCCGAGCAATTTCTTCTAATCCTCTTCATTTAACTATATGGAATATTATTTTTCCATCTATGATGGTGGCAGCTTTTAAAATCAAGGTAACTATTAGTATCGACCTTCTTAAAGTGTGTTCTAGTGGTAATTTTATTATTAATTATCCTCAAGTGTAAATCTAAAAAAATGGCTTCTATAGGGTGGTGTTCTAAAGTAAGTTTTAAATTCCAGTGTTTATCATTGGTTTGACTGACGAAAGTTAATAAGTCATCGACCTCTCCATCCCTGACCAAAATAATATCATCGATAAATCTTTTATAAAATCTGATGTTAGGGTGTGTTAGTAGGCTAATTCACCCTCGAAGGCCTCCATAAATAAATAAGCATACGAGGTGTGCGAATTTCGTCCCCATCGCAGTCCCTTTCTTTTGTTGATACACAGTGTCCTGAAAGATCAAGTAGTTGTGATTGAGAATGAATTGAATTGAGCTCAGAATAAAGGTCCTCTGTGTCTGTGGCATCATGGGGTCTAAAAGTAGTGTTTTTTCTATTGCCATTAAACCTAAAGTATGTCTCTAAAGTATTGATGAGTAGAGATGTCGCGAACATAAAACTTGCCGTTCACGAACGGCGAACGCGAACTTCCTTGAATGTTACCGCCATAGACTTCAATTGGCAGGCGAATTTTAACTCCCATGGAAAATTACGTAGTTGACGCAGAGTCAGGTTTTAATCCATAAAGGACATAAATCACCTAACATTCCTAAATTGTTTGAAATAATGTGCTTTAAAACATCCAGTGTGTGTATACAATTAGGTATGATGTTATATCGATCAGGTAGTGTAAGGGTTACGCCCGCTTCACAGTGACAGACCAAACTCTGACAGACCAAACTCCCCGTTTAACGCACCGCAAACAAGCGCAAACAGTCCATTTGCACAACTGCAAACTCTCCATTTGCACAAGGTTGGATACCAAGCTAGCCATGTCCCGTTCCTTGTCCTCACTGACGTCATTGAAGGTCTCTTCCTCCACCCAGCCACATACAACACCAAGGGTCCCTGAAAGGTGACAACAAGCCCCCTGAGACGCCTGCTGTGGTTGGTCATCCACCTCCTCAAAGCCACCTTCCTCCTCTGACTCCTCTTCTTCAGACTCCTCTCTCTGCGTTGCCGCAGGTCCAGCAATCGACAACGACAAGGCTGCTTCTGGTGGTGATGGTGACCACAACTCTTCCTCTTCATGCTCATCTATGGCCTGATCCAGCACTCTTCGCAGGGCACGCTCCAGAAAAAATGCATATGGGATGAGGTCGCTGATGTTGCCTTGGGTTTGACTGACCAGGTTTGTCACCTTCGCAAAAGGATGCATGAGCCTACGGCCATTGTGCATGAGTGTTCAGTAACGCGGCCAAAAAATACCCAGCTCCGCAGAGGCTGTCCTCTTTTTTTTAAATTAAAAAAATCTGTTCTTACCAGTTTAATCTCTGTTTTGTCCCCTATCAGGGGGCGGTGTATGGAATAGGTTTTAGGAACCGGGAGATTGAAAAAGATAGTTGGTCGGTTTTCTTCCTTCCAATTTGGGGCACTGCGTGTGTGCCGTGCAATGTACTGTGCCACCCTAAATGAGTGGTGTGTTAAGTAGTACTATTCCTATAGGTTTAATCCTTGTTATGTCCCCTATCAGGAGACGTGTATCGAATAGATTTTAGAAAACGGGAGATGGAAAAAGATGATTGGTCGGTCCAATTTGGGGCACTGCGCGTGCGCTCGCGCAATGTACTGTGCCACCAATACAAATAGTGTGAACTACTATTCTTACCATTTTAATCTTTGTTAAGTCCCCTATCAGGGGACGTGTATTGAATTGAATCCTTCCATGGGGAGATAGAGAAAAAAAGCTTGCTCTTTCCGCTTCCTTCTAATTTTGGGCACTTGCAATGGAATTTGCCACCAATGCAACTAGTGTTAACTAAGTTCTATTCCTATCAGTTTAATCTCTGTTTTGTCCCTTATCAGGGCCAGGGCTGGTGTAGTCAATAGATTTTTGGAACCGGGAGATGGAAAAAGAACCATGCTCTGTGCGCTTCGTTTGAATTTTAGGTCACTGCGCGTGCGCTGTGCAATGTACTGTGCCACCCTATATGAGTGGTGGGCAGTGGGCACAGTACAGTCTGTGGGCCTGACACACACTGGCAGGTAACTACAATTATATTAAAGGGTAAAAATTCAATGACTTTTTTATCTGCAAGTACTGTGCCACCCGATATGAGTGGTGGGCAGTGGGCACAGTACAGTCTGTGGACCTGGCACTCACTGGTAGGCAACTGCAATCATATTAAAGGGTAAAAATTAAATGACTTTTTTATATGCAAGGTACTGTGCCACCCTATATGAGTGGTGTGCACACAGTACAGTATGTGGGCCTGCGGCCTCTCACACGGGCAGGCAACTGCAATATATATATATATATATATATATATTATATATAACAAAAAAGCAGACTGATGTACCAGCCCTAAAAAAGGCTTTTTGGGGTGCTGTCAGGACGCTCTCCTTACAGCAGATGGCCCCTTTCACACAAGCGAGTTTTCTGCGTGGGTGCAATGCGTGATGTGAACGCATAGCATCAACACTGAATCCTGACCCATTCATTTCAATGGGTCTGTGTATATGAGCATTTTTTTTCACGCATCACTTGTGCGTTGTGTAAAAATCGCAGCATGTTCTATATTCTGCGTATTTAAAGCAGCCCTAGCCCCATAGAAGTGAATGGGGCTGCGTGAAAAACGCATTGCATCCGCAAGCAAGTGCGGGTGCGTTGCGTTTTTCACTGATGGTTGCTAGGAGATCTTGTTTGTAAACCTTCAGTTTTTTATCACGTGCGTGAAAAACGCATCAAAACGCATTGCACCCGCGCGGAAAAAACTGAACAACTGAACGCAATCGCAGGCAAAACTGAATGGCCTCTTTCACACGGGCGTCATGTTTGACGCCCGGATAAGAGGCGGGTGTGTTGCGGGAATATGCGTGATTTTCCCGCGCGGGTGCAAACATTTGTAATGCGTTTTGCACGCGCGTCAGAAAAATCGGCATGTTTGGTACCCAGACCCTTAAGCCGAACTTCATCACTGAAGTCCGGTTTCGGGTCTTCTGGAGAATGTATTATTTTCCATTAGAACATGGTTATAAGGGGAAATAATAGCATTCTTAATAAAGAATGCATAGTAAAATGAAGTGGAAGGGGTTAAAAATAATAAAAGTTAACTTACCTTAGCCACTTGATCGCATAGTTGCGATCTGTCCTCTCTTTCCCAGCATCAGCTAAGAACTAAAGGACCTGTGATGACGTTACATCACATGGTCCAATCACATGGTCCATCTTACCATGGTGATGGACCATGTGATTGGACCATGTGATGTGATGTCATCACAGGTCCTTTAGTTCTTAGCTGATGCTGGGAAAGAGAGGACAGATCGCAACTACGCGATCAAGTGGCTAAGGTAAGTTAACTTTTATTATTTTTAACCCCTTCCACTTCATTTTACTATGCATTCTTTATTAAGAATGCTATTATTTCCCCTTATAACCATGTTATAAGGGAAAATAATAAAGATCGGGTCCCGTTGCTAAGCAACCATGTGGGAAAATCGCAACGCATCCGCACTTGCTTGCGGATGCTTGCGATTTTCCCGCAGCCCCATTCACTTCTATTGGGCCTGCGTTGCGTGAAAAACACACAATAAAGAGCATGCTGCGATTTTCACGCAACGCAGAAGTGATGCGTGAAAATCGCCGCTCATGTGCACAGCCCCATAGAAATGAATGGGTCCAGTTTCAGTGCGGGTGCAATGCGTCCTCCTCACGCATTGCACCCGCGCGGAAAACTCGCCCGTGTGAAAGGGGCCAATGGCTTTGCCTGTGAAATCGCACAGTTTTCACTGAATGCATCCGCAACGCATCCGGACCTAAGGCCCCATTCACACATCCGCAATTTTTGTGAATGGGGTCGGACGTGATGCGAAGCGCACACTATGTGCTTTCCGCTTCCGCATTTGCGGAGCCGCGGCCCCGAACTTCCGCAAAAGATAGAGCGTATTCTATTCTTGTCCGCAGCCTGAGGACAAGAATAGGCATCTCTATGGGGAGTGCCGGCATGGTGTGTTGCGGATCCGCAACACACTACAGACGAGTGAATGGGGCCTAATCCGGACACGCTCATGTGAAAGAGGCCGATGAGTCTTTGAGGACTGGAGCGGACACAGAACACTGGCCTAGCTAACGCTTTCCCTAATAATTCAGCAGCAGCAGCACTCTCCCTGCTCTAACTAACACTGCAGGTTCAGAATGAATCTAAGATGGATGCTGTCCTTGCTGTTTGATAGGAGGTGGGAGGGTCTTGGAGGGAAGGTATGCTGATTGGCTGGAATGTGTCTGCTGACTGTGAGGTACAGGGTCAAAGTTTGCTCAATGATAAAGTATAGGGGGTGAATCTAACATCACATATGTTCGCCCGCCACGGCAAACGCGAACATCCGATGTTCGCTGGCGAACAATTCTGGACATCTCTATTGATGAGGTGAGATGTGTCTCTGAGGTAGCAGGGTAGTTCAAGGACATATTTTTGTAGAATGCTATTTACATAATCTGAGAGGTTTGAAGTAAGGGATCCAAGACCAGATATAATGGATCTCCCGGGGGGGTTGGTCAATGACTTGTGGATCTTTGGTAAGAAATAAAATCTTGCTTTGGGGGGATGAAGTGTTTTTAAAAAGGTTCTTTCTTACCAATAACTCCAGTATTGAAACCTTCATATTTAAGGTCAGCTAATTTCTTTTTATACTCATTAGTGGGGTTGTGTGCCAAAGGTTTGTAGTACTCGCTATCGGAAAGGATGTGGAGGGATTCAGATGTATAGTATGTTGAGTCCATAATTACAATGCCCCCCCCCCCTACCTTTCTCAGCACTCTTTATAACAATGTCCCTGCATCCAAGGCTTTTAATAGATTGGGGTTCAAATTATTCATGTCCTCCGTAGTAGATGGTAAAGAAAGTGTCCCTAAAATCAGTCATAACCATGTTATAAAAGCTCTCAATGTGAGGGCCTTTACTTTCAAGGGGATAAAAGGTGGATCTCATTTTAATGTTTGATGGGATAGGGGTGATTTGGTGTTCAGGACTGGTGGAACAAGGTACTTCAGGACCGCCAGGGAATATGGAATACTCTGGAATACCCGCCCTTTTTGAAGGATTTCTGGCGGAAGCTATCGTGGAGGAAGATGTAGAGGGCAAGGGTATGACCTCACGCTCCAACATCTTGATCATATTTGGGGGGGGGAGGGTATGCTGATGTTATGAGTTAGTGTTTTTGTCTAAGTTAGACTGTATTTTGTGCTTGGGTCTTTTGAGGATATTGTTAGTCTGTAGATTCATATTTATTTTACTGTTATAAATAGTTCTAACTGTTTTAATTGTTTCTGAATATGTATGGATTCGGTATTGGGATGTATTTATCCATGTCTTTGACTCTATTATTTTTGGTATTAAGGGTTGAGGTGAATTGGGAGAGGTGATGGGCAGCAGGCCTTTTAAGTTCACATACTCTAATATTCCCTTCTTGGTAAACTGACAGGTCTCTTAGGAGTTTATTGCACTTGTTTCTGACTTCATTGTACTCAAAAACTCTCAAATATTTCCTTTTATACAGTAATAGGGGGAGGAGATTGTGATCTCCGGATCAGACGTGTAAGTAATTCTTTAGTTTAATGACTTAAAAAAGGCTTTAGAACAGATAAATGCACCGCTGAGCGGAAAATATATTTTTCCTTTTTCCACTAATACACTCCACAAAAGGCTTTACAACAGATAACTGCACTGTTTAGCGGCAAATATATTTTTTCTTTTTCCACTAATACACGCTGCAAAAGGCTTTACAACAGATAACTGCACCACTGAGCGGCAAATATATATTTTCTTTTTCACAAATACATGCCACAAAAGGCTTTAGAACAGATAACTGCACCGCTAAGCGGCAAACATATTTTTTCTTTTCCCACTAATAGACGCCACAAAAGGCTTAACAGCAGATAACTGAGCCGCTGAGGGGCAAATATATTTTTTGCTTTTCCGCTATTACATGCCATAAAAGGTTTTAGAACAGATAACTGCACCTCTGTACGGCAAATATATTTTTTGCTTTTCCGCTATTACATGCCATAAAAGGTTTTTAGAACAGATAACTGCACCGCTGTAGCGGCAAATATATTTTTTCTTTTTCCACTAATACACTCCACAAAAGGCTTTACAACAGATAACTGCACCGCTGAGCGGCAAATATATTTTTTCTTTTTCCACTTATATACGCTACAAAAGGCTTACAACAGATAACTGCACCGCTGAGCGGCAATTACTTTTGCCACTAATACACAAAAAAAAGGGCTGGAATTTTAGCACTTCACCACACAACGGCTAATAATCCTTTTTTCCCCACTAATACAAGCCAAAAATGCTTCAGAACATATAACTGCATTGTACAAGGGCAAACAAATGCGTAGAAATATTTCCTTGTAATACACCCTGTTAATGCCTATATCAAACAGCACTTGCACCCTAATAAGAACAGTTTGCTGGAATTACAGAGCTGTATAATGGCAATTTGGATCCCCAGTAAATGCAGCAAGGTGTAATCGGATTGTTCCTATTACCCAGGCTGTCACCTCCCTACTGAACCCTGTTCAACATAAATGCTGTGGAATGATTCCTCCTTATCCTTTCCCTATGCCTTGAATAATCTTTTCCTGCACTTGCAAATCATTTTAGCACAATTAAATTTTTTTCTAACACTGTCCCTAGTGCCTGCTGACGTCTCTTCCTGCACTAAGTACACTGGTAAATGGCAGAGTCTAAGATTGCTGATGCTATTTATAGGGCTGTGACATCACAGGGCTGGCTGGCTGCTGATTGGCTGCATGCATGGCATAATGGGGGATCCCACCTTCCCAGAGTTCCTTGCTCCACGCAGCAGCCATTTTAGGAAAAAATTTAATTCGTTACCAGGAAGCGTGAGGAAATTCGGCTTCGGCTACTTCACAGTACTCCAGGAGGAGAGAAGGAAAAAAATACCATAATGAGCAAGGCTGAGCATTAGAGTCAGTCAGTAAGGTATATCCTGTTTAAGACTGAGACTTTACTGCAGTGAGAGGGACATTGCTAATACACCCTTCACACAGACACAGTCTGGCCCACAGTATCTAAATCCTGTACCCTTCAGCTGGGAATTACAGTTAAATTTGTGAGAATAATAAAGAGACTTTGGAGACTTTGGTGGGAAGGAGTACTACAATCTTGATATCTTGGCCTATATCCAAACATTGTTATCTGGGAAGATTTGCCCTGAAAATTGTTTGGAACTGTGTACAGAGAGAAGTTTATCTTCTACAATTGCTCTGATTATTAACTCCATGGGACCGAGCTAAACTTGGTTAATATTACCAAAAAGACCTTGTTAGACCCAAGTTTATACAATAATGCAAGATTCAAATGGCTAAGCCCATCAATACCTGTTTTTGGGCATTGCTAAAACGTAACTTTTACTCTTTATTATTAAAGTAAAACTACATAAAATAGACAATGATTAAAAGAAGGAAACTGGCCCTATGCTTGTGCAGACTGATACTAAATATCTTTCACTGTTAATATATAACCATAGGGTTCCCTTATATATCACTCGTAAAGCTCAGGAAATTATCACTGGGATATTATATTCATATTCCTAATATTCTTCTATGCTGTGACAGTGTCAGTAATGTGGGGACTCGCTCTGGTAGACAAGGTAGGCGGGTGCAGTATAGAGGCAAAAACACGTTGTAAACCAATCTGCAGTGTTTATTCACACTTTAGGCACAACATAATAGTCACTTTTCAGGCTTGGTGCATGTTCACACACAGAAAACAAAACAGTGTTGGTGCTTGATCTTGCACGGCAAAACAGAAACAAAGTTCACCTGAAATCCTAGGTGTCAGTTCACACCTGGCTGAATGCTCGGCAACACAAAAAGTCCACTGGCAGCCTTTAGATAGCCTGCTCTCCTGACACACAGGTCTCAGCTTTTCAGCCCAGCACAGGGCTCAGATCCCAAACACACAGAGAGCCCTTTGCATAAACCGAGCTGTCTTTTAAAGGCAGCTAGGTATTAACCAAAAACCCGGACCGGCACTTAAAATCCGGTCCAGTATTTGCCCTCACCTGGCTGCAATCAACCCAGCAGCACAGGCTAAGAGGAAAATACTTGTTTTTTATCACCAAACGTCTCACTGAGGAACCGGGCACTCGCATTTCCCTGTAACTGCCCTGCTCTGTGTTCCACTGAAAATCTAAAGTTCTGAAGTCACCCGAACCCTCTGGTGACCCAGAACTTCCCTTCTTTGTCCAGGTGGTAACAGGCTGTGGCCAACCCCATATCACTCCTTCAGAGATGGCTTGTCGCCGAGCCACGGGCACCTGGTACGGCTTTAACCAGACTTTTGCCTGGGGCTCAGTGACAATATCACGGTGAGTTATGGAAGGGCATTCAGGGAAATCATAGAACACCTCTGTGTTCCGACTAACAAACTCCTTGGCTCTCTGAGTCTGTTCAGTGGAAAGGCTGCCAGTAATTTTATCTGTGGCAGCCGCTTCCCTGTTAGCAGACAGAGGGACCGGAATCTCTTTCCCTAGATAAACCGGCCGCGGGTTGTTCTCAATATAAGTCTCTCTAACCTTCCAAGGTTTCCGTAAATTTACATGGTAGACCGGCTCCGGCTTTTGCAGTCCTGGCTGGTGTACCTTGTAATTTGGGTCTCCAACTTTCTGTGCTATTTTATAGGTCCCCTTCCCCTAGCGCTGTCCTTACTGTCCACAGGTGGCCCAACAACCAAAACCGGGTCCCTTTGGCTACGGACCCCAGACACTCGATTGCAGGTCCGGCTTTGGCCTGGCTGAGCCACCTTCCTATGTTTCCTACCTATCCTATTTAGGGGGACTGTCTTCCCCTCACCCACCGGACCTACTGTGGGTCCCTATGCCTTGGGTTTCTGGGGTTCTAACACCTCACCTGGGCTAGGCCTCACTACTGGAAGTTTTCCTACCTCTCTGGGAACTGTACGTACAATGGCCGGCCACAGGGCTGGGAACAATGGAAAGTCTCTTCCTATTATCACATCATAGGGCATACTCGTGGTTACAGCCACCTCATGGACCTGCCTGCCGGCACACGTGCTTACAGACAACAGAGCAGTGGGGTATTCTTTTAAATCTCCATGAATGCTGAAAACACCGACTCTCCGGCCTGTAAACTCTGTGGGTCGCACCAGGAAAGCCCTCACCAGGGTCAACTGACTCCCCGAATCCAGCAGAGCTGCCACTGGAGTGTCTCCCACCTCCACCCAAAACAAATGTTCATCATGGATAATCTCTGACACATCGACCCTTCTGGCATACCATGACTGTCAATACCCAAAGTTTACATCCATGGGCTCACCCAGGAGGGGACAGTTGGCCCATACATGGCCAGGCTCCTGGCACCGCCAGCAGATTATAGAGTCCCGATCCCCAAAGGGCACATCCCGTACGGTCTTTCTCAGCTCAGGCCGCAGGGTCTGGGGACGGATTTTCTGGGTTTTATTACTCCCTTCCCCAGAGTTCCCCCCTTAAGTTCCTCAGTAGCCCCATAACGTTCGACCAGGTCTACCATCTCCAGGGCACTAGTAGGATGACCTCCGCCCACTGGTCTCGGGGTAGTCTCTTTCTCACGGCCACCTTTTTGAACATCGCCAAGTAGGTTTCAACATCATCTGTCGGTGTCATCTTGGAAACGGCCGTGCGGACTGCTTTTCCGGGCATCGTGCACTCCCTGAGGCATCCCTGACTTTTCTAGCACCATTACGTGTTGCAGCAGCCGCTGGTTCGTGTCCTGCTGTCGCTGATTAGCCTCTAGCAGTTGTGCAACGGCCTCTTCATGTCTTTTTTGCTGTTGTGCAATGGCCTGCTGTTGGACATCCATAGCCTGCTGTTGCTTTAAGTTGGCCTGGACAAGCTGCTTTATCATGTCCTCCATCTTGTCCTGTGTTGGTGGTTGCAGCTTGGCAGGCTTAATCCAGGACATACAACAGTGCCCCAAAAAAATGCTACAAAAAGTTTTGGCTTCCCGCCAGCCTCACTGCAATTGCCCGCATCCTCCACCAAATGTGGGGACTCGCTCTGGTAGACAAGGTAGACGGGTGCAGTATAGAGGCAAAAACACGTTGTAAACCAATCTGCAGTGTTTATTCACGCTTTAGGCACAACATAATAGTCACTTTTCAGGCTTGGTGCATGTTCACACACAGAAAACAAAACAGTGTTGGTGCTTGATCTTGCACGGCAAAACAGAAACAAAGTTCACCTGAAATCCTAGGTGTCATTTCACACCTGGCTGAATGCTCGGCAACACAAAAAGTCCACTGGCAGCCTTTAGATGGCCTGCTCTCCTGACACACAGGTTTCAGCTTTTCAGCCCAGCACAGGGCTCAGATCCCAAACACACAGACAGACCCCTTTGCATAAACCCAGCTGTCTTTTAAAGGCAGCTAGGTATTAACCAAAAACCCGGACCGGCACTTAAAATCTAGTCCAGTATTTGCCCTCACCTGGCTGCAATTAACCCAGCAGCACAGGCTGAGAGGAAAATACCTGTTTTTTTATCACCAAACCTCTCACTGTGTCACAGTAATTTATAGTAATAACTTTACTGGCACTAAAGCAACAAGTATAGTTGTAACTGTACTGTGTCTGATTTGCCACAGTATATTAATGGAGTGTATACTATTAGTGATTGGTTTTGGCACTCAGAAGTATATATACAACTCTTTGTTGTTCCGCTATTAATACTACTATTGCCTAGTGTGCCTATTGTCTATTCCCAATCACTATCTGTCCCTGGCTATAGTGACTCTGTCACAAACACATGGATTGCGGTGCCTGCAGTGCACCCTATCACAGTGCTATTAGGACACGGCCCTATTTCACCTTAAGGACCAGGCCATTTTTTCAAAATCTGACCAGTGTCACTTTATGTGGTGATAACTTTAAAATGTTTTTTCTTATCCAGGCCATTCTGAGATTGTTTTTTCATCACATATTGTACTTCATGACACTGGTAAAATGAAGTCGAAAAAAATTTCATTTTTATTTATAAAAAAATACCAAATTTACTAAAACTTTTGAAAAATTTGCAATTTTTCCAGTATCAATTTCTCTACTTCTATAATAGATAGTAATACCGCCAAAAAAAGTTATTGATTTACATTCCCCATATGTATACTTCATGTATCGATCATTTTGGGAATATCATTTCATTTTTTGGGGATGTTACAAGGCTTAGAAGTTTAGAAGCAAATCTTGAAATTTTTCTGAAATTTTCAAAAACCCACTTTTTAGGGACCAGTTCAGGTCTGAAGTCACTTTGTGAGGCTTACATAATAAAACCACCCAAAAATTACCCCATTCTAGAAACTACACCCCCCAAGGTATTCAAAACTGATTTTACAAACGTCATTAACCCTTTAGGTTTTCCACAAGAGTTAATGGCAAATGGAGATAAAATTTCTGAATTTCAATTTTTTGTAAAATTTTCCATTTTAATCCAATTTTTACAGTAACAAAGCAAGGGTTAATAGCCAAACAAAACTTAATATTTATTCCCCCGATTCTGCAGTTTGCACGAACACCCAATATGTGGTCGTAAACTGCTGTATGGCCAACTGCAGGGCGCAGAAGGAAAGGAACGCCATATGGATTTTGGAAGGCAGATTTTGCTGGACTGGTTTTTTGACACCATGTCCCATTTGAAGCCCCCCCGATGTTCCCCTAGAGTAGAAACTCCATAAAAGTGACCCCATCTAAGAAATCAAGGTATTCAAAACCAGTTTTACAAACTTTGTTAACCCTTTAGGTGTTCCACAAGAGTTATTGGCAAATGGAGATGAAATTTCGGAATTTCTATTTTTTGTTACCTTGTCTCAAAAAAAGTGTAATATAGAGCAACCAAAAATCATATTTACCCTAAAATAGTACCAACAAAACTGACACCTTATCCCGTATTTTCCAAAATGGGGTCACTTTTTTGGAGTTTCTACTGTAGGGGTGCATCAGGGGCTCTTCAAATTGGACATAGTGTCTAAAATCCAGTCCAGCAAAATCTGCCTTCCAAAAACCATATGGCGTTCCCTTCCTTCTGTGCCCTGCCGTTTGGCCATACAGGAGTTTACGACCACATATGGGGTGTTTGTGCAAACAAGAGAATCAGGGCAATAAATATTGTGTTGAGTTTGGCTGTTAACCCTTGCTTTGTTACTGGAAAAATTGATTAAATTGAAAATTTCCCTAGACACCGTATTTTTTGAATTTTTTTTTGCTGTGTTCAGCTGAGGGGTTAGGTCATGTGTTATTTTTATAGATCAGGTTGTGACGGACGCGGAGATACATAATATGTAAACTTTATATTTATTTATAGACTGATCAGTCTTCAAAATGCTTTCAGTGTTACTATTAAAGTCCTGGTTGCCATAGTAGTAGTGGGGAGCAGTATACTTACCGCCCGTGCGGCTCCCGGGGTGCTCCAGAATTACGTCAGAGCGCCCCATGCGCATGGATCACGTGATCCATGCGATCACGTGATCCATGCGCGTGGGGCGTCCTGATGTCACTCTGGAGCGCCCTGGGAGCCGCACAGGCGGTAAGTATACTGCTCCCCCGCTCCCCACTACACTTTACCATGGCAACCAGGACTTTAGCGTCCTGGCTGCCATGGTAACCATTCAGAAAAATCTAAACGACGTTTAGCTTAAGGCCGGATCCAGATTAATGCCTTTCAATGGGCATTAATTCCGGATCTGGCCTTGCGGCAAGTGTTCAGGATTTTTGGCCGGAGCAAAAAGCGCAGCATGCTGCGGTATTTTCTCCGGCAAAAAAATGTTCCGGTCCTGAACTGCAGACATCCTGATGCATCCTGAACAGGTTTCTCTCCATTCAGAATGCATTGGGATAATCCTGATCAGGATTTTTCCGGCATAGAGCCCCGACGACGGAACTCTATGCCGGAAAAGAAATACGCAGGTGTGAAAGAGCCCTTAGGCCGCTTTCACACTTGTGTTCTGAGGATCCGGTGGACCATGGCAGCCAGGACGCTACAAAAGTCCTAGTGGAAATCAGTCGGCACTCCGATACTCAGTGGCGTGGTGCTCACTTCCCGGAAGCAACTCCCCACGAACATAGAACAAATGGACCGGCACTCACCAAGTTCAAATTAATTGCTGTTTATTGGTCACATAGAGCAAGACAATGTGACGCTGCGGCTTCCGGGCGCTGCTTTATGACGTCACAGGTCACCGCGGCGCATAGATTAATGCGCTGCCCGGACCTGTGATGTCATGGAGGAGCGCCCGGAGGCCGCAGCGCAGGTAAGTACACTGCTGCGGAGTACCATGGCAGCCAGGACTTCAGTAGCATGCTGGCTGCCATGGTAACCAATCGGAGCCCCAGCTTACAATGGGGCCCTGATCGGAACTGCTGCTGCGCATGCGCAGAGCTAAACATCGGACCCAGCGTTGCGCCAAAACGATGTTTAGCTTAATTTCAGATCCGGATAAAAATGCTCTTCAATGGGCATTAATTCCGGATCCGGCGTTACGGCATGTCTTCCGGATTTTTGGACGGTGACAAATCCGCAGCATGCAATCCCCTAAATCTGGGGTTCCAGCTGTGGCTGGCTAAGTTTAATACTGTACGTCAAAGGATAGATTTTTTTCTGGAGTGAAATTCAATTGCCAAAATAACAATCCCCTAAATCTGGTGTTCCAGCTGTGGCTTGCCAGGTTTAATACTGTACGTCAATGGATAGATTTTTTTCTGGGGTGAAATTCAATTGCCAAAATACCAATCCCCTAAATCTGGTGTTCCAGCTGTGGCTGGCTAAGTTTAATACTGTACGTCAAAGGATAGATTTTTTTCTGGAGCGAAATTCAATTGCCAAAATAACAATCCCCTAAATCTGGGGTTCCGTGGTGGTGTTAGTGGACCCTCTGGTGCTGGGAGAGGATGTGGCTGTTCTGCCACAGCTACACAAATTTGTGAACCAACTACCTCAGGTCCCAGTAGCCGCCAGAATCTACAACGATATTTGGTCGGGCCTAATGCCATTCTAAGGACTGAGCAACAGGCGCTAGTCGATTGGTTGGCCGACAGTGGATCCAGCAGGTTCACATTATCTCCCACCCAGTCTTCTGCAGAAAGCGCATATGTGGCGCCTGAAAACCAAGCCTTCAGTCTGTCAAATCACCCCCATGCATATCAAGGAACCTGTCTTAGCCTCAAGTTATGCAGCAGTCTCTTAAGCTGTTTGAAAAATCTGCTGGCTGGGTTTCCCAAGGGCATCCACCTATCCCTACCCCAGCGGTGGAAGACATAGAATGCACTGACGCACAACCACTTATGTTTCCTGATGAGGACATGGGAATACCACCTCAGCAGAGTCAGCAAGTCTCTGATGATGACGAAACACAGGTGCCAACTGCTGCGTCTTTCTGCAGTGTGCAGACCCAACAGGAGGTCAGGGAGGAAGACTGTGTGGAAGACAATGCAGGGGACCACATGGAATGAAGGTCGTGCCACTGACTTTCAGAGTTCAGAGGAAGAGGCAATGGTGAGACCGAGCCAACAGCGTAGCAAAAGAGGGTGCAGGGTGCAAAAGCAGAACAGCCGCCACCAAGAGAGTTCGCCTACTACTGGCCACCGCCACGAGGGACCGTGCACACCAAAGGCAGCTTCAAGGAGTTCCCTGGCATGGCACTTCTTCACACAATGTGCTGACGACAAGATCTGAGTTGTTTGCACGCTGTGCCATCAGAGCCTGAAGTGAGGCATTAACGTTCTGAACCTTAGCACAACCTGCATGACCAGGCATCTACACGCGTGACACGTGCTGCAGTGGAGTAAGCACCTTCAAAACCAAGAAAGGGCTCAGGCCTCTCCTGCTCCCTCTTATGCTGCTGCCTCGGCCTCTTCCTCTGCCTCTGGAGGAACATTGACACCTGCCGCCCAGCAAACAGAGGATGTGCCACCAACACCACCACCTCCGTCACCAAGCATCTCCACGATGTCACACGGCAGCATTCAGCTCTCTATCTCACAAACCTTGGAGAGAAAGTGTAAATTCCCACCTAGCCACCCTCGATCCCTGGCCCTGAATGCCAGCATTTCTAAACTACTGGCCTTTGAAATGCTGTCATTCAGGCTGGTGGACACGGACAGCTTCAAACAGCTGATGGCGATGGCTGTCCCACAGTATGTCGTTCCCAGCCGCCATTACTTCTCCAAGAGAGCCGTGCCTTCCCTGCACAACCAAGTATTAGATAAAATCAAGTGTGCACTGCGCAAGGCAATCTGTTGCAAGGTCCACCTAACCACAGATACGTGGACCAGTAAGCACGGCCAGGGACGCTATATCTCCCTAACTACACACTGGGTAAATGTAGTGGCGGCTTGGCCCCGGGCAGAGAGCAGTTTGGCGTACGTCCTTCCGCTGCCATGGATCGCAGGGCATCATTCTTTGCTTCCTGTTGCCTCCTCCTCCTACTCGGCTTCCTCCTCCTCTTATTCCACCTGCTCATACTTTCAGCCACAGACCTTCACCACCAACTTCAGCACAGCCCGAGGTAAATGTCTGCAGGCCGTTCTGAAACTCATATGTTTGGTGGACAGGCCCCACACCGCGCAGGAGTTGTGGTGGGGTATAGAACAACAGACCGATGAGTGGCGCATATGCTGCATTTGGTGTTGCAGAAATTTTTTCACAACTACCCTGACATGTCAGTGCTGCTGCATAAAGTGCGGGCCGTCTGTGCGGGCTTCCGGCGTTCTCATCCTGCAGCTGCTCGCCTGTCTGCGCTACAGCGTAACTTCGGCCTTCCCGCTCACCGCCTCATATGCAAAGTGCCCACCAGGTGGAACTCCACCTTGCACATGCTGGAGAGACTGTGCGAGCAGCAGCAGGCAATAGTGGAGTTTCAGCTGCAGCACGCATGGGTGAGTCGCACTGCAGAACAGCACCACTTCACCACCAATGACTGGGCCTCCATGCGAGACCTGTGTGCCCTTTTGCGTTGTTTCGAGTACTCCACCAACATGGCCAGTGGCAATTACGGCGTTATCAGCATTACAATACCACTTCTATGTCTCCTTGAGAAAACACTTAGGGCGATGATGGAAGAGAATGTGGCCCAGGAGGAGGAGGAGGAAGAGGGGTCATTTCTAACACTTTCAGGCCAGTCTTTTAGAAGTGGCTCAGAGGGAGGTCTTTTGCAACAGCTGAGGCCAGGTACAAATTTGGCCAGCCAGGGCACACTACTGGAGGATGAGGAGGACGAGGATGAGGTAGTGCGAGGCTGGGGGGAAACGGAGGTTGATGACGATACGCCTCCCACAGAGGACAGCTTGCCCTTACCTCTGGGCAGCCTGGCACACATGAGCGAATAAATGCTGCAGTGCCTGAGCAATGACCGCAGAGTTGCCAACATTTTAACGTGTGCTGACTACTGGGTGGCCACCCTGCTGGATCCCCGGTACAAAGACAACGTGCCCACCTTAAATTCCACACTGGAGCGTGATAGGAAAATGCGTTAGTACAAGCTCACGCTGGTAGATGCGCTCCTGAGAGCATTCCCAACTGACACTGGGGGACAAGTGGAAGCACAAGTCGAAGGCAGAGGAGGAGCAAGAGGTCACCAACGCAGCTGTGTCACGGCCAGCTTCTCTGAAGGCAGGGTTAGCATGGCCGAGATGTGGAAAAGTTTTGTCACAGCGCCACAGCTAACTGCACCACCAGCTGATAGGGAACGTGTTAGCAGGAGGCAGCATTTCAACGACATGGTTGAACAGTACGTGTGCATATGCCTCCACGTACTGACTGATGGTTCGGCCTCATTCAACTTCTGGGTCTCCAAATTGTCCACATGGCCAGAGCTAGCCTTTTATGCCTTGAAGGTGCTGGCCTGCCCTGCGGCCAGTGTATTGTCTAAACGTGTATTTAGCACGGCAGGGGCGTCATTACAGACAAACACAGCCGCCTGTCCACAGCCAACGTGGACAAGCTGACGTTCATAAAAATGAACCAGGCATGGATCCCACAGGACCTGTCCATCCCTTGTGCAGAATAGACATTTAGAACTAGCTCGCCCTCAACCATACATTCTTGTACTCCAGGGCACTTCTTTATTGGATACTCTTTTTTTAATTGTACCATTATTTTGGGGGCAACGCCAAGTTGAATGAACCTCTACTCTGTCTGGATGCCAGGGGCCTACATGTCAGCTAATCACTTGCTGATTTGGTGCGTGACATGAAGCCTGATTTTCTGCTATGGTACCTCTCTCCTCTGTCTGGGTGCTGTGGCTTAAATTACTGAAAGTGGCCTGTTCCATTGGTGGGTAACATGATGCCTGTTTTGCCGCTATGGGACCTCTCTCCTCTGTCTGGGTGCTGGGGCCTAAATAACTAAAAGTGGCCTGTTCCATTGGTGGGTAACATGATGCCTGTTTTGCTGCTATGGAACCTCTCTCCTCTGTCTGGGAATTGGGGCTTAAATTGCTGAAAGTGGCCTGTTCCATTGGTGGGTAACATGATGCCTGTTTTGCTGCTATGGGACCTCTCTCCTCTGTCTGGGTGCTGGGGCCTAAATAACTGAAAGTGGCCTGTTCCATTGGTGGGTAACATGATGCTTGTTTTACTGTTATGCGACATCCCTCCTCTGTCTGGGGATTGGGGCTTAAATTACTGAAAGTGGCCTGTTCCATTGGTGGGTAACATGATGCCTGTTTTGCTGCTATGGGACCTCTCTCCTCTGTCTGGGTGCTGGGGCCTAAATAACTGAAAGCGGCCTGTTCCATTGGTGGGTAACATGATGCTTGTTTTACTGCTATGCGACATCCCTCCTCTGTCTGGGTGCTGGGGCTTAAATTACTGAAAGTGGCATGTTCCAATGGTGGGTAACATGATGCCTCTTTTGCTGCTATGGGACCTTTCACTTCTGTCTGGGTGCCAGGGGCCTACGTTTCAGATAATCGCCTGTTGCTTTGGTGGGTGATATTATCCTCTTTTTGTTGTCGAATGACCTCTACTCTGTCTGGGTTTCAGGGGCCTATATGTCGTTTAATCATTTGTTGTCTCTGGTGGGAGTTATTAAACTATTTTTACTGTCAAATGACTGCCCCATTGTGTGGGTGTCAGGGGCCAATATGTCGTTTAATCATTTGTTGCTTTAGTGGGTGACATTATTCTCTTTATACTGTCAAATGACCTCTACATTGTCTGGCTGCCTTTCTGTAAGTGTGATCTCTCCTGCTTATCTATGATGAGATCCAGAGCTTAAAACAAACATAGTTGGAGATAAGGGAAAGGACGTCAGAGCAATGCAGTTCTGACAAATTCCAGAGAAGGACTATGCTCTGTACTTTTGAGAGAAATGCATCTAGTTCTGCAGCTGAAGCGGGGAATAATTTGTCTCAAAAGGACATTATGGGAAGCCCAAAAATGATCTATTACTGTACATTTATTACTGTCCAAGAAATACAGCCTTAATGCAAACTTTTTTTAAAAAAACTCAAGTTAATGGATCCAATGAAGGATATGGGTGAATACTGTTTTCAGGTATTCAAAAATATTCACCAACATAGAAAGCCCAACATAGAGCTAAGAGTGATATAAACGACCCCTAGAATAAAACTCTCTTGTTGCTGCTGCTAAAAACTGTTGAGAAGGTGGAGGTTTGCACCAATAAATGGTGAAGGTCCCTGGCCATTACCTTCATTTCCAACCCTGCCTGGACTATAGGCTATTCAAAAATGAACCTGCTCAGCATTCGGTCAAGGAACACGGTGCCCGGGAGAGCTTCAATCACTTATTATAAGAAAATCCTAGCAGCACTAATCTTCTTCAAAAATGTTTATTCCATAGAATACATACAGGATGCATTTCGCCCCGTCCTGGCCTTTTCCCACTGATATTCTGTTTGTAATCTATGGAATAAACATTATTGAAGAAGATTAGTGCTGCTGGGATTTTCTTATAATACGTGGACTATAGGCTATAGCAGGGATCAGCAACCTCCAGCACTCCAGCTGTTTTGAAATGACAACTCCCAGCATGCTGTGTTCACTTCTATGGGAGTTAAAATGACAGCAAAGCAAGCATGCATACATGGGAGTTGTAGTTTCACAACAGCTGGAGTGCAGAAGGTTGTTAACCCCTGGGCTATAGAGATATGCAGATAGCATACAAGAATGGAAGTCATGGAGGAAACATCTTGAGGTAGTTCTTCATTCTCAATGGGCTCCTAGAAAATCTATACAATCCCTGGGAATGACAGTTCTCCAGCCTTTTAATAAACTCTGGATTGTTGTTTGTTGTCTTAAATTGAGCTTCGACTTTCACCTTTACGGTACATTGTGAAGCATTGTGCATCATTATATAAGGCTGACAAGCTGTTGTCTAGCAATATAAGTGGGAGCACAGGTTGAAGCTTGCTCTTACAATGCAGCTAATTGATTCTTCAGCCAAGTCAAGGCTTTTATATTTCCCTATTTACAGGCTGCCTATTATGCAATAAACAAGAAGATTTCTTCCCCCGATGTTCAGGTGCTTATCTTTAATGAGTTAAGAATCCAGCCAGCTTTCCTAAGGACTTGAGATCAATACATGATTAAAGACTATTTTTCATCTAGGCTCGTGTTTGACAATGGAAGGCATAATTTTTGGCCTTGGTTCTGATGCACATATATTTCAGTTTTAAAGAAGGCAATAGGCATTGATTCAATGCAAGCTCCATAAACAGCCTTGGAACAACACTGAGACAGACACAAAAGCAGGCTGCTGATGCAAACTCTGCAACTGAAAGGGGTACTATGATTATATTGTTATCCCGTATCCATAGGATAGGAGATAACTATTATATTGGTGGTGGTTCAACCACTGAGACCCCCAGTCAGTGTCAGACTGGGGTGCCCAGGGCCCACCAGTAAAATTTATTTTGGGGGCACCCCGTATGGATACATTCAAATATTACCTGCTCACACAGCAGCAAGATGCTACCAGATGATTAATTATAGGGGTCCCTGCAGCAGCTTTGAGAAGGTAGGTCTTGGGGAAAAAAGGATACTGGCTAGCTGTACATTGAACATCTGTATGTAGTGCAGTAAGTCTACTGTGTTATGTTCTAGGGGGTGTGATTCCCTGTATCCCTGTGGGCCAGTCCGAGCCTGCCCCCAGTAGAGGGGGTAAAGTAGATAATACTACTTTACAGTTATTAAATAACACCTCCATAACATGACTGGCTACCACCATATAGTGACTGGCTAATACTATATTACAGTGGCTGAATAACTACACTGCACCATGACTGGAAAACACTACCATACCATCCCAGTCCATACAGTAACTAAATAATAAAACCATACTGTGACTGGATAACACCAGCATACAGAGACTGAATATCAACATGACACTGTGGCTGGATAACATCACTATACCCTCTATATAACACCACTATAGTGTGACTAAGTAAAACCCCTATACTGTGACTGAATAACAGCACTATTCTGTGACTAAGTACTAAGTACTATACCATCACTGGATACTACCATTCTGGCACTAGATAATACTACTACAGAGTGACTGACTAGCACCATCACGCTATGACTAAACACCAACATGCAATGAAAGGATAATACTACCATATAATCACTAAATAACATGACTATACCATGACTGGCTAATAGGCATGTAGCCTATGAGAGTCAATGACTGAGCAAGGAGCATAAAAAGACTCAATGTGAACATTGTGATATGGCTCTGGGTGGGGGCCACATATTTTCCCTGAAATGGCAGTAAAAACAAAAAATAAATTCATACTTACCTCATCCATTTGTGCTTGAAGAGACCGCCGCAGCCATCTTGTTTGAAGATATCCACGCAAAATCTTGCGTGCGATGATGGATGTCACGCCGCCCGGCGTGATAACATCATCATGTTACTGTGTCTCGCGGTCTTCAATCAAGATGCCCACTGCGGCCTCTATGCAATTAAATGGATAAGGTGAGTTTTTTTTACCGGATTAAACACCTGAAAGTGCTCAATGTTAATCTCAGAAGCTGTGATCAGCGATGAAGGCGGCATCTGAGGGGTTCAATCATGGGGGGTCGGCACCATTGCCGTTCCCCGTCATTGCATCTGCTACATACGGATGTAGTAGGGTTAACACTCATGCTTTATGAGACGTGTTATCTAAACTAAATGCAACTAAACGCGTTAAGCAATTGCTTTTCAATGGCTTTTGTTTCATAAAGTGAAAAAATGTAAGTTAAGGGTTTGAGTGTTACCCCTGCTACCTCTGTACGAAGAAATGCGCTTCGTGGTGAAGTAATTCGTCACACAGAAAATTTATTTGTGAAATGCGGCGAAGCAGCTGAATCGAATTTTCTATAACTTCGCTCATTACTAGTTATTATTCTGCAAATCAAAACCTTTCTTCCATTTAAACGTGAAAACCACTAGCACTGAGGATTGGACATATTTCTTGCTGGTCTTCTATCTTGCCATCAACAATTGAGGCAAGGTAGTAGCATATAAGCCAGCTATCCCTTGTGACACCACGTATGCTATAGGCATCTTCAATGCAGACAGTCTGGCAGAAACATATCCTTTGGAAGGACTCTGTACAGTGATTTAATATATACTGTACTTTCTGTCTTAGACTACTGTGCACCAAGGAACTGTCAGGTGGTAATGAATTTGTCAGTTCTGACCTTAAGACCACCATTGATCAGCCCTAACTTGCACAAAGACATCTGTCTGTTTCGGTTTCACACACTCATTCAATCTTTTACTTTAGAAACAGCGAAGCACATTTTCCATGATATACTGTATGACGATAGTCTTCAGGTATCCAAATGTCATCTGCTATATGTGCAACTGAGTATGATATGAATAAAAAAAAAGATGAAAATGAGCTGGGTATTTAAAATTAAATAGTTTTTCAGCTGGTTTGCTCCAAGTTTCAAGTGCCACTAAATGGCTCTGCATTAATGCAATACCATCTGGCTACTATAGGTGGCCATACACATTAGGTTAGAAAGGGTCAAAACAGACAGATGTCAACCAAAACGATTGTTCGTTGGCTGATATTTAAAAACAGAAAATCATTTTAGATAAACCGATGACAGACTATCACGGTATGGAAAGAAGTCATCCTTGTTGGAAATTTTCGTTCGATAATGGTACAAAAGAGCTTTTGTTCAAAGAAAGATCATGTTTGGATGAAAGATGTTTCTTGGAAAGGACATTCCCATTGTCCATCGCCCAGTCGCATTAACGTTTTTGAGCACTTTGAACAACTGTAATAGGGGATATGGACTAAATATGTATATACGTGTCTGCTACCAGATGTTTGTTCAACTGCTGTTGAACCGTCAACCAACTTCTGTCTAATGTGTATGGCCACCATAATGGAAGAGAAGCCACAGCCAGCCATATGTTTAAAAAAAAAAGGTTTCACAACTACATACAGTATTGAAGGTTTTTTAACCGTCATTACGTGGAAGCTTTATTAATGATGTTTTAATAAAGTCTACAGTTTTATTTTATTTTAAAATTTATTTTTATTTTAAATTTTAGTTTTAAATTGCAAAGGTAATACAAAGGGAAATGCATACATTTCCCAACGTGGGCTAAATGGGCTAAATATAATTAAGATAAATATTAAGACCCGTAACTCTCCTGGAAGTGGAGTATGCATCTTCATGAGTCCTTGAGAAAAACAGAATTCCAGGAATAATAAAATTATTCATAAAAAGGTGATTTTGATACACACACAGATCTTATTATTATGCATTAAGAGAGTTACATGGTAAATAACATAGGCATAAAATTTAGATTAAAGAAAAAAGAGAGAGGAACAAGGGGGGGGGGGGGGTTAACGGGTAGGGGATGGGAGAGCAGGACAAATCAATCATCTACATTCAAACTTGCGGGTTATACATACTGCAATCTCTGTGAATGTCTATCCTCATTGATATACCAGGTCGTTGTGTATGTCTTCGTACCTAAGAGATATCCGTCATCCCATTTAACATTGTATAATTTTACTAAATATACCTAATCAAATAAACTATAGGTGCCTTACTCAGAAAATAAATGTGGTGTTTGTGCGTCCCAATGAGGAATTTGCTCAAGGCGGTATAACAGGTCATACTTTTGCATCCAATGTTGTATGTTAGGAGGATTCACTGTTTTCCAGCTTACCGCTATGAGCAACCTCGCAGAGGCCAGCAGTGTTGTACATAAGGTTTTCATATTTTTCGAGCATTTGAGGGGTTCAAGTATGCTAAAAAGACATATTTTCAGGGACACCGGGATATTCATCCCACATACTGCCGATATTGTTTTGCAAATCTCTTGCCAGTATGGGGTTATTACGGGACAGAACCGCCAGATATGACTGTGAGGGCCTATTTCTTTACTGCATCTCCAGCAGAAAGGGCTACATACCGGGAACATTTTGTTGATGCGTTGCGGAGTAAAATACCAACGTGTTAGTACTTTATAAGTATTTTCCTGAAGTTTAACACACCTGGACGCCCTAACCGGGGCCTGTAGTGCACTTTGTATCTCTGTCGGGGAGAAATGAATATTCAGATCTGATTCCCAGTGAGTAAGAAAGGGGTTCGTATTAGGACAGGATTAAGTCAGTAATAATCCATAAAATTTTGATACTTTGCCTTTAGGTTCTTTGACTTGTAGAGCCAATTTCTCAAATGCTGTATGTTCATCAGTAGTAGGTAGGTTTTTGAAGTGAATTGTCAAGAAATGAATAAGTTAAGTCTACAGTTTTACAAGAAGAACATTTATTGAGCTTTGTTTTGATGTTGAACCCATAGCAGTGGAACCAAGCACCACTCGGACTGGCAGATCATTGCACTGCATCGGGTTTTGATGAGCTGGAACATCTACAGTATATATACATATACGCTGCTAACCATTGATGGTTTATCCTTAGGATAGGTCATTAATATCTCATCATTGAGGTCGACTCTCCATACCTCTACTGATCAGTTGTGTAAAGAGGACACAGCACTCTGGTAAGAGCTGAGACCTTCTCACAGTGGCATACATTGTATAGTAGCTCTGCTTGGCTTTACAACACACAACCATTCACTTAAATAGGACTGAGCTGTGCATAGGCAATGTGACCAATGAATATGACATCACTGGCCTAGGAAGAGGCTGCAATGCTCACTGGAGCGTCATTGCCTTTTCAAACTGCTGATTGACAGGGACGCTGGGAGTCAGATCCCCCCAATCTGATATTCATGAACTATCCTGATAATAGGGCACCAATATTAAACCCTTTTAATGTTACAGCTGCTAATGGTAAAACAATATGAGTTTTACTTTTTATATTAGGTCAAACATGGCCAACAGCTGTACTTTCATCTTACACATTTTGTAAATTACCAGAATGTTCTATTAAGTTTATGTAGCCCAGTGGTTTTAATAGGCTCAATAGCAATGCAATAATACTACATACAAGTGCTCAATAAACATATCCATATTTTATTTATGTATTTAAGTTTTATAATGAATTTCAGTTCGCAGACTGCAAGATAAATCACAGCAGTTTCTGTGGGCAGCATATGTTTTCTTATCTTACTGGGGAAAAAACTCTACAAGGTCTGAAACAGCATTCTTGTCTGGAATTGTAACTTAAAAAATGCTTAACACGCGCCTTTTAGTCCATCCAGATGCACACAAGAAAAAAATGGATAAAAAGTAGAAAATAGTAGTTGTCCGTTCAAACTAAAACACTAATTTGTCTAACAGCATAGGAATTTGCATTTTAAACATCGCTGAGCCTAAATAGTATGACTTCAAGAGCGTTTGCAAAATCGGCTGCAAATTGGCTGGCGAAGCTGTATTAGTTACATGTGGATTACAGATGAGTGAATCGATTCTAACGAATCAAAATGCAGGGGTTTTTCACTTGTGTGTGTGTGTGGGGGGGGGGGGGGGCTATCCTTGCAGGTGAAGAAGCACCTACCTGCTTCAAGATTGACAGGGCCACACATTTAGCCAAGCCCTGACAATTTAAAAAAAAATCACTGACCTCATCCGCTTGCTCGCGCAGAGGTAGTCTTCTCCTCTCTTGAGTAGGACCTGCCGAAGGACCTGCGCTGAGCGTGATGACGTCACCACATGCTCAGAGCGTGAGCACATCATCACGCTCAGCACAGGTCCTTCGGCAGTTTTTTTCCACTAAAGAAAGCAGCAAACTGCCCCTGCGCAAACAAGTGGATGAGATGAGTATATTTTTTTCCCTGTTCTTTCCCCATTTCAGTAAAAAATGATTTGTTACCATGAAGCGCAAGGAAATTCTGCTTTTTGGCAAGTCAAAATTTCAGATCGAATTCTGCTTTGGATGCTTTGATTTGCTCAACACTAATGGTGTCTGTAAAGCACTGCGGAATATGTTGGTGCAATGTAAGCAAATATAAATAAATGGTTAGCAGTTTGCAATGAAGGTCCAGACAGGTGTTACCAGTTAAGGATGTGTCCCTGTGCAGTCTGACACTGGTAGCAATGCCAGACTGTGCACGGCACACCCCAACTAGTAACACTCAGATTGACCTTCATTGCAAACTGCTAGTAATTTACTTATTTTCTTGCTTATGTAGCACCAGCATATCCTGTAACATTTTACAGACATTGTCATCATTTGCTCTCCCCAGTGGACTCACATTGTCTGTTCTACCATATAATGGTAGAAGCGAAAGAAATTAAAGGGTAACTATAACTCTAAATATATAAATCTATTATATGTTAAAGGGGTTTTCACAATCTCTTCAATTTCTGGCCGATTAGAGCCTCCAGCCTGGCTCTGATCCCCCATCTAGCAACGTGGGCTTCCGAGGAAGGGTCAAGTCCACTTATTGTCCCCCCTTGCCTGCCGGAGTAGCCTTGATCTCTTCTATAAGCAAGTGCTTAAAGATGTCAGGGCTCTGACATATCCCATCGCAGAGTATAATTTGTCATATGAGGAATATACAGCTATTGCGTGGCTTGCTGGAAGAGATGACATTGTTGTGAAACCGGCGGACAAGGGGGGCAATATAGTGTTACTCACTAAGGATTACTACTTGACTGAGGCGAATAGACAGCTTGAGGATGTTTCTGTCTACCAAAGATTGAAGAGTGATCCTATACAGGACATTAGTGCTAAACTCACTGACATGCTGCGCAGATACGTGGAGTTAGAATTTTTACCCTGCATTGTCTTTGAATGGCTAGTGCCACCTTTCCCCAAGCGACGTAACTGGTATTTTGTGCCAAAAGTGCACAAGTCGTTGAGTTGCCCCCCTGGCCGTCCAATTGTGGCAGGGATAGGGTCTGTTACCGAACCCCTGTCACAATATTTGGACTGGCTACTGAGGCCACTTTTGCCAATCGTACCGACCTATTTGAAAGACACCAACGCCTTTCTCAATGCGATTTTGGACTTTGAGTGGCAGGATGACTTTTCGTTGTTGTCACTTGATGTCGAAAGCCTGTACACCCGCATCCCACAGAATGTGGATGTGCAGGCGGTCAAGCAGGTGTTGGTTAACGCTGGCAAGAGCAAGCCTTTTGTGTCCTTTGTAGGGGAGGCACTTGATTTTGTGCTTACTAATAATGTCTTTATGTTTGGGAAGCGATGGTACAGGCAGATCCTTGGCACTGCTATGGGACCCTAGTGTCCTGCACTTTTGTGAACTTCTATTTGGCAGTGTTCGAGGATCCAACAGGTTTGCGCAGCATGTCAGGCTATACTTACGTTACGTCGATGACGTGTTCGTGGTGTGGCAGGGACCCAGAACCACTTGTGAGGAGTATGTCAAATACCTAAACACCAATAACATGAATATGGTGCTTACTTTAAACTTTGGAGGCGATTGCCTCGAGTTTTTGATTGTACAGTTAAGGGCACAGCATGGCAGGCTCCTCACGAGTACATATTACAAGCCCACTGCCACTAATGCACTTTTACATTACGGCAGTTACCATCCTCAAGGTGTCAAACGAGCAGTGCCGTACGGACAGTTCATCTGATTACGGCATATTAATAATACCGATGTCGGATATGAGAGCCAGGCTGGTGAACTGAAAGACAGGCTACTGGTTAGAGGGTATCCGGAGACGGAGGTTGATAAGGCGAAGCAGAGAGCTGCACAACAGACGCAGTCTAACCTATTGCATAGGAAGTCAGCCGAGAGAAGCCGGGATAAAGGCAGATTTGTGTTTGCGTTTAAGTCTAGCCCAATGTCAGAGAGGGTCAAACAAGCTATACTACGTAATTGGGATATGCTAAAGAATGAGGAAGGCCTAAAAGAATATGTATCCAGTAGACCAATTATCACTTTTTAAGCGCTGCAAGACTATAAAAGATTAATTGGTTCGAAGTAAGTTTGTGGAGAATAGAGCAACTAACTGGCTTATGAGCAATAAACCCACCGGCAATTATAGGTGTGGGAATTGCTCATACTGCTCACAAATCAGACAGGGTAAAAAGTTTAGTTTAGGTGGCCTCAACCACACGGTCAGACTGTTCATAAATTGTCGTACTAAGTATGTGATTTATGTAGTAACCTGTGGATGTTACTACTGTTTAGGACAGGAAAAGGATGCCCCAGGTTAATAGACCACATCATGAAAAAACATCAGGGTAGTTCTGCATGTTTGAGGTGTGCAGGCTTG
Source organism: Bufotes viridis (assembly GCA_033119425.1). Classification (NCBI taxonomy): domain Eukaryota; kingdom Metazoa; phylum Chordata; class Amphibia; order Anura; family Bufonidae; genus Bufotes; species Bufotes viridis. Next base: position 78,760,443 of record CM065591.1, read on the forward strand.
GAGCATGTATGTAGTCCAGAGTAAGGAGGTGACAGACATAGAGACCTGTTGCGAAATGAAGCAGCCTGGATAATCCGGGCAGAAGCAACAGGACCACTCGGCTTAAATGATCGGAATGAAATGAGCGTACTAATATGAGTTGTTTTAGTGATTATTATATATTTCTAATCTTGATGTGTTGTGATACTATTTAGCGCACCTTTATTCCCTCATTGCGATGTACGCTCTGGCGTCCGGGGCTGTTTATATTTTATGTATGAGGAGAAGATAAGGAGCTCCTCTGATTTGTTGGAGAGAGACGAGCCTCCATCTCCGCCCCCCATGTTCTATCTAGCCACCTGACGCCGAACGTACGCATATAAGGGAAGGTGGCTTGCAGGTGATGTCATGGGCCAGATGAAGCGCTAGCACGCGCGAAACGGCCGTCGCCTTTCTGTGCACCGGTGATTAGCTGTCCGCCCCCTGCCCGATGTATCATCCTTGATGGATCTTCAATAAAGTAATTATTTTCTTCAGAAGTCATGGTGAGTGCCACCTCCTTTACGTTTCAACTTGGTTAAAGATTAAACTTTATATTGTGTTTGGTCGGATTGGGGACTTAGGAATATAGCGCTGCAAGACACTAATGCTAACCACTGCACCACCATGTTTCTAGCAGGAATAATAAAGGAATGACACTTCATGGAGTCATAAAAAAGATGCTCTAGAATAGTTATTACAAGAGGACTGCAAGTAGTTACTAAAACAGACATGTTAGGAGGGGTGAAACATGCTCCTAGAATAGAAGACAGTAGGTGCACCTGCACCCAGTACAGTAAGTGCAATCTTGATCTTGGCACAACATTTACAGATATCTGAAATAAACAGTTATGTCTAGTATCAAATGCTTTCAAACAAGGAGACAACATTTCCACACTATAAATCGAGGTGCTACTATAATTGTCTAAATAATGACAAAGGCAATTAACTAACTCCAAAAATGCAAAAAGAATTTAAAAAGAAAAAGCTCCTTCATAAGGTCAAATCCACAGTCTTTTAGATTTCATAAAGAAAATCATGAATCATCTCTGCTGGTTATTTGGCTAAGAAATGGATGTTAATGATGTTAAAGTTAAAGTTTGTATCATATAATGGTAGAAGCGGAAGAATTTAAAGGGTAACTATAACTCCATCAAAATATATAAATCTATTATATGTTAAAGGGGTTTTCACAATCTCTTCAATATGCTAATCCAGCTCCTGAGATCCCAGGCGAATAGCTGATCTTGCAAGGGGGAAGTTCCTTTTGAATGCTCATTTCTCTAGGACAAATTTAGTATTGCAAATGAGTGACCATCTACAGTATGTAAGAATGAGAGCTGCTTCTTGTTAAAGGGGTTGTCCGACAAAAATAATTAACATTTTTCAAAACAGCACCTGGACCTGAAGACTTTTGCAATTCCATGTAATTAAAAATTTATAATTGCTGCAAAGTTGTTCAGTGAAATCCATCTGTATAGCGCTACCTGCTGTTTCTTTCTCTTGCTTACTTCTCTGCCTACCTCACTGAGATGAATGCACATGTTCAAGAGACACACTGAGCTGCCAGCTTGAAATAAATCTAGTAGAGCATTTGGATCAATGAATAGGGACATCTCTGGAAGCATGTGAGGTACAAGGCTGGTTCTAGCTTTGTTAGATAGAGACTGTCATGTACTGTATGATCTTTGATTGATTTTCATTTTTCACATTATTCATGGGATAACCTCTTCAACTTTCTTTCTCATATTAGGGGTCTCAGGTCATCACGTATGACCTTTATATGCCCTACAGAGCACACGGGAAGAAGTTTTTGAAATGACAACAATTTTAGGCCTCTTAGGCTGAGTACACATCAGCCTTTCCTTTCTCCTGTTCCATCATAGGAGCAGAGCGGAAAGGACAGATTTGGCACATAACTGAGCAGAATGGAGCCAACGGACCCCATAAACTATAATGAGGTCCATTAGGTTTCAGCTCAGAGGAAGATTTTTGAAGTGGAGACAAAAGTTGTGTGTGCAGGACTTTTGCCTCCACTTCAAAAATCCTTCTCTAAAGGGAAAACTTAACGGACCCCATTATAGCCTATGGGGTCTGTAGGCTCTATATTCAACTCAGTTTTGTGCTGAATCCGTCCTTTCCGTTCTTCTGCTTCTACGAAAGAACAAAAGAATGGTAAGGTCAAGTTAATGAATATAATAATAATAGTATATTAATGATGATAATAATAACAATAACAGTAAGATGCTGTAACTGAAACTACATCAGTTTTTCTGGTGCCATGACTAAAAATCTACAAGAACTAAATGAAATGGTATTTTTTTTTTCACTTTCACACATTTAATTTCATTTAGAACCTTATATCTATTTTAAATGAAAATAATTATTTTGGTCTAAGGAAAAGTTACCATATTTTTCGCTTTATAAGACGCACTTTTTCCCCCCAAAAGTGGGGGGAAAATGGCAGTGCGTCTTATAAAGCGAATGGTGCGTTGTCACTGATATATCGCTGGCTGCTATGCTACACAGCGTGGCCTGCGATTTATCAGTGGGAAGGGAGGAGGGGCTGGAGGTCGGCAACTGATGTTGCGATCGCAGTGGGGCCCACTGCAGTCACTGTATTCTATTACACCAGGCCCGGCGCACAGCAGTCTTTCTATGTAAAGTGTAGTCATTTAATCCTTAACCAGTGGGTTAGCTTTAGTATCTTCCTTATCTTATTAACACCCAGAACAAGGACGTCATGTCATTTTTATGATATGGTTAAGGTCGTAATTAAAGATGATCGAATTTCTCAAAAATTCGATTGGGTCAGTTAGTCGAATTTTCCGAAAAGATTCGATTAGATCCTAAAAACAGCTATTTCCTGGCTGCTGAGAGCCTGCATAATAGTGTAGAGCGCTGAGCGCTGTGCATTGCAGTAACATGCATAGGGAGTCCGAGTGTTGAGGTGGCAGCAGCATGAGGGCAGCACAGAGTGGTCCAGTGACAGAGTGGTGAAGTAGCAGCAGCATGAGGAGACCACAGAGTAGCTAAGTAACAGAGTGGTGATGTGGCAGCAGCATTAGCAGACCACAGAGTGGTGAGGTGGCAGCAGCATGAGGAGACAACAGAGTGTTGAGGTGGCAGGAGCATAAGGAGACCACAGAGTAGCCCAGTGACAGAGTACTGAGGTGGCAGCAGCATGAGGAGACCACAGAGTGTTGTGGTGGCAGCAGCAAAAGGAGACCGCAGAGCATTCCATTGACAGCAGCATGAGGAGACCACAGTGTGGAGAGGTGGCAGCAGAATAAGGACACCACAGAGTAGTGAGGTAGCAGCAGCTTGAGGAGACCACAGAGTGGCCCAGTGACAGAGTGGGGAGGTGGGGGGCAGTACCAGTACCAGCTGAAAATGGTGGGCAACAGTAGGAGCACTTGGCAGCAGGTGTGTTACATCAGGCGGGTGTCATTATCAGAATATTAGCTGAAGCAGGTAGTCAGAAGAAACAGGTCTCCTTTAACAAAGTTTGGGTGTGGCACCATGGATGTTCTAGTCTGATGCATCAAGCACTGGTTTGTGGAAATCCTGTTCCATGCCTGATTTGTCTTCACAAAGGTCATTTTCTCCACATTTTGGATGGACAGGTGAGTTCTCCTTGGGGTATCTATGGCCCTCACTACACTAAACACCCGCTCTGATGCCACACTACTGGCCGGGCAGGAAAGATTGTCCATGGCAAACTCTGCTATTTTCTTATAGCTGCTGCAGCAGGCTGGACCACCACATCGGAGCAATAGTTCTCCCAGGCAACTTTATGATGATGCTGCATGTGTTGACGTGGGGCCGTGGTGCCAACATTGGCACCCGGGCCACAAATGTTCACCTCCTCCGGCTGCTTAAGATGTCCCCCTCAACGGTCTCAGGGCTAGGAGCCTGACCGCTCTCATCACCAGCTCCCACACGACTTTTATCATCACTATTTGCCCCCCTACCGGAGGAAGCGGTGGATCTCTCCTCCAGATCTTGGCTGGGCAGTAGCTGCTGACTGTCCTCTAGTAGCTCGTCCTCGCTAAAAAGTGGATCTGAGCCTACGGCATATAATACTTCTCACGCTGAGCGAACAGAAAATGACAGTGACAGGTTGAGGACAGTTGGGGGCACATGCCAATAAAGCGACGTGTCAGAGGAACCCACCAACTCTTGGCTGGGGGTGTCTGATATCCCTTTACGACAAAGTCAACCATTCAAGCACTGCTGGGTTGCTGGTCAAGACACGACCGCTAGATGACACCGGGAGCTCAGGCCTCTCGCTGCGACTCCTGCTGCCACCACCCCTTCTTCTGCCTGCACAAGAAACATTTTGACCAGTGCCCGTTTCCTTTTAAGGGTACTGTCTAACATACTGTAAAATAAAAGAATTAAGTTAAAAGTAAATTAATATACCCCAAAATGTCTATAAAACAATGTACGTTTACCGCTGAATGGCTAATAATAAGCCCATTTTTTTCTTTTTAATACACCACAAAAACATCTATGAAACAGTGTGCATTCGCCACTAGAGATGAGCGAACTTCAAAAATTAGTTTGGCGTTCGGCGTTCGGGTTGGGGTAATCGCCGCATCCCGTTCTGGATTCCACTACTGCGGACTATCCCGGCATATGGAATCCATAAAGGGTGGCTTCCACGAACCCGAAGCTTTGGAAAAGCCGAAGGACCTGGGGTGACGTCACCATCATGTGATCAGTGCAGGGATACCCCAACCCGAACGCCGAACTAATTTTTGAAGTTTGCTCATCTCTATTCACCACAAAACGGCTAATAACAAGCCCTTTTTTTTTCTTATTAATACACTGCAAAAATGTCTGAAACAATGTACGTTCATTGCAAAATGGCTAATGACAAGCCCTATTATTCTTATTAATACGCCAGAAAAAGTCTATGACACAATGTATGTTCACTGCAAAACTGCTAATAACAAGCCCTTTTTTTCTTAATAATACACCACAAAAATGTCTATGAAACAATGTATGTTCACTGCTGAACGGCTATTTAGAAATACTTTTTTTTATTAATACACCACCAAAATGTCTATAAAACAAGGTATGTTTCGCCACTTAAATGCTAATTAGATATACTTTTTTTTCTTGTTAATACACCACAAAAATGTCTATAAAACAAACAGTCTACGTTCACCGTTGAACGGCTAATTAGACGTACTTTTTTTTTCTTAATACACCACAAAAATGTCTATAAAACAATGTACGTTCACCTCTGAATGGCTAATTAGACGTACTCTTTTTCTTAATACACCAGAAAAGTGTCAATAAAACAATGTACGTTTACCACTGAACAGCTAATTAAACATCCTTTTTTTTCTTAATAATACACCACAAAAATGTCTATAAAACAAACAGTGTATGTTCACTGCTGAACTGCTAATTAGACGTACAGTTTTTTTCTTAACACACCACAAAAATGTCTATAAAACAATGGACGTTCACCTCTGAACGGCTAATTAGACGTACTCTTTTTTCTTAATACACCAGAAAAATTTCTATAAAACAATGTACTTTCCCCGCTGAATGGCTAGTTAGACGTACTTTTCTTTCTTATTAATACACCACAAAAATATCTATAAAACAAACAGTCTAAATTCCCTGCTGAACAGCTAATTAGACGTACTGTTTTTTTCTTAATACACCACAAAAATCTCTATAAAACAATGTATGTTCACTGCTGAATGGCTAATTTGACGTACTTTTTTTTCTTATTAATACACCACAAAAATTTCTATAAAACAATGTGCATTTACCACTGAAAGGCAAATTAGATGTACTTTTTTTTCTTAATACACCACAAAAATGTCTATAAAACAATGTACATTCACCGCTGAATGGCTAATAAAACGTACTTTTTTTAATATACCACAAAAATGTCTGTAAAGAAATGCACGTTCACCGCAAAATGGCTAGTAAGACATACGTATATTTCCTATTAATACAACCTGTAATACAACCTGTAAATGGCTGTACCACACAGCACTTGCACCCTAACAACGAGCTATCATATAGTGCAAACCTAAAAGCAGTAAGGCAATTTGGATCCCCAATTAGTGCAGCAAGGTGCAATAGAATCGCTCCTATTACCCAGGCTGTACACTCCCCTATTGGACCCTGTTTTTCTTTTATAGTGTACATAATGCCTCTCTATCCTTTCCCTACACCTGGAATGATCGTTCCCTTAACTTGTAAATCTTTTTTTCAACACAATAAAGTCTTTCCTACCACTGTCCCTAGCGCCATTCACGTCTCTCCCTGCTCTACGTACATTGGAAAATGACAGAATCCAAGATGGCTGAGGCTATTTATAGGGCTGTGACATCACGGCTGGCTGGCTGCTGATTGGCTGCATGCATGGCATTGTGGGTGATCCCTCATTCCCAGAGTTCTTTGCTTTATGCTCTAACATGTGCAGCAGCCATTTTAGAAAAAAATGTGATTCGTTACCACGAAGCGTGAGGAAATTCAACTTCGGTGTGAATCAAGTTTTTTCTGAAATTCTGATCGAATTCCACTTCGTCAACTTCGATTCGGTCATCTCTAGTCGTAATATCCAAACCCAAAAAGATGAAAGAATATTTTTTTTTTTTTAGCTCACAAAGATTTTTTTGTCACTGTTTTCCAATATAAGACATGGTAAATTAAATGACACCATTAAAAAAATACATCTTGTCCCTCAAAAAACAAACCCTCATCTAGCTATAGGAATGGAAAACGAATAGAAAAGTTATAGCTTTTGAAATGTGAGGAGGAAAAATCAATAATGCAAAAACAAAAATGGGTTTGTTCTTTCAGGGGTTAAATCACACTATTACTTTTTTTCATTTTATCTTCATTCATTGAAGTTGTTATCCTTTTAAATTCTCAACTCCAGTCAAATGAATCCCTCTTTGCAGATATACATAGCTAACTTTTGAACAAGATAGACCACAGCCTGGAAAAATAGAGGCATGTGACATTCTGGAGTGGAACTCTCTGCCTTTGTCACCCACAATAAGTGCTAGATGCAATCTTCTTCCTTTAAGAACACACTCCATTATATTGATGCCAATGATACAAATTTCAATTGCTGGTTCGGTTGTATGCAAGAATCTTTGAAATTCTCAAATTCCAAGAATATTAAGATGTAAAGAATGCAGACACTTGAATATATTATATAAAAGTCGATAATATGAATTTTATGAGAGCAGATAAAAAAAATTCACCGGGAGATTGAAAGCCTGTATACTTGCTTGTGCTCATCATTTTCTTCTTGCTCAGACAGTAAGAGCTCATTCAAAGGTGCAAATGGAATATAATTTTATACTAAGAAAATTTCGTTTGAATCTATGTTGTGCAATTATACTGGTATGTGCCTTGGCACAAGCACTTGTAAGAATGAAACAGTAACATTATGAGCCTTTCTTAGTTTCCACGGAGACAAAATTATAGCCAGAGAGACTTGTTACTTCAGCCTTTTATAAAGAAATATACATTCATAGTCACAGACAGGAATTCTCTGTATTCTCATAGGTTACTTGGGCCGGTAATGTGTGGTGTAGGATTTAAAGGGCTATGAATACAAAATCTATTTTATAGTTAAAATCAGCCTACAGTGTAGTAGGCAAATGGAAACATCTCATAGTTCAGGTTCAGAAAAGTCTTACAGAATACTTAAAAAAAGATATAGGACTGCTTGGAAATCTGGACCCACTTAGCTCCCCCCCCCCCCCCGCCTCCCCCTGCAGAATAATCCACCTTATCCACAAATAAATGAATATTATAGAATTTGCAGCTGTATACTAAAATTGACCTCTTCAATCTTTATCTTTCTGAGAATTTCATGAAGAAGCCTTGCCACCAGAAGATGGAGCACCAAGGCTTCACAAAGGAAAGTGTGAGCTGTTGTATGTAGGCTGATGTCAGCCTGGAATAAGTGTCAGTCAATGATATAAAAATCTAAAAAATCTGTCATAGTTTAAGGAACCTTTTAGATGGCTGAAGCAAACTGAAAGGGTAGTAAAGGAACCTTTTAGATGGGCTGAAGCAAACTGAAAGGGTAGTCTAGGGAGAGTGTTGCCAATAACTGTTTTAAAATAGAATATTGGAGAGGGAGAGTGCAGGAAAGTACAAGGAGACTATAGGGAGAGTTTTTGTAGACTGTAGAGAGACAGCAGGGAGACTGAAGGTTGAGTATAATCGCTGTGTGTATTATGTTCAAGTGGACCCACATTCAGAGTTATTCTCTTATTTTAGTGATACAGTTGGTGTGCCTGAGTATATAAGGCAGGTGTAATCGCCATGTGCATCACGTTATACTGCACCCATATTCAGAGTTAATTTTATTATTTTAGTGATACAGTTGCGTTGTGTCCATATTCCAGGATGGTGTAATTTTTTGCCCTATACTATGTCCAGTGGAGCGAAATTGATTATAAGGAATGCCTTTTGTTAGCTGTTGCATTTCGTAGCATCAGTATTAGGCCATGGATAAAAGCTTTACCCTGTACATGTGTAGTGTAGCTAAATTGATTGCAATGAATGCTTTCTGCTAGCTGTTGCGTTACATAGCATTAGTATGATGTCATGGTTAAATACTTCACCCTGTACTTGCTTTACATAGCATCAGTATTAGACCACAGTTAAATATTTTGCCCTGTACATGTGTGCGGTGGAACTAAATTGATTATAGTGAATGCCTTCTGTTTGCTGTTGCTTTACATATAGTCGATATTAGTCCACGGTTAATTATTTTGCTTTACTACTTTCAAAAAAATAAAAACCTTTAAAAAAAATTAAACACTTCTTTACCTCACTACTTTCTGACAGCCATAACCTTTTATATTTCGGTCTACAGAGCTATATGAAGGCTTGTTTTTTGCGGGACGAAATTTCGATTTTATTGATACCATTTTTGTAGTACGTACAACTTTATGATCACTGTTATTCAATTTATTTTGGGGGAAAAGGTGATAAAAAAAACAGAGAATTGTGTGTTTTGTTATTGTTTTTCCATTACATTGTCAGTGCACAGGAATTTTTTATTAATATTTTAACAGTTCAGAGATTTTCAGACATGGCTATACCTAATATGTTTTTTTGTTTGTTTATATATTTTTATATATAAAAATTGGGAAATGGGGGTGATTTAAATTTCAATATTATAATTTTTTTTACCTTTAAAGTGAGAACTTTAAACCCCCTTAGGGGGCTAGAACCTGGGATCTTTTGATCCCTTGTCTTATTCACCCTAATATAGATCTATTAGGGTATATAGCATGTTGACATGATCTTTGCTGAGCTGTGCCTCGTGCACAGCACAGTAGGGAGGTTATCCGGGCATCCATAGGAAACTTTAAAAGCATCCAGGCTGCCATGGTAAATGATCAGAGCCCAGCAATTTCAATGCAGGCGCTCCGATCTGTAGGCAGAGGTAGCTCTATCTCTCTGCCTTACCTTAAAGATGCTGCAATCGGTGTTGATCGTGGCATCTAAGGGGTCAAATGACAGCATTCGGTGGGATAGCCATTCCGCATCATTATGGACGCATGTCTGCTGTATAACAGAGCCAGAACCTGCTGTGTATGGAGCGGCCCGCTCCATATATTTCCTCTGCCACCGTGACGTATGGGTATACCTGATTTAAAGGGATTTGTACCTAATTAATTCGGAACAAATCGAATTTCATGGCTAACTTTGGCGAATTGGCCAAATTTTTTAAAATTTTGCTTGTCTCTTATCAGCAACCTTCGGCGCTCCAACTTCTGTGAAACTACAACTCCCAGCATGCACACTTACAAGGCTGCTCTTGTAACTCCCATAGAGGTAAAAGAAGGATTCTGGGAGTTGTAGTTTCAGAACAGCGGGAGTGCAGGACGTTGCTGATCCCTGCTCTAGCCTCCTGGAATTCAGAATTTTTAGGAAAATATGTTATCTCCTTTTGTTAATTTTTTTTCTCTCCCCCCTCCCCCCAAGCTGTTGAACGCTATCACAACATAGCTATAGGTAAACAAAACACATATCTAACAGCGTTCACAGCTTGTTTAAAAACATAATGCGCCGGAACATGTCTCATGCTTTTTCATATTCCAAAGCTTCTAAAAATTGTCCCCAGACAGTGTTTAAACATACACTCTGTGGGAGAAAAACAATGACTTCTTTGGGGGCCAAGCATCCCAAAATTATGCCTTCACAGGCAGTCTGGGCGTCCTTGCTGAGATTGCAGCTGCATGCTAATCGTGCAGCTGCTGGAACAGAGAGGCAGCTGTCCATGACAGCAAGGCTCCCCATAGAGAAGTGATAGTAGGGCTTTCCATAAAAAAAGCAGGGAAGTTTTTTTCATCATCCCTGCCTTTTCCATTGCTCTATACACAGTGCTGCCACTTCCTGCTCCAGTCCCAGCGATCATGAGACTAGACCCAGATCACCTCACAAGCATATACAACCTCTCTGGGGGCTGTATTCCCCCTGTAACTTGGCTAATGTGTCTGCCCCAGTTATAGGTAAAATCAGGAATAAAAAAAAATGTAATAAAGTTAAATGTCCCCCAAAGGTCTTGTATGACCTTGTGGGTGGTGCAAAGTTTAAAATAAAAAGACAAAAAAATTAAGTAAAAATAATGAAAAAAAATGCCAACACACTCCACAATGGAGCTTCTAGCCCTGCAACTAGTGACCATAACCCATACATGTCATAGATCGAGGAAATGATAAAAAAAATATATTTTAGTTGCACGTTGTACACTTAGAAAAAAATAAATAAAATGTGAAAACAGACTAATTTCCCCCCATTTATATTACATTTTCCTTTTTGTAAAAAATAGAATCTAAAAAACCTAAAATTGAAATGACATTAAAATAAAGCTCCATGTGTGGCCAAAAAAAGCAGAAAAATTACTTATATAACCGAATAGAAAAAAAATTACTGTTTTCAAAGACGCATGCACTAGAAAACAGAAAGTGGACCCATTCACTTCAATGGGGCTGCAAAAGATGCAGACAGCACTCTGTGCGCTGTCCGCACCCGCTCCATTCTGTGGCCCTGCAAAAAAAATAGAACATGTCCTTCTCTTGTCCATTTTGAGGACAAGAATAGGCATTTGTATTATGGGCGGCCCGTTCTGTTCCGCAAATCGCGGAAGGCACATGAGTGGAATCAGTGTTTTGCGGATTCACAATTTTCGGACCTCAAAACACGAGGCGGTCGTTTGCATGAGGCCTTATAGAGGTAAATGGAACCCTGCAATTTTGGCACATTACTGCTGGATAGATGTGCATTTTCTTACTAATGAAACAAAATCTCATTACACTCTGTGGGAGAGATTTATTAAGATTAGAGTATTCATATGCCAGTCTTGATCCCCTGTGCTTTGGAGTTGGATGCGCCTAATTTATTAAGAAACACATGCCTCTTAATAAATAAGGCGTGAGCCAGAAAGTCTAATCTAAGCCAGTTTATGGCTGGTGTAAACCTGACCTATTATAAATCTGATTGGCCATGGTAGGCTCTGCCCCTCCCACCAAGCCCCACACCTTTTCTTACCACTTTGGAAAAGTTGTGAGAAGCTAAAAATGTACAAATTATTGAGCAAACCCTAACTTACATTTTTTGCCGACGTAATTGGCGTGAATAGACCAAATTAAAAATCTCGGATATGCCTCCCCCCCACTCCCCAGTTGAGTAAAATAAGAAAATATGTTTTAGTTACCTCTTTCTCCAGCATCGCTCTCTGCAGCGCTGGTTCAGTGGTAACCTTCTGGGGTATATTAAGTGATCACTGCAGCCAATCACTGCCTCAGTGGTCTACTGATTGGCAGCAGCAGTCATATGCCTTACTCCTGCACATTACTGTGCACATCACTAACACTCTCAGGGGCACAATGACATGCAGGCTTATGGCATGTGACCAGTGCTGCAAATGACTTTAGTCATTGGTTAACTGGACACCAGGTGCTTGACTCATAAAAGTTTCCATTCAACCCTTCACTAACAGTGACCCAATCACAACTATTCTAAATTGATTCTATGGTGGAAGGGGGCTCACAGAAAAGTACTGTTGAAAGAGGGATAGGAAAAATAAATTATTTTGAAAATTAACCCTCTAAAACATAACTTTTAATCAAGTATATTGAAAAAACTTTTTAAATATACTTGATTAAAAGTTATATTTTAGAGGGTTAAACTTCACAATAATCTATGGAGGAAGGGGGCACAATTTACCTTATCTGTCTCAGGTTCCTGGCTCCTGCTTATAGGTGCATGACTGTTGGTGTAAATGTAGTGCCCCAGAGTGGGCACTAACATTCCTACACCCTGCTACTGTCTCTAATGGCTATCCAATAATGTAGCCTTAGTCTATAAAGATTCTGTTTTTGGCCAGGTGTATATAAAATATAACCTTTATTATACTTTTATTAAAATAGTTTTATGAGCCCCAAATCTTAAAAGGTACAAGAAGCTATATAATTCCACCTTTTTGTATTTATTTGCAAAGAGATACACTAATGTGTGATAGTGTGTTCGTATTCACACACTCATCCCAATTTGGAGATAGAAATCGCTAATCTTGCTGAGTAGTGTTGTTAAATTGATCCGGTGAGTGGCTTTTCGATATTGCCTATTTCACCTCCTTTTGTCTGATGGATAATGGTACTGACTACACTACCCCTTATTATATCTGTCTCAAATTGTTTCTATCTATCTCCATTGCTCACTTGGTATCTATATTAATTGCATGTAGACCAGGGAGCGCCTGCAGGTCAGTTCCTGTGTCGGCATTATTAGTCTTGCAAACTTTAAAATGCGAATATTACTGCTCCCCCAACATGTTTCACCACTAGATGTGGCGTCATCAGGTTTGGAGCAAATTTTGTATTGTTTTACATGTACTGTGCCTGGTTCACCAGCAGGCGACAGTGTATCTGTCAGAGGGAGATATTTAGATAGAATGGCACTTTCCATTCTATTACCCCCCCCCCTACCCTGCTGGGCAGAAGTGGGGCTGCTTCCTACCAAGGGAAGGGTTGCAGGAAGCTATAGTTTACTTTAAATTCAAGAGTGGAGCTGAGAAGACACAAGAGATGTCTCAGTGAGCGGAATGGCTCCCCCTCCTGTAGCAGGAGTCTCTAAAGGGGAGCAGCTCATAGAGCAGAGTATCAAGAGGGGGTCAGCAGCCAAAGGCATCCCACTCAAAAGGCACAGTAACTGTCATAGAGTCGAGCTACGAGACTAAAGCCAGTCTAGCACAGTAGAGAAAGAGAAAGCAAGGTATCTCATTTCATGAAGGACCTCTCAGCAAATGTTAGGATTAATTATACTTAATACTTTTTTTATATTTGTTGGTCTCCTGACCACAAATAATCCTCTTTCATTTGCTGACTATTTTTAAAATATAAACTTTAATGAATACTGCTTTTAAAATGATATGTTGTATATCTCCTTCTTATATTATAGTGACTAATTATTTAAAATTCCTCAGAGAAAGCAAGGTATCCCAGTTTTCCTGCCAGTTTACCCCTAAACCTCTGGGGCCACGAGAAAGACTACTTATTGTCTGGATGCAAGTTTATTCAAGTAAAGCTGTTGAACTTTATAAAGTCTGGATGTGACCTATTCTCCACCTCCTACAACTCTTCCCTTTATTGCTTTGTAGCATAACCCTGGGGAGTGATGGTATCCAGGTAGGAGCACCGTGACACACACAAACTATTCAGGCAGCATCACCACTCGGCATTCCTAAAACCTGGGACACGATTGGCACAAGTGTTGCATAAACACTGAAGCCAAAACATGCGGTGTTACATGTGCTGTATTTGCCATCATGATACATGCCTTCTGGATTGTATTGTGTATGTTACCGAGCATTTGCAGAAAAGTCAAAGACCACTAGATAATGTATGATCAGAAAACCACTCTCTCACCTTTATATATCCACTGGACTTTCCTTCTCCTAGTAAAAAGGTTCTCCAGATAGGTCATCAATATCACATTGGTGGGGGTCTGACATCCTGCACCACCATATTCAGTGGTTCGAGAGTAGCTCCAGCACTAGAACTACACAGCTTCATCCACTGTGTCGTTTACAGAACTGGTTACTGGATCGCTACTCCCATTCATTTCAGTGGGAATCGCACTGCAGTTACAAGCACCAGTCACTACACGATGGATGGAGCAGTGCAGTCCTAGTGCCTATTTCCAGAACCAGAGCTACTACTCCCAAAGTAGCTCATCAACAGGAAATGTTGGATCCTGCAGATCTGATATATAAGTCATCAATTCTTATATCCAGGAGAACCCCTGTAAACACTAGAATCATTATTTGCAACTATTCAAATATCTAAACAACTGAAATATCCTCTCTGTGTTTTACTGAATAACATCATGGTACAAGGACTCTGTGCTGTATGTTTTAATACTATCCTTACCTTAGTCTATCACAAAGTCACGGTCAACAGGAGCCATCCCGTGAAATAAGTGGCAGTTGGTACCAACATGTTCTGACATAAGTCAAGTTTGCCGGTGGTGTCTCTACATAGTGGACAGGTGTCCTCACGTCAGGCACATTACATTACTATCACTGTTAGAATCAAGACTCACTGGCAGCCTGTGCAGAAAAATTCCATTTTGTACTTTGAGTAGATCCTGCTGCCAAAACCGAGCATCTGTAACCCTTCCAAAACAAGACAAAGAACATTTCTGAGGACTGTGGTCTTCTGTATGTACTGGACCTTGACTCAGGGAGACAAAGGGTAAAGAACTGCACTTCAGGTTTACAAATAAAATTGTGTAGCCATGGCATGTGGTGGATCTGTTATCTGTTGACTGTCTGGCACGACCCTCCAGCAACAAACAGAAAATCTACTAAAAAATAGCAGGGAAGCTAGTTCATCTGACTTCCTATAGAGTACAGCACAAGAGAAGAGTTACCAATGCCAACTGAATTAAATTACCCTAGGAGTTATCTTCTGCACCTCTTAACTGTGAGAGACTTAGATATATTTAATAACTTTATATCTGAGTATCTGCATAGTATACAAATTAAGTGATTTGGAAAAATATATAATTTACATGCAAAAACTGAATTTTTGGTGGATGTCACGTGGAGAATAATGTTTGATGAAATTTTATTAGTGCAATTAGCATGCTATATCATGATTTGTTGCAGTTCTCCAGAAGAAATTTGTTGAAAAAAAAAACTTATAAAGGTCATTTACGTAGACAAAAGATGAACTATAACATGACAAATAGAGAACACTAAACCTAGCCTTGACTGTGAAAAGACAGACAGTATATTGTAGTGAATATAGTGTTGAGCTAATGACCAGATGTATAGTGCACACTACTTTGTCCAGAGTGATACTTTGACCATCAACCAATATGGATGAACATGTAGACAATATTGAATTAAAGGCTATGGACACATTTGGGCAATTTTTTATGATTGCATTTTACTAATTTTGGGTTAAAATAATTTTTTTAATTGTTCTTTATTGAAAATTTTCAGCCAATTTTGTGATACAGGGGTTAGCAGATGGCTCATGTGAAGACTTATCTCTGATCTTCTAGCCTCATAAACACTCATTTAAGCCATATCCTTACCATTTTGATAAATAGTTTAGCCATAATGAATATTTATGAGGTCCAGAGATCAGCAATAAGACTTCACATAAAGCTGAACTTTTTAATAAAGACCAATTGAAAAAAAGATTTTTAGCCCAAAATGAGTAAAATGTAATTATAACAAAAAATTGCTCCAAATGTGTCCATAGCCTTCAAACTCCTGTAAAACTACACAAAACACTATACTATACATATTCTATCTTCATTACTACTATATCAAAGTATATGGGATCATGCACACAACCACATTTTTCTGCATATTTAGTGGATAGCACACTGGCTCATTTATTTATATAGAGCAATGCACACATCCACAAATTATGGAGCATGTCCTATTCCTGTCCGTATTTGCAGACGTAAATGCCCCTTTCTATTTATGAGAGTCAGAAAAATATAGAATGTAGGGATTAGCGAATCGACTTCGGATGAAACATCCGAAGTCCATTTGCATATTACTTTGTTTGAATGGCTCAGATGAGCCGAAGTTATTACTTCGTGAAGTCTTGCAAGACTTCGCATAATAACTTCATAAATTAATTTCAACTGTTAAAAACCATGTCTGAGACTCAGATTTGGTTCCAAGTTTTTTTTTGTTCCAATGGTTTTTTAACAGTAGAAATTAATTTGTGAAGTTATTATGCGAAGTCTCGCGAGACTACGCAAAGCAATAACTTTGGCTCATCTGAGCCAATACATTCTAATACTGTATGGAGCGCTCGCTCCTTACAGTATTCAAGCAAAGCATTATGCGAATCGACTTCAGATGTTTCATCCGAAGTCGATTCGCTCATCCAATAGAATGCACATGGAAAGTATTCGTATTTTGCAGATTCATGTTTTGAGGACCAAAATACAGACATGGCCGTGTGCACAAACCTAATTTCAAAAGAAACCATTGTGTGTGTACATGAGGAATAACACTATCTGACCCTTATATGACTTGTATCTAGCAGCTTTTATCATTTTTTCCCTCTACAATCTACAATCTCTAGCTGTAATTCTCACATTATCCTAGTGTCACAAACTTACCTGTCCGGGCTCTAGGGGCGAGATCTCCTGCTTCAGCGCGACTGGTGGTAGAGATGCGCTGTTAAGCCACGCCCCCTGAGGAAGCGACACCATCCTTAGCAACAGGATGCAATGCCCTTCCTCCCCAAAGTGAGCATGTGCTAGGAGACTAGCAGTGGAATGATTGCTTAGCTCTATTCCTATGTGCTAGTGCTCTGACTAATGGAATGCCGAGTCATGACCTATCAGGTTCTGATCCTTGGACTCTATTTAGAACCCTTCCTGGCCATATACCAATGCCAGTGATAGTCTTGTTTGGACTCACTAGTTAGGCTCCTGGTTCTTGAAGTCATTTGGATTTGTTTGTGCTTTTGACCACTGCTTGTCTTTTGACCACTCTCTTACGTGATTTGCACTTTGCATCCTGTTTGGTATTTGATCTCGGCTTTTGACTACTCTCAGTCGATCATCTTTGTATTGAGCCAGTGGGCTGTAAAAGACATGTACTGTCCCTGAGAGCTGCTCCAGATGTCCACCATGCCGTGCACCTTTCCGCACAGCAACAATCACAAGGAGCAGCCCACGTACAAGGCAGGGATGGCTTTTTTGGAGAAGTAATGGTGGCGAGGTATCTTGAAGTGACGCTAAGCTCACCCCATCAGCTCCCTAAAGAAAGCAGACTCAACTAAATGGCAGTGACTGAACCTCCAGCAACTAAGCTTGTGCGTTATTGAATTTCTGGGCATGTAGTGTTGTTTCCTGGCCACGCATTACTTTAACGATGACTGATAACAGACCGAATAAGGAGGAGGAACCTGAGCGGCAGAAGCAGAAAGAGATAATGATGATTTGAAAGTAGATGTACTGCTTATGGATGTGGTTTGGCTAATGCAAGGGTGACCAGGAGAAGGAAAAAAACTCTTCTTTTGGCAGCTGGCAACCACCTTTGTTTACCCATGAGATGTGGTGATGCGGCTTCATGTGGTTCAATAGAGCTGCAGTGCCCAGGGCTGGGACAAGGTCCACCACCAACAGAGGCTGAGCTACCCAAGTGCGCCCCCCCCCCCCAACTTGTGGAGTCTTTACTAAATACTGTTGTAATCACACATAAATATGCACAGTTTAATGTATCAATTAATGACGCACTGTTATGGAGGATCTGTGGATGACATTGTTATGGGGGGGATCTATGGATGACACTGTTATGGGGTAATCTGTGGATGACACTGTTATGAAGGATCTGTGGATGACAATGCTATGGGGATCTGTGGATGACACACTTATGGGGGATCTGTGGACGACAGTGTTATGGTAGATCTATGGATGACAGTGTAATGGGGGATCTATGGATGACAGTGTTATGGGAGATCTATGGATGACAGTGTTATGGGGATCTATGGATGACAGTGTTATGGGGATCTATGGATGACAGTGTTATGGGGATCTGTGGATGACACTGTTATGGGAGATCTGTGGATGACAATGTTATGGGAGATCTGTGGATGACACACTGTTATGGGGGATCTGTGGATGACGCATTGTTATGGGGGGATCTGTGGAGGACACACTGTTATGGGGGATCTGTGGATGACACACTGTTATGGGGGATCTGTGTATGACACACTGTTATGGGGGATCTGTGTATGACACTGTTATGGGGGATCTGTGGATGACGCATTGTTATGGGGGGGATCTGTGGATGACACTGTTATGGATTGTGACTCACAATGGATATTGGGGGCCAGCAAATTGCCCCCCCCCCTGGATCCGCCAATGACACAGACACATATATACTGACATACATATGACACACACATATATACTGACATACATATGACACACACACATATACTGACATACATATGACACACACACACATATATACTGATATACATATGACACACACATATATACTGACATACATATGACACACACATATATATACTGACATACATATGACACACACACACATACTGACATACATATGACACACACATATATACTGACATACATATGACACACACATACATACTGACATACATATGACACACACATATATACTGATATACATATGACACACACATATATACTGACATACATATGACACACACATACATACTGACATACATATGACACACACATATATACTGATATACATATGACACACACACATATATACTGACATACATATGACACACACACATATATACTGACATACATATGACACACACATATATACTGACATACATATGACACACACATATATACTGACATACATATGACACACACATATATACTGACATACATATGACACACACACACATACTGACATACATATGACACACACATATATACTGACATACATATGACACACACATATATACTGACATACATATGACACACACACACACATACTGACATACATATGACACACACATATATACTGACATACATATGACACACACATATATACTGACATACATATGACACACACATATATACTGACATACATATGACACACACACATACTGACATACATATGACACACACATATATACAGACATACATATGACACACACATATATACTGACATACATATGACACACACACATATATACAGACATACATATGACACACACACACATATATACTGATATACATATGACACACACATACTGACATACATATGACACACATACATATATACAGACATACATATGACACACACATATATACTGACATACATATGACACACACATACATACTGACATACATATGACACACACATATATACTGACATACATATGACACACACATATATACTGACATACATATGACACACACACACATACTGACATACATATGACACACATACATACTGACATACATATGACACAGACACATATATACTGACATACATATGACACACACATATATACTGACATACATATGACACACACATATATACTGACATACATATGACACACACACACACATACTGACATACATATGACACACATACATATATACAGACATACATATGACACACATACATAAAAACAGACAATATGCACATTACATTACTGCCATTCCATTCCCTTTAACCCCTTACATTTTCTGCACATACAGTCTCTGGTGACTTGGAGGGAGAGGCAGGATGCAGAGTATTCCTCCTCCTCCTCCTTCTCTGTCCCGACGCTGCTCTTCTCTCTGTGCTGGGGTAGGGGGTTGTGAATCTCTGGTGCACACACAGGCAGGAAGTCAGGGGCTGGGGAAGGTACGGAGCTGCAGCACACTGCACTAGACTGAGGGAGGGAGGAAGAACACCACTAGGGGGCGCAGGACCGGCTGTTACAGCAGCAGAGCGCAGAAATGGATGCTCTGCTGCTAATACAGCTACACGGCAGCAGCAGGGACTTGGTGAGAGTCGCCTGTGCCTGCGCCCTGAGGCTTGAGCGCCCTGAGGCTGGAGCCTCCTCAGCCTCTGTGTCGGCCCGGCCCTGGCAGTGCCTATGTTTGTGTTTGCATTATAACCTCTGGGTCAATACTGGGGGCATTATAAAAACTGAGGTACTAGGGGGGAATGGGCATTATAATTACTGTCACTGGGGCACTACTGGGGACATTATAACTGCAAGGCTACTATAAGTGACATTTTAACTATTGGGGTACTATAGGGGGTATTATAACTACTGGGGGCACAATACAGGGATATTAATACTACCGGGGAACTAAAGGGGGACTAAAGCAGGACCTTATAATACTAGGGGCACTATAAAGAGGCATTATTACTACTAGGTGCACTATGGTGAACATTATTATTGGGTACAATATGGAGGGCACTACTACTAATGGACACTTTCAGGGAACATTATAATTATTGGGGGCATTGTAAAGGGCACTGTGGGAGAAATATATTGCTATTGGTGGAACTTTTATATTACTTTGGAGGGATTACCTGTGTGGCACTATTATTTCCTCAGAATAGTATTTAGGGGTATTGGGGAGCACAGCAGACACAGGATTTGAGGTAGCAGCAGGATTACTCTGTTTAGGCACTAGGGTGGAGAGGGTGACAGAAAAAATGAGAAACCTAAGATGTCTGTGTGGTAAACTGTGCAGAGATGAGACGTGACTGAAAGAAGTCATCATGGGCTGAATGGAGAAGAATGTCTACATTAGAGGAGACATTGGATGTGAGGAGGCACGGGATGTGAAAGGTATACTGCCATGTTACACCTTTAAAAAAAACTCCTGTAGCTGGTAGACGTGTCATGTGCCACATGTCTGCTACAGCACGCCCCTCAAATGGCCTACCAGAAAGGAGCAGGACAGAAAAGGACAGGGCATTGATAATCAAGGGCCTTGACAGCTGAGAGATGAGTAATTAATTTCTGACTAGCGGGCGGAAGCGCAAGCTGAACTTGCTCCATGTCCATGCCATTGACATGCTTCCAGGCTCCTGCAAGTAAAGTCGGTAAACAACCCTACCCACAGATCGTGTTTGAAGTGACACTTACCCCAGAAATGCTGCATGTCCCATCCTCCAGAAGGTAGAGCGCTGGAGATCCACAGGATCCAACAAGTTATGAGCCAGAGAGACTGGAGACAGGGAGGGGTCAGGGCCAAAACCACCTTTAATTGCCAGGGTAACAAGCAACTTCAAAAATAGCAGTGCTTGCTTTAATTTGCTATTATTGCAACCATAGGATCAGGAACCAATTGTTTTTTGTTCCTGTTCCCTCTAATGATCAAACTGTTCACAATAGATGAGACAGCACTCCAATTTCGTATGCTGATTAATTTTATTAGATTAGCCGGACATGGTGGTGCATAATAGCAACGTTTCGGGCAATTAGCATGCCCTTCATCAGGCAAGTTATGTGCAGGCGAAGAGGCGCAGGACCGGCATGCACATAACTTGCCTGATGAAGGGCATGCTAATTGCCTGAAACGTTGCTATTATGCACCACCATGTCCGGCTAATCTAATAAAATTAATCAGCATACGAAATTGGAGTGCTGTCTCATCTATTGTGAATTTGAAGTGGTTCCACCGGGTGGAGGGAGAACCCAACAAGACGTGCACCCTACAACTGTGAACAGGATAGACAGAGTGCCGTGATCACCATACCAGTTATATAATGATCAAACTGTTGCTATGAACTCATGTACTGTATCTGGGATTGCACATGTGTGTACGATCCCGACATGAAAACACAACCAGCTGCTGCCTTTTAACAATTTAAAGCCCATTTACCTATACCGCCTCTATATGGGCAGCAGAGTTAAACAGGTTAAACATCGGCCGCTACACATGGATCAGTGCTGTGTGCTTGCCCTCCAAGCTGAAATTTGCCAGTCAGTCCCTGTAAAAATCATCACAGTCTTCACCCTCCCTGCCACCTTTATTAGACTGTAAGATTTTATGGTGGGCTTCTTGGCTCTCTTCCCGATTCCCTGCCCTGCATTTGTCCCGAATGCCATTGTTGCTGCCACCTATGCCAATACCATGGCTATTACCACTGATAGAGATGTGGACATCATTCTTTGATTCTGCTAAGAAAGCTCCCATGTGCTCCAGCTCTCAGACAACATCTTATCTCCTCCAGAGCACGAAGGTTCCATCCTACCAACAAGACCATGCCTCCTTGCTACGTCATATATGCTTTTCTGCTGTTAGTATAGACTCCATTACAAGATGGCCACCATAGCTAGATGTTTACATACCAGAATTAGTAAAACAATGCACACTGCGCAGATGCCAAGAGTTATTTCTTTTCATATTTTCATATTCCAGCCAATGTAACAATGCCACATGCCTCAGAGAGAATGCCTCTCTGATGTCTATATAAACTGCTGTACTTCCTGTAATAAATTATAAATTACATGACCCCAATGTGTGTCACTGTTATTTACTCCGTGCACGTAAAAGCCTTGGCTTACCACTAATTTGGAGCAGTAGCGCAAACATAATCAGTCCCGATTGAGGTCATCTTCCACAGTTGACACCCAAATGTGGAGCTCAGGAGAAGTAGCGTCAGTAGCGAAGTTTGGGGGTTCCCAGAGCACAGTGGACAATGCTGGATGAGGAGGACTGCAGCCTCAGACAAGGTGAGAAAATTTTGATTATCTCACCTGCCTTATGCTGTACTCCGCTGTGCTGTGGTAACCTGTTCTGCTGTTGATGTTATGTTATGGATAGTAGCAACTTCGGTTGACAGTAAATCCTGAGTTTCCTAGAACCTTAAAAGAAAGTTTGAGTTTGCTCTACTGTGTGTGTGTTTGTATGTGTAGTTTGTGTCAGGCACCTCCACAGTTAAAGGTTAAGCAGAGCAAGAGATTTCCCCGTGGCGGGGGGCGGAGCTGGATCAGGGGTCCTGGAACGTGTCTATCGGTTAAGATAGAGGGTGTAGCCCTGGTTCTCTGCTTCTGGACGGAGCTGGTTCAGGGGCTACTGGAACCTATATATCGGTCAAGATAGAAGGTGTAGCCCTGATGCTCTAGGATGGGACTTGAGCTTTAACTGAGGGTTACATGGCCTCGAGATAGAGGTAGTAACTCCCGGTAGCCCCGGCAGGATGAAAAAGCAGGGGGTTACAGACCTTTCTGTGCCAGCAATACAGCAGGAGCAGAGGGCATAACCCCTGGGAGTCCTGGCAGGACCATCTGCCTGGAGTGGCAAAGGATTGGTCCTAGACTGGTGGACCAGATGTGGTAGCCCGGGAAGAAACATTTAATAGTATGCATAGGGTTAACCTGCTTGGGAGTGAGAAGAAGGTAGGATTTGGAGTGTTCCAGACCCAAATCTTGGGATTGGATAAGATAAAGGAGGTGCCTGCTTCTGTCTTGGCTGTGTTCAAATTAGTAAATTAATGAAGATTCAAGTAGTAAGCATGTGAAGCATTGTGGAAAGTTGAGTGATGATGCAGTGCAGCGCTGAGGAAGTATTGTATCTTGTCTATCGGAGTGCCCTGCGTGTCTCTGTTGCCCGGTGAATAGGGAGAGCAGAGGGAGAAACCGGGGGATGTATAGCTCTGTGGGAGCGAGTGATGTCATGACATTGGAATGTGTAGTAGCGAGAATGGTGTCTGCCAGCCGAAGAGTAATCAAAAGTCCAGGTATGTAAGGTACTGAGCATGTGTGTTATTGGTAAGTTCAAAGACTTGTGTGTGTAAGTGTATGAGAGATTGTTCTACATGTCTGTCTGTTACGCTATGTCAGTCCAACATTGAACGCTATGTCTGATTGGACCGAGAATCTGACCTTGTATGTGTACTAGAGAACTGACTAGTAGAGGATTGTCATGCAGCCGAGTTTACTGTAAGTCGAATATGGAAAAAAAAAAACAGCAGAGACACAAGGAGGGGTGTTCTCTGGTTTTAGGCCAAAAAAGGTGTGAAACTGTTAGCGAACATAGGACATTTTATTATAGATATTGTAAAAATAAGACAAGAAAATACTTTTACATGCCGCCAACACAGCCCAAAAAGGGGAGGGGAGGGGCCTTGCCGCTCTCCTGCAGGCACATCCCCCACCATATCACCAGCCCCCTCCAGTCCAGAGGTGGACCTGTTAAGAACGTCAGTGCCAAAACAACGCCCTAGGCCCACCTCTTTGTATCACACAAGATGGCACTCCCAACGTCTCCACCTCCGCTCTGGTGGCCATCTTAACTAATCCAGAGTCCAGCATGGCAGCCATCTTAACTCCTGTAACTTCCAGTATGGCAGCCATTTTAACTGAGGGAATTTCCCTGCTCAACGGCCATCTTAGTTACTGGTATTTTTCCTGATATGGCTACTGTGCAAAAACAATACGCATAAATACCAGTAGCCCAAGTAGCACCACAAGGAGTACTCACTCGAGTCAGTGAGTGAAGGATACACATATACCTATGATTAGTTATGACCAGTAGTATTGTTTAATTGATTTATTCAGATAAGATTTCTTAACTTACATGTTTTTTGTTTTTCAAGTAAAGTCAAGTGAAGCTCCCCCTCCTGCCCAGTTGCTAGAATCGCAAAAGGAGGGAATTGTGATGGAGATGGTCCCAACAGTGGTAAACTGTAGCTTTAAGCCCAGACAGATTTTGTTCTTTCTGTCTTTCATATGTTGCCGAAGAATGCTAACCTTGAGATAAGCTGCTGCAGAAGTAGTAAAGAATATAAACAGGTAGTGAAGGAAAAAAACATCAGCGAGCTAAAAAAAGGTGTAGACATGCCCCCGATCTCCTATGGTAAACTGAATGTAGAGTAGTAAGAAAAAAAGCATGTAGGGAAACTAAAGGGTGCTGAAAGATAACAAGCTCACAGGAGAGGTAGAAGTCTGTGAGTAGTGAAGAAAGTGTAAAGTGGAGGTGTAGAAAGACAGAGAAAGTGCAAAATATAGTTATGAGTGTTATCATGATATGGTTAAACCACCTCCCCAACAGAGAAAGGAAAAAAGTTAGTCTGCCACCCTATAATGGTCCTGGGAAATGGGCCTGCAGAGTCTGCGTGACCCAGAACCAAGATGGGAGAGAGAGTTGAGCTGTGTGTGGTACTCCTCGTCCGCACCACCCGAGAGGATTGTATTCTGTGTTGCCTGGATCACTGTCCGTCCCCACAGACACCCATGTTTTTTGTCATAAGGATAACACAGGTGAGGGGGGAAAGTTAGACCAAGATTAGGAAACAGGCAATCCAGTATCTCCAGGATCGGCTGTGCTTTTAAACATTTTAGCAGATTCAAGTCCGACCCCAATGATATCCCTCACTCTAGGTGATAAAGAAGTAGTTCAGTTTTTTTATTGATACTGGAGCAGCTAAGAAAAATATTCACAGCAAATATGTCCCCCCTCTCATACTGGGCCTCAGATGCCTCAAGCAAATCTTACAGAACCAATACAAGTATTTGAATTTGACTTTTGTGACATTGCTGATTGTAGTTGTCATGACAGCTGGATGTTTGATTTTGCTTCGCTGCAATAATATAGGACCAATAATGAGTATTGTGCAGCCTGGTCAGATGTACGTACCAATACAGAAGTCAGCTGGGGATACAAACCAGCTGAGGAGATGCAAAGGAAAGATACAGTAAAAGGGGAAAGCCTATTTTAACCATAATACATTTAAATACCAAGAATATTGGAAAAACTCAGCTCAAAACATGTTTAAAATATCCCACTGATTAAGGGGGGCCCCTGGGCTGTCATTCCTTTATAATGACAATAGAATGGGGGCCCCCCCCCCCCCCCAGCCAACTGACTTAGGAATGCATGTATTGAGGACGTATTCACCAGATAAATATGGGCCCTGGGGACAGTTCCACATTACAGGATTACAGGTCTGTCCCAAATCCTACCCCTTGTTGCTGGGGAAAGTAGCTAAACCCCTCTTTACTGTAGAGGAGACATTAGCAGTGGAAATAGGATTTTCTGACTGTAAATTTTGGTTAGAAAGGATAAAGTACACAGCATCACATGTAAACAGATCTGGGTGTATCGCCTGTGTCGCAGCTAGACCACACTTGGGGACCGTGCCCCTCCACCTGAATCCTAGTCAATATTCAAGTATGTATGTGAATCAGACCGTCAATATAACTGAATGCAAGGTTTGGGAAGAGAAGTTCCCAATCTTAGGAGAAACCCCTGAACCTGGGACTTAATCCCCAAAGACACCAGTCCTTGGATAGAAGTGGATAGGAAAGTAGTACACTCCCCTTTTAACAGAATCCATCCGTGTTAGATTTGCCCTTACCCAAGAAGTGTTTGCCCAGTTGTTGGTCAGTGGTAACGTCCCCTGTTGCCTCCTGGGTGCAGACTTGCTTGCAAAAGTGATAAAACTCCCTGGTCCATGTTTGTGTTAGTACTCCCAGAAGATGAGAAGGATGTTGGGACGTTTGTGGGCTAAGCAACCCACAGATTTTGGCAAGCTCCCAGTTCCTCCAGTGGAAGTGGAAATTAAAACTGGTGCACTTCCCTGGAAGTATCTCTTGAGTATGGCACAGTCAGGTGCCAAATCTCAAATAGTCTGAGACTTTAAAAAAATAATGGAGATTGTATCCCCTGCTTTTGTACCCTGTGAGAAAGTAAAGTGAGAACAAACCCACCCAGTATCAGATGGTACATGAACTATGTGCTGTCAATGAAGCCACAAGTTTTAACACCCCAATCCACACACCTTGTTGGCTCAGGTTCCCATTACCTCTACCCTCTCCACTGTGATTGATTTGGCAAATGTTTTCTTTTCAGCACCACTACATCCAGACAGTTGGTATTTGTTTGTCTTCACATATGAGGGTAAAAGGTATACCTGGGTGGTGCTGACGCAGGCAGCCTAGAACTCACCTAGTATTTATACTGCAGTCATGTCACTCCTGTCCTTTTAGCTGATCATGGCTGAAAGGGAGAGGAAAAGACATCCCTTTGCCCAGAAACATGAATGCACTTAGGACTATTTTAGGCCCTGTTTCTTATTGCAGACCTTGGATATGCACGTTTGATGCAGCCTCTTTATGATTGTTTGTTTTTAGTCCCTTCTACCTTACAGATGAGGTGGTAGATGCCTTTCATGCCCAAGCCTGACAATTTTGTGCTCCCCGAACTGGGCCTATTAGATTATCACATATAGATTGTATTGTACAGAAGTGAATGGGCATGTCTCAGCTGTCCTCACCCAACTGCATGGCCAGCAACAATGCCCTGTGGCTTATTATTCAGCCAGATTTGACCCTGTGGCCAGAAGTGCCCCCCATGCATCAGAGATGTAGTAGTTGTACAAGTCATGCTTGATAGAAGCTCTGAGCTAGTCCTAACCCACAAAGTGACTGTGATATTACATCTATCCTCATGAAAGTACAACCCAAAAATCTTTTTGTTGCCCGCAGAGTTAGATGTGATAACTTACGAAGTGTGTGTTTTAACTCTGTTAAATCCTTATGTGCCGGAAGAAGGCCACAGTCCGATTAAAAGTGAACATCAGTATATCCCTGTTTACTGATTTGATTGTTCATATTTCTCCTGACAAGTCCAAATTTCAAGTCCACAGGAAAGAGACAAAGACTGGTATACAAATGTGTGTTTCTCAACAGTAAATATGTCTTTTAATACACCAAAAAGTTACTAGATTAACAGTTAATAACTGATCCTAGATAAGATTATCTTTATAGAATTGTTTCTCTATCACAGAATTCC
Source organism: Bufotes viridis (assembly GCA_033119425.1). Lineage (NCBI taxonomy): Eukaryota > Metazoa > Chordata > Amphibia > Anura > Bufonidae > Bufotes > Bufotes viridis. The sequence continues at coordinate 78,788,283 of CM065591.1, forward strand.
AGCTATTGTAATTTTTTCCATCAATCTATTCATCAAAATATTGTGCCCATCAGGGATAATATTGTGTTGATGCATGATCATCCGCTTTATTTTGATTGATGTAATGTGTTTTTGATTAATGTAATGTGTTTTTGTTTAATGTAATGTGTTTTTGTTGACAGAAAGTATTCATATGACACCTGAAATGTCTACAGATATAATAATAATATTTTGGATCCAGCCACCCTGTGGCCTCTGGAGCAAGGGGGGGGGGGGGGGAAGATGTTAGGGCACTTAAACTTTTCTTCCAGATCCAGAGTGTTTTCAGATAATGTCATAAGAGACAGTGGAATGTGGTAAATCAGACATTAGATAATCCAGATCATGTGCTATTTGTGGATGGATCGAGGTATGGCCAGGATGGCAGGTACTACACAGGTGGGACAGTGGTGATTAAACATGACACTCTTAAAAAACCATAGTCCACACCACGACACATGTCTGCTCAAGAAGTGGAGCACAAGATTCCGAAGATGGCTTATAGATATGCCGATGGCAAAACAGCCAACATTACACTGATTCCAGGTATGCCTTTGGGATAGTCCATGCTTATGGGCCCAGTTGGAAAGCAAGAGACTTCCTGACCACTTCAGGTAAACCCATCACAAATGGGGAAGCAGTAAGGTCCCTGATGGAAGCCTTCATGACTAGGGATGAGCGAACCCGAACTGGACAGTTCGGGTTCATACCGAATTTTGGGTGTTCGGGACCCGGACCTGAACATTTTCAAAAAAGTTCTGGTTCGGGTCTGTTGTTCGGCGATTTCTTCCCGCTTTCTGAAGGGCTGCACAGCAGCCAATCAGCTAGCATTTTACTTCTTGCCCTAAGAAGCCATCACAGCCATGCCTACTAATGGCATGGCTGTGATTGGCCAAGTGCAGCATGTGACCAAGCCTCTATTTAAGCTGGAGTCACGTAGTGTCGCACGTCACTCTGCTCTGATTAGTGTAGGGAGAGGACGCAGCTTCTATGAGGGCGAGATTAGGCAGGGAAAAGTCAGCAAAAACACCTAATGAAGTGATCGATCTACAGCTGTGAATCATTCAACTTCTGCTAGTTAATTGCTCACTGGTTTTTAGGCTGCACAGAACGTTTTTCTGTCACTTTGATCGGTGTCCATTTTGTGTCTTGTGGTGCACCAGCACAAGCTGCCACCAAGTCCATCAATCCATCAATACTAGGGTTTTTGTTTTTTTTTGCTATATCCTACATCAGGGGCTTGGCTGTGCTTATTGTCACCCCTAGAAACTCAGGATAGAAATTTCTATATTTTATTAAGGGGTTAAATTCAATTGCCAAAATACCAATCCCCCTAAATCTAATGTTCCAGCTGTGGCTAGCCAAGTGTAATACTGTCTGCTGTCTGGCAAAGGATAGATTTTTTTCTGTGAGGAAATTCAATTGCCAAAATAGCAATTCCCTTAATCTGGTGTCCCAGCAGTGGCTGGCAAAGTTTAATAGTGTCTGCTGTCTGGCAAAGGATATATTTTGTTCTGGGGTAAAATTCAATTTCCAAAATAGCAATACCATAAATCAGTGGTTTCAGCTGTGGCTGGCCAAGTTTAATAGTATCCAGCAAAGGATAGATAATTTTCTGCGGTGAAATTCAGTTGCAAAAATAGAAATACCGTAAATCTGGTGTTCCAGCTGTGACTGGACAAGTTTAATAGTGTCCAGCAAAGGATTTATTATTTTATGGGGTTAAATTCAGTTTCAAAAATAGAAATACCGTAAATCTGGTGTTCCAGCTGTGACTGAACAAGTTTAATAGTGTCCGGCAAAGGATATATTTTTTTCTGGGGTGAAATTCAATTGCCAAAATAGCAATACCGTAAATCTGGTGTTCCAGCTGTGACTGAACAAGTTTCACAGTGTCCGTCATAGGATATATTATTTTCTGGGGTGAAATTCAGTTGCAAAAATAGAAATACCGTAAATCTGGTGTTCCAGCTGTGACTGGCAATTTCCCTAGTGTCCGTCAAAGGATATATTATTTTCTGGGGTGAAATACAGTTGCTAAAATAGAAATACAGTAAATCTGGTGTTGCAGCTGTGGCTGGACAAGTTTTATAGTGTCCGGCAAAGGATATCTTTTTTTCTGGGGTTAAATTCAATTGCCAAAATAGCAATGCAATAAATCAGTGGTTTCAGCTGTGGCTGGCCAAGGTTAATAGTGTCCGTCACAGGATATATTATTTTCTGGGATGAAATTTAATTGCCAAAATAGAAATACTCTGAATCTGGTGTTCCAGCTGTGACTGGACAATTTCCCTAGTGTCCGTCAAAGGATATATTAAATATATTGATATAGTGAAAGTCAGTAGCAAAAATAGAAATACAGAAAATCTGGTGTTCCAGCTGTTACAGGCCTAGTTTAAATCTGTCCATAAAAGGGTATATTTTTTTCTAGGGTGAAATTTAATTGCCAAAATAGCAATACCCTTTATCTGATGTTCCAGCTGTGACTGGACAATTTCCCTAGTGTCCGTCAAAGGATATATTATTTTCTCGGGTGAAATACAGTTGCAAAAATAGAAATACAGTAAATCTGGTGTTCCAGCTGTGACTGGCAAGTTTCATAGTGTCCGGCAAAGGATAGATTTTTTTCTGGGGTGAAATTCAATTGCCAAAATAGCAATACCGTAAATCTGGTGTTCCAGCTGTGACTGGACAAGTTTAATAGTATCCGTCATAGGATAGATTTTTTTCTGGGGTGAAATTCGCTTGCCAATATTGCAATACCCTGAATCTGGTGTTTCAGCTGTTGCAGTGTTAATCTGTCCGTAAATGGGTTCATTACACTCAGCGTGCATCTCCAAGTATCTTTCTTTCCGTAAAAGGGTATATTACAAAAAGTGTTACATTACAATTGCTGAAAGCATAATCCTGTAAATCTGCATCTCATAGTGTATTTCTGTCAGTAAAAGGGTATATTACACTCATGGTGTATATGCAAGTGCTGAGAGGGTCATCCTCAATAACTTCACACGCTACCGTGCATCTCCAAGTGTATTTCTGTACGTTAAAGTGTATATTACACAATTTGTTAAAATACAATTGCTGAAGGCATAATCCTACATATTTTTTCACACGCTACTGTGCATCTCCAAGTGTAAATCTGTTCATAAAAGGATACCTTTCATACAGCACCTAAATACTAGGCCTACAATTGATATTCCCCTAAATCAGTGGTTACTGATGTGACTGGATTAGTGTAATACGCTACATAAATAAATACGCAGATAGTATTTGGTGCCTGTAAAAAAAGGCCTGAATTTGAAATCAATACATTGGGCCAAATATTTTTTTTCTTATTGTGGTGCTTGGTGAACGGTAACAATGAGGAAAACCTCTAGTAAGGGACGTGGACACGGTCGTGGTGGTGTTAGTGGACCCTCTGGTGCTGGGAGAGGACGTGGCCATTCTGCCACAGCCACACTTCCTAGTGAACCAACTTCCTCAGGTTCCAGTACCCGCCAGAATTTACAGCGATATTTGGTGGGGCCCATACCGTTCTAAGGATGGTAAGGCCTGAGCAAGTACAGGCGCTAGTCAATTGGGTGGCCGACAGTGGATCCTGCACGTTCACAACATTATCTCCCACCCAGTCTTCTGCAGGGGATTTACCTACATTTTGCTGCCTTTTGAAGCCCTCTAGCCCTTTCCTGGACTATTTTACAGCCTTTTTAGTGCCCAAAAATTCAGGTCCCCATTGACTTCAATGGGGTTCGGGATGAAGTTTGGGTCGAGTTCGGATCCTGAACCCGAACATTTTCGGGAAGTTCGGCCGAACTTCTCGAACTCTAACATCCAGGTGTTCGCTCAACTCTTCTCATGACGCTAACTTGAGTGGCGATGACAACAACTAAAAGGTCACTATAGAACATACTCAGAGGAGGCAGAGGGAAAAGCCACGGCAGATCAGGCAGCAAAATGTCTGCCAAATTGACTAGGCAGACCCCTGCCTTAGTAGCCACAGTTCAGGTCCCTGAAATAACTTCTCCTGTCTCACTGGAAGTTCTTAAGACCTTACAGAACCAGGTCGGGGAAGGAGGAAAGGGACTGGTGGATGGAAAGGGGGATTACAAATGAGGAAGGCCTAGTGCAGTTCCAAGGGAAACTCTCCCTTCCCAGGTCCCTCTACCCCACGATGACACAAAGAGCCCAGTGATCCACTGACAGTATTGCCTGAAAATAGTTAGTATTAATAGTTCTTATGTCCACAATAATAATGGCCAGGTCATGAATGCCCTAAAAGGGCTTACTTTCTATTCTTGAACTTATGATTAATTCTGCTATGTGCGTTGTGTCATCCCCTGCATTAGGTGGTTTTTGTTAAAAGTCATAGCTAAGGCTACCCCGGAGATGATCATGCAAGAGCTTAATGAGGATGGAAGACAAGGTCCACTTAGTTCTAAGTGCCCCCCCTCCCCCCGCTAATAATGCTACCTTGAGCTCATCGACCATAGGGACAGACATCTGACCCCTCTATCCACAAAACCCAGTGTCGTGGGAGGCTATCCACAAGGGATAGGTTGTCATGGATGCTGAAGAAGAAGAAGGATGCAACGGCATTGGGGCAGATGTGCTAGGCTTTCATTAGGGAAGGAATGAGGTCCAAGGGGGGACTGATAGAGATGTGGACATCATTCTTTGATTCAGCTAAGAAAGCTCCCATGTACTCTAGCTCTCAGACAACATCTTATCTCCTCCAGAGCAAGAAGGTTCCATCCTACCAAAGAGACCACGCCTCCTTGCTACGTCATATGTGATTTTCTGCTATTAGTATAGACTCCATTATAAGTTGGCCGCCATAGCTAGATGGTTACATACCAGAGTTAGTAAAACAATGCACACTCTTTTCATATTTTCATATTCCAGCCAATGTAACAATGCCACATGCCTCAGTGGGAATGCCTCTCTGATGTCTATATAAACTGCTGTACTTCCTGTAATAAATTAGAAACCACTTGGACCCCAATGTGTGTCACTGTTATTTTCTCTGTGCACGTAAAAACCTTGGCTTACCACTAATTTGGAGCAGTAGAGCAAACATAATCAGCCCCGACTGAGGGCATCTTCCACACCACCACAACCACAGCTATGCATGGGGTCTCCAGTCTGCTCCTGAACCTTCATCTCAGGGAAGTCCAAACGCTGACTGCTCTTACAGTTATCAACAGGAAAACTGTCTTGACTATCTGTTGTAGGATGTTTTTTGTTTTTTTTATCACTTCTTAGGAAAAAAAGGGCCCACTAGGATGGGGTCTCTCTAAAGCCAGGGAGAACTGTGGCCTACTACTATAACTTATTCTATCTGTATTGCTGGTGCTGCTACTACCCACATTCTGGTTCTGGGAGGACAACATCTGGCCCTGGTTCATTCATTTGGAACCCTTCTGTAATGCTGAATATACCCAGTCACACAAAGTATGGAATGGTTTGCAAGTCTGTTTTCTGGTACTTAAAGACACAGAAGCACAATAAAATGCTCTTCCCTTTCCACAAACACACTGATGACACTGCTATTGACAATTTACTTTGGAAATAATGCAGTATCTGCGCCACTAAAAGATTTGGGTCTAATATCTTCCATTTGTTTCAATATGCAAATTCATAAAACTGATTTTGTGTAAAACATAAGTTGTCAACCTACTATAAAATTATTCCCACACCAACATATGAACTGTCTTGAGATACCCCGACTAGTGATGAGCGGCAGGTGCCATATTCGATTTCGACGAAATTCGCGAATATTCGAATGAATATTCGTTTCATATTCGTCGAAATCGAATATTCGTCATTTTTTCTAGTTATCGCGATTAACATGCGATTTAAATAATCACATATTGCGATTTGTACTTAAGGCTACTTTCCTATTGGTTTCATATCTAGAATTAGCGAGGATGACGAATATGACGAATGTATTCGTCTATTCCTCAAAACGAAGATAACGAAGTATTCTACATCTTCGTTTTAGCTACCTATTCGTCAACCTCGCTAATTCTAGCAATCAAATAGGCAGGTTGACTATAGAGACAGCTGTGTTAAATTCGCTATGCGATTTTTTTTTTTTAATAAATAGAATACTTATAATAATTTTATCAAGTAATATAATTATTGTATTTAAAAAAAAAAATCGCATAGCTAATTTAACACAGCTGTCTGGTAAGTCAACCTTCCTATTTGATTGCTAGAATTAGCGAATAGCGAAGTTGACGATGACGAGACGAATAGGTAGCTAAAACGAAGATGTAGAATACTTCGTTATCTTCGTTTTGAGGAATATGACGAATACATTCGTCATATTCGCTATTCGCTAATTCTACCAAGCCAACCATAACTTCTGTGCTCATGGAGCGTCCCCATCACCATGGGAACGTCTCCATATACTAAAATGTACTGTCGGATTTGAGGAATTACGTTGAAATCGCAATGCGATTAATTCAAGTTATATTAATCGCATTGCGATTTCAACTTAGAGCTGGGTTTATAATGGGTCAGCTTGCTAGAATTAACGAAGTTAACGAATATGGAATATAGCAGCAGTGCTAAGTTGAAATCGCAATGCGATTAATTTAACTTAAAGTATTCGCATTGCGATTTCAACTTAGCACTGCTAGTGCATAGCTATATTCCAATCCATATTCGTTAATTCTAGCCTATGTAAGATAGCAGTGCTAAGTTGTAATCGCAATGCGATTAATATAACTTGAATTAATCGCATTGCGATTTCAACGTAATTCCTCAAATCCGACAGTACATTTTAGTATATGGAGATTCTCCCATGGATGGGGACGCTCCACATGAGCACGGAAGTCGGCAGAAGCGGCAACGGGCACTGACTAGAGCAGCCAGGAAGCCAGGAATCCTCAGGACAGGTAAGAACTACTTTTGGGAAGTAGGAAAGAAAAAAATATAACTAAAAAAAAAAAAAAAAAAAACGAATATTCGAAATAGCGAATTTATAGCGCTATATTCGAAATATTCGCGAATTAGCGAAGTGCCGATATTCGCTAAAAAAATTCGCTTTTCGAATATTCGCGCTCAACACTAACCCCGACACAGATTTTGGACTAGTATTTCATGAATATTCACTGAGAGATTTAATGCTACCCTCTGTGTTGTAAGACACATGTAGCACACGTATATTGCAATTTTCAAAAACCCAACAAATAAAAATAGAAAATTGAACTGTCTGGAGCCCCCCCCCCCCCCCCACACACACACACACAAACAAACACAAAAACTAATTTCTGTTAAAATGGGAAAAAAGAACTGCTCTTCTTGCAGGTACTGTAGCTGCTATTGAGGTTCAGCAGCTGCAGCTGTGTTATAAAGCAATAACTGCAGCTAGAAGGTACTGCCAGGCACATCCAGCCTCAGCTCCTCACGTCTCATTCCCTGGATCAAAACTTTTCCTGCCTTTCCGTATTTAACATAATTTTTCTTCTTTCTAGTCTTTCTCTTCATTGTCCCTCACACTAGAATAGAAGACTTATTGTGATTGTACAGAGTCCCTAAGATCGTTTCTGTCAGACACTGCAAGACCCACCCACCCTCATTCACAGACCAACACAGAATGATGTTCTGCTGGTTCAGCTAGGGCACCTCCCTGCCTGCTGCAGCACTGATTGGCTTATCCAGGCTGTCTGTTAGCCTGGGAGCCGATCTGGATAAGCCCTCCTCCCCGTTTACTCTCAGGGTCATGAGAGAACCCTTCTTCTTCCTCCCTAGTACTTTTTCCCACTGACATGTGCAGTAAAATGCAGGAAAAGATTCAACTTGACATAGGCTTTACATGTTGCAGTAAAATAAAAAACTGCATTATAGAAAGTGCATGCAGTTTTGTGATGTGGTTTTATAGTTAAAACACATTTATTTGACATGTTTCACCTGTAAAAATCACTATCATGATAAAAAGGTAGGAGGTTGTAATAATACATCTTAGTTGCAATTTTTTTCTACTATGAAACAAAAAATACAACGTATAAACCCAGCCTTAATTAATGCAAATCTTAGACTCACTTTGTTAAAAAGCCTGGTGGATAGATTCCATTTAAGCAGTCATAATTAAACCTAACGATTACACACAATAAAATACATATCACGTTGAGTTGTCAGGATCTTCAAACTGTAAGAAACTATGAATAAAGCTTAACCAAAGAAAGAATACAAAACTAAAAACACCGAAACTAAAAGAATGGTGCAGTGTCACAGATGTTCTTAATCCAGATAAATTGAAGTCACCTTTTTCTATAGAACATGGCAGCAAGGTCAAGGAGGATAAGAGAAGAATAGAAATAGTTTTAGCAGTCGCTGAATTAATTCTGTGTTCTAATTCACCACTTTTCTTTTGTATGAGCCTTCTCTGTTTAAAAACAAATGAAATGCAGATATGTTTTTGGCATATGACTTTGTCTTTGGGGGATTTCTTAGTGTCAGAACTCGAAAGATGAATGAAATCCATATTAAATTTTCATCCTCTAAGACATTAATGGGAAATTCATGCTTTCTGTGGGATAAGTACAATGTAGTGTAATTTATACAGTTTGAATATTCAGTAGCATTAACGATAATCACCTTTAATTGAATATGGCTGTCATTCATAGGCACTTTCTAAGAAAGATGACCTTACTCAAATTCTACAATTCTGACAAAAAATGGCCTTTTACAATAGTTATTTTTAAAAGTAGGAGAACAAGTTATACTATTTGTTGAAGTTTCAATTTACTGTGTGATGTTAACCTTCAAATTGTGTTAAATTATGGGTTTCTCTGAGAATCAAAGCATACGACAGCTTTTAAATTTGTTACAAATGAGAAATAATAGTTTCCCATTTTGAGTAGAACTGAATTAGGCTAAGTTCACCAGCATAACCCTTTTTTCCACAAGGGATCCAAATGTTTTAGACAATTTTTAAAATAATTTCTTCATTTTTGATTATCTGTTTAAAAATAATAAAGAGTCCATTTATTACCCCATGACATAATAGTATGTGAAGGATCTTGGGTAATTGAGGACCCTTGATATACAGCATGATTACATCAAGGTGGTTGCACTGGCATTTCCATTGTACCCACACAATCATTTGCCGGGGAATGAATGCAATGCATGTCTTCACTCCTGCCAGGATCTGAGAAAACTTTGATCCTGTCAGTCAGCTTCATCAGTCCCTCAATCAAACCTGAACCTCTGCAGCTTTGTATATTATGTACTCTAACAAATGCCTGTGCAAAGACACTATGGGGGAGATTTACTCCTGTGCCAGTTTTCTGGCAGAAAAAAATTGCAAATACCATGCTTACAACTTTTTAAATACCTTTTGCAACAAATTTTGTAACGTGGCGTTTTTACAGCACCCTCACCACTTTCCAAAAATGGTGCATGGCTAGGGTGAAACAAGCGGGCCCAACACATTTACCTCCATTTTCTGGTGTAAATGAAGACTGAACTCTACGAAGACTCTTTGAAGACTGGATACGACTAATTTATGAAGAGGTTTGCACCTCTGTAATAGTGATTGTTGATCAACTGCCAGTGTTTACCTATTCACCGCCACAGTCCTGGGCTCTGTCCTGCCAGTAATCGTCATTCCTGGTATCCACTCTATGGTGTTTTTCCAGCGCTAGGCACAGCATGCTTTCCAGCCTGTTCCCTGTGGAACTTCCTTAAGGGCAGGTGCGCGTCACTTCCTGTGATTTATTGATTTATGGGTTTAGCACATGTGATCGTGCTGACCAATTCTAGCCCTCCTGCACCTATATGAGTGGTCCATGCCCCTTCCCAGGTGCCTGAGTGTCAAAGATCCTTGTGTTCTCCAAAGGTTGCTGTTGTCTATGCTTGTGTCCCTGTAAACCTGACCCGTGCTTGTGCTTCTGGACTCCGTTACCTGTTTGATCTTTACCTGCTCTGCCTCGACTATCCTGTTGCAGACCTGAATTGCCTATCCTTTATCTGTGCTACCTGTCCTGACTAATTGCTTGCTCTGCCTGATACTTCGGTGCTCCACTGTTGCTCCTTGTTACAACTCAAACTGCTGACTATGACTGTACCTCAGGTACCTTGCTCTGCTACTCTCTGGTCCGCCTGCACCAGCTGCCTCGTGTGCCAATCCTCCTTAAGAGGTAGTAACCTGTTTTTCCCCTTGAGAAAGTCTATCCCCACCATCCAGGGTACTGCGAAGAACGAGGGGTTCACTTAGACAACGCCGTTAGAGGAGGTTGGTCACATGATACAGTTGGTTCACACCTGCTGGTTCATGACAGCCTCATTTTATTTTATGTATGGAAATATATTGTTTTTAAGAAATAATTATATCCCTTTATAAGACCAAAATGTAAAGATGATGCTAAAAGCAAAAAATGGATTGGTCTTTAAAGGAAATGTCTGGGTTAAACAACTAAATGGCAAAGAAGATATTAAACTAATAAAGTTTATGTCCACTGTTCTAAATCCCATTCACTACAGCCACTCTGATCCCCTCCACTGCATGATGTTATGTTCTTGGATGATTTCCTGCACATTGCATGTGACTGCTGAATCTAATTACTGCTATATGGCACAAGACTGCTGAAACCAGTGATTGCCTGCCGCAGTCATGAGCCGTATTCTTGCATCCATCTAATCATAGCCTGGAGCCTTGAGCAGTGGTGCTGGGATGAAGGTGGTTCAGAATTATGAGTACAGTTTTTTTATTGTTTTATCCCCTTGCCATGCATTTTACCATTTATTTTGTAACTTGAACAACCCCTTTAAAAGGTTAAGATCATTTGAAAATGGAGATTTCCCTCCATCAGAGAGAAGAGGAAATCTTGCTCCCCTATTTCCCTGTAGCAACCTTTTAGCATCCATACTCACCAATTTGCCCAAAATTGTTCTGGAGGCTCTTGGAAAAAGGACTCCAAAAAGATTTGGCAAATCCCCCAGGTGCCATGGATGCTTCCCAGCACATCCCCAAATCTGCCTCCTAGCTGTGTGTAGCTCTGTTACTAAATCATGAGACATGGCTCAGCATCTAAATACACAGTGAGAGGTTGCTGTAAGGCGTGGGGTGTACTGCCTGTCTCTAAATGGAGAGAGGCCTTTAGAAAAGGGTGTTTTTAGCATCCTCTCAAGTTAAATAAAAAAAAAAACATTCAGAAAACGTCCTCTCCTGTTTGGATTTGGCAAACAGTTGGCCAATATGTCATAAACAGCAGCAGCATGGTGCACATTATGCAACAATACTGAGCAGTGTAGCTATGAATCCAGCACTGGAGTCAGTGAATTGATAATCCATCTATCAAGCTGGGGCAGATTTCTGAAACTCTTTAAAAGAAAAACTGTATTTGTTGCCCACCAACCAACCCCTCACAGCACGCATTTCATATTTCAAGAATACAATAAGAATTGAAAACCTGTGCTGTGTTTAATTGCTCACATTATTGTGCATTTTCCTGTTACAACATATTCAAGATATCTGGTATTTTTACATTTACCAGACATCCTTTCTACAGTCGGCATGCATCATTCCCCATATTTATTTTAAAAGGACATTTCTGACCAATCCTATTGCATTATAGGTCTTATACTGTGCATAAAAATGGGACTAACAAAAAAGTTACCCATTACAAGCAATCAGATGACTTTCAAATACTGAAATGAAAGAATAAAGACTAAAATCTGAATGGTTGCCAACTTGCCGGATCTCAGGGGGGTGCCAGAGAAGCAATAAGCGCTTCCATCAATACAGATGGAAGCGCTCATTGCTGGAGCGCTGACGCCCACATACTGCGGAAGGACACGGGAGCACAAGTCAGAGACATCAGTTTCAGGGTGCAGAGTAGAATTCTGACTGAAGAAATGTGATGTCTTGGAAGTGGCTTAATTCATCTTTTATTGTACAGGTTCTTCCAGGCAACATCCAGAAGATGATCCTTCACTCCATGCAGAAACACAGCTTTGCCACAGAGATTAACCGCGGAGGAAGGTCTATGTGGACGGAAACGTTCGACATAACTACAACTTGTGACTTACTATTATTACTTTGCACACAATGTTGGATCATTGTCTGGATGTTTATAGAACCTGTATAATAAAAGATGAATTAAGTACATCATACTCACCTGGAGTGCCCAAAATAATTTTCGACTAGAGATTGACTAAGGGCCCTTTCACACTAGCGTTTTCAGGATCCCGCATAGAGTTCCGTCGTCGGGGCTCTATGCCGGATGAATACTGATCAGGATTATCCCCATGCATTCTGAATGGAGATAAATCTGTTCAGTATGCATCAGGATGTTTTCAGTTCAGTCAATGAACGTTTTTTGGACGGAGAAAATACCGCAGCATGCTGCGGTATTCTTTCCGTCCTGGGATGCGGAGCAAAACGGATCCGTCATGACCCCCAATGCAAGTCAGTGGGGACGGATCAGTTTTCTCTGGCACAATCTGCCACGATAGAAAACGGATCCATCCTCCGTTGACTTTCAATGGAGTTCATGACGAATCCGTCTTGGCAATGTTAAAAAATAGTTAAAGTTAATACAACCGATCCGTTCAAACGGATGCATGCAGTTGTATTATCTGTAACTGAAGCATTTCTTTCCGGCATAGAGCCCTGACGACGGAACTCTATGCCGGATCCTGAAAACGCTAGTGTGAAAGGACCCTAAGTCTTTCACAGGCACCCATATTTTATAAGTGCAGACCTCAACTCCTCCTTTTTGGAAGTGGTTTAAGCAGGGTGCTAATTGTACTTAAAGGGGTTGTCTCATTTCCCGTTACAAAGGGGACATGAGACACAGTCCCAACCACCTGCCTTCTGGCTCACGCTGTGTCCGTAGCTCCCATTGTGGTGCATGAGAACTAAAGAAACAGTATAGCACATCAAACTATGCTATTTCCGTACCTAGTCATGTACCGCAATGGGAGTTACTGACACAGCGGCTGGTGTTTTGGAATGTGTCTCATCTCACCTTAGTAACGTTGAGATTATAAAAACCCCTTTAAAGAGACCAGTCTAGTATGGAAACTTACTGGAAGTACTACATGGTATGAAGACATATTAGCAATGCTCCATGGTAAAGGGGTATCTCCCAAGAATGAGAACCATCTCACCAGCATCACCTTTTGGAGATGGCTCCTTATGAGCCATATTTGTTTCCCATGGAGCATTGCCAATAAGTTTTCATACCATGGAGTACTTCCAGTAAGTCTCCATACATAGTGAACCTCTTTCAATAGGTAGTGCTGGCGAGATGGTTCTCTTTCTTTTTGCACATTCATTTCCCATGGATCATTGCTAATATGTCTCCATACAGGACTTGTCTCTTTAAGAAGATTAAACACCCTGACTAGGCAATATCCAGCTAAAATACACAGAAAAAAATAAATCATGTATTATTTAAAATTAAAGACGGTATGGACAAAAGGCTTTTTCAAGTCAATGTAAATCTCATACAACCTCTTTAACAATTTCTGCAGTTTTATGGATTACCTTAAATAACACCTGGTGACTCATGCAAGTTCTGACAACCTCAGCTCTATAAGCAATCTCTTGGAAGATGTAACAAAATGTCAAAATTTCTAACACAAGCAATTATGTTCTTTTTTTAATACCAGGGTTTGAATAAAATAACATACACTTTATATTGTTCAATTTGACAGTAATACAAAGCCTTCTAATAATGAAAAAGCCAGATTCAGAATGCATATTAACACAGACATCTATGAAAATAAGAATAGTCTAATAAAAAAATTAGAGGGTGTAAGTAAAAAAATAAAATAAAATAAAATAAAAAAATTAGCAGACAGTTTTGTAAGTTTAAATATTAACTTCTTGGAAGCATAAAAGCCCTCCTACAACAGTTCTGTTCTGCAGTTAAAATATGGCAGTTATCTCAAAGATATTGTGCTGTAAAAGCAAAAAAAGTTCAATATTATGGTAGAAAGTGATTATAAAACCATGCTTTAAAAGTAATTAGTGAAATATTAAACACAATTCTCAGAGCGATAAGCATTACTAGGGATAATGAAAACATGTAAGCAATATTTTACTATAATCAGTAATTAGTAGTCGAAACAAGGCAAACTGGACCCTGGGGCCCACTGAGGACTTAATCAAATCCCTCTACTATCATCCCCAACATTAAATGCTATGACTCTCCACTGTGAATTTTGGAATACAGTACTTTAGACTTAAAACTGATGTAAAATCTAATTATTGCATGAATGTCATGTGTGAATGTTACTCAGATTAAATGGAAGTCTTATTATTTTATATAGTGGATAATTCTGTAGAAATTTCTAAAATTATCAAAATGCACCAGTTTCTTGTGAAATATTCCTATAGATTACCATTGCTACTCACAATTATTATACCGCATCTTTTAGAAATCACTGGACATAATTAGCATCTGAGCTAATTAGCATCTGGGGGGAAGCTGCCCAATTTATCTTCTCTTATGCCAGCTTTCTGGCATCGTTTTTCTTGAAATGGGAAGAGATGCAGCCAGGAACAAGAGGAAACTGGAAAATACATAAACAAGTCAAGGGATGTGACGTCACAGGAAATAGCAGAGAAAGCTACGGACAGGGTTACACAACTCTAATCCAGATTTGGAGACAGCAGTAAGTATATAGGTAAATGAGTGATCACAGGACATTATGATTTTTAACCTGTTAGTGTCTTCCAATATGCCTTTATACAGCAGTTATTGACAGGGTATCCCATGCAGCAGAGAGCAGAAGCCGGCTCCAAAATAAAAGTCGGGCTCCTGCTCTAATGACATGGGTCAGCAGAAGCACTCATGTGGGCCGCTTAACTCTCTTATATGCCATTGTCAATAGCAATGATGGCACGGGACTCCCTCTTTCAGGCATCAGCACAGTCGCAAACGAAATTGCAGGAGGCCGATGTCTGAGTATGGCAACTGAGGGCCTAATGAAAGTCCCCAGGCCTGCCCTCAGTGATTGCCTATTAGGCCAGTACCAGAGACACATAGTACAGTACTGACAGTATAATCCCCCGTCCCCTTGTGGGGCTAATAAACGGTAAAAACAAAAGTTAAATTAATTTTTAGTAAATAAAAAAAATTCCAAGTTAAAAAATAAACCTACTTCCATTGAAAAAATGCTTTTCAATGAAAAAAACTATTTTCACTGTGTCTGTAACGATCCATACTACACGGTTATTGTATCATGTAATTTATCGTACACGCTAAACACTATTTAAAAAAAGCATAAAAAAGCCAAAATTGCTGTTTTTTGCCTACTCGTCACAAAAAAAACTGAATAAAAAGTGACATCAATGAAAACTGCAAGTTGGCCCGCAAAACTCAAGCCTTAACACAGCTCCATAGAAAGAAATAAAAAAAGTTATGGGTTTTGGATTGTAGTGATGCAAAAATATTTTTTTCAAAAAAGCTCTCTTGGGAAGCTTATTGGATCTTTACTAGAGATGAGCGAATATTTAAAAAATTCGATTCTGCCATTACGCAGAATTTTTTGGTTCGATCTGAATTTATTCGCGGTGAATCGAGTTATAAAACGGCTATTTCCGGACTGCAGAGAGCCTTTATAGGGGTGTAGAAGACTGTGCCTTGCAGTAACACGCATCAGGAGTCTGCTATGGTAGTGAAATAATACTGTGAGTCAGTATGACATGCAGATGACAGGGGTCGGTCTTAGAAACACTGCATGCTTCACTTATTTGGGCAATCACGGGGCCAAAACTGACCAAATAACTGAAGTATGAACTCAGCCTTACATGTAGATGGTAGCGTCAAGAAGAAGCGCACTCCTTTTACACCCTCATCAGCTGATTCCACATAGATGTCTACAGAACCTTTTCTATTAAACGCTTATACAAGTAGAGCACCCCTGACAGAATGGAGAGGGTGTCAGCAGTAAGTTTGTGTTGACGTCACAAATTAATTTTTCCCATTCTCTGATCCATCAGAACAATAACCCCGAAAAAACGGATCCTGTCTGTGGAGCATACGCCTTCACTCGGCATTTGCTCAATAATCCATTAGTATTGCTAATGCCCAAAAAAACTGGAGTGGATCTGAAAAAGAGATGACACATGAATTAAATATTTGCATGTCTTCTGTGTTTTCTAGTAGGCCACCGAGTGGCACAATGACAGAGTCTGTAGGTGGCGGCAGCAGCAGCATTAGGAGAAGGCCACCGAGTGGCACAATAACAGAGTCTGGAGTTGGCAGCAGCATGAGGAAGCCACAGAATGGCACAATGACATAGTGTGGAGGTGGCAGCAGCATGAGTAGGCCACAGAGTGGACCAATAACAGAGTCTGGAAGTGTTGGCAGCAGCAGCATCAGGAGGAGGCCACAGAGTGGCACAATGACAGAGTCTGGAGGTGGCAGGAGCATTAGTAGGCCACAGAGTGGCACAATGACAGTGTCTGGAGGTGGCAACAGCATGAGGAAGCCACAGAATGGTACAATGACAGAGTGATGATTGACCAAGATACTTCTGGGGAACCTGCCTGGCATGAACAGGCCTCAAGTAGCTACAGACAATAAGAAGACAAAGTGTCAAGATAGCTTTGAGCTTGGCAGAGTCACGAAGTTTATCAAGATACATCACTAAAGATTTTACCACATATACCCGCAGCGCTGACCGCTGAATTAATTTAGTTTTTCCACCGAAATACATCAATAAAGATTTTACCACATATAACTGCAGCGCTGAATGCTGAATACAATTTTTTTTCCACCGAAATACGTCACTAAAGATTTTACCGCATATTACTACAGCGCTGAACGCTGAATAAAATGTATTTTTCCACCGAAATACATCAATAAAGATTTTACCCCATATAACAGAGATGGAAAGGGTCTTTGGATTCCCCCCGCACTATATGGACATCTCAGAAATGAACCGCTGCTCCTGACAGCAGCTCCTGGGAAGATCATGGAGCGTCCCGGTCATCTGGCATCTATTCGCCCCGCTGAAGGATTATTTTAAAAGTGTGTAGAAACCACATGGGGCCCCACGCTGCAGATTTATCATGGAGACATCATGGAGATTTTACCACATATAACTACAGCGCTGAACGCTGAATAAAATTTGTTTCTTGACCGCAATACGTAATAAAAGATTTTAGCACATATAACTGCAGCGCTGAACGCGGAATAAATTTTGTTTTTCAACCGAAATACGTCACAAAATATTTTACCACATATAATTGCAGCACTGAATGTTATATAAAATTTGTCTTTCGACCAAAATACGTCACAAAAGATTTTACCGCATATTACTACAGCGCTGAACGCTGAATAAAATTTGTTTTTTGACTGAAATACTTCACTAAAGGTTTTGCCACATATCCCTGCAACAGTGAATACTGAATATATTTTGTTTTTCAACCGAAATACATCAGTAAAGGTTTTAGCAAATATAACTACAGTGCTGAATGCTGAATACATTTTGTTTTTCGACCAAAATACGTCACAAATGATTTTACCGCATATAACTACAGCTCTGAACGCTGAATAAAATGTGTTTTTTGACCGAAATACGTCACTAAAGGTTCTGCCACATATACCTGCAACAGTGAAAGCTGTTTGTTTTTTACTACCGAAATATGTCATAAAAGGTTTTAGCACATATAACTGCAGTGCTGAAAGCTGAATAAAATTAGCTTTTCCACCAAAATACGTCACAAATGATTTTATCACTTATAACTACAGTGCTGAATGCTGAATAAAATTTGTCACTAAATACGTCACTAAAGGTTTTGCTACATATACCTGCAACAGTGAACACTGAATATATTTTATTTGTCTACCGAAATACGTCACTAAAGGTTTTACCACATATAACTGCAAAAGTGGACGCTGAATATATTTCGTTTTTGCACTGAAATAATAATAACTGCGGAAGTGAAATGTATATATATTTTTCGTTTTGAACTGAAATAGGCCACTAAATTCTTTCACCACAAATAAATGCAACAGTGAAGTACGTATATATTTTTCCTTTTTGTACTGAAATAGGACACTGAATGCTTTCACCACATATAACAGCAGAAGTGAAATGCGTATATATTTTTCATTTTGTACTGAAATAGGCCACTTAAACTCTTTTAACACAAATAAATGCAACAGTGAAGTGCGAACTTTTTTTTCCTTTTTGGACTGAAATAGGACACTGAACACTTTTTACCACATATAACTGCAGAAGTGAACTGAGTATATATTTTTCTTTTTGTAATGAGTTAGGCCACTAAACGCTTTTACCGCCAATAATGGCAACAGTGAACTGCATATATATTTTTCTTGTAAAAGGTTCAAGGATTCCAGCTCCACTTCGGTAAAGGAATATTTATTTTGCTTGTGGTAAAATCCCATTTGGCAAGACTTTTGTAGCTGTAACTGGATGTAATTTTACTGCAAGCAAAAGAAATATTCCTTTACCGAAGTGGAGCTGGATTCCTTGAACCTTTTGCATTGTGTTAACCGGGCCTGACACGGGTCCTCCGTGCTCACAGGTGAAGGTGGGGCAGATGAGAGCTGCTGAATTTTCCTTTTCCCTATATTTTTCTTGTAGTACAGAAATACGTCACTAACAACTTTTAACCCCAAATAACTGCAGAAGTGAACTGCATATATATTTTTCTTTTTGTTATGAAAGAGGCCACTAAACGCTTTTACCGCAAATAACGGCAACAGTGAACTGCGTATATATTTTTCTTGTAGTACAGAAATACATCACTAAACGCTTTTAAACCCAATTAACTGCAGAAGTGAACTGCGTATATTTTTTCAATTTGTAATGAAACACAACACTAAACACTTTTAACCCCAAATAACTGCAGAAGTGAACTGCATATATATTTATCTTTTTGTACTGAAATACACTAAACGCTTTTAGCGCAAATAACAGCAAAAGTGATTTGCGGATATATTTGTCTTTTTGTACTGAAATACGCCACTACACTCTTTTACCACATGTAGCTGCAGAAGTGAACTGTGTATATATATATTTTTTCCACAGATATAAGCCACTAAAGGCTTTTCAACATGGCATTTGCACCCCAAAAACAAATCACTGGAATGACAGAGCTGTATAATGACTATTTGGATCCCCAAATTTTGGCTAAGGCTAAGGACACATCAAGTGTCTGAAACATGTCAGCTTCTTTTGATGTCTACTCTTTGATTTTAACATATGGAAACAAATCTTATGAAGTTTTAATAGAATAAACGTTTTTCTTTTGGATCACTATTATACTGTTTCATCTGGTACTCGGCCCAGCAGTGTCACGTGCAACGCCTGTTACTTGGGAGTACAAAGAAGGAGGTGAGTTGTGGATTTTTTTTCTCTTTATTGAAACCCACTTCTAGATTTACTGCTTACCAGAGATGAACGAAGTTAATGAAGATTCGATTCAGCTGCCTCGTCAGATTTCATAAAGAAATTCGCTTTGTGACTAATTACTTTGACAACATTACTTTATGTTGCTGGCGCAATAATGGGGAACAGTGATGGCACCACCACCCGTCATTGAACCCCTCAGATGCTGCGTTCATTTTGGGCTTTGCTTGTGAGAGAGGCAGGTGCAGATTAACATTAAAGGTTTTCAGGGGTTAATCTGGGAAACAAAATAATAAAATACGCACCTCATCGATTTTATCGCGTATAGGTCGCCACAGCCATCACACCGGCTGGAGTATGGATGAGGTGAGTATGATTTTTTTGTTTTTACTGCCATTTCAGAGAAAATGGATTTGTTACCACGAAGTGCAAGGAAATTTCCTAAAATTCGGGTCGAAGTCCACTTCGGATACTTCAATTTGCTCACTCATGAGATTTACAGTATGCAACACCAACTTACATAATCATAGATAACTGCTTTTTCTATTACCAACTCAATTCCTGTTTTTTTAAATTAGAGATATATTTGTGTTGAACTGGTTAATGCTATTGTACCATGATTCAAAGCATGTAATACCAGGAACTGGAAGTTCTAAGTCCTTGAAGTCAGGTCATCTTTATGAGTTTTATAAAATGTTTCATCAGCTGCAAAATCTTCTATTTTTCAAATTGGCAGAGATACTGGCACTAAGCAAGGTGAAAGATATCAAAACTGACTTTAATGTTCGCCTGTGAACAAACTTTTCCAGTTTTACAAAGGAGCAGTAGATTGAAGCTTCCTGCTAATTACTGATAAAAGCCCTTAGTGCTCTGCTCTGAATGTTTTGAATTCACTATTTTCTAAACGTTTTCTGCTGTTTTATTGAGGTTTTTGTAGCCAATTGTGCTTTGACATAAGTTATTAGATCTCTTGCTTGCACTGTGTCTGTAAATTCCACTGGGAATCATCCAGTTATGTTTTTTGCATTGTATGTTACTGACATATCCCCTCACAAGGTACTACAAACCATAGAAGCAGAACGTGTGCAGTACCCAAGAATTAGGACTCAGCAAAGTGTTAATTTGCTACATTACTAAACTGATTAATGCTTTGTATTATACTTTGTATGTATTCCCAAAAGCTGTCTATAGGTGGCACTGTTTAGTAAATTATGACCTGACTCAGCAGAAGGAACTAGCTTTCCTGTCTGAGGGAGATCTTTTCTAGTTAGTATTGCACCAGCCACTTCAGTGTACCTCTGCCTGGTGTTCAAGGCAGATGGTAGTTCATTTTGGGCTTTACTTGTGAGAGAGGCAGATGCTTATGAGCCTGAGTGAAGCTGGAGGCAAGGGAAGAGACTATTTCTCCTGTAAACCCCTAATTGAAGGAGGAACAAATATACAAAGACCATCTAGGATGGCAAGGTATTTCCTTGTTATGGCTATAGACTTTGCTGCTTGTTGAAGGATTAAAGCTTAAGAGACTACACTGTGACTTGCTTTGGAACTGTGACTTGATATCGCTGGATGTATTACAACTCCCATTCTGTGCTTTAGTAAGAGATACTTGTTTATTTACTGACTACAGCACCATTAGCCGTCCACAGCATCTACACCTCCTGTCTTGCGCTGACAACAATCACAACACCGAGAGCACCCCAACGAGCATTAGGCAGGAGATGCACCCTCCTTTCACTGCCCAGGATCTATGGAGCATCAGTGTGAGGATTGCCACTGTGAATAATTATTGTAGCCAGAGTCACTACCACTCCTATCCTCTGCTTTGCTTCTCTGGGGCTTGCAGCACATGTGTCCTTAGAAGGAAGGTGCAGTCCTGGATGTGTGTGCCCCCCCCCCTTTGTTTTGCATACTAAAAACCTATGCAGGACTGCATTGTTAGCAAGCAAAAGGTAGGAAAATTGTCTTGAGGGTCAGGGAATCTAGCAACATACTAGGGTTTCATTTTGATCTTCGTTGTAGGACCCCTCTTTTCATAGTTTGACACATAAGAATCTTCAAAGAAAAGTCAACTGTCAACAGTCTGTTCTATTCTAGAGATGAGCAACGTCAGTTGACCTTCCCAACATTTCATAAATTTTAGGTTCCCATTGGACAAATCCCATAAAATGGAGCATTTGGGGGGAATAAGCTCAATATAACTGTACAACACGTGTTTTACCAACCAGAGAATAGATAGTATTCGCAATCTCCGTGAAAACGCCTGAAATACTAGATCAAAATCTGTGGCAGGGCATCTCCACACAGTTCAACATTTTTTGTTTTGTTTGGGAAAATAGCAATACAAGTGTGCAACTTGTGTTTTACAATACAGAGGGTAGGATTTGAAATGTCTGAGTGAAAACATTTAAAATAGACCGAAATCTTCAGGACATGTCCAAACAGTTCAAGTTTTTTTTTGTTTATTTTTTTGTGAAAAATAGAAATACAAATCTGCAACGTGTGTCTTACAATACAGAGGGAAGCATTTTAAATCTCTGAGTGAAAACACGTGATACTAGATGAAAATCTATATCAGGGAATCTCCAGACAGTTCAGGTTTTTTTTTTATTTGTGAAAAATAGCAATTCAAGTGTGGAACACATGTTTTACAGTACTTAGAGTAGCATTGTAAATCTCTGAGCAAAAACAAGTGAAAAACTTGACTCAAATCTGTGTCAGGGCATCTCCATACAGTTCAATTTTATTTAACTCTCATCATTTGGTAAATCTGGTGGTTAGCTTAAATTTTATTCTTCTAGGCTCTGTCCTGTGCGGTGTCTGTGTTGGAGTCCTTGCAAAGTATAAAAGGGGTTCTGCTGCTATTTCAAATGTAACTCTTCTCGGTCAACTGTGGCACACTTCTGTTCATTCACCTAAATTTAATTTTTATGGCCTGTGGCCAGGGTGGTGTGGTAAGACTCATATTGGCAGGCATTCTGACCCCCTTTAGGCAAAATTTGGGGATGCTTGGTTCCCGAACAAGATGTTGCTTTTTTCCCCATATCACCATATGTTTCAAACATCATCTTCCCCCCAATAAGAGACATTTTTTGGAAGCTTTGGAATATGAAAAAGCATAACACATGCAATGGCACTGTGTATTTTTAAACAAGCTGTACGTGAACGCCATCAAGCATAGAGATGGGGAATGGGGAGAGAAAAAGCAAAAATACATAAAAATGTTTATAAAAAGTTAACATGTTTTCCTAACAATTCTGAGTCCTAGGAGACTAGAGGGTGTTACATACCAATTTCTAGGGCAATTGAAGCCACTTTGGTAGGCCAAATTGACTTGGGTCCGAACCAAACTGTAAAGAAAAAAATTGGCGAATTTGAACCGAACTGAATCTCGACAGGTTCTCCCATATCTACTTTCTCTCTTTTCCAGTAATTTGAATGGTAAATTTGCAGATTTGGAAGTTTTTTGGGGCAGGACAGTATAAAGTTAGATTGCACTGCATAGTCATCTATGAATTTTTTGAAATTCATACACTGATATGAATATGGAACTGTACATGTAACTGCAAGGTGAGGCCAGAAGTCTCCTTGACTAAGTGACACCCCTCTTTTAAGAGCTGAGCAGAGGGGATGACACTGCAGTCGCTTATGTTCCTCACTTTGTGCTAATTCAGTCTCACATGTTACCAATTGAAACATGTTTACCTCTACATTTCCAAGATAAGAACTTGAATACATGAGGCTCAACATTAACAGGACAAACACTGGTACATATGTTAGTAGGCAATTTGAGTATTTAATTTTATGATCTCCCACATGAAACTTCAAGCTATCCAATTTTGTATTGTACAATTGTTTTTCGAGCAGATTTCCTTCCATAACTGTGTAAGACAACTTTATTCAACATTATAAATGACTTTGCTTTTCAGTTTCTCACTATTTTAAAATCACTTCATGATGTCAGGGAATAAAAATGTTATTCACATCCAGAGGCTGAAAAAATTGCATAATTAATACCTCTCACAGATTTTGTAATGTAATAAAATAAAAAATAAGCACAGTTTTTCTCTCTTGATAGTTTCGTGCAATGTATTTTCATAGGTAAGAGCCAGTGCAGGACAGTAGTTAGACCCCTTCACATTTTTATCGATTTTTTACACTACAGCTTTATAACATTAATAATAGTCACCTAACGACAAAGCACAAACATTTGTATAAATTTGTGCAAATCTATTCCAAAAAACTCTAGTATTATATTTACAAAATGATTGAAACCCTATACTCATTACTTTGCTGAGTCCTTTTTTGCAGCAATAGAAAAATCTTCGTAGATTTGACACAACAGGTTTGATACACCTGTATTCTGTGGATTTTCTCACATTTTTCTCTGCACATCCTTTCAAGGTTTGTCAGGTCGCATGGAAATTTAACACTTTTATCTTGTACAGTATCTTCAATGATGCTCTAATTCTAGTTTTGGCTAGATGTTCAGAGGTGCCTTGTTTCCTCCAAACACGTGACATTCAGGCCAAAGAGTTCAATCTCGGTTTCATCAGAACAGAGAATCTTGTTTCTCATGGTTTGAGGGCCCTTTGGCAAACTCCAAATAGGAGAAACCTTGGCGTGGTGCTCTGGCTTAGACATGTCCTCCACAGCAGGATATGTTGACTTATCTCTCAATTTTAACATCAGTTTGAGGGCTTAGTAAGACCGCAGTGTGCACTTGTCTTGTCATTTGTTATTGCTATATTGTTATATTATTTATCACATTCACACAATTGCCATCTTGTGTAGGATGTCTATTGTGGTACTTGTGGTCCGTTGCGGGCATCCTCCACCGCATGCATTTTTGCTGGGGATCGGCATTAGCAATAGGCCTCAAGTGCAGGATCTGCTTCCCTGTATATATATGCAGAACTGCATTTTTAGGTTGAGCACATCCTGCTTCATGCCACTTTTCAGCTGTTTTGTATATATAATTTTTTTGGAGGTGTATAAACTCCTATGTAAATGTAGCCTGTTTTCCATCCACAGGCTACATTTAGATACACCTGTGAGGCCTGAGCCATATCAGCCAGTCTTGGGTGGGGCTAACAGCCTTCTCCCTCCTGCCATTGCAGACATGGCTACATTCTGGAGGTAACTGAGGAGTTTGCTGCGAGTCTGCCTTTACATTCCTGTAATTTAGCACACTGGCCCCTGGTATTGCTCATACAGCACAGGTAGGTGAGTGTTAGGTCCCGAACTACTTGAGAAACCTTGGCGTGGTGCTCGGGTTTAGACATGTCCTCGACAGCAGGATTTGTTGACTAATCTCTCAATTTTAACATCAGTTTGAGGGCTTAGTAAGACCGTAGTGTGCACCTGTCTTGTCATTTGTTATTGCTATATTGTTATATTATTTATCACATCCACACAATTGCCATCTTGTGTAGGATGTCTATTGTGGTACTTGTGGTCTGCTGCGGGCATCCTCCCCCGATTCCTTTTGTCCTGGGGATCGCCATTAGCAATGGGCCACAAGTGCAGGATATTCTCCCCCGTATATATATGTACAACTGCATTTATGGGTTGAGCACATCCTGCTTCATGCCACCTTTCAGTTGTTTTGTTAAACTCCAAGTAGGCTTTCAAATGCCTTTTGAGTAAATGGTGTTTGTATCTGGTTACAGGCCTGATTTGTAGACTACTCTGTTAGAATGGCCATATAGCACTAGGTCACCTCACTGACCAAGGCCATCTTCGCTGTGTTTCCCAGAGTCCTGGTGGTTCTGGATTTCTTTTATGTAAGAATTACGTTTTGGAAACTTCTGTGCCATGATTCTGCCACAGAGATCTATACACAGTTTGACTTTATAGCTTTTCTTTTTTGTTCTAATATGCACTGTCAACTCTGGAAACATAGTAACATACTAGTTTCTAAGAATAAAATGGCATATGTCCATCCAGTTCAGCCTATTAATCTACAGTGTTGATCCAGAAGAAGGCTGGAAAAATCCCATGCAATAACAATTATTCTCATTTTAGGGAAAGAAATTCCTACCCAAATATTGTCTGGATGGCCTATCTCCAGATTCTAATACCATCTATCCAGTCCCATTTTGAACCCTTTTATTGGATTCATTATCACCACCTCTTCAGGCAGAGAGTTCCATAATCTCACTGCTCCCGTACAATAAGAGCCCCACTCTATGTTGGTGTAGAAACCTTATTCCTCTAGATGTAGAGAATGCCCCCTTGCTAGTGTTATGAAACAAAAACTACTGGAGACACATATGCTTCAACAATGAAGGCATTATATGGGACAATCAAAGAGAAACACCGTGGAAAGTTGTTGGCAGGTGTGTTGCTGCTTCACATCAATACGTCAGCTCACAAGTCTCGCAAATCACAAGCTGCTATCTGGGAATGCGGCTTCATGGAGCTTAACCTTCCACCCTATAGTCCAGACCTGGCTCCCAGTGGTGGACTATAGCTAAGTTGAAGAAACATCTCAAGGATGATAAATCGAATATGAATGCACCGCAGCGTTGAGTAACTCATACAGTTCAAGCATTATTCTTCTGACCAAGAAATGTCAGACTAGGTTTCTTCAGTGGCTTCCTTCTGGGGTGCAGAGACGTGATTTCTCAATAAAGTGATCTCTTATTTCCAGTATATACTACAGGTGTGCACCTCCTAATAATTTGATGCATTTTACACTGGTGCATGTTTCCCCGAGTACAGTATATTAAAAGCTTGCCTAAGGTTTTACTGGTTTTACTCATCTTTACAACAAAGATTTGCAACATAGCCAAGCAAATAGCAGTGAATTTATCATTAGCAGTAGCACTGGTGTCAGTATTAAGTCTGTCTATGGTTTGTAAGGTTGCACCAGATGTTCACCAAAAGCACCAGATGTGCACCAAAACATGCAACAATTTACCTCCGAAAAAAAGATTTACTATGAATGATAAATGGCCCCATAATCTCTTGCTGCTTATATCAATGTATTCTTCAATAATAATAATAATAATAATAATAATGATAATAGAAAAATAACATTATACTATTGGTGAAGCAGGCAAAAATGTATCCTGTTCCTGTTCCTTTTTATAAGACTACTGTACCGAGTGGAGTTCTTTTTTTCTATTCCACAATGCAACTAACTAGATTTTTGTCTTTTTTTCCCCTTTGCTCAGCAGAAATCATCCCCACTGTTCAATACTTCATGGCTCGCATTTAATTACCAGCCAGTGGTTTGGCATCGATAATTGCAGCTACAACTCTTTCCATCAAATCCTCTTTCATCATTTTTGATGGGACGACTGTCAATGGGTATGTTTAAAATGTATTAAATCGTTAAATTATAGCTATTTAGCTGCAGAGAAAATAAATAGCTATCATTTGCTGCTATTCATTATTTGAAAGGCTAAGCAATGGATTTTTGTATTAAATGAAATATACAATTTCACTGTACCCCAAATGTAAAGTTAAATGGAGAGGTCAAAGTGCAGAGTTCAATTGTAAACTTGGATTTATGCTTGAGCATGAGTAATACAGCTGCATATAAGTGAGATCACTTGTATATTGTAGTTTCAATATGAATATTTTTAGATTTGCTTGCAGCCTCATTTTATATACCAGTCTTGGTAAAAGTCTGGTGCAATAAGTAAGCAGCAAATTTAGTAAGAATATATTTGTCACATATTGAACTGTCTAGGCTGTGAACTGGTAATGACACCAACTCTGTGCTGGCATACTTTTCAACTACTGTTTTCATTATTATTTAGCATAAATTACGACAAATGTGTTGGGCCAAGGAGGCGCCATGCTCTTCAGCTGAGTCCACTTAAAAAATAGTGGACTATAGTGGCATAAAATTCGGTGGTGGTTTGGCTGCAGCAGAGACCCTTGTGTAATGTGACCAATTGTCATGGCAAAGGGGAGCCGGTCACGGGGAAGAAGCCTGTAAGGGCGAAACAGCGTTGGGAGGAGGCGACAGCAGGATCCAGCACACTACGAGGGTATATGACATTATATTTTCATCACCATATTGTTGCCCCAATTGCCCCAATACTTTGATATAACTTTTGAGTGGTGCTACCTATATATTCTTTATGCACTTTTTTGTGTGTGCCCTCTATGTGCTGACCCTGCGGTCCCCTCCATTTTTTGCTTCCTCATTGTTGTTCTATCTTGCCACAATTTTTACCATCTTTTTATATTCCAATTATGTATGAAATAAAGTTGTATAATTCTTTCTAAATTCCTTGGTGTACTTTGTCCAATGATATTCGGTGTTAGTGATTTGATCTTTTGCTCCTAAACAGGAGTGGATACCCGGGTGCTTAATTGGTGTGTTTATAGTGGTGAAGAACACTGTGCCTTTCAGAGAGTCTTCTTTGGAGTGAAATAATACTGTGAGTCCGTATGACATGCAGATGACATCGCTCTTAGAATCACTGCATACTTCACTCATTTGGCAGTCACGGAGCCAAAATGGACCAAATAACTAAAGTATGAACTCAGCCTTACAGGTCAATGTTAGTGTCAAGAAAAAGCGTACTCCGTTTACACTGTTGTCAGCTGATTACACAGATATGTAAACAGAACCTGTTCTATTAACCCCTTAAGGACGCATGACGTACCGGTACGTCATGGTTTCCGAGTCCTTAAGGACCCATGACGTACCGGTACGTCATGAGTAGTTCCGATCACTGCTGCTCAGCCGGCAGTGATCGGAACAAGTTACCTGCTGAAATCATTCCTGTGACCCCCCATATCGGTAATCGCTGCACACTGCAGGTCAATTAAGACCTGTGGTTTGCAGTGCTTTGTGCGATCTCTGACCCCCGCGGTCTGTGACAGCGGGGATCAGAGAGTTAATGCCCCCAAATTGTTAATTTTTAATCCCCCCTGCAGCCCCAATCATATTTTGGCTGCGGGGGTGCAGTGGGGTGGTTGCGGGCGGCGGGAGGCGGTTCTCCTCCTCTGTAATATTCCCTGTGTCTAGTGGATCTATCAGAGTGTCAGCACATTGCTGACACTCTGATAGAAACGACTGGCATCTGTGCTTGATCAGATGGCAGCCGTTTAACCCCTTACATACTGCGGTCCGTACTGACCGCAGTATGGAAGGGTTAACAGGGAGGTAGCTCCCTCCCTCTCCCATCTGGGGGCTTGCTATGCCTTTGCAGCCCCCCAACAGGATGGGATCGCAGAGGGAGGGAGCTCCCCTCCCTCCCCATCCATCACCTGCGGCTCTCTTATGACAGCGGGTGATGGTTGCCATGGAAGCAGGACGCTTTCAGAAGTGTCCTGCTCTCCATGGTGCTGAAAGTCTGAATAGACCTGCTAAAGGTCTATTCAGACTTTGTAAAGTAAAAAATACAGCACAGTGCACTATATAGTGTACTATACTGTATTATACAGACACCAGATCCACTGGATCTACAAGAACCAAGTGGGTCTGGGTCAAAAAAAAATGTAAAAAAGTAAAAAAAAGTTAAAAATGAAAAAAAAAACATATCACTGAATAAAAATTAAAAAAAATAAAATACACTACACATATTAGGTATCGCCGCGTCCGTAAAAACCCGCTCTATAAAAATATCACATGACTGAACTCCTCAGATGAACGCCATAAAAACAAAACAAAAAAATGGTGTAAATAAGCCTTACATCACTAAAAGTGTAATACAAAGCGATCAAAAAGGTGTATGCCTCCCAAAATAGTACCAATCAAACCGCCATCTCATCCCACAAAAAATGAGCCCCTACCTAAAACAATTGGCCAAAAAGTTAAAAAATATGCCTCTCAGACTAAAACATTATTTTTTTTGTTTCAAAAATGCTTTTTAGTGTTAAATGTAAAAAATACCCTAAAAAGTAGACATAATGGGTATCTCCACGTCCGTAAGAATCTGCTCTATATAATTATCACATGACCTAACCCCTCAAGTAAACACTGTAAAAAAAATAATAAATACGGTGGTGTCAAAAGCCATTTTTGGCACCTTACATCACAAAAAGTGTAATAGCAAGCGACCAAAATGTAATATGCACCCAAAGATAGTGCCAATAAAACCGTCATCTCTACATAAGACAGTCGCCCAAAAAAAAAAAAAAACTATGGCTTTCAGAATGTGGAGACACTAAAAAATAATTTTTTTCAAAAATGCTTTATTATGTAAAACTGAAACAAAACCCCCCAAAAAGTAGTCATATTTGGTATTGTCACATCCGTAACAACCTGCTCTATAGAAATAGCACACAATCTAACCTGTCAGTTCAACGATGTAAATAACAAAAAATTAAAACGGTCCCAAAACAGCTATTTTTTTTTGCAAATTTTCAATTTTAATCCATTTTTCCAGTAACAAAGCAAGGGTTAACAGCCAAACAAAACTCAATATTTATTTCCCTGATTCTCTTGTTTGCAAAAACACCCCATATGTGGTCGTAAACTGCTACATGGCCAAACGGCAGGGCACAGAAGGAAGGGAACGCCATTTGGTTTTTGGAAGGCAGATTTTGCTGGACTGGTTTTTTGACACTATGTCCCATTTTAAGCCCCCCTGATGCACCCCTACAGTAGAAACTCCAAAAAAGTGACCCCATTTTGGAAACTACGGGATAAGGTGTCAGTTTTGTTGGTACTATTTTAAATATGATTTTTGGTTGCTCTATATTACACTTTTTTTGAGACAAGGTAACAAAAAATAGAAATTCTGAAATTTCATCTCCATTTGCCAATAACTCTTGTGGAACACCTAAAGGGTTAACAAAGTTTGTAAAACTGGTTTTGAATACCTTGAGGGGTGTAGTTTCATAGATGAAATCACTTTTATGGAGTTTCTACTCTAGGGGTGGATCGGGGGCTTCAAATGGGACATGGTGTCAAAAAACTAGTCCAGCAAAATCCACCTTCCAAAAACCATATGGCGTTCCTTTCCTTCTGCGCCCTGCAGTTTGTCCATACAGCAGTTTACGACCACATATTGGGTGTTCGTGCAAACTACAGAATCGGGGGAATAAATGTTATGTTTTGTTTGGCTGTTAACCCTTGCTTTGTTACTGGAAAAATGGATTAAAATGGAAAATTTTCCAAAAAATCGAAATTCTGAAATTTTATCTCCATTTGCCATTAACTCTTGTGGAAAACCGAAAGGGTTAATACATTTGTAAAATCAGTTTTGAATACCTTGAGGTGTGTAGTTTCTAGAATGGGGTAATTTTTGTGTGGTTTCTATTATGTAAGCCTCACAAAGTGACTTCAGACCTGAACTGTTCACTAAAAAGTGGGTTTTTGAAAATTTCTGAAAAATTTCAAGATTTGCTTCTAAACTTCTAAGCCTTGTAACGTCCCCAAAAAATGAAATGGCATTCCCAAAATGATCGATACATGAAGTAGACATATGGGGAATGTAAATCAATAACTTTTTTTGGCGGTATTACTATGTATTATAGAAGTAGAGAAATTGAAACTTGGAAAATTGCCAATTTTTCTAAATTTTTGGTAAATTTTGTATTTTTTTTTAAATAAAAATGAAATTTTTCGACTTTATTTTACCACTGTCATGAAGTACAATATGTGACGAAAAAACAGTCTCAGAATGGCCTGGATAAGAAAAAGCGTTTTAAAGTTATCACCACATAAAGTGACACTGGTCAGATTTGCAAAAAATGGCCGAGTCCTTAGGGTGAAATAGGGCTGAGTCCTTAAGGGGTTAAACACTGTCAGCAGTAAGTTTGTGTTGACGTCACTGATTATTTTGCCCTTCCTCTGCTCCATCAGAACAATAATCCCCCAAAAAATGGATCCTGTCTGTCTAGCATTTGCCTTCACTCGGTCAGCATTTGGTCAGTAATCCATCAATATTGCTAATGCCAAAAAAACAGGAGTGGATCCAAAACAGAGATGACACGTGAACCGAATATTTGCATGTCTTCTGTGTTTTTTACCCACTCCTGCTTTTGGCTACCAAATCACAAGCCAATTCTGATCGGACTTTACAGGCCTTACAGCTGCTACACAGAGAGGATCCGTTCTATATCTAATTTTTCCTTCCTTCTGACAGATCAGAAGAAGGGTCAAGTAAATAATGATGTCAGCCAAGCCAAAATGGCTAAATAGTGGCCCAGTCATGAAGTGGGGAGGGTGAAAACAGCATGAGGAGACCACAGAGCGGCCCAATGACAGAGTCTGGAGGTAGCGGCATCATGAGGAGGCCACAGAGTGGCACGACGACGAGAGATTGCGGAGGTGGCAGCAGCATGAGGAGGCCACAGAGCGGCCACTTCGTCTATTCATTTATAGGGAATATGGGACAGAACAGAAGGTTAAAATTTCTCAACTTTATAAAGTGTTGTTTAAAACATGATTTAATAATACACGTTCTCTGGCAGGCTGGGCAAATTGATTGTCCGGGAATTCCCCTCGAAGATTGGGATAATATATTGGCGAATTTAAGTTTACTGTCTTATAATTTTAATCAAGTTTTGGTTCAATTTAATATTAAATATTTTATAAATTTTATAAAAAAAAATAAGTGTTGTCTATGACAGGAGAGAATCGTCCAGTCTTCTGTTTATTCAACGACAGGGTTGAGATGGAGAAAGCATTCCAAAAAACAATTTCTCTCCACTTGGAGACGAATCCTGTCAAGACTCAAGAGTGATGCAAGTGCGGTATCAGCTGCTCATGAAGCCAGATACTTCTAATGCCAGTTCATCAAGATTCAAACCCTACCAGCCCATGGTCTCTTTGTCAGGGAAAATATCACAAGTTCCCAGTCATCATGGTAAAAGATTAGAATCAACATTGGAAAATATATGGTATTAGAGGTGTGTGAGGACGCCATCACAATAGGATGGGTACGCCATCCAGGGGAGATTGTATATGTGGGCGACATACAGAATATAACCAGGAAACAGATTGAAGAATGGGGACAATTCGGTCTGATAATTTGCGGCTGTCCTTGTGATGACTTATCTGTGGTTAACCCGCACCGGAAAATCCTTTATGGGGTTAGTGGACAACTGTTTTTTTACTTTTCGCGATTACTCAACAAAGTGCTTCCTAAGACAGGAGAGAATTGGCCAGTCTTCCGCTTATTCAATGACTTGGTTGAGATGGAGAAAGCATTCCAAAAAAACTATTTCTCTCCACCTGGAGACGAATCCTGTCAAGATTGATGCAAGTGCGGTTTCGGCTGCTCATTGAGCCAGATACTTCTGGGGGAACCTGCTTGACATGAACAGGCCTCTAGTAGCTACAGACAAGATTGCTTGGAGCCCAGAAGAGTCGAGAAGTTCATCAAGTCCGTGTCACATAAAGAATTTCCCCACTAAGTAATTTGGTCCATACTGCAAAAGGAGGTGTACAATCACCCATAAATTTGACAAAAAAAACAACCTGTTTCAACAAATTTCACAACTATGTAATTCAGCCTATACTGCAAAAGGAGATGTACATCACCCATACATTTTCCGAAGAAAAGCCTGTGTCACATTAAGAATTTCACCACTAAGTAATTTGGTCCATACCGCAAAAGGAAGTGTACAATCACCCATAAATTTGACGAAAAAAAGCCTGTTTCATATAACAAATTTCACCACTACGTAATTCGGCCCATACCGTGGTCTATACTGAAAAAGGAGGTGTACAATCACCGATAAATTTGACGAAAAAAAGGCAGTCTCATATAACAAATTTCACCACTAAGTAATTTGGTCCATACCGCAAAAGGAGGTGTCCAATCACCCATAAATTTGACTAAAAAGGCCCGTTTCCTATAACAAATCACACCACTACGTAATTCGGTCCATACAGCAAAAGGAGGTGTACAGTCAGTCACCCATGAATTTGACGAAAAAAAGCCTGTTTCATATAATGAATTTCATCACTACATAGTTCGGTCCATACAGCAAAAGGAGGTGTACAGTCACCCATGAATTTTCCCCAAAAAAGCCAGTTTCATATTACAAATTTCACCACTACGTAATTCATCCCATACCGCAAAAGGAGATGTACAATCACCCATACATTTTCCGAACAAAAGGCCAGTGTCACATTAAGAATTTCACCACTAAGTAATTTGGTCCATAGCGCAAAAGGAGGTATACAATCACTCATAAATTTGACGGAAAAAAGTCAGTTTCATATAACAAATTCGGTCCTTACAGCAAAAGGAGCTGTACAGTCACCCATGAATTTCCCCCAAAAAAGCTGGTTTCATATTACAAATTTTACCACTACGTAATTCGGCCCATACCACAAAAGGAGGTGTACAATCACCCATGAATTTTCCCAAAAAAGCCTGTTTCACAGAAAATTTCACCACTACGTAATTCGGTTTATACAGCAAAAGGAGGTGTAAAGGCACCCATGAAATTTCCCCCAAAAAGTCCGCTTCACAGAAAAAATTTCACCGCAAAAAGGCCTTTACCACACATAACTGCGCCCAAAATGAGCTTCCGAAAATATCACTGCACCGCAGAATGTCAATTAGGCCCCAATTTTTTTTTACTTTTACACAATAGGCTTTTCAACAGAGAAGTACAACGCTGGACGCCGAATATATTTTTATTTCGCCACTAATACACGGTAAACTGGGCTTCACAATATATCTCTGCACCGCAGAACGTCAATTAGGCCCAAATTTTGTTCTACTTTTACACAACAGGCTTTTCAACATAAACATGCAACGTTGGATGGCGAATATATTTTTATTTCGCCACTAATACACTGAAACCAGGGCTTCACAATATATCACAGCACAGCAGGATGTCAATTAGGCCCAAATTTTGTTCTACTTTTACATAACAGGCTTTTCAACAAAATAGGCCACTAAATGCTTTCACCACAACTAACTGCAACAGTGAAGTGCGTATATATTTTTCTTTTTGTACTGAAATAGGCCACTAAACACTTTCACCACAAATAACTGCAAAAGTGAAGTGCGTATATATTTTTCTTTTTGTACTGAAATAGGCCACTAAACACTTTCACCACAAATAACTGCAAAAGTGAAGTGCGTATATATTTTTCTTTTTGTACTGAAATAGGCCACTAAACACTTTCACCACAAATAACTGCAACAGTGAAGTGCGTATATATTTTTCTTTTTGTACAGAAATAGGCCACTAAAGGCTTTTCAATATAGCACTTGCACCCTAATAACAAGAACAAATAGCTGGAATGAGAGAGCTGTATAATGGCTATTTGGATCCACAAATAATCTTTCCGTGCACTTGTAAATTTCTTTTCTAGCACTGTCCCTAGCTCCTTCTGACGTCTCTCCCTGCACTAAGATGCTGTGAAATGATTCCTCCCTATCCTTTCCCTGCACTTATAATTTGTTTTTTTCAAGGGGGTTTTTCACCATGAGATTTTTTTTATTGATGTCCCTATCGCCTTCTCATGTCTGTCCCTACAGTCAGAACGCTGGAAAATGTCTGAATCCAAGATGGCTGCCGTATTTATAGGGCTGTGACATCACAGGGCTGGCTGGCTGGCTGGCTGCTGATTGGCTGCATGCATGGCATTATGGGTCATCCCACCTTCCCAGAGTTTCTTGCCTGATGTCCTCAAACACATAGCAGCCATTTTAGGAAAAATTGCAATTAGTCACCACGAAGCACGAGGAAATTCGCATTTCACTTCGTCAACTTCAATTCACTTATCTCTACCTAAAAGGTGTCCATAGCCTTTAAATGTGGGGGTTTATAAGCAGTAAGCCTTTCTTAGGTTTGAACACTATGGTTGTATGAGCCAAAACCAAAAGGAATGCTCTCACTTCTCTGTGTATATACCTAACTTCTGTATGTCGCACTGAAACGGCATAGCGAGTTAACACTGAAAGAGGTAACATAAAGCCTTTTTATACAGATTTTTTAAAAATCTGTTATTTTGCTAATGAATCATTTTTTTTAATTATTATTTTATTTTTTAATAAACGGCACCATCTTCTAGTGCAATATTTATGCACGTTTTACACTTGCTGTTTTAGGCTATTTAATAAGATGATGCTAAGTTATTTATTCCAAATGATAAAAATAATTAGGAGCACATTTCATGATTCATTTGATTTTATGCCACAGAATGTGTGATGTTCCTGTTAGCAAATAATAAAAACTGATGCTGTCAGCTCCTATTAACCATTCAAACAGTAACATACACCACACACACTGCGTATTGATTCATCTGGAGGTTATCAAAAAAATGACAACTGCAAGGTGCTGTAGTTTTACGACATACGGGAATGTATTGTGTGTATGGTATGAATGCTCTTCAGTACAGTGATGCCAGCCTTTTGCCATATTTCAATATTATTTATCTTGGTTACAAGGTGCCAGTGATATGAAGCTTTTGAACCTGAGGTCTGCAATCATGAGGTACCATAGGAGAAAAAAATTTAATAGTTGACTTGATTATACCTTTAAAAATGGATTCACATTCAGTTTGGCTGAATCGGCTGACCAATGCGATTCGAGTCTGAATCGATTCTACCTGACTTGAAAGTACTTCAGTTGGCCTGAAAAGCTGTGTATGCACTCTGGGGTCTTCTTAGACTTGTCATTTTCTCTCTTGTCTCTCATTTAAAAAAAAAATTATCTCTCTTACTCATCAAAACTCAAAATTCACATGAAACGAATCACCAAGATTTGGATTTGGATGTAACTTGAATTTTTTCAAAGTACGGTGCCCAAATAAATCTGCCAAGTAAATATATATAAAATAAATATTTTGTTCGGTTTACCAATAATCCACTGTTACAATGTACATTCTCTTCATCTATAACTGCAGAGATGGGGACTGCATATTGAGTGCAGCAGCGAATACCACAAAGCTCAGTACCCTACTCCATTTTATTGGCTTGCCAAGTCAACTGTTTGTCCCAAGGTGCCTTCCCATGTAGCAGGTTTGATGGGCTATGCTTTTGTGTAACTGCTTCACGATGAGGAAGAGAGAATATATACTCATGATTACTTGTCACAAGGTGCAAACTCATAATGCCAGGGGCCTAGCTAGGGTGGAGAAACTGGGGATTTGCTAAAGCAGAAAATTGAACATTTGCCCTCGGTAAAAAAAAAAAGCCTACTGTAGCTACAGTTGTACATAATGCAGTTTGCTGGTCCGTGTATATTGATACATTTTCAGTACAAAGTATCATTGAGAATATTCTCTGTTTTTGCAATTGCCATATTTAATTTGTATGTGTGCACTGTGTACAGTACTTTGATTTTTTATGTTTTTTTTTTTTTACCTACTATATACGGCTATAAAAGTCAGCGTTTTATGACTTTAGGATATACCAGCGGTACCCATATTATCCATTACAGCATTATCAATAATGCTTTTAATTTATAGGGCTGCACACAGCACAATCCATTGAATCAGAGCACATGAATCAGGACTAGCACAATTCTTGAAATGGCCATCCAGTATACAAGACTTCTACTTTTTATAAATCATCTGATTGACAAGTTATTGAAGTTTATTTTGAAAAAATTTGTTTTATATATAAATGTGCATTAAGCCAATTGCTAGACTGTTTTCATTCTTTTATTTTCTAAGAAGAAATGTTTTTTGAGTGACGGAGCATAATTTTGTAAGTAAAATAATTACTTTCTTACATAAAATTGTTGTAAAACGTATTTTATCCATCCTGATTTTCATTTACATTATTTTATTAAATTTTGAAATTAAAGTTATGGACTCATTGCAGTAGTGCCAAGGGGTACTGAATAGGTCTAGAAAATATCACATGCTTAGTATTAATTGGAAAAAATAATTTTAATACAAATGAATACATCAATGTAGACTTGGTCAATTACAACCTATGGTAGCAGTAGAAACTAGGAGGTCATCCTTGTTGGTCCCTGCCTCCAATATCTCTTTGTCCATGTGCGAAAGGAACTAAATCATATATCATATACAAATACTGAATGATTTAAGGAAGACTCCTCACTCAATTAAAGGGGTTGTCCGGGATTTTAACAATATCAGATCGGCGGGGGTCCGAAACCCGGCACCCCCACCAATCAGCTGCATGAGGAGACGACACGCAGAGTGTGCACATGCCGTCTCCCATCTCTCTTCCTGCTCACCACTGCTTTGCCATTTACAGCAGTGAGAAAGAAGGGAAATGGCACATGCACACTGCTCGCGCCTTCTCTTTGTACAGCTGATCGACGAGTGTGCTGGGTGTCAGACCCCCTCTGATCTGATATTGATGACCTATCCTGAAGATAGATCATCAATATTAAAATCCCACACAACCCTTTTAAAGATGGTGAGATGGTTGCCTGCCCTTGTTAGTCTCAGTCTCTTTTCTGTTAGGTGTTGAGAACCTGTGCAGGTTTCCATTCTCCAGAGGAACTACTAGGGTGTGGAAATGGCATTAAAAGGGTTGTCCACTTATTTATTGTTAATGGCCCATACTCAGGATAGTTCATCCATATATAATCAGCCGGGGTCCCACAGGGACATAGCATTTTGTAATATTGTGTAGGCCTATGTCTCTTTGCCATATATTGACTTAAAGGAGTTGTGCAGCTTGTTTATATCACCATGATAGGTCATCAATATTCAACACCTGGGAACCCCTGCCGATCAGCTGTTTAAAGAGGATGCGGAGCTCCATGCGAGCACTACTTCCTGTTCATTGCGCTGCCCATTGTCTCGGAAGTGAGTACACTTGCATGAAGGGAGTACTTATGATTACAATACACCACAGCTACAGGGGAGGTGAAGCTTACTGTAATGAAAAGGAAGTAGCGCTCGCATGGAGCTCAACCTCCTCTTCAATCAACTGATAGGCGGTGGTGCTGGGTGTTGGACCACTGATGATCAGATATTGATGATCTATCCTGAGGATAAGTCACCAATATAAACAGGCTGCACAACACCTTTAATAGAGATTTGCCTATTTTATATTCTTTTTATTGGCTTGAAGGTTTAGAATTGTGGTTTGTGCTCATAACCAGGGCATGTTAACATTGACTCATCCAATTCAGGATAACCTTCAGCTTGACCTGAAAATCCTTTAGCCCTGCGTCCAACATTGTACAGATTTAGATTGTCATTTGTCCTGTAGTTTGGATTATTGACTCTTTCCAAAATCTGTGTAATCTGATGCCATCTTAATACAAGTCAGCAGATTACTGGCTGATTACATTCTAAAATCAATATTAATGTAGATGTTCATTTCAATACACAGATATTTTTATAGGCGATGACTCATTAGGAGTCAGATCTTGTACAATAGAAAGTGCCAAGGAGATTAAGGTAATATGAATATAATAATATTGGAAGGTTCAATTTGGTTTCAAAATGCTCCTTTTCACAGCACTTTTAAAACCGCCTAACATTAAACATTTATAGTTTCTTGGGATGTTAAATGAAAATTTAACAATGAAGGACTCTGTTCTTTTCTAATCGGTGAAACGTGCGGCTGTGTCTTTATCACCATGGTTGGGTATAGTCTATGAGCCATTAACTCAAAATGTAGATTATAATACTGAATAAATTAAATGTTCCATGGAAATCTACCCAGTGCTGCCATTCCAATCACATTGATGAAATAATGCTCTTTATTGGTTAATACTACAAATATTCTGTAAGTTTTCTTGTGCCTGCGTGAGTTTCCAACTCCAAGTACGTTCCTAGGCCAATTTCAATTCAGCGTAATACAAGCACAAATACAAGCACAAATAACGGCCCAAAAGCAGGTCATATGACCTGAAGTAACATTAGGATAGGTCTTTAGTTACAGTGCTTACACCTTGAAAGATGACTTTTCACCTTCCTTTACATGTCTATTTTAGTAAATATTTGTATTCCAAATGAAATACACTTGTGAAGTATTTTATTTTATAACCATGTGGCTCCTCTGTTATTCCTTCTAGAACTTTGAGAAATAGATTGCCAAATGGTGTTATCATTCTACTTGTTAATGGGCTGTATCAAGGATTATAGATAAAGGCTCATGGGCCCTGGTGCAAGAGTTCAGCTTCGGCCTCCCTTGCATTGTGGCCATAGCCTTTGTGTTGCCTGAGGCAAAAATTGAAATGAAACCCCCTCATACCAAATTCTTGACCTAACCCCTTCCCTCCAGCCAGAGGTATCCTGCATGCACTTTCTATAATACCAGCGTCTTCTTATGTTGCCCACGGGTCTTTGGGCCCCCTCAGGCTCCTTATTTTGGACCCTTCAGGCTCCTGGTCCCGGTAGTGACTGCTACCTCTACACACCTGATAGCTACGCCCCGTTCGGAC
This sequence comes from Bufotes viridis, assembly GCA_033119425.1. Lineage (NCBI taxonomy): Eukaryota > Metazoa > Chordata > Amphibia > Anura > Bufonidae > Bufotes > Bufotes viridis. Next base: position 78,827,910 of record CM065591.1, read on the forward strand.
ACTGTAAGCTCTGAACGGACAGTATAACATTTTGTAGAGATACTTCCCCAACTGGTAAAACCCAGTCTTCAATTTAGGAAAGGTACAATTCAGAGTTCCAACAAATGATGCTAAAGATGTTTTATGGGAAATTCAAGTATTTGCTAAAATAGACATGTCAGGAGAGGTGATAGGTCTTAATTAAATTGTGAATATTTATTCATGGACATAAAACACATGATGCTGTAATAAATACCTTTAGCAGAGGGAACCGCATCTGGACGGTCAGGAAAAGAGATTCAGCCCACAAAGGAACTGGGTAGGGAGTAACTGCTCAAGTGTGTGCAGAGTCCAAGTGTGTAGATCTATCAGAACACAAGTATAAGAACAGCTAGAGTAAAAAACTGCAACCAAGAAGGGGGCGTTATGGCCACATAGCCCTATTGGAAGCAGATTGTCATAACCAGCTAATTACTGGAGCATCTAGGAGGACATTTAGGAGAACTTTGCATTGTATACAAACTACTGATGGATGTACTATAACTTCAATCCTGCATACAGTAAAGAGAGACTCTTGTTAAGTTTCATCTGGCCTGGTCTTGGACTTTCTTAACACCACATGCTGACCATTGCATTTCCATCACGTGCCCTGCCTAGCACCCACATGGATATTAACACCGTAGGCACCCCTGAACTACCATCAGGCAGAGAGCCCACAACTACAGAGAGTGTCCCGACGGTACACAGAGTGCCCCTCCTTCACTGCACCGATCCCAGGAAACGACGGCCCGAGGGAATACACCATGACGTTTCATTATCAGGGACACTACTGATCCTCGGCTCTGGCTCCTTAGGAGCTGGGTACAAGGGGATGATAAATATCCTCTTAATTCATTGCAGTAATAGAAAATCTTTCCTTGGTATATTTGCAGGACCAGGAGTAGATAATTACTTCTTAAAGATGATCTTTCCTTCAGAAAATAAAATAAAATAAAAATCGAGATGTGGAGCAATTGGCCTCATATCGTACCTTAATATTACTCCAGTTTCATAGTTATAGACACATTGGGTTCTGGCAGATTTATATGGTATTGGGCAGCAAAAGAATTGTACCATAGTAAATGCTCCAATTCTCCTGCATAATCATAAGGCCAGATTTAGAATAACAAATAACCCAGAAATTAGGTGCAATTTGCACACAAAAAAAATGATGTGCATGCCTTCCACCATATTTATTAACCAATTTACGAGAGGGCATGGCTTCATGTGAAAGAGCATGGTCTAAATGTGCCTTCAGGTACCAAACAATGCACCAAAATGTTGTGTCAGATTTATCTTCTAGTATCAGCCACTGTGATAACTGTGGCACAGTTTAAAACAAAGTTTTATACTGTCTTACTCTTAGACAGTATTATTAAATGTGCCCCCCTAGAGTTAAATAAGAGACTACTGGCTACCTGCAACCACCACTAGAGGGAGCTTAAGGGCTTGCTCCATACTGCTTATATTTCTCAATAAACAATATTCAGTCAGCTCTTTAGTGGCACCTGCAGGTATTCAGAAGCTTGTGACTTAAAGCTAGCATCAGAAAGACTAAACACCAACCACTGTTAAACATACAGACAAATTAACCAGCACAACATTTTGAACCTTCAGTATTTAGGTTTACAAAATCCAAAAGATATACATTCGTTTTGAAGCGAAACTCCAGTATTTTGAAGTAGATTTGTAATAATCTTGGTTCAGCCTCGGAGTCCAGTAGCTGAAAGCAGCAATGCACAAGCAGAGGTAGATGAGAGGCAGCAAGCAGATGGAAGTCAGTAACAAGCGTGGGTCAATAGCCGATGATGTCAGGTAAGTTAAGGAGCACGAGCAAGCGTAGTAGGATAATAAGAGTGACGGGTCGGTACACGGATGATAACGTTGATTTCTCAGGAAGCAGCGAGGAGCAAGGCATTGGCAGGGAGCACAATAATCTGGCAATGAAACAGATCAAGGACATGGCTTTTAAAGGAAGTACATGGGAGGAGCCAGGAGTTCAGAGTTCAACAAGGAACTGAGAAGCAATGTATCTTAGCACCAGAGTCCTGACAAGGTAACAAATCAGGAGTGAAGGTGGCTCAGCAGACAGAGCTGCAGCCAGGCACTGAAGCATTACTGGGTTTGAATCCTGACAAGATTTCTATTTTAGATCTCCTCTAATACATATATATATATATATATATATATATATATATATTACACTGAGGGTAAGCTAAGAAATAGAGCTTGCTTTGTAAGTTTTATATTGTATTGTAAATACTTAAACTCACCAAAAAGTTACATTTGTTCAGTCCCAAGTACAGTAGGTATAACAATAATGGGTAGTGAAGTGGTAGTTTTGTGATGATTCCTCGACTTTCTGTCACATGAGTAAATCTGCAGCAAGTTATAATAGTCAGCCACAATACATTGGTTTTCATATTGATTTACAGTTCTTTATAGACTGTTCCCAGGCAGATAAACACTGTTTTCTTAGGGGCTGCTACGTGCACATCCAGTGGGGTTTCACTGAGGAACATAAAGTCACACTGATGAGTCGGATTGTCAAATGTGTTTTTTTCATCTTTACTGTAGTAAAAATAATCTGTGTAAACAACCACAATATAGTTATCCCCAATAGAACCTTTTCTACTCATCATGGGAACAGACATTCCTTTTGACAAAGCCTGAAAATTAATTGATTTTTTTAATTAAAGGGAGTCTGTCGCCAGGAAATTCACTATTAAATCAGGCATGATGCCTTGTAGGGCTAGCTCAGCTGAATGGAATAATAGTTTTCACTTAGCGAACTGTTCCCTCAGTCTGGAGAAAAAATATTTTTAATGTGCAAATAAGCAGTTAAGTGCACCAAGGGCAGGCTGAAGCCACTCTGCACCCTGGCTCATCCTGTCTCCTTTGTCAGGGCCTGGTTTAATAGTGAATTTCCTGTTGACATATTGTTCAGCCCATTAAGGTTCCATGCTGAATTAAAACAATGGGACAAACACATAAGGTCCAATTTAACTAAATAAAATGAAATAAGTGAAGAAAAAACCCACCAATAAATGGATGTTCATTTGCATGCAGAACTTTTTTTCCAGTCTAAAAAAAATTGATCTCAGATGGAAATTGCTCAAATGAATGACGACGATGCAACAGTATCTGTTTTTTTACTGGATCCTGCAAAAAAAACAGATCCTATGCAGTCCTACTGTTTTTTTTTCTCTCTCTTCTTCTTCTGATGGATCAGAAGAACGGACAGCTAAATGGTGATGTGAACTCAGCCTTACCTACATTCCTTAACACAGACAGAAGAAGAACAATCGACAATTTAGGACACATCAAATTTAATATGTCCATGTCTGGTTAAAAATAGGGTCGTTAAAAAGTCTTTCAGTCATACACGGTAGCATGCTTATAAAAATAGGATAAAGAAGTTGATTAAAAAAACAATCAAATCAAAGTCTCAAACCGCAAACTTGCTTAGAGCGCAGCTGGTCTATGGTGAGGTAGGTTCAAGTTCACACTTAGTCCTGAATTTCATAAAGAAAACCGTGCAGCTCATAAACCATCAACAGAAGTGCCAGTTTTCAAAGGCATACAAAAAGTATCCTTCCAATGCGATCAGTCACTGGGTTTGAAGTCCAGGCTCCCACCGCAGTCAGTGTCTCTATATGGATATCATGCAAGATAACCTGACATAGTGAAATACCACAGATATTCCAGTAAACACGCTTTTTTATTATACTTACAAAATTAAAAGCAAATAAATGCATATAAAATCAAGTAAGATGCATCCAATTTCTCCACCTGCCCGACCTGGGTTTCACTCTCGCATGCTTCGTCAGGGGCAACTCTATACTAAACTAGCGATCCGGCCTTTTATAATGAAATGGATGTTGTCTAAACACTTTAGGAGACCTTACCTAAAAAGTAATATGTTTTTTAGGCTATATTACTTTTTAAGTAAGGTCTCCTAAAGCGTTTAGACAACGCCCATTTGATTATAAAAGGTTTTTAGATTTTAATAGTACAGGCGTTTTGAGTGTATATTTTTTTAATTCAATGAAAAGGGGGTGATTTGAATTTTTTTTAACTTTTGCTATATTTTAAAAAATATATATATTTAACTTTTTTTTAAAGTCATCCTAGGTGACTATAACATTCAATCATTAGATTGTTTCTTGTATTATGTAATGAAGGCAGCCCGGTCAAATTTAGCACTCCCAGATGGATGCGATCGCGAGAGGGCACCATCTTTAAAGAACTGACCTTCACCGTACATGTACGGCGGAGGTTCAAAATGGGTTAATATAGGCCTCATATCCTCAGCTCCTCAGATGGCCTCAGTGAGAAATTGTCAATTAAAATAAAAAATAAAAAAACACAAAAATGTCTGTAAATCTGAATATCTTCATGGGGTTGTATGAAACTGAATGTCTATTTATTTTGTCAGGTTAAAAAAAGTGACCGTAAGAAGATTGAGAATTCGAAGATCAATTTCTATCTTACATATGTGTGTGTTGTTATATCTAGAAGCTTTTTCCCCAAGAACTATCCTTGATTAGGACAATTTTCTTTATCCATATAATCGCAATTGTGTCATGTCTGGAGCAAAAATATAAGGTTAAGTGACAATGGCAATGAACATCTATGCTACCAGAAAACAGATGGTAAGGAATCTATGTTTGGGAAGTCATAGTGCTATTACTGAAATAACAAATTTTATATCCAACAGCTTGTGGTTTATCAAAGTTTCATTTTGCTTCTTAGCCTAGGAGTAGAAGACCAGAAAAGATGTTAATAACCAGATTTTATTAATTATTTTATCCATGCACTTTAGACATCAAGATGTGTATTTTGAATAATCCTAATAGTACGCCTGTACTATTAATATCTAAAAACCTTTTATAATCAAATGGGCGTTGTCTAAAAGCTTTAGGAGACCTTACTTATAAAGTAATATAGCCTAAAAAATCTATTACTTTTTAAGTAAGGTCTCCTAAAGTGTTTAAACAACGCCCATTTGATTATAAAAGGGCGGATCGCAACTTTAGAATCGATTTGCTCCTGATGAAGCAAGCGAGAGCGAAACCCAGGTCGGGCAGGTGAAAAAATTGGATGTATCTCATAGATTTTGCATAGAGAGTTCCATCAAGCACTTATAATGGGGAAAACACCTTAAAGGGGGCCCTCAATGGGTGTTCGATATAGACCCAAAACTCAGAACCCCCATAATCAACATAATGAAATAGTCATGGCACTCCCTGAACATCCATGACCTCTTTAATGTTTATCCAGTACCCATTGATACAATTGATACACATAACTGTGCTTGGTACTACAGCTAAGGGTTCTTTCACACTAGTGTTTTGAGGATCCGGCATAAAATTCTGTCGTCGGGGCTCTATGCCGGATGAACACTGATCAGTATTATCCCCATGCATTCTGAATGGAGAGAAATCCATTCAGTATGCATCAGGATGTCTTCAGTTCAGTCACTGAACATCTTTTGGACAGAGAAAATACCGCAGCATGCTGCTGTATTCTTTCCGTCCTGGGATGCAGAGCAAAATGGATCATGACCCCCAATGCAAGTCAATGGGGACGGATCTGTTTTCTCTGGCACAATCTGCCACAATAGAAAACGGATCCGTCCTCCATTGACTTTCAATGGAGTACATGATGGATCCGTCTTAGCAATGTTAAAAAATAGTTAACGTTATTACAAGCGGATACGTTCAAACGGATGCATGCGGTTGTATCATCTGTAACTGAAGCGTTTCTTTCTGGCATAGAGCCCCGACGACGGAACTCTATGCCGGATCCTGAAAACGCTAGTGTGAAAGGACCCTAAGCCTGGCTTGTTCTGCCAATATGTGGAAATCATTGGGGTCAGATCTCACTGATCATCACATTGATGGCCTATTGTAAGAAGAAAAGCTAATCTTTAAAGAGGTTGGCCATCATTTGTGCTTCCTTGGAAACCCCCTCCCCCCCACCATGGCCACACCTTCAAAAATAGTACTTACCTGATCCACAACACTGGGTCCAAGATCTTTCACTCCTTGTCCTCGGCTGCCTCTCTCAGGTCCCCCGATCAACATTACCTTTGATCCCCAGATATATATGTTGTGAAAAGACCAGCTCTGAAAAAAAAATCCTGATATTCTGTCAGGCGATGTTGATGCTATATATACAGTGACCAAGCGGTTGTGATGTGTGTTGAATTTTTACAGTGAGAAACTGGAGTCCTTAACAAAATTTTTGGAAAGTTGAAAAGTTTGTTCGAGTTAAAGAAAATGTCCCCGAGGCAGCATTTGTAATAAAATAATAAAAGAATGTATATGTCCGATAGTGGAGATTTGGACAAGGACAGTTGTCCCTACCTACTTGCAGTATCAGCCATAAACAGCTGAACCGCAACTGGCCGACAGCCCCTACGCTAAATAGGTGCAAAGACGAGCACACGGGCAGAACAAACACAAAAGCAGAGTCAAGAGAAATGAATCAAAACCAGAAGGACTATGTAGTACCAAAATGTGAGACAGAGAGTGGTCAAAAGAGAAGCCGCTGTCAGAAGCAACGATACTAATACTAATAGCAGTACAGGAACCGGGAACAAGTGAACAATGCTATTCAGCCAATAAAGACTATCACTGGCAATGATGGAAGGAGAGGAAAGGATTTAAATAGAGCGCCGGATCCCTGAATCAGAACCTGATAGGTCCAGTGGCCTTGCACGCCATTTGTCAGACCACAAATCCCTATTTATGACAGAGCAGATGGACTGTCAATCAGCCCACTGCTTGTCTCCTCCAGCGCACGCTCGCTGCAGGGAGAAACAGAGCATTGTATCTCATTGCTAGGGATGTGGTTGCATCACTAGGGGGCGTAGCTCAGCAGCATATTTCTCCTAACGCGGCCATGCCGAAGCTGAGGATCAGCTGGTGCCCGGGTAGGCAAGTAAATTCAATATAATCACCTATTTCATCTTTTGCCTCTTCCAGTGCCACTGTTTGGCTGCATAGATGTTGTACTTATAGATACAGGATGCGTTGAAGCCAATCTCAACCAAGTGCTCGGGCCGAACACATCGGGATGCTCGGGTGCTCTACAGAGCACCCGAGTTTAATGGAAGTCGATGGAAGAACCCGAGCATTAAAACAGGCACCCTCTGCTCTAAAGAGGGGAGGGAGTCTGGTTCATAGGAGAAGGTAAGAAATTGATGGAAACACCACTGAAATGGTTCAGGAACAGCATGGGGAGGATGTCTGGATGCATCTTGGACTCCCAGGTCGCTGCTGGGAACAATGTTGTTCGAGTAGTATGCCACTTTTACAGACTGACAATAATATGCACAAAACCAAAGATAAAATCGATTTTAGAGGAAGCATTGTTAGGAAACATTCTTTCCTGTATATTTACTTGCATATAAAGTGCAAGTGCTGCCAAAAATGACAAGCAAGAGGCACTCCGGTACAACCTGTATATCACATAAAGGAGGGCCTCATTCACATTGTGGTACAATTGTTCAGGTAGTGGGACTCCTACACTCATAAAGCCTATGCACTAAGTGAAAGGGCTGCCAAAAATTACAAGGAACCAGCACTCCAATACACCCTTTGTTACACATAAAGGAGGGCATCATAAACGCCCTTGAAAAAATTATGATGGCCTGCGGGTGACCCTCAAAAACATTTGGAGCAAGGGCCTGCTGATCTGACCATCTAAAACATTAGGGGTGAGGGTCTGCTGCTGAGATGACCCTCTAAAAGATTGTAGGTGAGGGCCTGCTGGTGAGCTGACCCTCTAAAAGGTTGTAGGTGAGGGCCTGCTGGTGAGCTGACCCTCTAAAAATTTTATGCGAGGGCCTGCAGATGAGCTGACCCTGTAAAACATGATATGTGAGGGCCTACAGGTGAGCTGACTCTGTAAATAATCGTATGTGAGGGCCTGCAGATGAGCTGACCTTGAAAAAGATTGTAGGTGAGGGTCTGCAGGTGAGCTGACCTTGTAAAATATTATATGTGAGGGCCTGTAGGTGAGCTGACCCTGTAAAACATTATATGCGAGGGCCTGCAGGTTAGCTGACCATGTAAAACCTTATATGTGAGGGCCTTCAGGTGAGCTGACCCTATAAAACATTATATGCGAGGGCCTGCAAGTGAGCTGACCCTCTAAACGATTGTAGGTGAGGGTCTGCAGGTTAGCTGACCGTGTAAAACATTATATGTGAGGGCCTGCCGGTGAGCTGACCCTGTAAAACATTATATGCAAGTGCCTGCAGGTGAGCTGACCCTGTAAAACATTATATGCAAGGTCTTTCAGGTGAGCTGACCCTGTAAAAGATTGTAGGTGAGGGCCTGCTGGTGAGCTGACCTTATAAAACATTATATCCGAGGACCTGCAGGTGAGATGACTCTATAAAACATTATATGTGAAGGCCTGCAGGTGAGCTGACCCTGTAAAACATTATATGCAAGGGCTTGCAGGTAAGCTGACCCTGTAAAAGACTGTAGGTGAGGGCCTGCTGGTAGGCTAACCCTCTAAAAAATTATATGCGAGGGCCTGCAGATGAGCTGACCCTATAAAACATTATATACGAGAGCCCTGCAGGTGAACTGACCCTGTAAAAAATTATAGGTGAGGGCCTATAGGTGTGCTGACCCTGTAAAACATTATATGCGAGGGCCTTGGCTACCGAGACTGGACTTTGTGTAAGATAGGGTGGTGCTTAACCGACTGGAAGCATTATCTGCTGCAACCCAACCGACCACCTGGTCGCACAGGTCTGACTTCAAGAGGGGTGTCCTGCGCCGCCCTGCAAACTGGGACATGAAGCTAGGTATTAATCATGGCCACTTCCCTGTCCCTTACTGCTCGCCTTCTTCATTTTAAATGTTATATATGCTTGAATGTATGTCACACGTACAGTAGCATAGGATTTGGAAGTGTATGCGCAAAATATTTTAAAAAGGTATTTGGGGTGTGGAAACGTCACACAGGAGATATCCCGCAGATAATGTCAATGCTGTCACCAGCGGCTAATAAAACATTACAGGGAATGTCACAGGTGTCTGGGATGAGGAAACGTTATACGAGAGAGGTCCCACAGGTAATGTCACTGTCCGCAGTGTCTACGGAAAAAGTACACTGTATATCACAGATACATTTTTTAAATGCACACGTTACACTTTAGGTGTGGCACTGGTAATGTCACTGTCAGAAGCGGACACCGTCTATTGAAAAAGTACAGTTTATGTCACATATAAATTTTTTAAACACACAAGTTACAGTTTAGATGTGGCACTTGTAATGTCACTGTGAGAAGCGGACGCCGTCTATTGAAAAAGTACACTGTATGTCACAGATAAATTTTTTAACTGCACATGTTACACTTTAGTTGTGGCGCATTTAGGCCCCTTTCACACGGGCGAGTTTTCCGCGCGGGTGCAATGCGTGAGGAGGACGCATTGCACCCGCACTGAATCCTGACCCATTCACTTCTATGGTGCTGTGCACATGAGCGGTGATTTTCACGCATCACTTTTGCGTTGCGTGAAAATCGCAGCATGTTCTATATTCTGCGATTTTCACGCAACGCAGGCCCCATAGAAGTGAATGGGGATGCGGGAAAATCGCAAGCATCCGCAATCATGTGCGGATGCGTTGCGATTTTCCCGCATGGTTGCTAGGATACGATCGGGATGGGGACTCGATCGTAATTATTTCCTTTATAACATAGTTATAAGGAAAATAATCGCATTCTAATTACAGAATGCAATGTTCCCGGGCTTTAAAGGTTAAGAATAATAAAGAGTTAACTTACCTTCTCCCATTATGCGCAGAGCCTCAGAACGTCTTCTCTCTTGATAGTTTGGATGCTTGAGGACCTGTGGTGACGTCACAGGGTCACATGGTCCAATCATAGAAGCATTTGAGTGGACCATGTGACCCATGTGATCCCTGTGACATCACGGCAGGTCCTTCATCCAACAGATCCTTGGATGAAGGACCTGCCGTGATGTCACAGGATCACATGGGTCACATGGTCCACTCAAATGCTTCTATGATTGGACCATGTGACCCTGTGACGTCACCACAGGTCCTCAAGCATCCAAACTATCAAGAGAGAAGACGTTCTGGGGCTCTGCGCGTACAATGGGAGAAGGTAAGTTAACTCTTTATTATTTTTAACCCTTTAAAGCCCGGGGAACATTGCATTCTGTAATTAGAATGCGATTATTTTCCCTTATAACTATGTTATAAAGGAAAATAATTACACATACAGAATACTCATCCCGAAACCAGACTTCAGTGATGAAGTCTTACTTCGGGTCTGGGTACCAAGCATGCAGATTTTTTCACGCACGTGCTTAACGCACTACAAACGTTAGCACACGCGCGGAAAAATCGCGGCGATTCCCGCAACGCACCTGCATCTTATCCGGGCGTCAAACATGATGCCCGTGTGCAAGAGGCCTTAATATCACTGTCCTCAGCAGACACCGTCTACGGAAAAAGTTCACTGGATGTCACAGATATTATTTTGATGCACACACTTTACACAGGAGATGTTGTGCAACAAATTTTAACAGTCCGCAGCAGACACCATCTACGGAAAAAGTGCACTGGATGTCACAGATATTTTTGGGGATGCGCACACTTTACACAGGAGATTTGGCGCAGATAATTTAACTGTCCGCAGCGGACACCGTCTACGGAAAAAGTGCACTGGAGGTTACAGATATTTTTTGGGATGCGCACACTTTACACAGGAGAAGTGGCGCAGATAATTTAACTGTCTGCAGCAGCCTATTAGACGCTATTTAGCGCAGGATGCGCTAAAAAAATATATTGCTGCCGCCACACACAATAGCCTTAAAAGGACTTTTGGGTCTCTGAAAAGTGTTTCTAATAAAAATCATCTAATATCACTCCCTACACTGTCTGTCCCTTCCTATGCACAGCTCTCCCTGATTAAGACTGAGCCGAACACGCGCCATTAGGTGCTATATAGCACCCAATGACGCGTTCCGGCCAGCCAATCACTGGAATGCCAGTAAACCAACATGGCTACGACATTACAGTGAGGGCAGTACTTACCTGCACGTTTATTGGCTGTGCAGCTGCCAAAAAACGTGCGGGGAGGAGACTCAAGCATTGTGCTCGAGCACATGCGGTCATGTGGACCATCTGGGCACCTGGCGCTTCATTGCTGCAGGAAAGGATTCACAAATGCTTCCTTGGGGGACATTTCTATTTTTTTTTTTTTTTTTTTTTATAACTTGGACAATTAGTGATTTATTATACACGAATACATGCAACTTCATGTAAAATACGCTGTGCATGGCTGCATATTAACCAGTATGTACATGGCTGCAAAGAAAATATTCTGTACATGGAAACAAAACAAAAAAAAGTTTATGTTTTTTTCCTTGTACTTTGATTTAGCTTCTACCTTTTCTTGCACTTAATTAGGCTATCACTCTACAATTATATTCACAATAATATATACCCTGAATGTACCACCAAAATGTCATGTGAGGTAATAAATATCAGATGAGTCAGTGAAATGAACTCCTCAAATTACTAATGATTGAATGAAGCCTATTTCCACTGGCTACAGTTAATATGAATTCAATTAGTTAAAATATGCAGAGATAAATATAAGCGTAACCTGCTCCTAGTCAAATCAGAAACACGACCTTCAACTTTACATGCAGTTTATAGAACTGCACAGTTTGTTTGTAGTTCGATGCAGCCTATTATTATAAACATTTTTACATTAAAATATTAAAAACCATGGGGCACATTTATTAAGACTGGATTTTTAGACGCCAGTCTTAATAAACCCCCATAGCTGGCGGAGGATCCGTCGAAGTTATAAATAGGCGCAGGCAGGGCCGGCTCCAGGTTCATGTGGGCCCTTGGGCGATAAATCCTAGTGGGCCCCTTCAGGCATTTTTTCACATTTTCATGTCCCCCTGTGGCCCCACACACAGTATAATGACCACTATTGGCCCTTCACACAGTATAATGACCTCCCCCACACACAGTATAATGACCCCCAGTGGCCCCCCACACAGTATAATGACCACTAGTGGCCCTCCATTCAGAATAATAACCCCCAGTCACCCCCACCCATTCAGAATAATTACCCCCAGTGGTCACTGGGGTCATTATGTTGAATGGGGGCTCTGGGGGTCATTATACTGTGTAAGGGGCCCTCACAGTATAATGATCCCCAGTGCCCCCCACACAGTATAATGACCCCACAGTGGCCCTCCATTCAGAATAATGACTCCCAGTGAACCCCACACAATAATATGTAAATTACATCGCCATACTGTGACTGGATAAAAGGGTATAAGAGGGCTCAGTACAGGGAATGACTAGGGGCACTGCACAGGGTGTGGTAAGAGGGCACAATGCAGGGTATAAGGGAGCACAATATGGGGTGAGGGACACACTACGGGGTGGGGGGCACAGTCACATGCCCCTGTGACATTAGAAGGTCCTTATAGTGAATGTGGTTTAGACAACAGCCCAATGAGAGGCAGAGGAGTGAGACAGGGGCACGGGGCCATGGATGGACAGGAGGAGTGAACACAGCAAGTAGGTGGAAGAGGCTGAGGAGGATTTATATAAGAAATAGTGGCAGGAGGTCTGTGCAGGGCAGCAATAGAGACAAGAGCTCTGGGTATTTCTGAAAAAGTTTGTGATGGGATTTGAACTCATAGCTTGTGCAACACAGTCCAGAACTTTAACCACTACACTATATAGCTGCATAGCCAGTCTCCTAAAAAAAAAAAATTTAATATGAGACTTTTCACTGTAGGTTTTTTTTTTTAAAAAAAGAAAGAAAAAACAACCAATAGCAACCCCTGTGATCACCAGCTGTTCCTGTTTTGTTGCTACCTGTGTCCCTGTTGCTCTCTACTTCCTGGTTCTGTCTTGACACCAAGCAAATGCCATTTAGCCAGTAACTGGCAGAGATGGGTCAAAGATGTGACCAGTAATTGGCTGAGTAGGCTTATCCAGACATTTCCTGTGTATCAAGACGGAGCCAAGAAATAAGGATCCAGGCTCACTGCTCCGGGATTTATAATGTACTCAGTATTAAAACAGTATATCATGGCAAAAAATATATATTTGCTTACATCAAATAATCTTTCAAATTTCTAAGCATTGCTCACAGCTCAAATGAGGGATGAGCCGGCAATGGACTCAGACTCATGCTTTCTCATCTGTATGTTCCAGTTCAGTGACTTCTTTATCTATTAAACAGTAGGAACAATGCAGAATCCATGTACTGATTAAAACATTTTTGCTAATATTACACTTAATTCGCTCCTGTTTTTAGCAGATGTGCACATCAATTTTTTAGAAAAGCATTTTCTTCCAAAATAGATCATCTTGAAATTGGAAAAATCCACCGCTGTACCATTCTGTTCATAATACATCGATATTCCACATGGGATTGAAGTCAATTCAGAAAATGGAGGAGCGTGCAGACAATAAAATAGAAGTTACAGTACATCAGATAGTTCAGCATCACTCGGGGCATCGAGAGGGTCAGAACCTGGGAAAATAATTAGAATAGGTGTCTCGTTATGATTCTCTTTCTTTTAGAAGCGTTATGTAATTGCTGCCTGTTCTACTTTTCCTTTTCTTTAGTGTAATTTTATGAGCCTTAGAAACTATTCATTCCAGTTCCATATTCCTATAAACATGAATTTATATAGTTAAAAGGAGTCTGTTACCAGGAACCAGGCACAATAGCAGACATTTAATAAGACCAGTGTTTTCCACGCCAGTCTCAAAACCTTCTGCACTGCCTGCGCATGTACATGCCGTACTTTTCGCTTCATAAGACGCACCCCCCCCCAATAGGGTGAATACTAAGCTCTTCCATTATGGAGGCGCTGATTAGTACCGGAGGACTGGGAAGCGGTGAACGCTCTGTACTGGTCCTCTACTGCGCACAGCGTGAGTGCAGTAGGGTCACAGCACAGCTGCGGCTTAAATAAAAGAGAGAGTGCGCTGGAGGTGAGGAGTGGTTGCGTCTGGAGCAGAAGAGGTAAGTGGATTTTTTATTTTATCTTATCTGAAGCTGGGGCTAATCAAATGAGGGATGAGGGCTGATATGAGGCTGGGGGGCTGATCAAATGAGGCATGGGGGCTGATATGAGGCTGGTGGCTGATCAAATGAGGCATGAGACTGATCAAATGAGGCATGGGACTGATCATATGAGGCTGGGGGCTGATCAAATGAGGCATGGGGCTGACCTGAGGCATGGAGGCTGATAAAATGAGGCAGGGGGCTGATCAAATGAGGCATGGGGGCTGATCAAATGAGGCATGGCGGCTGATTAAATGAGCCATGGGGGCTGATCAAATGAGGCCGGGGGCTGATCAATAGAGATGTCCCGAAATATTTGCCGGCGAACAGTTCCTGGCGAACATCGCTTGTTTGCGTTCACCGCAGCGGGCGAACATGTGCGATGTTAGGTCCGCCTCCTATACTTTATCATTAAGCAAACTTTGACATTTTCCTCACAGTCAGCAGACACATTCCAGCCAATCAGCATACCCTCCCTTCCAGACCCTCCCACCTCCTATCAAAAAGCAAGGACAGCATTCATCTTAGATTCATTCTGAAGCTGCAGTGTTAGTTAGAGCAGGGAGAGTGCTGCTGCTGCTGAATCAATATAGGGATTCTAGGGAAAGCGTTAGCTACTAGTGTTCTGTATCCACTCCAGTCCTCAAAGACTCATCTGCTGTAAGGACAGCGTCCTTACAGCACCCCAAAAAGCCATTTTTAGGGCTGGTACATGAGTCTGCTTTTTTTTAATTTTTATATATATATATATTATATTGCAGTTGCCTGCCAGTGTGTGAGAGGCCGCAGGCCCACAGACTGTACTGTGCCCACTGCCAGTCCCCACCACTCATATCGGGTGGCACAGTACCTTGCAGATAAAAAAATCATTACATTTTTACCCTTTAATATAATTTCAGTTGCCTGCCAGTGTGTCAGGCCCACACAGACTGTACTGTTCCCACTGCCAGTGCCCACCACTCATATCGGGTGGCACAGTACCTTGCAGATAAAAAAAGTCATTTAATTTTTACCCTTTAATATAATTTCAGTTGCCTGCCAGTGTGTGTCAGGCCCACACAGACTGTATGGTGCCCACTGCCAGTTCCCACCACTCATTTCGGGTGGCACAGTACCTTGCAGATAAAAAAAGTCATTTCATTTTTACCCTTTAATATTATTTCAGTTGCCTGGCAGTGTGTGTCAGGCCCACTGACTCTACTGTGCCCACTGCCAGTGCCCACCACTCATATCGGGTGGCACAGTACCTTGCAGATAAAAAAGTCATTTAATTTTTACCCTTTAATATAATTTCAGTTGCCTGCCAGTGTGTGTCAGGCCCACAGACTCTACTGTGCCCACTGCCAGTGCCCACCACTCATATCGGGTGGCACAGTACCTTGCAGATAAAACAGTCATTTAATTTTTACCCTTTAATATAATTTCAGTTGCCTGCCATTGTGTGTCAGGCCCACATACTGTACTGTGCCTACTGCTTACCACTCATATAGGGTGGCACAGTACCTTGCAGATAAAAAAGTCATTTAATTTTTACCCTTTAATATAATGTCAGTTGCCTGCCAGTGTCTGTCAGGCCCACAGACTGTACTGTGCCCACTGTCCATCACTCATATAGAGTGGCACAGTACCTTGCAGATAAAAAAGTCATTTAGTTTTTACCCTTTAATATAATTTCAGTTGCCTGCCAGTGTGTGACAGGCCCACTGACTGTACTGTGCCCACTGCCCACCACTCATATACGGTGGCACAGTACACTGCACGGCGCACGCGCAGTGCCCTAAATTGGAAGGGAGGGGACCGACCGACCATCTTTTTCCATCTCCCAGTTCCTAAAATCCATACACCGGCCCCTGATAGGGGAGCTGGGTATTTTTTGTCCGCGTTACTGAACGCTCATGCACAATGGCTGTAGTCTCATGCGTCCTTTTGCGGAGGTGACAAACCTGGTCAAAACCAAGGCAACATCATCGACCTCATCCCATATGCGTTTTTTCTGGAGCGTGCGCTGCGATGAGTGCTGGATCAGGCCGTAGATGAGCATGAAGAGGAAGAGTTGTGGTCATCATCACCACCAGAAGCAGCCTTGTTGTCGTCGATTGCTGGACCTGCAGCAATGCAGAGAGAGGAGTCTGAAGAAGAGGAGCCAGAGGAGGAAAGTGGCTTTGAGGAGGTGGAGGACCAACCACAGCAGGTGTCCCAGGGGGGCTTGTTCATTTAAAAGTCAAAAACAGCTCACCACTGGAACACTTGCACGGGAAAGGGTATCCACATCAAAATCAAAAAATAGATGAATCCCAGCAGGCGTATATGAAGGATACTTTTATTCCAAAGAGCAAGTGTCACAGGACACGTTTCGGCCCGTCCAGCCTTCCTCAACTGCACATGGAGGGCTTGTTGTCACCTTTTGGGGGACCCTTGGCATTCTACGTGGCTGGGTGGAGAAAGAGACCTTCAATGACGTCAGTGAGGACAAGGAACGGGACATGGCTAGCTTGCTATCCAACCTTGTGCAAATGGAGAGTTTGCGGTTGTGCAAATGGACTGTTTGAGGTTGTTTGCGGTGCGTTAAACGGGGAGTTTGGTCTGTCAGAGTTTGGTCTGTCACTGTGAAGTGGACATAACCCTTACACTACCTGATCGATACAACATCATACCTGATCGTATACACACACTGGATGTTTTAAAGCACGTTATTCCAAACAATTTAGGAATGTTAGGTGATTTATGCCCTTTATGGATTAAAACCCGACTCTGCGCCAACTACGTAATTTTCCATGGGAGTTTTGCCATAGATCCCCCTCCGGCATGCCACAGTTCAGGTGTTAGTCCCCTTGAAACAACTTTTCCATCACTATTGTGGCCAGAAAGAGTCCCTGTGGTTTTTAAAAATCGCCTGCCTATTGAAGTCTATGGCGGTTCGCCCGGTTCGCCCGTTCGCAAACATTTGCGGAAGTTCTCGTTCGCCGTTCGGAAACTGAAAATTTTATGTTCGCAACATCTCTACTGATCAAATAAGGCATGGGGGCTGAACAAATGAGGCATGGGGGACTGATTTTAAGCTGGGGGTGATATGAGGTATTGGGCTCTGATATGAGGTATGCGGGTCTCATCTGAGGTCTGAATGGGGGGTCTTATATATATTGCAACTCTTTTCTGAGGTCTGATTTTGGGTCATTCACATTGGGGTCTGAGCTGAGGTCTGATTGTGGGTCTAATCTAAGGTCTGATTAGGCTGTGTGCTGAGGTCTGATTAACATTGGGGGTCTGATAGCTGGTCTGATCTGAGGTCTAATGAAAAATAGTTTTCCTTATTGTACTCCTCTAAAATCTAGGTGCGTCTTATGGGCCAGTGCGTCCTATAGGGCAAAAAACTGTAATTTTGGCACTTCATCGGGCAGACAATGCAACAGACATAACTCTTTGCCACCTCTCTTGCTGGTGTAGATTTAAGCCATTTTCCATGTCAGAAAACACTGTAGAAAATTATATTTAAGCCAGGCCTACTGGCCCACCTGCTTCTCCACCCATACCATTCCCCCTTTTCTCGCCATTTTTGAACAGTGGTGTGAAGGGAGAGAATATTTTGTTGCATGCTATTTTTGCGAAAAAATACTATTGTGGTGTGTATCAATAAATGTTCTCCAATGTCTTGTAGGACAAGCTCAGCTAAATGAAATGATAACTTTCACTTAAGCTCCTTTCACAAAGACCAATATATATATATATATATATATATAATTGGAATGAAGCCGATGAGGGTTGCATTTACACGTAGCAATTAGAGTTGAGCGAACACCTGGATGTTCAGGTTCGAGAAGTTCGGCCGAACTTAACGAAAATTTTCGGGTTCAGGATCCGAACTCAACCCAAACTTCACCCCGAACCCCATTGAAGTCAATGGGGACCCGAACTTTTGGGCACTAAAAAGGCTGTAAAATAGCCCAGTAAAAGGCTAGAGGGCTGCAAAAGGCAGCAAAATGTAGGTAAATCCCCTGCAAACAAATGTGGATAGGGAAATGACTTAAAATAACATAAAATGGAGAAAAATAATAAATAAACATTCTAAACTTGAGCCCAAGTGAGTGACAGTGGCACCTGTCACCCAACAAACAGAGGATGTGGCAGGAACGCCACCACATCTGTCATCGTCACCAAGCATCTCCACCAAATCCCATGAAAGTGTTTAGCTATCAGCTGTCCATCTCCCAAACACTGGAGAGAAAAAGAAATAAAAAGAGGAAGTATCCCACTACCCATGGCTCTGAATGCCTTATTTCAAACTTCCTGGGCCTTTGAAATGCTATCATTCTGTCTGGTGGACAGTTTTAAAAACCTTATGGCGGTGGATGTCCCACAGTACGTGTATCCCAGCCGCCGCTACTTTTGCAGGCAAGCCAACCCTTCCCTGCACAACCAAGTGGCGGACAAAATCAGGTGTGCACTGCGCAACGCTATGGCAACGTCCACATAACCAACAACATAGTGGGTAAATGTAGCGGAAGGCCCAGAGGCGGATAGCTTTTTTGCGACTGTCCTTCTGCCCCCGGGAATTGCTGGTCATTTCTCTTTGTATCCTGTTACCTCCTCCTCCTCCTACTCTGCTTCCTCCTCCTGTAACACCCCCTCATCCACTCAGTGTAACACCTTCACCACACACAGCAGCACAGCCAGGGGAAATGACAGCAGTCTGTTTTAAAACTTGTGTTTATGTGGGAAAAACCCCACAACGCGCAGGAGCTGTGGACAGGCATGGAACAACAGACGGATGATTGGTTGGTGCCATTGAGCCTTCAGCCCGGCCTGGTGTTGTGCGCTAAAGGGGCAAATTGTAATAGCAGGTCTGGGCCTAGCCGGTTTGACGCACATCCCCTGCCTGCCACATGTGCTGAATTTGGGGTGCAGAAATTCCTAAACACCAGACAGTGAAAATCAATTCAGTTAATTGAACACACACAACACCCCCCCCCCCTTTTCACTCAAACCATTAACAAACTATTTAAAAATGTACTTAAAAACATATTAAAATAACTATAATGCAACTAAACTAACCATACAAACAAACAAAATTATATACACGCCTTATTCTTAAGGCCAGCCAATTACAAGTGGCTTGGAGGGTGGGTTCCTGCACCAACATAGGCCCTGGCCTGGAACACAATTGTCCAGCCAGGGCACAGTTCTGGAGGATGAGGAGGATAAGTAGGATGAGGAGGAGTAGGAGGAACCATGTTCTCAGCAGGGTGGCACCCAAGCCAGCTCACGGGCAGCTGGGTCACCATCAGCACCTCAGAAGACTGGGTTAGCATTGGCGAAATATGGGAAACCTTTGTCACCACGCCACAACAACCTTCACCACCAGCAGATCTGGAACGTGTTAGCAGGAGGCAGCATTTTAGCAACATGGTGGAAAAGTACACGTACTGACTGATGGGTTTGCCCAGGGGTGTAGCTACAGGGAAGCATGGGAAGCTACTGTTTTGGGTCCCTGACCTATCAGTGGCCCATCCAGGAGGAGGAGGAGGAGAACTAAAAGACTTTGTCAGGGCCCCCTCAACAGTATTATACAGTGCAATTATATACATTGGCAGTATAGACAGTATAGAAAGCGGATGGAAAATTAACCCAAACAGCCTCACACCCTACACACTTAACAGCCCCCCCCCCCCCCATTTCACTCAAACCATTAACAAACTATTTACAAATTTACTTAAAAACATATTAAAATAACTATAATGCAGCTAAAGTAACTATATAAAAAAAGAAAACTATATACACGCCTTATCCTTAACTTAAGGCCAGCCAATTACAAGTGGCTCGGAGGGTGGGTTCCTGCACCAACATAGTCCCTGGCCTGGAACACAATTGTCCAGCCAGGGCACAGTTCTGGAGGATGAGGAGTAATAGTAGGAATGCTGGGGGATACAGAGGACACAGACGATATACCTCCATCAAAGAGGATAGCTTGTTCTTGCCTCTGGGCAGCCTGGCAGACATGAGCGACAACATGCTGCAGTGCTTGCGCAACGAGCGCCCAGTTACTGCCACATTCTAACTTGTGCTGCTTACTGGGTGGCCACCCTGCTGCATCCCTCTTTACAAGGACAACGTGCCGTCCTCAATTCCCTAACTGGAGTGTGATAGGAAGATGAGCCGGCTAGTAGACACGCTGCTGATGGCATTTGCACCTGACACCGTGGACTCAGTGGAAGCACAAGGTGAAGGCAGAGGAGGGGGAGTAAGAATTTGCCAATGCAGCTTTGTCACCACCAACACCTCAGAAGGCAGGTTTATCATTGGCAAAATGTGGAAAAGCTTTGTCATCACGCCACAACAACCTGCACCACCAGCAGATCTGGAACATCTTAGCAGGAGGCAGCATTTCAGCAACATGTTGGAACAGTACACATACTGACTGATGTGTCTGCCTAGGGGAATAGCTATAGGAGAAGCAGGAGAAGCAGGAGAAGCAACTGCTTTGGGGCCGTGACCTAGAAAGGGCCCATCCAGGAGGAGTAGGAGGAGTAAAGGACTTAGTCAGGGCCCCCTCAACATTATTATACAATGAAATTATATACAGTGGCAGTATAGACAGTGTAGAAAGCGAATGGAACAGCTGCTGGGCCTGGTCTGAGAGAGCGATCTTTAGTAGCCACAGGCATGGCGGCATGAAAGGAAGGGGTTGCGCAAAAATTACTGGGGGAGGGGAGCCCCATTCAAAAATTTGATGTGGTGCCCAATCATTTCTAGCTACACCACTGGGTCTGGCCCATTCAACTTCTGGGTCTTTAAATTGGGCACATGTCCTGAGGTTGCCCTTTACGCCTTGGAAGTGCTGGCCTACCCAGCAGCCACTGTATTGTCTGAACGTGTGTTTAGCAGGGCTGGGGGCATTATCACAGACAAGTGCAGCCGCCTGTCCGCAGAAAATGTTGGCAAATAAGCTTTCGTTTATTAAAAAGAACCAGACCTGGATCCCACAGGACTTGTTTGAACCTTATACAGAATAGACATGTATACCGGCCTCAACCAACCAAATAAAAAATAAAAAAACTGTTATTGGAGACTACCTTTGGCTTCACAGCCCAAAAAGGCTTCATTTCATGCAAGAATATAACCGCCAATTGTAAGTTCCCTGTCAGTTATGCAGTGCAGGGGATTGTACCTGGCAAAAATGGTAATATTTCACCCAACAATTTAAAATCTATCCTTTGCCGGACAGTATTAAACCTGTCCAGCCACAGCTGAAACCCCAAATTTACTGTATTTCTATTTTTGCAACTGATTTTCACCCCAGAAAAAAATATATCCTTTGACGAACACTAGGGAAATTGTCCAGTCACAGCTGGAACACCAGATTCAGGGTATTGAAATTTTGGCAATTGAATTTCACCCCAAAAAAAAATATACCCTTTTACGGACAGATTTAAATTAGACCTGCAACAGCTGGAACACCAGATTTACTGTATTTCTATTTTTGCTACTGAATTTCACCCCAGAAGATAATATATCCCTTGCTGGATACTATTAAACTTGGCCAGCCACAGCTGAAACCACTGATTTATGGTATTGCTATTTGGGCAATTGAATTTCACCCCAGAACAAAATATATCCTTTGCCGGACACTATTAAACTTTGCCAGCCACTGCTAGGACACCAAATTTACCGAATTGATATTTTGGCAATTAAATTTCACCCCAGAAAAAAATCTATCCTTTGCCGGACACTATTAAACTTGTTCAGTCACAGCTGGAACACCAGAATTAGAGTTTTTCTATTTTTGCAACTGAATTTAACCGCAGAAAATAATATATCCTATGACGGACACTATTAAACTTGTCCAGCCACTGCTGGGACACCATATTTACGGTATTGCTATTTTGACAATTGAATTTCACCCCAGAAAATTATCTATCCTTTGCCGGACACTATTAAACTTGGCCAGCCATTGCTGGGACACCAGATTTATGGTATTGCTATTTTGGCTATTGAATTTCACCCCAGAAAAAAGATATCCTTTGCCGGACACTATTAAACTTTGCCAGCCTCTGCTGGGACACCAGATTTAGGGGATTGCTATTTTGGCAATTCAATTTAACCCCTTAATAAAATATAGAAATTTCTATCCTGAGTTTCTAAGGGTGGCAATAAGCACAGCCAAGCCCCTAATGTAGGATATAGCAAAAAAAAAAACTAGTATTGATGGATTGATGGACTTGGTGGCAGCTTTTGCTGGTGCACCACAAGACACAAAATGGCCGCTGATTAAAGTGACAGAAAACCGCTCTGTGCAGCCAAAAAACCAGTGAGCAATTAACTAGCAGAAGTTAAATGATTCACAGCTGTAGAACAATCACTTCATTAGGTGTTTTTGCTGACTTTTCCCTGCCTAATCTCGCCCTAACAGAAGCTGCGTACTCTCCCTACACTAATCAGAGCAGAGTGACGTGCGGCGCTACGTGACTCCAGCTTAAATAGTGGCTGGCTCACATGCTGCACTTGGCCAATCACAGCCATGCCATTAGTAGGCATGGCTGTGATGGCTTCTTAGGGCAAGAAGTAAAACGCTAGCTGATTGGCTGCTGTGCAGCCTTTCAGAAAGCGGGAAGAAATCGCCGAACAACAGACCCGAACCCGATCCCGAACTTTTTTTTAAAATGTTCGGGTCCGGGTCCAGGTCCCGAACACCCCTAAATTCGGTTCGAACCCGAACTATCCAGTTCGGGTTCGCTCATCTCTAGTAGCAATCAGCCCCCAATGTATGGGGACAAGCAATCGATATATAAATCACTCGTCTCCATAGAAAGCCATTGTTCCTTCACAGCAGATCGCTTCTGCACAGGAAAGATGATTTTTGGTGGCCACAGAATGACACAATCACCCGATGAATGAATGTTGCTTGTTTATTGGGTGATCGCTGGCAGATTTTTAGGAATGAGCATTTATACAAACGTTTATTCCTGATAATCTTCCAGATCATCTGTCCGTGTAAAAGGACCTTAAGTGATCCATTGCTTTATTCTGGAGAAAGAGTGTTTTGACTCCATATGCAAATGAGCAGTTAAGTGCACCTAGGGTGGGCCCAAGCCAGCCACTCTCTGCACTCCTTCTCCCCCTGCCCCATTATCTCCTACTTTTTTGAAAGGGCCATTTGAGAAGACTATACAGGCGCTTTGAATCAGGAAGGAGATGTAGGGGCTGGCAGTGGAAGTAGGAGGAACAAGGGTGCACAGAGAGGCCTGAGCACACCCTTACACTTAATTGTTAATTTGCATATAGATTAAAAATACTTTTTTTTGGTGAGAATGAGGCAATGGATTGCTAGCCCTACAAGGCAGTGATTTTCCAGGTGACAAACTTCCTATAAAGGTTATTGCTGCCCACCAGTAAGAATGACATCTTTGGAAGTTCTGCTAACATAGTAGATAGTACTTATCTACATTTTCCAATTTTTGTGTTCTGATCATGGACCTCTTGTTTTATAGCTTTTAAGACTATTAAAATACTATTTCAAATTTATATGAATCATCCTTAAAAGGGAAGGCTACAGACTTTTCTGTTTTAGTAAATACCTATATATGCAACAAGCCACAGGGGAGTGTATGGCAGGAAGGAGTGGTAGTTGTGGTTCTAAGGATAGTAGTAATATTCACAGTTCATGGTGGCAGTCTCCATTCTGGTGCTCCCTAGGGCTTTGCAGTGACTGGAGGGCACACTCTTTCTTCCCTTGTGTCACATCCTGCTATTGGGGCTTCTTCCTGTTGTAGTTGGGGTCCTTGACGGCAGATAGTTGGCAGGGTGGGAGGCAGGAAACAAATGCAGAGGCTGACAGATGGTGAAGTCAATAACCAGGTAGACCGGTTGAAATAAATAAAGTCTTTCTTCAATAAATTGACGTTTGGAGTAGGAGTCCATACAGCAAACGGCACAGTTACAAAGTATATATTACAATGTAATCTTCCAATAGCAGTATATAGGCAGCAACAATGATTGTAGTTGTAGTACTCCCTGGCTCTTTCTCTATGGACACTTTGCAGTATGTCCAAAACAACCACATATTTGCAGTTAGGTTCTTGTTAACCCTTTCTGCAATTCCTGGACAGAGGGTTGTAGAAGACACAGATCGCCAGTTTGTGTCAAAGTGTGGTAGGTACCAGAGTCAATAATCCTTTCCACAGCAGTAAAGTATCTCATGCCATACCTTGCGTGTCTGAAGCTTGCTTGGTCTGTTAGGTTCTAGACCTTCTTATCTTATTTGACAGCTGCAGCCTCAGAGACTGAGGTTCTCTGAACTTGGACATGGTCTGCAGGAACCCTCTCACACACATCACTCCTGTAACTTTCCCTGCTCAACCTAACCAGGGGGTGTACCCAGTCCATTATTCTGGTAACCTAAGCTGTCTGCCAATCTGTTAACTGTTTGGTTGCCTATGCATTGTTATTAAATACATACAGAATGCAAAAAATAATGAGATTTAACTGAATAACATTAACCATTAAATTCACCCTTTAAATTGTGTTAAACCTTTGTGGTAGCCCTACTGGGGTATTGCATATACCCCATTTAATAATTGTGAAAGAGGTATGTCTCTATGTAGCCAGGCACAGTCAGCACTGATTGGACAGTTTCAGAATGCGCAAGAACCCCCTTGTTACTGGTAGGCTAGTTTCACACTAGTGGCAGACTTCTCTTGCTGGCTGTTCCGGTGGCTGAACAGCCTGTTGGATCTGTGCTGCTGCTAGTGCACGCGTGCCCCTGGACTACTGCCCGGGCCCCATTGACTATAAAGGGGGCTGGCTGGAGTTCCGGCCACCTCTCGGCATGTTTGCTGTGCTGCCGCCAGAACTCTGACCCGCCCCCATTATAGTCAATGGGTCAGGAGCGGTAGTCTGGGGGCACACGTGCACTAGCGGCAGCACAGATCTGACAGCCTGTTCACCCACCGGAACAGCCTGCCGAAGTTCCTTGTCACTAGAGTGAAAGTACCCTTACCTTTGAGAAATCGGCTACTGGCAAAACTGTTCGGGCAGAAGGATCTGCGCTTTTATCATGATATGCCTTTTAAATGTTTTATTTTTGTGAGCATAACCTAATAAAACTAATTCCTTTACTGTCACATTCTGCACAAAGTGATTTCTCTCTCCATTTCTTCTCCTGAGTTGCACGAGGGTCTAGAAAATAGCCATAAGTGACGTCATCTTAGAGCTTCCTTTCCCGACGAAGGTGGATAACCATACTGAATGCCTGGAGGGAATAAGCTATAAAGACCACTGGACCACCATTGTGACAAGTGGAATTTGGCCAGCACTGCAGACTGGCTTATCAGGAGGAGAGACTGAGCATCACCCGTGTAGTGGTGAGATCAATTTGTCAAAACTGATCCTATTTTAAATAGACTTTATTTTAACAGTAATATCTGCACACTCCAAGTCCTCATATACTATTAATTTTCTATTTTATCAGAAAGTCCACAGCTCTCACCTGCATGTATTCCATCCGGGGCACGGACGCAATCCCAGGGCCCACAGGAACAAATAGAAAAAACTAAGACGTCCAGCTCCAAGATGTTTAAAAGGTGTTATTCCCAATACTTTATTCTTCAATAAAAAGTGCAAATACAGTGCAGATAGGAATATTATCTCAGATCAACGCGTTTCAGACTATATCAATCACAGTCCTTCCTCATGATATCTTTGAGACAGAAAGAATGGGAATATAAAGGATACTCCCCCATTCCCACAATGCTTCATTCCTATGTCATTAAAGAAAAGTGCTTACACATGTGAGTAAAACCTGTGTTACCAATATTTACTCTATACAAAAGACACATATTCAAACATAATAAAAGCAGGGAAGACGCATATATATCTGATCGATCTTTTCATCTGGGTCATTTCAATATTGTAAAATCAGATCTTGTCTTTTATTTAGACCTTTAGGTTGTCTAGTACCCAGTTGAAAGATCCAAAATGCTTCCCTATTCAACAGCTTTTGTCTGTGATCACCTCCACGTAAAGGAAGAGTAACCCTTTCTATTCCTTGTAATTTGAGACTTGCTGAACTGCCTCATGCATTACGCACAGTGTAAGCTTACGTAAGTTTACACTGTGCGATGTAGGGCAGTTCAGCAAGTCTCAAATTACAAGGAATAGAAAGGGTTACTCTTCCTTTACGTGGAGGTGATCACAGACAAAAGCTGTTGAATAGGGAAGCATTTTGGATCTTTCAACTGGGTACTAGACAACCTAAAGGTCTAAATAAAAGACAAGATCTGATTTTACAATATTGAAATGACCCAGATGAAAAGATCGATCAGATATATATGCGTCTTCCTGCTTTTATTATGTTTGAATATGTGTCTTTTTGTATAGAGTAAATATTGGTAACACAGGTTTTACTCACATGTGTAAGCACTTTTCTTTAATGACATAGGAATGAAGCATTGTGGGAATGGGGGAGTATCCTTTATATTCCCATTCTTTCTGTCTCAAAGATATCATGAGGAAGGACTGTGATTGATATAGTCTGAAACGCGTTGATCTGAGATAATATTCCTATCTGCACTGTATTTGCACTTTTTATTGAAGAATAAAGTATTGGGAATAACACCTTTTAAACATCTTGGAGCTGGACGTCTTAGTTTTTTCTACTATTAATTTTCTATGTCTCCCTGATCAGAGGAGTGTTTTGTGACTTTTGTGACTTTTCTGAGCTGTATGTGATCTGTGTATTTTCTTTTGACTTTACTATTACCATTCACCTGCATGGATGTAGCCACTGTTTCTTATCTATTGATTGATATTTGGACCTTTTTGAGACTGTTGCCAATTCTCTCTCCTTATTTGGTATTTTGACTACTGCTATTAGCAGCCAATATTTATGCACAGGACAAGCTCTAGTGGCATTTTCTGAAAAATCTAATTTTTTATTATAACTTATTGGTCATAGTTTTACCACTGGTAGGAATCATCCAGGTTTCAGATTAAAGAATACTTTGTCTAAAATGTTGTGTTACATGGAAGATAAAGCAACAAGAAAACGTTGCAAATGAAAAATTAACTACCTCCCTATTATTTGTACATCAGTTCAGTTAAATGAAGCCACTTGCTGCTTATAAAGTGCATTTAATCACCGGGATATGCTACTACGCGTCTATATATGAGCACGAATGTTGGCAGTTCAGCCTTCAGCATTCAAATTTGTGTCACCACCATGCCAAAGAGCAAAGAAATCCTCACTGATGAAAAATCCAAGAGATGACGACGTTTTGAATGTTTATTTACCTTAACATGAAAAGGAGTTTAACCGCATCCAATAAACTCCTCTTTTATTCTTCCAATGTTTTAACACATCAGGTAATATTCCTGCTGGACGTACAGAGCCTTCTTCATTCTCTGTGCAGATGCCAAAACCTTGCTCGATATGCAAACACTCCGGCTAAATGAAAGCAGAATTTGTTGGATGCTCTTGCTTTCATTTGCTAGAATTTGGATTTTTCCCTTCACATTGGAATAAACAAGATTCTGCTCTCCTGATGTTTACTTAGTCATCACTTCATACATTGTGTTTGAAGTTACATCTTGCAATTTCGTCAGTAGTGCCACTAGAGCCGGGTAAAGACAGGATTTTATACAATTACAAGCAATATGAAGAAACAAAATTCACTGCACATAAAGTGAGAATAGAAGTTCCCTTACTAACATTCTCCTCCATCCTACCTCATGACCATCATTACTAAGGTGGCCATACCAAAGAAATATCTTTTGGGCAACATCCATTTATACCGTCTACCATAAACAGGAAGGCATTGCCTACTGTGAGAAGTTATTTCAATTACTTTGTGAAATCATGTTTTTTTCTAAGATTTTTCTCAGGATATGTTGAGCCAAAAGCAACGGTAAAGATGGATACATCTGCATGAGTCAATACTTAAAAGGGTTATCTCATGATTAATGTAAAAAATTAAAATCAAACATCATAGAGAACATGGCAATCTCTTTCTAACAAAGCCAGAACCAGCCCTGTACCTCCCATGGACCCAGTGATCTCTCCAGTCATTGCTCCAATTGTTCTGCTAGATTTATTTCAAGCTGTCAGCTTAGGCGGTGTGTCCTTTCTCAGAGGGCATGTCCTGACTTCTACAGCTGGTGGCAGTTGAAGGATAGAACTGAGCATGTACTTCCATCTCGGTGACAGGACAGAGAAATTAGAAAAAGAGAAAACAGCAGGTGGGGCTATACAGATAGGTTTCATTGAATAACTCAGTAGCTATAATAAAATTCAGATCCAAGTGTTGGTTTTAAAACTGTAGAATATTTTTCAATATTTGATTGTAGGTTTGATTCTTAAAGTCTTTATTAAAGGGGCCCCCTAACCCTAGTCTTACTTAGCCCGCTCCCCAGCACCCGCGTCGCTTCTGATGCCTGCATGGCCAGCACTGCATCTCCCCATCACGCGGAACAAAACATCCAGTGACGGGGGTCACGATAGCCTCCCTAGCATCGCGGGTAATGGTCGGAAAGTGCAGTGGCAGCCGTGCGGGCATCAGAAGCGAAGTGGGTGCCGGGAGGAGGGTAAGTAAGACCTGTGTGAGGGGCCTGGGCATTAGAGGGGCCATTATAGGTTTGGATAACCCCTCAAACACACATGGAAAAGAGATCTTAAGGAGATGAAGCATTATAGAGGTTGTCCTTTTTTTGTGGTCGAGATGGGAATAAACACACTAAGTGCCAACTATTTTCGTAAGTGGTAACTTATGGAAAAAGCATAACTTACTGTGCTATGCTACTGCATTTGCACAGCTCCCATTTGTTTCTATAGAAGTTATAGAAACAGCTGAGCACTGGCCACTCCACCATTTTTATAACTCTGCCTCCACTGGCTGGTGCTTACTGAGAATATTCCCAGCTTGGCCATTAAAGCCCAAGATGGGACAACCCCTTTACAAAGTTATCACTGTACAACATGGCGATCTCCATATTTCATTAACTCCTTCCCACCAAATGATGAAACTAACTGGTAAACATATTTGCTATTGGATAAACATTATTATATTTTTAATAGTATGTAAAAGAAAATATTTTTTTAGCTTGAAAGGCTGAAAAAAATCTAAATATATTTAAATTATAATATAAAGTACAACAAAGTGTTCTTGAAATTGGCATAAATAGGAAGGCAGTAAAAGAAATGTTTGGCTGAGAAAGATGTAAGTCGACTGAACTACTATATGCATGAACAAATGCAACAATGTCTTAGTCTTGACGTATAATTAAACACATTTTAACTAGATTTCTGTATGCCATGTGACAAAACAAGAACGTAAGTGTAAAGTGGCTGCCATAAAGGCTCATCACAGAAAGTGATTTTTGTAACCATGGAGATTATAAATGATGTAAAATAAATCATCATGATTGTGGAAAAAAAAAAAAAAGTACTTTCCATCTAATGAGAAATATAATTTAATGCAATGCTAAGCCAGCTTTTCTCTGAAGCAGTAACGGTTTGTTTTTGTTTTTTTTCACTATAGTGTCCATACATGATTGTGGGAGCAAACTTTAATTTAGAAACAAAATTGTTCTTAAAGGGTTTGTCCAACCCTTTACAAAAAATGGCCTATCATCAGGGCAGGCCATTACTATTTAAATAATAGGGTTCTGTGGGAGGAATTCGGCACTGGAGCTACACAGCCCCATCCGTTATCCAGTGAACAGAGATGGTTACTGCAGTGCTGTTCCAATTGAAGGGAATGGTGTCAAGGACGTTCCAGTGACAGGTGGCAGGAGATCGTTGAGACTGGCAACATGTGGTTTGATCTGACAGGTTTTCCTTATGAATCAATAGGCCTCTGTGTTGTTTCTTGTAATGGCCGCACCCCTTGCCTCAGGTGTTACTAATGTGGTCATTTAACCTTCCTTATTTATTGTTGCTTCTCCCACAAAGCTGTGCGGTTTATAGCTTCAGTTTCAGTTGTGGATAGCTGGTGTGTGGATCTCGGCGGAGTTCCTGGTGCTTTCATTGCTCCTTTGAAGTTAAGTCTTTCCTTTCCCTTTTTGTATTTTGTTTGGGTTCTGTGTGTTGTATTTCCCTATTGTTTGTATTAGGCCTTAAGGAGACTACTGTTCGTCTTTCCTTTTGGAGGAACAGGTAGTCTCGTCCCTGCCATTAGTACCAGGGCCCTATAGGGCTTGATAGGACTCTAGGTATTCCTGTGCATGAACACACCAACCTCTGGGTTCTGTTAATACTGGTAGTCAGTCAAGATTTTGGTTAGGGTTTTACTAGGAGGTGTCCATCTTCCTTCCCTAGTTCTCAGGCCTGATTCCCTGTTCCCCCCTTCCCTCTTATGCTCTTCCCTCCCACACTGAAGTGTGACAAATGGGAGCTGTGCTGCAGTAATCATCTCTGTTCACTGCACATTGGCAGGAGGGCGGGATGTCTGACCCCCACTTATCAGATAGTGACAGTCAATCCTGGTGAAAGACCATCACTTGGATAACTCCTTTAAAGAGAATGCGTCAACTTTTTTTTTTTCCTACAGTATAAAAATTTCTTCCGGTTGTAGATTTATTTTATCTTTTAATTTAGATATCTGGCACAGATTCTGTCACACGCCATGTTGCAGCAGAATCTGCGACTTCTTCCCTGCTCATGCCTGGTTTAGGTGTAGAAAATGGCCTAAATGTAAGACACAAGGAAGCTGACTTGCATTTAGAATTGGTGGTAGATGCGCAGTAGTTATGCAAAGGCTGGTGCCTGTTTATAACTTTGGCGGATCCACTGCCAGAGCAGGGGGCTTATTAAGATTGGCATCTAAAACGCCAGTCTTAATAAATGTGCCCCTATAGTTCTCATTTAGATTTTATTATTGGATTATTTTATTATTATTATAGGGAAAACTATCTTGCCTGAGTTAAAATTGTAGTTCAAGACCATAAGTTGTTTTCCAGCAGGAGCCTGTACGAAAATGATTCATTGACTTTGATGAATGCAGTAAGTGTGGGGAGCATGTGACATAAAGTCGATTTACAGGCAGATGAAGGAGGAGGAGGTGAGTTATTTCCATCACCTATGGTCAATGGTGTGATGCTGTGTTGTAATCCTGCCACCTGATGATAATGAGATGACTGCCCCGATGTACACAGCACAGGCTAAAACATGACATGAAGTGTTAGCCTATTGATTGCTCAATGACACTATGTCAGTTTTTTTTTGCATATAGTAAGTGACATGAAAAGAGAGGCAGACCATCATATGAGCAGATTTGACCATAGCAAGAATAGAAGAGAGAAGCCCCTGGTTAAAGGGGTTTTCCAGAAGTAAAATATTGATTACCTACTCTTGGGATAGCTGCAAAAAAAGGGGGTCAGTCAGCAC
The DNA here is from genome assembly GCA_033119425.1 of Bufotes viridis. NCBI lineage: Eukaryota > Metazoa > Chordata > Amphibia > Anura > Bufonidae > Bufotes > Bufotes viridis. The sequence continues at coordinate 78,859,409 of CM065591.1, forward strand.
ATCCCAATGTGCAGGTGCACGCTGCCATGGATAGAAAAACAACGAAAAAAAGGCAATGCATCAGCACAAATAAAGTACATTAATGCCATAATTATGCAACGCTTATTTGTGTTTGCAGAGTGCTGTTTGTGTTTGCAGAGTGCTGTTGCATTGTCTTTTTTGCTTTTTTTCTACTCTCAGGAGAGGTCATCAATATCTGATTGGTGAGGGTATGACTCATGGTTTCCCAGCTGTTTGAAGAGGCCTGGCCTGCAATAACCAAGCATGGCCACTACAGACGTTGTAGTGCAGTACTATGGTTTGAGACTGCAGAAGATACTGAACAGCTGACTGGCGAGAGTTTTGGAAGTCAAACTTCTACCAATCTGTTATTGATGACCTTTCATGATGTTAGGTCATCAATATTTAGGTCCTGGAAATCCGCTTTAATGCTTGGATTATGAAACGAAGGGGATGGCATTTTCTTTTGATTTTTATATAAATACACCCTCATTTGAGACTACTGCATTATATGGATGACCCTACTACATACGTCAACCAAAGCTATGAATAAACAGCGCTGCCTCTACATAGCTAAACACAATTTCACTACTAGAGATGAGAAGCTTGAGACTGAATATGAATAAAGAGTAAATCCAACTGACTAGCTCTAATATCAAAGGATCAGCTTTGTATGATTGATATAAAAAGCTTATGCAGAAATCTGGATGAAATTGCCTATGGGAAGGTGTTGGGCATGTAAGTTCACTGTATAATTCAAAAGAGAAATATGTCTATTAACATTTAAAGATGAGAAGGTGATTACATAAACATACATAACATTTGGTTGAGCATACAAATCATACAACTAGCGGAAAATTCAAATGGCTTCTATAATGGACCCAGTCAGGAAGATATTATCATTACAGGCGTGAAATGGAATGTACTTGGTGACTTTTATCATGTAAAAACAATTATCAGGACAACAAAACTTTGCCCTTTCCGTTGCTGTGCAATTTTTTTTTTTTTTATTATATAGCACCAACATATTCCACAATGCTTATACAGACATTATCACTTACTGTCCCCAGTAAATGAGGAGGAGAACATACAAACTCCATGCAGATGTTGTCAAATTTGAAGCTAGGACCCCTGAGCTGAAATGCACCAGTGCTAACCACTGAGCCACCATGCTGAGGTCAGTAGACTATGACATTTCTATGTTTGAAGCTATAGGAATTCAATCTAGTGGATTTTTCCTTAAAGGGGTTATCCGAGAAATAATATTGATGACTAGTGTTGAATGAATCGAAGTTCACAAAGTGGACTTCGATCCAAATTTCAGGAAAAATGTGATACGGCGCGAAGCCGAACTTCCTCATGTTTCGTGGTAACGAATCAATTTGACCTGAAATGGTGGTAAAAAAAAATCATACTCACTTCATCTATTTGCGCACAAAGAGTCCACAGTGGCCATCTTGACTGAAGATCCCGCGCAAAATATCATGCACAGTGATGTATGATGTCACCACGCCGGCCAGCATGATCATGTCATCACGCACTGAGCAAGATTTTGGGCTGGATCTTCAATCAAGATGGCCACGGCGGGCTCTTCGCGATCAGATGGATAAGGTGAGTACTTTAAAAACATTTTTTAACAGATTAACCCATCAATGGTCATCTCAGATGCCACGATCAGTGACAATGATAGGCAGCAGTGCAATCGCTATTCTTCATCATTGCACCCGCTACTCCAAAGAAAATCTGCTTTGCGACAAAGTAATTTGTCACGAAGCAAATTTATCTATTGATGACCTATCCGCAAGATAGGTAATCAATATATTGGCGGGGTTCCAACTCCTGGCACCCCCGCTGATCAGCTGTTTCGGAAAGCTGCGGGTCTCACTGGAACTCTGGTGAGCATGTCTGCGTTTTTCAAGCGCAGCACCATACGTTGTATAGTGGCTTTGCTTGGTATTGCAGCTTATCCCCATTGACTCAAATGAGGCTGAGCTGTAACTATGATGTAACCGATGTACGGGGACATCATAAGGCCTTGGAACTGGCTGCAGCACTCATGGAACAACAGGCTCTTCTAACAGCTGATCGGTGCAGGTCCCAGGTTGTCAGACTGTCGCTGATATAATATTGGGGACCTATTCTGATAGGTATCAATATTAATTTCCGGATAACCCCTTTAAACATTATTAAAAAGCAGTTTTTCCTATACAAAATAATTATAAAAGCAATGGCAGGCATGTTGTAATGGACATTGACTGGCTCTGGGAGCTGGTCAGCATAAATCCCTTTGCAGAATACAATTAATGAACACCGCTGTTCCTTTCTGGCATGCTTGCCTATAATGTCTACACCACAGAGTAAAATATTAATATTAAACAGCATTGCACACAGTTCTAATTAAATGTACCAGGGTTCATGTATTTTATAGTTACCATAAGAAAAATATAACAGGGCGGATTTGCATTGGCGTTATTGAATTCAGTTATAGGTTCAACAGGACTATTTTTTCCGTCACCAAATGGAACTATTATGTGTCCCCATATTAGGATGGAGTAAAACAGAATGCCCCTTAAAGGTTTCCGTTTTGCATTATGTCCTAGAGTTCCATTATATTCCATTATAACTTTGTTATAATGGAGCCTATAACAGAATTCAATAATGCCAGTGCGAACCCACCCTTACTCGTGAGGCAACCATGGATGTATATTATGTACACCTTAGTTCTGTGTAAACCATATACTCTCTCGAAGCTTACTTAGAGAGTAGAAGCTTTCAATTTAAGGGCTATGCTATGTTCTCTCCCTTTGCTTCTCCTCCTCCCTCTCATGCATTTTTTCTAAAACATTGAGTGACAAGCTGCAGCTGCATCTACCTCCTCCCATTATTTTTGGGCTGAGTTTTTTTGAACATATAGACAGAGTCTGCAGGTAGAGGAAGGGGTGCTACAGGTGTGCGAATGGTAAAGAAGATGCCAGTATCCCCTTTTAATATATATTACAAAGCTTTATATATTTCTAGGACCGTATATACATCTGAGATTGAATAGATCACATTTAATCGGCTGCCTTGTTTTTTTTCAATTTCATATTTACTCATTTGCTGATTGGTTGTGAGCTGTAATGCTGATGTCGTCCGGTCATGACCCACATAAATAGTAATAACTGCAAGGTGTTCTTTATCTGAGTATCACTTAATACACGCTGTCTTCCTTTATTATAGGAGTAAGTTAGCCGTTTTGATCATGCTATACTACATGCATACTGCATTTTGTAGAGGCTGGGTAGAGATGTACATACATACCATTCATGGAGCTTTTATCATCAGGAGTAGTGAGAATATGAAGTTTTATTCTGGCAGATTTTGCTCTCAATGTGAATTGACAGATGTAGCATCGAACCAGAAGACCACTACAATCACTACTCAGAGCAGAGGAGAGGGACTGTGAAGCAGCTCAATGCAGACGGCACTTGACAGTGAGACTTCACCTCCTTGGCAAAACATAATATTCTAACTTCTCCTGTTGATAAATTATCCACAAAAGGTATGTTTGTACTGCTCTCTCCTGCCTACCTAGTGCTGTTAACAGATTATCATAGTCAAACTTGCAGACAGACTTCCTTTGTCTGTGGTGTCAGCAACTTTTAAGAAATACACTTTTTTATAGTGGCACCACCTAAGTTCTGCTGTCATAGGCACCTACCCTCATGTGCCTAGTGGCAAATGCAGTCATGTATATTTTACAGTTTTAAAAGAGACATACAGAGAGGCAGAGAGAGACAGACAGACCTAAGAGACATCTTTAGGCAAAAAGGTAGATAAAGAGGGGGGAATGATCTTGAAAGAAAGAAAGAAAGAAAGAAAGAAAGAAAGAAAGAAAGAAAGAAAGAAAGAAAGAAAGAAAGAAAGAAAGAAAGAAAGAAAGAAAGAAGAAAGAAAGAAAAAGGAATAAGACAGGTAGAGAGGCGAGGAAAGAGATAAAGTGAGTGATCATTCAAGTTAAGTGCAATAGATTTACCTTGTGGCCTATGGAAAACTTCATAGGGTTGTTTATTAATAAAGTATCGAACGGATTTTCCATGTATGTTTCCATGTATGCCATTTCCTCAAGTCTTGGGTATCTTCCTATAGCACAGCAATAGACGTTAACTACCACCATCTCAAAATGAAATGACTACTGATGAGCGAAGTTTTCAAAAATTCAATTCGGCTGGTTCGACGAATTTTCCAAAAAGAATTGCTTCGATCCGAATATATTCGCTGTGAATTGCGTTAAAAAACTGCTATTTCCAGGCTGCAGACAGCCTTTATAGGAGTGTAGAACACTGTGCTTTGCAGTAACACGCATAGGGAGTGTGCTTTGGTAGTAAAATAATACTGTAAGTCAGTATAACATGCAGATAACAGGCGTCGCTGCTCACATCACTTATTTGGGCAGTCACAGGGCCAAAACTGTCCAAATAACTCAAGTATGAACTCAGCCTTACAGGTTGATGTTAGTGTCAAGAAGAAGCACACTCTTTTAACACCGTCATCAGCTGACTCCACATAGATGTCTACAGAACCTGTTCTATTAAACGCTTATACAAGTAGAGCCCCCCCCCCCCATTAACAATGCAACCACCTAAACAATGTTGTCTTTATTAGTTTAACTAGAGCCCTCTATGGACCAGACAGCCATGTGGTAATTGAACACAGCACGGCCACGTCACAAGCACCACACAAGCATGTCGTTTTGCTGTGCCCTGCAGGGAGCCCACAGGACATACGGAGCTCACACAGAGGCCTAAGGGGCACAGAGAAAACACAGAGCTGACAGTGGAAACCCACAGGTCAGTGACCATTAGTACTTGAGGGCAGTGCAGGGCTGGGCTGCTACAATCAGAGTGTGACCCCAGCAGCCCTGCACCCCCTCCCCCACAGAAACTGCTGCATGCTTATTACTAAATGGACTTACCAGGAGCTTTAATAGGAAGGTCCTGGGAGCTCCAGCAGTCCGGCAGCTGAGGTCAGAGCCTGTGGAGGCAAAGGCTGGGGGCGGGGCTATGTGTCCTTCGACCACACAGAACATCCTGATGCTGGCCTGTCACTAAGCTCTAGTGAGACTGGGGGGGGGGATACTTAGATATCTAATCATGGCATTATGGGGCATCCCGCATTCCCAGAGTTCCTTTCTCCATGTCCTCACATGTGCAGCAGCCATTTTAGTAAAAAATGCAATTCGTTACCACGAATTGCGAGGAAATTCGGATTTGGTGCGAATCGAATAATTTCTGAAATTCGGATTGAATCTCACCCCGTCAGCTTCTATTTGCTCATGTCTATCGGCTGCTTTGGTGAACTTTGACAAGAAATTCAATTTGTTACAAATTACTTTGTAACGAATCGCATTCCATTCTATGGAGGCGGTACAAATGACGGGGAACAGCAATCATGGCGCCCCGTAAATTAACCCCTCAGATGCCACGTTCAAAGCTGATTCATCAGGGGGTTAATCAGGGGTTAAAACAAACAAAAAACATACTTTCCTCATCCATTTCATTGCAGAGAGGATATTGCTGCCATTTGACTAAATAAAATGCGCCATTTCTAGCGCACGTTGACTGATGTAACCATGTCATTATGCTGGGCGGTTGTGGTGACATCATGACGACATCACCGTGCCTGGCCAGCCTGGTGACATCACATGTCAATGAGATAGAAACGGCGCGTTTTCTTCAATCAAGATGGCGGCGACGGCATCTTCATGATTGAATGGATGAGGTGAGTATGTTTTGTTATTTGTTACCCCCATTTCAGGAAAAAATCACCATAAATGGCTACGCTTTCCCTTTCCGCTATTTAGATCCATCATAGGATCTCAATAGCGGGGGGAAAACGCTTCTATTTTGTCCCCATTCATTGTCAATAGGGACAAAACTGAACTGTACGAAACTGAATACACCAGAATGCATTCCGTTCCATTTGGCTGTGTCCCAATTGCGGAGAGAATAACGTTGCAAGCAGCGTTTTTCTGTTCGCAATGTGGTGCAGAGCAAGACGGATCCGTCATCACTCACAACGTAAGTCAATGGAGACTGATCCGTTTCCTCTGACACGGATGCAGACGGTTGTATTATTATGACTGAAACGTTTTTGCTGATTCATGACGGATCCAGCAAAAAAAGCTGATGTGAAAATAGCCAAATTCGGATTGCTGGCGAATTGAATTTTTCCTGAAATTCACATCAAATTCGAATTCAACTTTGTTAGCTTCGATTCGCCCGACACTAGAATTGACAAATGGCTTCATATTTCCAGAAGATTCAGAATGATTACTTTCAGCAGCTTCCACCAGGTTTGGTGCCAGGACCGTCATATGGTGATGCAACGCAGCCAGCACCTTGCTTTCGTTATTTAATTCTTTAATGAAATAATTAGAACACCACATGCCTTCATTTAGACATTGTGACACATTTACTTTCTCACTGTGACAAGCGACGCGATCCGATCGCACAAAGCTAAATATGTTATCCTCTAGAATATCCGCCATCAAAATAATAAGCGGGCAACACACTACTATTTTATTCATGGCGGCTTGATGAGAGAGATTATTCCTTTAAATACCACTGCCACCAGCTTTTAACTATAATATAATGATAATTAAGCTTTTTTTATTTTTTTTCCCCAGCACAGTTTGGTGCTGATGCAGCTGCCTGGAGCCTTGGCATTTATTGAGTGCAAAGTAGTCATTTATTGTCCTTTGTACGCTCGAACCCATCTTCATTATCCAGTGAATCTGAAATACAGAACAAATATATCAACCAGTGAGTTGTTGTAGACTCCAAGAGCCTTGGACGTGAACGCACCCTGGGCCCATTTTACAGTATATAAATAGGCACACAAAGCTATTTATACCCCTTTAGTCATACTACTACTATTCTATTGACTCGGTAGCTTTTATATTAATCCACTCATTGTCATTTTATTGACTTACAAATGGTTTACAAAAAAATGATTTCTGTCTCGATCGCAAATTCCTGTTGATGTTCCTTGTCATATCAATTAACAGGATGCAGTTATTTTAATTAATCTGAGTAGCCTTGGAAAATCCCTTGAGCATTAAGGGGGGGGGGGGGGGCGGAGGGAATGAAGCACATACCAGGAAACCTTGCATCTCATAAAAGGTTTGTAAGAAGCATGATGAGTGTTTCAATGGGGAGGAATTAACTTGGCTCAGAAAAACATCAATATGCATAAACACACATTAGATATCATTTCAGATATGTCCTGTAGAGCTCAGCCTTCAGAGTGGGAACCCTAAAACAAAGAGATGTGAATGGCAACGCCGTTATGTAATAACCCTCATTTCTCCATCTTTCATATTCTGTCTAGATAATAACAGCAATGATATGTTACATTGTATACCTGGAGCTCTCAAGACTTCAAGGACTGTTGGCATTCTAAGAAGCTGATTTATAGAAGCCATGCTCCTCAGCTTTTTATCTGACGATGTGACATGTTGGGACTCATATGTCTATGACACAAAGGAGGCATGAATATGTCTGGAAATATGGCGCATGAAGTCACCATCAAACTATCATACTATCCAGCCATATTTCCCTCAAGTGCCAACACTTCTTTAGGGCTCATGCACACGACTGTATGTGTTTTGCGGTCCACAAACACGGATCCGCAAAAATAACAGATGACGTCCGTGTGCATTATGTATTTTGCGGAACGGAACAGCTGGCCTGTAATAGATCAGTACTATCCTTGTCCGTAATGTGGACAATAATAGGACATGTTCTATTTTTTGGCGGAATGGACATACTGATAGATGGAAACGCAATGCACAAGGAGTAACTTGCGTTTTTTTGGCGGACCCAAAAAATTGCAAAAAATTGTAATGGACATGGAAAGAAAATACATTCGTGTTCATGTCTGTAGGAATGTGTTCCAGCCATAGGAGCTGACCCTGTGCGCAAAAGACAATGCTAATTAATAGTGATGAGCGGCATGGGCAATATTCGAATTTGCGATATTTCGCTAATTTTTCAGTGAATATTCGCCATAAATTCGCTAATTCGAGACTTCGATATCTCTAGTCATTATTTTCTTGATTGTGAAAATCAGCAATCCAAAAATTTGTGATAAAAATTTGCAATACGAAAATTTGCAATCAACACTACTCCTAAAGTCAAAGATATTGCAGCCTTCTCATTGGTCCACAAGCAAGAAGCAGTGAGGGATCATGGGTACTGATGAAAAAAAATCTATAATATCCACGATTACGAATATTTAGCACTGTATTCTAGATATTTGCGAATTTTCGAAGTTCCAATATTCGCGATCAACACTACTAATGAACTACAGTATATAATATTCTGCATAAGGCTACTTTCACATGTGAATTTTAGTTGGATCCGGCGGCGCTAAGCAAAAACGCTTCCGTTAAAATAATACAACCGTTATGAACGAATCCGATTGTATTATCTCTAAAATACCCATCACGGATCATGCACTAAGATCATTGTAAGTCAATGGGGGATGGATCTGTTTTGTTTTTTGTCTGAGAAAACGGATCCGGCACCGTTGACTTACATTGAGAGTCATGCCGGAACCGTCTTGCTCCGCATCCCAGGACGCACTCAGGAATGCTACTTGCAGCATTTTTCTGTCCGGCATGGGAAGGCAACCAAACGGAACGGTATGTATTCTGGTGCACTCTGTTCCGTTCAGTTTTGCCCCCATTGACAATGAATGGGGACAAAACGGAAACGTTTTCTTCCGGTATTGAGATCCTATGACGGATCTCAACAGCAGAAAGGAAAAGCGCAGATGTGAAAGTAGCCTTCGCTGTATCCTAAAACAGAACTCACATGGATGATATTGGGATTGTCTGATCTCAGGGCAGCAGGACTTACTGTCCTTATTAAAGAGCACTACTCTACCCGTCCTGAAAATGGCTGATAACAGAGAGCAGGGGACTGTTTTCAGAAGCACAGCAACTGTAGATGGGGCATTACAGATAGTCTATACTTATCTTGAAATTGGCTGATAACAGATAGCAATAGACTGCATTCGCCAATGGTAATAAGATAGACTTTAGATTCACCTATGCGCTGTTATTTGTGTGTGTGTAAGTATACCCATTTTCATATATACAGCGCCATGGAATGAATGGCGTTTAATAATTACAATAATAATAATAATTACTGTATATGGCAAAATAATATGGGATAATATATATTCCAAGTAATTATTTACATTTATTATGTAATAGTCAAATCATTCATACCAACTATTTAATAGCATTTCTATGATGATGATGATAATAATAATCATAGGACTTACAATAATAATGCTGATCCTCTAATAATGATAATAGGAGTCAGCTCAAGCAGTATGACCATGGCTATTCTATATGACGATATAATCTTTAGGATGACTCATTAACCTCTTGTGTGCTGCCCGGGGATGGCAGGCTGGCACTGCTCCATTCCAGCCCCTCGCTGGTTAATGCTATCCCTCGTGCTGCCGCTAGGCGCTGTCCCTGGTGCTGAAGGCTTCTGGAGGCGCTGAGAAATCTACAGGCAGGCAAGCAAGCAATCGTCTCCCAGCAAGCAGTGCAATGTATGCTTCTCCTCACCTCAGCTGATTGCAATTACCACAACCAACAACTGCCAGCCTGTGCCACCAGAGCCACCACAAGCTACTGCTTCCTTTGGGTAACTGCCTTCTGCCTCCCCTCTTCAGCCAGCACTTCCAGCACAGAGTGCTTCTCTCCATGCAGCTCGTTTCCACAGCCTGAACAGTCTATGTGTCTGCTTCCAAAGTATTAGGGAAATCACACACACACGGAAGGTAGAAGAGAAGAGGCTGCTTAAAGGGACTGCACAGAACAATAAGGAGATTATCCCAAGACCATGTATGCTTTGTGCTTTCTGCTAACTGCTATGGTGCCTGTCCATTCTCAAGGTAAGGAGTCAGTCATTTCATTTTATGCTGCTGAATTATGCCTTGTCAAGTAGCCATTCCAATTGTCATGGTTTGTGTAGAGGTCAGTCCCTGTACAGATTATCCACCCCAAGCTTCTGAAATCAAACCTCTTCACTGATGGGTTCCTGTTGACTTGAGGTTAGTGGAAGTCCACTGAAGTTTGTTGGTTCCCAGCCTCCTTCATTATTGCCATGCTTCTCTAAACACACTTGACTAATGCCTTTCTGAAGCTCACCCCCCAGATTAAAAATGAAAAATTGGATTTTAGTGGAAGCCTATGTCCTTGACAGATAGGTCTGTTCTCAAAGTAAAGTGCCTGGGGTATCTCATAATGACTTCTTCTTCGATAATCTCATTTTGCTGGAAATGAAATGCCATTTCATCATTTGCCTTGAAATAATAGAATTTTTATGCTGCAATTCCTTCCCACAATGAACTCCGCTCCCACTCGGCGCACAATTAATTATGTCTTTGGCAAATGATTTACCTAATTTTGGAAATAGGACACCCTTGGTTTTTTTAAGTTTTTTTTTAATGGGATTTCCTACGAAAACATCAGGTTTATAGAGAAAATGAATCAAATAATCAAAGGGATCTTGTGGAAGTCTTGATGCCAAAGTTTCAGAAAGTTTCAAATAGGACCAAGTTGATGTCATGGGTGTGTGTGTGTGTGTGTGTGTGTGGGGGGGGTGCTAATAATTACTGGATGACTTAACCTCGATGCACGAAATATTGTTATTGTTATAATTTGGGTATTGGTCAAGCATACACTACTCTTTCAGTAAGCTTTGGAACATGACTACCCTGTAACTTCTGCCTGATACCTCCTTGTTCTTGAGCTCACCTTCCTGTAGTAGAAGAGCTGCTTAACATATTTAAAGGTCTTAACCCCTGTCCTCTTCTTCCCATCATGCTCTCTATATAGATATACCTATTTAGTTCACCATTCTTGTTGTATGACTTCACATTCTCTTATAAATGGATTTTTACGACAGGTGCACTGAACCGTCTTGGGTGTACCGTAGACTTAGAGATGAGCAAATTTCTTAAAATCCATTTCGGCCAAATCAGTAAAAATTGGACTTGGCTACAAATCACTTGTACCCGAAAGTGCTTTAAATGCCTGGAAAATCTCTTTCTCTTGAAGAATTTTCCTAAATCAAATATCAAGAAATTCTGATTCTAACTAATCAGACTTCTGTCGGAAAATTTGGGTTAAATTTTGATTCTAAAAAAGTCAGTTCTACTGGTCTAATGCTCTGTTTAGGAATATAAGGTGTATCTAAGCAAAAGTCCTACTTCAGCCAAAGTTTACACCATTACACCTCAGGTTTTAATGAATTCTAAGATCTGCAGTTGACTTGAAGGAACATACTTTTTGTTGCTTATTTAATAGAGCCTTTGGTCTCAATCTTGTGACCCTCCATTACATACTACAGCTCCCACAATGCCATGACAGCAACAGGTTTGGCATTGTAGTTGTGGGGTGTTGTCGTTTTGCAATGGCTGGAGAGCCACAGGTTGTAGACCACTGCTTTATAGAATTACACCTTTGTCTTGTTATTTTTTGGTGGGCATCTCAGAGTCACTATACAACAGTAGATGAATGTTTTACTAATGGTCACTTATGAAGTGGATGCCACTTTTTAGGAAGATCCACTTCTCACTATTCTCATTTTTACATACAAGGAAGAAGCTGCTCCATATCTTCATTTAAGGTGACATTTTTTTCAGACAGTAAAGTATAAATCATGATTTGTGACTGCTACTGTGTTCTGCCCCATGTGGTTAGTCTCACTTTACTGAGGATGTCTCTTCTCTCTTGTTAAAATACAAGTTGACAGGAGGCCAGCAACTTAAATTGTAACTGGGAAAACTGTCACGCCATGGATTTCATCTGCACCGTCCTGCACCAGGCCAGTTTGCTTGGAAAATTAAAGCCGATTTGGTGTTGCTCCTGCATGTTAATACCGTATTTCTCCTTGTCTTTTTTTTTTTCCCTTTAAAGTTAAATGCTTTTACCTTTTCATGTACTGTGACTAATTTAAAAAACATCCTTCAAAGCAAATATGAAATTAATGTTCTTCTAAAAAAAAATGTAATAACCCAAGAAAACAGTTGTCAGTCATAGTATCAGTTGTCTGTCATGTATTAGTTTCTCTGCCAGCTGAGCTGGGAAAGCTGATTATGAACATGCAGCAAAACGATTTTCATAAAGAATACTGGGCATATTGGTTAGACCAATAAACAGGAAAGCAGCAGAATAAAATTCCCCAAACCATGATCACATTTTAAAGCCACTATTGGAAAGACTATATATAAATCAGGGCTGCAGTGATGAATCAGTGAAGAGCATGCAGCGTGTAGTGTATGTTCAGATGTTGATGGCTATTAAACGTGTTTATGTCAATCTATTAGTAAACTTCTATTAAATGAATATTTTCACTACAGCCGTCCAGGCTTTGGTAATAGATCACCAGTAGAGTGTATGAGATGTCTTTACTTACGATTTTATTTTTTCCCAATGTAATGAACACCATTTTGCATCTTTATAGACTTTATTCAATCACACATGCTTATTAGATGATGCATTTCCCTAACTTTACATTGCAAACATAAAACTTAACTTAATGGAAAAAATGTTCCATGAACGATCATAAAGCTTGTATCTCCATGACGTCTGTCCCCACTAAGAATGGAAGCTGGTATCTAGAGCTTTCCATACAATTATGTAAATGATGCTATCAAAGTACAGTAAAAGTATTGTCACCCTTTCCACTGCACTTGCACCCCGCAGACATACTGTTTAAGCTGTGTTCACATCAGGCTTTTTGTCCGACGGATGCCTCCGAAAAATGCCATACAGGATAATCCGTCACCATAGGATTCCATTTATATCCCTTTAGCATGTACATTTATTCTGGACTCTACAGGATGGAAAAGCACAACAGATTATGATTTGCGTACTTTTTCCCCCAATATATGTGTTGAAAATTGGACAAAGATTTGACGTGAATGCAGCCCTAGAGCGCTATGGCACAGGCTATGACAAAAATCAGACCACCTTTCCAGTGGAGCCAACATTTGTATACCTGGTGCAAGAAATATTGGAAGCTAAAAACTGAGGGGTAAAATGATTGCAGTGTGTACCTCTGTGACAGAATCTTTTTTAGAAAAGTTTTGCTTTTTATAGATTAAGTGTAAATCACAAGGTTGTCAATTACGTTTATTGATTCCTATTATCACATGAGAATAACCTGTTTGCCAATTAGAGATGAGCGAATTTGTTAAAATTCGTTTCTGGCCTGAATTCTCCGAATCGACCTTGTGATTTGATTCTGGCGACAAATCAGTTAGTTAAGTACTTTGAATGCCTGGAAATCTCTCTCCCCTTGAAATGAATCTTAAAAAAATCCTTATTTTGTCGAATCAGAATTTTTTACAAACTTTGGGTTGAATTTTGATTCTAAAGAATAAGTTGGCTCATCTCTACTAGTACCCTATACTTTGGGTCCAATGACAAACTCTTCTCTGTCGCATTGGCAGACCCTGTTTTGCTCGATCTGTATACATAAAGCTGTGTATAATCTGCTACCTTCAGAAATTGAAAGGCCACACTGTATGCTAAAATGGTAAAACTGGTATTAACATTTCTCTTGCTGTTAATAATAAAAAAATGAATTCTATGAAATTCTATAAAATATTGTTAATAAAGGCAGGATATCTGCGACACCTTTATCTGGCAGGTTACTATGTATGACGCCCAGGAGACAATTTTTACCCCACAATTGAACCTGCTGCTGTAGTGTTACCATTTTTTAATCTAGGTACTGACATTTCATGATGTAGCCCATATTGTAATATTTCAGGCCAACACATCCCAGGTGGGCTCATTTCGATTGATTTGCTTCTTTTAGTGTCACTTGATGCTCCTTTTAGTTATTTTTTCTCTACAGTATGTCCACCCATTAAAAAAATCCAGGAGGTGATAGCGTTTTAAAACTCACAGTCGACACTGATGTGAAGCTGCACAGTAAGCCTTATTGAGGAGACGGAATAGGAAAGCGGTTCAGGAATATTAATAGTATCCGCTTGTGTGAAGAATCGCCTGAATTATTAAGCTCTTTAGCAATAAAAGTTCAGCTCTGGTCCATTTATAAGAATAAGAAGAACACTAAGATGTTCATATTTCATAGATGAAAGAATCAGGGACATTTACATGGGCTAACAATCTGGGCAATGGTCGGGAACGAATATTCCTACGACTGCCTGTTTAAAATAATTGGCCCAAAAGCCCCTTTAAATGAGCAAACTCTTTTCAGGTGATCACATCTTTCATGTGGCACCAAAAATCCTCAATTCTTAGCATGTTGTCTAATGTACAAGCAACTGTATTGGGATGAACAATCATAGTGGTGATCATTCATCCCCCTATGCCACTGTTGATTGCTGCATGTACAGTAAGTGTGACTAACAAGAGGGCAATGATCAAGAAACAACTTCCTCATTCCCATTCATTGCGCTCTCTGCAGTACTTAAAGGGCCCGTACAAAATAGTTTGCACTGTGGGAAGTATAAATGAACATCTCCTTATTCCTGCTGTGAAGTATAGAAGTGGGGCACGCCCATATTATCCATACCATAGATCAGATTTGTTCACATTATGGTTGCATTGCATACTGTATTTTTTAGGCATTTGGCACCTGTATACTGGCGCATAAGAAAATGTAGAAAAAAGAAAATGACATTGAGATGGGCATGTTAGATTACACATTGAGATTACTTACTATACACTGAATGGAAATCCCAAATGTAATGTGAACATGGTTTAATATAAAATATAAAGAATCAACAATAGGACTGTGAGAAGAATAAGGTTTCTACAAAGACGTACACAATCGAGTCACATTATTATGACCACGAGGTAATATCCAGAGTAACCGCCGTGTGCAGCATGGACAGAAGCTAGACAGGCTGGGAGTGACTCAATAATAAGGTCCTGGTTGTCACAGATATCTGGAGCCATGCTGACTACAGTGCATCCCACAGATGCTGGAGTGTACGTGAGGGAGGGTCCATAGATAGAGCATAACAATCGAGGTGATACCACAGATTCTCAGTTGGGTTCAAGTCTGAGGTCATGCTCTTCCAACCAATGTCAAGCATTTCTAGCCTTGTGACATGTCACATTGTATTATTGGAAGATCATATTCACCTACGCAAGACAACCAGCATGTATGGATGTATGTGATCTGCAAAGATGGATTTATCTCCAAATGCCCTCCACTGGATCAACTTGTAGGAAAAAGGCTGAACTGGATGGACAAATGTCTTTTTTTGGTCTTATATACTATGTTACTATGTTACATATATGTGTGGACCCAGAGAAGTCACAAGAAAATTCACCAGACCATAACGCTACCACCACCAACTTGTGTTCCTCCAGCAGTGGTTTCAGGGTGTTTGTTCTTGCTTGACACTCCAACATCCATTCATTCGACTAACCAGAAAACATGACTCATTAGAGAAGTCAATGTTTTGCCAGTCGGCGGAGGTCCAATTCCGATACTGCTACGAAAATTGAAGCCTTTTCTGCCGATGCAACTTAGTAAGCAATGACCATACGTCGGCTTCAGAGCCCCAAACGTAGTAGGGTTCTCTGAACTGTTGTCTTAGACATACGTCTAGTAGCCCCGTGGTTCATTTTGGCACTGAGCTGCTCCACTGTAGGGCGTTGGTCTGCTCTCTTGCACCTTCGTAACCAGCATTCACCTCTCACATCACTGGCACATTGTGCTCCACAATTTCCACATTGCTTATTCACAATGGTGCCATTTATCCACTCACAATACACTTTTACCACAGCAGCACATCACCAGTTCACAAACTGCCAACACTATACCTACCAAGCCAGCTCGCCACACGTGACTTCCTTCATGAGCTATGCGCTGCCGACCTCAAAAGTAGGAAGCGGTCATAATAATGTGACTCCGCTGTGTATTATACCTTACAAATCATTTTCATAGAGTTAATAAAAGTGCTTGTGTTTCCAAACCCCCACATCAGCTACAATATTCTGGCAGAGAAAAGAATAAAATACTGTGATTGATTTGGACTCCAAGAAATATGTATGTGTGGGCGTTGTTTTTAAAGTCTAGAAATTTGGCACCGCTCGCCCCCTTTGGCAATTTCGATACATTAGCATTTCTGTGTTGCCTCTGCTTCTTTTCCACAGTTATTTACTCAAGTGAAATGGGCAGAGGTATAATTGATTATGTTCTTGGAAAGACACATATCAGATAGGAGGAATGTGATTGACACATTCACATGGGTTTGCGTGGAGATTTGTGGATCATCTTGTAGTGCTACACTAATATATGTAATGTTTTCCCTCCAGTGATCATTATACTTATGTTCCTCAGGGCAGATATGAGATATAGATGTGGAGCATGGATTGCATTAGTAGGGACATTAAAGGCTTCTTACAAATGTGTAAGAACAGTAGATTATACTTTTATTATATGAAAAAGCTTTGTGTTTGTACCTAGACGCTGCACAAAAATATTATAGGGCTTGGGTTGGTCTTGAGACCTGATGTGCTTCTGACATTTTGCTTTTTCCCTACAAAATGCTCCATTTCTTAACACTCTGCACGGTTTCTTTCTTTTGTTAATCCTCCTGGAAATATGAATAATAAAAATAAAATAATAACTGTGTATAACCTTTTCCCTTGTAAATAGGGCTTGTCCCGACACTCTTACACCGAATAAGGGACACATCCCTTTGACAAGGGCAATGGTGCAACCACGCTGTTGATTTATTCTGACATTTCCAGGAGGAATAGCAGAGGAATGGCACAATGCAAAGTTCTATAAATAAGATCCTCCAGCATTGTTACTTTATAGGCAATAGTCATGAGTGAATCGATTTGTATTTGCTTGATTGACATCTTGCCTAGCCCAAACAATCTTGTGTCTGCGCCGCTGTTCTGAGTAGTGGCGCAAGTGAAGAGGCTTTCCTTCAGCTGTTGATGCAGCAACTGTGCATGGGCCGCCATACTTCCAAATTGATTCGTACAAAAAATACACTAATCTGTAACAGGGAATGCAAGAATTTACTAAACATTTTATATGCAACTTTAGGCACATTTGACACTTAGGACTTGAGAAGGAACTGAAAGTACATTGCATTGTAACTGTGAGTCTAGCAATGTATCTCTGACATGGGGACTAATACACTGATCCAGATTATAGAACGAAACAGAAAACCATACTCTAAAAAAAAAAGAAGAAAAAAAATGTGGTCTACCAAACTGCAGCACTATCTGAATGATTACCATGATTCACTTTAATGAGATGTTTCTCAGTTGCTATGTTAGGTTGAACATATGGCCTGTTTTTCTGTATTTATTAGATCTACATTCTCGCAACATGTACAACCCCTAAAGCTATATTCAATTGTTTCCCTGAAGCACCAAATCTTACATGACTGACATAACTGAAGTGTATTAGTGTAACGGGGGTGTATAAAATATATATATATATATAGAGAGAGAGAGAGAGAGAGAGAGAGCGAGAGCTATTTCTATAAATTGAAAGGTAGAATTAATGAAAGGTATCTTATTATCAGATCACTACCCCAGCACTGAGAAGAAGAAGAGAGCACGGAAGCTACTGAGCATGTGTGCCCACCACCAAATGCATGAGAAGGTGGACCAGAATTTGAGCTACAAGGAAAACAGCAGGGGGCACTACACAAGAGGAAAAATGTATATAATAGAAAAGTGTAATATTTTGAATGCATGTATGCTAGAATACCTAATTTCGATTGCCCTGTTTATTGCACAATGCTTTTATGGGATACGGTAACTCAAAAAATCAAGTAATGGTTAATTCCCTTAAGTGTAAAGACTGCAGAAACAATACACAAATGCATATCTTCTTAAATCCCTCCTATTATAGTGAATTAAAAAAGTGGTCCCAGATAATGTAAGCCAGTAATACAAGTAGCTGGGTAGCTTAGGTCTCCTATATTGCAAAGGTCTAAGTAGCTTCTAGTGTATAGTTTAATAGGCAGCAAAAAGATAATAAAATCTGAAACTGATTAAGGAGATATAATAAAGTGATGCCAGGGTTTGGTAATCGTAGGAAATCCAGCATGTTCAAGTACAGAGAGTGTTCTAGATGGCTTTCATCTTGCTGCTGTGCTAGTAAATCTGGCAATGAAGTGTTGGGTTTGTTTAAAGGTAACCTGGCACGTTGAACATGGTGTCCGAGCTGCAAGCAGCATGTTATAGAACAAGAGGAACTGAGCAGATTGGGATATAATGTTGTAGCAAAAGATTTGACAAAACTTGTAATTTATTCATGGGAATTAGAGATGAGCGAATCGAAGCTGACAAAGTGGAACTCGATCCCAATTTCAGGAATTTTTCGATTCGCCCCGTATCTGAATTTCCTCGCGATTCGTGGTAACGAATCACATATTTTCCTAAAATGGCTGCTGCACGTGTGAGGACATGGAGAAAGGAACTCTGGAAAGGTGTGATCACCCATAATGCCTTGTATGCCATGCAGGGTCCCCCTGCTGTTAGATATCTAAGTATTAGCCCACCCGCACCCCCAACGACCCCCCCCCCCCTAGTCTCACTAGAGCTCAGTGGCAGGCCAGCATCAGGACGTTCTGTGTGGTCGGAGGATACATAGCCCCTCAGCATTTGCCTGCACTTGCACTAGGCTGCAATGCCCAAACATCAGACTGGGTGACTGGGCCTTCTGCTGCATCTGACCCACAGACTCTGACCTCATCTGCCGGACTGTTGGAGCTCCCAGGACCTTCCTATTAAAGCACCTGATAAGTCCATCTAGTAAGAAGCATGTAGCAGTATCTGTAGAGGAGGGGGAGCAGGGCTGCTGGGGTCACACTCTCATTGTAGCAGCCCTGCACTGCCCTCAAGTACTGATGGTCACTGACCTGTGAGTTCCCATTGTCAGCTCTGTGTTTTCCCTGTGCTCCTTATACCTCGTGTGAGCTCCTTGTGTCCTGTGGGCTCCCTGTGACTGCAGGGCACAACAAAACGACATGCTTGTGTGGTCCTTGTGACGTGGCCGTGCAGTGTTCAATTACCACATGGCTGTCTGGGCCATAGAGGGCTTTAGTTAAACTAATAAAGACAACATTGTTTAAGTGGTCTGCATTGTTAATGGGGGGGGGGGGGGCTCTACTTGTATGAGTGTTTAATAGAACAGGTTCTGTAGATATCTATGTGGAATCAGCTGACGATGGTGTAAAAGGAGTCCGCTTCTTCTTGGCGCTAACATCGACCTGTAATGCTGAGTTCATATTTGAGTTATTTGGACAGTTTTGGCCCCGTGACTGCCCAAATAAGTGAAGTGAGCAGTGATTCTAATTGTGATGCCTGTCATCTGAATGTCATACTGACTCACAGTATTATTTCACTACCAAAGCATACTCCCTGCGTGTTACTGCAAGGCACAGTGTTCTACACCCCTATAAAGGCTCTCTGCAGCCTGTAAATAGCCGTTTTTTAACGTTATTTGCCGCGAATAAATTCAGATCGAAGCAAAGTTTTTTGGAAAGTTTGGAAAACCAGCCGAATCGAATTTTTGAGAAAGTCGCTCATCTCTAATTGTAATCTCTGCTCATTCTGGGCTTAGTAGTCTAGTGGGTGGTCCCATTCAGTGATTTACAGCTCTCTGTGTTCATGTGCATACAGGGAAGGCTGAAAATCAAGTTTTTTTTTATTTATATTAAGTATAAGCAGAGAAATTTATACTGAATCTTTTCCTGCAACCCATAGACCAAAAGTGATTGTTTGTGTGAACTTATCTCCCAACACAGGACTGTTGCCTCGCTGGACCTATAGTTTAAGATGCCCTAGAAGATGCATCTAGGTTTTAGAGGAGGAAAGTAAGAAAAAAATATTTTTTATCAGACCTCAGATCAGACCCCCAATGTTAATCAGACCTCAGATCAGACCCCTAATCAGACCCCCAATGTTAATCAAACCTTACATCAGACCTCTATTATTAATCAGACCTCAGCTCAGACCCCCAATGTTAATTACACCTCAGAATAGACCTCCAATGTTAATTACACCTCAGAATAGACCCCCAATGTTAATCAGATCTAAGATTAGACCACCAATATTAATCAGTCCTCAGCTCAGACCCCCAATCAGACGCCAAATGTTAACCAAACATCAGATCAGACCCCCATTGTTAATCAGACATCAGCTCAGACCCCCAATGTTAATCAGACCTCAGATTAGATCCCCAATATTAATCAGACTTCAGCTCAGAACCCCAATCAGACCCCCAATGTTAATCAGACCTCATATCAGACCCCCAATGTTGAACAGACTCCCAATCATACCCCGAATGTTAATCAGACCTCAGCTCTGAACCAAATCAGACCTCCAATATCAATAAGACCTCAGATTAGACCCCAATGTTAATCAGAGCTCAGATCAGACAAAACAAAAAAATAAACTGTCCTCTCCTGTTCTAGAAGCCTCCACTGCTCCTGAGATCCAACACTGTGCTGTGCGGTGCAGGCAGAAGAAGACTAGGAGAAGACTAGAGAGTACAACACTGTATTCACTAACGGAATTATTACATTTCCCTCATATATAAGGAGAACTCCATATACACATCATGCTATATTCTAATATGTGTATCCTATTAATTTAAGCTAATATAAATGCAGTTTTTTTTTCTGTGATACATCATTTAGCAGTATAATGCAAGTTCTTACAAATAAATGCTTTACCTTTTATCACACTTTTGCCCATGTCCAAAATTAAACTGGAGTGATCATCAGACAAATGCATCACCAGGATATTTTAAGACGTTCCCTGCTCACATGTGTAGAGGTATTATTCACATATCATGTCAGCATGTGGCTGAGCTGCTGATGAACAGAGACCTCTGTAGAACTAGAAGTGAGAGAATGTGAAATGAGGAATAGTCTTCCTGATTTCCCTAAATTCCCTGTCTGCAGGTTACATATGACCCATTGCGGCACGCCTTGAAGGATAGACCCTGGCTTCCTAATGAGCTTGGTGACAGCGTGAGCTAATACAGACGGAGAAAAATGGCCATGTTATATAGGTTAGGGGGAAAAAAATGACTGCTTTGCTGGGTACAAGAGGCATTCAGCTCCCATGAGCAAAACCTCCTAATCACTCACTTAGGACGGCTGATTTTAAAGCTTTAGGTCGTGGTGACAGGGAGAAGAATAGAGTTGGTAAAATTTGGTTATTGATGAGATCACCTCTTAGTACATGAGAGGCTCTGTGTAGAGTTGCGCTCAACCAGCAGAGGGAAGTAGAATGTGATAGTGAATGAATCTGGTTTAAAGCACTGACGGCTGCTGAGTACAATGGAACAAACAGCATTGTGGATCCTTGTAAATGCAGAGCAACCGTATAACAGCTAAGGAGTGTTCACCGGTATTACTCTACACCAGGGATCAGCAACCTTTGCCACTCCAGCTGCTGTAAAACTACAACTCCCAGCATGCACACTTACTCGGCTGTTCTTGCAACTCTCATAGAAGTGAAAGGAGGAGTCTGGGAGTTGCAGTTTCAGAACAGAGTGCCAAAGTTAGCTAATACCTGCTCTATTATGATAGATGAGCCATTGTACTGACCTCAACTAATAATAATAATAATAATAATGTAATTAGAGATGAGCGAATCGAATCCCATGAAGTGGAATTCTATCTGAATTTCAGGATAAATTTGATTCGCCACGAAGCTGAATTTTCTCGTGCTTTGTGGTAGCGAGTTGATTTTACAGAAAATATTGTAAAAAAATTAAATAAAATCATACTTACCCCCTCCATTTGCTCGCGACGGGCCGCTCGCTGCTATCTTGATTGAAGATCTCGGTTGAAATCACGTGTCGGCCTGCGTGACGACATAATCTCAGATCGCTCAAGATTTCCGGCCCGTCGCAAGCAAATGGAGGAGGTAAGTATGATTTTTTTTTTCTGTATGTATGTGGCATCTGAGAAGTACAATGATCGCAGCTCCCTGTCATTGCACCTGCTACTTACAAATAAATGTGCTTTGTGACGAAGTAATTCATTGCAAAGCAAATTTTTTTTTATTTGGCAAAGCAGCCTAATTGAATTTCCCAATACGTCACTCATCTCTAATAATATTAGTAATAATAATAATAATATTCATTTATATAGCGCCAACATATTCCGCACCGCTGTACAAATGAGGGGTTCATGTACAAACAGTCATAAATAACATAGCAACAGACAAGTCAATAATTACAACAAGAGGAATGCTGCCCGCAATAGCTTACAATCTATGACTCACATGCTTTATATTGTACGAATCTTTATGATTAATATCCACTGGAGTACCTAATCTCTACATATGATACATAATAGGAATAAACAGCATGCCGCCATTGTATCCATTGTTATTTGTTGTTTACAATCCCATAGTAGGTTTTAAATGTCCCCCCCCCCCCCGTAGACAGAATAGGATAAAGGCGTCATACACACTACTGTATTTCGCTTCTGTATTACCGCCAACCAGCCCTGTACCTGACATGGATACAGAGATCTCCCCATTCACTGTGTTGGTACAGCCACTTTAGAATTTTGTGCGCACCTACTGTATGCCTTCTATATTATACAGAGGCATATGAAAAGCTACTGAATCTAACAGGAAAAAAAAATAATTATATATATATATATATATATATATATATACTCTTGGTTGCCAAATTACAAAAGTATTTTCCACTGGAAGCATTGTTTCTAGAGGAAAATGTCTTCACAAAATGGCACTGAATGGAAAACCATATGGCGGTACACAGAGTGCCTGGAGCTCCATGGTGTGAAGCTGCAGGGGACTGTACAGGCTCATTGAACATGCCTCTGATCGCAATGATTCTTCCGATGGTTGATAACACTGGGTCCAAAACATCTTTCTTTCCTTTTTCTCTATATTCCAAGAACATACAATATTGCCTCGGAAAAACAATTTTTATTTTTGCTATCATTCTATAATTGATTTTCAGTTACCGCCACTTAGGAGAAGGAATTACTCAAAATGAGGACGAGTCATTATGATGGGTGGTTGATGCCTGTTAAAGAATGTTATTTAAGGACAGCGGAAGAAGAGAACATACTAGGTAATATAAGAATACGGAGGTTAAGAATCTGTCCGGGTCATGTGATGCGCGGCCGGCGCCACCCATAAGCAAGATACGCCACCGTGTGGAGCGCCCTCTTGCTGGGCCGGCCCGCACCTCTGTGACTCTCCTCCTCCTGCGCCCTGGCTCCCTCCCTCTGATCTCTTCTGCCTCAGGCTGCCTGCGACGTGCGCTCTGTCTTAATTACTACCTAGACTGGGTCTGACCGTCTGTACTTGTACCAGGCTCTTACCAGTCACTCAGCTCTGCTCCCGTACGTGCGGGCGGACCAGAGCTCACTGATGTCACGTGCCTGCTCCTCCCACTAGGCGACGCAGGCGCGTGACCTATAGTGAGTAAGCGCCGCTGCCCGCACTGTCTGCTTCCGAATATTAACGCCCGCCCGGAGCAGAGAGAAGGAGCCTCAAGCAGCCTGCCTGGACAACTGTCAGTCTCCGTGACCTCTGCAATGTGGCACTATGTTGACAATGGGGAGACAGTGTGGGATGGGCTAGGCATTTTTTACAATGGGGGCGGGTCACTGTCTTTGGGGGACATGAAAATGGCGGCCACTTGTCTGTGGGGGACATGAAAATGGGGGCCACTGTCGGTGGGGGACATGAAAATGGGGGCCACTGTCGGTGGGAGACATGAAAATGGGGACCACTGTGGGGGACATTATTTTCAAAGGGGGCCATTGTGGGAGGACATAAAAATGGGGGCTGACAAAAAAGGGGCAGGTCAAAGGGCGTGGTCAATAGGCAGAGTCAAGGGGGTGGCAAAATTAGCTTTTCCCTACGGTGGCAAAAATCCTTGCACCAGCCCTGATGTGATGGATACACAGAACACATCAAGTGACCAGGACAAGTTATCAGAAGTAACCAGTCAACGTTCACATTAGCCATTAAGACAGTTTTAATTCACATTTATAATCGCATCACATTTAACATTACTATTTTCTGGAAATGGACGTTCCAGCATTTAATATCACTAATTAGTGTGTAATAAAATGCTGTAACGGATTTTAGCATTTAAAGAATGTCAAAAATGATGATTGCCAATAAAGAGAAAAAATTCCATCACTTACCTATTGCCATATAATCACTACACGGTTGTTTAAGGAGAATTAAGGCAGTGTACATTGTATACCACTAAATCCAGTTCTTGGATCCTTTTTTAAAGAGAGTTTGCCCCAACCATGATGTGACCTTAACAGGAATAATTGGTCTGAGCCTTCATTCAATACATTGATCATTGGTGGGAATATATATGTATATATATATATATATATATATAGATATAGATATATTGCTTGAGAAAAGCATTTCACAGTTCAGTCGGAGCAGTATCTCAGGAAATACAGCTGTTAGTCAAGTCAGGAGTGAAAGCAGTGAAACCAGCTTTTACTTTCAATTTCAGCTACATTCACTGCCATTCCAACAGATATATCTTCAGATGTAGTGGAGATAATGCTGTGATTCTGGTCTTGGAATGCCAGCTTCGACTAGGGCCACTGTTCTATCCTCCTTATGTGTGAGAGGAGCATAAGTTGACAGGAAGTTAAACTCAATGACTCAGGAGCAGTGTCCAACTTTAACTTTTATTACAGGTATGGGCAGGGGTGCACCTAGCCTTTCTGCTGCCTGAGGCGAAGATTGAAATGGCACCCAGCCCTACTGTTTAACGCATACTGTGACACAGTTGAATATAGAGAGATATTCCCACAGCCCCCACTTGTCTCTAGATCTTGCCACCTGAGGCAATAGCCTCACCTGGCCTCATTGGTGGTGCACCCCTGGGGATAGGTGAAACTAAGAAACAGTACACCAGCATGTAGCAAAACATTATAAAACACTTATATCCAGACATGGACATGTGCATTAAATGCAACATGGCAATAAGAGAGAAAATGAGTAGCCGAAGACATGTGCACAAGGAAGTTGATGACCTATCTGTGACAATCATGGTCTCTAACTAATAACAGCAAGAGATACAGAATGCAACAATATGCATTAACATATAAACATATATATCTGGACATACCAGAGATGCTAAAGTAGGCTTGGATGAGAAGGAGTACTACAGATTTTGCTAGTTCAGCAGTTACTGAAATGGCTCCTACATGAGCTCACTTGATGATATCACCAAGACAGATACAGTGGCTCCCTTGGGACATACAGGGAATTTTATACTAGCTAACTAAACTGATTGAACAGACAACCACCAGATGGAGCAATTACACCTGGAAATAAGGCATTATACATATGAAGCATAAGAAATATTGTGGAAGGCATGGCAGCCATATATCTAGCTGCTACTTATTCTCAGATGTGAGCAGGTAAAGCGAGAAAAAATTTAAAGGTCTGTATTCAGGAAAATTGCTGGAACACATATGTTACTGGTCCTTAAGGCACCAACAATATTTACTTCAGACACATAGTATAAATCTTCAATTAAAAAAAAAAAACATTTTGGGAGGGGTTTTCCAATTTTAATGTGACTGTTAGAAGGTTAAAGATGAAGCAATTGATTTTACACAAATCAAATTTGTTATGAATTTCCCTTGTGCAAAGAGGTATCTCATGATAAAGAGAACCATCTCGCTAGCGCCACCTTTTGGAAAGGGTTCCCTATGAGTCAATATCCGACTTTTTAATAGGCCTTGGGATATGACAAGGGAAAATAGCCAAGCTAAATATCCATCTGTAGACAGCTGCTTTGGGGTGCTTATCCCTCATCATTATGGAGTAGGGTTCCGGCTGTCTGGGTGCAATGCCTTGATTGCAGCTTGGCAGGGTAATGGCTGTCCTTAAAGAGACCAGCTGTGTATGGAGAGTCAATGAAAATAGTATGGAGACTACTTGGCAATGCTCCATAAGAATTTCCCCAAAGATTCTAATTTTGGTGAAACCAAGTTGTCTATTTTCCTCATATAGCGCTGACATATTCCAGAGCACTTTACAGGCGTTA
Organism: Bufotes viridis; assembly: GCA_033119425.1. NCBI lineage: Eukaryota > Metazoa > Chordata > Amphibia > Anura > Bufonidae > Bufotes > Bufotes viridis. Next base: position 78,885,538 of record CM065591.1, read on the forward strand.
TCATCTCTTGCTTTATCCAATGGAGCAAAGAAATATAACTTCCCTATCAGTTTGTCTTTGGAGTGTAGGAAGAAACTAGAGAACCCAGAGGAGACCCTCACAAACACAAGGAAACCATACAGACTCCATGCAGATGTCCTTGGTGAGATTTGAACCTGAGAATGTCATAAATAACTTGTTAGGGCAATTGGAGAACTTTCTTCAAACCAAATAAAATCTGATGGCCAAATCAACCAAATTGAACCCCACTGTTAATTTGAGGTCTATCCACAGATAGGTGACTGTCAGGGCCAAAACCTTCAGCTTGTGCCTTTTGAGGTAGTTTAAGGTTGTCACTTTCTTAGTTTGAAATGTAATTAAAAATGGTAGCTAATAAGAACAGTGGAGGTCAAGAGAAGGTCTAGAAGACTAAGTAACACTCCAGAAACAGCTGCTTGTAGGATTGCTATAATGGCAAACCAGAACTCCTGCTTCACCACAAAAAACCTTCAGAAAGATAGACCTCAAAAGAGCAGTGCAAGCAAGACGGCTCAGGAATCTCACAGAACTGAAGACATTTGCAAGGAAGATTGGATGAAACTCCCTCAAACAAGAATTGAAAGACTCGGCTGACTACAAAAGTGTTTACAAGCTGTGATATTTGCCAAAGGGATGCTACTAGGTAGTAACCATGCAAGGTGACCAAACTTTTACTTCAGGCCATTTTCCTTTTTTGTTATTCCTTATATTAAAATAAAAAATAGTTCTTGCTTAAAATATATGGGAATGTGTCGTCTTTAACTTCATGCCTTTTGGAGATCATATAATCTTCAAACTTGCTTAACTGTTCACAGTAACTGTTACCGTGAACAAGGGTGCCCAAATGTTTGCATGCCACTGAATATTTAAACTGCCTCTATTGTTAACTACCATGGCAAAGCTCCTTATCTGTGCCAACACTTTAGAATGAAATGGAGACATCTGTTGGTCAGAGCATAGCCATTTAGTTCTCACATAATATGAAAAGGGACAGGCTAGGACTGGCCCACAGGGGTACAGCTGAATCCCTCGGTGGTCCCCTGAGCAAGGTGGGCCCCTAGTGTCCCACCCCCAGCACAAGTGACACATAACACAGTAGACTTACTGCACTACATACATATACTCAATGTACAGCACCTTAGCCAGCCTATGTTCATATAAAAAAAACTTGAAAGATTATTAAAGAAACTCCCCAGTTTATTATTATAGACACAATCAGAGCTGAGATGAGTTATAGGTATAGAGGAAAGCTAGCCAGTATCCTCATTTCTCCTGGACCTAACTTCTTAAAGTTGCTGCAGGGACCCCTATACACAATCATCTGTTAGCATCTTGCTGCTGAGTGAGCAGGTCATATTTGAATGTATCCATGTGGTGGGCCCCCAAAATAAATTTTACTGGTGGGCCCTAGGCACTGCAAAGGGATTGGCATATTGGACACTCTCTTTAAAGACAGATTAGCAGAGCAAATTGTGCAATTTTTTTGCATGCTCTGCCTAGATTCTTCTGTTTCTTATAATAAATTATTCCTCTGTAAATGCAGATGACTTTTTTGTCAACATGCGTGAGCAGTATTGGGTCATAAATCTCATACTTTATTATACATTCAGCTAGCTGGAATGTATGTTGATCTGCTCATTACCATAAAACTCAGCCTGACCCAAATTATATATCACAGCAATGAATTGTCAATTAGTTCATGTATTATTTTTTGATGAGTCTGTGGATGTATTTATAGATACGTGGCCGTTACTTCTACAAAAAAAAATCAATTTCTAACAGCATTCAAGTGAGAAATGGTAAAACAATTTCATTGCAAAACAAAAATCCATCTTAATTTTTTTTTTTACTTAGTTACATAACTAATATGATTGAAAAAAAAGAGTGTTCGGCAAATTTATCTTGAATGAGGCTGACCCCTAGTACCAGACAAGGGCTCTAACAGGCAAATTAGAGCTTTTATTTCTAATTTCCTACTACCTCACAACATCACAGTGTTGTTAGTGTGCTTGTACTGTCTATTATAAAGGACAAGACGACTGATTGATTCCTAAACCTTGATTGCTAACGCAATCAATGGAGGTGCTGACTATTCAGCCATTCCGATTACAGCTTACATTTATCAGTGCAGATTAGAATTTTTAAGCAGTGATTGGCAATGGCATCCTATTTCCTGCAAAAGAAACATATGATAGCTTCTGTGAAGGGTAGGATATATTAGACCACAAGTGATCAGGCAGTTCTTAAATTTATTGTGCTAGAAGCAGAAAAACATGGCAAAAGTAAGGAGCTGAGATTTAAAAAGTGTGGTGGCTAGATCAGAACATCTGCAAAACTGCTGGAATTGTAGGGTGTTTCTGGTATGCAGTGCTTAGTACAGACTAAAAGTGGATCAAGGAAAATCAATGGGTGAACCAATGATTGGGTCATTGGTGCCCAAGGCCTATTAATGGATCTGATCTACTTCCTCATGAGAACGTTTACTGAATTCTATTTTAAAGCAAGGAGAAGAGATGGCCTAAGTATGCTCTATGGGTAGAGAGCAAGCTGGCAGTGTGATGTTCTGGTAATATTCAGCTGGAAAACCTTAGGTCATGGTACTCATGTGGATATTACTTATAACACTTACCACCTACCTAAGCATTATACACATCAAGTACATGTCCTTATGTCAGTGGAAGTCACTACTGGCAGTTGCCTGTGAGATTATGCTCTGCCACACTGCAAAAATTGTCCAGGAACATTTTGAGGAACAAGACAAACAGTTCAAGGTGTTGCTAAAGTCCTGGTGCCAGATATCACAGGACACCTTCAGAGGTCACCAGTTCAGAGCTGTTTTTTTTTTATGGCAGGTGGGTGATCTGCACTATATTAGGCAGCTGATTTTGAGGGTGGTTTTACACATAGGAATTTTGCATTTTTGATTAAATGCAGTAGAAAGATGCGTTGAATTTTTTTTCTTCCCTTGGTATGTGTTTTTTTGGGGTGGGTCAATGTTTTTTGTAATAATCGCAGCATGCTCTGGGCGTGGGTGTTTTTGCTTCGTTTTATGTCATTTTTGTCCCATAGTCATCAATTGTTTTTATTTTTTTTATTTTTTTTTAAATTGTCTGCTTGAAAAAATAAAATTTATTTAGAATTGTGCAAGAGATATGTTCCAGGCATTCAAAGCACTTTTGATTCAGGAAGAATCGATTAGTACCAGAATCCAATTTCTTCGCCGATTCAGATGACTCTTACAGAAACAAATGTTAGGAAATTCGCTCATCTCTAGTGTCAACGTGTGTTGCATTTTTTGCTGGTGGTTTAAAATTGTGTTCAAACCATTTTTTTTTATATTGATCTACAGAGGTAGTGACATCAGAGGGAGAATGCATAGCTTCCTGTACAAAACACAGGGCTTGCAAAAAGTACCATAAAGAACTATTCTTTAAAAAAAATGCCACAAAAACATCACAAAAAATGCCCAAAAAGGCTGTACGAGACTGGCATATTGGATTTTTTTTTCTTTTTGTTTTACAAAAAATAAAAAATGCACACCAAGAAATATAATGTGTCAGCACCCTTAATGTTATCACTGATTGTGGAAAACCCAAAGGTTATACCAAAAATAAACAAAAAAATGTAAAATGCAATATAAAATTCATATATAAAATACAACTGATATTATTGACTACAATCTCCGTTAATAACACATTAGTACAGGGGTTAGCAACCTTCAGCACTCTAGCTGTTGTGAAACTACAACTCCCAGCATGCTCCATTCTCTTCTGTGTGGTTTCTGAGAACAGCAGAGCAAGTGTGCATGTTGGTAGTTATAGTTTTTTTTCACAACTCCTGGAGTGCCAAAGGTTGCTGAGTCACTGACCTCTGCATTAGTGAATTGCATAAACATCAGTTCTTTAATAGATTATCATCCAGATATGAATAGATTCTAACAGTGGCTGAGATGATCTGAAAATGCAGCTACAATTTACAAGCAATATTTTTATTTGAACAGAGAAATTTTACAATTGTACAAAATAATCATTTGCATACAGAGAATTACCATAGTAACAATATTTATGTAAAATTAGATTTCTTCATTGAGATATAGCAGAGCTCATTTAATCTTTTGTACACACAGGAAGATATTGCAATAAATTATCTGTTTCTGCATAGGAGCACAGTAAAAGCTCAAAAAGTTATTACAAGGCGTAAATAATTCAATTCCAAAAGGTAAATGCTCATGCACATGGCCGTATCATGATTCCGTGCATCATCCATATACAAGATGCAATCAAGTCCTGGACTCAATATATGTACGGTCTTGCTGTAATACAGTCTAAGTGAAAACTTCGGCTCTGCAGCATTAACGTTAAAATGAAAATGTTTGGAGACTGGTAGCAGCTGCAGCGACATTACTCACTCCCGGTAAATGTCTGTCTCCATGTAGTTTCTGTAAATGCACAGAATCATTTTAAAGTGCAGCACGTTTGGAGCCAATCATCCCAGAGATAGCATTATGCTCAGAGTGATATTAATAGTGGAACACTAACCTCTTTTTGTTTGTGGTCTTCTCATTTAGCTAATTAGTCCCTGAGTAGACATAATTCTAATCTACCAGCTCAGAGAAGGAAAGCTTAGTATTTGTCTCTCGGAAATATACGAACCTGATGCCTAAAGATTTTGCCCTTCTGTTTGCTGTAGTTTTTAGGCATCTGATGTTGCTACTGTTCGTGCAGCATCTCAACCTTCAGAGTAAAGCTGCTGATTTTTTCACTTGATATAATTAGCATTTCGGTTGGAGAGTCACCTTGGCAGTGGGTTACAATACACTTTGCCATTTGCCAGAGGTAATGCAGATATTATTTAATTAAAATTGCTGGATAGAATGGAAAATATATTGTGAAAATAGGGCAAAATGGGGAAACCAAAATGGAAGGCAAAGCTGCAGGTGGGCTTAACCACCTCAGCCCCCCTAGCTTAAACACCCTTAATGACCAGGCCACTTTTTACAATTCTGCACTACACTACTTTCACCGTTTATTGCTCTGTCATACAACTTACCACCCAAATGAATTTTACCTCTTTTTCTTCTCACTAAAAGAGCTTTTATTTGGTGGTATTTCATTGTTGCTGACATTTTAACTTTTTTTGATATTAATAAAAAATTACCAAAATGTTTGCAAAAAAATGACATTTTTCGCTTTCTGTTGTAAAATTTTCAAAAAAAACTACATTTCTATATAAATATTTCTCTAAATGTATTGTTCTACATGTCTTTGATTTAAAAAAAATGCAATAAGTGTATATTTATTGGTTTGGGTAAAACTTATAGCGTTTACAAACTATGGTGCAAAAAAGTGAATTTCCGCATTTTGAAGCTGTCATGTTTCTTCAGGTGCTAGAATGCCAGGATAGTATAAATACCCCCCAAATAATACCATTTTAGAAAGAAGACACCCCAAAGTATTCGCGGAGGGGCATGGTGAGTTAATGTATCATTTCATTTTTTTTCACAAGTTAGCGGAAAATGACACTTTCTGAGGAAAAAAACAAAATAATAATAAAGTTTCCATTTCTGCTAACTTCTGGCAAAAAATAAAATAAAACCTCCCACGGACTCACTATGCCCCTCAGTGAATACCTTGGGGTGTCTACTTTCCGAAATGGGGTCATTTGTGGGGTGTGTTTACTGTTCTGGCATTTTGGGCATGGCTAAATTGTGAACAACCCTGTAAAGCCTAAAGGTACTTGTTGGACTTTATGCCCCTTTACGCACCTAGGTTGCAAAAAAGGGTCACACATGTGGTATCGCCGTACTCAGGAGAAGTAGGGTAATGTGTTTTGGGGTGTATTTTTACATATACCCATGCTGGGTGTGAGAAATATCTCTGTAAATTGACAACTTTGTATAAAATGTGAGGTGTTTGTACTGCCCTGGCATTTGAGGGTCTCCGCAATCATTACATGTATGGCCAGCATTAGGAGTTTCTGCTATTCTCCTTATATTGAGCATACGGGTAATGAGATTTTTTGAACGGCACAGATTTCTTCATTTGTATCGATCAATGTAGATGAAAAAATCTCTGCCAAAAAATGTGCAAAAAAAAAAAAAAGAAGAGGGGAAAGGACATAGAAGTGCTTGCGAAGTAAGGCCCCATTCGCACGTCCACAAAAATGGTCGCCTCTATTCCAATAGATGCGGACCCATTCAGTGTGAATGGGGCCGGTGGTGATGCGGAGAGCACACTATGTGCTCTCCGCATCAGCCTTTGCGGAGCTGCGGCCGCAGCTCCGCAAAAGATAGAGCATGTCCTATTCTTGTCCGCAATTGCGGACAAGAAAAGGCATTTTCTATATAGTTCTGGCAATGTGCGGATCCACAAAATGCGGAAAGCACATTGCCGGTGTCCGTGTTTTGCTGATCCGCAAAACACATACGGACGTCTGAATGAGCCTTACAGGGGGTGATTAGTGACAGGGGGTGACAGGGGTGATCAGGGGTGACATGGGGTGATCAGGGGTTAATCAGTGATGGGGGGGTGTTGGTGTGTGGTGATTAGTGCACTTACAGTGTCCTCTGGTGGTCCCAAGCGTCTGATATGCGATTCAGATGCCATTTTTTTAACATCTACAGCCTGCCAGCGCATGATCAGCGCTGGCGGGCTGTAGTTAAGGTTCCTGCCGTTGCAATCCTGTGAACGCGCGCGCCTCTCGCGGGATGACGCACGGATGCGTCTAGGAGGAACATCCAGGCCACCCGCAGGACGCATCCCTGCATTAGGCGGTCGGGAGGTGGTTAAATGGGCTGTTTAAGATTAGGAAAAAATTGTCACAGGCAGGGGAATGTATAAAATCTCCAACTAAGAATTACTTAAATGTTGAGTCAACCACCACACCGGTGTGTTTTTACTGTTTTTTGTTTACAGGGGTGGACTAGGAACTTAAAGTGGCCCTGGAAAAAGAAAACTAAAAGTGGCTGCATGTTGTAGGTGGGTCTAAGTTGACAGAAGGCGGTGCAACAGACGTAGGTCAGATCAGCAATACCATAGTGCAAAATACAGCTCCATGAGAACCCTATACCAGACTAAAGCTCAATATATTGCCCCAAACGTGTCCTGCTGTGGTGGCCAATGGCCATCAATAGATTTTTTATTTTCTGTCCTTCTTCACGTTGTCTAGGGTCACAGCAGTTTAATTCGCTGGATGGGTACATGAGTACCTGATTCTCAGGCTTAAGGCTAAGGTCAGGCTTCTGCTAAAGTCAGCAGCAGCCTGATAAGCTTGTGGGTAAAGTCACAATACACTACAGTTCACTATATAGTGTCAAGTGGGTCTGGGTCAAATTTGAAAAAAATAAAAAGAAAGAATTTCTTCTTATCGCCGCACATTTATCACTGATTAAAAAAATTTATAAAAATACACTACACATGTTTGATATCACCACGTCCATAACGACCTGATCACATGACCTAACCCATCAGGTGAACACCATAAAAAATAAAAAATAAAAACTGTGCCAAATAAAAGCAATTTTTTGTCACCTTACATCACAAAAAGTGTAATACCAAGCGATCAAAAAGTCACATGCACCGTAAAATCGTACCAATCAAACCATCCTCTCATACCGAAGAAAATGAGCCCCTACATAGGACAGTCACCCAAAAAAATAATAATAATTATGGCTTTCAGAATAAGGAGAAACAAAAAAATCTTTTTTTTTTAAATGCCTTATTATGTAAAACTGAAACAAACAACGAAAAATGTAGTCATATTTAGTATTGTAGCGTCCATAACAACCTGCTCTATAAAAATAGCACATGATCTAACCTGTCAGATGAACACTGTAAATAAAAAATAAAAACCGTGCCAAAACAGCTATTTTTTGTTACCTTGCCTCACAAAAAGTGTAATGTAGAGCAACCAAAAAGCATATGTACCCTAAAATAGTACCAACAAAACTGCCACCTTATCCCGGAGTTTCCAAAATGGGGTCACTTTTTTGGAGTTTCTACTCTAGGGGTGCATCAGGGGGGGCTTCAAATGTGACATGGTAGCTAAAAATTATCCCAGTGAAATCTGCCAAATTGAGAAGAAGAGGCGGCATGGCTCCCAGCTCTTAACAATCATTAAACCTTACAGGGTTGTCTCATCTTAGACATTGGTGCCATATCGCTAGGATATGCCATCAGTGTCAGATAGGTGGGTGTTTAATCCTGCTTGCTTGCGTCTTCAACTTCTGCATGTGGAGACGCCCTGGCTGGCGGCATTCGCTCGGGCTTCCCAAAGTGTTGGTGTGACGTCACACATGTACGGCAGCCTCTGGGAACCAGAAAAAAATCCTACTTTTCTGGCGCACAGAGGCTGCCGTAAATGTGTGACGTCACACCAACACTTCGGGAAGCCCATTCTGACTTCAAAGACACGAGCGAACACTGCCAGCCGGGCTGATATCAGCACCAATACCCCACAAGAAGTGATAGGTGCCTACTAGTAAGCACAGGTTGATTGCTATTTATAGGTTTACTAAAACTGTCTAGAAGTAAGACTGCATTAACGTAGGCAGACAGTCTTGAACTACACCATATTCATCACACTGATGCTGGTTGATAAATCTGGCACAAGATTACACAGAGCATCAGCCTGAACCAATTATGAGTCTGGAGGTGTGTCTCAGACTCCCCGTAGACACTGTAGCTAATATGTAGTCACAGATTTCGGCCTGTTCTAAAAAGGATGATCTAAAAGGTAGCACAGCTGCAATATCTGAGGAAAATAACTAACAGGTCATCATTACCTGTATGTGTAGATTTACCTATAAGTTTTGAACTCCTGACTGGACAGTTACTTTAAGAACTTGCAGTACTTAGAATAAAAGAAGAATATGACTCTTCTGGGATTAAATATATAACTTTATGCAGTTACAGACCTTTCCGTCCATTGATTATGAGCAAAGCAAGTTATCATGAAGTTAACACCAAAGAGAAGCAATTACAAGGAGGAGGAACACTGTTTAATTTATTTTAGATTTGTTAGCAATAGACTGGGTGACACCCCCGTAACAAAAGTGCACCACTTGGCCTCTAAATCTAATTCATGGGAATTAATTTCCTATCTTATTTTAGTCATTACTTTGGAGCTACCGGCAGTAGCTCATGATGTCTCATCAATAGACATTATTCAGGAAAGAGCAGGATAATTTTTTAACATTGCAGAGAATGTCCCTTTCTTTTGGGCTGAGAGAAAATGAATAATTATTAATTTCTGTGTGTAGATGTGTGTCAAAATGTGAAATTATTTTGCAGCCTACCGCCAGTAGCCACTATACATCATTTGAGTCTGCAAGTGGCAAATGGCTGAAGTTATTTGTGTGTCTTCAGGTGTCCTAATGAATATGTCATTGTTATTTAACGGTGCTAAAGGTTATTGTATAATTGGTTATTAAACTGCGGTGTTGTTCATTAAATGTATGGTAAGACGAGCCTTTAGGACACTTGGTCGACCTCTGTGGTCGGCGGTTAAGTGAGCTGAAACAACCCAAAGAGAGGTTAATTTGTTCTGAATGTTGGAACACTTTTCTGCCCATAATTCCTATGACAGAATAACAAGATAACGCGTATAAAATCTAACAATAAAAAAGAATTGTGCCATATTGTTTCCATAAAGCCTTCACCTGAACAGCTATTAAAATGACTTGTGAAGCATCCCTTTTTCTACATATGCCCTTCATTCCTGCTGTGGGTAACCTCTACATTTAGATTCTCCTCATACCATCTCCATTAGAAAGTGGTGTGTCTGGAGACTCACAAAATTTGTGAAATTGAGCCCTCTTTTACCCAGGCAGGGTGCCTCTTTTCTGACAGCTAATACTATAATTTCATACTATAAAAAGTCCATTTTTCATAGGCCGTCAAGTTATACCTTGAGATGTTTTGCTGGTGGCCTGTGTCTGCTGATCCACTTGCTATGTGTCTGCCTGTCCAGTTTGTATGTATGAACAGGAGCTTACTTCAGTGAATCGAACCTTAGGTTCAGCACTGCAGGGTTCACACCCTTTCTGTCCTTGCCCTGTGTGTTGCTGCCCAGCTGCTGACTTACTATCTCATCAGCGCCCCTATAAATACCTACTTGTCTGTCTCACTCTTTGCCTGATCATTACAGGTCCTGCTAGGTTCTGCTAGTCTGCTTTACCCCATTATCTGAGATATAATCCATTTACCTGTTGGTATACTGACAGCTGCCTTCCTGACATTTGGCCTCAGCCCGTTCAGAAAACATTCTATCAGTGCTATGCAAGGCTCATGCCTTAACCTACTGCCTATTGTCCATTGTGGAATATAAGAATGGTAAGCCAGATTGTCCTTCTAAGTGAAATCATCACTGCTGTCATTACAGCCATATGCTAAATGGTCGCACTTTAGCTATAAAAATGTTATGTAATTATGGTAAAAGCAGTTAGCACGTTACAACAATTTTATTTTTCGCAATAGGTTTCTTCCGCCTCTGTGGGTAATGTGTGCCCTCAATAACATTATGGGATATTAGCCAAAACCATAGATATAATTCTAGTTGATTCCACAGGTAAAATATATATATAAATATATATTGTAACATTTGCAGAGTACATTAGTAATTGGGCATAATTGCTCTTTGCTCATACACCATTAGGGCTTAAAATTCCATTTTATTATTGTGCCTCGTTCTAGCCTTCAGAAGCTATAAGACATGCCATAGTTTCCTCGTTTTTGAATTTTCCATGATCTTATACAAAAAGCAGTTTTAGACATTTTAATCAGCAGCATGTTCTAAATTGATGTTTCAATCATAGAATTTCTTGTGTCAAAATTATCTGCAGCAAATGCGGTTTGACTCAACTTAACGGAGTTGTTTTTTACTGGAAACTCCACTTTGTGAATGCAGTATGTGATAAGCAAAGATCTTTGAAGAAATCCAGGGCTATAGTAGTACAGAGCTGCAGGCAAATTGCTCTGTACCTTCCAGAAGTGTCTGCAGCCTTGTCGAGTATAATACAAAAATTTGGAGCCTTCAAATCAAATCTAAATAAAAAGCTCTATAGATAAAAAAGAATAGATATATATATAGAGAGAGAAAGGCAGAGAAATGGATAGATATACAATACCTTTAGATGTACCTTTGCCCACAGTTACAGCCTTTAGTCTTGGGAATGATGCCATAAGGTTTGCACACCTGGATTTGGGGATTTACTGCCATTCTTCTCTGATGATCCTTTCAAGCTTTGACAAGTTGGATGGGGACTGTCAGTGGACAGTCATTTTCTAGAGATGTTCAACTGGGTTCAAGTCAGGGCTCTGCCTGGGCCACTTAAGGACATTCATAGAGTTGTCCATAAGCTACTCTTGTGTTGCTTTGGTTCTGTGCATAGGGTCGTTGTCTTGTTGAAAGATAAACCTTCTGCCCAATTTGAAGTCCAGATCACTCCAGATAATGTTTTCGTTAGGAATGTCTGTACTTTGCTTCATTAAGCTTCCCTCGACTCTGACCAGACTTCCTGTCACAGCCGCTGAAAAACACCTACACAGTATGATGCTGAATGCTTCAATTGTAGGGGAGGCATTGGGCAGTGGGAGTATAGAGATGGTACTGTATTTACCACAGGTGGACTCCAATGATGGTTCAGAAACATCTCAGGGATCATAAAGATAAATGGTAGGCCCAAGAGCTAAATGTCATAGCAAAGGGTCTGAAAACTTATATCTATAAGAACTTTTAGTTTTTCATTTGCAAAAACATCCCTAGAATTCTGTTTTCATGTTCTTATTAGGAGGAGGTATTCAGTGCAGATTGAAGAGGAAAACTTTTTTTTAGGCCTTTTTTAGGCCGCTACATAACAAAATGTAAAAAACGTAAAGGGTCTGAAGACTTTCCGAATTCATTGTAGATAGACTGATAGATACAGATGCAGCCAAGATAAACGTGATGGTTAACGCGTTAAGTAAAGAATGGCAAGAAAAAAATAACTAACTTTTCAATGGATTTCAATTGCTTTTGTCTCAAGATAACCAAACTGTGACATGTGTTATCAGTGTCAATTTAAGCTCAGCTAAAATCTGTATCATCAGATATGTAATCTGAATGATCTGTATAGTGAAAGATAGATAGGAGATAGAGAAGAGATAGATAAATTAGATAGATAGATAGATAGATAGATAGATAGATAGATAGATATGATGCAAGGGGAGCAGGTCACTGCTTTAGCCTGTGATTGGCTGCAACAGGTACATGTCCTCCATCAACAGTTGTTGATATCTGCGCAGAAGGGATTGGAAGTGCCGGTCCGTGAGCCACACAGACTGAACCCAGTGGTAGGGACCAGGTGAGTATCATTACCACGGTGGGCCAGACACATCTGGAGGTCTGATTTAGTCTCATACAGCTCCTTTAAAAATTGCTTTAAAAGGTTAACTTTCACATACAAATCTGCATTCACTCCCATCATAGATATATCACAGGCTTTGAACTTTTTAACCCTCACATGATAGACAAGACATCCTTTGATCTACTGTGTTATTTTGACATCAGTCTTACAAGTAGCATGAGGTTAAAATAGTGACACGCTGTATACAGTACTTTCTGAAAAGTGATTTTTCATAAATTAGAAGTGTATCACCCAGTGTAGACCTTATCTTATCAGCAGGTAGTTGACTGGAGACACTGAATCTTCCTCTGCTGTTTATTTGGGTTCTGTGCTACTATTATTCAAACACCATATGGCAATCAGGACAGCTCAGCACAGGAAGAGAGAGCCTTAAGCCAACCATATGTCATGAGCCCTATTTTCGCTCCAAAGGTTTATTTCAGATTTCTTAGTTGTCATAGACCATCCTCTATTCCACAGACTTTGCCTGACAGAGCTCATATCCCGGAGAGCAGGGAAATGATTTTTTTTTTCAACTCATTGAGGAATAAATCTATAATTCACAACTTCCTCAGAATCATTTTCTGCTATCCTTTGTGTTAAGGCTTCCAATGTTGTGTTCTTCCTGTTAGGTTTCATTAAACTCAGAATATTTGTATAGGAAAAGATATATTTCCAATTAAATGGTAAACACATTTATCTATTCATATTTCAGTAGCCTAAACAAAGAAACATATAGAGTGTTGAGCAAATCGGTGAAATGAATAGACTATGATCTGAATTTCAGGAAAAATTCAATTTGCAACCAATCCGAATTTCCTCGCGCTTTGTGGTAACAAATCGGCTTTTCCTAAACATGTTACAAAGTAAGAGTAAGAAGCCCAGGAATGCAATATGATCCATAATGCCATGCAGCCAGCTAATCAACAGCCATAACCTGTGATGTCACAGCCCTATAAAAGCCTCACTGAAGTGAGAAAGAGATGTGGCAAGCGCTAGGGACAGTGTTTTAAAAAGTTTTTAATTGTAGAATATTGGATAGAGACAGTGCAGGGACAATGTAGGAAGATCGTAGGGAGAGTTTTTAGACACAGTAATGATAGCATAGGGAGATTGCAGGGACAGTGCAGGCTCAGTGTAATCGCCCTGTGCATCTTGTTCACTTGCTGCCCCATTCATTCTTAATCTGGTCTGTTATACAAACACTTACTGTGCATAAGACTCCTTGTCAACAGGTGGTCTAATATATAGGTGTGTTTATCTAGTTCATCTGCCACGCTATTTACACTTAAAGTTTGTCTACCTTGATAGTTACCAGCGATCCATCCATAACCTTCTCAGGACTAACCTGTCCTATTATATCACCATCTAAAATTTTCCCTCCGTTATGCTCATTTGCATAAATAATTCCTTCCACTCACACCATCAGAGCCTATTTCCCGACTCCTAGACTTTGATTGACAGTGAATCTGCTAGATTTTATCTATAGGGGTGTTTCTTAGGCGGAGCTTGACTCCGAGAAAATATGACTCTTCTCTGATCACACAAGTAAGATATGACTCTTTTATGTTAATTTGCATAAAAGGCGGGAAGTACAAAATGCATCATACTTATTTAATTTGGCTGCAGATGAAATTAAAGGTGTAATTTATATGTTTAGGGCAACACAATAAACATTTAGAAATGCTCAGTGAGGGTAGCATAATAGAGGTGACAGGTTCCCTTTAATCTGTTCTGTTGTACTTAGACTTACTGTGCATCAGACTCAGCGTCACAAATGTTCTAATACATAGGCATTTTTATCTAGTTCATCTGCTGCGCCATTCATACTTAATCTGATCTTTTATACATAGACTTACTTTGCATCAGACTCAGTCTCAACAGACAGTCTAATATAAAAGCAAGTTTATCTCATTCACCTTCTGCAACCATAGAGTCTGGGATCCTTCCATACTATGAACTTAATGGTATTTTTCAATATGTATTTGGTTTAAAACCAGATGGGCCAATTTGATGGATGGATAAAACATGGTAGCTGGATTAGTCTCATTAGTTATTGGAATGAACCACACAAATCACTACACCAACTCAACCCAAATTCATCGTAGCTGATACATTCTTTTAGTCAGTGTTTGGTCAGTGTTTTGCATAAGTATTTGATCAGAATTTGTAAGCCAAAAGCAGGAGCGGGTCCAAAATACAGATCAGATGCAAATAATTCCATTATATTTTATCTCTGTTTTGGACCCACTCCTGTCTTTGGCTCCTAATTAATGATCAAATGCTGATGCAAAACACTGACAAAAACCTATTTTTCTGAAAGAGGCTTTATGAATGCTCAAAATAAAGGATTATTTTTTGTTCTTCTGATCAGAAGAAGGGAAACATAAACAATGATGTTAACACAGCCTTACTGTTACTGCTGCTTCCCCCCTCTCCACTCTGCTATGGGGCAACTTTTGTAATGGTTACTGCCCCTGCTACTGCTGCCACCACCGTCCTCACTCTGCCTTGGGGCTATTATTGTTACTGCCACTGTTGCCGCCACTGTCCCCACTTTGTCATGGGTATACCATATTAATCATGATTCGTGACAAATTAATTTGGAACAATTTGAATTTCTTGAAGATCTTTGGCAAATCGTCTGTATCAATTTTAAAAACTTCACTCATCTCTAAGCAGATACATACATAGCCGCACACACGTGTGTGTGTATATATATATATATATATATATATATACTGTACTAGTTGAAGGACCCGGCTTCACATAGGTATATTTCATCTATTTCATTTAATGTTTTTGTGTGTCGTTAAAAAATATTGACAGTATCCACTATAACAGTGACATCTACAGTATCCCGCCACCTTAACAGTGACCTCCAAAGCCTTCCCTTAACTCTAACCACCCCACAGTGCTGCTTCTCCTTAAAATGGGACCTCCACATCAGCCCACCCCCTTAACTTTGACTTCACAGAAACCTGCCCCTTTAACAGTGAGTTACACAGCACCCCACCCCCTTGACAGTCACCTCCACAGGGGCCCGCCCCCTTAACAGTGCCCTCTACAGCACTTACCCCTTAACACTGACCATAGGTTACAGTCCCCTTAACTGTGACCTTTATTCCCGTCCCCCTTAATAAAGACATCCACAGTGACTGCCCCTTTAACAGTGACTGCCACAGTACCCCTCTCCCTTAACAGTGACCTCACAGTACCCCACTGCCTTAATAGTGACCTCACAGTACCCCGCTGCCCCTTCAATAGTGGCCTCCACAGTCCCCTCCTTCCTTAACATTGACCTCCACAGCAGCCTGCCCCTAGGGTGGCCAGAGGTCCGGTATTAGGCTGACAGTCCGGCTTTCAGACTCCCTGTCCTCCATCCGGTGCAGGGCCTGGAAGGACACAGGGATGTCCTTTTGAACAGCTCACTCTCAGACCGCAGCACTGTGCAGTCTGAGCGTGAGATGCAGGAAGAAAGTCACCCTCCCACCCCTGCAGCTGACAGAAGTTGATTTTTAACTTCATTTTTTCAATCCCTGTTGGCTGCGGAGTGTGAGGGGGTGTGGTTTAGGAGGACTTGGGGGCGGGGTTTTTAATTCTATCTTTTGAGGGTGGCCTCTGAACTGTGACCTTCACAGCACTCCGCTCCCGTAAGAGTGTCATTCACAACACCCTGCCCCTTTAAAGGAAATCTCTCACGAGGCAGAGGTCAGGGCAGGAAAAGTTTGTGTGAATCCATGGAACAATCCAAAGGTCAATGTAGGAGGTGCAAGATTAGTACTGTGAACAGGCACAAGTCAGTAATGGAGCCAGAGAGTTAAAATCCAGGAATCAGGCAGAAGTCGATACACAGGCAGACAAATAGATTATAGCTCTTTAGCGGGGTCTAGCAAGCTAGAAGAAGTTTATAGAACATGTTCAGGCAAAAAGGTGTAACAAGTAACACAGTTTATATAAGAGAGCTGGTGAGCTTTTTAATAAACATCTGAACACACAGAGCAAGAGAAGGTTAACCCTTGCAGTACTATAACTGAGGTGATATTCAATGAACAATGGCACTAATTCACACACAGAAAGCTGGCATCCATGTGCACAGGAAAGTGTGTTTTATATCCTGAAAATATGTATAATACAAATACATACTGTATAGGTATACATGCAAATTATTTATATTGGTTGGTTCTCATAGATCTTCTGTGCACACTCAAATGAAGCTCTGCCGCAATCAAGTAACCTATTGAATAAATGGTGCAGATGGAAAGCAAAGAGTTTCAGATGTCATTTCTGCACATGATCACCCATTGCTGGAAACTGCACATACATGGCTTCCTTGCACAGGTATAGCCAGCTAGTGAATAGAGAAAATGGAAGGCTGATCTGCCTTTGCTTGACCGTGAAGAATAGAACTACCACAGAAAGACATCTCAAGTAGCAATAACAGGTAAAGATAGGTAAAATAGTATAGGAGTATAAGGAGTGAGAAGTCAAAATGATGCATTTCCAAAAAAGAATAGCATTTGGAAAGATGATTGATCATATTTATATAACCCTATGCCACATATGGTAGCTTTATTATTTTTCTTTTATCTGACTCCTTTGGTCTTGGGTATCTTCTGGTGGAAATAATTGTGGCCTCACCTTTCAGCTATGCAAAATATGTGCACCTCCATGTTTAACTGCACTTTTTTAGTATCAGGACATGCTATCAATAACATATGATATGTTGAATGCAGTAATCATCACTATCTTACTACTTCTACCTTGAGAAAGTTAAAGGGCTTGTCCAGCCTTGGAGCCAACAACTCCTGTGGTCCTAACCTATTTATTGTAAAAAAAAAACACACCACTTACCTGTACACGTTCCTGCCGCTACTCCACTTTCAGTCATGCAGCAGTTACGGAAATGCCAGGAATGGAACAGTGGAGGAACCGCTGACAGGCGAGTATTGTTGGGGTAATTGGTTTCAAGGCCAGACAACTCTTTTAATTGTGTATCACTAAATAACTACACATGACCACTACTAGTACATGTGTTGGCAGAGTAGTCACCAATACATTTAGACAAGACAGGCCATCAAGACATGCAGACGGGAGGACTACTAAAGAATGTATAGCATCAAGTTACAAAGTATATTATTGCTGTGGGGTACCAGCTTTCCCTAGTGATAATGTCCCTCCTTCTGCTGTATGCCCAGTAGAGGGGGAGAAGAGATGATAGGAGTGATAGTAGTGAGAAAGGTGGTGGACATTCCCCTGGGCTGTGCAGAAATAGGAAGGGCAAAACTTTCCTCCCTTTGGGACACAACCTGATTCTGGGGCTTCTCCTGACTGATGGTGGTTCGGGGTGCTCTTGGTGGTGTTGAATTGTGAGGTGCAAGATAGGGTCCCCTGCAGCACAGGAGGAAGCAATAATGAGGCTGTTTTAACAGCAAAACAGTTCTTTACCTGCAGTAAGGTTTAAATTATGGTGTTAACAGTTCTCATCAGGCATGGACTGGCAGTTCATACACAATGTGAAATTTCCACAGTTCTTACTGGCTGCAATAACAATTCATAGGCCAAGAAATTTTCCTCACACTACACTTCTCTAGGTGACTTTAACATAAGCATCTAGAAATAGGGGTGCAACACTTTTCTTTCTCTGCCTAACCACTGGGAGTAATTTGCACCTTTTGTCCAGGTTGTCATACTCACAGGTATTGCCGGTTTCCATGGTAGGATGTAGTACATAGGGATGAGCGGCATAATATTCGTTTTCACTATATTTCATGAATTTTTCTTATAATATTCACAATAAATTAGCGAATTCTAGAATTCGCAATCTCCAGTCATTGTTATCGCGATTGCTCAAATCGGCATTAATGATGGACATTTTTTTCCGCGATACATGCAACTTCACATCTTATCAGGTCTGAGTAGATATTACTGATTGGTGCACTAAGTATTGTTGTGACATCACAGCACTGGGTCTAACAGAGACACTAATCCCTATCACCGCACAGTAATTCCTATCACACTACCTAACACCCTGCACTGGAACCTATTAGCTACACTATATCACTAACCTACACTGACTATCTCCCACTAACTATCTGTAATATATATATATAATATATATATATATATATATATAAGCTAACTGCAAAGCACAGAGCACAGCAATGCCATTGCTCTCTCTCTCAGAACTGCAAAAAACAGCAGAAAATGGTTGCTGGAGAATTTCTTATATAGTAAAGGGGTAGGCAACTTTCCTATTGGCTGCTAGTGATGTTGCTAAGCTCTGACAAAGATATTGCAGCCTTCTCATTGGCCCACAAGCAAGAAGCAGTAGTACTGATGAAAAACAAAAACTAGAATATTTGCGATTACGAATATATAACACTATATTCTAGATTTTCGCGAATTCTCAAAGTGCTGATATTCGCGATAAAAATATGCGATTAGAATATTCGCGATCAACACTAGTAGTATAGTGGGTATATAAGGAAACTGCCTTTGTAGACCTGTCCAGGCACCAGAAGATTTGAATCTCCTGAACAGGTTTGCTGCAAAGCCTGTAAGTTTCTTTCTAAGTAGTTTATCTCCACAGTGCTTGTGTACGCACCTTCTCTCAGCACTGGAATCCTTTTCAAATATATCTTGCTGGCTAGCATTTTTTCAGGGCTGTGTTTTGCTGTGTCAACACAATTCACTGTCTAGACATCCACTCTTTGTACACTGACTGTTCTGACTTAAATCCTCCTCTCTATGTGGAGAGGTACACAGCCCAACCTAGAAATGTATTGCTAAGGTCTGTTAACTGTTAACTGCCTCTTACACAAAAATGTATAAATACTCAGTAAAACACATTTTCGACCATCTTTCACAGAAACGACCCCATGCATTTCAGTGTGTTTCATACTATGACAGTCTGGACTATTTTTTAGGCTGTATACGGTAGGAAGTCAAGTCACATATGAATAGCAACTGATCCTAATGTGGCTGCAGGTTACTAATACATTTATTTTTACGCCCTACAGTTAAAAGAAATAGTACTGTACTTTTGTTCAGCTCGCACAAGACCTTGTCTCCTCTAGGGTAACATTGTCTGTATATCGCCTATTGATTTTTGCATGATAATGTTGTAGAAATATCTTTGTTTATGTTCCAATTGACTACAATAGATAAAACCCACACAAATTCCCCCAAGCCTGACATTTTACTAGCCCTATAAATAAAGAAGGCATTATAAGGAGTCCCAATAAAAGTGGGGTTATATAAAGTACTTTGTTATGTATGTATTCATTAGGTATATTGTAAGAATTACACTGGTATGTACACTATAATGAAATTCAGCTTTAAAACAGTCCAGAGAATACAAGGATCAGTTATATTCCTTATATTACTATATTATGTTACACGACGTATGATACATCATTTTTACTCTGTCCTAAGAAGGAAAGCATGCAAAATTGAAAAGGTCTAACTTTTCCACATTTGTTTGTATAGTAAATATAAAATTGTTATTTTCTACAACTTCTAGACCAGTAAGCTTTTAGTAAACTCAATATCTTATGCGGCTGTAGCCTTGGTCTTCTTCTCAGTAAACTAGTCTTAGTGATTATATTGACTAGTTGGCATTCTTCATGGGTTTTCTTTCTCTCATCTGGGCAGCTATCAATTTGCAGTAAGTGCCCTCTGTGCCCTTCTTCTGACCCGTTTTCACCATTAAAAATGTAATTTCATCCTGTATGTAGTACTTCCTGTTCCTGTATCCAACCAAACCCATGATGCATTTTTCCTTTCTCTGCCACACCTCCAGCACTGCCCCTAAGGCCCAACTAGTTTATAGCTCATCCCACCCAGCTATTCACATGGACACTTCCCTATCACCGCCCCAGCCATGGACAAAACATTGCAGGAAATAAGAAAAATCTGCGTGGACATGGTAATGTGACCACAGCCCAGAACCGAAGATAGAAGCAATAAAAGTGAAATAAATAAATTACAAAATTACAGCTACCTTTAGGAGGAAGTGTCTAGCATGCATAAACCCACATATCTTCTACTACTATGTCTACAGAAATGAGTAGAGCTCACAGCATGGAACACAAGTGTAAAAAGTGCACAGTTTATCTAGATAAAGCTGCACAGAAAATCAATTAACGATTCTGGTGCTCTGGTACTGTAGTTGCTACACAAAAGTCAATTATGAAACAGTGGTCAGTTCTACTATTATAAGGACGCTATGGGAAAATGCCACTGGGATTCATGCTTACAACTATCATTGCCACAGCTACAGCCACTCCCATCCTCCATTGACTCCTCCTGGGGT
Organism: Bufotes viridis; assembly: GCA_033119425.1. Taxonomy (NCBI): domain Eukaryota; kingdom Metazoa; phylum Chordata; class Amphibia; order Anura; family Bufonidae; genus Bufotes; species Bufotes viridis. The sequence continues at coordinate 78,906,255 of CM065591.1, forward strand.
CACTGCTTGTCCTTGATCTTAGATTTGGGAATTTACCTATTCTAACCTATTAACTGGTACTAACAGTCAGTAATCTTATAGTGACCGCAAAACTATGTGATTGCATCTAGCATTTGGCATTGCACACCTTCATATGCAAGAATTTAGCTCTGGAAGTTTTTTTACCAGTAAAAATTTGAGAGGAGCGAAGTTACGGAAAAATTCTGTTTCACAAAGAAATTCGCTTTATGATGAATTACTTCGGCATGACGCACATTTCTTTGTATGTAGCAGGGGCAATGACAGGAAATGACAATCTCGTCATCCTCCATCATTGAACCCCTCAGATGCCAGGTTTATCACTGATCTCAGTATCTGAGGCTTCAGGGGTTAATCAGGGTAAAAATAAGATAAATAAATACTCACCTTATCTATTTGATCATGTAGAGGCCGTCATGGCCATCTTGATTGAAGACACTGAGCGAAATCTCGCTCTGTAACGTGATGATGTCATCACGTTGGCTGGCGTGATGACATCATACATCACGCACGCACGACTTTGCATGGTACCTTCAATCAAGATGGCCTCAATAGCCTCTTCTCGTGCAAATGGATGAAGTTGGTATGTTTTGTTTTTTACCACCATTTCAGAGAAAATTGATGCGTTACCACGATGCGCGAGGAATTTCAGCTACGCATAAGGCATAGAAAACGGCAGTGGAAAACTATGTGTGAAAGCACCTTAAATGCGCCTAAATCTGGAGCATTTTTGTTTTAAATCTAATGTAAATGGGTGATAAGGAGCCTAAATTAGCTTGTTCGGTATGCAAACAAGCAGCTGATTGGGTATTATTTATGTAATTCTTATGTACTGGTTGCAGCTGATTGAGTAGAATGTATATACGTATATATATATATTGGTGTTGCTTTAAGTCCTGCTGTGAGTTAATGCTGTGCTAAAGGCTAAGAGAGACAACCTTCATTTTTGTCACTTTCACAAGGTGAAAGTGAGTGGCTATAACAGCCGCCTACATTCTGCTACTGCCTGCTGGCACTTGTGGGACTGGATAGCTGATCACATTACAGTCTTAAAACAGAGTCATGTGGAGGATAGTGTGAATAGAACCACAAATAGTGCCTATAGTTCCATAATACAGAGCCAAAAACACTGCTGCCACTTTAAGATCCTCTGCTTTGTACAGTACCATATTTCTAAGATGGGCTTCCCTAGAAGCATGGAGAATAGCTTTGGGTAATATGATGTCTGATGGAACATAGCATCTTTTGCCATTTTTAATACAATTGTGCAGTAAATGAATCCTACAACCTCCACCCTCCTTATTGAGGTATACATAGTATGGCTTTATACAGTTTTGTTAGTTCTGTACTTTGGCTCCGTATAGTTTGAATGGAGCTGTAATGATGCCTTGTACAGTGCCTTGAAATTTTCCATATTGTTTCACGTTACACCCACAAATGTATTTTATTGGGGTTTTATGTGATAGACCAACACAAAGTAGCAAGTATTTGTGAATTGAACAGAAAATTATACAAGGTTTTCAATATTATTAATAAATAAAAATCTGGAAATGGTGGCATGCATTTGTATTCAGCCTCCCTGGGACAATACTTTGTAGGACCACTTTTCGCTGCGATTACAGCTGCAAGTATTTTGGGGTATGTCTCTTCCAGCTTTGCACACCTGGAGGCTGAAATTTTTGCCCATTCTTCTTTGCAAAATATCTGAAGCTCTAAACCAAGGATGCCCAACCTGCAGCTCTCCAGTTGTTGCCAAACTACAACTCCCAGCATGCCTGGACAGCCTACAGCTATTAGGGAATGATGGGAGCTTTAGTTTTGCAACAGCTGGAGGTCCACAGGTTGAGCATCCCTGATCTAAACCATTCCCTTGTAGCTCTGGCTGTATGTTTAGGGTTGTTGTCCTGCTGGAAGGTGAACCTCTGTCCCAGTCTCAAATCTTTTGCAGTCCCTAAAGGTTTTCCTTCAGGACTGCCCTGTATTTAGCTCCATCCATCTTCCCATCAATTTTGAGCAGCTTTCTGTCATAGCCTGGCTATGAGCTGTGCGCTGTGATTGGCCAGCTCTGCAGCAAGTGACATGCCTGATACAAAGTCCCCGCCCCATAAAACAGAGGGAGCTTGGACACCGAAGCCTATACCGGGCGAACGGAGCGGCGCCCAGACATACTAGTAAGTGCAGGGGGACCCCTGGGCGCCGCTCTGCCCACAGATATAGTTAGTTTATAGTTTTTAAATAGGTGAAAGGTCCTCTTTAATTGTTGGAGTTTTACTTTAAAGTGGGACTGTACTTTGGGAACAGATTTGATATTTCTTAACTACTTTTCAAAAGTTTTGATTGAATGTGACCCCAACACTGAGACGTTCACCAACTACAATAAGGAGAGAGAAGTACTCACATAGCTCTCCCCTTGCTGCAGAAGACAGAAGCAAGGGTGGCTCATAGACTTACTCTTGAGTCCATGTCATTTCCATCTCTGCAGCATGTTCAAAAAATCAGTGAGGGTCTCAGCGTTCGACCACAAAAGATCAACATTTTTGATCTGTCTGTGTCAATATGACATATTAAATGTTTTCCCAAAGTACAGAGACACGTTATGAAAAATAAAGTTGGCAGCAATATTAAAATAAAAATGCACAAAAAGTTCTTTATGTCTCCAAATCACAAGCTGTTCTGTAGAACATGGACGTTTGCATGTTTAAATTATGCCAGGTTGAAATGCTCAGAAAAGCTTTGTATATGATAAAAATGTATATTTAACTATGATGTTATACAGATTAAAAATGCACCAAAAGTTTCCAAAGAGAAGCATATGGGGGTGTTGGAGTGGAATCATATATATGCAAATCACACATATATATGAGGTTTTTATGACTGACTTGTTCTTCTCTTAATCAAAGCACGGGAAGCATTTGTGGTGGTATTGTACTGCTGATTTGCATTAAAACTTACTTGCAGTGGCTGTTATTTAGCATTGTAAAGCCGTCAGAGGCACAATTGCCTGTGTGTGCACATATATCTGTCTTTCGGTATATTTAGATACAGTTGAAAGGGGGTATTTATGTTTAAGATCTGCAGTAATTGGCCTGAGTCATTTGGTACTTTGGTGCTATAAAATCACTAAGGATTAATTAGGCCTTATGGTTTCCTGGAAGAGAAAAAAAAAGTGAGATACAGAAACCTGACAGTGATAGAGAAATTCTCTCCACTTTCATTTATCTTCATAAAAATACAATAAAAATATGTGTTCGAACCTCTCCCACAGGAGCAAGGAGGGGCGGCGGATGCGAGGGCAGAACATTAAACGTACCTCACATGATACCAGTCTACCTTTAATTAATCATTTGCGTTCTGTGTGTTCAGCTTAAACTTTAAGCAAAGAAAAAGATAGAATTTAACTGTGAAGTGGCTTTGAAAATAAAAGAAGCAATGAGAAGACACAGAAATCATAGATGTGGATGCATAAACAGATGTATCCACTCAATAGAGAATAATATATAATGTCACACCTTGACCTTAAATAATACTATATTCTGAGCGAACTAAATAATTACTTTAAACTGATTTTCCAAGATTGTATTGTTGATGCATAATCCCCAGGATAAGTCTTTAGTATCAGATCAGCGGATGTCCGAGTCCTGGCACTCTCGGCGATCAGCTGTTTTAGGAGGCCACGGCGATCCGGTGAGGGCTGCAGCTTCTTCCTTGGCCAGTGATGTCACATTCATTGGCCAAATGGCATATGCTCAGCCCAGTCCCATGCAAGTGAATGGAACTGAGCTGAAACAACAAGCAAGGCCACCATCCAATGGAAGGTGTTGCCTCACTTGAGTGTTGCGCCATCCTCAAACAGTTGATTGGCGAAGGTTGTGAGTGCTGGACCCTCACCAATCTCATATTAATGGCCCATCAATATCACAATCTCGAAAAACGCGTTTAACATATACAATAAACAGCAGTATTTCTTAACTTAATGATAATAATTTTTATTCTGCATCACTTTACAATCAGAGAATATGTGTACAACTAAAATGGGACATTACAGGGTAACAAACTAATCACAATTCAAACAATAGCAGTCAGGGCCCTGCTCGCAAGAGTTTAAAGTCTGCCTCTCTGGCTTCTCAGGGGCTCTCTGTCCCTGAGAATCCAGAGAGGATGAAACTGTAGTGGCCCTGATGATGATGCCTCATGGTGTACTCCCCCAGGCCATCGTTCTCTGGGGTCGGTGCAGTGAAGAAGGGACACCTTCTACCATCAGGCAGGGTACCTTCTACCATCAGGTAGGGAGCCCACAGCTATAGGGAATGCCCCCTGTAGCTGTGAGCTCCCTGCCTGATGGTAGTTTGGCGGTGACAATTGTGTTAATGTCCAAGTGAGTAGTAGGCAGGGCACATGTAGGAGATGCAATGGCCAGTATAACATGTTAGAAAAGTCAGAAACCAGGCCAGATAAAACTTAACAAGAGTCTCTCTTTACTATATGCAGGATTGAAGATGTAGGACATCCATCAGTAGTTTGTGTACAATTCAAAGTCCTCCCAGATTTTCCAGCATAAGATAAACAGATAAATACAGCATTGGCTCTCAGATTACTCTGGCTAAAATATTTAGGATATTAAGGCTATGGGGATCTTTGGCTAATAGTTGAGCACTGGCAACCGTGGCTCTAGTGTCTAGTATTCTGAGATGCCTAGGGTGTTTTAACTTGTTTTACCTCTGCAGCAGCATGGTCTTGTTCATCTTACGCTGTATTACCTTGCTGTATCTCTCTCTCTCTCTCTCTCTCTATGTAGCCATGCAAATCTTCCTTCTTTAGTTCTTGCTTACTTGTATCTCTTGGAACTTGTGGAAGTGACAGAGACTCCAGGGCTTGGAGTTCGAGTATAGGGGACACGAGCACATGATGACAGCTCTTATTTCCTCCCTCTCTACAGCTACTGTGGCTGGAATCTTCTGGAGCTAGCCCACATCCTGAGCTCCAGAGAGGGATAGGCCAGGATTGTTAACTCTGGCATTGCCTGGCTCATGCTGGAACAACAGTATGTAGTACATAGCATTAACATTACAAACATTATATAACAAACCAAACTTTGCAGATACCCACAGGTCTGGGGTACTGCAAATCTATGAGGGAATAGTGGTGAAACAAAAGGTACCTGTTTTCTGAAATGATCCAGCCATGTTTTATTTTTATTTTTTCAATTTAGTCTCTCTTGACCCATTTTTTACAATGCAGACAAATCTATTTGCATCCTGTATGTAGTAGTTCCTGTATTCAACCAAACCCATGATCCACTTCTCCTTTCTCTCCCACAGCTCCAGAACTGCCCCTAACAACATCCAGCTAGTTTATAGCTCATCCCACCAAGCTAGTTACATAGATGCTCATGCATGGGCATACTATCACAGGAAATAAGAAAGAGCTACATGGACATGGTGATGTGAAACCACAATTCATGGATTGTGAAAATACTGTTGCATGAAGGGATCAGATTCTTAGGAAGAATGTAGAAGTAGGGGAAGAGTCAGAAGAGGGAATGTGATAGACCAGCCTAAATAGATTTTAGGTCATACTTAAAACTGTGGATGTTGCTAATTATTCTGATTGTTCGGGGTGGCACATTCCAAAGAGCTGGTGCAGCATGAGAAAAGTCTTGGAGATGGGAAGGGGATACTCTGATTATGCAGGATGTTATGCAATTATTGACAGAACATAGAACATGGTTATCTATCTATCTATCTATCTATCTATCTATCTATCTATCTATCTATCTGTGTCTGTCTATCGATCCATCTTCTATTTGTCCATCCATCTATCTGCTGTATTTTCTCAATACACCCGTGCCTACTTCCACATTAGATACAGATGTATTAGGATTTAGTACATTATAACAAGCTGTTTGAACGGAAGAATGTTGTATTGGCACAAAGGTGAAAGCCCAGAGACATGTGCTGCACAAACTGAAAATGGCTGGTGGTTTGCCAAAATCTGTAACCCAGAAACCGTTCAGAATATTCCTCATTTCCTTTTTTCTTACATATGCAAAAAAAAAAAAAATAGATGGATATCTTGGTATCAAAGTCATTTAGTGGAAAGCTTTGGCATTTCTGACATACACCTATGCATTAATATAATTTTCTACAATTTTCTAGCATTAGCCCAGGCGGCAGCATGTGGTGTCAGCAGGAGCAGTTAGTGCAGCACAGATTGTAAAGAAGCAGTGCTGTGACCCGTTCTGAATGGTGCTATTTGCTGTATCTTTTTTTTTTAATTATCTGTTTTTAAAAATTGATTTTAGAATGAGGCTGTTATACATTCACAGGCTTTCACTTAGGAGAACATTTAATTTCAGCCAGATATATTTCACGTTGTAGCTTATATTTCAATCATCTTCTATAAATTCTCTCGTCCAATGTAACTTAAAAGCAAATGGTTTAATTACACTGAATACACTGGACAGTGAATACGTTATTCAACAAAAGAGTCAATTCATTTTCTGAAAAATGTTTGATTGGTGGGGGCTGAGCGCTGAGACCCCCACCAATTGCTAAAACGAGCCCTCTCTCCTCGCAATAGCGCAAGCGCAATATGCAATCACTTCACTCTCTCCCTTTTTAGCAGTCGATATGGACCTCAGCATTCCCACTGATCAAAGCTTTTGATATGTCTCTATGAGTTATAGTTACCCTGGCACCTTGCTCCAGCTCCCTAGCCTCCCTAGCATCACCCGCAATGCTAGGAAGGCTTGTCCCAGCTATTGGCTACCCCCCCCCCCCCCCCCTTCGCCGGATGTTTTGATCCGCGCAACTGGGAGATGCAGTAGTGGCCATGCGGGGAGCAGGAGCAACGCGGGGGAAGTATAAACTATATATGGTTATATAGGTATATTACAGGGCTCATTAGAGGGGTTGGATAACCCCTTTAATCTATTTTCTATCTAATGGGCTCCCAAAGTATTTGAAAGGGGGAAACAGCATGATCAGATATCGATGGCCTATCCAGAATTTAAAGATCTTGCAAAACCCCTTTTAAGCTCATATTTCATACAAGTACAAACTAACTAAAAGTTTAAGCATGGATTATAAAATTGTGAAACAGGAATAAAAGCTACTTTATACTTTATAAAGATTACTGTATATTTGACTGTTTCTATTATCTTTTTTTTTTTTTAAATTCACTAGATTTTTCCACTAATGACTAAAAAAAATGTTTTCCATTGTGCATTCCAAGTAGTTACACATGGTAATAAACAGAAATCAAGGTTAGAGGAATAGACACATCAGCATACAGAGTGCAAACACACATTTGTTTTGATCGTTTGTTCCATTATCTAGTTGTATCTCTGTCAAGTGTTCCTAGCAAAGAGAAATACATTCCTTGTGTTCAGGAAAGTGAAGCATTATTTTCTTTATTTCTACACACGTTTAGTATACTAGCCTGCACATGAGACAACAATATGTTGTATGTTATCAGTGTCACATATAGGCTTTTTGGGAATATGTATTGAGAATATATGTTACAGCGTACCTACACTTTCCGATGACTTTTCAGAATAAACTGTTGTTAGTATTAGGCTTGATCGAACTGAAGTATCTGAAGTGGACTTCAGGACGAATTTCCTCGTGATTCATGGTTATAAATCAATTTTCCCTGAAATGGCGTAAAAAATAGAATACATACTCACCTCATCCATTTGAGGGTGAAGAGGTTACTGCGACCATCTTGATTGAAGATCCCGTGCACAGAAACGTATGACGTCACCACGCCAGTCAACATGATGACGTCATCATGCACCATGCGAGATTTTGTGTGGAACCTTTAAACAAGATGGCCGTAGCCGCCTATTCATGCTCAAACAGATGAGGTAAGTGTTATTTTTTTCTTATCAATTTTTAATTTTTGGGGGGGTAAAATTAAAAATGACGAATCAGCCATCTTGTTTTTTTTTTCTCATTACTCATATGGGATAAATATTTTAATATTTTAATAGTGTGTGAAATTGGGGATTTGGTGATGCCTATATGTTTATTTTATTATTATTTATTTTTATTTTAATTATGGGGAAAGTGCTATGGGAATTAATTGCAGATGTTCTTATGGAGCCCTGCCACCTTCAGGGCTCCATAGAAACTACAGCTGTGAAAGCCCTGGTTTCTTTCAGAGAAACCAAGGCTTTCACATACAGTCAACGGCTTCTCCAATTGCAACACAGGGGGAGAAGGGGGCAGTTAAGGCCTTATGAGTGCAGCCATGTCTCAGATGCCATGGTCAGGATAGAATGTTGACAATTGCAGACATTAGCCCTGGGTGTCTGCTGTTAAAAACAGTAGAAGCAAGTTGGCTATGGCACCCATTGCGCTCGCTATTTTTAAAGACTGGACTTCCACCGTACATGTACTTTGGAGGTACTGAAAGGGTTAATTGATTCCTGCCCCCACTTTAAATTACTAGGATCTATCAAGCGCCGATTGAATCTTTCATATGACAGATTTAGCACAGCATTGTGCCGAAGTAATGTTGAATATGCGAACAGATCCTTATTTCTATTTTCAAAAATTGTATTTGATGTTATCAGTGATCGGAAACATTCTTGTTAACATCCAGAGAAAATGATGAAAATCATCCTGATTTAATGCTGCTCGATCGGTCAAACCTGCAATTTCAGAGGGACATGCCAACCATGTATGTGGTCTCCCGACTCTTCCCAGACTTTGGGAGACATGAGTATCACCAGTTATATCACAACTGTCCAATACATTTGTTCTCGGGCACAGGGGCAGATTGGCCATAGATCTTAGAGGGAAATTTCCCAGTGGGCCGATGCAATCCTCTGTGAGCTAACCAACCAGGACTGTAGACTGCCTACTCCATTATTGTAGTAAACTATCAGTCCAGGAAAAAATTTAGAGTGTGAAATATTGGGTATGCATGTTTTTTTTTCTTTTTATTGATGGCAAACATATTATAAAAATAGTGAGGAATTAAAACACACAAATATATCGGGAATGTGCATAGCTTTTCATAAAGAAAAAAATCGATACGCTTTTACCAATAAAGCCCTCATTGATATTTCAAATCATAAGGTGGTCTGTACTCATTTTATTTAGTCAACTAAGCAAATTAAGTCCTAATTGACTAATGATTTTTTGTTTTGTTTTTCCCTACTGGGCTGATTAATTATTTGGAACATTGGAGTACTAGTGTGGAATACCAATCCTCACTAGCAACATTATTAATCAATGTGTGTGACGCATCCAGATTTCGATAAGAAATATGCGATCCGGGTGTGTCATCTGTTTGAGTTGCTGGTACTCTTAAAGGGGTTGTCCGGGTTCAGAGCAGAACCCGGACATACCTAGAATTTCACCAAGGCAGCCCCCCTGACAAGAGCATCAGAGCAGTTCATGCTCCGGTGCTCTTCTTTGCACTGCGCTGAATCTCGCAGGGCAAAGGCGTTTTGTGGAGTTCCGGTGACATACCAGGCTCTCCTTCAGGCTGCCAGGCTGAGGCTTCCGCCCCGCAGTGAGCCTAGTGGTGTCACCGGTACTGATGGGCGGAAGCCTCCGCCCGGCAGTGTGTTATAGTAAATAAAAGAGCCCTTGCCCTGCGCGATTCTGCGCAGTGCAAAGGAGAGCATCGGAGCATGAAGTGCTCCGATACTCAAGTCAGGGGGGCTGTCAGGGTGGCTGTCAGGGTGAAATTATGGGTATGTCCGGGTTCAGCTATGAACCTGGACAACCCCTTTAAATCAGCAATATTTCTATATCTGGTAAATAGTAATATTTTTATTTTATTTTTAAAAAACTTTTACCTCACGCTTGCTACTCGTTTGACGTTAGATGAGTTTATACTTCTGACATACAAATAGAGCAAACATAAACTTAGCACATCAAATAAACTTTGGGTAAAATTTATCTTAAGAGGAATTTTTAAAGTCAGTTTTGCTGTAGTTGGTTTTGTTGTGACAAATTTATCAAATGTTGCGCCATGTTTGATAAATTTTGTGTATCTTTAAAGTGTATGTAACCTTTCAACAAACTATGCATTAATTAATAATACACTGATTGTACATGAAGAAGAACAAATTTCCTCGCCACTATATCTGGCATTGTTAGCAGTTTTCCCCTAAGCAATCTGAACTTCTAGTTTGCAGTTTTACCAGAGATGGTGGGTGGAGACTAGCTGACATTCACTGTACACAAAAAGTAGAGGTCTGCTTCCTAACATTCTCTTGCTCACTCAGAAGCAGCCCGGGTTCATGAAGGACATTACAAAGAAGTACTGACCTGTGTCATTGTGAATAGAGCACTTAAGCTGAGATATAAACTTCCTATTTAGCTGCAGCACTCTCTTTTCTGTCTCTGAAGTCATGTTTCATGCTGCTTTGGCTCACTTCTCTCCCTCCCCTCTCCATAGACTCTTATTGACATGTGTAATATGATCTTTTTGTGAGCTGTTCCCATCCTGGATGGATTCAAAGCATATTTAGGGAGAAAAGCATTTGGCAAGAGGGGAGGAATAAACAATCAGAACTGGACATTACTCTCCGATGAGACATATTACAAAGTTTCTTAGGGTCACTATTGATTTATGCAAAGTCATCGAAAGTTAGTGACCATTTACGTGTAATACTTCTTTCTTTAGAAGTTACTCTGCCCTCCACACCACCCCTTTACTGGAGTAAAATTGTGACAGTTTCTGTAACTTTTTACAACAGGCTAACAATGCCACTTTCCTATTCACTTTTCAAAAAAAATTAAGTTATTGAATTAAAAATGCAAAAAGTTGAAAAAATGTTAGCTCATATAAGGCCAAGAAGTTAAAAAGCTGTATCTTGCGACTTTTTGCAGTTAGAAGTCTGTAGTGCAGGGCTTGATGAATTTGCTCCCTGTGTATTAATGTGTTAAGCATTAAGCTACCGTTTGCTCCATCTGTAAATTGTGACAAATTGTTTTTTACTCCATGGTCATCGGTTAGACATGTACTGTAGTGCATGGCTTCAGAGATGATGTCTTCGATGTAGGCTTTACAAGATTTATTACTAGGTCATTGAGTTGGAGTAAGTAAGAAAAATATGAGTTTGGGGGTGAAGCGAATATACATTGTGTGGGCTCACGGCTCTCCAGCAGATGATATTGAGCTTGTCATAGATTGTGTTTTATGCGGATACGTGCCTGGCAATCAACATATTAATCTGTATTGAGGCTGCTTACAGCACAGTGCGCTTTCTCTGTCTGTGCCTACTGAGGGCTGAATATGCTTGATAGGGACCCTCTGAAGAGCCGCACTAGCATCTTAGATATCTAATATGAATAAACATAATTAGGACATGCTCAAATGACGGATAATATGGCGGTGGGTTTCCCTTTGACTCCAGGATTGTTCTGTACTGGCTGGTGAGGTGGTTTGTCCACCCCTTGGCAACTACTTATTTCAGCTTCAGCTGATCTTTTTAATTCTGTCTAATTTGTCTCCGTTGACTGCTTTGTATCTGTATTCAGTAGAAACACATCTTGCTTGACATACGGTGCCGACTGTAAGACTAGGAAACAAATTACTTGAAAATGTTGTTTAGCAAGAATACAAATGTTCACTACTGCTTGCCCTCTACTAAATAGAGAAGGGCATAGCCAAAGGTGTGTCCTCAACATTCATTCCCTTACGTTTACCAAGACCAGAAATGCTCAACGTGCGACCCTCCAGCTGTTGTAAAACTACAGCTCCCATCATGCTTGGCTGTAGGCTGATAGCTGTAGGCTTACCAGGCATTATGGGAGTTGTAGTTTTGGGCGGGTTGGGTATCCCTGACCTAGAAAATGCTTGATTAGTAGAGGGTGCTGCTGCTGGTATTTGTAGTACAATTTGAGCCTCGTGTGGTTAAGGAAATGATCCTTTGTCAAGGTGATGTCTCCGCATATTCCATATTATCTGCAAATCAGTGCCATTAACACGATCATCCTTGGTGGTAATGAAAAGCTATTTTCTATTACGTCTTTTGTGTGCAGAAACTATGTCTCGTCTGGGTTTATCACATTTAGCCGCATGTGTGTTTCCCATCATATTAAGTTTTGGGCAGAGAACGTGCGGCCCTTCAGCTGTTGTAAAACTACAGCTCCCATCATGCTTGGCTGTAGGCTGATAGCTGTAGGCTTACCAGGCATAATGGGAGTTGTAGTTTTGGGCAGGTTGGGCATCCCTGACCTAGAAAATGCTTGATTAGTAGATGGTGCTGCTGCTGGTATCTGTAGTACAATTTGAGCCTCGTGTGGTTAAGAAAATGATCCTATGTCAAGGTGATGTCTCCGCATATTCCATATTATCTGCAAATCAGTGCCATTAACACGATCATCCTTGGTGGTAATGAAAAGCTATTTTCTATTACGTCTCTTGTGTGCAGAAACTATGTCTCGTCTGGGTTTATCACATTTAGCCGCATGTGTGTTTCCCATCATATTAAGTTTTGGGCAGAGAAGGATATTAACTCGTCTCATTCTGGATTTCTGGATGCTACAGCTTACTCAAAGGGACATTTTCCTGCTTGCACTGCAGCATATGGGTTAAAGGTGTTTACGGATGGTTTGTTATCCCTCCTGCTGCGTAAGTTAATGATTTCTCCATCTTCCTACCCTCCTAATTTCTAAATATCAATAAAGTTAATTAAATGCCACACAGGGGGTCTTTTGAAGAGACACGCTAAAGGGATTGGCAAAGACTATTACAAAGGTGCTGTGTTACATTGCTGATAAAGCACGTCACAGGCACAAGGATACCAAGGAAGAACCTAGAAAAATTGACTTTTTATGTAGATATAGCTAAATATTTTAGGCCGCATTTTTTCTTCCTGTTCTATTTGCCAAGGTGGGAAGTATAAGAGCAGAAGCATATCTCGATGAGAAAAAAGTCTATGCTGATTTATTGTCCTACAGAGCACGTAGCATTAATTAGCTTATATTCATTAATAGACTTGTCTTATTGCAAACTCTTTAATGTGGTTTTCTGAGACCTCCAAACATTTTGGTAAAGACATGTAGGCAGGAAGCAACCCTACTCATCTGTCCGATCCCTCAATATCCCACTGTTCCCTGGTGGTTTTTATTTGTGGTGCAGCAGCAAAGCCGTCACATGATAGATGCGACCAATGAATGCCCTCAGCCATCTGGAGGACTTGACTTTTTGTAGCAAGGATCCTTCTGCAGTGATGACTTGCCCAGTTCCCCCACATGATCATTAAAATCGATCACTGCCCTCAGCCATCATGTGTGGAAGACTTCATGTTGGTAGTGTGGGTCTCTCTGCAGTGATGACTTGCCCGACTCCCCCCATGATCATTACAGCCAATCATTGCCCTCAGCCATCATGTGTGGAAGACTTCATGTTGGTGGCATGGGTCTCTCTGCTGTGAGGATTTGCCCAACTACCCCACGTGAATGCCAAGGCCAGAGATTAGCCACAGTTATCCTGTGGAAATGTCTTTGTTGCAGATCTGGAAACAAACATGAGCATCGAAATGGTGGTAGTGAAATGGCGCGGGACCTTTTTCTTTTGTTGTTTTAGAATACTTCCTGTTTTTACCTCAATTTATGGGGATATCCAAACTTTTTATATATATATAGCATTGAGAAAGGCTCTATTGTTGAGCCGAAACGTCGCGTTTTTTTGCACCATATGGGTAAATAAATAATTCACTTCATTTCAGTGGAGTGCTGTCCTTTTTCTATTTTTACATGTGGATTTTCGGCTTGGTCCTTGGACACTGCACCCACAATTGTAGATTTATGTTTATGCGGTGCTGCCATCTTTTTTTGTTTTATATATATATATATATATATATATATATTACTTCTTCAGCTACAGTCTATACAGGTGAAATGTAGTATTACGTGCAGCTCAAACCAAGAGTCACTTCTTGTTAGTTGCTCTCTGCACTAGTTTCTTATTAGAGGATCCTGAATAAGGGATGCTCGTCTATGAAGTCCATATAGTCTAACAGGGCTTATGGCAATGGGATGTCAAGATGAGACAATCCCCTTAAGTAAGATTCTTTCTTCTGTATTGTGAACTTTAGATTCTAGATTTTTAAGAAGGAAAACTCGTAACAGAAGACTGGATATCATGTAACATATGTAATGATTAATCACTGATTTCGGTGACCAAGTACTGTACATTGCATGTTTTTTATGCACATTTTATGAGTAAAGCAGAAATTACCTAAACAACTGCTCAGCAAATCAACTCTACAGAATCAAAATATGAACCAATTTTTTTTCTAAATGAGAATTTCTTGAGATTTGATACTAGAGCATTTGGAGAGAGAGAGATAGATTTTCCTTACACCTTCAATTCGGGTAGAACTGATTCATACCCGAATTGAAAATCTTGGCCAATTCAGAAGAATCGGACGGAATAGAATTTTAGGAAAGTCTCTATCTCTAAACTGCTTAAATGGAGTCAATCACTAGGACAGATCCTTTAAATAGCACCTGTCACCTTCCTTGACTACTTTCATTCCCCATGTAATAACAATTCTGGATCATCCATAGTTATGTTATATGCTTGCAGTCAGCAATAAATATCCAAAGTGTGAGTGTGTCCCTGGACAGTCAGGTACTGGCCAATCAGTGCTTCCAGTTCCAGACTGCGCAGGTGCAACGGCAAGCAGGCAAACAATGAAGTGGAGGCAGCGCTGGCACGGCGCGTGCCTTCTCTTTAAACAGCTGATCGTGGGGGTGCCTGGTGTTGGACCCCCACCCATCTGATATTGATGACTAGAGATGAGCAAATCGAAGCTGACAAAGTGGAATTCGATCCGAATTTCATGAAAAATTCAATTTGCACCGAAGCCGCGTCATTCGTGGTAACGAATCGCATTTTTTCCTAAAATTGCTGTTGCACGTGTGAGGACATGGAGCAAGGAACTCTGGAAAGGTGGGATCACCCATATTGCCATGCATGCAGCCAATCAGCAGCCAGTCAGCCAGCCCTGTGATGTCACAGCCCTATAAATAGCGTCAGCCATCTCAGATTCTGCCATTTAGCAGTGTACTTAGTGCAGGGAGAGACGTCAGCAGGCGCTAGGGACAGTGAAAAAACATCATTGTGCTAAAAAAACGATTTACAAGTGCAGGGAAAGATTATTTGAGATGTAGGGAAAGGATAGGGAGGGATCATTCCACAGCATTTATGTTGAACAGGGTTCAGTAGGGGAAGTTACAGCCTGGATAATAGGAACAATCCTATTACACCTTTCTGCACTGACTGGGAATCCAAATTGCTATTATACAGCTCTGTAATTCCAGCAAACCGTTCCTATTAGAGTGCAAGTGCTGTTTGATATAGACATTAACAGCTTTTATTACAGAGAAATATTTATATGTCTTTTTTGCCCTTGTGCAGTGCAGTTATATGTTCCAAAGCATTTTTTTGGCTTGAATCGTATTGTGTGGTGAGTGCTAAAATTACAGCCCGTTTTGTTGTGTATTAGTGGCAAAAGTAAAATATATTTGCAGTTTAGCCGTGCAGTTATATGCTCTAAAGCCTTTTGTTCCGTGTATAAGTGGACAAAAATAAGGGCCTATTTGCCGTTCAGCAGTGCAGTTATGTGCACTAAATATGTACTAAAGCTCTTTTTGGCGTGTATTAGTGGAAAAAGAAAACATATACTATATTTGTTGTTAGGCGGTGCAGTTATATGTTCTAAAGCCCTTTTTGTTGTGTATTAGTAGAAAAAGAAAAAATATATTTGCCGGTCAGCAGTGCAGTTATATGTTCTAAAGCCCTTTTTGTTGTGTATTAGTAGAAAAAGAAAAAATATATTTGCCGGTCAGCGGTTTGTATCGTGCATAAGTGGACAAAAATAAGGGTCTATTTGTCATTCGGTGGTGCAGTTATATGTTCTAAAGCCCTTTTTGGAGCATATTAGTGGGGAAAAAGAAAAAGGGCTTATTAGCCGTTGTGTTTTGAAGTGAGAAAATTACAGCCCTTTTTGGTGTGTATTAGTGTATTAGCAACTAGAAGCATTTGCCCTGGAAAAGCTGTCCTGCCTGGCCAGCAGTGTGGCATCAGAGTGGGTGTTTAGTGCTGCGGGGGCCATAGTTACCCAAGAAGAACTCGTGGAGAAGAAATGTGGAGAGACTGACCTTTGTCAAGATGAATCAGGCGTGGATCAGCTAGGATTTCCACCCACCAATGTCTGATGCATAGTGGCATACCTACCATATAGGCAGACCACACAACTGCTATGGGGCACATGAGGAAGAGCGGCTCGCAGTGGAGGAGAGTCCACACCCCCTATTTGCTCCTGTCTATCTTTCTAAAGCTAAAGGACCTTTGATGATGTCATCACAGGTCCTGTAAGGGAACTGCACAGTGTAAAGTGTAGTTCCCAGGACCTGTGATGACATCATCTTCAATATCACAGGTCCTGCAGAATCTAGCAAAGGTGGTGTAGTTCCTAGGTTTGAAAGGTACATCTGCCAGGACCTATGATGACATCATCACAGGTCCTTCAACCCCTAACAGCAAGTATTCGAAGTGCACAATCAGCTCTGCATTGATCCATACAGACTGGAATGAAGTGGTAAGAAGAGGTCCTCAACTTTTTTCTTCATTCACACCCCCCCCCCCCATGCCCTGTTTTTACTCATTGTTCACTCTTGTATAATACTTCAGACAGTTACAGTGACCACTAGCTCATGTACCTCACACACACAGTGACCATAATGTATAACTGACCACATATTTCTGTACACTTTGCATCTACAGTATTATACCTTGTATGTCTCACATCAACACACTGCTCTGTCTGTATATATATATATATATATATATATATATATATATACACACACAGACTGCATATATTACACAGTATTATAGATGCAATATGTACAGATATATAGTATATACAGTAGTGTACTGATATGTGAGGTACGAGGTATAATATATGCAGTGTGTATAGATATATAGTATATACAGCAGTGGACTGATATGTGAGGTACGAGCTGTAATACCTCATACCTCACGTTAATGCACTGCTGTATTTACTATATACCTGTACACACTGCATCTATTATACCTTGTACCTAACATATCAGTACACTGCTGTAAATACTATATACCTGTACACACTGCATATATTATACCCTGTACCTCACATTTCAGTATACTACGGTATATACTATATACCTGTAGACACTGCATATATTATACCTGAATGTAAAAATAAATCCCCCATTCAAAGTGTCCTGTCTGACCCAAGAAGAAGTACAACAGCGACTTAAAAAGATTAAAATAGACAAATCGCCATGACCGGATGGCATACACCCCCGTATCCTAAGGGAATTAAGTAATGTCATATCCAGACCCTTATTTCTGATATTTAAAGGACTCCCCCGACTGAGGGGAGATCTAATAACTATGTATAAATATATTAGGGGTCAGTACAGAGATCTCTCCCATCATCTATTTATCCCCAGGACTGTGACGAGGGGACATCCTCTAAGTCTGGAGGAAAGAAGGTTTGTACACAAACATAGAAGAGGATTCTTCACTGTAAGAGCAGTAAGACTATGGAACTCTCCGCCTGAGGAGATGGTGATGGTGAGTACAATAAAGGAATTCAAGAGGGGACTGGATGTATTTCTGGAGTGTAATAATATTTCAGGCTATAGCTACTAGAGAGGGGTCGTTGATCCAGTGAGTTATTCTGATTGCCTGATTGGAGTCAGGAAGAAATTTTTTATTCCCCTTAAAATTTTATTTCCCCTAGGGTAAATCGGCTTCTACCTCACAGGTTTTTTTTTGCCTTCCTCTGGATCAACTATCAGGATGACAGGGCGAACTGGATGGACAGATGTCTTTTTTCGGCCTTATGTACTATGTTACTATGTTGCTGCATATATTATACCTCGTACCTCACAAATCAGTACACTGCTGTATATACTATACATCTGTACAGACTGCATCTATTATACCTCTTTTGTGTGCCAGGGCTGTTTTGTAATCCCAATCCGGCCCCGATGGCATAAATTATAAAACGCAGCAGCAAGCATAGTTCATGGAACAAAGGGAGAGGCCTGGAATGGGTAGTGGGAGGGGCTATAAAAGGGGAATGGGGGCTGATGCATCAGACTAGATCATCCATGGTGCCACACCAACACTTTGACAAAAGAGACCGGTTTCTTGTGGCTACCTGCCTCAGCTACTATTCTGATGCCACACATCTGATGCCAAGTGCTCCTTCTTTCACCCACCGTCTTCAGCTGGTACTCATATTGCCACCCACCTCCACACTCTGTCACTGTGCCACTCTGTGGCCTCCTCCTGATGCTGCCATCACCTCCAGACTCTGTCATTGTGCCACTCTGTGGCCTCCTGATGCTGCCGCCACCTCCTAACTCTCTCATTGGGCCACTCTGTGGTCTCCTCATTTTGTGGTCTCTCTGTTTTTGATCCACTCCTGTTTTTTTTGCATTAGCAATACTGATGGATTACTGACGAAATGCTGACCGAATGAAGGCGGAGATGCTCAACAGACAGGATCCATTTTTTGGGGGTTATTGTTCTGATGGATCAGAGAAAGGGCAAAATAATCTGTGAGGTCAACAGACACCCTGCTGACACCCTCTCCACCCTGTCAGGGAGCTCTACTTGTATAAGTGTCTACAGGTTCTGTAGACATCTATGTGGAATCAGCTGATGACGGTGTTAAAGGAGTGCACTTCTTCTTGGCACTAACATCTACTTGTAAGGCTGAGTTCATACTTGAGTTATTTGGTCAGTTTTGGTCCCGTGACTTCCCAAATAAGTGAAGTGTGCCGTGATTCTACCATATCATACAGGTTCACAGTATTATTTCACTACCACAGCAGACTCCTTATGGATGTTACTGTAAGGCACAGTGTTCTACACCACTATAAAAGCTCTCTAAAGCCCGAAAATAGACGTTTTTAAATAAAATTCGCCACTAATAAATTCGGACCAAACCAACCTGAGGATAGGTCATCAATATGAACAGACCGGAAAACCCCTTTAACATCAGATACCAAATTGAAGGCATAAAAGGTTTTATCTGTTATGTAGCTAAACACACTAAATGTTTAAGTGTACTCCAAGTAACTTTCTACGGGACAAATACATCAGAATCTGATATACTTGTATATGTCAATTTAGGTAACAGACATATCTGACCTGTATGATGCTTAACTTCTTGCCGACCGCCTCACGCAGGATTGCGTCCTGCGGGCGGTCGGTCTGTTCCTCCTTGACGCGCCCGCGCGTCATCTCGCGAGAGGCGAGATTTCCTGTGAACGCGCGCGCGTGCGCGCGTTCACAGGATCACGTCGGGGACAAGGTAAACTACAGCCTGCCAGCGCTGATCGTGCGCTGGCAGGCTGTAGAAGTTAAAAAAATGGCATATCAGGCGCTGTTTTGTTAACAGCGTCTGATATGCTTGCTGATCGTTCCTTTGGTGGTCCCTTTTGCTTGGGACCACCAAAGAAACTTTATAAGTGCACCAAAACACCACACAGACCCCCCTCATCCACCCCACCCCCCACCCCCGTCACTGATTAACCCCTGATTAACCCCTGCCGATCACCCCATGTCACCCCCTGTCACCCCCTGACACTAATTACCCCCTGTAAGGCTCATTCAGACGTCCGTATGTGTTTTGCGGATCCATGGATCCACGGATCCGCAAAACACGGACACCAGCAATGTGCTTTCCGCATTTTGCGGATCCGCACATTGCCAGAACTATATAGAAAATGCCTTTTCTTGTCCGCAACTGCGGACAAGAATAGGACATGCTCTATCTTTTGCGGAGCTGCGGCCGGATGCTTGGGGCCGAAACCCGGAAGTTTGCGGCCGCAGCTCCACAAATGCTGATGCGGCGAGCGCATAGAGTGCTCTCCGCATCACCGCCAGCCCCATTCACACTGAATGGGTCTGCATCTATTCCGCTGAATTGCGGAATAGATGCGAACATTTTTAAC
The DNA here is from genome assembly GCA_033119425.1 of Bufotes viridis. NCBI lineage: Eukaryota > Metazoa > Chordata > Amphibia > Anura > Bufonidae > Bufotes > Bufotes viridis. The sequence goes on from CM065591.1 coordinate 78,926,270, forward strand.
GGACGTGTGAATGGGGCCTTACTACTTTTTTTGCACATTTTTGGCAGAGATTTATTCATCCACATTGATCGATGCGAATGAAGAAATCTGTGCCGTTCATTTTTTTCTTTTCAGCCCAGAGGCTGAGCGGGAAAAATCTCATTACCCGTATGCTCAATATACGGAGAATCGCAGAAACTCCTAATGCTGGCCATACGTGTAATGATTGCGGAGACCCTCAAATGCCAGGGCAGTACAAAAACCTCACATGTGACCCCATTTTAGAAAGAAGACACCCCAAGGTATTCTGTGAGGGTATGGTGAGTTCATGTAAAATATTATTTTTTGTCACAAGTTAGTGGAATATGAGACTGTAAAAAAAAAAAAAAAATCAATTTCCGCTAACTTGTGCCAATTTTTTTTTTCTGTGAACTCGCCATACCCCTCACGGATTACCTTAGGGTGTCTTCTTTCCACAATGGGGTCACTTGTGAGGTATTTATACTGCCCTGGCATTTTAGGGGTCCTAAAGTGTGAGAATCCAAATGCGTAAAAATGCCCTGTGAAATCCTAAAGGTACTCATTGGTTTTAGGGCCCTTTGCGCATCTTGGCTGCAAAAAGTGTCACTCATGTGGTATCGCCGAACTCAGGAGAAGTAGGGCAATGTGTTTTGGGGTGTATTTTACATATACCCATACTGTGTGTGAGAAATATCACTGTAAGCGACAACTTTTTAAATTTTTTATTCAAAGTTGTCAATTTACAGAGATATTTCTCACACAAAGTATGGGTATATGTAAAATACACCCCAAACACATTGCCCTACTTCTCTGAGTACGGCGATACCATGAGTGACCCTTTGCAGCCCGAGTGCAAAGGACCCAAATTCCAACGAGTACCTTTAGGTTTTATATGGCTGCTCACAATTTAGCCCCACCCAAAATGCCAGAACAGTACAAACACCCCACAAATGACCCCATTTTGGAAAGAAGACACCCCAAGGTATTCGCTGAGGGCATAGTGAGTCCATCAAAAATTTAACTTTTGTCAAAAGTTAGCAGAAAGGTAGACTTTATGAGAAAAACAATAAAAAATCAATTTCGCTAACTTGTGCCAAAAAAATCTTCTATGAACTCGCCATGCCCCTCACAGAATACCTTGGGGTGTCTTCTTTCAAAATAGGGTCACATGTGGTATTTATACTGCCCTGGCATTTAGGGGCCCTAAAGCGTGAGAAGAAAAATGCGTAAAAATGCCCTCCTAAAGGTACTCATTGGTTTTAGGGCCCTTGCGCATCTTGGCTGCAAAAAGTGTCACTCATGTGGTATCGCCGTACTCAGGAAAGTAGGGCAATGTGTTTTGGGGTGTATTTTTACATATACCCATACTTTGTGTGAGAAATATCTCTGTAAATTGACAACTTTGAATAAAAAATGTAAAAAGTTGTCATTTACAGCAATATTTCTCACACGCAGCATGGGTATATGTAAAAATACACCCCAAAACACATTGCCCTACTTCTCCTGAGTTCGGCGATACCACATGAGTGGCACTTTTTTGCAGCCAAGGTGTGCAAAGGGGCCCTAAAACCAATGAGTACCTTTAGGATTTCACAGGCCATTTTTACGCATTTGGATTCTCACGCTTTAGGGGCCCCTAAAATGCCAGGGCAGTATAAATACCCCACATGTGACCCCATTTTGGAAAGAAGACACCCCAAGGTATTCCGTGAGGGGCATGGCGAGTTCACAGAATTTTTATTTTTTGGCACAAGTTAGCGGAAATTGATATATATTTACTTCCAATAGGTGGCGTTGGCAAGATGGTTCTCTTTCTTGGGAGATACCTCTTTGCATGACCTGTATAAAGAAATATATCACATTTTGGGGTAGGACAAACGAGCAAACTGCATTTCATATGTTCTGTATTAAACCAGTCTGTCCTAGGCACTTGCTGAAACAGCCTTCAATAAGTATATATTTGTTGAGTTATACAAAGGATGAAATTGCTAGCACGCAGTCATTCAAATTATAAACCTCTTATTAAATACATTTGTTACAGTATATATGTATATATAATTTAGATTTGTCACTAGTTTTTGAACATTTAGCATTCTGTATGGCTTAGTTTTGAATTATTATTATTTATTTTTATTTTTCTTAGTAGTTAAAACTGATGACGTATCCTCAGGACAGGTCATCAATATATGATTGGTGGGGATATGACAACTGGCACTACAGCCTCCTTGCAACTTACCTCCTTAGGGTGGGTTCACACTAGCGTTAGGGATTCCGTTATTGCTGTCCGTTATAACATAGTTATAACGGAAAATAACGGAATGCCCAGACAGAATGCAAAACGGAAGCCTTTAAAAGGCATTCCATTTTGCATTCCGTCATAAAAGAAGTCTATGGGCAAAAGAACGGATCCGTCCTTCCGTCTTATCGATTCCGTTATGTTCCATTATAACCACCTTATAACGGAAGGCCATAACGGAAACTATAACGCTAGTGTGAACCCACCCTTAGCTTAGTGTACAGCGGCTGTGCTTGGTATTGCAGCTCAGCTCCATTCCCTTGAACTAGACTGAGCTGCACCTAGGTCATGTGACCGATGAACGTGATGTCACTGACCTAGGAAGAGGCCATGGCGCTTACCGGATTAGCTACAGTCGGATCTCCGAGGATAGGTCATTGGTATCAAACACTCAGAAAGACCCTTTAATGCTGTAAGTATATTTCATCTTTTATGGAAACTTTGTCTCCAACAACACCACAGACATTCATTTACAATATTCCTTCTACCAAAGAACAATTCTCCATTGCTTAGATGCAGTTCATAAAGGACTTACGTAGACTTACATGCCAGGTAAAAATTGCAGTCTGGCCACCAAATGTCAGTTAAAGCTGGACGTACAATAGAGATTTTGGATGGTCGAAAGGCTGATTTAGACCTTTTTTTTGTTGACCATCAGCACTTTTTCATGACATGAAAGATGTCGACCAATCCCAGGTATCTGTCAAAAAGATCTATCAAAAAGATGCTTGATATTTCGATTGTTGTTAGATGCTGTAATTAAAAAGTCATTTATGAGGAATGACAGATCTTCATCCCAGATACGACAATGCACACATTGTCATTGCAGAGAGCTTAGCCCCCGTTGCTCCTACAGAGTCATTTGCATATAATAAAACATCATTTTTATCAGCAGTGCAGTCACATATGAACATCGGACTAACACAGATGCCTTCAGCTGCCAAGCGCACATGCAACAGGTTAGATGCCCTTTAAACATCATCTGCCCCGATAAGGGCCAATTTTTAAAAGCTTTAGAATATGAAAAAGCATGAGACAAGTGCTGGTGCGGTGTGTTTTTAAACACGATGTATGATAACACCGTTAAATGTGCATTTACCCATAGATATGTATGTCAGTGTCACTCAGACATAATTTACTATTGCTGTTATTGCGTTCAAGAGCTTGGGGCCCCCTCCCCATGTTGGGGGGAAAAAATAAATTCATAAAAGAGAAATGAAAAGAGATAAGTTTTTCAAAAAATTGTGAGTCCTAGGAGGCTAGAGGGTTTTATATACCAACTTTCAGGGCAATTGGAGCAACTTTGTTTTGGCCGTAATCAATTTTGGTCCAGACTGAACTTTTTAAAAATTAAGTGAACTGGACCCAAAACAACTCTCCCTCATCTCTAGTTTGTAGGTTTTTAGGTCCCTTCACCCATAGACTCTTACTATATTGATTATAGAGTTAGGACTTTGCTGACAATTAGCTTCGTTTGCGGTTCATCTTCGCAGAGAACAAAGACATTTTTATGTGCATATTTGTTAATCAGAAAATACCAAATTTTGACTTTTTTACCAGTGGTTGATTTGTAGTTGTAGGTGACTACAGAAATACCTGTTTTACATTGCAGATCTAGATTGGATCTGGCAGAATATGTTTCCAGTTGGGAATGAAACATCTAGAAATAAATTAAATTTGCAATGTGGATTAACTCGTGAATGACTGGAGAAACTTAAGCGCTGTTTTCAATTCCATTGGTTTTTTACACGTGTTTCCATATAACCATTTGTATTGTTACAAGACCAGTAGTGAAGAAAACCTTGCAAAAAAAAATGTTCTCTACATAACGCTTAGTGCAGTGGAGACGAAGCTGAATGCAAATAAGGGAGCACTAATTCTTACAATGCTCAATATCAGGTGCTGTTTCCATGAAATAAACAGAAGTGCTGTGGATTGAGAATGATGCAAATGAGATTTCACTCATGTTGCATTCTCTATAGTCACCAATATGTATTTAAAAAGAAATTTCCTCAAAATTTTTGTATAACATATGAACAGCCTATTTGTGAATATTCTATGTAATTTTTTAAAATAAAAAACGGGTGAATGGTTTTCTGGATAGATTTTTTGAAGTCACTCCATGTATTCTAGTTCCTGTCCTGGTTGTTTAACTTCCTCTTTGTTTGAACTTTTAGGGCAGGTTCGCATTGGCGTCACGAAATTTCGTTATAAGTTCTGTTATAACAGATAAAACAGAACCAAACAGAACTATTATTTGTCCCCATAGTTTTGCATTCCATCATAGAATTCCATTATATTCAGTTATAACGCTGTATAACAGAATTCCATAACGCCAATGCGAACCCACCCTTAGTATGACAAACAGCCGTGCTTGATATTTTTAGTCACACCATAATTTTATCCAGAAAAAGACCTCCCTATAGCGACTCAATCAGAGAGCTACACATTACACTAGTCAATGCAATGCTCTGTTGTGGGCACCTTTAGCTAGGCCTATCAAGAAAACAATTGTATTGTCATACTGTTATCCTGATTCTAACCTTACTACTATCATGAAGATTGCCCTTAAGATAACATCTTGTCCTCATAGCAGCAGTAAGCTGACTGTGTTACGTATCTATATAGGAGGTCTTACCATTTGTATTGGCTGCTACATATTTATAATTAAGGCTACTTTCACACTCGCGTTTTGTGCGGATCCGTTCAGAACGGATCTGTTTGTATTATCTTTAACATAACCAAGACGGATCCGTCTTGAACACCATTGAAAGTCAATGGAGGACGGATCCGTTTTCTATTGTGCCAGATTGTGTCAATGAAAACGTTTGGCACAGCAGCGTTTTGGTGTCCATCTCCAAAGCGGAATGGAGACTGAACTAATGCAAACTGATGCATTCTGAGCGGATCCTTTTCCATTCAGAATGCATTAGAATGCAAACTCCGATCCGTTTTGGACCGCTTGTGGGAGCCCTGAACGGATCTCACAAATGGAAAGCCAAAACGCAAGTGTGTAGACTAAAGTGTAACTGTCATGTTTTCATTAAAAAAAAAAAATTTAGCATATGTTACTGTTAGTTCAGCATTATGCATAAAGCAATCTTTCGTTTCTTCACCACTGTTTTCCTTGAGTTTTCCCTTAGTTACGGTTGTTCTGAAACCTGCATTATGATTATCTTCTCAAGATGGCTCCTCTGCCAGTTCAATGAGGACAAAACGGCCTTCCCTCACTTCCCATACACACTTGCTGTAGCCAGCAGCTTCCTGCCAGCCAATCAGATTGGATTACTGATAGACACGCCTCCTCACTCTGAAACCTAATGCAGGCATGCAGTGTGAAGGACCGCCCCTCCGTCTTCTGTTTACACTACAAGGGAAGACAGACAATCCATAGCAACAGTCTTTTAAGGGACCAGTGGAAAAGGATGAGAGTCAATAATGAAAGCTGTTATTATAAAGTAATTAAAGATCTTTTGGCATTCATTGACAGACTCAGGTATACATGCCTAGCTCCAATAAACAAGCAATTAAAAAATTATGATAGTTACACTTTAATTGTCAATGGTATAATACAGCCAAAATGACAAAAACAGCTCAATATTGAGCTTTGGACTGCATGGATTCTACCTGAATGGAATTTATGTATGATACTCTGAGGTCTCCTAGGACTTATATGTTTCCCTGTTGGCCCTGTCTCTCAAAAATTCTCCAGAATCAAAACACCAAAAAGTCTGATTCAAATGCAGCTCAAATTTTTACAAAATTCAGGTCAGATCCAATTAGTTTTAGGCCCATTTACATGGCCCGATGGAGCAAACGATTGTCAGGAAGGAAGCATTTCTTCCTGACAATCGTCTGCTCATCAGTGGAGGATTAAGATGCATTTACATGCAGCGATCTCCTCCACAGTATGAGGGGGGGAGTGATCACTATTGCCATCACTCAATCATTGTCTGCCGGCAGAAGAGGCTGTTTAGACACCATGATCTGCTGCCGGAAAACGATGATTTAGGTATCCACACCAAAAACCTTTCACTCATTCATTAGGTAATTGGCGGCATTGCGGTACCAGTTTATCGCTTACCAGCATTTTTTCATCTAGTTTAACTTTTTTTTCTTTTACGCTCAAAAAAGAATTCAGTGGAAGCTCAGAGACGCAATTTGACAAAAATTTAATAATCCAAGAATAAAATCAATCAGTCATGATAAACGGCAGTTCAGTTCACTACTCTGATAAAAATCAATTCATTATCACAGCAGAACACATGACGTTATGAAGCTTGACATTAGCCATGGTGCCATCCGATTGGACATATTCCTATTAATGAGAACAATAGATGAATAATTTAGGAAGCCATGACCTTTCAATTCAGATGTATGTCAGAAACTGGAGAGGATCATGTAAAAATGTCAATGGTATGCTATTCCCGCTGCTCTCAGTTGTACTGTTAATTAAAATCAGGGATAAAAACACAATTATGAATCTGATCAATAGTCTTCAGATAGCCATGGTGCGGTCTAGCAAGCAAATGAGATAGATATAGCCAGCATAATGAACCCCTGACACCTGCGATGGGTTTGTATTTCTGTGAAATTAATATGGCAATTGGGATTCTGCATATTGTGACCTCTTATGAAGTTTGTTAAGTGTCTGACTAGAGTTTATAATTGATACCGTATATCTCACAGTATTTCCACCCCTGTGCGCCGTTCACTGTCTTTCTATGTTTTGACAGCTCCTCCAAGTGACAGGTTCTGCTACGATACAGCTGCCCGTTAGCCTCACTGCCCTTTGGCGGTATTTTAATGAGTTTTTCCTAAGGGATGTATGGATTTTATAAGTGGTGAGTATCAGAGACCATTCTGATAGAGAAATGCACTGAAGATCAGGGAAGTACTGTAGAATATCATCTTGAAAATTATGACCAAAGATGTATAATGCAGTTTAATCCATTTATTCAACAGGTACAGTATATTGAGGGTTTTATGGAAGTAAAGCAGCTAAATAATAATATAATAATAATATGTTTACAATTGGCAGCTTTGACGGATTCCTAGTCTAAGGCCTCATGCACACGACCGTATGTGTTTTGCGGTCTGCAAATTGCGGATCCGCAAAAAAAACGGATGACGTTCTGTATGGCATCCGTTTCTTTTGCGGCTCCGTTATTTTTGCGGATCCACTGTAATAATGCCTATCATTGTCCGCAAACTAGAAAAAATAGGACATGCTCTATTTTTTTGTGGAATGGAAAAACGGACATACGGAAACGGAATGCACACGGAGTATCTTCCGTTTTTTTTGCGGACCCATTGAAATGAATGGTTCTGCAAAAAAAACGGAACGGACACGGAAAGAAAATATGTTTGGGTGCATGAGGCCTAAGGCCTCATGCACACGACCGTTGTTTGATTCCGTGTCCGTTGTGCCATTTTTCGGGATTTTCTGCGGACCCATTGGTTTTCAATGGGTCCGTGGAAAACTCGGCAAATGCACCGTTTGTCCTCCGCGTCCGTGGTCCGTGATTCCAGTCCGTCCAAAAAATATAACCTGTCCTATTCTTGTCCGTGAAAAACGGTTCACGGACCCATTCAAGTCAATGGGACCGTGAAAAAATGCGGATGGCCATCCGTGTGTCATCCGCGTTCAGCGTCCGTTTTTTTTTGCGGATCCCTTGGCAGGCACTTGGCAAAAATTGTCAGCCTGTCTTTTGGTAAAATCTTTTGGGTCATGTCCGCTAAAAAAAACAGAAGACACACGGAAACACAATGGAAGCAAAAACTGACACGGATCACGGAACAACGGAACCCCGTTTTGCGGACCGCAAAAAAAAAATACTGTCGTGTGCATGAGGTCTAAAACTGAGGTTTAAAGAGTAGCTATCACATCTCCTGTCTATTTTAGTAACTACTTGAATTTCCCATGTAATGACAATTATGAAGCACCTATTCTTAGCACTCTATATTGTGCCATTCCTTCATTATTCCTTCTAGAAGTTATTAATTGCTAGCAGTCTGCAATGAAGATATAGATGGGTGTTACCAGTTGGCGGGGGGTCCCTGCACAGTTTAACAATATCCAATCATTGCTGCCAGTGTCATACTGTGCAGCAGGGGTGGATTGGCCATAGACCTTACAGGGAAACCTTCCGGTGGGCCGATGCGGCCACTTTTAGTATTTTTTCCAGGGCTACTATAAGTTTCCCGTCTCCGCCTGCTGTGCAGGGACACATCCCCAACTGGTAACACCCATTTGGACCTTTGTTTCAGACTTCTGGCAATTCATTCATAACTTCTGAGAAGAATAATAAAGGAATGGCATCATAGAGTCATAAGAATACTGCATATGCTCCAGAATTGTTAGTCCAATGCAGGTTGCAACTAGTAACTAAAACAGACATGTCAGGAGAGGTGACTTTTCCTCCTTAAAGGGCTATTGTCATCTGAGACAATGGGAGCATATTGCTAGGTTATGCCCCCGTTGTCTGAAAGGTTGCAGGACCCACCGCTGGGACCCCCACCTATATCGAGAAGCGGGCAAAGTGCTGGCTGGAGGACTCCGGTCTGGCCTCCATCAAGCACTCTCCCCATAGAAGTGAATAGGAGCGTACCGCACATGACCGACCACTTCTCCCATTCACTTCTATGGGCCTGAAGGAAAAAGCCAAGCCAGTGCTCTGCTATTTTCAGCGGCCCCATAAAAATTAATCGATGGCGGCTGCGTATGCATGTTGCACCCTCCACAATTTTTGGGGCTCCGTTTAGGAGATAGTTGTGGGTCCCAGTGGTAAGACCCGCACCTATCAGACAATGGGGCCATATCCTAGCGATGGAAAAACCACTTTAAGGCAGGCGAATATTTATATTTTTGGGGGACACGATTCCTACCAAAATTCCTCCATATTGTGCCAAATAAAAGTATTATATTGTTCTCACAGTAAACACATGAAAATTCATTGCATTTTAGATGTGACCATCCAGATGCCTTCCGATGTTCATGCGCGCCCCATTCACTTCTATGGAGCCAGGGCTTCATGAAAAATACACAACATAGAACATGCTACGATTTGTCTTGAAAAAAATGGGTCAAATTTAGTCCAGATGCTATGCGTTTTCTACATGCTTGGCATCTGAATGTAAAACTCACTCATGTGAAAGAAGGCTACAAGTGGTTAATTTCTCATGGTGTAGAATAATAAGTCATACCTTGCCAATCTCCAAGTTCTTGATCTCATACTTCTTAGTCCTCCAGGTTCTACTTCCTGGTTCCCCTTTGACACAAGGGAAATGATTGCTCAGCAGTCAGAGTGTTGCCCTAATCAGCCAGTGATTGGCTGAGTGGTTGTTTCCTGTTTATTGAGAAGGACCAGGAAGTCCAAACATGTGGGGGTCCAGGGAACATTTAGAATGAAGCCGTAAGGTGAGTTCTTTTATTATTTTATATCATTTTACAAACATCGAATTGAACTGTATGTTCTATGAAGGTCTACCATGGCAATGTATGTTTTTCTGTGAACAAAGTCATTTTTTGCAAATTATTCCAGGTTAACAAATGCCATTCCATTGTACAGAACAAGTGAAATGCACCACATGGGTTTCACGTGTATGGAACAACGACCTAGAGAAAGCCATACATCTTCTTAGCAAAAGCTTTGGTGACTTGTGGATGAGCCACCATCACATGTAGTCCAACAGAATAAGGTAGACCGAATCACATTGTCTGGTTGGATAACCGATAAATACTCATGCTTCTCACAGCTTTCTACAATATATCCAGTCTAGACAATACATCAGCAGACCAGATCTCTTTCTGGTGCTTAAAGTGTGATGTAGTCACGGTTGTTTAGCTCAAGGAGCAATGCCCAAACTGAATCCAATTTTGGGGGAAAAATATTGAGATTTCATTTTCCACATGTCAACAATGAATGCTTCCATTTACTTGTGGTCAACAGAGATCTTGAAATGGTAATGAATTGAAATACACTATTAGGTTTTCCGGGTGAAAAGAGAGGAGGTCTCTCATCTGGGCAGCAGAGGGTGGCTGCAAATAACTTCTCTCTCTCATTATAGGACTTCATGTATTAGACAGACCGCACATTGTTTTCAATAGGTACCCACGTGATTCTTGTTTTTGACTATGGTGGTGCTTCACAGTAATTAGTAGTTTCCTGTGTAGACCACATCTAATCACTGAAAGTTTCATCTTCATTTTATAATGGAACATGTTTACTGGATCTTAACAGATTAATATATGAATAACCTATTGTGGATCAATTATGTTATTTCAGTGTATATTAGGGCTCCTTCACATCACTGATATACCTCCACTTCTCATTTCGGCTGTTCTGCTAATAAAAGGAGCAGAACCATGAAAATGACAGACGTCTTAGATCCATCAGATGATTACCAATAATGGAGCCCAATGGATCCCATTTACTATAAAACGGTATGTCATGATTCAGTGATGTTGCACTAGTTTTCTTTAGCTTTTTTTTAAGCAGGATCTGCCATGGAGGCTCCTAATGAAGCCTTTAGTGCAGATGTGAACACACACTTAGGTGAGATTCAGATGGTCGTATTTTTCGGCCATGTGCTGTCCATTGTCCAAAGACTGCACACAGACTAATAGAAGAAAATGGTGGTATTCACTTCTCTATTTCTCCACACAAACTGAGGAAAATTCAGGGCATGCACTACTTCGGTCTAACAGAACACAGACCTAGAGACCACTGGAGACAATTGTCTCCGGTGTTCACCAGGTGCACATCTTTCGCCGTTATGCGGACCTCACTGGCATATTACAAATGGTCCATGTGATGCTGCCCAATACTGACAATTTTTAATATGGCTGTCTGAATCAGGCCTTAGCAATTTTGTGTAATTTTATGAACTGAGAGCTGATAGTTAGACCTACATTCATTCTTTTAGGAATTATGGCTTTACAGTCTGTAAAATTTGCAGTAATGTTTTAAAACTGATACAACTAAAGCGAGTTTCCTGAGCCAGTCATATCCATTGAGTCGATAATATCAGATGAAATCTTGGACGCATTTTAACGAAAAATTATTTTAGTTAACATTTTATTTTAAAAACTGTTATTTATCAAAGCAGACAAGTAGACAAGCAGACAAGGAGTTTAATTTAGTTAAAGGAGACCTGTCACATTGAACAGGGTTTCTGAGATGGAGGCAGCTTGTTTAAGAGCAGGAAGAGCTGAGTAGATTGATATATAGTTTTGCGGGAAAGGATTCAGTGGAACTTGTAATTTATTCATTTCAATTTCTGCTCATTCTGGGCTTTGAAGTCCAGGAGGCGGTCCTATCAGTGACTGACAGCCTTTCCTCTATGGCTGTGTATACAGAGAGAGCTGTCAGTCACTGATAGGACCGCCTCCTGGACTTCTAAGTCCAGAATGAGCAGGAATTTAAATAAATTAAATGCAAGTTTTACTGAATTCTTTCCCACAGAACAATATAGCAGTCTGCTTGTCTCCTCCTGCTCTATAACATGCTGCCTGCAGATTCATTCGCATTTTCATGGTGACAGGTTCCCTTTAAACACGCTTTAATGATTTATGTATTGGGGCCTTTAACACCAGAAGGCCTAAGGCAATTGTTTCAGTTGCATTGCCCTTGAGCTTGTTTTTTTTTTTTTATAGCTCTATCCTGAGGAGCAACTAATTATTTCCTACGTTTTAATAGACTGGCTTTAGATGAATGTAGCGAGTTGGGACAAAGCTGTGCATTATTAATTAGTGGCGAGATGACTGATGAGCGAGTCACAGCGCTTTAATTTTTATCACAAAATGTGGCACTCAGTCTGGCATAGACATAGTGAAAATTTTATTTCTTCAGACGGTCAATAAAACAAGGGCATACATTATTCTATAGTCCTCAAAGTAACTTATTAGCATGGCTTAACCAGTTGAAAACTGGGCCATTTACCCTCCTTCCTGACTAGACGCATTTGAAAGCCATAACTTTTTTTTACTGCTTGGTAAGTAATTTAGCGCTTTTTTTGGTGATACGTAGAGCTTTTATGTGATTTTTATTTTAGCATTTTTTTTTTTTTTTTTTTTAGTATTTACACCCAGGAACAAGTCTGTTGTTTTTTTTCTTACATTTTTGTTAATACCACAATGTGCAAGTAAAATACTTTTTTAAATTATGTCTACTTTTCCTAATGGTTGTTTGTGGTGGCATTTGTTTATTTTTTATTTTGTCGTTATCTATTTTTTATTTTAACCCCTACCAGCAAAAGACAGTTGAGATCAAATGCTGAAGCCCCATTTTTCAAATCTGACGTGTCACTTTTTTATTTTTTATGGGGTTCCTCCTGCAGTATATTTGATATGATAACTTTGTTCTATGGGTTGATACAGTTATGATTACACCAAATGTATATCCTTTTTTTCAACTTTTGCTACTTTTGCAGCATAAAATCACTTTTTAAAAATGTTATATTTTGCATTGTCATATACTAGCATCCATAACATTTTTATTTTTCACCAAACATAGTGTAGCTTGATTTATTGCCGAATGTGCTATAGTTTTTATTGGTACCACTTTGGGATACATAAGAATTTTTGATCACTTTTTATTACATTTTTGGGGGAGTTAAGACCACAAAAACAGCAAATTCGTTGTTTTTTTTAATTTCTTTTTTACAGTGTTCAACACGCAGGTTAAGTAACATGATCCTTTTATAGTTCAGGTCATTACGGATGCAGTAATACAAATTATGTGTAGTTAATTTAATTGTTTTCATTTTTTAATCAATTTTAAATGTGCCCATATAGGTAAAGGCAATTTATTTATTTTTTATTGAAATTTTTATTTACATTTTTTTATTTTCTTTCACACAGTTTTTTTTTTTAAATCAAGTTCCACTGGGATGTTGAAGAGGTGTGGCTGATGGCTGCACTATACTCTACAATACTCATATTGCAGAGTATAGCACTGTCAGTTCTATGCCATATTCACACACTCAGTGTTCGGTCAGTGATCCCATCGGCGATTTTCACTGAATTTTAACCCTGATCAGGACCCTGCCTCTGGCAGGGCCTGTCAGGGAGGCTTTGTTACATGGCAAGCCTGTATACCTGTATGCCTATAAGGTGTCCGGTTGTCACAGTAACTATTGGGATGGTGCTGTCGCAGCTCGGGGTTTTCCGATGGAGAGGGAGCGCCCTCCTGCAGTTAACCCCACGGATGCCACGGTGGCTAATCACCACAGCATTTAAGGAGTTGAATGGCAGGATTCAGTGCCAGCACCAATCAGCCATTGTAGCATAGTGTCAGATGACACCTGCGGCTGATAGTGGAAGCTCCTTTCCAGAGCTGCTGTAATCAGGTTCTTAATGCGCAGGGGGCACAGGAGCACTGAGGGGGCTGCAGGGAGCGCAGATGGTGGACAGGGGGAACAGTGGAGAGGCAGATCATTACCTTCTTGCAGGCTCTGATCTCCATTGACAGGACCTGTGGAGATCAGAGCCTGCAAACAGAATATACACTTTGATTGGTTAGTCTATACAGACAAGGGACTGATCTGATTTGTCCCTTGCCAGCAGCTCCTATGTCTCCTCTGTCAGTAGGTAAGAATAAGAGTCCAGGCGTAACTGTACATCCAGTTGCAATTTGGATGTAGAGTTACACCCGTATATGGGAAGAGGTTAAACAGTAAGCCCCCATAAGGTCATAAAAGACAATTCGGAATGATTTAAATACGATTTTTTTAAATTGCTGATTTATCCTGTAACTAGAACTGACATAGTAGCTTACAGGGGGAATACAGCCCCCATAGGCATTGTACAAGGCTCTTGAGCCTCATTGCAGAGCTGATGTGGGGCTGCTAAGACCCCGCAGCTCTTGAAACTACCCAGCCCCCAGTGAACACATGATCACTAGGATTGGAGCAGGAGCAGGAAGTGACATTGCCAATTCCTGATCTGTATACACAGCACTCATTGAGTGCTCTGTTTACAGCAATGGAGAATAAAGGGGTGGTAAAAAACATCTCTGCCTTCTCTATGGGGAGCCTTGCTGTCTCCTACAGCAAGCTCCCTGCTCCTGTCGCAGAACAATTAGCTTGCAGCTGCAAACTCTGCAAGGAAGTTCAAGAATGTCCTTGCAGAGTTAGGGCTCATGCACATGAACGCATGGTGACTGTGCCCATATTGTCGCCCACTTAAATCGGTCCACAATCCAGAAGATACCGTACAGAGGCACAGAGCAGAAGGCCACAGATGCACTATGGCGTAGCATTTTGGTCCGTGCCTCCGCACCACAAAAAAGTAGAACATGCTCTATTTTTTTGCGGTGCGGACAGATAGCGGACTCATTCAATTTGAATGGGTCTGCATACATCAGCGCAGGCCACAGGGATGGTGCCCGTGCATTGGGGACCCCAATATGCGGCCCCCAATGCACAGCATGGGCATCCCATGTTCGGGTGCATGAGCCCTTAAAGAGGACCTTTTACCAATATAATTCCCCCTAAAATAACCCTCCTACCGGATAGTGCGTCATCCACTGATGCTCCCCATTTATTTATTTTTTTAAATCGACCCCCTAATTCCTTCCTAATTGCACCATTTCTTCTGCCGCCTCAAATGCAAATGAGGCGGACTTTTGTACGGGGCGTTGCTAAACATCCTGGTTGGGGGCGTGTGTGCTGGCTTCCCCGGCTGAGAGAGCAGCCAATCGCAGCTCTGGTCTCTCAGCTAGGGAGAAGGAGCTCCCTTTAGCAACGCCCCGTACAAAAGTCTGCCTCATTTGCATATGAGGCGGCAGAAGAAACGGGGCGATTAGGAAGGAATTAGGGGGTCGATTTAAAAAAAAAAAAAAGGGGGAACATCAGTGGATGACGCACTATCCGGTAGGAGGGTTATTTGGGGGGTATTATATTGGTGAAAGGTCCTCTTTAAGTTTGGACCATTTGCATTTACCTGTATACAATAAATCAGTTTAAGGCCTCTTGCACACCATTTTTTGCGTTCTGTATACGGACCGCATAACGGACAATGAGAGTACTGTTCTGTCAGGGGCCAGCAGTTCAGTTTTTTTAATTTTTGCAGATCCGTTTTTTGCAGACTGCAAAATACTGAGAAAGCCATTCTCTTTCCGCTTCGGTTCTGTATTTTTTGCGGACCGTATGCAGAACCATTCACTTCAATGGGGCTGTAGAAAATACAGAAGTTACTCCGTGTGCATTCCGTTTCTGTTTGTCCGCATGGCCGTTCCGCTGAAAAGTAGTGCATGTCCTATTAAATCACGGTCCGAGGCCCCATTCAAGTTAATGGGTCCGCAAAAAATACGGAACACACACGGAACACATCTGTATGTCATCCGTATTTCATCCTTATTTTGCGGATCCATATTGTAGAAATGCTATGCCCAGCCCATATTGCTCATGTGTTTGGTGATTAATAAGTTACTGTTTCCATTTCCGATCTGCAAAAAATGGGTCGCATACGGAAACCATATGGATATGTTTTGTGGAATAACGGAACGGAAGAGGACTTAAATCAGAGAAAATAAACTCAGATGCGGAACAATGGATCCGTGAAAAACAGACCACAAAACAACAATGGTCGTGTGCATGAGCTCTAATGATTATATAATTGCCAATACGGTGTCAACTTTTAATCATCTCAGGGGGATAAACTATGGAGAATACTGAATACTGTGACTGGGGTTTCTTGGGCCCACCAGAGCAAATTATTCTCAGGGCCTAAGCTCTAAATCATCAAAAATGTCTATTAGGTTTTGAATCGAAGAAATAGACTCTAGAGCCAAGTAGTTTTTTTTTTTCCTCCTAGACTTTTGAAGCCCACTATAGTATAAGGGCTCATTCCTTAGGTGGGCCGTTCATTGGGGACCGCAACCGTACGGCCGCTGGGATGAATCAAGACCCATTCAATTTGAATGGGTCTGCATTCGTCTGTTCCACAAAAAAATAGAGAAATTCTATCTTTTTGCGGAACAAAAGCACGGAACAGAACCCCACGGAAGCACACCTTAGTGCTTCCGTAGTGTTCCATTCCGTGATTCTGTTCCACACTGTTCCGAATCTACGGATTTGCGGACCCATTGAATGCACACGGAACGGTGCCCATGTATTGCGGATCCGCAAATCCGGTCCGCAATATAGCAACGGGCAGAACACGTTTGTGTGCATGAGCCCTAATAGTCTGAGCCTACTGGGGGATTCTCTGGTACTCTGGTGGGCCAGTACGACTCTACTTGACTGGTGGCTTCTTATATTTTTAAGGGGAATCCAAGCATTTACTAACCAGACATCAGGAGGGCAGACAAGTCTTCTTTAACTACAGTACCCATTAGTTATCCATATATTTGGCAAACTCATGAAATGTACACTATAAAGTTAAATTGGGCCTCTGGTCTTGCTTAATATTCTCATTGTTGTGCCCAATTCAGTCAAATTGGAATATTTCATGCATATTTCATTTAAAAATGGCAGATCTTGAGGTAAACTCTCTTAGCAAGATGTCCTTCTGGTAGAAATATCTTGAAAGGCGTGACAGTAGAGCAGTGGTGATGATGAGGAACTCATCCGAGACGGAACATCAGGTTGGTCAGTAATGCGATAGCAGAATGTGTCTGAGCTTCAGTAGTTTATCATAGCAGACATCCAGTAATCACCTCTTGTCACTCACCACATGTTCCTCCAGCTCTTGTTGTTCCATTATGAAAGGCATTGTGAGAAGAAGACAGGGAAGGATGTGCAGATGATTTTGCATGTTGAACATTTCTTATACAGAAGAGTATACTCTGTTCAAAGATCAATCCATGGAGCTACATCATCATATCGACAAGGTCATACATTAAGAAAAAATTTCAAGAGGCTCTTCAATAAATATATGAATTCAAAGCCTAAATCAAAATGTCTAATTCATGAAATTAATTCTAATGAAACCATTTAAAGTGACCTTGCTCGTTACACATTATGTTCCTAGAAGCCGTGAATGACACAGCTGCGTCACTAATACTAATGGACTAAACTCAGTTGCAGCTTTTAGCGTTGAGGTCCTTCACTCACAAAAGGTCCACACATACTAATTTAACTCTTTAGGTAGCCAGAGAACCCACTATATAGAAACAATTACTGCTCTCTCTAGCAGAGGGCTATTATTACTGTATGTTCTTCCGATGGGCCTGTCAGCTCCGCAAATGATTGTCGCATTTGTAAGCATTGATTTAATGACACATGGCACAGTCTCTCCATTACTGGAGACTCTAGCGCTAGAGACAGAGATGTGAGATGACCCAGCTCACATTGTCAATAGGATAGATGGATGAGGGTTTACGTGTTTTGAGTGTTGTAAGGGAGAGGGAAAGCATTTTATAGACCAAGATAGCATGTGACCAGAGCTTCATTAAAAATAAATGTAATGATTGGTAGCAGTAAATAAGAAAAATATATAAGTGGAGATTGACTGTCATTGTATCACAGTAGTGACAGTGAAAGTTCAAAAATTGTATGTTCAATTTAGCACCCTAATGACCAGCCCTGAAAAAGCCTTAATGACCTATAAAAAAAATATATATATTTTTTTTTTTGCTGCTCCATTTTAGCAACCATAACTTATTTTTTCATTAACCTGACCGAGGCCTTGCTTTATGTGGGTGAAATGTTATTATTCTTTTATTGCTGTTGTTCAGGATTATATATAAATTACAATGGAATTGATGCTTTTTTGTTTTTATAACATATTTTAAATCCCATCATAGGATTGCCATTTAATCTCATCTGTCCCAGCACCATACATGTAGGGCAGAATAAGGGGTTTTAAATATGGCGCCTGCTTGCAAGTGCAGCGGGCACCATAGCTGCCGGGTTTTTGCTGTTTCAAACAGCCCCGATTGCAGGCATTTGACTTTTTAGATGCAGCGGTCAAATGTGACCACATCATCTAAATGCCGAAACAGCTCCAGCATGCAGTGATCAGGGGAGCCGTGCCTTCGCTCTGATGCACCTAGTGCAAAAAAAAAAGTTTTAGAAAATATAAAAAGAAAATTAATAATTTAAATCACCCCCCTTTCCCCAGAATAAAAATAAAAATAAATAATAAAAAAAAACATAAAGAACATGGGCATCACTGCATCTCAAAATGCCTGAACTATTAAAATATAAAATAGTTATCATACATGGCGAATAGCATAATGGGAAAAAATAAATAAAAATGCCCAATTTGCCATTTTTTCATCACTTCACTTATCTTACAAGATTGTATAAAATGTGATTAAAAGGTCACACACACACTCCAAAATGGTACCAATGAAAACCACAAATTGTAGCGCTGGCAGGACTTCACTGTCCCCCCCCCCCCCTGCATGGCGGTGTGTATAGGAGATAGGGTGATATAAGCATGAGGGTATGGAATGGACTGAAGAGACAGCCATTACCGCTCACCCCAATATCTCCTCACTATAGACACAAGCGGTAGCCTAGAGCTCTATACCCACTGATAGCCAGTGGGAGTGTTGTCCTATAGTGTGTTAGTAGGCACTATTACCTAGCACAGGACCCACAATATCCTGAGGTTGTAAAGTGTGCCATACAATTCCTTATAGGGACGACCCCCAGTGAGTGCAGGAACATCAGAGGAAGCATGCATATCCATTAGTGTATCCGCCACTGGGTTATCTCTCCCTTCCTGACTAATTGGTAACGGTGTTACCCCGCGTCTATTGAGATTTTAAGTAATATTCAATAAAGTTGAGATTTTATTAAACCGTCCGTACAGACAGTCAGACGAAAACTACAAATTGTCCCACAAAAAATGTGCCCCTACAAAGCTCTGTAGACATAACTGTAAAAAGTTATGGGGCTCAGAATATGGCAATGAGAAGACAAAAATATTTGTTTTCAAAGTTCTTGGTGTTTGTCAGTATTAAAGCACAAGAAAAACTATATATATATATATATATATATATATATATATATATACACATATATACTCAACTAAAGAATTATTAGGAACACCATACCTTCAGAACTGCCTTAATTCTACGTGGCATTGATTCAACAAGGTGCTGATAGCATTCTTTAGAAATGTTGGCCCATATTGATAGGATAGCATCTTGCAGTTGATGGAGATTTGAGGGATGCACATCCAGGGCACAAAGCTCCCGTTCCCCCACATCCCAAAGATGCTCTATTGGGTTAAGATCTGGTGACTGTGGGGGCCATTTTAGTACAGTGAACTCATTGTCATGTTCAAGAAACCAATTTGAAATGATTCGAGCTTTGTGACATGGTGCATTATCCTGCTGAAAGTAGCCATCAGAGGATGGGTACATGGTGGTCATGAAGGGATGGACATGGTCAGAAACAATGCTCAGGTAGCTCGTGGCATTTAAACGATGGCTAATTGGCACTAAGGGGCCTAAAGTGTGCCCAGAAAACATCCCCCACACCATTACACCACCACCACCAGCCTGCACGGTGGTAACAAGACATGATGGATACATGTTCTCATTCTGTTTACGCCAAATTCAGACTCTACCATTTGAATGTCTCAACAGAAATCGAGACTCATCAGACCAGGCAACATTTTTCCAGTCTTCAACAGTCCAATTTTGGTGAGCTCATGCAAATTGTAGCCTCTTTTTCCTATTTGTAGTGGAGATGAGTGGTACCTGGTAGAGTCTTCTGCTGTTGTAGCCCATCAGCCTCAAGGTTGTGCGTGTTGTGGCTTCACAAATGCTTTGCTGCATACCTCGGTTGTAAGGAGTGGTTATTTCAGTCAACATTGCTCTTCTATCAGCTTGAATCAGTTGGCCCATTCTCCTCTGACCTCTAGCATCAACAAGGCATTTTCGCCCACAGGACTGCCGCATACTGGATGTTTTTCCCTTTTCACACCATTCTTTGTAAACCCTAGAAATGGTTGGTGCATTAAAATCCCTGTAACTGAGCAGATTGTGAAATACTCAGACCAGCCCATCTGGCACCAACAACCATGCCACGCTCAAAATTGCTTAAATCAACTTTCTTTCCCATTCTGACATTCAGTTTGGAGTTCAGGAGATTGTCTTGACCAGGACCACACCCCAAATGCATTGAAGCAACTGCCATGTGATTGGTTGACTAGATAATTGCATTAATGAGAAATAGAACAGATGTCCCTAATAATTCTTTAGGTGAGTGTATATAATCCAAATAAATATAACGCAGCACTCCTTAGATGAAAAAAAAATGTGATATTTATTTAACACATGTTGATACAGGCAACGTTTAAGCTCTCTCACAGAGCCATTATCAAGCCAAGTGAGGCTTGATAATGGCTCTGTGAAAGAGCTGAAACGTTGCCTGTATCAACATGTGTTGAATAAATATCACATTTTTTTTCACATTTTTATCCAAGGAGTGCTGGGTTATATTTATTTGGATTGTGTTTGGACCCCAGGACCAAGGGGATAACGCGGGCACCTGAACTACTTGAAGCTAGGAGTGCTGCCCTGTGATTTTCTGGATATATATATATATATATATATGTATATATTGTGGTAAGGTGCAAGGTGTCATATGCGATGGCAGGTACGTGTCACCGAGGTTGCTGGCCTCGGTGAGGTGAGAGCCGGGTTTTTGTCTGCAGCAGCTAGTGCTGTTTGACTCTTTTAAATAGCATGGCTGCAAAGCCGATCCGGGCCGGCTCTTACTGGGAGCAGCTAAAGAGTAGGGTGGGTGGCTGCTCCCCACGGTCCAGTCCGAGTTTTGGGCTGGGTATAAAACACAGCCATCAGCTGTGTCTGAGGTGATTATCCTGGAGCCTGCTAACAGGGCTGAGGAGTTCTCTGTGCTGGAGGACGGAGCTCAGCAAGGTGGTGTTTCCCTGCAACCTGAAGGAGGAATCGCCTGCGGCTGAACCGACTGCTAGGTGTGAACCCGCACTTAAACCACCCAAGGTGACTGGACCCTGTGTTGGCCTGTTTTTGGTTTTGCCACATGATTTCTGTTGTGTGTGAACTGTCACCAAGAGACTGTTTTCATTTCTGGTGTGCAAGTGTGAATAAAACACTGTTTGATGCACAATCTGGACTCCTTGTTTTGCCTCTAAACTGCACCCGCACCGCTGTCTACCAGAGCGACTCCCCACATTTGGTGTCGGATGCGGGCATGCGCAGTGAGGCTGGCATGAACGCCGAACTTTGTTTTTGCTGAGCAAAAGTGAATGTCCTATATTAAGCCGGCAAAGTTGCAGCCTGTGATCCCCGACAAAATGGAGGCGGCTGTGAAAGCCCTCATAGAGGCTAACGTGCAGCAGCGGGAGACCAACCAGCTACTGCTACAGCACGTGATGGCGTTGCAAGCGGCAGGAGCGTCCCACCGCGTCCACGATGCCCGGAAAGCTGTCCGTGCCGCGATCCCTAAGATGACCCCCTCGGATGATGTTGAGACCTATCTGGCGGTGTTCGAGAAGGTGGCCGTGAGGGAGAAATTACCCGAGAACAGTGGGCAGAGGTCGTCGCTCCGTTCCTGGCGTCTGGACCCCAGCAAGTATTTTTGACCTCCCAGGTGACCAAGCAGCTGACTACCCGACTGTGAAAGGTGAGATCCTGGCAAGACTGGGGGTGAATGTTTTGGTCCGGGCCCAGCGGGTGCATCAGTGGGAGTTTAACCCGGCTGAACCCGCCAGGCCACAATACTATGACTTGCTACAACGGTTGCAAAAATGGCTGCAGCCAGACATACTGACTCCCACTGCTATGCTCGACCGTCTGTTAGCCGATGTCTTCTGAAGGGCTTTGCCTTACCCTCTCCAGCACTGGGTCGGCCAGGTATCGCCCACCAATGCCCTGGAGATGGTCGACCTGGTGGAGCGGTACGAGGCCACCAGAAACCTGCAGGGGAGTCTTGCTGGGAAGGGGTCAGTCAAACCCCGGAGGCCTCTGCCCCAGTTCCGACGTCTGGCGACAGAGCGGCCTGTACAGAAGATACCCCCTGCGAGTCCGCCTCCCGTGGTATGCTGGAGGTGTCAGGAGCCAGGCCACATCAGGGCCGACTGTCCGCATCGGGATGAGCCGATGGAGGTGAACTATGGGGGTCGCCACTCCTTGTATGCACGGAAGCTGTGCGCAACTGGCACCCGTGAGGTGCAAGACCATAACCACCTGTGTCAGGTAGAGGTGGGAGATTCGCTGGCGGTGGCTCTGCTGGACTCCGGGAGTTTAGTCTCCCTGGTAAGGGCTGCCCTTGTACGGCCTGTGGAGTATACTGGCCGTAAAGTCGGGGTCCTGTGCATCCACGGAGACCTGAAAGACTACCCCACTGCACTAGTGACTTTGTCCACAGCGGCTGGTAGGTGGACCCACGAGGTGGCTGTCGCTACTAAACTCCCACATGAACTAATACTTGGGAGGGACTTCCCCGGTTTTCCGGCGCTGTGGCCGGCAATAAAGGTATCTGAGGGACCCGAGACAGGGGTGACCCTAGTAGAGTGGCCTGATACCGCTGGAAGGCCAGAACCCTGGGAGCCCGAGTCTGAAGGGCCGGCGGTAGGGGTGACCACTGCTCCAGCGGTAGAGGGGGAGACAACCCCACTGAGTGTAATGGTGGGAGACACGGAGGACTTGCCACCGGGACCTGAGTTGGCAGACTTCAATGTCTCCGGGAAAAATTTTGGGACCGCACAACACCAGGACCAAACCCTAACCAGGGCCTGGGAGAATGTGCTGGAAATTGATGGTAAACCCCAGAAACCAGGGGCTGAATTAATGTTCCCACGATTTATTGTTCTACAGGATATGTTGTATCGGGTGAACCAAGTCCGAGGTGAACCTGTTGAACAGTTGGTGGTGCCCACAGCGTATCGCAAGCTTGTCATGGAGCTTGCCCACCAACATGTTCTTGGGGGACACCTGGGGTGGCAGAAAACACAGGACCGCATACTGCAGCGGTTTTATTGGCCCAGTGTGTTCAAGGAGGTAGAAAATTATTGTAAGTCCTGTCCAACCTGTCAGATAACTAGCCCCCAGCCTCATTTCCGTAGTCCTCTGGTACCTCTGCCAATTATTGAAGTACCGTTTGAGCGAATCGCTATGGATTTAATTGGGCCTGTACCAAAGTCTGCCAGGGGCCACCAACACATTCTGGTAGTTCTCGACTATGCCACTCGGTATCCGGAGGCGGTGCCTCTGCGACATACCTCAGCTAGGCTCATTGCCAAAGAGTTAATGGAGATGTTTTCCCGTGTGGGCCTGCCAAAAGAGGTTCTGACAGACCAAGGGACCCCTTTTATGTCCAAAGTAATGAAGGAACTGTGTAAATTGTTGCGTATAAAGCAGTTACGGACGTCCGTTTACCATCCGCAAACAGACGGTCTTGTTGAGAGGTTTAACCAAACTCTAAAAAATATGTTAAAAAGGGTGGTGTCTAGAGATGGGAAGGACTGGGACCTGCTTCTGCCCTATCTCATGTTCGCAGTGCGAGAGGTACCCCAGGCCTCTACTGGGTTCTCGCCCTTCGAACTGCTTTATGGCAGACACCCTCGGGGCCTGTTGGATATCGCCAAGGAAGCATGGGAACAACAGCCTGTCCCCCACAAAAGTGTCATTGAGTATGTCACCCAGATGCAGGAACGGATAGAAAGGGTGTTGCCGCTGGTCCGGGAGCATATGGAGGCAGCGCAACAAGCCCAGAGTAGGGTGTATAATCGTCAGGCTCGGGTACGGGGCTTCCATCCGGGAGATCGGGTTTTGGTTCTGGTACCCACCCTTGACAGCAAGTTCCTAGCTAGGTGGCAGGGCCCCTATGAGGTGATCGAGAAGGTAGGGGAAGTAAATTACAAAGTACACCAGCCAGGGCGGCGCAAGCCGGAGCAGGTGTACCACGTGAATTTACTTAAGCCGTGGAAAGATAGGGACACAGCCGACGACCACAGCCCCGGCCAGAGCTTCTAGGTGAAAGGGTCCAGCCCCACAGTTCGAGGCCTGTGAAGCAGTAACCACGGTAAAAATTGCAGACAGCCGGTCTTCCAAACAAGTTCAGGAAGTCAGGGAGTTCATCAGTCGGAACACGGATGTGTTCTCGGACCTCCCTGGCCGCACGTCTCTCATCCAACATGACATCGTCACTGAGCCTCAGGCCAAGATCCGGTTAAAACCATACCGGGTACCCGAGGCTCGGCGACGGGCCATCGCGGAGGAAGTACAGTTAATGTTGAAGCTCAAGGTCATTGAGGAGTCGAAAAGTGAGTGGGCCAGTCCCATAGTCCTAATACCCAAGCCGGATGGGACGTTGCGGTTCTGCAACGACTTTCGCAAGTTAAATGAAGTATCCAAGTTTGACGCGTATCCCATGCCCCGAGTAGACGAGCTGGTTGAAAGTTTAGGACAAGCCCGTTATTTTTCCGTGCTGGACCTCACTAAAGGGTACTGGCAGGTACCCTTAACGGAGTCGGCTAAGGAAAAACCGCATTTGTTACCCGCAGGGCCTGTATCACTACAAGGTGTTACCCTTTGGCCTGCATGGTGCCCCGCCACTTTCCAAAGGTTAATGGACATAGTGCTGCGACCACATCGTCGGTACGCCTCGGCCTACTTAGATGATGTAGTCATCCACAGCACCGACTGGGAAAGCCATTTACCCAAGGTGCAGGCGGTAGTGGATGCCCTGAGGAAAGCCGGACTGACCGCTAACCCAAAGAAGTGCTCCATAGGGTTAGAGGAGACAAAATATCTGGGATATATAATTGGGCGGGAGTCATCAAACCTCAGGTAACTAAGGTAGAGGCCATTCGTAACTGGCCCCGACCGGTCACCACCAGGCAGGTAAAGTCGTTCCTGGGGATTGTAGGTTACTACATGAGGTTTGTGCCCCACTTTGCCACAATAGCAGCGCCATTGACAGACCTGTTGAAGGGGCGAAAGTCTGGGAGGGTTAGCTGGAGTGAGAAGGCGGAGGAGGCTTTCTCCACGTTGAAGTCGGCCCTGTGTGGGCCCCGGTTTTGGTGACACCCGACTTCAACAAGGAGTTTGTCGTACAGACCGACGCCTCGGAGGTAGGCCTCGGTGCGGTACTGTCGCAGGAGGTCAACGGGAAGAACATCCCGTTGTCTTCCTGAGCCGTAAGCTCAGTCCCGCCGAGTCCAGATATAGTATAGTGGAGAGGGAGTGCCTGGCTATCAAGTGGGCACTCGAATCTCTCCGCTACTACCTGTTAGGGAGGAGGTTCCGTCTGGTGACCGACCATTCCCCCTCAAATGGATGAGTCAGGCCAAGGAGAGGAATGCTCGGGTCACCAGGTGGTTCCTATCTCTTCAAAATTTCAAGTTTTCCGTGGAACACAGGGCAGGCCGCTTGCAGGGCAACGCAGATGCCCTGTCCCGCGTCCACTGCCTTACGTGTGTTCACCCCTCAGGGTTGAACAAAGGGGGTATGTGGTAAGGTGCAAGGTGTCATATGCGATGGCAGGTACGTGTCACCGAGGTTGCTGGCCTCGGTGAGGTGAGAGCCGGGTTTTTGTCTGCAGCAGCTAGTGCTGTTTGACTCTTTTAAATAGCATGGCTGCAAAGCCGATCCGGGCCGGCTCTTACTGGGAGCAGCTAAAGAGTAGGGTGGGTGGCTGCTCCCACGGTCCAGTCCGAGTTTTGGGCTGGGTATAAAACACATCCATCAGCTGTGTCTGAGGTGATTATCCTGGAGCCTGCTAACAGGGCTGAGGAGTTCTCTGTGCTGGAGGACGGAGCTCAGCAAGGTGGTGTTTCCCTGCAACCTGAAGGAGGAATCGCCTGCGGCTGAACCGACTGCTAGGTGTGAACCCGCACTTAAACCACCCAAGGTGACTGGACCCTGTGTTGGCCTGTTTTTGGTTTTGCCACATGATTTCTGTTGTGTGTGAACTGTCACCAAGAGACTGTTTTCATTTCTGGTGTGCAAGTGTGAATAAAACACTGTTTGATGCACAATCTGGACTCCTTGTTTTGCCTCTAAACTGCACCCGCACCGCTGTCTACCAGAGCGACTCCCCACAATATACATATATATATCAGTTTTTGTATTGTATTGTATTGACTCAAAAAATGACAAAACCAGTAAAACAGTGGCAGAATTCCCTTTTCTTCTAATTCCACCCCATTTGGAATTTCTTTTCCTCCCTGGTGTCATTAGAAAATACATCTTGTCCCACAAAAAACAAGCCATCATACGGCTATGTGAATGGACAAATTCAAAATGTATACCTCCCCGAAGTAAAGGAGGAAAAACAAAAACACAAAGATAAAAGGTCCTACAGGACTCTTTATTTTAAATGTATAATGCATTAGCATGCTATGTGCGAATACATTATGCTCTGTGTCTATGACACAGCTTGTTGTTGGGGCAATGCTAGTGTGCAGTAACTGCAAGAATGGATAACTGGACAGATAGCCCTGAGGTCCTTGTGGGTCCTCAGGGCTGACTGTAGATGGCTATCTTATTCTCTGATCAGTTTAGGAAACCCAGTGACCTGATCGTTGCGCGAGGCTCCTCTGATCATAATAATATAGCAACATAGTAACATAGTTTATAAGGCTGAAAAAAGACATCTGTCCATCTAGTTCAACCTGTTATCCTGCAAGTTGATTCAGAGCTAAGCAAAAAAAAAAAAACTGTGAGGTAGAAGCCAATTTTCTCCACTTTAGGGTAATGGATGCGGTAATGGACCACAACAATTAAAGAGTTAACAATATACATATATTCAAAACTGCCATTGCAATAGATAGTAGACGAGTAAACTTTAAATTTTCCACATCTGCTCGGTGGCATATAGATGCCTCTTCCCTTACCTTTCCTCTAAACTTGATATACCCTTAATTTAAAGGTTTGAGAAGACCAGCGTTTAAAAAAATGCTTGCATTACTCTGTTGGGCATTATTTATGCTTTATGCATCTACGTGAGAGTAGATTGAATTTGTACCTAGAGAAACTGGGGTCTTTTACAAAATTTGTGGCAAGTTCAGGGTAGACACATCTGTAATAACACTGAACTAGTTGGGACATTTACACTCACTAAACACTATCCCATCATTCTTTCTACAGATCAGGAAAGGATGTCTCCTTACATACCCGTCTCCAATTTTACCCTTAAAAGCCATTTACTAGAAACATCAGATGTGCAGTTTCTATAGATTTGTGAGATGGGGTAGGATTGATGGTCAGTTTAGGGGACCATACCTTGAGTCTATTCTATTTACACCCTTGTTCAAATTTGCAGAAAATTGATATAAAATTGTAGAAATGTTCTATCCTGAAGACATTTGTTGTATTTTGAATAGATGGGTCATACTATGTTGAACACACTTGTGATCAGTCCTTTCAGATGGATATAGCATGAGGTACATAATTGACTGCAGTCTTGGACTTTGGAAGTATTGTATTCTGTCTTGGCGAGTCATTGACTTGTCTTCTGTGGTTTAAGAATTTACTCTCATCCTCTTGTGTTTACCTGAGCTTTCTTGTTGGTTCCAAGGACACATCTTACCTTTGCCATTGAACTTATGTATTCACATGGAAGCTTAAGATGTTCCATTAATAGATGGCTCTTGAAAGCTATTCAGTGCATGCTAGACTTCACAATGGCCACTGTTTCTTCCAGTGGTTTTCAAAATATTTTTACATTATACTATCCCAAGTTCAAGAGAATTTGAATGAGAGGTGAATAACGAAGAAGAACAATAACACTCAATTCCACCATTCAACATATAATATAATAAATATAATATAATAGGTTGGATGTGCAAAATAAATATCTCCAGCTTATGTGCCTAGATTTTGAGAAAAGACGTCATTTGTTTTTTCTATTGACAATCTAGGTCCTGGCTCGGAAAAGTTCTTCGGACTAAAATGTAAAGGAATGTAAAGGATAAAACATGCTGGAGGCAATTTCATGTTTCTTCAGTGTCTCTTTTTGTTTAGATTGTAGGAAAGAAAAAGAAAATGTCCAAACTTTTCTCAAGAACAGAAACTTTTTCAAGCTCTGTGCCTAACATGGACGGAAATTATGGTATAGCATAGCTAAAAGCTACAATGTCCTATTCCCTCTATATACTTGTATGTTCTCATTCAATTGGGGGCAGGGGAAACCTGTGGCATACTATGTTGAACACACTTATAAACGATCCTTTCAGATGGATATAGCATGAGGTACATAATTGACTGCAGTTTTGGCCTTTGGAAGCATTGTAGTATTGTATTCTGTCTTGGCGAGTCATTGACTTGTCTTCTGTGGTTTAAGAATTTACTCTCATCCTCTTGTGTTTACCTGAGCTTTCTTGTTGGTTCCAAGGACACATCTTAACTTTGCCATTGAACTTATGTGTTCACATGGAAGCTTAAGATGTTCCATTAATAGATGGCTCTTGAAAGCTATTCAGTGATTGCTAGACTGAGCCTTCACAATGGCCACTGTTTCTTCCAGTGGTTTTCAAAGTACTTTTACATTATACTATCGCAAGTTCAAGAGAATTTGAATGAGAGGTGAATAACGAAGAAGAACAATAACACTCAATTCCACCATTCAACAAATGGCACTAAATATAATAGGTTGGATGTGCGAAATAAATATCTCCAGCTTATGTTCCTAGATTTTGAGAAAGGACGTCATTTGTTTTTTCTATTGACAATCTAGGTCCTGGCTCGGAAAAGTTCTTCGGACTAAAATCTAAAGGAATGTAAAGGATAAAACATGCTGGAGGCAATTTCATGTTTCTTCAGTGTCTCTTTTTGTTTAGATTGTAGGAAAGAAAAAGAAAATGTCCAAACTTTTCTCAAGAACAGAAACTTTTTCAAGCTCTGTGCCTAACATGGACGGAAATTATGGTATAGGATAGCTAAAAGCTACAATGTCCGATTCCCTCTATATACTTATATGTTCTCATTCAATTGGGGGCAGGGGAAACCTGTGGCACTGCCAACACCTAGGAGCAAACAATGAGGATGCCAATACACTATGGATAATTGATGGATGAACGATTATTCAGATGACAACTATCTTCCTAACACCCCCATACACAAATACCACTTGAGAATGTGTCCTTAGGAAGGAAGTATAGGAGTAATATCCTGCCAGACACCTCTGGTAGCAGATTCTCTCTTAAACGGTATTTTTTCTGAGCTTGCTATTGATGGCCTATCCTCAGGATAGATCATCATTATCTGATTATAGGGGTTCGACACCTGGCACCCCTGCTAATCAGCTGTTTGAAGAGGCCAGTAACGTTAGAGTCATTAGTTCTGGCCTATTTTCAACATCAAGCACCATTGCTATACAATATATGGTGCTGTGCTTGGTAAGCTGTGAGGAGGCACAACACTCTCTTTTGTCAGATCCCTATGTATTAGATATTGATGACGAATCTGGAGGATATGCCATCAATAATAAACTACCAGAAAAAACCTTTAAAAACAAAAAGATTTGGCATGATTCAATCCAATCCACCATTGGGGGAAACATTAGATTACCCCATAAACATTAGTTTGTTAGTTGGTGCCTTCAGAACTGTTGGATTTGGACTGCGGATATGGCGATTTTCTACTTGCCAACTTCCAGAGATATTTTATAGTTGTGAAGGGATTTTTTAAGCTGAAATAAAATATTTTAAAAACTAACAAGAATGCAATGAAAAATTAAAAAACACAAAAATCCATACTCACTTCAGGGATCCCCCACCACCACTCTTCCTGCTGGCTCCCTTCCATTCTCAACATCCTGGTCCTGGTCTCTAAGTGTTAGCATTGGATCACCTCTGTAATCTGTAATTGGCTGCAATGGTCAATACATCATCGCTGGACCAAGAAATAGAGAGCATTGGGGATCCGGGCAGTGTCAAAATGGGAGGATGGTGGAATGTATCAGGTGACTATGTTTTTCTTTTTTGTTTTGTTTTTTTACTTTTTAACTAAATTGTTTTTAGTTTTAAATGCTTATTTTCGGCTAAAAACACCCCTTTAGGTGGTGTCAGGTGAATTCAAATAAGAAAATGAAAGGAATATATGAACCTGTATGTACTGTACATAAAGGTCTCTCTCCTCTTGCTAAGTGATAACTCTCCTCTATAAACACGGAATTTGTCAAGTATTTGCAATAAGGCTTTTTACGCCAGACATTCCGTATTACAGAATAAAACAATTTTTTATTTAAATAATTTTACTCCAAATGTCATTCAATTTAGAAACGACTAAAATTTTAGCTATACTTTCTTTTAAAGTGTAGTGAAAATTACAGTATGTGGCAACGTGCCCAAATATTTCCCGCAGCACTGATCAAATTCTACGTTTTATTGTTACTATTACTAGCAATTACCATCGATGACGACGTGTGGGAAGCCTTGCAGGTAAGCTGCTCACCATGGATGCCTGCCCTAAATAAAAAAAATAAAAAATACAGACGATTTTTTTTTCTTTCTTCATTTTATTATATACTAACTTGACACTAGTTATTTACTCAGGGTGAAATATAATGGAAATGTGCAAAAGGGGGGGGGGATGCCATGATGGTGGCAGGAAGAAGGGAATGTAGCAGAATGCTTTCCCCCTCCTCTTTCTTTCTCAGCTTGCTTCTCTTGTCATTTCCAAAGTAATGCTAGTTGTTTACCACACACTGTTCGAAATTTTGACCGCAGGGGAAAATGATATGGCTGAGCAGAGAAACATACAGAAGGAACTCAGTCTGACAGTAGAGCTGGGGTACAGTTATTAGGTATGTCAGTATGGCAGAGAGACACAGCAGGGAGGAAGCGGGGACGTTATGGAGGAGGTGGAGTCTGTGCATGTGTATTAGGCAATTCGCAAAACCAGACATATCCTTGCTGACAGCCTGAGTCACTAACATAGCTCCATGCAATGTACAATGCAAGTATATATATATATATATATATATATATTAGACCATGGAGGTACAGAGTGCACCGTGCCATACAGTAATGCAGGCATCATGTCTACATGGTACGATTGAATATGTGTCCTGTTGTGATGAATTGAAGAAAATACACTTCACTTTGCAACAGATTCAGTTTCTATGTGTTAGTATTGTGTACTATGAATTCGGCATTCGGTGGTTGCAAGGGAGCAACAGAGATAAGCAAGAACCAGAATTGAATGCACACTCAGAAAATATTGATTTAAAGGGGTTGTCTCATTTCAGCAAATAGCATTTATTATGTAGAGAGCATAAATATAAGCCACCTACTAATGTATTGTTATTATCCATATTGCTTGCTTAGCTGGTTGGATTCATTTTTCCATCACATTATACACTGCTCCTTTCCATGGTTACGACCACCCTGCAATCCATCACTGGTGGTCGTGCTTGCAGACTATAGGAAAAAGCTCCAGCCTCTTTGATGACTGTGACCATTGGAGTGCACATAGGCTAGTGCTTCTTCCTATAGTGTGCAGGCACGACCACCACTGATTGATTGCAGAGTGGTCGTAACCATGGAAACGAGCAATGTATAATGTTATGGAAAAATGAATCTAAGCCAGCAAAGGAGGCAATATGGATAATAACAATACATTAGTAGGTGGCTTATATTTACGCTCTCTACATAATAAATGCTATTTGCTGAAGAGACAACCCCTTTAAAGACTATGGACACCTTTTGAGCATTTTTAATTATTGCATTTTACACATTTTGGGCTAAAAATACTTTTTCCAATGGTCTTTATTAAAATGCTCAGCCAGATGCAAAGGTTGAAAAATCAGTCTGTTGGCAGAATATCATTTCTCAGTCTTTTTAGCTGATGGCTCATGTAAAGCCTTATCTCTGATCTCCTAACCTCATAAACACTTGTTTAAGCCATATTCTTTTCAGTTTGATAAAGAGTTTAGCTATAATGAGTGTTTATGAGGTCATAAGATCATAGATAAGGGTTCACATAAGCAGTCAGCTGTCAGAACTCAGGAGCAACAGATAGCAAATAGACTGATTTTCTTAACCCTTGTTTCTCAAAAATGGGTGAACATTTTTACCAAAGACCAATTGAAAAAACTATTTTAGACCAAAATTATAAAATGCAGATGCAATCATAAAGAAAATTGCCCTGAAGGTATTGGTAGCCTTTAATGAATAGTTTAACCAAGTTAAACATGAAAAATTATTGCTAAAACCAGTAGTTTAATTTTTATAGAATAAAAGGGAAAAATATTTAAAAATACTGTATAGCGTGCCACTTTAACAGATGTGTGCTCATGTCATCAGCTCAATGTGTGTAGACTCCCCAATAACCTGCAGTGTTCCCCTGTCATTCTTATGATAGCGATGCACTGGCAGTGAATGAGAACCTGTTATAGTCAATAGCCGCCAGAAAAGAGAACAGCTGGCCAGACCGCCCCAAGGAAGAAGGAACCCCTGCCATTCTCAGACAATAGAGGCCTCAAGTCAGAAAAGTGCTGAGGATAAAAAAAACATAAATTCCCATGAAATATTAGTTATTCTGTTAATATTATGCATTATACAGAACACAAGCTTCACAGACAGCCCATGCCACCTTGGGAGCGCAGTTCTGTGATTTCTTTTTACTGGGAAATTTCTCTATGCTAGTGACATTGAAGCATTGGAATAATATAAATGCCCCATGCCTTAAAACATTCCTTCCTTCTTGAATCTACCATATTGTTGGTAGCTTATAAACAGAATCGATTCATCTATTGTCGAAAATGTGTAATTTCATAAAGCTATGCAAATGTTGTACCATTCACCTTAATCCAGGATGAAGCAGAAGCATCCACAGTGGTTTCAGCAACCCTGTAAATGCTCTACTATAAGCTTCCACTGGATATATATTTGAGCTTTATGGACAATGCATGATAAACCAGCTCTAGATGTCTCCCTATACAGACATGATAGGGCACATTCTATGTTTGAAATAGTGGAATAGGTGCTTGTTCTGAACTCCAGACGACAGGCGTCAATGAATTGATAAATCTCCTACATACAGCTCTAAATCTTCTGATTGCCTTGAACCAGTATGTGATAACAACTGGTTGCCTGCAGCCACCACTAAGGAGAGCTCAGTGCATAGGAATTTATATAGTTACTACTTGAAGCTACAGAATCTCTCTGAACCAATCTCACTCTAGTGGTGGCTACAATAAAATGTGGTTTTATGGCAGGAACTGAGCCACCAGTGACCACAGGGCCACCATAGTAGACGGATAGTCTGCTTCCAGTGAATACACCACTACCTGCAGGAAATATTTTGCACTTTCCCAACGGTAGCAGTAGAAACCTTGAGTGTATTACATGATCAATCAGGGTAGGAGAGGTGTAATTAGCATGAGTTGCATATACAGATCTGAAGCTCAAGATACCCTTAGATATGTGGCAAGAGATGAACAATTAAAAGAAAAAAAAACTTATAACTGTGATATTCTCTCACCAGATGTCTTTCCTATATGTGCCTGTGTATGGCCACCCGGTGGTTTTTATATGAATTGCAACATATCAACTTTGTTCTTGACCATAGTTGAAATTCAATGGTAGGATATTTCTGCTGTACCAAAAATAACAATATTAATTGTATTAAAATAGTAATTATAACCACCAGAATCTTGATCAGGCAATACATAAAACACAGTTCTGACTTTCCCATTTTAATTAATAAGCAAAAGACAATTATAGATAAACGACTACAGGTAAAACTCTTAGATAATTTATATTTTACATATTCCTGAAGATTTTCACATTTTATCAAGCACATCGCAGGAGAATACATTTTAAGGCAGAACAGATCTCATGCATGTTTTATTGCAGTAACATCATCATGTATGAAAGAAGCGGGCTTTATCTAGTGATTGAGATGATGTGAGATGTAATGGTAATTAGCTGGGACTTGCAGCAGCAAGACTATAATGAAACCCCTTATGATTGTATCTTTAATTAATTATGATGAAGTTCTATGTGTTTTCGACCATGCTTTAACGTGGAAGAAGGTCAGAGAAGCCCCAGGGGTTCTTTAGCCCTGCAACCCATCGGAATCATCTCTCATCATTTCCTGAGTCTTAATAAGATTTTCTATAATTCTTTGCGAGACTGTTATTGAGCAAATCCTCTTCTGTCATAGGTTCTATTGGCCATGCTTTCCATACAACATATTTCACGTCTTGGTAATGCAGAGGTTAGTCTAGCAGGAAAAAATGCAGAGCAGAAAAGAGTTCCGTTCTTAGACAAGAACTTAGCTGGGAGGAATATAACCCAGATGCACCTCTCCTGGGATGCTGCTGTTTCCCAGCTTGGCTCTCTGCTCTGTGTAACATCAATCCCGGTGCTAATTTAAAATGATCCACCTTTCATAAAAATAACAATTCCAGTCTTGACATGCTTTTGCAAAATGAACCATCTACAGTAACTCGTCCTATTCCCCTCAATTTCCTCCCTGTCTAAGAAATATTAGTTGTTTCCCACTGAGACAAACAGAGGCAATATATTTATATAATCTTATAATACACCAAAGATTTAAGTTTTTGTACTTAATTTTACATTTTTTTCCCACCTGGTCATAATTATACATATATTTTTTTTTCTAGTCAATGCAACCGTCACACAATTTTTTGAAGAAGGCTTCTTATACAGACAACAGACAGGGTGACGCTCTGTAATGTTCAAATGCCACCTTCTTGCCTTTGCCAGGCAAGAAGGTGGCATTTGTTTGACAGCTCTACACAGCTGCAAAGCCCCATGTCATAGATAGTCTAATGAAGTATGGCAAGGAGCAAAGCCTGCCTATAACACATAGACCTTGCAAAACCAGCTGCATTATGGGTGTTTAAGCCCAACAACAGAAAGTAATAAAAGGAATATTTTCACATAAATTTGCTGTGTGTAATATCTTTGAACAAGTATGGTAGATTGGCAGTAAAAGAAGTTTTTTACTCTCAGTTGAAATAAGTCACTCACATGAAAACTCAATCACTCCTACTCATGCTTCAGTGACAGTGTAGCCACCAAGGATGCAGAAGTAGCAGTTACGTGTTTGCCCTGGTGTCTGAGTTGGTCCAAAAGCCTATCAGGCACCAGGGACAAGGCATAACTGCTGCCTCTTCAACCTTGGTGGCTACATCCTTATCACTGAAGCATGAGTAGGAGAGACAGGAGATCATTGATTGCATTTTCAAGTGAATGACTCCTGCCAACTGAAAGAGTAGAAACCTCAATGGCTACACCAGACATGAACTGAAGAGAGGGGAGATCATTGAAGGCACCAATATTATATATGACATGTGGGAAGTTATGAGGAAGGATCACTAATGGACTAGTGAACAGGATCAAAAGATAAGACTAATTACTTGCAGTAAAGGGTTATTGCAAGAATCTATAAAACTATGGGTGGTACTACAAGGATGAGAAAGAATGATTTTTTAGTTTCATTAAATTCTTAGTTTAGCCTGGTTGCCATGACGTGGTGGGAACCTGTACAGAAAATAACTCTCTGCAGACTGCCATTAAGTTCTGGTTGCATAATGGTCATCACGATAACAACTGCACTGACTACAGATTCTAGAAGTGACATGATTGGTGACTTGACTTCTATGTCATTCTATTCTAGGTCAGTAGGATTCAATTAAATATAGCTAGGCAGGGGAGGGGTTACCTTCTTTTACGGACAGTTGGTGTGGACCTATTGTGCCAACTAACCAGTTTGGCTTTAAGCTAAAACGTAAGGGTGTTGTCCTGGTGGTTCCCTGGTATTGACCCTTTAACCCCTGTACAGGGATCTAGACTTCACCTCAAAGAACCAACCAGGCCGCTACCTCCTGGAGTAGTCCTGGTGTAGTTGGCTGCTGACCCACAGCGGCCAGAGACACTGGTGCAAAGCACCAAGGACATAGACAAAAGTATAGTCTGAACATACTTCAGTTGTCAGGGCAGGCTGAGTACTTGCCTATTCCAAATAGCAGTTCCAAGGTCAGGACAGACTGAGTATGTGCATAATCCAGGTCACAATTACAAGATCAGGGCAGGTAGCAAGGAGCGGAATCGGAAGACAAACAAGGTTCGGTACACGGATATCCAGACGAGATCACCTTCACTGGTTACTATCAACAAATAACCTCAAAGCTCAGGCGAGGAGGTGGATTTACATTCCAGTTAAATAGGGAAGCTGATCAGCAACTTAACCAGCACCTTCACAAGGACAGGGTGAAAGCATTAACTCTCTCAGTGCTGAAGGAAAGGTCACAGAGCTCAAATCCGAATTCACCCAGGGAGAGCAGAGTGACATCTACGTCTGCCCGGGACAGCAAAACGGTGACAGGCATGGACCACCAGTGTGACACCTTCCCTCCAGACCAAAAAAAAAAAAATTCAGGTTTTGCTTGGAGGGTCATTTTAAAAATATATTTTATGCATAAAACATCAAATCATACTTTTATTACCTGTTACTTGTCTATCCATTTGTCATGTAAGGGAAAAGTGCACACCTGACATCCACACCACTGTCCATACCAACGTGGACGATCTGTTTAAATGGTGGCCCTCAACTGGGTGACGGTCTCTGACCTGACAACTTAGAAGAGACAAAAGGGGAAGTCAAACAAACCAAGTCAAAAGCAGAGAATAACATCAGAAGCATGGAAGAAACCACCGCAGAGTAATATACCAAGCAGGGTCAAAAGCAGGAGAAAATGTGAAAAGCCAAAATCGGCAGTCAGAGGCAAAGTCACTAACAGACAGAAGGTCAGAATTCCAGGAATCTATATGAAGCACAAACTAAGTGTGTGATTCAGGAAAACCAATCACAGCCTATAGTGGCTAGCAATTGCCTGTTTAAAAACCCAGCTGACATGAAGGACATGATGCTGACGTTGAGTCTGATTGGGCCGCCATCCCTGCTCCCTGATAGGTTAATCAGCCTAACTCTCAGCTGGGCTGGCTGCCACAGTAATGGAGTGACATGGGTGATGCTTTATGAGGCCAGACACATCCAAGCTGAATGACATAATGCTGTCGGTGTAATACAATAGATTCCAGGACCACCAGGTTTACACAGCATTATAAATCAGTATAATGCTGTGCGATCCTGTCAGAGGAGGGGAGATCAGAATGGGACCTCTCATTGACACACGCTGTAAGTTTCTCGCATTCAACTTGCTCTTGTGTGTCTGGCCAAAGTGAGGCTGGACTCATCCCAGGTGCATGGACAGCTAAGTACATGGCATCATTGTTGAATTTTTTATTCAAACCATGGAAATGAATCATCTCATCAATTGCTCTAACACCTTGTTTTCAAGGCCAAATATCAAGAAATTTGATAAGATTCATTAGCAATACATAAACTGTAGGTCTATTCTGCATCTGTTTTAGAAAACATATTTCCTGATTTGATTTCAGTTAGCATGGATCAATGACTATGGTACACTGGTTAAATTATTAATGCTAACAATGTAATCTACCTTATTAATTATATACAGTCCAAGAATTTCTTCGCATGCCCAAGAAGCATAAATACAAGATATTTTATTCACCCATGCAAAAAGCAATGACTACACATGAGTGAATCAATTCTAAACTAATCAAATTCATCTCAAATCTCCCAACAATTCTGATTTTAGGCTAATCCTAATCTTTTGCAATTTGATTTAGACTAATCTCTAAAATGGCAGCCATTACTTTACAGGTCTAAAGACAGAGAAGAGAGTATGATAATTTGTGGACCATGTTTTAATAATAATAAAAAAAAACTGTTTTTTCCCACTGGTTCCCACTCATTTATACACATGCACATACAGGCATGGGCTGGCCCACAGGGTAAGAGGTGAATCCCCTGGTGGCCCCTAATCCCACACCCTTTGCACAAGTGGCACATGGCACAGTAGAATAACTGCACTGCATATAAAAAGGCAGTGTACAGCATCTCATCTAGCCTATGTGATCATATAAAAAACTGGGGACATTTAGTTATTATTATAGATGCATCAGATGGCTGAGGAGACATCTACATACAGTGGCCGATCAGCAAAAATCCTCTTGGCCCAGGGACCTTCCCTCTTGAAGTCACTGCAGGGACTCCCATAATCAATCATATTGTAGCATCTTGCTGCTGCTGCCGCTGTGTGAGCAGATAGTATTTGCATGTTGCTATACAGTTGGCCCCCAGAATGAATTTTACTGAGCCCTAGGCACCCCAGTCCCACACTAGACACATATATATCATCATTGTCACTTTGACATTACTAATGCTGTTTTAGCGTAAAGAGTAGTGTTGAGAAAATAAAAGCCAAATAAATTGACTTTGATCCAGATTTCCAGAAAAATGTGGTTCGCCACAAAGCCAAATTGTTGTAACGAATCTATTTTTCCTGAAATGTCCTTTAAAAAAACAAAAAACATACTCACCTCATCGATTTACATGCGAAGAGGCAATAGCAGCCATTTTGATTGAAGGCACCATGCGAAATCTCACGCGGTAATGTGATGATATCATAACGCTGGCTAAGCCATCACCCCCGTCCAGCAAGATTACGTCATCACGAATCAAATTTTTCATAACTTCGTTCATCTCTAGTAAACAGCTTTGAAAGGGTTGGATACAGTCCAAGGATACCCCACAGTGTCATACATAACTTTTGATGGCAATCTGAGCACTTTCTGTTCGGATCAAAATTTATTCATACCCAAATCAAATCTGCTGAAAGATTCGGAGGCCAAAAAAATTTCAAGAAATTTACTCATCTCTAGTCATGATGGCCCACACACTGTAAATTTTCTCAATAAAAGAAATGCTGCTGAAATGTAATTACAATTTACATCCATTTGTATTTATACATTTAGGGAGTGCTGGGAAGTTCATGGACTGTTTATGAAGGACTCCAGGATCGGAATATATTCATGCTGGCCTCTGGGTTCTTTGAAAACACTCTATGCTGCTTTCTTTTATGATTTATTAATTATATATGTGCATAAATATCAATACCAATGATTAGACCCTGTGGGCTGTCGGTTGGATTTCATAGATGTTTCCATGGGTCCATGAGTGGGAAATGTCAATTTGATCAATAAACATGGATTTTTCCAGAAATGTTAAACAAAACTTCAGTAATCAGAGCCATATGCATGGTGGCACTGGAATCTCCACTGATTTGTACTACAAAGACATAGGTACCGGATGTGCCCCTCTATTGTGTCTCTCAATGCTTTAAGAGAATACACCCATAATGTGGTTTCTGATGTCTTAATTTGTTTCTGCTATTTAAAATCAGAGGGATACTGAGGTTCAGTACCAAATACTTATATTGGTGCTGTATTACTGATCTGTAAAACTTGGAGATTGTAGAGGACTATAATAAGATCTTTGAGTAACGTGCTTCCAGCTGTCAGAAGGACCCATTACTTTCATCTTAAAGTGATTGTCCCATTACTAGAACCTATCTACCTATGTACACCATAGATAATAAGGGTCTGATTGGCAGGGGCACAACAACTGGATCCCCTGCTAATAACGAGAACAGGGTCCGGTGTCCCCTGTTTGAATAGAGTGACAGTCACACATGCTCACCCGCCTCTCCATTCAACCTTCTGGGACTGCCAGGTTTTGCGAACTGCAAGCATTTGGCTAGATCCAGCAGCCTCAGGGAGCTGAATGTAACAACAGTGCATATGAATGTCCACTGCTCCAGTCAGACGGGAACATGGATCCCCATTCTTTTAATTGGCAAGGGCCCAGAGTTGTACACCTGCTGATCAGACACTTTTCTCCTATCTTCTGGATAGGGGATACGTTCTTGTAATGGGACAACCTTTTTAAGGATAGAGTCACTAGCAAACCACTTCACTGCTGTCCCATATGGCGCTGCCCTCAAGTCCGTTCTTGTCCCAAAAAGAGTAGGGTGTTGTCAAATGGATCAGCTTGCAGTCTAATCTGTGTCAATTTTGCCTTCAATGAAAGTGCAAAAGATAGAAAAGAAACCATTCACAAATGCAGAAACTATGAACCCAAAAACAATTCCAGTCTGTAAGTTAAGAAGCGTCCTGCCCTGTACCTCCAAAAATTTTCCAATACTTTCAAACATATACAGAGTAAATTTCCCTCATCTAAAATATCCACTAGTGGAAGACTGCAAGATTATTTAATGTCACAAATGAATAATGAAAAGGATGTGCAGTCTCTAAAATTCTAGATAGATGGGACTTCTTTAAAGCAGACGCAGCATTCTGCATTTTTTAAGTGATAGATTCCCTTTAAGATTACTTGAAAGCAGTCACCTAATTTACTTGCAGTAAATTATTCAAACATTTCTAATTATGCGCCTGCAGCAGTACGCTAGCTACAGCTTTTTGATTGATCACCATCCGCAAGTCTAAAGTATTGGCAAAGTGAGGAGGCAGACATACAACTTAGAGATCCAAAATTCAAGCTTCTCCTGAGCAACATTTAGACCATGAATTGGCTTATCAGTTGTTTTTTACCAACTCTTGCCTGGCATCACTTAAAATTTAAAATGGTTTGGCACCAAAAGGAAATACATGAAAGGCAGTTGTTCTATTGATGTGCCACCTCAAAAAACAAAGACAAGCTTCCACGAGGGACCAATCCAGATCATTACAGGTCCAGACAAAGGTTTGGCCACATGAGTAGATTTGGAGCATAAATGTACACTAATTGCTAATAGAGCCTCAGTAAGTTACACATTTCGTGGATAAAGAAGAGCTGGGCTGGAAATGATCTCACCATGTATGAAAATATTCTATGGGTCACTAATAAAGATGAGCAAATCGATTCTAAAATTCTGAAATTTGACTTGAAATTTTCAAGAGAGAGAGAGAATGTTTCCAAGTAAACAAAGCACTTCCAAGTTGGGTTGAATTTATTTGACCTGAATCAAATTGAATGGCCAGTTCAGATCCATCAGACTAGAATTGAATTTTAAGAAATTCACTTGTCTCTAGTCACTAAGCATTGCAGTGTGCTATGATTACATATAACACAAATCCCATACCTATAAATCAAACAATATTACACAACCTACACTCATACCGAGCAACATCAGGTCATAAAGTCCAAATGACCTTATTGATTTCCCAAAAGCAACAAAAATACATCAAAACATCACTAAAGAATATACCATCATAAATGTCAAAAAATGAAAGACTAGATGGGGTTGAAAAAGAGGTCCATACGCATGGTTAGAAACAATAGTACAAAAAATCTCTGCTGCAAAATTTCATTGATATTACAAATATTGCCTAATTAAGGAGGTTTACTGAGTGTTTTATACTGATGATCTATCCTTGGGATGGATCATCAGAATCTGATTGTCTAGGGTCTGACTCCCGGCACTCCCTGACGATCAGTTGTATGAAACGGCCTCAGTGCTGTGGCGAGTGCCGCAGTCTCCTCGTATCTTACCAAGCACAGCGGCTTCCATTGGATAGGGACTTGCTATGGCAGTTTAGCCTTGAATGAAGTTTTTGACTAGGCCATGATACCAAAGAGGCCTAGTGGAAGCTGCAAGGAGGCCAAAGCACTCTACAGAGAACTGCGGCCTCTTCAAGCACTGATTGGTGGAGGAGCCAGGAGTTAGACCCACACCGATCAGATACTGATGTCCTGTCCTGGGGACATTAGTATAAAACACTTGGCAAACCCCATTAATACAAAGTGACAGTTCAGATTTAGTATTAATTCCCAATAGATGTGAAAAAAGGGCAGAGTATGAAAAAGGCTAAGCAAAAATGATCTGGAAATATATGATTAGCAAAAAGTTAAACCACATAAACTACCTCTCTTAGGAGAATCTAGTTGTACAAATGTTGATGTATCAAGTGAAAACTTATAATAGAAATTAAAATGTATGGGGGGAGGGGGTGCAAATCAATGATAACCTACTGACTTCATGAGAAAACAGTTGTGGTTTTTTTACCATTATGGCACAGTAGAAACTATGCAAGTGTGACATGTTTTGCCTGCTAGAGTTTAGTCCAGAGAGCCGTGTGTCAGGTTTTCTTAAGACTCTACACTGATGGCTTTAGCAGACCTTTGTCAGAAAAGAAGCATTCCTTCCCGACAACCGCCTGCTCGTCAGTGATGGAGACTTGCAGCGATCCCCTCCACAGTATGGGGAGGTAAGATCTTTAATGCCATTGCTCATCTCCATGCAGATATGCAGCAACCGTGTGTTTAGACGGCATGATCTACTGCTGGCACACGATGATTAAGTTGTCTGCACAAACGCTCATATTCATGGGGGAATCAGCAGCATCTATAATTAAACTAATGAGTTCTAAACAGCTTAGTTGGTCTGTATTGTTAATGGTCACCCAACACGACCGACGCTTAGCATTAAGGGTCCATTCACACGTCCCTGGTGTGTTGCTGATCCGCAACACACCCGGCCGGCACCCTCTATAGAACTGCCTATTCTTGTCCGCAGCCGCGGACAAGTATAGGACATGGTCTATTCTTTGCGGAGCCGCGGACCGGAAGTTCTGGGCCGAAGCCCGGAAGTTCGTGGCCGCGCTCCACAAATGCGGAAGCGGAGAGCACATAGTGTGTTCTACGCATCACGTCCGTACCCATTCCGCAGAATTGCGGAACGGATGCGGACCCATATGCGGACGTCTGAATGGAGCCTAAAAATAAGGCTGGGTTTACACCAGAATTTGAAATTTCAGTTTTTCTGCTCTATTAGAGGATTAGCACAACAAAAATAGCACAAGTACTGGATTCACATGTAAATGATATGAGTGGAACTGAACAGACCCTATTGATTATAATGGTTTCCATTTGGGACACCACTTTTTTACTGGTCAAAGAAAGCATGCAGGACTTTTTTGTCCAGTCTTTTTGATGGAATGTTCGGGGGGGGGGGGGGGGTGGACACTGCTGGAATAAGTGACTATGTCTAATATGGGCGGGGGGGGGGTGACTCTCTAATATGGGTGGGGCATTTTATGGTGCACTGGTGACCAGGTGATTTTATGCTGCGCTCTGATATTTATTTGGTGCCGTTGAGGTGGTATTTTGAGCTGCGTTGTGGTATTTATTTGGTGCTGTTGGTAGAGATATTTTGTGCTGTTGCTTTATTTAGCTCTGTTGGGGTGGTATTTTGTGCTGCATTGTATCATACAGATGCCTTCAGATGGCCAGAAGGCCTTATCCTAACCATATTCTGCAACACATGCCAATAATGAATTGTTATACCTCCTAAAACAGCCTATTTCTACTTTTAAGACTTGAGGCCCGACCAGCCGTAAAATATAACCCTGGCTTGACATAATGCTCATACATTAAGTTATAATTATACACATTACTGTCCTTTTTCAGCCCACATTGTGCATACTGCATAATAGGCTGACAACATCTAAATAAATGATGCCAGCAGCAACCATTAACATGTCTATTTATGGGTTGTGGATTGAGCTTCTTTTGATCTTAAAAAAAATAAAAGAGTCAGAAGCTCTTAACACTGGGGTTTAGACGGTGCTGTTGTACGGCAGATATCCTTCTCAGCACATGCCTCAGATACATTAAGTGTAAAAGAAAGACTACAAAGTGATTAAGTTTATCATTCAATATAGAAACACAGGAACAGAAGGGAAATAGGTTGAATTAATTAATGCGTTGAAGCAATAGTATAATGTTCCTCTTGCTTGAATCCTTTTCTTTAGCACATAGACTACAGATATTGTGCTGGCAGTCCATGCCTACATGGCTGCCAATTGATGGGTGCCTGCTCTGCTCCCCCAGCAGCCAATGCTCCCTGGCGTCCCTCTGCTGATTCCCGTTAGTTAGGGGTAGCACTACATCCTGCTGGCTTTGCATATCTCTCCTTCTGTCTCTCTGGCTCTCCACACTTAATCTTCACCAGCCTATAGCTGGCCATTCTTGGGTATTTAAAGAATCGTCCCCTGTCATCCCCCTGCTAAGGTTTGTTGCTTCTCATGTTAGCTCTCCTGTATACTAGCTTATGCCTGCCTTCTGATTTGACCCTTTATTGCCTGACCTGGCCTCTGCCTGATCTCCATACTGACCCTGAGCCGCCTGCCCTAACCCTTGGACTGAGTTTGTATTGCACAAACTCTGCCTGCTCTAACCTTGACTTGTCCCTTACTGCGGTTTTGCTTGACTCCTTGATGTTTTCCACCCACATCTCTTGAACCCTGTGGGTCAGCAGTGTACTAACCAGAGATTACTCCAAGAGGTAGTACCATGGTGTTTCCCCAGCAATGGACTGCTGTACAGTGGATAATGGGTGAAGCCCAGGTGGGCCACTTAACTGGCCCTCTTACGAGAAGCCCCAAATCAAATCCGTTCAGTAGACACAGCGTATCCATATCCACTTTGTAACAACAGATAACAAGATCATTGAAAAGAATATTGTAATGGTGTAAAACTTGCATTTGGCATACACCATCAAATGGATGTCTATAGTGTAAGTGAAAGCTCTTCTGATGAAAGCAAGGGTTAAAAGGTCACTGCACTTTCACACAATTTAATTTCATTTAACAGAGAATGGTGTAACTAGCACATTTCTTAATCACTTCATTTAAAAAAAATATGCCTGGATCCACCTGAAACAAAAATTTTAATGGCCTGTGGGGGTCTCACTTCCACCTAACTTGCAGTCCACTGCCTGTTGACAGGCAAGATCTGTCTGTGGTAACAGAGACTCAGAAGATGGCTGAGAGGAAATGTGGGTGTGTAAGAGCTAGCTGAGATAGTGATCCTCATAGAAGCACTGCCTATACA
This sequence comes from Bufotes viridis, assembly GCA_033119425.1. NCBI lineage: Eukaryota > Metazoa > Chordata > Amphibia > Anura > Bufonidae > Bufotes > Bufotes viridis. The sequence goes on from CM065591.1 coordinate 78,971,255, forward strand.
CTGCTTCTGAAGAGCAGAGAAGCTCCTGTGTGTCTGTAAGTGTGATCTATCCCTTTGTATCAGCTTTCTGAGCTCCCTAGAAGATAACAGTGGGAAGTGGGAAATAAGGTCACTTCATACAGTACTAGCAGAAGAGAAACACTTACTGCTTTTGAGAGAACTATATCTAGCTGTGCAGCTGGAACAGGGAATGATATGGCTGAGGAAGACAAACATACAGTAACTGTCCCTTCCCAGTTAATGATTGTACAAAAAAGCACAGCCATTAACTTTTTGTGAAAGCTCAGGTACGCTTTAAGCTCATAATAATTTGCATGCCTAATCTGGGTTTGGAGCCACTAGGCCTAAATTCTTATGCATGAGGTAGAGCATGGTGTCCAGAGTCTTGACAGCTGCACATAATGTTCCAATTTCTCTATTCTAGGAAGCCTTAGGCACTCGATGTGCCTGCAATGAGATATTGTCTCCAAGCCATGCTTTTAGGGAAGAATGTTACCACAATTGTGTTCCATTTGAGTACGCCACAATTTGCTACATGGAGGGGTATTACAGTTTTAATATAAATAAAAAGCCTATAGAATATATTTATTCTCAGTGTCCAAGGGAGGATACAATAATACATAAATCAGTGTCATCACAGAACTAGCCATTAATCATTTATCAGGTTAGTTGCCATCATACACTATTGATATCATCTGCATAGTCAAACAATATAGTTACAAGATACTGTATCCATTGAAATAACTAGAGATCAGCAAATAAAAGTTGATGAAGAGGAATTTGATCAGAATTTTTGAAAAATTCGATTTGCACCGAATCCAAATTTCCTTACGCTTCGTGGGAACAAATCACATTTTTTCCTAAAATGGCTGCTGCATGTGTTAGGACATGGAGCAAGGAACTCTGGGAATGAGGGATCACCCACAATGCATGCAGCCAATCAGCAGCGAGCTAGCCCCGTGATGTCACAGCCCTAAAATTGGATTCAGCCACCTTGGATTCAGCCATTTTCCAGTGTACTTAGTGCAGGGAGAGACGTCAGCAGGCGCTAGGGACAGTGGTAGAAAAGACTTTAAAACTTTTATTTTTCTGTATAGAAGTTCAGGGAAAGGATAGGGAGGAATCATTCCACAGTATTGAAGCAGAACAGGGTTCAGTAGGGGAGTTTACAGCTTGGGTAATAGGAACAATCCTATTACACCTTGCTGCAGCAAACCGTTCTTGTTATTGGGGTGGAAGTGCTGTTTGATACAGCCATTAACAGGGTTTATTATAAGGAAATATTTCTATGTCTTATTTGCCCTTGTGCGGTGCAGTTATATGTTTTAAAGCCTTTTTTGGCTTGTATTAATGGGAAAAATAAGTGCTTATTAGCCATTGTGTGGTGAATGGCAACAAAGCACACCCTCCTTGAGCAGCAGCAGCAGAACGGCATCCCCCAACATAGGCGGATATGCGATGTTTCAACTTGTTGGAATTCCACCATCCATATGTTGGACCGACTATAAGAACAGAGAAAGGCCATAAACAATTTCTTGATGATTCAAGCGGACAGGAGTACTCCCCTGGGTAACTTCGATGTCAGCCAATGGCAGGTCATACGTGACACCTGCCGTTTGCTCAGGCCCTTTAAGGAGGCCACATTATTTGTCAGACGCCAGGACTACGGAATGAACAATGTCATTCCACTGCTTCATGTCCTGGAACATATGCTGGTAAATCTTGCTGGTCAGGGGACTGAAGATGTGGCGCCTAGATCTCATGGCCACATGAGCCCTTTGGTGGCTGAACTGGAGAAGGAGGAGGACATTGGAGCACAAGCAATGTGTAGGAAAATGGGTGGTTTTTCTACACAGGTGACAGGAGAGAAGGAGCAGGAGCAGCGATAGAAGCTAAAGGGCGATGAGGAAGACGAGGCAGAGGACCCAGACACACCGTGGCAGTATGCAGTAGAGATGGAGGCAGAGAGTCCCTCCGAATCACTTGCACAAATGGCTTGATGCATGCTCACTTGCTCGCGTAGTGACAGCCAAATTGTCAGCATTCAGCAGAGGGATGACTTCTGGCTCTCCACCTTGTTGGACCCTCGCTACTGGTGCAAAATGGTGGCCTTTTTTACACCCGCTGAGAGTGAGGACAATCTGAATTACTATAGCGACATCCTATGTAGTTAGTTGGACGCTGCCTATCTGCGCCATCAATCATACATCCTCTCGCAGGTCTGACCGGGGACGACGACGGTGCACTCTGTGCTCACGTTCCTTTGCTATGGCTGCTGTGGCAGGGTGGGGGGGGTAGGAGCAGTTCCAGCTCCATCCATAATCAGCAATCTGAGTCTAGAGTCGCTGATGAGCAGCTTTCTTCACCTGCCCAGTGAAAAAACTACTCGCCAGCAGCAGCCAAACTGGATTTGTGGTCGCAACTCGCAGAGTTTGCCCTGGAAAAGCTGCCTGTTCACCCAAAATGATGAATGATGAATCAGGCGTGGATCAGCCAGGATTTCCACCAACCAAAGCCTGATGCATCAGATAGATCATCCATGCTACTTCACCTAAACCTTGACAAAAGAGACAGGTTTCTTCTGGCTACCTGCCTCAGCTACTATTCTGATTCTGCCACCCGCCTGATGCCACACATCTTATGCCAAGTGCTCCTTTTTACACACACCATTGTCAGTGGGTACTGTTAGTGCCACCCACCTCCTCAGTCTGTCCCCGGGTCACTCTGTGGTCTCCTGATGCTGCTGCCACCTCCACACTATGTCACCTTGTCACTCTGTGGTCTCCTAATGCTGCTGCTACCTCCACACTATGTCACCTTGCTACTATGTGGTCTCCTGATGTTGCTGACACCTCCACACGATGTCCCCTTTCCACTCTGTGGTCTCCTGATGCTGCTGCCACCTCCACACTATGTCACCTTGCCACTATGTGGTCTCCTGATGTTGTTGACACCTCCGCACTATGTCACCTTGCCACTCTGTGGTCTCCTGATGCTGCTGCCACCTCCACACTATGTCACCTTGCCACTCTGTGGTCTCCTGATGCTGCTGCTACCTCAACACTATATCACTTTGCCACTCTGTGGCCTACTGATGCTGCTGCCACCTCCACACTTTCATTGTGCCACCGTGTGGCTTCCTTCTGATGCTGCTGCTGCCACCTCCGCACTATGTCATTGTGCCACTCTGTGGCCTCCTGATGCTGCCGCCACCTCCACGCTACCATTATGCCACCCTGTGGCCTCCTCCTGATGCTGCTGCCACCTGCACCACTCTGTGGCTTGCTGATGCCGCAGCTGTTTCAGAACTTCAGAAACATTACGGTCCTTACTCATGAACCATGAGTAAGGACCGTAATGTTTCTTAAGTTCTGAAACGCGTTGTTCGTTGAGTCTATTCCTGTATAATAAATTTGCAACTTTTAAGAAGCTGGATTTTCCTGTTTTCTCATTTGAAGTTCCACAGTCCAGTCCAGACTGCATCCGTGCTTCTTTGCTAGTCACTACAGGTGAGACCTGCTTCTGTTGATTTGCCCGTGAATCACAGTATTGTTTTACTACCAGAGCAGACTTTTTAATGCAATTCGTTACAAATAAATTCGGATCGAACCAAATTATTTCTAGAAATTTGGCGAACCGGCCGAATTGAATTTTTGAGAAATTTGCTCATCTCTAGAAATAACTAATGTCACTAATAATTCATGGTTCATGGTTTGTGTAACCTTCACAAAGCACAGTGAAACCTTTTTTGAGACGAATACCAAATGTGCATTGAAAATTGGTCTTCTATGAGAATCTCTTAGAAGAAGGTATTCAGTATTCATAATATACTAAAAATATGTGTAATTTAATGGTCTGGATACGGTGGTGGTCTTCTCAAAAAGGGTGGTCTTTTGGCAAGATTTCATTCTGTATGCATAATTTGAAACAGATGTGACAGAACTGTAGGGGGAAAATGGTTGTAGAAACTCGCTATGTTAACACTATTGGAATGCTGAAGCAGTCCTGTATCTCCAGCGCTGGCAAAGGAGGAGAGCAGCGTCTGATTACAGTTCTTTGTGTTGCCTACAGACAGTGCTCTGAGCACTCCACTTCACAATGTTAGCTAAACAAAAGAGACTTCAAGTTTAAAGGGTGCCTTCAATAAAGCAAGGGTTTTGATCATCCATCTGGAAAGAGCACTATAATTGCACTGAGAGAAAAGGTAAAATGCTGCATGATAAGGAAGTGAAAAAAAAAACTTTTACACTGTGACTTAAGTGAGAGAAACTGAAATATCTACCAGGGTGTGCAGTTTCTATAGATGGCTCAATATACCTTATATCAACTATAAGATTAGGGATTATAATGTTGGCCATCAGCCACCATGGGCTTTGCTGCTAGAATACTCACCTCTTCCTTTGCGCCGTCATTTCTTTTCTTCCTCTCAGCAGGCTTGGCCAGCTGGTGGTTACCCTGCAACGGAGTCCAGATCCCTGAGGGTTGAAGGGTGAAGACCAGAGAAGCCACTTAGACAATGTACTTAGGAGTAGCCCGGGTTCCACTCCCGCTGCATTACAGGGATTAGAGCTTCATACAGGGGCAAATTGGGAACTAAAAGTGGCTCCATGTTGTAGGAGAGTCCAAATTGACAGCAGGCAGCAAAAACAAGCCAACAGTAGTCCGGGACAACAAAAGTAGGTGGGGCAAAACCAGAGGATAGAATACTGCCCTATCACCATACTGACAATGGTGATACAGTTGGGTTCAGGAAGGCACCTGAAGCTGCCCACCAGATGATAAGTACCTGATGCTCCTAGCATTAATTAATGCTGAGAACATCAGTTCGTTATGTACCTGACAAGCAGTCACAAGGAGGGCTCAGGCAGCCCAATTTCCTGTAGGGTATATGGCCAGTCCTAATCTGGCTTCATGTCACAAATTTCTAGTAAATTAATCATTTGTGCTCAAACTAGTTAACAGATCAATTAAAATGAATAAAATCTCCAAATTTCATAGTCACTCTTGGTACTCCAAAAGGTTTCCTAAAAATTTATGTAAAAAATGAAAATTAGACATAATATAATACTTCAGAATCTCTTTGTAACAAAACTAGAACCAGCCGTGTACCTCACATGGATCCAGAGCTCCCCCATTGATTGCGCCATTAGCTCTTCTAGATTTATTTAAAGTTGGCAGCTCAGGAGGCATGCCCTTTCTCAGGGGGAGTGTCCTTTCTACTGCAGTTCTCTCCCTGTAATTATGATGGCTCATGGGATGCGTCCTTTCTCAGGAGGATTGTACTTTCTGTTGGAGTGCTTTCCCTGTAACTGTCACAGCTACTAGTACAAGATCTGGCTTTTCGCAGTTGATTAATGGAACTGAGCATGTGTGACCACCTCAGTAGGTGGACATGCACATAACTATACAGATTAAACACCAAAGGACACCATCACAAAGTAAAGAGAATATCTCACAACTGGGGCATTTTTGAAAAAAAGAAAGGAACTTACAAAGCTAGATTATTTTAAAATAGCATTTAATGGTGGCACAACCCCTTTATGTAACTTGGTCACAACCATTCTAGTTAATCTATGTCTTCCTTAAACACAGGTGCCCAAAATTCCATATGTGGTCGGACTAGTGATTTGAGGCAAAATGATGTTCTTGTCATGAGCATCTATGCCTCTTTTGGTGCATCCCCTGATTTTATTTGCCTTGACAGCAGCTGCTTGGCATTGGTCACTAAACTTAGGTTTATTATTCACCAATATCCCCAAGTATTTTTCATTGGCAGTTTTACCCAGTGAAACACTGTTTGGTACTAAATTGTACTGTACATTTTGGTTTGTGCATACGTATATTTTACATTGAGCTCCATTAAGCATCCAGCTCCACCAAATTCCTTGGTAATATTATTTTATTCTCCCTTCGCACAATCGTATAAAGAAGAGCATAATGGACTGAAAATAAAAAACCTTATACATGAACAATCCCAGGTTTTCAGCAATTGGGAGGCTCAGGACACAAAGCATATGACAAGTTTATTATGTAGGTTTGCAAACAATACTATAAGAAATGTCTTTGCATAATGTGGGTAAATCCAACTGCTAATGGATTGAATAGGTGCTGTGACTACTGCAGAAACTGGCAGGCAGAAAACATTTCTGTAAGAAAATAAAACTATAGTTCTACAATGTACTGATGTGTGAAGAATACATCTGTGACAGAGACCCACAGAAGGGCTTATTTTGAGTGTGAACCGGCTGCACAATATCTCAATGTCCTCAGAAACAGCAGATTGTGACTTTTATTAAGAAGTTCGAGTTGCTGCTTGGCCTATAGCCTGATTGCCTTGAGAGTATTTAAATTAAGTAATTTAAGAATAAGAATGCCAGTCATTAAAGTGTATATCCAGCTAAAACCTAAAAATGACATTTTACCCAGGTTAGGGTAAATCTCTAACAACCTCTCCTCAAAAGAATTGTAATATTACCTACGGATCATATTATACTCTCTCTTAAAGAGGCAGCTGCTGATACAGAACACAGGGTAGGCAGGGCAGTTAGAGATGTGATGGGAGCTCCTTCTAATTAGAATCACCTGGAATAAATATTAATATTCATCAACATTATAATTAGCTATAAAGAAGTCAGATATACAAAGCCACGTAGCATCCATTCAAAAATTGTTAAACAGCATCCAAGTCTAGTGAATTAAAGATTATTGCCTGCACCTTTGATGATCTATGGCAGTAAAGGGGTCTGTATCCCTCGTGGGTTACGGCAGTGAAAAGGTTACTGTATATATGTTGGCAGGTAAGGTGTTGGTGCCAGAATGCCAGGGGCAGTAAAGGAGTTAACATCAGTATGTATGGTGGTCTATGACAGTGAATGAGTCTTTGACAGTGAATGAGTTCACGTAAAGTTTACTGGTGGTCTAGGGCAGTATATTGCTTAATTACAGTATTCCTGGAATCTAGTGAAGTGACTGGGTTACTTACAGTAAACCTGGTGCTCTATGGCTGTGAGGTGGTTAACTAAGGCACTGTTGTTGGCCTAGGGCTGTTAAGGGGTTGATGTGAGGATAAAAGGTGGTCTACAGCAGGGTCGAGGTTAGTTACAGTATCCTTGGTGGTCTAGGGCAGTGAAAGGGTAATGTGAAAATCCTTTGGGCACTCTGACAATTAAAATTAAGATTCCCAAAGGGGGGGGGGGGTGGAAGAAGAAGAGTTAGTGCGGCAGACTTGAAGTACCTTTTCAGGATTCATCATTGTCCAGGCTGTACACTGATAGGTCAGCTTCCTATTTCCTCCCTGCATTAATCATACAGATGAGTGTGGTGGAGGACAGAGGGGACAGAGCAGCTGTTGTCTGTATAATTAACCCTATGTTCGGGCAGAGAAATTCAGATTCACTCTTCCTGATTATTAAGGGGAATATTAGAGAGTTTGCGTGAAAGAAAACTTTCCCTGAGTGGGTATAGCTTCAGAGCTGGGCAGATGTGCTGCTACGCAGCTTAAAGGGAACCCTAAAGACAACCCCATTATTATGATTAGTGATGAGTAAAGTTGGTAAAATTTGATTCGGCTGCTTAGCCTAATTGTACAAAACAATTCGCTTTTCATCACGAAGTGCATTTCTTTGTAAGTAGAGAGTGCAATGAAAGGGAGCAGCGATTGTTCCACTCCCTGTTATTGTACCCCTCTGATGCCGCGTTCATACACGATCGCGGCATCTGATATACATAAAAAAGTGTAAAATTAAAAATAAAATACTTACCTGATCCATTTGCTCGCAACGGGCCGGCCGTCGCCATCTTGCTTGTAGGTCTGGCGTGAAATCTCTCATGCCCCGAGATGATGTCATCACACCGGCTGGCGTCATACAGCACTGAGCACAGGATTTGAGCCAAGATCTTTCAAGCAAGATGGTGGCTGATGACCCAGCTTCACAGCGAATCAAATTTATCCTGAAATCCGTGGACTTCGATTAGCTCATCCCTAATTATTATTGATACTGTATATCCTGCATGTACAGTGATACCAATAAAGTTTACAATGCAATAAAAATGGAGATGCTTGTGTTTTAGATAGGTGGAAGATGAGATAATTTTCTCTAGTGGGCCTAAGGAAAGTGTAGAGCTCCACAGAAGAGTCCCCTGAAGAAATAAGACACTGTTTTATAGTCACACCTGAATTTCGAGTTGCCCTCTGAAACCCACATGCCAGAACTACATTCCAGTATGTCCGCTTTTTATTAAACAGTTAATTTCCAAGATATTACAGGTGTGTTCAGTGGTTAAAGACTTGACGAATGGCTTAAAAACCACAGGTATAAGAAGAGATATTGACCGTGAGCCATTTAAAAAGCAAAACTCTTTTTAGGTCTGCAGCTGGTGCTGAGGCTTTTGTTGCACTGAAGAAGCAAAGATAAGAAACATAATGAACATTCTCAAGGAACTGAGGATTGCATTCACACAGTTGGAAATATATCCTAGACTTGAAAGTGAAAACAATACGTAATGTTATAAGCTACGAAACCCTTATAGTTCCTGGAGTCTGTTTTACGCTCACATCGTGAACTAAGGAGAGAGATTTCTCTTGGGATTGAGCCCCCTGTCTATACAACTGCAACTAAGGTCTTTCATAGAGCCTTTTATGCTCTAATTTTCACATGTTCTTATTATGTAGCAATGACCTCACACTCTTCTAAGTGAAATTTTACTACTAATTGTATTTGCCAGGAAAAGAACATTAAATGTTACTGTACAAAGTCTTCAAAGAAGGTGGAAAGTTCAGTCTCTTTTCAAAAAGAATTTGATGTATTTTAAAACATGCTAGTAAAATTGTAAAATATTCATATTCTATTTCTCTTAATATAGTACATGCCAGGATTAAAAAGGGCCATTTGCCTTCTGTATTTAAGTTCTTGAAACTAAACTGTTTAGCACCTGCTTTGTACATGTGATTTTGAGATAATATTGGATCATCTACAGCGATTATATGAATAGGAGTTTTTGGTCACAATGATTTTTAAGCAAGTGCCCACAGCTTGCCTGCTGAAACAGAAGATTCATACTTACCTGCTCCGCACTGCTCCAGTTCTTAATATTCCAGTCCCTGCACTTTCTTCTGGTGCTGCATGGCCATAGTCACATGAGCTACTCCAGCCAAAGTCTGGCTTCAGCGGTGATGTGGCCACAAGCAGCACATTAGTCCTGAAGCCAGCGAATGGCTGAAGCGGTGCATGTGACTATGTCCATGCACAACCAGAAGATTACAGTGCGGGGACCAGAAGATGAGGGTAACGGAGGCAAAGCACCGTGGAGCAGGTACGTATTAATCTTCTGTTTCAGGAGGCAGGCTTCAAAATTATTCTAACCCGAAAATCCCTTTAAAGGTGTTTTCTAGGTTTGAAGAGGATGCAACGCTCAGGGTGCTGTGCTCTTCTCACAGTTTACCAAGTACAGTGCCGTACATTGTAATTGTATAGTGGCTGTGCTTCGTATTGCTGTTCAGGTTCATTCATTTAAATGGGACTGAGCAGCACCTAGGCCATGTGACAGATGAACGTGACATCAGTGGCCTAGGAGGCCACAGCCTCATCAGGAGGCAGACCCCACTGATCAGATATTGATAACCTATCCTAAGAATAGGCCATTAATACGAGAATCCTGGACAACTCCTTTTGGGCCACTTTTCAACAGAGAAATATGATTAATATGGATTTTTAAAAAACATTTAGAGGAGACCACAAGACTTTTATTATTTTACTGCACAAGTGCCCTGTCTACTTCAGATCCGTTGCCATATCTAAAGGGGTTATCACTTCAAGGATATTTTTCACCACTGGGACCCTGACCAATCAGTGGGATTCCTGAACCCCGTGTTTCTCCTTACTGAGTAATGGTAAGGGTGGGGCTTAGTGGAGGGGACATGTCCTTCCACAGCCCGAAATTTTGACTGTGATTTACATCAGAAACTGGCAAAAATGACAGCTCAAATCTACACTAGCTCAATGTGCAACAAGCTTTGGTGCCAGTATGAATAGCACAAATCTAACCCATTGAGAGAAAACCTGTTATCCGAGCCCGATTTAGACTGTTGTTATGCAGCTATCAGACTATGACAGTGATAGAAGCAGCATGATAAAGAACTAGTTCTTTAATAGACAGCACGGAAAACTTTAGTTTTGGGTAGTTTTTCATTAGAGCGTCATGATGGTATGTGTTCTGTATAGATAATTTCCTCTAGTGGATTTAAAGGGTCACTGAGTTTTTGTAAAAGATTTGATGTCATAGAGAAGCTCAGACGCCCACCGATTGCTAGAAGGAAAAGAGAGAAGTGCACGCATAACACACTCTCTCTCTCCTCACTGCAGAAGACAAACTCAATAAAAAGTTTATGGGCGCATCTCGATTCTGTCCTCTGCAGTGATAAGAGTGCAACAAGTGCATGCTTCTTTCTACTTATTCAAGTGATGGATCATTGGTGGAGGTTTCAGCGCTCAGACCTCCACTGATCGAAATGTTACTATGATATATCAAAACTTTTACGAATACCCAGTGACCAGTTAAGGGGAATGTATCATCAGAAAATGACCTATTGTTTTTATTTTAAACATTCTTTTAGACTCTTAGATTTTTTTACATATTTAATGTCTCTATATTTTACAAAATTCATGCAATTTTGGCACAAATCTAAGGTCATTATTTCCTGTTTTGTACAGGTAACTTTTCAGAAGCCTTCTCTTTATCATTACAGGCAGAAATACAGTGACAAGTAACACCTCTGTATAGATAACACCATTCACAATAGGTGATATCACAGCTTATCTGCTCACGCCTGACCTCTGCCGTGATCACCGAGCATACCTAGACAACTCTCCCATAGAAGTAACATAGGTTCCCTCCAGACTATTGTGTCTATGGTTCACATGGGTGCTTTCAAAAAACAGGAAGCCTCTACATATTTTAGACCTAGTGGCCAGTGCACAATTTTATGATTTTTATTTAAATATAGATAGTGACATGGAAAAATAAAAAAAATAACCAAATATCATTAAAAAGTGCTTAACATAAAAACTTGGGGTAGCATTTACTAAGACTGGTGATTTAGATGCCAGTCTTGGTCCATGTCTGCTGCCGCTTTGATCCACCTAAGTTATGTAGAGGCGCCGGTCTCTACATAACTTTGGCGCTTTACCGGTGACTGTGCAACTCGCTTAAATCTATGCCAGCTCCCTTGCTGGTGTAGATTAGAGTAATTTTCTATGCCAAAAACAAGCACTGAAAATGATGGATCAGATGGGCATGCCGAGAGCCCAACTTATATACTAAGCGATGAATAGAATATATTTAGGAAAGGCTAATTATGTTTTTGTCAGAGTTTCTCACCTATGTAGTACATTTATTTCACTTCTCCTGTTGTTGTTATTATTGTTATTATTACAGTGTATATCATATTACTGTCATATTTTTCCAGTTAGGAGTATGCCTATTAGCATGCTTTCTATATAAGCACAAGAGGATTGAGAGTGTGAGGGTCATTAAATTGTGCATGTTTAATACATCATAAATTAGTTTTACACAATTACAATTAAAAACTCCTTTTTTCTGACTTGAGTTTCTCATTGGTTCTATTTATGGTGGGTGGTCGGGAAAGTGTTAAACTTTCTGTTCTGTTCATTAGTGAAGGCATATCATAACAGTATAGGTCATTTTATTTCCAGGTATTCAGATGGACTCTTTGTAGACTGTTTTTAGTAAATGGAATTAAATATGACTGCAGGATCAGACAACACTGGGTGTAATTGGATTGTGAAGGGGGATATACCCTTTAGGCCCCTTTCACATGAGTGAGTTTTCCGCGCGGGTGCAATGTGTGATGTGAATGCATGGCACCCGCACTGAATCCTGACCCTTTCATTTCATGGGTCTACTTTGTGTGAAAAACGCAGCATGTTCTATATCCTGTATTTTTTGTGCAGCTCTGGCCCCATAGAAGTGAATGGGGCTTCAGTGAAAAACACATTGCATCCGGATGCAATGCGTTTTTCACTGATGATTGCTAGGAGCTGTTGTTTATAAACCTTCACCCTGGGTTCTCACCTGAGCGTTCTTGAAACGCGCGTTTGATGCGCGTTTTTGTCGCGCGTATTTCAGCGCGTTTTTGCAAATAGGAAACGCGCGTACTGTGGTGTCAATCACAAAACGCGCAACAAACGCCCCAAAAAAAGCTCAAGTACTTGTTTATGCGTCGGGCGTTTTACAGCGCGTTCAAACGCGCTGTAAAACGCTCAAGTGAGAACCAGGGCCATAGGAAAGCATTGGTTTTCATGTGTTGAGCGTTTTACAGCGCGTTTGAACGCGGTGTAAAACGCTCAGGTGTGAACTTAGGGTCACATTTTTATCACGCATCGAAGCGCATTGCACTCGTGCAGAAAAAACTGAACAACTGATCGTAATCGCAGATAAAACTGACTGAACTTGCTTGCAAAATGGTTCGAGTTTCACTGAACGCATCCGGACCTAATCCATCACGCTCGTGTGAAAGAGGCTGGCAGTGCAAATGGAATAGGGGTTATAAAAGGCAGAGAAGTGGCATATTATTTAGATTTCTTACAATTGCTCTTTCTCATAGTCTGACTACCCAAGCAGCCAGTGGTTTCCATTAACAATTATAATAGATGAGAACATTAAAGGGGTTTTCCAGGAATTTGATATTGATGTCTAACCTCAGGATCGGTCATCAATATCAGATCAGCAGGGGTCCGACTCACAGGACTCCCACCCATGAGCTGTTTGAAGAGGCTTCGAGCACCTAGGCCACTTCCTAGGCCAGTGATATCACTGTACATAGGTCACATGACCAGTGGACCAGTAGCATAACTAGAAATGACTGGGCCCCACAGCAAATTTCTGAATGAGGCCCCCCCCCCCACCAGTAACTTCTTTGCACCACTCTTCTTCAAGATCACTCTCTCAGACCAGGCCCAGCAGCCGCTTTATCCTTTTTTCTACACATATATACTGTATGTCATGTCACTGTACATAGGGTCACTGCATAAGATATCATTGTATATTACCATTGAGGGGGCCCTGACAATCGAATCTTTTAGTCCTCCTCCTGGGTGGGCCCAAACTAGCTGCTTCCCCGCCTTCCCCTATAGCTACACCCCTGCACATGACCTAGGTGCCACTTAGTCCCATTAAAGTTAGTGGGGCTGTGCTGCAATACTAAGAACAGCCAGTGTGCTGTACTTGATGAGCTGTGAAAAAACTGTACCACTCACTATAGTTCTGATGAGCGCAGCAGCCTCTTCAAACAGCTTATCCCCTGCTGATCTAATATTGATGACCTCTCCTGAGGAGAGGCCATCAATATCAAATTCCACAAGTACCCCTTTATTGATCACTTATCAAATTTCCCTTTGTACATCTTTCTAATATTATGCATAAAGTACCCACAAAGATATTCTAATACACTTTGTGCAGGAAATAAATAGTTTTTTCATCATACACACTTTATAACATTGTTCTTTGTAATATACACGGCATGACCTAAGTCTTCATTTACTATAATATTTATTCAGCTTTGGTATATTTCTTCATTGCTTCTGTTGAGGTAGGTGTATAAAGATATACGCATGTAAAGGCCCCAACATGGTGTTTAATATGAGAACAGTATAGCTGCTTGATCTCCTAAGCAATCTATATGCTACTTCCCTTTATTGGAGCTGCATCACTCTTTGTATGGAGCACAATCCCGGAGAATCTATTCACTCTGGGTTTTAACTGAGATAATTCTATATCTCTGATTGCTAGTGTCTTTTCAATGACCCTATTTCCTGGGGCTCGCTGACCTGACTGATCTCATTTGGTGAAGCTCTTCGAGGAAAGATGAGCCAGCGTGTTGTCACCAAATTGTAGATGCAATCCCCCATTCCTCTTTTCCGTAGACTTCTATTTTATCAGCTAAAACTTCTTAGATACTTTGTTTCCAACTGCTTTAGAAATATAATTTCTTTCCTAGTTACAGTGTAATGGTTCTGTTATTGTTTCATGTGGTGTAATGGACATCTATAGTTGGAGTCCACCCAAAGCTTCATTCACATGTGTGCTAACTGTATTCTGCCTATAAGGAGCAGCCGAGTGCGTAGAGAATATGGAGACAGTGTTATTCTGTGAATATGTCCAACTCCAGTGTTTCAATACACAGCTCCAAAAGATACATGTATAAATATAAATAAATAAACAAATAAATAAATAATACAAGGTTACTTAAGAAAAACATTAAAAATAAATTAGGCCAGTTTCACACTTGCATTGTTGTTTTCCGTCAGAAGATCTCAATACTCGAAAAACATGTTTCCGTTTAGTCATCATGCATTCTGAATGGAAAAAGATTAGTTCAGGATGACTCAGGATATCGTCCGTTCCATCAGAATTCCCTTTTGTGAATGGTCATAAAAAAGGAAAAAAACGTATCCGTCACTGAAAACAATGTAACTCAACTGTGGCGGATCAGTTTTTTAGGAGCCTAAAAAACTGATCTATTACCCATTGATTTTCAATGTATTTAGTGATGGATCCGCTTTGTTTTCACACAACCGCATCCTAATGGAATAGATGCATCCTGATGTGCAAAATCAAAATGGATCCGTTTAATTCCGGTATTGAGATCCTTTGCCATATCTCAATAGCGGAATTAACAACGCAAAATGTTAAAAAGGACATCTGAGCTTAAAAAACAGTAAAGCATCCCAACCATGTGCATTACATGGACGTATTGTGCACAAGCATCATACACTTATTCAGGAGTCATGTAGGATATATACAGTAGTAGAAACTAGTGGCTCCTATTTCTGATGGTTTAGCCTCAAAACTATATGTGCTCTTCCTCCTACGTAGAAAATCTGTATTGTGTGCAGAAGCAGCACGCCAACTTGAAAACATTAGATAAAAACAGGCAAATTAGCTACACCATATGTTGGCTTAAGGGCATACATTTGGCATCCGTGTGCAAGAGTATATTAGAAGATTATGCTCTAGTTACAATACAGAAGGAAATAGTCAAGAAAAACTGTGTACTTTTATATTTCTGTCCATTTTCATTGGATAGGACTAAAATAAACAAAAATTATATTGTTTTACCTTACAAAAAATAATAATGATAATTTGAGCCTAGAATGATATTGCAGATTTACTGGATAACTGGTTACTTTAAATGTTAATGTAAAGAGGTTGTCCACTATTTTACAAATGATGGCTTAGTCTCACTATCTGATCACTGATCAGCTATTCTGCATTACCTCTGGCCTTGGAGTATAGAGAACTCTGTCAGTTGTGAAGTGGATGGAGCTACTGTTCCCATACACTTCCATGGACGAAGCTGTGTAGTTCCACTAACTATTTTGTGTCCATGATACTGTAGCTGTCACTTGTAAAAGACCAGACAATCCCTCTAAGGAAAATATCACACAACCACCCCAGAAATTCTCAACAGGCTATCCCTCATTTCTTAAAATGAGTACTAAAGCCAACTGTGTCACTTTATGCCATCTCTTCAAAGCTAGTTTATTTAGACCCTTGAATTTCAGATGATTAATTAATTGTTGCACTATTTTGGGTGCTTGCTGGACCATATTGGACATATATATTGTACAATATACTATTAAGAAAAAAAATACACCTAACGGTAAAATTGTTAACAGTTTTGAAGCAGAGCCTATATTTTGAGAGACTCCTTGCAAGCTTTAGAGTGCATACAATGAGATCAGATCAGTCTTCTTATGGATCTGTAATACAAATTAATACATTCATATGGGCCCATATTGAGTTGTATTTCTCATAGGCTTCCATTTGAAACCGCAAGAATTTTTTTTTTTTATGTGTAATGCCATAAAATTGAGCATTTCTCAAATAGAGAAGAATTTCGTTAAGGTGGGACTCTCTTGTGCTCAAAAAGTGTCACACAGCATGAGAAAATCCTGTAGTATGAACCAGTATCGGCTCTATCTGCCACAGTCCATGGTCTATGCCCAAGGCATTACAGTGTACATGAGGGGGTGATTTACTAATCAGAAATATGCCTATATTAAGTATATTTCTGGGACAGATTGGAGTGCTAAGGTCCTTTGCGCAGAAATCTACAACTTCTCCCCACTCATGCCAGGTCTAAAAAAGTGGGCGTGCTGTGGGGGGGGGGGCAGGAACAGGACGGGCCGGCAGGCCTGTCTAAGTTACCATTTACTACACCTGGTTTAGGCGTAGAAAATAGTCTAAATGTAAAACAGCTAGGAAGCTGTCGTACATTTAGAAGCAGCGGTGGATCCAAAGACTTCAAATCAATTCAAACAGCACCATAGTAGGGATTTACATATAAAAATCCAATGACAATGTTTTGCATGTGTACGATCGTATATGGGTGCAGAAACATCTACATGTGTTAAAGTGGTTGTCCAATGGAAAATATTTAACATTTTTCAAATCAGCACATGGAGCTGAATATTTTTGTAATTGCATGTAATTAAAAATTTACTATAGACACTGAGTTATTCAGTAAAATGTATCTGTATAGCGCCACATGCTGTTTGCACTTTTCTCTGTCCACCACAGTAACATTGTTGAGGTGGACACACATGCTCAGTTCAATACCGTAGACAAAGGCAGAAGGGGAAGCAGAAACCTGGAGGGAGGTGATATATTTCTTTTTTTTTGGGGGGGGGGGGAGTATGAGCATTAAGGGGGAGGCGCTAGTGTATTATATACTGCGGGGCACTTTATATAAAAAGGCATTACTGGAGGGGGCTGTACTCTATTTATGGGGAACACTACTTGGGGAGGGGCACTATATTTAACGAGGCCATTACTTTGGGGGCACTATGTTTAAAAAGGCCACTACTAGGGGGGCACTATGTATAAAGAAGCCACTACTTTGTGGGCGCTATATATAAAAAAGAGGCCACTACTGGGGGGGGCACTTATTTGTAAAGATTGCACTACAGAGGAGCGTTATATGTAAAGAGGACCGATACTGGGGGCATTTTATGTGAAGAGGGCACTACTGGGGGAGTAAAAGGAGGCATTCATACTAAATGTTATGTGGGTGATTTACCCCCACCTGCCGACACCCATCCTTCCTCCGCCTCCCCGGTCCAAGAGAAAATTGTCCTGCATGAAACCGATCCCTGGTTCAAAATAGGTTGGGGGTCACTGTACAATATGATGTATGATTTTCATTTGTTACCCTAATCATGGGATATTAAATGCAGATTGTACTGTGCATTGTGCTTCAGATTCATCCATGTTATATCCAAAGAGGTAAAATCTGCAGTGAAAATTGGAATCCAATCTGTTACGTGTGAATTCACTCCATTACTTTTGACCTGCAGTCCAATTTTCATACAGATCTGTTTTTCCCGAACGCATCCACATTGCATCCTACTTAGTAGGAGACATAAAATGTGCAGCTAGCTGTGGAGTTTTATAAGTACTGCTCTGTTATTGCTCACAAGTGCACTTTCAGTGATAATTGATATAAACATCCTCATTAGTTTATGAAAGCATATTTATTACATTTTATGCTGTGAATGATTCAGATTATAGGTAGAGCACTTTTCTACTCTCTGCACTAACTGCAGGATAACGGGAATTTCTACTAGCCGGATAAGTACATTAGTTGCCGACTCTGCTTTTTCTAAATGAACAGAACAATGGCTTTTTTGGTCAACCGTGCTTTCCACACCCCCACAATGGATAGAATTTAAACTCCAGTCTCATTAAGTCATGCTATAGTAAAGATGCGAGAAAATGAAGGCACTCACCCAATAACAACCTTTTGAGGCACCGCCAATTGTTTTTACATGTCTCTGGGAACAGTTCTCCAAACTCAACAGAAACTGAATGTACCTTTTAACTTGTTTTACACGGATTTGCAATTTTTATTTCTGGGAAAAAAAAGAACATCACAGAAAAGCTAAAGAAAATGTAAACCCAAACTAGAACTACATTTCTGTGGCACAGCAGATGTCCCCGTTGAAAATGCTTTCACCACCATATTTCATTAAAGGGGTTATCCACTTTGGACTACCAATTTTGACTAAAAGTGCACTAAAGACAGAAAGCAGATCGCAGGATGTCACTCTGCTCGGATCCCCAGCGATCAGTTTTAAATCCGGCACCAAGTGTTCAGTTCCCCTACAGCACCACCACAGGAGAAACTGAGCATTACGCATTTCCCGGTTCAGCTGATGGGCCGCCCGTCTAATACTTAGATGTGATTGGTCCTCCAGAGTGAGGGACATTCTTTGTAACAAATCTTTTCTCCGGGTAATAGAGGACAGTTTGGAACAGAAGACTTGACTTTAATCTCTATGATTTTCAGTATATTATACCATATACAGTGATTACTTACTGTGTCTACCAAGCGTTATCTCTTCTTAACCCCTCAGTGACCACACACGTTTTATCCAAATCTTTTTCCATTTTATTTTTATTTTTTCATCAATGTAATTGTATGAGATCTAATTTTTTGCAGGACAAGGTATAGTTTTTAATGCACTGTTTTGGGAACATGTAATGATTGATTAAAGCCAGCTGTTTAGCTAAAACCCCCTTTGTTGATAAAAAAAAGAATCACGTTCTACACTTTTTACCAGTTTTCTATTTCATTTTTAATATACAATACTTTAATATACTTTTTTTCCCCCCAGATCCTCAAAGTGCAGGTCTGTGATCATGTCCAGAAATGTTACCTGAAACTCCTGGCCCTGATACAGAACCTGGGGCCTCTTATGTACCTGTCTTCTAATGTGGCAGAGAGCCATTTGGATCCTTGCATTCCTATAGCGCTACCCCTGATTACACTATTGACAAAATAGTACTGATGTCCAGGAACATTTTACTGGATGGCGACAGGTCACATTTGTGATATTCAGTATTATTTTACAAATTACACACCAATTCCTGTCCATCTTTCCACACCACACATATGCAGAAATATACTTAAAGGGGTATTCTGGTTCCTACAGGGACCCACACAGATCATAAGAACGGGTACCCCGTACTCCTCGGAGCCCCCTCAAGTGAATGGAGCGGCTGGTCTAGTAAGCACACTGCCGCTCCATTTATCTCTAAAGGAGTTCCGGAGAAATGAGTACAGCGCTGTGTTATTTCTGAGTCTTCCATAGAGATGACCAAAGCGGCAGTTTGCATATTTGATCTACTACTCTGTTTATTTCAGGGGCTCTGTGGGTAGGGCCCCCACACGACCGTATTTTGCATCCTTGTCCAATCTGTATTTTTTGCAGACCGATTAATTTTTTGTATATGTCGTCCTTGTGCCGTCCGCATCCATGTGTCCACAAGTTATAGGACATTTCTTATTGCGGTCCACGAACTACAGTAACCATTTAAATTGTCCGTATTTTTCAGATCCGTGATTTGCAGACCAAAATACAGATACGGTTGTGGGCAAAGTACCTAGTAGTTATTCCCTTTCCTGTGAATAGGGGGATGACTTTTAACAACTGGAATACACCTTGTAGTATCCTTGGTATATGCTTGGTAGGCATTTTTGCTAAATTCCTGTCTATACATGATTCTTGTTGTGTATTTTATGGCTTAAACCATGCACAAGGATTTCAAAGTATCATCTAAAAAGTTACAACCTGCTAAATATGCCAGAAAATATGTATTCAATATATCGAAGATGGATTTTTAATCTAAACCAATTCATTTCAGAACTGTCTAAATGCAGATGGAGTTGAGCATAGAAAACTTAAAATGACTTGACATGTCTGGGAAGATGAGGATCAGGTGGCTTCCTGACTGTGAACAGAGGACAGGGAAATGCAACATAACCTCAAGGGAGTGTGGCCGACACAGCTCTGCTACACCTATGTATGTGTCACATCATTGCAGGCTAATATGCATGTGTGAGAGCCCGGACGAGAGAAAAAGAGATTGCGCTTGTCACTTCTGTTCAGCCATCACCTGGGAAATAACTATAGACATGTAATTTATCTTAGAGCGCTTGGTTTAAATGGCTGCAGGAATACATTATCTCTCTGACATCAGGAGAATTCTTGAGTATGAGCAACAGAAACGTACATAAAACCCAAGGCCTATGTGAAAAGATTATAAATGATATTTACTAGTCATTGCTGCTTTTATTTTTCCAGCATTAGCAAAGCCTCACGCATAATTTTTTAGTCATTCAATGGGCACATTGAAAGTTCCCTTATGAAAGAGAGTGCATCATTAGAAAATGGCAGTGGGTGCAGTCATCATTTTCTGCACACCGGAATCTTGGGTTTTCAAAAGCTGCAAAATAGGTCTTTTGAGAATTTTTGGGCTTATTTGCACAAAAATGTGAGACTTTTTGCACTTTTACTCCACTCACTCCAGTTGGTGGGAAAGTGGAATTGGGTATCTATGTTCATTCATTTCATTCCAGAGTTATCACGTCACTGCAGTCACACTCCAGTAGGGGTGGAATAGACCAAAGTCCTAAGGGCAGATTTATCAAGCCCAGTGCTTTCTGCGGTGGTCTTGATATCCCCTGTGCTGCCAAAGGATGCACCTAATTTATGACGAGGCACACGACTTAACATAAAGTAGGTGTATCCTCCGGCAGTCCATGCGCCTAAACAGAAATCTAAGGCAGTTCTGAGCTGCTGTAGATTTCGGGCTCCATTTCTGCCAGAAAACTGGCATAAATGAAGATAAATTAGTTGCGGCTGCTGATCAGCCCCCTTCCCACCCTTGTCCCCATTCTCCCTTTCTGAAAAGTGACAAAGGCGTTAAAAAAGTGGAGGATGCGACAACTTCATTTGCAATTTATTAATGGCACTTTTCAGGCACAAGGGAGATGGTAAAACTGACTTCAAATATTCCCCTCTTGATAAATGCCCCAGTTGTTTAATTGAAGTTTTAATGTTAAAAAAAGATTTCATTATTTTTGTCAATTTCTACAGTGAATATACAAGAGGTCATTGGCTCACAGCGACAGAGTAGACAAAACTTAGTCCGAAAATTAAAAACGCCCATGCTGACTCATTTCTGATGCTGTATCCCAATCATCCATTGTATTTTGACTGGTCTGGTGATTTGGGAGGGATCTGTTATGATTCAATGCTCATTTTTGTGTTCTATTGATTTTTAAAAAACATTCTAAATAAAAAAAAACTTTTCTGTTGAGATCACTTATCATCATACACAGGATTGCAATGCAAGGTAGCTAAACACAGGATCACTTCACAAAAGGTGACGGTCACAGCTCAGCCCTTCCTTCCCTGCACAATGACCTCTGCACAGCTCACAGCCACAGCACTCCGAGTCCCCCATAGACATTAATAAACCTTTCCACTCTACAGGCTTCTGTGTGCCACGTGGCTGCTGTTAAGCATATCTCTGAATATGGAGACAGAGTTACAGAGATCCCACGTTTGCATAGCTCCCATTCCCAGCCTCTCAGTTTCAGATGTTTTTGTAATTCCAGCTACTCCTTGACATGCGCTCACTGTGGTTATTCCTTTCATTGCTGAGATGGGACAATCCCTTTAACAGCTCAGGTAAGATGACCGACCCCATAATCATGTGCAGAAAATAGAATTTAAAAAGTAAAATTATAAAATAAAAACAGATTAAAAAAAATAAATTATCAGCATTGGTTTTAACTATTAAGAAATATAGGTGATGCATTCCCATAAAGCCAAAGGACATTACAAGGAGGTTCTCTCTCCGGACTGCCAGCTATCAGCCTATATTTCATAGTCAGTCAATTATTTGAATCACCTACCTGTAATATTACAATTCCCTAAGGGTATGAACACATATCCACGGTCGTGACATGGTTACAGCACACCGTGTGGCCATACTAGTTGCGGGTCTCCAATTAACTAATTTTGGATCACACTGTTTAGTTAGTCGGCAATGTTAATAGCCACTTGGTATCGTGGATGCCGCGGGACAATTAGCAATGCAGGAGCTTGCTCTTAGGGCCACGTGGTACTTAACCTCTGTGTAGCTGCATCATAACTGCTCTTTATGGCCATACCTTAAGGGCTTCTGCAGGGGAATTTTATAATCAGCCATTGCTTTAAAGTGGGATAAGAGCTGAAGGCTGGGCAGGCTTCAGTTTACAAGGGGTTATCTTGATAAGGCAGCCACTTAAAAATCTTAAAAATGTCTATTCTCCATTGACTCTCCAAATACAAACCCCCTGGTGAATTTACTCCACCAAATCAAAACAAGTACGAATGTCGCATTACTTCCCACTCTAAGTCACTGAAAGACCTTCACTGCCTGACTATATTCCTGGCAATTCTTTGTAATAATGCAGAGGAGAGTGACCAAAGTGGAAATCAATTTAAGGCAGCGCCGTAGGAGAAAAGTATATCTTTGCCCTCATGCCTACAGCCTGCATGAATTGTCTTTGTTTCCAAGCAAATCAGCTAAATGGAGGATTATACAGAGATCACAAAGGAGGTTGTTTTGTGTACAAGTACTATCATATGTACATTCATATAAGGTAGGTTTTTTAAAATCACATTTTTGGACAGCTTGCCTCCAAAAAAAGTGACATGGGTTCGGATTCCCTCTATTTGCCTGTGTAGGATCATCTTTTGACTACACTAAGAAGCTCCACACTTGCGCTTTAAATGGTGCACTAATTGAGTTTGGTTACTCATTATACGTATGTGCGCCCGATCACTTTGAATGCTTAAGCCTAGCCATACACTTCAGATAGTTGTCAGCCATCTGAGTTCTTAATATGGTCATGAAAGCTCTGGTGGTTTATCACCTGTAGAACAAGATAATCAAGCATGCTTAAATCCAAGTGCCCAGTCCTTCTTTTCTCCTGACCACTTTTGGGGGTTAGAGTCAATAGGCCCACATAGAGGTTAGTTGGGTGCTGCCAAAATTGGCAGTTTCAGACAACACTAATCTAATGTGTATGTCTAGCTATATCATGTTCCCTAAAAGCCGTGCTGAATCATCATACCTTGCTTTCAGCCAAAAAGTGAGAACTACGAGAAGAAATTGAAAAAGTCCACCTGGAGGAAAGTGAAAACCCCTATTTATCATTTTATTATTCATTAAGATGTTATCACTTGAAGTTATAAAGCTTTAAAAAGGTTTTCCAGGATTACTTTTTTTTTTTTAACAGACATGTTTATGTAGTTGCTTACGTCATGTACATCTTCCCCATGATTTTTTTTTATTTGGAGTCTCCTAACCTGTTTTCATCATATAAACAAATCAATCAGGTTGGTTTCCATGCTGGATATGGTAGAAAGATGTCGGAACATAGAACATCAAAGCTTGCAATGTATGAGACTATGTAGCCACAAAACATTGACTGCTCATGGTTACCCTGTCCATGGTTGGGTGTGTTTTCCTTTCCTGGGAAAGAGATGGTACCAGGATCTCCTATGGGAAGATGGCAAGTGGAGGCAGAGTGATGCTCTGGGTAATAAAAACACAAACACGCACCTGCGCTCTTTGAAACAGGTAGAGTTACTATTTTTATGAGATGAACACCCTCCACAAGAGCTGAGATTGACTTCAAATCTCCTCCATGAAGTTCTTTCACACTCCAACTTCTTCTCCTTCACTCGGATATGGCTTTACCCATGTATGGCCGAACCTCCGTGCACCTTATTCTTAAAAGAACAATAACATGGCATGGATCTGCAGCAATAGGCTCCGCACAAAGACACGTTAATAACTTACAGAGAAATGCTTGAACAGCACATGTAGCATTGAAATCGCCTAACCTGGGTTTTGCTCCGCTTCTTCAGGGGTGTCCCATTAATAGTGATGAGCGGCAGGGGCAATATACGAATTTGCGAATATGTAGAATATAGTGTGATATATATTCGTAAAAACGAATATTCATCTTTTTTTTTTCATCTGAACCTATTACATTTACTACTCTAATGGGTTCAGATTTTTAAAAAAAAACGAATATTGGTTTTTATGAATATATATTACACTATATTCCACATATTCACGAATTCTAGAAAGCCAACCCAATAGGAAAGTTGCCGTTAACCCGCCCTTACTCGATAAAGGTGTATATTACATTGTCGATTTTTTGCATAAGATGAAATATATTAAATAATGAAGAATATTCTAATTCACCAGCAAGAAGCAGGCAGGTAATGGGTTCAGATGAAAAAAAAAATAATATTAGTTTTTACGAATATACATCACTATATTCTAAATATTTGCGAATTCTAGAAGTGTCGATATTTGCGATAAAAATTTGCATGCAAATATTTGCGCTCAACACTACCCATTATTTCTAATTGTTCAATTAACTATAAATCTGGCGACTGAGCAGATCAAGGAAAACATTCATGAGAAACCCTTGCTGTGTGTGGGCAAGCATCATCCTGTTCAAAAATGCCAGCTGGTGGGCCTGCGATGGGAGACAATACACATGACTGCAAGATGTCCTGCACACATCACCGAGCTGTTAGTGTGCATTGTGTTACTACTAGGGATGACCGACTGTCATATGCAACAGCTCCCCAGATTATCACAGCAGCAGTTAGGGCAGTGTGTTGCCTCACAGTGCTCTGTACTGAAACCCGACCATCATGGGATCCCAAGCAAAACCTAGACTGGATGCTAAAGATGATACGGTTCCAGTTCATAGCAGTCTAGATTTCTCTATCGGGACACCACTGCAAGCGAATGTAAGCCATGTGTGCATGCCCTCATGGAAGCATCACTCCCAACACCTCCTAACAGCTATCCATCCTGCTTTTCTCAGTCCAGTAATGCGCCCCCTCATATAGTCTGTCTTCGATTATGTCACAGAAGCATGTCTATTAGTCAGTGATCTCTCAACACGAGGTACCCTACCCAAAAGTAGCTTCTGAAAGCCATTTTTTTAAGGCATCGGGGAAGCACTTTTATGGCCTCTTGTGGCAAGACCCAGTGTCTAATCAGATCACACCTGTAATCATTTACAGTCTGAGACATAACTGCATGCCAAATTTTTCAGCAATCTGACATTTCTGAATGCATTGTTTTTTTATTTTTTTTGTCAATGAGTGGTGTATATAGTGGTCTTATCCAAGCAGAGGATGGGCTTCAGATTCTAATGAAGCATTGTATTTAGGTACAGTGTATTTCTTACAATCAACATAATGTCTTCTTTTTAGCGAAACTGGATAATAAAAGATTATTACATACTGTTCTTGAGTGGAAGTGATTGGATGTATACAACTCTCATCTGTCTGCTTGCTAATCAACAGCGCTCATGATCAGTGCAGAACAGCAAAGGCTGGAATTTCTCCTCGACGACAACAAGAAAAGCTTGTTTTAAGCGTTACTGAAGCAGTTTCAGAAGGTTGCGCTTGTGTCTCGGTTTATGAATGTGAATACACGATGCACCATCTCTATTAGATAGCTCAAATGTTTAATTTAATATAGATTATATTAAATACTGGAAACGCTCTCTGATTTCTACCATTTTGCCTTTTTAATCCCAGCAATAGTAAGCATTTTAGAAACAATCCCAGCAGTGCAAATTGGAAGCAGGAATTAGAGACAGCTTTGTCCTCTGTGTGCTGGAGATAAGTGTATGAGTGACACGGAGGTTGGGAAAAAAGCTTTGACTTTTAATGGCACCCTGGAGAACTGCCGTGTGGGAATTACTGTAAAGCTCGTTTTTCAATGTTTGGATACATAATGCCATTTATCATGAAGAAACCAAGAGGCAGAACTAGGCTACGAGCAAACAGAGAGGGATGGGTACTGTGTGGACAGAGCTTTTTTTCAGCATGAATACAGCAATATGTAAGCAACTGTTTCATGGCTTATGTTTGTCACAAGTTGAGGTAAGTTGAGGTTCTTTATTTCTGGGCATTGTTTGCTTACCTGATGTCAACACAGCATCTTAATCTTTTGTGGTTTCAGGAGCGGATTGGCCATAAACCCTACAGGGAAACTTCCCGGAGGGCCGATGCCCAGGGGGTCACCCAAGCCCTCCTAATGGCCACAGGCCAGGTACATAATTATCTGATGCTACACAGCTGCAGGTGCCCTCCTAAACTCAACTGTATTACCACCCTCATGTTAGTGATACAGTTGAATACTGTGGTTAGGGCAGTGGTATTTTGTGCTGCCCTGTGGTATTTGGTTAAGCTGGTGTGGTATTCTGTGTTGCACTATGGTATTACAGACCATGCCTACTTGTTTTGTCCCATCTTTTGTCAATTTGCACCCGTCTACAACATAGGACCACTTTTAAGTTTTTCCCCGGGCCACGTTAAGTTCCCAAACTGCTCCTGAGTGGTTTAATCACTTTCATTATCCTGGATGATGGATTAATGAACTGGGACACATGATCTGTGCCCAAGGTGCTCTTCTTCTTTCTGGGAGAACACAGCCCTAGGTTAACACCGGGGAGCTGTACCTCCCTTTTGATAGACTTAGGTGTTTTTTTACCTTCATTGTAATCATCTCCATGGTCACTGGATTGTTTTGGGGAAGGGTCCAGGGACACATGACTAGTGTGGCTGGTCTCCTATCCCTACATTGAGGGGGGAGACTTTCGTGGAGGAACTCTACAAGGCCCTTCCTTTTCGGGTGTTGACCAAGATGTCATCCTTTTAGTTTGGCCCACACTACGCTTAGATATTTTTTATGTCTGCGCTTATTCACGCATGTGCAGGGTTATGTGTGTGCAGGTTTGATCTCCATTTTGCTTGTGGGCAATTTTGCTGATACACACATCATGCTGAGAAGCTGATTCGGCGTGCTACAGCTTGACTGGCGACCTAAGACTTTGGTGCACGGACACATGCGTGTCCATCACCTGGAAACGCCAACTTCTGTTTACATATGGCTATTGAACTCCAAGCATGATGAGCCACATATGATGTATTTCCCATTGTGTTTGTATTGATATGCACAGGTGCACCACTATGATCAACTATGATATTGTTAAGAAATACGGCACTATACAAAGTATTTGCGGATAACTGGCTATATCCACTATCATCTTTTTGGCACCTGAATTGTTTGTGACTGTGATGTTAGCGGTCAGGTTTTCCAATAAGTACACTAACAATTTGTTTATACTATAATTGATTTATTGATTATCAAGTTATTGATAGCAGACTCGTGTATATGCATATGTTTGCTGGGCACATGACATGTTTGACAAAGGCTCCATTGCGTTGAGCTGAAATTTAGCATTCAGAACGGGGGAATCCACTTTTTCTTTTTTTACTGAAGCCGAAGTGCTACCGCTTTTTCCACATTTTTTATATATATATGATATATAGTTTGTTAAAATAAAATCTTGGTTGGAATGAATAATTTGTTTGCATATTTAAAGAGGACCTGTCACTACTCCTGACATGCCTGTTTCAATTGCTTCATGCATTTCCCATGTAATAACAATTATGGAACATCTATTCTTACGTTTGTATGTTGTGCCACTCCTTTATTATTTCTACTAGAAGTTATGAATGAATTGCTAGCAGTCTGCAGTAAGGGTACAGAGGGGTGGAAACCAGTTGGGGGTGTGTACCTGCACAGACTCACTCTATCCATTCAGTGCTGCCATTTTCAGACTGTGCAGGTACACCCCACAACTGGTTAACACCCTTCTGTAACCTTACTGCAGACTGCTAGAAATCCATTCATAACTTCTAACAGAAATAATAAAGGAATAGTACAAGATAGAGCCAAAAGAATAGATGTTCCAGAATTGTTATTACATGGGGAATGTATGAAGCTATTAAAACAGACACATCAGGAGAGGTAAAGGGTCCTTTTTAAGCACAAACGAGTGAAATCCACAGGATTTGTATTTTTTCTAGCAGCATCACTCACTTCTAAATACATTTCCTAGCCAAGGACGTCAGTCAGGTCATCACTTTCTTATACTGTAGATTCATGTTTTCTGTCCATTATTAGTGGCCACATATGTACTACTGTATGTAGAAAAGGGTACTTTAAATAAAACCTCCATATAACACAGAGGAGGTTAACATGACCTCCCATCAGTAAGTGTAAACCTGTGCCGTAGTCCCTGTCTATGCATTATATCTAGTAATGGAAATGGAAATAAAGTGCAGCACATGCTAAAAGCATCTTTATGTGTTTCCCACTTGGTTATAAAGGCTCTGTTGTATTTCTTATCTAAATGGCTGCAAAATGTGATGCATATATCATTGCTTTGTCTTGGGTTTTATATCTAGGATGTAGTATAGAAAACCTATTTTTTGTGCTTGTTTATTAAAAATAATCTACATAATTGTATCAAAATATTATATTCTGGAAATTGTATTTATTGCTTTTCTTTTTTTTCTTTTCTTTTTTTAACCTTTACTAATTGATGGCCTATCTTCAGTAAAGGCCATCAGTAGCTGATCAACAGGGGTCTGACACCCCTCCAATCGGCTGTTTGGTGCAGCTCCATTGCCAAGAGTCAACACTGTAGTGACAGAGCACCGTCAACATTGGATTGGATTGAGGAAGCTGCTCCAGCGCTGTTCCTTCTGAAATCAATGGGAATACTGTAGTAGCAAACTCCCTCCACTACAATGTTGATGGAGCTCTGTAACTCCAGCACTGATTTTCGGAGACAGAGCTGAACCAAACAATTGATTGGTGGGAGTGCAGGCTACAGCACCCCTGCCGACCAGCTAGTAATGGCCATCACTTAAAAAAAAAGGCTGGACACCTGCTTTAAATAATCTGCTTTTTTTATCCTTAGGAGTCACTTGGGTGGTGCCAGGGGCGGACTGGGAACTTAAAGTGGCCCTGTAAAAAATACTAAAAGTGGTTTTGCAGTTGGACCAGCAATACCATATTGTGGGACATTATACCACCTCAACAGAGCCAAATACCACAGTCCATCAAAAAATACTGCCAACAGCACAAAATACATCCCCAAAAACTTCGACTGGCTGGCCATGAGGAGGGCCCAGGCAGCCCAATGGGCATCGGCCCACCAGGAAATTCCCTGTAAGGTCTATGGCCAATCCACCTCTTGGGTGGTGCTACATAGTGAGTGACAGCTAAATCCGCATGATTAAGCATAAGGGAAGGCTGTCATTCACTGACTTACCCACATGACTCCTAAGCATAAAAAGGTAAAGATTAAAATGAATAAATTACAAGTTATACTGAATCTTTACGTAGAAAACTATATATCAATCTTTTGAGCTGCTCCTGCTCTAATACATGCTGCCTGCAGATTGCACTGCATTTTCATGGTGACAGGTTCTCTTTAAAGGGTTACAATTCCTCTCCCATTAGACCAGACAAAATGATTCATACCTTGATTACCTGAAGGATTGGCTGTACGTGAATATTCCTGTAAAATCACTTTAGCGACATTTAAAACAACAATAAAACTATTGTCGGGATCTGTACTCAGGGTAGGGTCGGTAATGACAGACTTCAGCAGGGACAGCCGGTTAAAAAGTCCAGTTCATTTTCTGGTACACAGCATAGCAAAAAAAAAACATTCAAGTTATCACTTTACTTGGTGGGATGAAACTGCGGCACCAACATCCCATTAACAACAAAATAAACTTTTGCCCATCTGGGCACTTCCTAATCAAGTCGTATCTAACTCACCAGTGGTGATGAGCGGGAGGTGCCATATTCGATTTCGCGATATTTCGCGAATATTCGATTGAATATTCGTCATATATTCGTCGAAATCGAATATTCGTCATGATTTTATATATTGCGAATTTTACGCGAATATATATTCGCGTCGCGAATGAAACTTAGATCTGAGTTCCTAATGGTTAACTTGTATTACTAGAATTGACAAAGATAACGAATATCACACGAATATAGCACTATATTCTCAATCTTAGTTATATTCTAGCAATACAACCATTAGGAACTTAGCTCTAAGATCAATTCGCAATGCGAGTATATGTTCGCCTCGCGAATGAAACTTAGAGCTGACCGAGTTCCTAATGGTTGTATTGCTGGAATATAACGAAGATTGAGAATATAGTGCTATATTCGTGAATTCGAGATATTCTCAACCTTCGTTCTATTCTAGCAATACATACAACCATTAGGAACCCAGCTCTAAGTTTCATTCGCAATGCGATTAATATAACCTGTATTAATCGCATTGCGATTACAACTTAGATCTGAGTTCCTAATGGTTGTATTGCTAGAATATAACGAAGATTGAGAATATAGCGCTATATTCGTGAATTCGAGATATTCTCAACCTTCGCTCTATTCTAGCAATACATACAACCATTAGGAACCCAGCTCTAAGTTTCATTCGCAATGCGATTAATATAACCTGTATTAATCGCATTGCGATTACAACTTAGATCTGAGTTCCTAATGGTTGTATTGCTAGAATATAACGAAGATTGAGAATATAGCGCTATATTCGTGAATTCGAGATATTCTCAATCTTCGTTCTATTCTAGCAATACATCCATTAGGAACTCAGCTCTAAGATCAATCCGCAATGCGAGTATATGTTCGCCTCGCGAATGAAACTTAGAGCTGACCGAGTTCCTAATGGTTGTATTGCTGGAATATAACGAAGATTGAGAATATAGTGCTATATTCGTGAATTCGAGATATTCTCAACCTTCGTTCTATTCTAGCAATACATACAACCATTAGGAACCCAGCTCTAAGTTTCATTCGCAATGCGATTAATATAACCTGTATTAATCGCATTGCGATTACAACTTAGATCTGAGTTCCTAATGGTTGTATTGCTAGAATATAACGAAGATTGAGAATATAGCGCTATATTCGTGAATTCGAGATATTCTCAATCTTCGTTCTATTCCAGCAATACAACCATTAGGAACTCAGCTCTAAGTTTTATTCGCGAGGCGAACATATACTGCACATTGCACTGATCTTAGAGCTAAGTTCATAATGGATGTATTGCTAGAATAGAACGAAGATTGAGAATATCTCGAATTCACGAATATAGCACTATATTCTCAATCTTCGTTATATTCTAGCAATACCACTATTAGGAACTCAGCTAGCTCTAAGTTTCATTCGCGAGGCGAACATATACTCGCGTTGCGAATTGATCTTAGAGCTAAGTTCCTAATGGTTGTATTGCTAGAATAGAATGAATATTACAATGCGAATAATTCAGGTTATATTAATCGCATTGCGATTACAACTTAGTCAAATTTGTGAGATCGTGATTCTCACATCCGACAGTACATTTTAGCATGGAGGCGTTCCCATGCACATGGGAAGTCAGCAGAAGCGGCAACGGGAAATGACTGAAGTGGGCAGGGAGCCAGGAATCCTCCGGACAGGTAAGAACAGCTTTTGGGAAGTGGGAGCTGGGAAGGCAACCAGAGAGCAACAAGAATTAACAACTAAAAAAAAAAAAAAAAAAAAACGAATATTCGCGAATTGTCGAAGTTGCGATATTCGCGATAAAAATTCGAAATTCGAATATTCGCGCTCAACACTACTTACCACTAAAGCACAAATCACACAAAGGGAATTGCGCTCAGATAACTAGCAGGTCAGCTAGCTTCTTAGGCTTTCTGACCTTGACTGAGAATCTGAGGCCTCTTTTTTTTCTCCCCAGTAATGATCCTCAGCAGCCACACCTGGGGTCACCTCAGGCTAGGGGAAATAACCGTGTTGGGAGGGTGTAGACTGGAAGCTCCCTCTACCAAACCTATCCACCAGTCCAAAAAAAATCCAGCAGAGAATAGAATCCAAACAAACCTGTCTCAGGCTACTTTCACATATACGTTTTGGCATCCCGGTTTTGAGGTTCCTTTTTGTCCCCATGCATTCGGAATTGAAAGAGATCCATTCATCCATCAGGATGACTGGACACACAACCACTGCAAGCTGCGGTTTCGTATTTGGTCATCGAAATGGAACAAGCCGGATCCATCACTAAAAACAATGTAAGTCACCGGTGACGGTCCGTTTTTTTTAGGATCCTAAAAAATCTGATCCATCGCCCATTAACTTTCAATGTATTTAGTGACCAGGGGTGGACTGACCATAGACCATACAGGGAAATTTCCCGGTGGGCTGATGCCCAGGGGGCCGCCAGTAGAAGTTTTTTGGGATGTATTTTTTGCTGCTGGGGCAGTATTTTTTTATGGACTGTGGTATTTGGCTCTGTTGGGCTCGTATCATGTACCATAATATGGTATTGCTAGCCCCTCCTACTTGTGTTGGCCCTGTCTTCCATCAATTTGGACCCGAGTAAAAAATTGGGCCTTTTTTAGCATTTTTTCCAGGGCCACTAGCCACTTCCTAAATTTCAATATCTCACAACCACATCCTAATGGAACGGATGCATCCTGAAGTGTAATTAAAACTGAACCTTTTTGGTCAGGTTTTGAGATCCTCTGCCAGGTCTCAAAAACAAAACTCATATGTAGGGATGAGCGAATCGACTTCAGATGAAACATCCGAAGTTGATTAACATAAAACTTTGTTCTAATACTGTACGGAGCAGGAGCTTTCAATCAATTTGTACTGTAAAAAGACATTTCCTGAACTCGGGTTCGGTTCCAAGGTACCACTTGACTTCACAAAGCAATAACTTCGGCTCATCTGAGCCAATACATTCTAATACTGTACGGAGCTCCTGCTCCGTACAGTATTAGAAATAAGTTTTATGTGAATCGACTTTGGATGCAGGTTTCTGGATTTTTTTTATCTCCCCCAGCTGAGGATTCTGAGTGAAATATACACATCTTCCAGCACTTTACCGTACAATTTATATGAAACTAAATTGAAATACTGAAAAATTGCAGACCAACAAATCCTTGAACTGTACCGGGGCAATTTCTGTCACTTTCTAGCGCAAATAGTTTCCCGACTCTCCAGTAAGAGATGACACACTAACCCTACCGCTTCTAGCCAAGGTTTATGGATAGACAAAAGAAATCAGGGCCAAAAAAGAAATGCGAACTATGTCATCTTCACATCGAAAAGTCTCAGCTTTAATTTTCCTTCTTTGTCTACAGAGGGCAAATTATTGCAAGCAACAAACATGACTCCCATTCAATTTCTCAGCTAAAACATTCTACTTAAAAATAAAGCAAAAATAAAAAAAGAGAGAGAGGGAGGGAGGGAGGCTGCTTTTATCATGTCCTGATTAAAAAATACAAAAGCTTTTAATTCATCATTGTAATAAGGAGCTGGTTTGACAACATAGAGGGAGTGAAGATGTTGTGTGGGCAGAATAACGGGTGCTCTTTTGTCAGTGATGACAGCAGTAATTCCTCTTGACGAAGCTGTAAGAAGCAGGCACTTTGTGATCTGGACTCTATCAATTTGTGATTTACAAGTAAGGTTCCAGGAAGAGGCTGCGGGCAAATGAGAGGCCAGGGTGCCAGACAAGGAGGCAGGGACGGCATGCAAAGAGAGAGCACTTTGAAGGGCAAACCATTATTTTTTTTTTCTGCCATTTAATTTCGATAGCTTTCAAAATGTCTCTTTTGCATTAATCTTTCTTCTTCCCTTTGATCATCTCAGGTTAATGAGGTGGATATTTGTGTCATTACAGCAGATTGTAATCTGTAATATAATAAAACGCTATCTGTTTGTTCTACCCATGAAAGTATCCCCTCACCCAAGAATATCATTTATAATGCACAATTTTAACCACATTTGACAGGTGATAAGGGCTGCCCCAGAGATTAAATGTTCCTCTTCCACATGTTACAGTCATGACAAACCGAATTCATAAAGCCTGGCAATAAAAAATAATCATGGCTGCCGTCTGATACCAAGTCAAGAACAATGGGTTTCAACGTCGTTAGAGGGGCGTAATAACATTGTCTAGTGTTGTTAATTTCCTGTCCTCCATGATCCGGTCTTGTGATCACAATTTTCTACAGGAACCTGAAAACCAGTGAGTGAATAGACATGAAAAATTCTATTCAAAATTCGAAATCAGGATGCCCAGTTTACCATTCTATACAACACATCAGGGAAATTGATTGTTCTTTTCATTTACCAAAGGAACCTTAAAGGGGTTTTCCGAGAGTCTATAACTGATGACCTACACTCACCTAAAGAATTATTAGGAACACCATACTAATACGGTGTTGGACCCCCTTTTGCCTTCAGAACTGCCTTAATTCTACGTGGCATTGATTCCACTAGGTGCTGATAGCATTCATTACAAATGTTGGCCTATATTGATAGGATAGCATCTTGCGTTTGATGGAGATTTGAGGGATGCACATCCAGGGCACGAAGCTCCCGTTCCACCACATCCCAAAGATGCTCTATTGGGTTGAGATCTGGTGACTGTGGGGGCCATTTTAGTACAGTGAACTCATTGTCATGTTCAAGAAACCAATTTGAAATGATTTGAGCTTTGTGACATGGTGCATTATCCTGCTGGAAGTAGCCATCAGAGGATGGGTACATGGTGGTCATGAAGGGATGGACATGGTAAACAACAATGCTCAGGTAGCCCGTGGCATTTAAACGATGCCCAATTGGCACTAAGGGGCCTAAAGTGTGCCCAGAAAACATCCCCCACACCATTACACCACCATCACCAGCCTGCACAGTGGTAACAAGGCATGATGGATACATGTTCTCATTCTGTTTACGCCAAATTCGGACTCTACCATTTAAATGTCTCAACAGAAATCGAGACTCATCAGACCAGGCAACATTTTTCCAGTCTTCAACAGTCCACTTTTGGTGAGCTCGTGCAAATTGTAGCCTCTTTTACCTATTTGTATTGGAGATGAGTGGTACCCGGTGGGGTCTTCTGCTGTTGTAGCCCATTCGCCTCAAGGTTGTGCGTGTTGTGGCTTACAAATGCTTTGCTGCATACCTCGGTTGTAACGAGTGGTTATTTCGGTCAACATTGCTCTTCTATCAGCTTGAATCAGTCGGCCCATTCTCCTCTGACCTCTAACATCCACAAGGCATTTTCGCCCACAGGGCTGCCGCATACTGGATGTTTTTCCTTTTTCACACCATGCTTTGTAAACCCTAGAAATGGTTGTGCGTGAAAATCCCAGTAACTGAGCAGATTGTGAAATACTCAGACCGGCCCTTCTGGCACCAACAACCATGCCACGCTCAAAATTGCTTAAATCAACTTTATTTCCCATTCTGACATTCAGTTTGGAGTTCAGGAGATTTTCTTGACCAGGACCACACCTCTAAATGCTCTTAATGAGAAATAGAACAGGTGTTCCTAATAATTCTTTAGGTGAGTGTATATCAGTATGTAATCGGTGGGGGTCTGACACCCGGGACCCCAGCAGATCAGCTGTTTGAGAAGACACTGGTGTTCCTGTGAGCTCCACAGCCTTCTCACAGCTTTTCCTAGGCCAGTGACAGCACGGAGAAGGCTGCGGTGCTCGCAGGAGCGCTGGTGCCTACTCAAACAGCTGATCGGCATGTTCCCAGGTGTCCGACCCCCCATATCCCCACAGATCAGATCCTGATTACCTATTCAGAGGATAGGTCATCAGTATTAAAGTGTTAGAAAATCCTTTTAAGGCCTCTTGGACATGTGAAATATGCATGGTTTTTCTGTGCGGATTCCATGTGGAAATATCACAGCGTAGTACAGTACCAGCAAAGTGTATGAGATTCATATAGTGTCACATTTGCAGCAAGAGATCCGGCAGGCTGATCTGGCAGCCTGTTCTTGCGACAAATGTGAAACTAGCCTTATACAAATCTCATGTACACTTTGCGGATTGTTTCATGGCAGAAATTAACCTGCGGTTTAGAATTAGAATAAGTGGATTTTAGTGCTGATATGTTGCAGAAATGCACAGAAATCCGCACAGAAATTCTTGCAGATCTTATATGCGATCACCCTCATTGTTTGTAGGTGTCCTAGAGGAGTTGCAAAGAATTTGAAAAAAGATGGCTACTTTCTTCTTAAAACTGTGCTGCACTTTTCCATGAGTTATGACAATATTACAGCTTAGTTAAATAGAACCAAATGGGACTGAAACCACACCTCCTGTCCACAGTTATGGCACTATTTCTGGAAGCTGTGGTTTTCCAATCCTCTATAACTTGTAAAATTCTGATACTCAATGGTAGGCAATTTACAAAATCCATTTGTAAATGAGTTTCAAATTTGTACAAGAGAATCAAGTTATGTAAGCGTAATTCTTTAATTAAAGGGGTGTTCCAGTTGCAATTTCTGATTACTGTGCTTAGAGAAAGTATATGGCCTGTACACCACTTCTCCCAGGATCACTCAATCAAACTGAATCAAAACTTCTACCTCTACATTTCAGCAGTTGGGGAGGTTTCATCACCTGGATCCCCACCCATCAAAAAATCTAATTAGAAATTAGCAAAGCTGTCAAGGTCTGGTTCAGATTTGCCAAATTTTTTAAAAAGTTTGGTTCGGATCTGTATTGGTTCAGGCCAAAGCAGATTGGCTCCAATTACCCTGGAAATGGGTATATAACACCCTCTAGTCTTCTAGGACTCAGAATTTTTAGAAAAACTTGTCAACGCTTTCCTTTCATTACTAATGAATTTTTGCTTTTTCCCTCCTCAAGGCAATAACTACAATAAAAAATATGATGCCTGAGTGATACTGACATACATAGCTATGGGTAAACGCATGTTTTACGGCATTAACAAACAGCGTGTTTAAAAAACACACCTCGGCGTGGCATGTGTTATGCTTTTTCTTATTCCAAAGCATCCATATATTGTCCCTCATTGGGGGAAGATTGTGTTTAAGCACACACAGTGTTATGGGATAAAAAAATTAAAAAAGTGGCTTCTTGGGGGGCCGTCAAAAAGTTTGCCTTGAAAAAGTCAGAATGCCTCCCCATATAACACGCACAAGTCTTAATTCTCAGAAGGAAAAGTGGCTCGTTGTGAACGAGCCTAAAAAAATTCTCCCTTTTAATAAGGAGCAGCAGCAGTACAGTGTGGATGTGGAAAAAGAGGCATGTGGCCGCAATAGTAGCGGCAGCAAAAGCAGGATAGCATGGAACATACAAGGCATGTATTTATGTTAAAATGGCAAAAAAATAAAAGTAATGTCCCAGCAGGCAGCTGCTTTTGATGTTCTGAAGCAGCTGCACCTGTGTTATAAGGCAGTAATTGCTACTAGAACATGCTGTCAGACACACTCAGCCTCAGCTCCTAATTTCTCACTCCCTGGCTGACAGCTTTCCCTGCCTTTCCCTATTCTACACAATGGTCCTGGTGGTAGAATAGAAGCTTGATTGTGACTGTACACTGTTCCTAAGATCATTTTCTGTCAGACACTGCAACACCCATGCACCCTCATTCACAGCCCAACACAGAATGATGTTCTGAATGGAAACCTCCCTGCTTGCTGCAGCACTGATTGGCTCATACTAGCTGTCTGTCGGCCTGTGGGCCGATCAGGGCAAACCTTCCCCCTCTACTTCCTCTTAGGGTCATGTGAGAATCCTTCTTCTTCCTCCCTAATGCTTTTCCTGTCAATGTGTGCACTGCCTGACTTGATCTCTGCCTAATCTCTGTTTTGACCCTGAGCTGCCTGCCCTGACCTCAGAAAGTTTATCAGATTCATTCAAACTCAGCCTGCCTGACCTCAGCCTGTTCCTGGCTAGGGGTTTGCTTGATCCCTCAGACCTCCGCACCAGTGACCACGGTGTCTCTGCAGCAGAGTACAAATCCCTGTACAGGGGTTAAAGGGTGAAGATACCGTAGACTTTGTAATACTTTTATTATGTTATATTTTAGATACTTTTTTCTGTGTCACGTCTGCCTATACTTGAATTCATTTCCATATTCTTTTACTTTGGTGTTGTCCTCTACCTTGTGTCACACCCTTGCTCAACCCTTTCCCTGCCTACACAGCTTCACTATCCCATCATCTCTCCAGTGATTGGACTTTTGATGTAGAAAGTTTGGGGAATGTTTTTTTTTTTTTTCTTTTGAAAGGTGAAAATGACATTTCCCTCAGGGGAATTACAAAGAATTTCCAATCGAGTACCTGAAAATGAAAGGGAGAAAGAGGAGTGATTAAATCCAGCAATATAACTTGGCCCAAGGTGACCCCTGACTCTAGATCAAAGGCATCTACGGAGCTGGTTCTAGTTTTCAATCTCCATTGGAAATGTCTGAGAGAGAACTCATGCATGCGAGTTAGATGTATATGGACCGAATTATTCAAAAATAGGGTACGCTGGCCTATATAGCTTGCTGCAGTGTATTTTAACTATTAAGTGGAGGCTGTTTTGTCATACATAGAGCAACACAATCGTCTTCAAATTTGTATTTTAGACAGCACACATTTCACCGATTGCAAATGCCAAACATAACAGACATTCATATTTCCCAGCAATGTGCAATTTATCAATCACATGTATATGATGAATGAATAGTTCATAGCAATTTTAATAACTCATATGCCCTGAACAATTTTCTCAGAATACAATTTAGTTCATACCTGTTACAGGAAAAGGTTGTCTTTCTTCAGCTTCCTTTACATGGTAGATGTTAATTTAAAAGATTAATTATTTTAACTTAGATTTATTTTATAAAATAAAAAGAAGACGTAGTGACAGAAGTTTAAAGCGTCACTCGTTGTGTACTACCAATTTAAAGGTACACATGCCAATATATTGTATTAAGGGAAAGCAACAATTCGACAGGAATACACTAATATACTGTGACTTGATGAATTGCTTCTGGTGCAAGCAGGAGGGATCTGAAGCTAGAGATCTGTCCCCGAAGCTTATGGGCAAACTATAGGTCAACATTTATGGTCATAGATAGATAGATAGATAGATAGATAGACAGATAGATGCATCATGACATCCCTGATCACCACTGATCACTCACATTATTCTGGATGCTGTAGGGGAAATGTTGAATGGTGAATATCTAAATACTGTACATAGATAACCACTCAAGTTACTAGACTTAATTGAGAGGTCCTCATATCTTGGCCGGCACTGACAATCTTGTGCCTGTGCCACTGCCCTGAGTAGTGGCGCAAGTGCAGAGACTCATCCACTACTGGCGCAGCAAATGTGCATGTCCCGCTACAGTTCAAGATAACGGCACAAGAACCGTGGCTGCGCCTACCCCACTACTTTAAGCAGTAGTGCAGCATTGAGATTGTCAGTTCCAGCTGAGATGTCTGACCCTTTCAATCAAGAGGCAGAGGGAGCCTCTTTAGATGTGGAGACACCCCCTCACAAGTGTAGATCACTGGATGATGAGACAAATCAATTCGTTCATCACTAGTCCTAATGAAAAATGGATTAAAGGTTGTCTCACTTCAGCAAATGGCATTTATCATGTAGAGAAAGTTACTACAAGGCACTTACTAATCCACTGAAGAAGAAGAAGTATGCGTTACTTCGAAACGTGTCTGTATGAACGGTCCCCTATTTTGATATACTGAAGGCCAGCTCCAGAGCAAATTGAAAGAACAAGGAAAAGTAAAACAAAACTATTCAAGCAGCAAGTCAAAACAACGAAAATAATCCACCACTATCACGTACCACGGGTGTTCCAACAAAGTGGAGATAATTCAGCTGGATTCAATTCCCAGTCCGATTACAGCAACACAGACCAGAAGAGGCTATACAGCCATACCGCTACACGCGAGACACCGGCGCTAGTAGGACTCAGAACGGAAAGAGGGAAGCTACGCTGTATCACGTGGGACGCCGCGAATATCAGCGCAATGAAAACTTACCTCAATTGTATCCAGCCAGAAACAACGTTTCAATCCGTGGAATAGAGACTCATATAAGACTGTTAGAAGTTGGAGCTATATCGTTAACATTTTTCCCGACCAAACCAATCGAAGAAACACATGGGACAGTACACTACTTATATGGCAGTGTCATCGCTGCATGGTGTCCTGTCTGTATATGAATAGTTTTACTGGCAAGACAATCGAGAGGGAACATTGGATTGGAATCAAGGGGTGTGGACTGATAAGCTATATAAGAAATAATACCGGTCACAATTGGGGTTATTTGTATGTATAATTTTAGATGAAATACGGCAATAAGCTAGAGTGTGTGCTTGCTGGGATTATTGGATACGGGTATAATCCCCTATAGACATCTAAAGTGATTACAATAATACCCTGATATCTAATACAACCACCAACAATACCAACAAGCAAATTGACCTTGATATTAAGGTTTTTATCATATTACGCTTTATATAGAAGTTTTAGATTGAATGTGAATGTTCATTTTTATTAATAAATAAGATTGATGGTGATAAGTAGGATCCAATTGAGTCCATTTGTTGGAGTGCCCCACTGTACCAATCACTAAATGTAAAGAAAGTTACTACAAGGCACTTACTAATGTATTGCCATTTTCCATATTGCTTCCTTTGCTGGCTTGATTTATTTTTCCATCACATTATACACTGCTTATTTTCAGGGGTTTTACGAGCACCCAGCAGCTCAGCAGTGGTGGTCGTGCTTGCACAATATAGGAAAAAGGGGTGGCCTATTTCCGATCCCATGTCCCAGCCACCAGGGAGGCTCGTGCTTTTCCTATGATATGCAAGCACGGCCACCACTGGATTGCAGGGTAATCATAACCCCTGGACACGAGCAGTGTATAATGTCATAAAAAATTATTCGAGCCAGCAATGGAGGCAAAATGGACAATCACAATACATTAGTAATTGCCTTGTATTAACTTTCTCTACATGATAAATGCCATTTGCTGAAGTGAGACAATCCCTTTAATGGGGTAAAGTTGTAAAATAAATAAATAAATAAAAGTATTATTAGATAAACAAGTTTATTTCACAGTTTATTCCTTACTGTGTAAAAAGCATACGTAACGTTTATATGAATCTACATTACATTATGTCTATATTTATGGATTGAATTGTGAGGGTTTCAAAGGATATTTCTTGGCAGGTCTATTGCCTCTCTGTGGTATTTGAAAGTATAATACACAATGAAATGCATAATTTTCCAGACATGCTGGTATTTCCATTGCCTTGTCCATGTTTGTCCATAAATATTTTTATTCTTTAGCTAATAATTGGGCATATTAAGATAAATTGGGTAGACTGACACATTGCCAAAAACATTGAATTTTGTGAAAATATTGGATTCTTTTTGGCAATATATATGATCAAAGAATTGTGTGCATCACGTGTATTTAAAAAAAAAATCCATTCAATGTTGTAATACATTAAGGAGCAGTGCATTTCTATTTATGTAGAGGAAAAATGTCACAAAGAAAAAATATGAATAGTTTAAGTAATTTACTGCAGTTCCAGATCCCAGTGCAAAAAATTTGTAACAGGGGCTCCTAGCTGCCATGTGTAGTACCCCAGACTATATGCAATGCAAAGGCAATGACATGCAATACACCTTGTTCACCAGCAGAAGGGGTATGGTTGACAGTGTTTGGCAACAGGAATGGCAGGAGTAGGCTGGTCTGACTCCCTGCCAAGGCGGGGCTGAGCTTACGAGTGTCAGGCTAAGAATATAGAGTGAGGGAAAATCAGCATGCGATCCATTTCCTGTTCCTCCAGGCCAGGTGGACCACAGAGCCTGCTCACTTAGGCAAACGTTATTGCCCCAGGGAAACTTCAGATCATAGGCCACAGAGTAATAGCAAGCGATGATATGTCAGGGTTAGCAGAGTGATCAGCGAAGAAGCTATCAAGACTCTGCTGCAAAGTGGTGGGAAAAATGTTAAGACATCCTCACAAGTGCTCAGGACAGGCATAGCTAGAAGTCTACATCATACAGTGGACATCTACAGCCACAGGTGCCAGAGTAAAGCTATAGGGAAGGGAATCCTGTGAGAGAGACAGCATCAGCTAGCAAGTTTCTGAGTGTCATCTTTGCCACATACAACATCATCTGGGAGGAGAGACACTGAACTTTGTATGAGCTGCTGCTGGATGTGCTGCTATCCGTTTTTGCACTGAGTAAAGGAAGACGTTGTTTGTCAACCATCTCTACCTTGTTCCTTTCATCATCACCTTTTTCACTGCATAGAAACCCCAGGGAGCAACGGCCAGCAGCAGGTCACCGTGACACAACAACACCACATCAGGGCCACTACTAGAGATGAGCGAATCGAATCCCACGGAGTGGAATTCAATCCGAATTTCTGGATAAATTCGATTTGCCCCGAAGCTGAATTTCCTCGTGCTTCATGGTAGCGAATTGATTTGACCTGAAAGAGTGTAAAAAACAAAAAAAAATTCAAACTGACCGCCTCCATTTGCTTGCGACGGGCCGTCATTTTGAAGATCTCAGCCAAAATCCCGTGCCTGGTGACCTATGATGTCACCACGCCAGCTGGTGTGATGACGTCATCTCGCGCCGCACGAGTTTTCGCGACAGATATTTAACAAAGATGGCGGCGTCCAGCCCGTCGCGAGCAAATGGAGGAGATAAGTTTGATTTAATTTTTTTAAAGTTAATTTTAAACAGTTTTTACAGTCAGATGCCGCAATCATGTATGAACGCGGCCTCTGAGGGGTACAATGATGGGGAGCAGCGCTAACGAAGCTACCTGTCATTGCACCCACTATTTACAAAAAAACGCGCTTCGTGACGAAGTACGTAATTCGTCACAAAGCTTTTTTTTTTGCAAATTTCGGCAAATCAGCCAAATCGAACTTTTCAATAATTCGCTCATCTCTAGGCACTGCTACTCAAATCTTCAGCACCTGCTCCCACAGGGGCTCGCTGCACATGTGCCATTTATAATAATGGTGTCTTGTTATGTGGCAGAGGAGTCCTTGGACCTTCTCAGACATTAGAACCTGGGAGAAGCTGCTACCTCTGCACTATCAATAACTACACCCCTACATCAAGCTTTAGATACAGTATAAGTGCCCCAACACAGAGATGTATCACCGTCATCTAATGGGTAGGAGCTTTTGTTTCTAGCAATATGTCTGTAGACATGTGCACCATTCTGTAGCCCTCTAATTCCTGGCTAGTGAATGTGTCAAGTGCTTTACATTTGTCCCTCTGCCTTGCAAGAGTAGCAGCATTATATATTAGTTCTGGTCTGGAAATGCTAATGAGTTACAGAACAAGAACTGTAATTAAATCTGAATTGAATTACAATTTAATTTCATGGCAAGCAAATTAACGAGGAAACATTTCTATGAAATATTCTAGTCATACAGTATTTGCAGCTTCTGAGACAGAGATAGGACAGGAAGACAACGAAGGAGCAAGTTAAAAAATATATATATATATAAATATAGAGAAATTTAGAAAGATCTCCAGCAATCACACTTGTAGCTCAGATTCTTGTGTATTAAATCAAACAGCCAGTAGGACGGATCCTTTCTTAAATGTCCCAGTGCAAAAGCTCAGATGATATGTTTTCTTTCACCAATTATTTAATTATTTTACCATTTAATTTTTCATTAATATCATTGATGGAATAGTTAAAGAGGTTGTCTGAATGTTTAATACTGGTGACCTATAGTCAGGATGGGTGATCAGCCTCTGATTCCTGTCACCCCCCCCCCAATCAGCAGTTTGAAGAGGCAAAACAGTGGAGCACCTCGGCCTCTTCCTAGGCCTATGACGTCACGTTCATCGGTCACATGGCCTAAGAGAAGCTCAGTCCTATTCAAGTGAATCGGACTGTGCTTGGTAAGCTGCGAGGAGGCTGTGATTAGAGAGCTGATCAGCAGAGATGCCAGGAATCAGACTTCCACTGAGAATAGGTCATCCCTCTAAAAAGCCCTTTATTATTTGCATTGCCTTTGTTTTTGTATAGACAAGATATACTGCGCACCATAAACACACATACATGTTTCTAAACAGGTGTGTAACTGGAAGGGGTGCAGAGGTCACAACGGCACATGGGCACTGGTGCCTAAGAGGATCAAAGACCTCCAGTATTACACATGGTACATGGTAGGTACTATAAGTGACTCTGCTACAGAGTTTGTCATGGGGCTCTGGAGCTTCAAGTCAGATCTTGGTTTATAAAGCAACAGTGGTCCTTCATCTCATATTCCTGGTACTTTTAGCTTGATTGTCCTAAGGTGATGGTACTGAATCTTGTCTCGCTCCCTTTTCTTCAAAGAGTTTTATGGCCTAATAAAAAAAAAACAACAACTTATGGCTGGCTGCAGTGTGCTAAAAAAAAAATTAAAAACCTCCATCACAGTTTTCCAGTTGTTTTCTGCTCCAGCGATGTGGCTTCCGTTGGTTTATATAAAGATTTATATGAAGCTGGCAGCTCAATGGTGTCTTTTCTGCT
The DNA here is from genome assembly GCA_033119425.1 of Bufotes viridis. Classification (NCBI taxonomy): domain Eukaryota; kingdom Metazoa; phylum Chordata; class Amphibia; order Anura; family Bufonidae; genus Bufotes; species Bufotes viridis. The sequence continues at coordinate 79,015,471 of CM065591.1, forward strand.
GCAGCTCAGGGGGCGTGTCTCAGCTCTCCCTATCAAAGCTGAGGAGGCAGTTGACAGATGAAACTGAGCATGTGCGACCTTTTTAATGAGCTGGTCAAAGAAATAAGAAAATAAGTGGTGCTCTACAGATACATTTTAGCTCAGTAGCTGTACAAAATGTTTAATTACATGCAATTAGAAAAGCATTCAGATCCAGATGCTGGTTTGAAAACTGAAAAATATTTATCGCTGTCCTTCGTCATTGCGCCCACTACATACAAACAAACACGCTTCAAGAAAAACTATATTGTCACAAATCGAATGTCTTTGTGAAATTCAGCGAAGCAGCCGAATGAAATTTTTCATCACTTTGCTCATCACTAAAATTAATAAAATTTATTTCACCTTAAAGAAGATCTATACATAATGCAGGAGGAGACACATTGAAATGTCTAGATTCATTCTTAAAGGAGTTGTCTCACTATATTGCCACACTATAGGAAAAAAGGGCCTGTGCCTTTTCCTACAGTGTGCAAGCACGACCACCACTACTGGATTGTAGGGTGGTCGTAACCCCTGGATATGAAACAGTGCATAATGTAATGGAAAAATGAATCCAGCCATCAAAGGAGGCAACCTGGACAATCACAATACATTAGTAAGTGCCTTGTATTAACTTCTCTACATAATAAATGCCATTTTTGTAAGTGAGACAACTCTTTAAAGTATACATATGCATAGGGGATATATGCATATATATAGAGGAGGGGTAGAGTTACTACAAGTATATGGTATAGCAAAGTGTCAGGCAAGAGAAGCAGACCAGACACAGAATGTATGCTGCTATTAAGAACCCATTCACATCTTCACATGATGTCTCTTATGAAGTACAGGGTTTAAGCTAAGTCCTATATAATCCGGGAAAAATATCGCCTTCTACCCTCAGTGACAAGCAATGAGCAAGAGCAGAGAAGTAACAGACAGCTCTGCTCCTTATCTGTGAGAAGAGCTGCAGGAAATTTTATCATTAGAAATGTATTTATGAGGTTTCGGCACTGTCTGTAGAACATCCGGAGGTGAGAGATGGCAAAGAATAATCATGGGAGTTATTTGTCACTTTCCAAAGTTTAAAGAGAAGTAGAAGTGAAAGACGTGATAGAGTTTATATATTCAAGGGACATAGTAATAAGCAACAGACAGATAAAAGCAAGATTAAGTCAGAGCATTTAGAGAAGCAGCATTGGGGTAATTGTAGACGTCCAGCCCTTGTGATGTCCAGCATACGCTTTCAACCTCTTTGACAATATTTGACCGGAAACTTTATTTAATAAAAAATACTTTGAGGTTATTAAGAAGCTCTCCCTGTAAGCTAAAGATTTATAAGGTTCAGTTCGGAATCCATTGTTTTTAATACCTTGCTTGCATGGCTTATGAGCTGAAGCCCATAAATGAGCAAACGTTTAAATAAAATGGTTTACACAATTGTTTTTGTCCTCCTTGATCATCTACTCTTTGTGTGACTTTCCTTGTCTCAGTGGCTTCCCAGGGTGGAGCAGCTTGGAACACATCACCAGTTGTATTAGTGCTGTCAGATATCAACGCTCAGTTGACGGAGGCGATCCAGCACTTTAGTCATCTGCTTAAAGGGAATCTGTCAGCAGTTTTGTACCTATGACACTGGCTGACCTGTTACATGTGCTCTTGGCAGCTGAAGGCATCTTTGTTGGTCCCATGTCCATATGTGCCCGCATTGCTAAGAAAAATGATGTTTTAATACATGCAAGTGAGCCTCTAGGAGCAACGGGGGCGTTACCATTACACCTAGAGGCTCTGCTCTCTCTGCAGCTGGCGCGCCCTCTGCATTTAGATTGACAAGTGCGGGCACATATGAACATGGGACCACATGCACATGGAACAGGTCAGCCAGTTTCATAGGTACAAATCTGCTGACAGATGCCCTTTAATTGCTGCAGCAACAACCAATAGTCCTGTAGAAATAACTTATCTCTGAAATGGTAAGCTCAAAGATGGTAGCATAACTATAGAGCTCTACCTAATCTGCCCAGTCATTAGCAAGAGCCATCTCATACCATACCAGGAGCATAGCTGGAAGGTTACTGGTGGGCATATGTCCAAGGAAGCCACCCCCCATCCTCCAACATAAGGGACTCCAACAGTCCCATTGATTTACGGTGAAATCTGAACTGAAATCCTTAAAGGGATTCTGTCAGCTAGTTTGAACCTATAGAGCTGAGGACATGCACTGCTAGATCGCCACTAGCACGTCCACAATATACATTTTCCATAGCTCTGAGTGCTTATATTCAGTCAAAAAAGTGATTTTATATATATGCAAATGAGGCAAGTAAGGAGCCCAAGGGCTGTTACTAACATTTCAGGAGCCCAGCAATGCCCACTGTGAAGGAGCCCAGCACCGCCCACTGTGAGGGAGCCCAGCACCTCCGAATCTCTGCCTTGCTCCCCTGATATAACAGAGTTGAAGCTCTGTAATCTCGCGCATTCGCGATTATGCCTCATGTGAGTGTCGGCATGGTGTTCCTTCCCTGTGCTACCATCAGCCTCAGGGAACAAACTGTGCATGTGCTAGCTGGCATGCGCAAGAATACAGTGCTTCAACTATGTGACATCAGGGGAGCAAAGAGGAGATCCAGAGGATGCAGGCGGTGCTGGGCTCCTTCACAGTGGGTGTGGCTGGGCTCCTGAAACATTGGTAACAGCCCCTTGGGATCCTTACTAGCCCATTGGTTGCCGCAGGAGGACATGGCTTGACCTCATGCTGCCAATTCCACTGTGGGGTCATACCCTAAAACTCCAGATTCCAGCCCAGCAGGAACCAATGTCCTACTTCTTTGGTCTACTTTCTAAACGTGATTCTAACGTTCTTCAGCGGTAAACATTAAATTTGTCTAAATTGCAATTAGAGCATTTAGTGCAACTGATAAACTAATAAGGAAAATCCGAACAGGGACAAATATTTTTCTCACAGCACTATATCTATGGGCTTTTTTTATTGCCCCAATAGATTGTGATCACCCTGCTAGTATAAGTATCAGCGTGCGATCTTCCAAACAGGTAAATTTTCTGCTCCACTAATAACTATTCATGGCGCAAAGTAAACAAGACTATATGTCACGCCGGAAGCACAATTACTTGTTTCTCTCTTGTATTTCTCAATTATTGCCTTTAAATATTTTATGCTTTAAACATAAAATAAATACAATATAATTAAAAAGTAGATAAAGGAAACCACAGCTAGTAATGTCTCTAATAATTCTTAACCTGCGGGGAAGGAACCTAAATATTTTCAGGCCATCCACGCCTAGCTGCTCAACACATCACAGAGCTATGGAGCTGTACGTCTTATTTCTGACACATCATCTGGCTTCTTAATTCCTGTTATATTTATAAGATAATAAAAAAATCTATTTTTGTTAGTGCCGAGTCTGTTGTGCTGCGCTTTGGGTGATATTCTCATTATACAACACTGTGGATGTTCGTTATTTTGGCACAGCAGCTGACACACTTCCTTTTCTTGGCATATGCTGCACTCATGATATATTTTAATAGGCCAACAAGAGACTTCTTGAAGCAACTATTTGGAAGTAGTCGGGTATCACCAGTCTCTTCTTCATGCTTAATATAGTAGCACAGATGGATGGCAGCATATGTTAGATGGACTGAATTGTACTTAATAATAATTTGGGCTGTTTTGTCAGTATTGAAGTGGTCAATGTCTATTAGATATCGGAGGACATAAAATACCTATTTAATGTGTACATCGAGATGATCATCTGCTATGCATATTCATTATTATTATTACAATTATAATCTTATTCATTCTGATACTACAATTCTTTAATCTTTTCAAGCCCATAAGGAAGAAAAAGTGTACTGCATGGAGTGATTCTAGTCCTCAAATTCGGATTCAGATTTTTTTTCAGGGTTAGCGCTAAACTCTACTTGCATGTAGCTTCTTAAGACTGACTTGTACTTATCTCTTAAATTTCTTTAAACCCTATAATAAGAAGCAAAGCTATAGGGATTGCCAAGGTTCTCTGGTGCCTGAAGGGGCCAACGTGATTCACACAAAAATCAGTAAATTAACACAATAGGTAAAAAGTATCGTATTGCTGCCTGGGGTTCATGACCCCTGTCTGAATGATACACTGGACGGGTGTGTGCACTTGTAGAGGGGTCATACCTTACAGAAAGGATCTTTTAGGCCCTGAGGAGAATGTGTGGCTCCCCACTCCAGAATGGCAGAGGGAAATATCTGGACACAGGCCTACTGACCTCATGCTTAGGGGCTACAGTCTTAGAAGAGGCAACAGGCCTACTTGTGAGGGCATTTACTTAAGGGCCCTTTACACGGGCCGAGAATCCTAAAGATCTTTGCTAACGAGCATTTATATGAACGCTCGTTAGCACTTATCTGGTGGTGTAAATGTACCGCTTCCTTCCCAACAATTTGCTGCTCTGTTGTCCCATGTAAAAGGGACATTTAGTCAGTCTCACCAGGCATAATCTCCTTGAGGCAATGACTCACTCTTCCTCTGGCTTGTGTTGCACCCACCCCCTGGGTGTTATCACTCTTGATCCAGTCTCCTTAGAGTAGCAACAATGAAGATGGCTGTATCTGCAGTTATAACCTGCATGTCACATGTGGCTCAGTACTGCACTATCCATTTAAGGTCATGATGTTTCTCTCTACATGACAAAAAAAGTTTGGACTTAGGGCTCATGCACGCAAACACATTTTGTGTCCATGTGCATTCTGTTTCCCTATGTCCGTGTGTCAATTCCGCAAAAAAATAGAACATGTCCTATTATTAAGGACAAGGATAGGACTGTTCTATTAGGAGCCAGCTGTTCCATTCTGCAAAATACAGAATGCACACGGATGTCATTTGTATTTATTAGGAATCCGTGTTTTGCGGACCGCAAAATACATATGGGTGTGTGCATGAGCCCTTACACTGTGGTTCTCAGATGCTCTGTGGCAGAATCTGTGCTCTGATTTGGGGCACCCATATAACTAATGGCTCATACCTCCATTTGCTAGCTAACTAAAATACAGAAATATAAGTCCATAGCAGTAGCTGCTCCCTAGTTTCTGCCTCTTAATAAATTTTCCGCATCTTACACCTGCGCATTTTACCAGCATATGAAACACTTACTAACTCTTTCCTAGTTTCTTCAGCTTTTCTTTTAACAGTTTTCTCCTTTTGCACACCAGAAGGCATTACTACAGTAGACATTAGATGAGAGGTGAAAAGTAATGGGAAGTGACATAGATATGCAGTATCCACTTGTAGCAACTGAAGTTGTGTTGTATTATTTTAACTCTTGGAATTTAACTGATTATTGTTCCTTCGGAAAGGTTGTTCTAGGAAGAAAAGCAATTTTTTACCTGGCCTGACATAAGAAATCCCTGGGGATTTGATATTATTGCCATGTGAAGGTCACCTATTTCTCTTGCTACAACTCCTTGTGGGCAGCTCTCCGCTCGTAAAGAGGGATGCTGAGCAGGGAAGCCCTATAATACAGCATATTGAAAGGGTCTGTCCGTCATCATGAAATAACCCTGTTAAAGTGCCCATCAAAATTTCCATTTTAACTTGGCAGTTGTTCCAAAAATGTTTAATATTTTTCACATGTGTATGCTGAATGCAGCCATGCGTAAATGCTGTGTGTGTGACATGGCTTTAACATCAATAGATATTGACTATTGTTGTATTAATGGCCTATTTTCTCCGAGTGACTCTACTTCTCATGAGGTGTATGTCATTTTCCAGCAATATATTTCTCTGATGCTTTGGAGAATAGATCTAGATGACGTGTGACATGTGTCAGTAACTAAATGGCTGTTCATCTGAAGGAGAATCACAAGACGTACAAGGTCAAACACTTTGCCATGTCTCCTCTATGAATATTAACAGTGATTTCCACACCATGGCAGCATAAGGCCTTCAAGAGATTCCTTCTGTGCTTCTTCCTTCTTTTCATTTATTTGCCTTTTGTCCTTTGGGTATCCTGGGCTCCTTTCTTGACTCATTTTTAGCTTATGCTACATACTTCAATGCATCACTACCTCTTCAAGTTAATCCACAGAGCACCGGGTAATATTTTGAGATAGAATCATGAAAGTGCGCCGAGCTTGATGTGAACAAACTATGTATGTGGAATTTAACTGGCAACACAATCTAAATCTTCTAGTTGGTTTTCAAGATACCGTTAATTAATTGGGCCCTTTTGGGAAATGTTATTAAAAGGGTCATGTATGTTGGGTTAAGGTTGGTTAATATGTTGGTTTAACAAAATCTCTAGGATTCACTGGTAATTTTAAAGAGGTAATGCCCTGCTTAACTAATATGTGACTGTGAACAACATTTGTTTCACAGGTTATCATATTTTCTTCTTTAAAAGGCTTGTCTGACCAAGACAGCTCATTTTTGTAAGGCGTATGAATGTAACAAGAGTTCCCTCGGTCTAGCTGACCCAGCATGCAGTGGCGTGCCCAAGGTGGGGGGGCGGGTTTGGTGGTCCGCCCCGGGTGCCTACTGTCAGGGGGGTGGCAGTGTGGGGAAACTACTGTGTGCTGCAAATTACTATATGGGGCAGTGTGGGGGAAATTACTCTTTGGGGGGGCAAATTATTGTGGGGGGGGTTACTATGGGGGGCAGTGTGCGGAAAATTACTATATGGGGGCAGCGTGGGGGCGTTGCTATTGGGGAGGCACTGTAGGGGCAATTCTATTATTTTTGGGGACACTATACAGGGATTTCCTGGAGCACAATACAGGGTGTTATTATTACTGGGGGAACTCTAGGGGACATTATAACTGCTATGGACACTATAGGGACATTTTGGGTAATTCATCAAACCGCTGTAAAGTAGAACTAGCTTAGTTGCCGATAGCAGCCAATCGGATTCCACCATTTATATTTGACAGCACTTTTGGAAATCCAGCTCTACTTTACACCAGTTTGATAAAGACCCCAATTATGTTTACTCGGGTTAATATTTTTTAGCAGTATAGTACCTGGGGAATTGTGAGCACAACAGGTACAGTATTGGGAGTGGCAGCAGTATGACACTGTGGGGACACCAGGATGGGGAGGTTGATGGAAAAACTCAGAAAGCTAACGTGTCTGTATTGCAAACTGTGCATGTTGTCGTAGTAAATGCAAATACTGGGCTAAAGATGTTATAGGAAAAATAGGTACCTCATAGGATGAGGATGTTCAGAACAAAAGGAAAAATCAAGCGATTAGGAAGTCTGACCTCTTAAGGTTGTGTGTATGGGCACAATGCTATCATAAGCATCCATGCCTCTCCTTGGTCAGATTGCTGCCGAAGATTGTAAACCCTCACAGACAGGTGCCCACCTTGCAGGAGAAGTCAAACAGAAAGGAAAGAACGATGGAGACAAGAATTTTAACTTCATAGATATTCAATTATCAGGTACAGAAGACCACCAAGGCATCAAGAAATAGAGACACTGTTTGTTTATTTCCAATCTAATCAAAGCAACATGAATTAGGTCTAATAATGACCTTTCATCAGGTTTACAATGTCACTACCCAGAAGCACCTTTAATCCTGCACATGCGCACGGACACATGCATTTCCTGAGGCTGCTGCCACCCCATAGAAAGAAGATCGCACTGGATTGCAGCGCTTCTGGGCAGTGACGTCATGGCTGGAAGGAGGGCATTATTGGATGTGGGGATGCAATGGGCTCCAGGAGAATGGACGTGGCCGGGCTCCAACGGCAATAGGGACAGCCCCTCCACTCCTTATGAAGGTGATTAGCATATGAATAAAAATTAAAATTTTTATATAAACTAAATCATTGATGGCGGTAACACAAGTATATTTAAAACATGCTGAAGGAGACCTAACTGCACATATGAACATTTCTATAGGCACAATCCTGATGACAGAATCCCATTAATAATATATTACATTTATGAGCACAATAGGATATATTTATCATGGGGGAATTTTTAAAGTCAGTTTTCTTGAGTCTGTGTTCATTTAATATGTGCCAAATTTATCAAACACATTACTTACCATCAAGTAAAATTCAGATAATTTAATCTCTACCTTTGGACTCCATGAGCGCATTCCCAAAATATCCTGCAAAGCCACAAAAACTTCCACTTTGTGGTGGGGCTTGCATGATCTCTGTAGCTTCCTCAACCCAATTTGCCCTGGTGTCCTGGCACAATAGGAACTGTTGGCAAAGTTTACAAACTTTGCACATTATTTTATAGCTTTAGTACTTCATTAAAAAATAGCACTTTAGTCTTGAAATGTTGCTCCTGTTTTTAACACCACCCATATATTAGAGTAAGTTAGTGAAGTGAAATACAGGATGGGCCATTTATATCGATACACCTTAATAAAATGGGTTGGTTGGTGATATTAACTTCCTGTTTGTGGCGCATTAGTATATGTGAGGGGGGAAACTTTTCAAGATGGTTGGTGATCATGGCGGCCATTTTGAAGTCAGCCATTTTGAATCCAACTTTTTTTTTCAATAGGAAGAGGGTCATGTGACACATCAAACTTATTGGGAATTTCACAAGAAAAACAATGGTGTGCTTGGCTTTAACGTAACTTTATTCTTTCATGAGTTATTTACAAGTTTCTTCACTTATAAAATGTGTTCAATGTGCTGCCCATTGTGTTGGATTGTCAATGCAACCCTCTTCTCCCACTCTTCCGAATGCTCGGACCTGACACCCATAATGTGGTGGTGAACCATCTTGCTGGAAAAACTCAGGGAACGTGCCAGCTTCAGTGCATAAAGAGGGAAACACATCATTATGTAGCAATTTCGCATATCCAGTGGCCTTGAGGTTTCCATTGATGAAAAATGGCCCCACTATCTTTGTACCCCATATACCACACCATACCATCAATTTTTTTGTTCCAACAGTCTTGGAGGGATCTATCCAATGTGGGTTAGTGTCAGACCAATAGCGGTGGTTTTGTTTGTTAACTTCACCATTCACATAAAAGTTTGCCTCATCACTGAACAAAATCTTCTGCATAAACTGAGGGTCCTGTTCCAATTTTTTTTTTGCCCATTCTGCAAATTCAGTGCGCCGATCTGGGTCATCCTCGTTGAGATGCTGCAGTAGCTGGAGTTTGTAAGGGTGCCATTTGTGAGTAGCTAATATCCGCCGAAGGTATGTTCGACTAATGCCACTCTCCAGTGACATGCGGCTAGTGCTACGCTGTGGGCTCTTGCTGAATAAGGCTAGGACAGCCACTGATGTTTCTTCATTAGTGACAGATTTCATGCGTCCACATTTTGGCAAATCCAACACTGAACCAGTTTCATGAAACTTAGCAAGCAGTTTGCTAACTGTAGCATGGGAGATGGGTGGTCTCGTAGGGTGTCTTGCATTGAAATCTGCTGCAATGACCCGGTTACTGCGTTCACCAGACATCAACACAATTTCTATCCGCTCCTCACGTGTTAACCTCGGCGACATGTCAATGGCTGTAAACAAAGAGAAACTTGTAAATAACTCATGAAAGAATAAAGTTACGTTAAAACCAAGCACACCATTGTTTTTCTTGTAAAATTCCCAATAAGTTTGATGTGTCACATGACCCTCTTCCTATTGAAAAAACAAAAGTTGGATTCAAAATGGCCGACTTCAAAATGGCCGCCATGGTCACCAACCATCTTGAAAAGTTTCCCCACTCACATATACTAATGTGCCACAAACAGGAAGTTAATATCATCAACCATTCCCATTTTATTAAGCTGTATCCATATAAATGGCCCACCTTGTGGTTGCAAATTCAAAGCGTTTAGGAACCACAGAAACTCAGCCAGGAAGTGGTAGACTGCATAAGTCACCGAGTGCTGAGTCACATAGTGCACCAATGCTCTGCTGACTCAATAACTTCAAGGCCCCAAACCTCGTCTGATATCACAACAAAAATTGCTCCAGGAGCTCGCTAAGATCTAATTTGCATCCCTTCTTTCCAGAATTCCAGAGTAGCATGTATGGCCTATAAGTCTCTTCACAACTATTAAGGTGCTATGCCTCTCACCCAATTAAGCCTGTACTCTCTGCTCTGCACTGATGGCAGGCAGTCACCCCAAAACAGCTGCCTGCAGATGAGGTGCTGGCTTATTTATTATCCAAGTCATGTCTCAAGGCCTATTTAAAGGGTTGAGCATTGACTTATAGCTACCTTACATCTGGTGGGATTAGAGGCAGAGCTTGTTAAGAGCTTATTTGCATCCCTTCTTCCCAGGAGCTTCATGGCATGGATTTCCATGACTGGGCACCTGCATGTAAGTCTTACTTCACCAAGCACAATGCCAAGCATTGGATGAAGTGGTGTAAGGTACACTGCCACTGGAAACTGGAGTAGTGAAAACATGTTCTGTGGAGTGATGAATCACGCTTCTCTACCGGGCAATCTGATGAATGGGTCTGAGTTTGGGGAATGCCAGGAGAATCTTTGTGGGAAAACTTTGGAGAAGGCCCTTTTCCATTCCACCATGACTGTTCACCAGTTAACATGTTAGGGTCTATAAAAACATGGTTCTGTGAGTTTGGTGTGGAAGAACTTAACTGGCCTACACAGAGCCCTAACCTCAACCCCATCCAACACCTTTTGAATGAACTACAATGGAGATAGCGAGCCAGACCCTCTCATCCAACATCAGTGTCTGACCTCAAAAATGGTCTTCTGGATGAAATGGCAAAAACATTTCCACAGACATTTCCAAAATTATGTAGAAATCCTTCCCAGGAGAGTGGAAGCTGTTTTGGCAGCAAATGGGGGGGGGGGGGGGGGTTGTGTTTAGAATGAGATATCATAAAAATTCCTGTAGATGTAACATGCAGATGTTCCAATACTGTTGTATATTTACAAGCTATCTTCCATGCTCAACTGGACGTTGGTGTCTTCAATTTACCATTTGTAATAATTTCTCACATACCAGTTTAGCTGTGACCAGTAAAAGGTTGTAAGAACTAAGACTAGGGAATGGAAGGGGTGCTGTGCATTCAGCTGCTGTATAATGGAGGAGAACAATGCTCACCTGCAAACTTTTTTTCGCATTTTTATTAAGCACATTCTGACTGAACTATTCTGTCCTCCTAAAATAATGTACATTCATTCCCTCAAATATGCCTTGACCTGGCACAACTAATGCTTCTCAATCTTTCTACTTTTCTTTACAAGTCACTAAAACAATAAACCGTGTTCTACATCTCCTGGAGGTCTTTACAATGGTAATAAAACGGCACAGAACAAGGGAATAACACTAGGATACAACAAGTCCAATAAAGTAGCTAAGTAAAATCATAAAGCACTAAGGAACCAGTGGAACTTAAACAAAACATAAAATGGGATTAAAAGGAGCATGCTGCCAAGACACGCTGTCCAGCAAATCAGAGAATAAAAAGCATAGCCAGAAGCATCATGGGGCACACACCATTTTAAAAGTCACCGGCGCTCACTGTTTGTGTCTTTCAAACCCTTTCAGCAATTTATAATACTATCATATAAGCACTGTGGCTGACTGGAACCACCGGGATTTTAGGCAATACAGGACATCACTGGATACTAGAATAAAATCACAGTGAATAGATGTATATAATATGACAAATATGAGTCAAGTACATGACTAATACAACAGGCATGCTTGACATCTGCAGTCGGAGGAGAGTCAAGGTTCAGCCAACATTCACCTAATTTTTATGGTCAGCTTGGCCCCTTTCCAGCCTTTTGTGGGCATATGGACATTGCAGAGGTAGGACCTCTACTAGCCAGATTGGAGCTGCAAGCAGTAAATTAAAATGTATGGCCGTTCCCAGCTTCCCTATCTATAACCTTCTGCAAATGAACAAGCAAGACCCAAATAAGGTCTACTATTTCTCCTGCATTTAACCAACTAGAGGTGGTCTCACACCTGTTATCCATTCTGTACTGCAAAAAGAGTCCCTTGTGGGATCTCTGTAGCCAAGTTGATGCGGAGCATGTCAGCAGTTCTCCAATTTCAATCTATTCTTAGTATGGAGATACAATACACATATATCAAATAAAACATGGGTGCTCACTACCTTTGCTCCACCTGAATCTTCCTGACAGCCTTAATCTTCCAGCACCCAGAAGCCGTTGTCTAACAGCATTAATCCGAAGTGTAAAAGATCAGTTTTGACCCCTTGGATAAAAACAATTATTTTATTCTAGCATTATATAAAATAGTAAAGTCCATATAGTACAGTGCAGTCCATTATGTAATGGACTGCACTGTACTACGTTTTATGTAATACTGGAATAAAAGTATTGTTTTTATGTAAGCACCAGAAAACTGATCTTTGACATCATACACTGTAGCTACAAATAGTGGGATGCAATGTCTTCTCCACCTACTATATAGCCCAGCAGCTTCACAACCGGTCAAATTGGACAAGCCAACTAGAAAGCTAGCATTCCATTGAAAGCTAGTACAAGTTTTGGAATAAGAAAGCAATGTCTTTGTGGTAAGCTTCGATATACTGTATCAGAACACCCTGGAGTAATGGTATTTTGAGTGCCTAAAATATCCCTTCAGAATTATAAGAAATATCATTTGAAATTGCTGATTCTTTATGTCCCGAGAGGAAAATAAGCTTCTTCATAGTATAGTGCAGCACAACTGAGAATGTCTAGGGCAGCTGAAAAACACTGGCCCATATTTACTAATGTGCGTACACCTAAACAATGTAGTAAATTGCTTCAAAATTGGGAAAAATTGAACGCAATTTGGTGCACTTTGGTTGTAGTTTGATGCATCTAGTTTTAGTTCACCACAGGTGAGGTGGGGCTTAGATATAAAGGCACTGCGGTCTGAAATGCCCCATTTTGCACCAAAATTGTTACAACGTAAGCCAATTGGTAGTTGGTGTAAGGTTAGAGACAAATGTCTATCCCTGCACCACATTTATCATCCAGCCTGAGCCACTGTGATAAATCTAGTGCAGGTCTAGAATGTCTGTCTAAGGGGGTAATGTGTTAACTTTTTGCTCTATTTTTTGGAGGGTCTGTCATGGGTTGCATGTACATTTTCTGAAACAACCTTAGAAAATGCCATTTGTTACATTTACAGCATGGAATATGCTTGGAATAATGGAATAATGGATTTTACAGTCTAAAGTCTAAACTCATTTATTGTAGAGGTTTACAGCAGTCTGTATGTCACCAGTGGACTGGAGTATACTTGCGACTTTTTGGGGTGACTTCTGACTTTTTGGTTTAAATGCCGCAATGATAATTCTTGCTAAAAATTAAGCCTCGTCGACAGGACATCTGTCCGTCCAATGGTAGAAACCAAATCTAAAATGATGCAAATGCATCATGCATTTAGTGCAAATGCCTATTCCACCTACAAAACAGGCATTTTCTGGCAGAGTGCATTTGATACATTATCCCCTAAGTTTATGTCATCTACAGGATTAGTAAATCTTCCCCATTATAATCTGTCCAGCAAGCAGTCCAGTTGTCCCAGATCATGGCAAGTATTAAAGGGAACCGGTCACCATGAAAATGCAAAGTAAACTGCAGCCAGCATTTTATAGAGCTGGAGGAGCTGAGCAAATTAAAAAATATAGGGGTCATTTATGATCATAAATACGCCAAATTAGGGGTATTCCTGGTGCAGATTGCAGCGCAAATAACATTTCTAGCTTTTCCCTGCTCATGCCAGGTCTAAAAAAGGGGGCGTGGACGGGGAAGAGCTGGCATGGCGATTTCATTCAAAGTTTTCTACGCCTATTTTTTTGGACGTAGAAAATGGTCTTAATGTTAGACAGCAAGGAAGCGCTGGATACGCCGAAGTTATGTAGAGGCCAGCATCTCTACATAACTTCAGCGGATTCACCACCAACGCAGGGGCTTATAAAGACTAGTCTAAAACGCCTGTCTTAATTAATGACCCCCATAGTTTTGTAGGAAATGATTTGGTAAAAAATGTTTTATTCATTTAAATTCCTGCGCTTTCTGGAAGGAGGTTGTCCTATCAGTAACTAACAACTACTATCTCTGTATGCAGAGATAGAGCGAAGGCTGTCAGTTACTGATAGGACCACCTCCTTGACTTCAAAGCCCAAATGAGCATGCATATAAATGAGTAAATTACAAGTTATGCTGACTTTTTTTCCATAAAACTATATATCAATCTGCTCAGCTCCTCCTACGCTATTACATTCTGCCCTCTGCTCAGACACCATGTTCAACATGAAAGGTTTTTTCTTTAATTGCACTTATTACAGACCTCTGCATTGAAGATCTGGCCACCTACATCAAAGAGAAAATTGAAAACACAAAATTAGCCAGAAACTAAGTGTCATTGTTACCTTTCCGCCTGCATCTCCTCTGGTTTACTTTCTATATTCAACCCAGTCACAGAAGAAGAAATCGCCTCTCCTGTTCACCCTACCACATGCACTCCTGACCCTATTCTGACCCTATTCTGTTACACATCCACCAGTCTCTCATCCCAGTTGTCACTACTCAACTAACTAAAATCTTCGACCTCTCTTTCTCTTCTGGAACATTCCCTTGTGCTTTTAAACACTCTGTCATAACCCCATTATTTAAAAAAAAAAAAAAACTTCTCTTGACCTGTCTTACTAACTACAGACCTGTCTCCAATCTCCCCTTCATCGCTAAACTCCTGGAGTGGTCTAATCTCGCTTCATCTGCTATCTCTCTGCTAACTTTCTCCTTGGTCTCACCAAAGTGACAAACAACCTCCTGACAGCTAAATGCAATGGTGACTACTCTCTACTAGTTCTCCTCAATTTCTCTGCAGCTTTTGTCACTGTAGACCACCATCTCCTCCTTTTGCTCCAACATATTGGCCTTAAGGACACTGCGCTCTTCATTTTTTTTCCTATCTCTCTGACCACCCTTTAAGTATATTATTTGCTGGTTCTTCTTTCGTTCCTCTCCCTATTGCTGTTGGGGTTGCACGGGGTTCAGTCCTAGGTCCTCTCCTCTTGTCTCTTTAAACAGCTCTTATTGGACAGACTATTAGCAGATTTGTTTTTCACTACCATCTCAATGCTGATGACATCCAGCTACACACTTTAACCCGTGACATCGCCTCTGCTGTATTACAGAACACCAGTGACTGTGTGTCTGCAGTCTCTAACATTATTTTTTCTCTATATCTGAAACTGAATCTTTTAAAAAATGAAATTCAGTTTTTTTCTCCATATACTAACCTACCTAAACCTGATATCTCCATCTCAGTGTGTGGCACTACCATCACCCCTAAGCAACACGCCCGCTGTTGAGGTGTTATGTTTGACACCGATCTTTCCTTTACCCCCTATATTCAATTGCTTCTCGCTCATGCCTTCTGCACTTTAAAAACGTTTCTACATTCCACCCCCTATTTTTTTTTTTTACTATGGAAACAAAACTCTCATTGTGACCCTGATCCATTCTCGTCTCAGTAACTGTAACTCATTACTTATTTTTTCTGCCCTCACCAGACTTTCACATCTCCAATCTATTCTTAGTGCAGCAGCTAGGCTGATCTATCTGCCTAACCTCTACTAGCCTCCGCCCTGTGCCAGTCACTGCACTGGTTGCCCATACAGTACAGGATCCAATTTAAACTCACCCACCAAGCCCTCCACAGTGCAGCCCGCCATGCACACACATACACACACACATTTCTGACTACCACTACCCATGCTTTATAATCTGCAAATAATATACAAATAACATCCACCATAATCCAAACTTTTGGCAGCTTCAAGAATTCTCTCGAGCTACACAAGTTCTCTGGAATGCCCTACCCCAAGCAAGTAGGTTAATTCCAAACATCCAGAGTTGTAGGTTCTCCCTAGAACACATCTTTTTAGGTTGGCCTATCACATCCCCTAACATACCTCTTCTCCATTCACTCTCTTTCTTCATCATTCTTCCTGAACCATCATACAGCAGTATCCACCATACCCCATGCACTCAAAAGCACTACAAATATCAGCTGGTGACTGGCTTATGCAGCCTTATATCTACTCGCCTATTGTGATAAGATGACTGGACCACTTTACAATACAAGACGTTTTTACCTTTTTGGTTCACCCATATCACCCTTATCATAGATTGTAAGACCTTGCAAGTAGGGCTCTTGCTTCTCTTGTTTTAATTGTTGACTTGTTGTTTGCTATGCTATTTTTGATTCTGTACATCAGGGATCAGCAACCTTCGGCACTCCAGCTGCCGTGAAACTACAATTCCCAGCATACAAACATGCTCGGCTGTTGTCAAAACTCCCATAGAAGTGAATGGGGCATTCTGGGAGTTGTAGTTTCAAAACATCTGGAGTGCCGGAGGTTGCTGATCCCTGTGTACATGAATCCCCTGATTGTAAAGTGCTGCGGATTGCAGAATATTATTATTATAAGCTGTATAAGGATTAGAAGCATTATATTTAGGCACCTTTTTAATATATAATTCATGGTTATGGATGTCCTTACAGCAGCACTACTAAATCTAGCACATTTCTAAAGAATTATGAATAATGCGATATTTACTTCTCACTGGCCCAGAATATACTGTGATTTACATGTAAACAATGTTCCAATACACAAAATACATTGTATTTCTCTTCAGAATCGGAATTCCATTCCACCTCACGATGCGCTGTAGCTCAGCAAATGTATAGCATGGAAAATGCGTAGATCCATTAGGATGGCAACTTGGCAGCTCAGCAGTAAATTGGTAACCACTGTACAGGGATTACAACGATAAGTGTCAGGCAGCTGTCACACTCGCATCACCACATCTAGAACATACTGCAATACGTTCTGACATAAATTTATGGGATGGCGCAATTTATGGGGTGGTGCCTATAAAGTACCAACAATGAATCTTGTAACTTTCCAGAATTCCGACAAATGAGATTTTGGTTGTATAGACTTTACGCCTGAGGCTTTAATCAGAGATCTTTGGGTTGATACTGTACCATTGTGCTTACATGTACACAGAGGTGGTTTCCTACAAAAATCATGGCATGCTCCAATAAAACAACAACCATATAGGGGGTCATTTACTATACTGAAATATGTCTAAATTAGACTAACCATTGCGCCGCAATCTGCGACTTCGCCCCACTCTAAAATTGTGGCCATGGCTCAGAAGCTGTCTTGTATTTAGAACTGTCTCTGGATGCGCCAAAGTTATGGAGAGGCCTGTGCCTCCGGCAAAACCACTTCCAGTGCAGGGCCTTATTAAGACCGACGTCTAAAATGCCGGTCTTAATAAATGTGCCCGATAATCTTTTAGGTAATAGCATGCAACTGATAGAGATAGCATAAGCAGGTACATTACTATCAGGTTTTTATAACAAGGGGTGCCATGTCTGGTTGGTCCTATCTAATTTGCTTTCACATGCCAGGAAATTGAGTAGGACAGCAAGAACCAAATGGTTGGTGGATTGGCCTCAGTCATGGAAGTACATGGAGCGGATAAAACACTAGGCACATCTTAGGCGGCTAATCTGTACTCCATAATGGGGGACTCTGTTTGATCTTTACTGAAGGGACTCTCACTCTTCCATGGATAATATTCTACCTGTATAGTCAAGTTCTGGGCAGGCTTTGCCTTGCTTGGAGCACTTGGAACAGTAAAGCCCACCCAGCTGAGCACTTGGGAGACATTTTTGGGCAGAAAAAGAGCTTTAGGTGGATATGGAATAAAGACACAAAGTACACACAAGTATGTTTGGAATGCATTTGCAATCTTCTGTGGGGTAAAACTGGTGTGACAGACTCCCTTCAAGGGGCTTGGTGTATATGTCAACTGCCAGGTTAGGAGATATTTGCTACTTAAAGGGGCATTCCTGCTTCTAGATATTGATTATCTATCCTCCAGCTAGCTAAATAAACCAATGTTGGACATCAGTATTCCTGCTAAATCTGGACTTTATTGCAACTTTATCCAAAACACTATTTGACTCTTTAGCCTCCAAGAAGACATTTTTAAGCAAGCAAAAGCTCTTGGAGGCTGAAATATTGCATTGTGTTTTGGATGAAGGCACAATAAAATCCAGATTTAGCAGGAATGCTGATGTCCATTTGTTCTTTACTTATGATCTTTTAGATTGGTATGAGCTATCTGTATGGGACGGACTACTGCATGTGATCCTTCCAGTTCTTGTCTATAGGTGACATTTGTGCCTTTTCCATTGTCTGTCTCTACAATATACTCCAGGTAGGTCATCAATATAAAATCTGTGGGGTCAACACTCGGCACCCCCAATGAATTAGCTTTTTTTGGCAACAATGGTTGAGGCCGGAAGCAGAAGGCTAGGTCCACAGTGTAATGGCTGCGCTCAGTTCGTATTCACTTGTAACATACATTTCTTCTAGAAACCGCGCCAAACCTATCCACAGGTTGTGCATAGTATTATAGCTCAGCCCCATTAACCTCAGTGGAGCTGAGATTCAATACCAGACATGACCTATGGCCATGTGTGGCATTGCTTTTTCTAATCACGGACGACCCCTGCATCTATGTTGAAGAACATTAAGTTGTTAAAGAACATTAAGAACTTTCTATATCAACTAAACTACTGCATAATTTGATTCAACAATTAATACGAAGGCACAAGAATTACCTGAAATTCATCCAACCCCAGTACCCATGGTACATCCCGGACTATCCCTGGTCTGTGGTATTACAATAAATACACCAAGAAGAATCCAGTTACATATACATTTTTAAGACAAAAACAAAATCAGAAACCACTTTCCACTAAAATAAATAGACCTTTGGTGAAAAAAGAGGTAAAATTATTATGTGTCTCCTCCTGACAATAATAGAGGTTAAGCAGATTGTGCTGGGGAGACTATTCATTACCTTTTCAGTGTCCATACCCACAAGCATTAGCAGCCCTGAATGATCACTTATGAAGAGCAGAGGGAAATATACTGGTTCTTACTATGTTTTTCAGGCAAATATACAGACCTCGAGGAGGCAAAAAGGAAATGCAAATCTGCACTTGGCAAAGTGATTTTAGTAAAGTCATAATATGGTGCTTACCTCTATTTGGTCAGTGGTCACATCTTAGCACTCACTTTTCTTGTATTCTCAGCCTTGAGACTTGTTCAAAAACATTACATTACAGATACTTTTTCAGTGCGGTAAAGAAGCTCACTTCAGTGCGGTAAGGAAGCTCACTGATCTCTAATTCTAATACACACAGGTAGAAAGGAGCGACGTCCTCACCTTGCGGGGACAGCAGGACAGTGGAGGACGTGGGCCACCAGCCTAAAGCCTCATTCACACGTTAGTGTTTTGGTCAGTGATTTCCATCAGTGATTTTGAGCCAAAACCAGGTGCAGATCTTTCCCTTATACCTTATGTCTGTGGAGGCTCCAATCCTGGTTTTGCCTCACAATCACTGATGGAAATGACTGACCAAAAAACTGACGTGTGAATGAGGCTTTAGGCTTGTGGTCCATATCCGCCACTGTCCTGCTGTCCCAGGAAGGTTCGGGCGTCACTTCATTACCTGTAAGTATTGGAATTAGAGATCAGGGAACTTCCTTACAGCACTGATAAAGTTAATCCTTCTCTTTTGGTCCCTGTCCAGCTGCTGACTAAGGTGCTGATCAGCCTCCCTATTTAGCTGGGCTATGGATCCACCTCCAATGCCTATTTGGGTTTTCTAGTGTCTAATAACCAGCAAAGGTGTGAGCTCTTGTCTGACTACCCGGGTACTGTACCTAGCCTATCTTCCGATTCTGCTACTTGCCGCCTGCCCCAAACTTGGAATTGCTATCTGGATTATGCACATACTCTTTCTGCCCCAAACTTGTAATTGTTATCTGGAATATACATGTACTCAGTCTGCCCTGAGCTTGGACTGTATTCAGACTATGTCTTTTGCCTGGTTTCTTGGTGCTTCGCACTGTTGTCTCTGACCCCTGTGGGTCAGCAGCCAACTACACCAGTACTACTCCAGGAGGTAGTGGCCTGCTTGGTTCCCTGCAGCGAAGTCCAGATCCCTGTACAGGGGTTACAGAGTGAATACCAGGGAACTGGCAGGACGTGCCCTTAGGTTTAGCCAAAAATCAAACTGGTGAGTTGGTACAGTGGGTCCACTCCCACCTTCCGATACAACATGTTAAATAGCAACCATCAAAAAGCTGCTGTTGATGGATCTGTTCATTCTACTGTGTGTTTCAAGACACTTCTTGCTTATGGTTTCCAGTGATAAGCACTTCACAATTCACAGTTTTGTGTGCAGAGATCGCATGACTAGTGGTATTAGAGAGGTGCGGGTCTGACTGTGTAACAAGGCTGTTGCATGTTCATTACATCATGTCTTGGAAGAGTTCTCCTGTAAAAGTTCTTCTGCTTCTACAGGACAGTATTTCCTGGTTAGATAATAATAAAGTGTGTAATGTTGCATATTTCACAGATTACTGTCACTCCTGCAAAGTCAGAGGTTGAAGCAGACATCAGAGGGCCCTTGTGCCAGAATAGTGTATGGGCCCCTTGATCTCTAATAGTTCATCACAGGATCCCTCTTGTGTCTCTGTAACAATTTACTACAGTCGTTACTATAAGCCAGGCATCCTCAAACTGCGGCCCTCCAGCTGTTGTAAAACTACAACTCCCACAATGCCCTGCTGTAGCCTGATACCTGTAGGCTGTTTGGGCATGCTGGGAGTTGTAGTTTTGCAACAGCTGGAGGGCCGCATTTTGAGGATGCCTGCTATAAGCCATGAAATGCATTATTTCAGTCCCTAACTTGCAATCTAATAAACAGTAGGACTACCAGACCTCAGTGTAGCTGCAGGTGGCACCGTGGCACATATGGTATGTTAACCTCTGGACACAGTTATAGGTTGTTCAGAGATAGCAACCCCCCATGCCCATTAAAATAGGTATCAGTATTACCAATGATACATGGTAGGTGGGATTAGGGCCCTGGAGCGTCTTCTAACCTTCAATGCTTTTGGCTTTATGATTTCTGCACAGAAGCCTTAATAAGATGAGGTGAATACTAGAAGTTGCTCCCTGGCCTTATCCTATACAATTTGGAGCTATCACCTTCATGTAAGCATTAAATGCAGCTGTTCAATAAGTAAAATCTGAAGGCCTTGTGTAGTGCCCTGGAGCAAGCGTAGCTTGGTCTATGGATGCTTGTATATATTTATTGTGTTCAGACAATCTGCAAGAAATCTGCACCAAAAGTGCACAAAAGACACACATAAATCTTTTTTTTTTTTTTTTACAGTTTTTGTGTATTTTTGCACAGTTTTGTGCAGATTTTTAGCAGTTCTCGCCCTTTTATTGCAAAGGGTGAAATCCACACACCAAAAAAAATTGACATGCTGCAGATTTCAAACTGTGCACAGTAGCTCAATTTCCGCACGTGAGAAAGAACAGCAAAGTCTACATGAGTTTTGTCTAATCTCATACACTTTGCTAGTACTAACTGCAAAGAAAAAAAGGGGGCCAGTCAGCACATCCCAATGCACAGGTGCACGTTGCCATGGCTGAAAACACAAGGCATAACGGATGCTTAAAATAGAGGAGGTTTTTTCTTTGTTTTTCTGTTCTTCTGAAGGATCAGAAATCCGATTGTCCAGTCCAGGGTCGTAGCTAAAGGCTCATGGGCCCTGGTGCAAGAGTTCAGCTTGGGCCCCCCTTCTCTCAGTGCTCTGTAGCCAGGAGCAGGGAAGCACATAGCTCTTGTACTGCCTGAGGCAAAAATTGAAATGGCAAAAGATAAATTCTTGACCTAACCCCTTTCCTCCAGCCAGAGGTGTAACTTGACCTGCATGCACTTTCTATAATACTGGTATTCTTATGTGTCACAAGCAGGGGCGGATTAAGTGCATGATAGGCCCGGGGCTGTCTACCCAACTTGGGCCCCCCACTCCATTTTAGGTTTCAGTTTTTTTTTCTGTATAAAGAGGCTGCGGTGCTTTGTAAGCGTCACAGTCTCTTCCTAGGCCATATGACATCACATTCATCGTTCACATGGCCGAGGTGCAGCTCTGTCCTATCTGAGTGATTGGGGCTGAGCTGCAATACCAAGCACAGTGCTATCACATGGACAGCGCCGTACTTGGTAAGGAGCAAAGAGGCTGCGGCGCTCACTGGAACATCGCGGTCTCCTCTAACAGCTGATTGGCGGGGCTGCCAGGAGTCAGACCCCCACCATCTCATAACTCTCTGAGTAC
Organism: Bufotes viridis; assembly: GCA_033119425.1. Classification (NCBI taxonomy): domain Eukaryota; kingdom Metazoa; phylum Chordata; class Amphibia; order Anura; family Bufonidae; genus Bufotes; species Bufotes viridis. The sequence goes on from CM065591.1 coordinate 79,037,714, forward strand.
AGATGTCATAGATGTTTCCTGCAGTCTCTATAACACCCCACATAACACAGTGAATTATTGTGTTATGTGGGGTGCTACCTAGGACTGCAGGGAACATGTACATTATCTGCACACAGAAAGTTATCACTGTTATCTGGGCTATTACATAGGACTGCAGGTGAAAAATTTAAATTTGAGGTGCCAAATTTAAAATACATATGATTATGATAAAGACTTGGAGGAGAAGATGAGACGCAGGTCACAGTAGTGAGCCAGCTCTACATATAGGGAATACAGCACCACATACCTCTTACATCCAGGGACTTCTCTTGTCATGTAGCTCTTCTCTTTCCTCTTCTCCTCCGTTTGACCCAGACCGCCATGACTAATTCCTCCCGCCGCATCTCGTCCCTACAGAGTTTGTTACACAGACACGTTAGATTTCTCATAATTGGGGTCATTTATCAAACTGGTGTAAATTAGAACTGGCTTAGTTGCCCATAGCAACCAATCAGATTCCACCTTTCATTTTCTAGAGGAGCTGTCAAAAATGAAAGGTGGAATCTGTTGCTATGGACAACTAAGCCAGTTCTACTACAACAGTTTGATAAATGACCCTAAAGATCCCTATAGTGTCTACAGCAGTTATAATGTCCCCTAGAGTGCCCCCAATAATAATAACATCCTATATTGTGCTCCAGGTAATAATCCCTGTATAGTGTCCCCCAATACCCCACACTACCCCCATATAGTATTTTCCCTTCACACTGCCCCCATACAGTAATTTCCCCACACTGTCCCCATATAGTAATTTCCCCACACTGTCCCCATATAGTAATTTCCCCCAGACTGCCATCTATTAATTAATTTGCCCCCACACTGTCATCCATTAATTTGCCCCCACACTGTCATCCATTAATTTGCCCCCACACGGTCATCCATTAATTTGCCCCCACACGGTCATCCATTAATTTGCCCCCACAACTGCCATTCATTAATTTGCCCCCACACTGCCATCCATTAATTTGCCCCCACACTGCCATCCATTATTTTTCCCCCACACTGCCATCCATTAATTAGTTTGCCCCCACAACTGCCATTCATTAATTAGTTTGCCCCCACAACTGCCATTCATTAATTAGTTTGCCCCCACAACTGCCATTCATTAATTTGCCCCCACAACTGCCATCCATTAATTTCCCCCACACTGCCATCCATTAATTAGTTTGCCCCCACAACTGCCATCCATTAATTAGTTTGCCCCCACAACTGCCATTCATTAATTTGCCCCCACAACTGCCATCCGTTAATTTTCCCCCACACTGCCATCCATTAATTAGTTTGCCCCCACAACTGCCATCCATTAATTTGCCCCCACAACTGCCATTCATTAATTTGCCCCCACAACTGCCATCCAATAATTTTCCCCCACACTGCCATCCATTAATTAGTTTGCCCCCACAACTGCCATTCATTAATTTGCCCCCACAACTGCCATCCATTAATTTTCCCCTCACTGCCATCCATTAATTAGTTTGCCCTCACAACTGCCATTCATTAATTTTCCCCACAACTGCCATCCATTAATTTGCCCCCACAACTGCCATTCATTAATTTGCCCCCACAACTGCCATCCATTATTTTGCCCCCACAACTGCCATCCGTTAACTAATTTGCCCCCATGGAAACATGCCCCACTGTCCCTTAATATCCCCCCCAAGTTAGCACACACACAAAAAAATAAAGAGCTAATACTTACCTGTATGCTGAATGGTGTGGCAGGCGCGCGTACATCAGAGCGTGCGCGCGCCAATATACAGGCGCACAATGACGTCATCACGCGCGCCGCGCGATTATGTCATCGCGCACGCCGGGCTTATACCACCACAAAGGCCTCAGGCCTACTAGGCCTGAAGCCTATGGCGGTGATAGGCGGCGGGGCAGGGAACTATACGCTCCCGTGCCCCGCCGCAGTATGTGGGCGCTCGGGTCGGCATTGGGCTCCCCAGTGATGCCGGGCCCGGGGCTGCCGACCCGAACGCCCCTATGTTAATCCGCCACTGGTCACAAGGGTCTTTGGGCTTACTCAGGCTCCTGGGCCCAGTAGCGACTGCTACCTCTGCACCCCCTATACCTACGCCCCTAGTCCAGTCACATGTGCAACAATCAGTGTATGCTCCTCTTCAAAATAAGTAGCTGTGTTGAATTTTTTACATAATTTCCGTATGTTACATAATGCACAGTAAAAGGCCTCATGCACACAACCGTTTTTATGCTGTCCGCAAAAAGGGGTTCCGTTGTTCAGTGATCCGTGTCCGTTTTTGCCTTCCGTTGTGTTTCCGTGTGTCTTCCTTTTTTTTTTAGCGGACATGACCCAAAAGATTTTACCAAAAGACAGGCTGACAAGTTTTGCCAAGTGCCTGCCAAGGGATCCGCAAAAAAAACAGACGCGGAACGCGGATGACACACGGATGGCCATCCGCATTTTTTCACGGTCCCATTGACTTGAATGGGTCCGTGAACTGTTTTTCACGGACAAGAAAAGGACACGTTATATTTTTTTGACGGACTGGAATCACGGACCACGGACGCGGAGGACAAACGGTGCATTTTCCGAGTTTTCCACGGACCCATTGAAAACCAATGGGTCCGCAGAAAATCACGAAAAATGGAGCAACGGACATGGAATCAAACAACGGTCGTATGCATGAGGCCAAATACTGTAACTTTCCTAGTTCCTTCCTCAGTGGCTACAGAGATATATAATGAACTGGCTGATTGTCAGTTGCTTGACATATAGAGACCAAAGAACTGTAGAAGCGCAGTGTGATCACAAGGGACGGTGAGATGCACTATTTAGCACTATACCCTCATTTACACTTCCTGGCACACACTACGGCATAAGTTATGCAGGAGTATCTGTGGCCATAATTATAAACATTACTGTGAAACATGCTGTTTAGCGTTACACTTTTTCTCTTCCGGCATAACACATTGTGTTGAAAGTAGCAATACTTGTATTTACCATTAAAGTACTCCTGTCAGCAATTATAGTTACAGTATTTTATGGTGCATTATGTAACATACAGCAATTAGAACAGAAAAATCTATATATGTCCACAGCTACATATTTTGATGAGAAGGAGAATACTGTATTGTTGCACTTGTGACTAGTGTTGAGCGCAAGTATTCGAATCACGAATTTTAATCGCGAATATCGCCACTTCGAGAATTCGCGAATATTTAGAATATAGTGCTATATATTAGTATTCGCGAATAGTCTTGATCGCGAATATTCTAATCGCGAATTTATCGCGAATATCGGCACTTAGCAACATCCCTAGCAACCAAAAGAAAAGTTGCCTACCCCTTAGGCCTCTTTCACACGAGCGTGTCCGGATTAGGTCCGGATGCGTTGCGGATGCGTTCAGGGAAAACTGTGCGATTTCACAGGCAAAGCCATTCAGTTTTGCCTGCGATTGCGTTCAGTTGTTCAGTTTTTTCCGCGCGGGTACAATGCGTTTTGATGCGTTTTTCACGCGCGTGATAAAAAACTGAAGGTTTACAAACAACATCTCCTAGCAACCATCAGTGAAAAACGCAACGCACCCGCACCTGCTTGCGGATGCAATGCGTTTTTCACGCAGCCCCATTCACTTCTATGGGGCTAGGGCTGCGTGAAAAACGCAGAATATAGAACATGCTGCGATTTTCACGCAACGCAGAAGTGATGCGTGAAAAAAAACGCTCATGTACACAGACCCATTGAAATGAATGGGTCAGGTTTCAGTGCGGGTGCAATGCGTTCACATCACGCATTGCACCCGCGCGGAAAACTCGCCCGTGTGAAAGGGGCCTTAGTGTTGATCATGAATATTCTATTCGTGAATTTTTATCGCGAATATATTACATTGCCAACTTTCGCAACCAAGTAAATAATGACTCGAGATCACGAATTCGCTAAATTATCGCGAATATTCTGCCAAATATTCGCAAAATATCGCAAATGTAAATGTTGCCTATGCCGCTCATCACTACGTGTGACTGGACAATTGCATTTGGATTTGTTTTACTCCATCATTAGGCTGGGTTCACATGGAGTATTTTGGAGAAAGATTTTGGTGCAGAAATCCTTGCCAAAAAAAAACAAAAAAAGACAGTTCCCTTTTGTCCTTAATAGGGAATCTGTATGTTAATCCACACGGCGCTAGGATATGCCCCCATTGTCTGAGAACGAGAACACACGTGCGGCCCCTGCTCCCATTCATTTCTATGGGGCAGACGGAAATAGCTGAGCCAGCGCTTGGCTATTTTCGGCGGCCCATAGAAATCAATAGATGGCGGCTGCGCATGCGCAGTGTGCCCTCCGTTCCTTTATTTCACTCTGTTCATTAGAAAGAGTGGGTCCCAAAGGTGGACCAAGATTTGTCGACAATGGGGGCATATCGCTAGGATATGCCCCCATTGTCTGAGAACGAGAACACACGTGCGGCCCTGCTCCCATTCATTTCTATGGGGCAGACGGAAATAGCTGAGCCAGCGCTTGCCATTTTCGCGGCCCATAGAAATCAATAGATGGCGGCTGCGCATGCGCAGTGTGCCCTCCGTTCTTTATTTCACTTCAGCCTACATAGGTGGTCCAAAGGTGGGACTCCGATTTACTGACAATGGGGGCATATCCTAGCGATATGCCCCCATTGTCTGTGATGGGAATACCCCTTTAAGGACAAGCCAAATTTATCAAACAACATGCGACATTTGATAAATGTGGCACAAAGTATTCCAACACAGAGTGAAGCAAAGCTGACTTCAAATATTCTCCTAATGATAAATTCCTCCCTCAGTGTTAATCTAGTCTTAGCCACATTTTCATCACAATGGCTGTTATTGTGGGGGGTCTGCATTCGACTATTTAGAGACCATGACTACAACTATTAATATTATTATTTTCAATTGTGATTCATTGTATTTTATTGTATATTTTATTTTAATGAGTTTAATGAGTGTTATATGCTGTCATCTACCATTGTATTGAGTGTATTAAAATAGATTAACACTTGGCCACTGTAAGACAGTTATTTTTTTGTTACATTGCTTTGTGCACATTTGCCTCTATTGCTACTACCCAAAGCCATCAACCTAGTATTTTAGTGCACTTGGACGGGTTCACTTGCACTATGGTTTATGCTGTTGTTTACAGTTACACTGTTTTATGTTGCTGAACTGCATTTTATATGTTTATTCTAATACATCCTGTTTGTTTGCACAGTTATTGCACTATATCTCCACTATACTGTGGAAAGGGTTAATGCACAGCCAGCTAATACTGACAGATTTTGGGACTTTCTATCTATGCAATGAGAAGTTAGAAATGTTATACAATTACTATATGGGACTGGCAAAGTTTTTGAGGCAAAATAACAGACACATTGACCTTTTGACTGTGTTGTTTAGCTCTGTTGTTTATGTCCGGAGATGGGTTTATGTCTGGAAAACCTGTTTAGTCATTGCCATAGACTTGTATTGAAACTCTTTACAAGTTTATCACAGACTGAAATTGCCACATTGTTTCTATTTAGGCTGTGCTTCTCCACTCCACTCCTCGCACTAGAAGGTTCTAGTTCAGTTAGAAACTGAATATAAGGAGAGTAGTCACAGTCCCTAGTTGTCTGCAGATAGGGAACAGTGTTTCGTAGAAGAGACTCTGACAGTCCGCTTGAATGACAAGAAGAAGATGCTGAGATAGAGATACTCCGTTAGAGACCCTGAGTCACCGACCCTTTAACCAGAGGGCCAAACGGATGACTAAGCCGCAGACTCTGGGCCACCAGTCCTTTGGCCATGGTACCAGCCTTCTGAGAGAGACAGAGAGAGGTGGAAGGTTAGGCTACTTTCACACTAGCGTTTTTACCGGATCCGGCAGGGTTCAGCAAAAATGCTTCCATTACTGATAATACAACCATCTGCATCCGTTATGAACTCCAGGATGGATCTGTCATAAACTCCGCATCCCAGGACGGAAAGCAAACTACCACATGTTGTGGTTTGCTCTCTGATATAGGAACGCAGCTAAACAGAACGGAATGCATTTTGGAGCGTTCTGTTCTGTTCAATTTTGTCCCTATTGACAATGAATGGGCACAAAACTGAAGCGTATTTTTCCGGTATTGAGCCCCATGACAGATCTCAACACCGGAAAACTAAAACGCTAGTGTGAAAGTAGCCTTAGCTCAGGTCTTTCCTCAGCAGAGAACCTTCTTCTGCTCGGGAGAAGCTAGAGAAGCCAGCTCAATGCCTTGTCTGTACAAAGAAGCACACTGGTTTACTGCAAACCCTGATTCTCTGGACTAATTTCTTATTAGGATGCACAACACCTTATCATCCCCTCAGGAGAGCAGCAACATGAGTTGATACCTCAACAATGTCCATGGGACCAATTGTAATGTTGGTACTACCCCAAAGTCACTTGTAAAAATTTGCTTAAGGGATTATGAAATTAAAAAATGTCTAGCTTTATTTACAAAAAAGCTAATTACTACAAATTACTACAAATAATATACCCCATGCCAATAATACATTTTGCATGCCCCTGTACTGGGAGTACAGTACTGATGACATGTCTTCAGGTTAGGTCCTCAATATCAGATTTATGGGGTTCCAACTCCCGGCACTCCGTCAATTAGCTGTTTAGAAGGGCCATAGCCAGGCTCGGACTGGCCCACAGGGGTACAGATGAATCCCCCGGTGGGCCCCTGAGCAAGGTGGGACCCTAGTCTCCCACCCCTTGTACAAGTGGTACATAACACAGTAGACTTACTGCACTTCATACATATACAGTGGATATAAAAAGTCTACACAGAAAAATCATTTCAGAACTTTTTCCACCTTTAATGTGACCTATAAACTGTACAACTCAATTGAAAAACAAACTGAAATCTTTTAGGTGGGGGGAAGAAAAAATATAAAAATAAAATAATATGGTTGCATAAACTAATACTTTGTTGAAGCACCTTTTGATTTTACTACCGCACTCAGTCTTTTGGGTTATGAGTCTATCAGCATGGCACATTTTGACTTGGCAAGATTTGCCCACTCTTCTTTGCAAAAACATTCCGAATCTGTCAGATTGCGAGGGCATCTCCTGTGCACAGCCCTCTTCATATCACCCCACAGATTTCTTATCGGATTCAGGTCTAGGCTCTGGCTGGGTCATTCCAAAACTTTAATCTTCTTCTGGTGAAGCCATTCCTTTGTTGATTTGGATGTATTCTTTGGGTTGTTGTCATGGTGAAAGATGAAGTTCCTCTTTATGTTCAGCTTTCTAGCAGAAGCCTGAAGGTTTTGTGCCAATATTGACTAGTATTTGGAACTGTTCATAATTCCCTCTATCTTAACTAAGGCCCCCGTTCCAGCTGAAGAAAAACAGCCCCAAAGCATAATGCTGCCACCACCATGCTTCACTGTGGGGATGGTGTTCTTTTGGTGATGTGCAGTGTTGTTTTTGTGCCAAACATATCTTTTGGAATTATGGCCAAAAAGTTCATCTGTTGTTTCTTCAGAGCATAACACCTTTTCCCACATGCTTTTGGGAGACTTCAGGTGTGTTTTCGCGAAATACTGTATAGCCTGGCTTGGATGTTTTTCTTGGTAAGAAAAAGCTTTCATCTTGCCACTCTACCACATAGCCCAGACATATGAAGAATACGGGAGATTGTTGTCACATATACCACACAGCCAGTACTTGCCAGATATTCCTGCAGCTCCTTTAATGTTGCTGTAGGCCTCTTGGTAGCCTCCCAGACCAGTTTTCTTCTGGTCTTTTCATCATCAATTTTGGATGGACGTCCAGTTCGTGGTAATGTCACTTTTGTGCCATATTTTCTCCACTTGATGATGACTGTCTTCACTGTGTTCCATGGTATATCTAATGCCTTGGAAATTCTTTTGTGCCCTTCTCCTGACTGATACCTTTTAACAATGAGATCCCTCTGATGCTTTGTTTTTCAATTGAGTGGTACAGTTTATAGGTCACATTAAAGGTGGAAAAAGTTCTGAAATGATTTATCTTTTTCTCATTTTTTTACAGCCCAGAAACCTGACATTTTAACAAGGGTGTGTATCTCAAAGTTGCTGCAGGGACCCTTATAATCAATCATCTGGTAGCATCTTGCTGCTGTGTGAGCAGATAATATTAGAATGTATCCGTACGATGTGTCCCCAAAATAAATTTCACTGGTGGGCCCTAGGCACCCCAGTCCGACACTGGCCACAGCTCATCTATTCACAGCATACAGAGAAAAGCGCCATACATTGTATAGTGGCTGTGCTTGGTATTGCAGCCAAGGCCCTTTCGTAAAATGGGACAGCTGCACATACTGTAGGCTATGTGAACACGATGTTACTGGCATAGGAAGAGGACGCAGCACTCATTAGAGGCACTCTTGGTATACGTCAGGAAAATTTCCCAGCTTATATGCCAAGTATACAGGCAAAATGTGACGTGATCACATAGCCTAATATATGCATTGAAAAGTTCTTTACAATATCTCAGAGTTTTTGTTTCTTTGAGCAAATGTTCCTCTTTTTCTATCTTCTGACTTTGAGACACAGGACTAGATATACAGTACAATGAAAGAGTTAATATGAGCCCTTCTATATTTTATAAGATGCCTGTGACCTGTTCCTTTCTCATTGTTTTCAAGTCATTTTGTGGACTTGCAGGGAGAAGAAGCATTTTATTCAGCTTTTTGCCAAGGAAAAGGAAAAGATTGTCTGACAACCTATTTATTAATTATTCTCATGGATGCATGCAGCTATCTGATTGCAGTGGAAAGTGGCTTCAGCGCTGCAGAGAGGACACAATCAGATGCATATATACAATACTCGAGAGATAAACAGTACAGTGGTTACCATGGCAGTGCCATCTTTTAAGTGGTAACAAATGGTTTCCATGGCAGCACTGTGATTACAATAAGAGGCCAGTGAATCGAAAGAAATCTTTCCAGCCAGTTTGGCGTTTCCATTGTCCAAAACGCATCATCAGAAGGGTACATCTGGGGTGAAGGTATCGGCATTGCAGGGCTCTGACCTCTCCCAGCATGCTTAGCTTCCACCGATGCTGATTTGTGAGATGCTTTGTTGTATTTCATCTTTTCGTGACTCTGCCGGCTGGTGCCTCTTTGCGGGAGTGAGAAGGTTAAACCTTTCAGGCGCAATTTCTTGCTTAATTGGCTCCAAGACCTTGGCAGGGCCTAACAGACAAGTGCTTCTGCCAATCAGCGCTCGTTAACCTCTGCGCTATCACCAGAGGCACACAGAAAATGAAGCAATCAGGAAAGCATCTGTTCAGGGAGGAGAGGATGGGAAGGTGAAAGGAGAGGGTGCTGGCACTGTGAATGTCTCTGCACCCTCATCAGAAGTAATGGTCTTGGTTGCTCTCCTTCAGATCTCAAAAATCAAAATAAGAACACGTTAACTATCCAAATTAACTTATGGAAACTAAATATATGGATAATATAAAAAAAGACTAAATGGTGTCGTTTCTGAAGAAACCTCTGAATGTTGGTTTGAAAACACTAGAGATATAAGCAAAGTCCTCATTTGTGATATTTGAGGTCCTTGACATCAATAATGAGAGAATGGCAGCATTTTTAGTTTTTTCCCATTTAAATCAATCAAAAAAATCTGATTGGTTGTTTTTGGTTCTGCCCACTTTTTTAATTTGAATTCCAGTCACCCATTGACCGAATGTACCAAGTTTGAAGACCCTGCCATTAACAATGTAAGAATTGCAGCAATTTAAATATTCCCATTGAATAGCAATAGGTAATATTTGATTGGCTGTTTTAAGCTCTGCCCAGTTTTCCGAATTTTAACCCCAGTCACCCAGTCATGGTCTGTGCCAAGTTTGGGACCTTTGGCTTTAAAACAGTGAGAATGGCAGTATTTGAAAGTTTTACGATTGAAGTCAATAGGTGAAATCTGATTGGCTGTTTTAGGCTCCACACACTTTTCCTAAATTTTGACTGAAGTCACCAAGTGAGTAATTGTGCTAAGTTTGGGACACTTGGCATTTAAACTGTGATAATAGCAGCAGTTTATCTTTTTTTCATTAAGGTCAATGGTTGAAATCTGATTGGCTGTTGTTGCCACGCCCCTTCTGTTCCTAATTGTGAACCACAGTCACCCAGTGACTAACACTTTAAGGTTTGGGAATTATGGCATTTAATGTGTGAAAATGGCAGCAGTTTTATTTTTTCTATTGAAAATCAATGAGTGAAATTTGATTGGTTGTTGGTAGCTCCGCCTACTTTTTCTAACCTTGTAGTGGAAACACCCAATGACCACATTTGTGATATTTGAGATCCATGACATCAATAATGTGAGAATGGCAGCATTTTTAATTTTTACCATTTAAATCAATCAATGAAATCTGATTAGTTGTTTTTGGTCCTGCCCACTTCTAAATTTTAATCCCAGTACTCCAGTAACCAACTGTGCCAAGTTTGAGGACCCTGCCATTAACAGTCTAAGAGCAGCAGCAGTTTTAAATTTTCCCATTTAAACAAATGACTGAAATGTGATATGCCGTTGTAGACTTCGCCCACTTGTTATCAATTTCAACCCCAGTTTACCCAGTGACCCACAGTGCCAAGTTTGGGTACTGTGGCTTAAAAAATGACAGCTTTTTAAATGTTCTCATTGACGTCAATAGGGAAAATCTGATTGGTTGTTTGTTGCTCCGCCCACTTTAAGAGTCACCCGAAATGTGAAATTTTCAGGTTGATCCCATAAGTGACCCAAGTTTGGTGAGTTTAACTTCAAAGCTGTACGAGTGACAAAAGTTTACAATTTTCTAATGAAAGTGGGGCAAAAAGTTGGGTCTTCGGGGGGGCCGCCCCACGGTTACGAAGGGTGGGATTGATTAACAAAGCACAATCACCTATTCGGATATGTGCCGTGCATATGTGCAAAGTTTCGTAATTGTACTCCTAAAACTGTGGGAGGAGTAGAGTATAGAAAATCGCTAAATTTTCTAGCTAGCTAGCTCCGCCCACTTTTGGGTGTCCCCCAAAAATTAACCTTTTTATTCGGGTTGACACCAACAATATGTGGTCCGAGTTTAGGGAGTGTAGCCTCAAAACTGTGCAAGTGGGAGCAATTTGAAAATTTTCCGTCAAAGTCAATGGCGAAAAAGGGGTCTTCGATGGTCCGCCGCAGGGGTGTGGAGGGTGGGATCGCTTATTGAAGCCCAAGAAACTTACTTCGCTATAGGTCGAAGAAGTGTGGAAAGTTTGGCGTATGCACCCCCAAAACTGTAGGAGGAGTAGCGTATAGAAAGACAGGGGGCGCTAAGAATAATTAAACAATAATAATAAGCTGAAATATAAACAAAAATCGAAGAACAATATGTTGGCCTTTCAAGCCAACATAATTACCATAAAAAATATATAAAATTAACTGTTCACTCCTGCACGCTGTTTATGCAGAATATAGAGTATAGAATATAAAAATGTTACAGCGGAGGCTGTGAGCTGAAACTGCTCTACTCACGTCGCCCGGTGACCCACTGGCTTCTTCCCGGCCGATCTGGTCGCTGGGTCTGCTCTGTCACTGCACTTAGGCCTGCATGTTGATAAGGCCCCCTCCACTACAGCCCAAAAGGCACATGTGCACGCTTCCTCCAGCTCTTAAAGGGCCAGTGTGCACCCTAATCTTCATTGGGGTACTTCAATCACCTTTCCCCTGTGGGACAGTGCCTGAGCAATTAGTTTCCTTAGCTTGCTTGGTTCCTGTTAGATGTGCTGTATCTTGTTGTCTGCCCATGTACCGAACATTGCCTGTTTACTGTATTCTGACCCTCTACTGCCTGACCTTACCTGTGCCTGACCTCCCTATTGACCCTCCACTGCCTGACCTGACCTATGCCTGACTTCCATATTGATCCTACGCTGTTTGCCCTGAACTTGGCCTGATTCCCGTATTGCAGGTTGTGGGGACCATATGCATATTATTGCTGTTCTGGCCTGCAATCTTCTGCAGGTTATTTGACAGTAAACACAGGATACCTACTTCTGGCATACCCACTTCTACAACCCCAGCATTCTCCTGCTCTACAGGTGGGAACTCTTCTTCTGCCACCTGCTTTTCTTCTTTTTCCACATCATCTAATATCGATGAGAAAATGTGTCATCAGAAACATCCAGCTCCTCCTCTCTGCATCTTGTTAACTTTTCTAGGACATGGAGACTTTGAAGGATTATTTAGAAGAATTAAAGCCAGCAACAGATGAGGATGATCATCATTAAGACCTGGCCCTCTCATGGCAGCAGACTGGATGGTATTGGTTGGCACGCCGGCAGTGGAATTATAAAGGCGATTACCACGAAGAGCAAGGAAATTTGGATCAATTGTGAATCGAAGTGTTCCTAAACTTCGGACTGAATTCCACTTCAAATGCTTTGCTCAACACTAATCATCCATAAACCAGAGATAGAAGCATCTACAGTGGGTTATGTGTAACAAGTATCATAGAAGTGGAGCTGGCATAATACATAACATTGAGTTATTGAGTTATTATGGTAACCACTTAATTATTCTTTATCATATGACGCCATATTTCCAATCACTTATATGCTATTTAAGACACATTATATTTACACATTTGTGAAAAGGAGTGTTAAAAAAAAAGTAACAAAAAAATCCCGGTGATGACCTAAAGGAGTTTTTGTATGTGAGTGACCTACTGAACAACATAAACCATATTCACAGGTATAGTAAAACAAATTGAAATAAGGTGATTGTATTGATAGTAATGGCCTACAATTTTTTCATAATTGCCAATTTAACAACTGAGCATTTTAGGGCTGATTTATCAATATCAATGCACCATTCCCAGCGGTGTAACATTCTCCTTCCTGTGCAGCATGCACCAGACTCATCAATTTCGTGCACGTCTAGTTTAAGAGTCTGTCCTAGTAGTAAATTAACCATGTACAGTAGAAAAGTTTTGGAAATCTTTGATAACTGCCTAACTAGATGGATATATATAGATATACACTGAACAAAAATATAAACGCAACACTTTCGGTTTGTCTCCCATTTTGCATGAGCTGAACTCAAAGATCTGAAACATTTTCTACATACACAAATTACCCATTACTCTCAAATATTGTTCACAAATCTGTCTAAATCTGTGTTAATGAGCACTTCTCCTTTGCCGAGATAATCCATCCCACCTCACAGGTGTGGCATATCAAGGTGCTGATTAGGCGGCATGAATATCGCACATGGGTACCTTAGACTGCCCACAATAAAATGCCACTCTGAAATGTGCAGTTTGATCACACAGCACAATGCCACAGATGTCGCAACGTTTGAGGGAGCGTGCAATTGGCATGCTGACTGCAGGAATGTCTACCAGAGCTGTTGCCTGAGCAAGGAATGTTCATTTCTCTACCATAAGCCATCTCCAAAGGTGTTTCAGAGAAAATGGCAGTACATCCAACCGGCCTCACAACCACAGACCACGTGTAACCACACCAGCCCAGGACCTCCACATCCAGCATGTTCACCCCCATGATCGTCTGAGACCAGCCACCTTTCATTTTACAAAAGAGCTGTGAGAAATGAAAGGTGGAATCTGATTGGTTGCTATGGAGAACTAAGCCAGTTGTTATTTACATCAGTAGTATGGATGAATACCAAGATTTTCCTAATTACTGTTGAAGTAAGCTCAGTAAATGCCTATTATGTGTCGCTAAGGCTTCAGAGTGACACATATCGACGGGATATAGACATAACCATTTAGCATTTCATGTCCAGCTCACAATTGTTTCCAAATAGCTAAGTTTTCATAAAAGAATTGACTAATTGCATGTAATGATTTCATATACGTCTCATTATCTACTAGGAGTCCACGGGCAGCGTGTTCAGCGGGCATCCTAGTTAATGATCTTTCATCATGAGACAATTCATAAATCCGGTCAATACAACATTTACTGTCCACACGATCAAAGAACCAGAGGTTATCCTTACAATAGATGCCAGTCGTTACACCACCTGAAAGAGCGCGACAGCTGGAACTGCAGCCATTTTGACTATTAGAATTTCGGCAGCTGACAAAATGTCTGTCAGCTTCTGAGGAGCTAATGTCTGTTTTAGTAACTACCGACATTCCCCCTGTTATAACAATTCTGGGGCATCTTTTCTTATAACTGTCTAAAGTCCCATTCCTCTGTCTTTCTTACTAGAAGTTTGTTAATGAATTGCCAGCAATCTAAAATAAAGATGCAGCTAGGTGTCGCCCATTAGGGGCGTGTCCCTGCACAGCTTGACTGTATCCAATCAGTGCTGCCAGTGTAAAACCCAGTTTGACTCTATTGCAGACTGCAGGCAGTTCATTCATGAACATCTAGTAGGAATAATAGAGTCATACAGTAAGAATAGATGCTCTAGAATTGTTATGACATGGGGAATGCAAGTTTTTGTATTTATTATTATAAGGGTATATGTTTTTTACGCAATAAATGTGATGTTTTACTGTGAGCTAGCCAATTATATATTTTCTAGATAGATTGATAAACCCACACCTAGTTGTGGTTCACAATGGAAATAACTGATCAAATAACTGAAGTGTGAATTCAGTCTTAGGCCTCTTTCACACTTGCGTTCTGAGGATTCGGCAGGCACTTCTGTCCCGCCGGATCCGTCAGAACGAAAGTCGCCTGAAAGCATTAGAAGACTGATCAGGATCCTGATCAGTCTTCGAAATGCTTGAGGTTACTATGGCAGCCAGGACGCTATTAAAGTCCTGGTTGCCATAGTAGTAGTGGGGAGCGGGGGAACAGTATACTTACTAGCCCGTGCGGCTCCAGAATGACGTCAGAGCGCCCCATGCGCATGGATCACGTGATTCACCCGATCACGTGATCCATGCGTGTAGGGCGCCCTGACGTCACTCTGGAGCGCCCCCGGGAGCCGCACGGGTGGTAAGTATACTGCTCCCCCGCTCCCCACTACACTTTACCATGGCAACCAGGACTTTAGCGTCCTGGCTGCCATGGTAACCATTGAGAAAAAGCTAAACATCGGATCCGGCGATGCACCGAAACGACGTTTAGCTTAAGGCCAGATCCAGATTAATGCCTTTCAATGGGCATTAATTCCGGATCCGGCCTTGCGGCAAGTGTTCAGAGCAAAAAGCGCAGCATGCTGCGGTATTTTTTCCGGCCAAACAACGTTCTGGTCCTGAACTGCAGACATCCTGATGCATCCTGAACGGATTTCTCTCCATTCAGAATGCTTTGGGATAATCCTGATCAGGATTTTTCCGGCATAGAGACCCGACGACGGATCTCTATGCCGGAAAACAAAAACGCTAGTGTGAAAGAGCCCTTAGTGGAATTAGGAATAATAGTTGTAATACCATAGGCGGGCTTACATGGGCCGAGCTAAAGCCAGATGTCAGTTCTTTCCCGACAGTCGGCTGCTCGTTCAGTGAAGGAGACCATTGCATTTACATGCAGCGATCTAATCCACAGTATGAGGATAAGGTCTTTTACAACCCCAGAAGATTTTTCGTTTTTTCACTCCTTGCCTTTCTGGGGTGATAACATTTTAATTTTTCCGATTACATAGTCGTATGAAGGCTTGTTTTTGTGGAACAAGTTGCACTTTCGAATTCCACCATTTATTATTGCATATGATTGCATAGTGGGGAGCTGTAAAAAAAATTCCAAATGGGGTAAAATTGGAAGAAAGCGCAATTCCGAAACAGTTTTATGGGGTTAGATTTTACAGCGTTCCCTGACCAGTTACTTTCATTCTCCAGGTCAGCATGATTATGGCAATATCACAAATGTATAGTTTTCTTGCATTTTAATACTGGAAAAAAAAAGAAAACTTATTTTTCTTTTTTTAATCACCATATCCTGACCCCTATAACTTTTTGTAGTTATGTGTACAGAGCTGTATAAGGGTTCATTTTTTGAGGGGCGATCTGTACTTTTGGTCATTTTTATAAAATTTTTGTGGGAGGTGAATTGACCAAAAAAACGACGAATTGGCCCTTTTGACTTTTTTTTTGTTTCGCCATTTGCCCTATGGGAAAACATTTTTATATTTTATTAGTACATGCGTTTTCACATGCGGCAATACCCATGATGTGCATTTTTTTATTTATTGTTTACATTTGTTATTTACAATTTGGAGAAACTAGGATGATTTGAATTTTTATACTTTTTTGATTTGTTTTATTTCTAAAAACATTTTTTACTCTATTTTTTATAGTCATCAGATTGCTTCTCTCATACACTTGCATTGGAGTGTATGAGAGTTAGGCCTCATGCAAGAACGTATTTTGGGTCCGCGTCCGAGCTGCGTATTTTGCGGCTCGGGCGCAGACATATTACTTGAATGGGGCCGCAAATGATGCGGTCAGCATTCCGTGTGCTGTCCGCGTCCTTTGCTCCGTTCTGTGGCCCCGCAAAAAAAATATAGCATGTCCTATTTTTGTCCATTTTGCAGACAAGAATAAGCATTTCTACAATGGGCTGCTTTCCATTTCGCAAATTGCGGAACGGAACGCGGAACAGCTTCTGTGTTTTGCGGATCCGCGGATTGCGGACCGCAAAACACCTATAGTCGTGTGCATGAGGCCTCATAATGTAGTCCTATGGAGCCCTGCCACAGTCCGTGCTTCATAGGAACTAATGTATCCGGCTCCCCCGATCTCCACATGCGCTTCCTAGTTTTAGCACATTCAGATACCGTGGTCCCATTTGATTACAGCATCTGAAAGGTTAAAAGTCTGCGATCAGCATTACCGCCAGTTCCGGCGACTATAGCGCCCACTGCATGAGCGAGCGGGCACCATGTTTAAAGCCAAGTGGCAATCCAACCATATAGTGGCAGTATTTCAGTTACAGGACACGCTCGTCGCTAAGGTATTTAGGCACTCCTCCTGCTTTTCCGAACCTCTCTCTGACATGCTTCACTATATAACATACATATATAGCAACCTGTCCATCACTATCCCGAGATTCAGGAGAGGTGGGGGAGTGCTCTGCTCATGAACGAACCAGACCTTTTTGTCCAATTTATTCTTTCAGTGCTTCTTTTAGCCAAATTTTACATTGTGTGCGCCATTTTGGCTACAAGTATTAAAGGGCAGTAGCTATAATATACCCTTTTTTTAGTTACTTGTAGTAAGGACCTGTAGTTGTAATGTAAGCCATTTTGGCTTCTAGTGATAAGGAGCTGTAGTTGTAAAATATGCCATTTAGTTTACTAATAGTAAGGGGATGTAATACGGTATGTTCCGTTTTGACTGCTATTAGTGATTAGGTATACCTGTAATATACACCATTTTGGCTACTAGTAGTAAGAACCTATAATTATAGTAAATGCCATTTTTGCTACTAGTAGTAAGTAGTATGTGCCGCTTTGACTACTATTAGTGAGGAGATGTACATGTAATATATTCCATTTGACTACTAGAAGTAAGGACCTGTAATTGTAATATACCTCATTATGGCTACTAGTAGTAAGGACCTGTAATTGTAATATACCCCATTATGGCTACTAGTAGTAAGGACCTGTAATTGTAATATACCCCATTATGGCTACTAGTAGTAAGGACCTGTAATTGTAATATACCCCATTATGGCTACTAGTAGTAAGGACCTGTAATTGTAATATACCTCATTATGACTACTAGTAGTAAGGACCTGAAATTGTAATATACCTCATTATGACTACTAGTAGTAAGGACCTGAAATTGTAATATACCTCATTATGACTACTAGTAGTAAGGACCTGTAATTGTAATATACCTTATTATGACTACTAGTAGTAAGGACCTGTAATTGTAATATACCTTATAATGACTACTAGTAGTAAGGACCTGTAATTGTAATATACCTTATTATGACTACTAGTAGTAAGGACTTTTAATTGTAATATACCCCATTATTAGTAGTAAGGAGCTATATATGTAATATATGCTATTTTGTCTACTAATAGTATGGGTATTTATTACAGTATGTGTCATTTTGACTACTATTAGTGAGGAGGTATACCTGTAATATACACCATTTTAGCTACTAGTAGTAAGAACCTATAATTGTAATATATGCCATTTTGATTACAAGTAGTAATAAGCTGTAGATGTAATATACACCATTTTTTCTACTAGTAGTAAGGGACTGCAATATGTGCTGCTTTGACTACTATTAGTGAGGAGGTATACCTGTAATATACACCATTTTGGCTACTAGTAGTAAAAACCTGTAATTGTAATATATGCTATTTTTGCCACTAGTAGTAAGTAGTATATGCCGTTCTGACTACTATTAGTGAGGAGATGTACAGGTAATACACGCCATTTTGGCTGCTAGTGGTAGGGAGCTGTAGATGTAATATATGCTATTTTTGCTACTAGTAGTAAGGAGCTATAGCTGAAGTATCTGCTATTTTGTCTACGATTGGTGATAAGGTGTAGCTGTAATATATACACCTTTTTCACTAGTTTTAGTGAGGAGCTGTAACTGTAATATGCTGCCCTAGGATTTTACATATACTGTAACTATACTAGGCCATTACAATGCTTCATGCCAGAAATGTGATGTCTACAAGAGATATCATTTTCTGAACTGTCAGACTGTGACTCGGCTGGTGAATCCATACAGAAATGCCTAGAGAAAATATTAACTGAACGTTCTTCTTGCTGACACAGGAAAAGATTTCCGTCCTAGGAATTTGCTAGCAGTGTATGCATATTTCCCATTAATCTCTCTCGAATGGGAAAAGAAGATTATTTGGCAGACGGTTGTCTTTAAGCATTTAGTTACGCTGAGTTCAGTCACATTGAAGTCACTAGGCTTCATTGTCCTTAAAGGAAATGACTAGGTATGTTTTGTTGGGTAGCATTTTCCCACAGACAGCTGTAGACAAAGTGTGTAACTGCTTCTATTTGTAGTGAAATCCCCGAGCATCTTCAAGGCGGCCACATGACAGGCAGCGCTGGGTACTTGAGTCAAAGGGTCCTTGGAGGGAACGCTAAAGACGCCTCTGCCAGGCCTGCAGTGAGGCTGCATGAGGCAGATAAGCAGCCGCAATCCTCAGAGAAAAGCCGGACACCAGCAGATATAAATTGCCTTAACACTTTCACCCCTGAGAGAGACCTTGGTGGCAGAATTTGCAAGTTCCCAGTGATTACATTCTCAGACTTTTCTTGAAGCCTTTCTCAAGTCTGACGCGGTTGTGCTGGTGGCAGTCAGTTGACCGTCAGATAATCCTTATTTCGCACAGACTCTTTGGTGAACCGTGTCTTTGATCACCACAGCCTTTCTCAGCCTTATTTTTCCCGTATTGCTATTTTCCTCGGATAGACTGAAATGGCATTCATCCCTTTGTGCTGTGGTAGTACACAATGCACAATGTGTCTTTTCATGTCTTGCGTCTGCCACTATTTGTTTTAACATTCAGATTGCACGTATTCAAAGGCTTACTGGTCTATTTTTTTGCCAATTGTTCTTGATTACCACAGGATGCTGTAGGACATCATAGGAAGAGATGAATCACGTAGTGCACAGCTCTGGATAGAGTCTTATGCTTAGGCTTTTGTTGTACACATTTGATATAAAGAATTACATTTTCCTATTACCTAGAAATGAATTATGCATTTATTTTGTGCCCGTTGTTGCTATGTCAGCAGCCTGTTGGCCGTCTGATAATCAGGGCTGGTGTGAGACATCTTTAAGTAGTGTCTTTGAATGGCAACATCTGTGGTTCACATTCTGATACACTATGACACTGTAACTTACATTTGCCTGTTGAGCCCAATACGGTTTACAGCACAATGTCGACTAAAATAATGCTTTATGTATACATCTATATTTTGATATACCTACAATATCACCAAAGACGGATGTAGCAGAGCTGAGTATCATGCTGACACATTCAGCTATTTTATGTCTGATAATCCAGCTTTACTATACCTTGAATATATTTATTTTGCAATGCATGCAAATTAGCCCTTCTTCCAAAAAGAAAATAAGGATGAACCTCTAATGCCACCAGATGTAAGATAGCTAACCTATAAGTCAATTTTTGACCTTTTAAACAGACCTTAAAACATATCTTAGGACTCTGGCTAAGCCAGCACCTCATCTGCAGACATATGTTTCAGGGTGATTGCTCCTCATCAGTGCAGAGCAGAGAGAACTGGCTTAACCAGGTGAGAGACCTTTGCAAGTACAATGACACAGATGTCTGTAGATGAGGTACTGTCTTAGCCCTAATCCAAAATAATATCTTAAGGCCTGTTTAAAAGGCTGAGCATGGACTTATATGATAACTACCTTACATCTTGTGGCATTAGAGACTCATCTTCCTTTTGTTTTCGAAAAGAGAACTAATTTGTATAAATTTTTCCCCAGTAGAGAATTGCCTGGCTGATAACACTCCTTATGCCTACTAAGCACTCTCCATAAGGAGAAATAGTACCCCCCATATTCTGACCAAGGTGTCTCACGCAGTTAAGCCAGTACTCTCTGCTGTGCACTGATGAGTGCCAATTACTCTGAAACAACTGTCTGCAGATGAACTTTGGATCACCTCCCTGCCCCACTTCCGCCGGGCCCAGTTGCAGTTGCACCCTCTGTGATTGCGATCGTTACACCGCTAGTCTCTGGTAATAATACTATCCCCCCACTAACCCCTGTAATTCCCCTATACTGCCCCCAGTAATGTCCCCCCATGGCTCCCAGTAATATCTTTCTACTTCCCCCAGTAATCTCTCTATAGTACCCCCAGTAATTTCCCCCCTGTCTTCACTCACATGTAACAGGGCCCGGCACTGTCACTGTACTTCATTCTGGGCTCAGAGTGCTCATCATAGCAGCAGTGAAAGTGCTGGACCCTATAACATGTGAGTGAAGAGCCTTGGGGCCTGATAGATGGAGGACCAACCGCATGTGATGAGCGCTATGACGATGCCAGGCATGAAGTACAGTGATGGGCTCCGTTACATGTGAGTGCAGCGGGCTCCCTCCACCCGCCGGGCCAGGTTGTTACACCCCTGATCTTAGCTATAATCGGGCCAAATGACAGGGCTATAAGGCTCACATTCTCTTAATTTTTTTGTGTTTCATTGCGTGCTTACTTGCGTGGAAGGGGGATTGATTAGGTTCCTCAACCCCTTGCAAATCCTGTGGCTTTCCATCCAGGGAATAACCACACCTCGACTGAGGTTCTTGGCCAACATTTATGGTGGTAGCTCAGGTGGAAGCAGGGCTCGCTGCACTGACATTTCAGATACCCCCCTCAATCCGTTTGGGCAACCTACTATCCTGTTTGAATGGTGCTCCTGCCTGTTAAATGGCTGCATATGGAGGGACACGTGGCCAAACATGTCATCATGCCTCCTCTTTGAAACACAGAATCGTTAACTCCCAATGTATACGCAATAGAGGAGACATGAAATGTGTTTGCTCATGGGCCTCTCCATACGCAGATATTTTATGGAGCGCCATCTGAAGGGGGCAGTATGTATATTTCATATACAGTGAAAACAGCAGTAAAGTATTTTATTCTGATTGTAACATAAGAAAAGCCTGAATATAATAAATTCAAGTCAATTTAATTACTGAACTGCACAACTTGACTACAAAAATGCATTGGGGAATATGGTCAGGATTGTGAACTCCCTTTTGAGCAAAGTCTGTCGCTCTCGTATTAATTACATCCAACTTATCTGTTAGCATTCCTAATAAAATCTGATGTCTTGATGTTTCGTGATTTGCCACAACCTCACTGATAGGAAGGGCACGTGTGCAATTAAGAAGATATTTCAGGCGTTTTAGCTAAACAAACCCAAGGTACTCGTAAATCCCAGCTGAGCGGAGAAAGCAGATTACATTTCCTTAGATTAAAAATGGAGTTGTGCGGGTCCTCCCCTTCCTTTACAATATACAATGACTCGTGCGAAAAGCGTTCCTGAAAGGCTGTTTACTGTGAGGAATCTAGTAAGGCTGAAAGCGCAGACTTGTGCATCACTTGCTTCTAAGGAAGAGGCCTGGGCGTAAGTGATAGGTCAGCCTAGCGTGGAAGACATAGGATGCACAATGCGCGGTATTACTCTGAAATTGAAATAAATGCTCCAAATAGCATAGAAACCGAAAACATATGAATCACAGTCCGTCCAAATTTATTAGAATGTCACGACTGGACACTTCCCATCCCACTTTACAGTACATTGATATCTTCCTGTCACCTCCATTTTCTTTAGTTTTCTCTTTTACCACCCTGCCCTCCAAGAGACGCACCTTTTTTATTTTTCTTATTTTCTTCATGTTTCATGGTTATTTGTGCTGTCTTATTGCTGTAAATGCAGTGTGTTTGCTGTTTGAAGTTTGTCCCTGCTGTCTCCCTGTAGCCAGGCTCTGATGTAATCACTTCCTCCCTTCTTCCTGTACCTTCCAGCCATTTTGTAGATTATGCTTTGTGCTGTTAAAGGGGTTATCCCATGAATAATGTAAAATATGAAAATCATTCATAGTTTAGTACATAATTATGAAAGCTAGAAACAGCCCTGTACCTCACATGGATCCAGAGATCTCCCCATTCATTTCGCCAGTTGTTCTGCTAGATTTACTTCAAGCCGTCAGCTTAGCAGACATGTCCTTTCTCAGGGGTGTTTCCTTTCTGCCGCAGCTGGTGGCAGCTGAAGGATGGAAATGAGCATGTGGTTCCATGTCAGTGAGCAGGACAGAGAAATTTAAAAAAGAGCAAACAGCAGGTGGTGCTATACAGATAGATTTTATTGAAATACTCAGTAGTAGCTATGATACATTTTTAATTACATGCAATTACAAAAGTATTTAGATCCAAGTGAAGAATATTTTTTGTGGGACATCCTATTTACCATCTTCTGCTGAACCCTGACAAAAAAAAATCATCATTTTATCTACTGTTTATGCATAATGACAAGGATTCAGCCTGGAAATAAACCTTGTCATGCAGTGAGGTAGAACGCCATCTGACAGATATTAGATAAAGTACGTAGCTCATTACAGACCAGCATAGCCATATTTAGGGTTGGGCGAATACAGCAATCCGAACCCGTTTCTTTCAAAAACTACGTTAAAGAGGACCTTTCACCGGTCCAAAGTTTGTTAGTCAAAGGTATGTACTTGCAGAGCAGCACCCAGGGATGTCACTGCACTTACTTGTATCCCTGGGTGCCGCTCCGTTCGTCCGCTGTAGCCCCCGGTACCGGCACACGTGCTGAAGCTAATTTTGCCCTAAGCGTCTCCTTCTCCCAGGCTGGAGCTCTGGCCAATCGCAGCGCTCAGCTCATATCCTGCAACCTCCCAGGATATGGTGTGGTTACCAGATAGGTGCAGGTCCCAGTAATATGCCACCAATACTCGAAGTGAGACAACCCCTTTAAGATACAGTAGGCAGAGCATTCATTATTACTGAGTATAATTCAGGATCTCCAGTATTAAGGCATTTCCCACCACTCATGGTAAGTATCCCATCTTATGAAATCTTCTGTCCGCTGTTTGATTATAGTTTTTTTCTGCTTCCTTTACTTAACAACCTTTTATTTCTGTACGTAATGACATTTCTATAAATGGCAGCTTGTGCAACGGCCACTTTCTATTACCCTCCTCTCTCAGACTGGACTTGTTCCGTTGTATCGGCACAATAATTTCGAGCAGGATAGCCGCCTTCTCAGATGCCATGACATTTAAAATTTTAAAAGAAACTCTGACATTTCCACTACATGCGCACAACTGCTCTGATTATTTGATAAAGTTTCCATCACACTTTGATTGTGACTTTATGCTTTGTAAATGGATACATGGCAGAACCTGTCATTGTGCATTGAGATCCCTGAAAGAGTCCACACGTAATGGAATTTTTCCACCACGGATCTCAATGGAAATCCACGGCAATGTTGCAGCAAAATCTGCATGTGTTACATGTAGATTCAGCTGTGGATTTAATTCAGCTTCCTATGGATTACACTAGTGCTGAGTGGAAGGAAGTTCACAAAGTGGACTTCGATCTAAACTTCAGGAAAAATTAGATTCGCCAAATTTCCTCGTGCTTTGTGGTAACGAATCGACTTTCTCTGAAATGGAGGTAAAAATAAATCATACTTATCTTATCCATTTCAGCATGAAGAGTCGCCGTGGCCATCTTGCTTGAAGATCCAGCGCAAAATCTAGTGTGTGGTGACGTATGACGTCACCACGCCGGCCAACGTGATGATGTCATCACACACTGCACAAGATTTCGCGCTGGATCTTCAAGCAAGATGGCCACGGCGACTCTTCATGCTGAAATGGATGAGGTAAGTACTGTATGATTAAACTCCTGAATATCAACTCCTGAATATTCATCTCAGATGCTGCGATTAATGTCAGGTGCACATTATTAAAATCGTTGTCTTTTTTGGATAGAAATTCTGTTTCATTGCCATAGGATTGTTTGTTAAAACTAGATTACTAAAAGCTTGCCATTGTATCTAATGCATGCATTGAGGTCTATGGGGATACCAGATTTCACCCTAGGCGTTAAGTCCATGCATAAGACAGAAAACAGGAGACGTATTGCAGCGTGCCTGATGGAAGTAGTAGGACATCTGCATTGCTTCTCGGGGTCTGCTAAGCATTCACCATGCCTCTGTCTATAAATCAGCAGGATTTGTTTGTTTGTCTCAAGTAATCTTCTATAGATATTAACTAGGTCATACATGTCTTTTCCAGGCTAAGATGGTGTCTGTGTGACCAGGATGACAAGGACTCTGTGAGACCCTTTCATTCGGTGACTGAGCAGTAGTCGGCCTGACCCTTCAGGACACAGCTGCATTACATCTCTGTCTGCCTGGCTTATTTTGAAACCTGTTATTTCTTTATACACAGCTCTGTATTGATTTAGGAGTTATACGATGCCTTTTTTTTCCCTTCTGCTTCATCCTAATTTTTTTCCTCTTCCTATGAGACTAAATTGATTTCTGAGAATGGGCTCCCCTCCTTGCTCCCCCCCACCAGTTCCTCCACTTTCTTCATTGGAAACAGCGGTATGATGAGGATTATTTCCTAGCTCCTCTAACTTTGTATATTTTAAGTCCTCTCCATCAGGCGGGTTTATGCAGTGGATTAGTACCTTCTGCTGGCAGCTTTGTTTGTGCGAGTAAAGCTATAGCACAAGATTGTTGAAATAAAGCCTGTTCTCATTTCGATCTATAGGTACCTTGTTACCCTTAATTAGTCCCAAAGACCCTGTCATTAGGACGCTGGGAAAGCTGTTTTATTTTAAGCTGAGAAAAATGTTATTGTGCATATGATTTTAACTTAAATGAATTAGATTACGCTTTTTCTCTGCGTGCCTCGCTGTACTCTGAGTGCACTTTGGTGATAATGCTCTCTTATATTACTTTTCCTGAACCATATTGTTTTATTGCTTGGCATATATTGATAAAGAAATTCTTTAGGATGGCGATAGAAAGATAGATAGATAGATAGATAGATAGATAGATAGATAGATAGATAGATAGATACATAGATAGATAATAGATAGATATAGTACATAGATAGATAGATAATCAGATAGATATAGTACATAGATAGATAGTTAGATAGATAATGAGATAAACAAACATAGCAAAAAGGTAGCACTGTCAAATGGAAAAAAGGAACAAAATGTATTCACCCATGCAGGACCCAATGTTTTGGCTCTATACTGGAGCCAAGATGATAGCTAGATATGAGTTACATAGAGAGGAGATAGATTGATATAGATAGCTATTAGATAGATAGATAGATAGATAGATAGATAGATAGATAATGATATGAGATTATATGAGATGATATGATATGGGTTAGATAGATAGATAGATAGATAGATAGATAGATAGATAGATATTAGATAAATAGATAGATAGATAGATAATGAGATAGATATAGTACATAGATAGATAGATAGATAGATAGATAGATAGATAGATAGATAGATAGATCAATACGGCTGGGCAGCACTGCAGACAATAGTAGAAAAAAGTCGAAAAAAAGGGGTGCCAGCGGCTGTGGAGGTGATCCTCCCGTCAAACCATAAATGAAAAAGGAAATTCTATGGCACTTCCCAAAAATAGAAACGTGTTTATTTCACCAGATGCAACGTTTCGGTTCTCCCTTTTTGAGATATAAAGTCGTAACGTCGCGTACTGCATGGGTGAATACATTTTGTTCCTTTTTTCCATTTGAGAGTGCTGCCTTTTTACTACGTTTATATATTTGGGTGATAGTCTTGTCTCATTGGGCTTGCACCTCGACTTGCCTTCTTGATAGATATGAGTTACATAGAGAGAAGATAGGTTGATATAGATAGCTATGAGATAGATAGATAGATAGATAGATAGATAGATAGATAGATAGATGATATGAGATAATAGATATGAGTTACATAGAGAGGAGATAGGTTGATATAGATAGCTATGAGATAGATAGATAGATAGATAGATAGATAGATAGATAGACAGACAGACAGACAGACAGATAGATAGATAGATAGATAGATAGATAGATATGAGAAAGATAGAGATTAGATAGATAGATAGATAGATAGATAGATAGATATTGATATGAGATGATTAGTTGAAAGCACGTTGGAATACTGCTCACTGCCAGTCCAATGATGCCTACTTTCCTGGAGAATTTAGGCAGTCATGCCTACATTTTTATATGAGAACTTCTAGATTGCCTCAGTGTCATATTTGTGTGTCTGCAGCCTAGAAATATATTGAGAAGTCTATCTTTATTTTGAACACTGTCAAATGTACTAATTCCTCAGAGAGTCATTCAGACTTTCCAACCAGTCATCAAGGAGAAGCTTGTTAGCCTCAGAACATGTTTGCACATCTACCTTGCAACTGGCTCAATATGTAAAGATTGACCACGTTGGAGCTTCATGATCTTGTATAAATTGACCACTCTAGATCTCCATGATTTCATGAGGCCATCATGGACAATTTCTTTATTGTAGAAATTCTGGAGAAGCATGTTGCTGACAGGCAACTAGTACTTCCCTCTTGGGTTTTGCAACAAAATATGTCGAAATTAAAAAAATAGCTTACACTTTGGTAGGGTGTATTGTTTTATTCCACAATTTAGATCAGACAGATGTCAGATGAAGTACACATGTACTTCATCTAAACAATTAATATTCTGGGGGCTTTGATGCTGGGAAGTAGGGTAAATTTTACATTTTTGATGACTAGCTTATTTCTCGGGGGAATGCTTGCTGTGTACAAGCTTGCTGATTTTAAAAACTTTTAGCATTTGCTTTAAAAAAATCTGTCTGTCTGACTCTTTATTGCAGCATAGATCCTTATATCAGATGGCCATGCTTGAAAACAGACATTCTCCAATTCATTGATGTGCTGGTTATCTGAGAGCTGTAATGGAAGCAATTGGAAGTTTGAAAGTAGTAAACTGAATATTCAAATTACATTGAATATACATTTGTATATCTTTTATTCCCAAGTTAAATTCATATATAAATGTTATATTCCAGAATAAATGCCAATTTGGCATTGAAAGGGTCTTCAAAAGCCTATTCTGAAAAAAAATAAAAATCCTTTGTTACATTTATACTGTAAATGCAAAATTGCTAGTGATAATCACATTTAATTCACAGAAACATGTAGTTCTTCCAATGCACCTACGAAGAAAAACAATGCACCTTTCACAAAATGTTGAAAAAACATCATATACTGTTTAGTGTTTTCAGCTCCTATGTTCACTTATGAGTCTCCATGGTAACAGACTGCAAACAATTCTGAAGTAGTCGGATCCTGCAGTTGTACATCTTATACTCCTTTCCAACATACATATAGTAGGTGTCAAACAGCAGAGACACGGTGAAAAGGGAGTGCCACTGAAAGTTCAGACCACACTGTTACTATGGAGAGACATAGGTCGAAATAGGAACTATAGATACAAAACAATAGGATATTTGTAATAATTATTTTTTTTTAAGTGAAAAACGTCTATGCCATCTTTACTGCTATATATATACAGTTGCAAGAAAAAGTATGTGAACTCTTTGGAATGATATGGATTTCTGCACAAATTGGTCATAAAATGTGATCTGATCTTCATCTAATTCACAACAATAGACAATCACAGTCTGCTTAAACTAATAACACACAAAGAACTAAATGTTACCATGTTTTTATTGAACACACCATGTAAACATTCACAGTGCAGGTGGAAAAAGTATGTGAACCCTTGGATTTAATAACTGGTTGAACCTCCTTTAGCAGCAATAACTTCAACCATACGTTTTCTGTAGTTGCAGATCAGACGTGCACAACGGTCAGGAGTAATTCTTGACCATTCCTCTTTACAGAACAGTTTCAGTTCAGCAATATTCTTGGGATGTCTGGTGTGAATCACTTTCTTGAGGTCATGCCACAGCATCACAATCGGGTTGAGGTCAGGACTCTGACTGGGCCACTCCAGAAGGCGTATTTTTTTCTGTTTAAGCCATTCTGTTGTTGATTTACTTCTATGCTTTGGGTTGTTCTGTTGCAACATCCATCTTCTGTTGAGCTTCAGCTGGTGGACAGATGGCCTTAAGTTCTCCTGCAAAATGTCTTGATAAACTTTGGAATTTATTTTTGCTTCGATGATAGCAATCCGTCCAGGCCCTGACGCAGCACAGCAGCCCCGAACCATGATGCCCCCACCACCATACATCACAGTTGGGATGACGTTTTGATGTTGGTGTGCTGTGCCTCTTTTTCTCCACACATAGTGTTGTTTGTTTCTTCCAAACAACTCAACCTTGGTTTCATCTGTCCACAGAATATTTTGCCAGTACTGCTGTGGAACATCCAGGTGCTCTTGTGCAAACTGAAAACGCGCAGCAATGTTTTTTTTTCGACAGAAGTGGCTTCCTCTGTGGTATCCTCCCATGAAATTCATTCTTGCTTAGTGTTTTACATATCGTAGATTCGCTAACAGGGATGTTAGCATATGCCAGAGACTTTTGTAAGTCTTTAACTGACACTCTAGGCCTTCTTCACCTCAATGAGCAGTCTGCGCTGTGCTCTTGCAGTCATCTTTACAGGACAGCCACTCCTAGGGAGAGTAGCAGCAGTGCTGAACTTTCTCCATTTATATACAATTTGTCTTACCGTGGACTGATGAACAGCAAGGCTTTTGCAGAGGTCTTCTGAGAGCTCTTTTGTGCGAGGCATCATTCACATTAGGCAATGCTTCTTGGGAAAAGCAAACCCAAAACTGGTGTGTGTTTTTTATAGGGCAGGGCAGCTGCAACCGACACCTCCAATCTCATCTCATTGATTGGACTCCAGTTGGCTGACACCTCACTCCAATTAGGTCTTGGAGATGTCATTAGTCTAGGGGTTCACATACTTTTTCCACCCGCACTGTGAATGTTTACATGGTGTGTTCAATAAAAACATAGTAACCTTTAATTCTTTGTGTGTTATAACTTATTAGTTTAAGCAGACTGTGATTGTCTATTGTTGTGACTTAGATGAAGATCAGATCACATTTTATGACCAATTTGTGCAGAAATTCATATCATTCCAAGGGGTTCACATACTTTTTCTTGCAACTGTATATACTTATTCTCAGAATAAATGGTTAAGCTGAACTCGATGAGTACAGGCTTGGCGCATGGCCAGGAATTACTCGGTGGTAACATAGCTGTGTTGGTAGCGTTAGCTGTTTATTGCTGTGACAGCTTCTGAAAGCACTTAGCATGGGTATAACACTATGTTCAGTGATGCTGCACTTCATATATTGAACAGTGCTTAAACAGACAGCTTCACCGTATGATGATAATGACATGAACTACCAATGCTCGTCTTTGATATCTAGTATTGACATGCGCCAAGGATGAGATCTGGCACTCCGGATGACATGTGATCACTTAGTATAAACTATCCCATGTTTTTAAGATCATGCAAATATGTTTACTAATTAATTTATCAGGATGAGATGTATTTTTATGTTATAATTATTGGTATAAAGTGTATTTATTGCCATTTATTTGTTTTACTATTTTTACATAATCTTGTTTGTTCGATTTTGGATTTATCACTTATGAAATTTTATAGTTTTTAACTCAATTAATGTAATGAAATTAATTATTGATTTACATGTGTTACTGCTTTATTCTGGCTCTTTGCACCCTAAGGCTACTTTCACACTTGCGTTGTTAATTCCGATATTGAGATCCGGCAGAGTATCTTTATCCTGGAATTAAACGGATCCGTTTTGATTTTGCACATTAGGATGCATCCATTCCGTTAGGATGTGGTTGTGTGAAATTGAAACAGAAAAAAAACGGACCCATCACTTAATACGTTGAAAGTCAATGGGTGATGGATCCAGTTTTTTAGGCTCCTAAAATAACCGGATCGGTCACCATTGACTTACATTGTTTTCAGTCCCAGATCTGTTATTTTCCAGAATGCTGATGGAACGGAAGACATCCTGAAGCATCCTGAATGGATCTCTATCCATTCACAATGCATGAGGACTAAACGGAAACATTTTTTTCCAGTATTGAGATCTTCTGACGATCTCAGTACGGGAAAACAACAATTGAAGTGTGAGAGTAGCCTTATACATGATTGAGAAAATCTCTAATGCTTGGTCGAAACGTCCCAACCACATATACAGTAGGATGAATAAAAGATCATTTCTACAGCGTGATGACTAATTTTGTATTTTTTAAATTTGAGGTCCTTGAGACAAACTCCTCTTTGGAGCTCGTTCTAATATTTTTGTTTGTTTTTTATTTGACTGGTGCTCTTTTTCTCAAGAGATATATATATAGTGTGTTGGTATTGTAAACCTTTATCATTAAATGGTTAAGCTGAACTCGATGAGTACGGGCTTGGCGCATGGCCAGTTATTACTCAGTGGTAACATAGCTGTGTTGGTAGCGTTAGCTGTTTATTGCTTTGTAAGCTTCTGAAAGCATTTATTATGGGTATAACACTATGTTCAGTGATGCTGCACTTCATATATTGATCAGTGCTTACACAAACAACTTCACCTTATGAAGATAATGACATGAACTCTACACCTTCCTCTAATGTATTTCATTGGAGACAAAGCTTTTTCTCAAGAGATAGAGATGAATTGCCCTATCATGTTGCTTCTTCTTTACTTTAACGTGTATCTGTATGTCTGTTACAGTTTTTATACAATTACATAAGTGTTCACAGGCATATAAGTCATGGTACCACAAAGTCATTTTCCAGTATAGGATCTTATGTCTAATAAAGGACCAGGGACAAGTGTATAGAACATGGAGAATACGACAGTTACATTGATTTTGTTCTCAGCTTTGTTGAGATGTCCTGATGTCCCCATCATATTGATAGCAGTCACAGTTAGTTACTCCACAACTTGCTTCTCCAATTTAGACTGCTCTATGCTAAAGGGCATATTGGCTGTGAGACCTGCACCAGATACCAGCATTGGTTCAGACTCATGGGTCTCTGCGTGACTGGACAATGAGGCTTTTACTAAGAAAGGGTGGTGACAAGAACACTAAAATGCAAACCTATGTAGATACACTTTCCCCACGTCTGTCCAACAACATGGTTACCCAACACCAAGATCTACTGGTCTCCAGTGTGATGTGAAAAACTAGATTGGGATCTAATATTTGGCCAACGCCGGAGTTGAGGAAGTGTCATTTCCGTTGAGGATCTGAACATCTGGAGCTATTTCCTAGGCTTTACGAGAATCGCCATCATCATACTATTAGTCTTACAAAGAGTTCATCATTTGCTTCATTGTCCCAGGGTCATAGCAGTAACAGAAAGTTCTAAATTACAATGGGGAATTATGAATAAAGTTAGTGGGGACAAGATTTCTTAGTTTTACCCTTTGTAGACACACAAGAACCAAACATAATCTTATTTCCTTTCAAATATCTAATTTTTGTTAAACAGACATTGATACTAAATTAAACATAACTGTCAATGAAAAGTGCCAACAATTTCCATGTGCTATGGCACAGCCACAAGGCCACCTTCTACCTTTATTACATTGCTGGCAACTTTGTAATCACAGATCCAATTATAAACCCTTAAACTTGCTTCTGCTTGCTAGATTTCAGCAAGGTTACTGCAGTTACAAGCGATTCCTTCTATCCAATTTCTCTCAAAGTCTGACTCTTCTTGCTGTCCTTCCTTCCTTTCTTAAGGCTACAAAAGGCACAATGTCAAAAGTGAGATACTGAAATTAACTCCTCTGTATCCTAACAATTCTAGATAGAACATTTTGTCCTAGATTTGAGAACAAAATGTTTTGTGATTTATTGAAAAAAAAAGTATTAGTATTACAGTATATAGAATATAATAGCATGTATTTTTTATACAACCCATCACCAAATGGCAATATCAGCAAATCCAAAGCATGCAATGAGAAATATCAGTTTTTTTGGTGGACTCAGAATGCTTGTTTTCTGATAGATGACTGATAGATTAAAATGTTCTCGTCACATTGACCGGTTGGTGAGTATTTTTCAGTGTAGGAGTTGATCACTAGCACTAAGAGAGATCCAGAGAGAATTATTCATAGTGTTGTATTTTGAACCAGGATATTCCGCCTCCGCCATTTTTGTTTTGTGCCCGTTTTTGAATAGTGAGTTCTTATCTGTTAACTGTTGTAAATTATGAATGAGGTGTAAAAGGTGTTTATGTTTTTAATGCACTCAAGATTGTGAAGAAGTAATGTGAAGAAGTAATTTTTTCTGTAAGGCAGTCTGTAGGGAAGCTGCAACAAACTGCATCATGTGATTGTATAAGTGGTGGCCATGCAACACATTGTGCCACAGGGATGCCTATTTGCAAAGCAATGCGCCACACCAATTTTATACCACCTACGAACTGGTATACTGAAACTCTGTAACATTTTTAGGCACTGTACATTGATGTATGTCATACTAGAAACATGAGCCACAAAAAAATGGCACAATGGTTTACAGATTCTGGGGCAAGTACTGTTTTGTATATGCCCCAATGCCTTTTGTAGCATTTGCTTATATGCAGCTGATTGCTTGAATGTAATTTATCTGCTTATTGATATTTGAGTTTTTGCTGAGACTTCCTGCTGATAGAGGGAAAGAGAGAGCTGAGCAACTTATGTCCCTAGTCTGGAGTTAGGGATGTGCACACACTTAGCAACTATCAATATTACTATTAGTTAAACAACATATCTTGTGCAATTTTCCTTTATGGAGGTCTGTTGAAAGATTATGTGATTAATCTGGATTCCTCACACCCATTGATCTGGTATATGAAGGTTGTAACAAAGAGGAAGTGGCCTTGTTGACTACAGAGACCATTAAGAATTAAAGGGTTGAATTTAATTCATTGTTATTGGCAAAAGAAACGATAACTAAATCTGAAAAGTTCACAAGCTGTCTTCAGACAAATTCAGTATAGGATTATACACAGATAACACACAGATTAAACAAGCCTTATGGAAGCTATCTCAAATCTATAGCATGCCAGCTGGTGTAAAACTACAACTGCCGACATACTTTTGCAGTCATACAGCATGTTGGAAGTTTTTGTTTTTTTCCAACAGCTGATCAGCCAAATTTTGGAGGTCACTGCCTTACTGCAGTAACCTAGTAAGATAAACAACAGAAAATAAATCTTACTCAACTGGCACAAAGTTGTGTCAATCAGCGGAGCATCAAGATTGTTCCAAATGCAAGAAGACCTTCAGGAGCCAGAGCAGCAGATGAGGGTGGTAATGGCTCTCACTATAGGATGCATCACAGTAGTTTCTCTCTGGGTGTTTCTCCCTGGGGCCAATTCAGTGAGTGGAGGGTGCGCCCTTTCTTCCCTCAAGGCATTCCTTGTAGTTGGGGCTCTTGCCTGATAGTTTTGAGAGCCCTTGATGATGGTTGGATGGGTGCCTGGCAGGAGGTGTAGTAGTGAAGTGGCCAGCGTATGGTGAGGTAGGAGTCAGGAAACCAGGCTAGAGGTAGAAGAATAAACTTACTTAACTTGAGTGAAAAATAGGATTTGTAGTGCATCCAACAATAAACTGTACATAGTGCAAATCCTTTTCCCAGAGGGCAAGGTATAAGACTGGCAAAGTGGCAAGTAATGGCACTCTTGGTCTGCTATCTTGCTAAAATGTCTCTCACTAGAATCTCTTGCTGGCAAATTTAGTCCTGCAATTATGGCTATAGTGTCCACTGCAGGATACAGGTTTTAGAGGACTGTCAAGCCAGGATGTGGTTAAGTGTGATGGGTGTCTTAACTGTAATCCCTCACAAGCTGCAAAGTCTGGTTAGCTGTAGTCACAGGTTACCTTGCAGAGTCCTATGCCCGGCTATGTAGATTGATAGAAAGAAAGAAAGAAAGAAAGAAAGACATCTTTCTATCTTTCTTTCTTTCTTTCTTTCTTTCTTTCCTTCCAGTAATTGTCACGAATATTAGTTAGTCTCTGGATCTTGAGGCCTAAGGAGAAGGAGCAAATGGACTTGCTTCTTCCTCCCTCACACACTCACTCTAGTCTCCCTTCAGGAAGTAGGACCAGTCTACTCCTGCCCCTTCTGGGAAGGGTGAAACAGAGTGATTAACCTTTTCCCTGCCAACTATACCAGGCTATACTGGGTGTACATTATATTAAATGACATTACATCAAACCTTAAAAGGTCAGCAATGCTTCAACAAACTGAATAAATCAATAATAAAGGTGAACATAAGAAACTTCATTATACATGAATATATCTTATCAGAGAAAAAGCCTGACAAAATATGCATTTTGTATCTCTTCTGCCTCCGTGCAGCTCACTACCCCTCTCTTCTCCATAGAATTCTATGGGTCATTCTATATCTCCAGTGAGCTGACAGCCGTCTTGTCTCTCAAGACAGGCTTAGCAGAGAATGATAGTTAACAAGGGGTAGAGGGAGAAAGAAGCATTTTTTTAAGATATTTCTACTATTGATTTATGCAAAGTTTGTTCAAATGACAGAGACCATTTAAATTTGCAGATTGCAGCCATTCTTCGCTCATTCCTTTGGAAAACAAAAATACTGTGTCCCCAGAAGACCACAGTTACCGTAGCAAACATCTCCAACACGCACCACAACAATGCAGCAGCATCCAGTAATTGACTCTATGATATCTTCTCTCTGCACATGTTGTTGATGTTCCATAAACTCCTGAGAAGTAATTTACCAAGTCGGAATCTGTTCTGTTCATTATGTACTATGTGTTTGTATGAATGAATAGAAAAGTTACCATTATTATATTTCATTAGTTCTTTTACCTCCGACTTCAAACTAAAATTGTTATTGCAGCCATTGTTTGAATAAATACAGAATTCAGATGCAGAACGCAAAACCTAAACGTTAAGTTATTCTGAGATTGTTGGGGGTCCTGACAGTCGGGTTCCCATTGATCAGAAAGTGGTGGCCCATCCTAGGGAGAAAAGTCTTTAAAGTGATTGTCTAGGATTGGAAAACATGGCTGCTTTCTTCCAAAAATGGTACCAAAACAGTCTTTGAGTTGTTTGTGGTACTGCCACATTTAGTTTAAGGGAGATGAGTAGAAATACCATACACAACCTGTGGACAAGCGAGATGCTGTATTTGGAAGAAAATAGACATCTTTGTATCTAAGGCTAGTGTTCAAAGATCTTAGCTGGCTGTTCCAGTAAGATGCCGAGAATTGTGTGAAAAATTAAAACTGCGCAGTATGTCTGGCCGGTTCTCAGCATATTTGCCGGATTGTGGTTGGATCTCCACTAGCCCCTATTATAGTTAATGGAGCCGGCAGGAATTCAGGCAGTGTTAGGCAAAGCTGGATACACAGAGCTCTGGTAGGCTGTTCCCTGCTAGAAAAGCCTGCTGAATCTTTGAACGCTTGTGTAAAGCTAGTCTACTGTAAAGGTATACTGTACTCTATGAAGAGATATTGAACATATATTACCCTTTACTTAAAAAAAAAGTAAATTAAACATGTAGCACATGCGGTAGATGGAATATTAACACTTAAAGCTTTTGCCATATTTTTTCAGAACAGACATTCAGCAATTAACGGGTATCTTGGATTTGACAATTGATGACTTTCCCTAGGTTAGGTCTTCAGTGTCAGAGCGGTCAGGGTCTGAAACTCCAGTCAACACCCCTGTCGATCAGCTGTTTGAAGTAGTTCTGGCACCACAGCTCCATCCACTGTGTATTGGATGGAGCCATTACTGCACCGATTGACTTCAGTGGGATTATCAAGGCAGTAACCAGCTCTGTCCACTACACTATGGATTGTGCAGTTCCAGTGCCTATTTCTGGCATCGGAAATCCTTTAATAAAGAACAATTCCACCTCAATATTAAAAAGTAATAGACATATATTGTAACAGCCACCCAGGCTGGGAGCAGGGCCTATGCCGTCGGAGTCATCCTTTTCCCAGCGAGAGGCTGTGCTGCGGAGTATTCCCTATATCCCATCCGCTGGATCCTTGTAAAGAGGGAGAAGTAGAGCTCTTAAAAGAACTAGTGATTAATCTGGAAGCCGGTACCCTTCAATAACGAGACAAGGCTACATATTGAGGGTTAAGCAGGACCGCTTTAATGACCACACAAGCATTTCCTTTTATACAAATTTTCCAAAAAGGTTACCACCCATGTGGTCCTTGTTGGGAACTTGGGACATAAACGTAGCAGCCAATCATTAACCATTTTACAGTTTAAACACACCCATTCATCACTGTACATTCCTTCCTTCTGCTTGGGAGACAATTGAGTTAATTGAGGTGTCAGCTCAATAATTGCCTAGCCAAAAATATAACACATTTCTGGCACTCCAAAACTATACATTTAACAAACACAATGGGAATTGTTCCTGCTTTACCCACACTGGTAGCTGGTGTTCTCTATGAGTTGCCTTCAATATCGGCAATTTTAAAGGACATCTGTCAGTAGATTTGTACCTCTGAAAAAGGGTGACCTGCTGCATGTGCACTTGGCAGCTAAAGGCATCTGTGTTGGTCCAATGTTCATACCGTGTGCGCCCACATTGCTGAAAACAATGAGCAAATGAGCCTCTAGCAGCCTACTCCTAGAGGCTCCACTTTCTCTGCAACTGCCATGTCCTCTCCACCTTGATTGACAGGAGTGGAGAGGGCTCAGCAGTTGCAGAGAGAGCAGAGCCTCTAGGTGTAACAGCAACACTCCTGTTGCTCCTAGAGTCTCATTGGCCTACTGTATACTAAAATTGTATTTTTCTCAGCAATATGGATTCCCCCCTCTTGTTCTTGCCTTTGTCTTCCTCTGTAAGTGATTTTGTCCTGAGATGTTGATGTGTCGGGTTGACTTTTACACATTTTTATTTCTGATGTATTACAACAACTCCTACATTGTACAGTAGCGCTGGCCTTTGTGCTGTTCATTCTGGAGCATTGAATTTCTAAAATTTTCGGGACAGCAGTGGCTGAGAATTTAGCTATAAGCCTACAGGGAGGCATGGCTATAAGTTGGACTATTGAGAAATTCTGATTGACTCTGTTTTATTGGCTTGTTTTTAGCTATGTGTGCATCAGCTCCGACATTCTTCCACAAAACCAGAAATTCAATAAGCAATAAGTGAATATACAACAGAAAGGCATTTTCCAGTACACTTATCTTCAGCTATTAAATTGTCACTCTACTCAATTCTGAAATGTTATATATCATTATCATAATCACTCGGGTCTCTGTTCAATAAATCTTCCCATCGAGGAAAATACTGTTTAAGAGCCATTTATTTTAATAGGATTTCTATGTTGCAAAATGGGGAAGACCACTTCATAGCACAATAATTAGCAGTCTGAGAAACGGAAGACATATAAAAGACGTTTTCATCCATTGCATATAGCTAGCCACCTTGCTAAACCTGAATATTATACTGCTGTAATGTTCCCAGGTAGACTTCATTACGTATGTGACTCACCATAGCATCCAAATCTAATATTTTAATATTAAGAGGGTATTCTCTCTGCACAATAATATTGACCTATCGATACGACAGTGATGGCTAACCTCCGACACTCCAGCTGTGGTGAAACTATGACTCCTAGCATGATCCATTCAATTCTATGGAGTTCTGAGAACAGCCAAACAAGTGTGCATCTTGGGAGTCGTAGTTTTATCACAGCTGGAGTGCCGGAGGTTAGCCATCACAGGGATAAGTCATCAATATCGGGTCGGGGGAATTCAACCGTTTTGATGGGGGACACAGCCCTTATGCAAGCACTGCAATTTCTTGAATGTTTACATGCAACTGGCTACATTGTAGTGGTGGTACAGCATAATTACAGCTCTGTCCCATTCACTTGACTAGAAGAGTAAACTGTAATTATACTACAATCTAAATGGTGAGCAGCCAAACACTTAGCATGACGCAACGCTCACACAAACCCCTTCAAACTGCTAATCAGTGGGGGTGTCAGTTGTTGGATCCCCACTTATTTGAATTGGATGACTTATCCTCAGGATATTATAAAATCGGACAACCCCTTTAATGATATGTCTGGTCATAAGCCCCTTCCATCTGTAGCCATCTTATGGGCTGGACCTCTTTGTGTATGGAAAAGAGGACTTGCTTGTTGAACAAGGGAGCGTGGCGCAATCAATACTGAAAACAGCCCAGAAGGGTATATTAGTAAGTTGCACATACTCACCTACAACACAAATGTAATGTAGTTAGTCATATAATGGCTAATGCATTTACATCATCAACCATCAATTTTAATGAGCTACAGTAGATGCAATTCCACGTTTCTCCAGCAAAATAGTGCCTGCAGCACATTAACCTGGTAAGATGCATTACAAATGAACTCCTGATGGGCCAACTCCTTTGAGTGGACCTTAAGAGGAAGTCACTTTTTCCACTGCATGGTACCGCTCTATCCTAGTCTACTCTACTCTCATCTACTCGCTCTTGGTACCAGGTACTTAGTTTTCCACTGTAGATATGGCACTGTAGCTGGACATCAAAGAGATGCTGCATGATACTGCAGTGACATCATTGTCATCGAAGGGCTGTTTTTTTTTTATTCACCCCCTCAGTTGACCACGGCATGGTTTTGCGGGTTGCCATATATTAAAAAGAGAGTGTTAAAAGCCCATCTCCCTATTGCTGTGGATCTAGCACTCATCTTATACCCTGTGATCGCTGCCTGAGTGGTAACGGTGCATGCTCTCACAATACCCTCACACTGCACTTCTAGCTTGCACAGCAAGTTCTCCATAATGTACTGTAACTGCCAGCAAGAGTGTTCACACACTGTCCCCCGACATGTTTCGCCAGATCCCTGACGTCTTTAGGGCTATTAGGGCACTGAACGCCGGTATCGTCACTTGCCTGGCTAATAAAGCCTCTTATTTCATGTCCACCACTTTAGGCACCTATCCTGTAATGTCATGTTTCGTCTACATAGTCTCTCATTTCTCAATTGGTGCTGCCCCACTCCGCCATCATAGCACCACCCTCCAGCATGACTTAGCGCCTCTCCTGCGTGTAGTACGTTCTCTCTCTTTCTCATCAGAGAAATTTGTTTCGCTTCTGCGCATGTCTTGGGACTTGGTCTCTAACAAACAAGCTGCTATCCATTATATATGCCCTTATTCCTTCTTACTAGGAACTGATTCTTCCATTATCTTCTGATTCCTTTTTTCTTGCCATCTCTACTACTTAAATATTTCCCTGATATGATACTACTGACTCTTTGCCTTTTCATTATTATGAATGTTCCTTTCTCGAGATTACTGTACATAACCTTTCTGTACTCCTACCAATATATATCTATTTGGGTAATTCCGGTGTACTTATGTAGTATTAGAGGTACATGATTGGTGTTCTCATTAGGTTTCTAAATATAAGCTTTTCATAGTTATAAATGTTATAATGTGTCAATTTACATTATCTACTAAATTCCTCCTGTGCTCATAGGTAGTAGTACTTACCCATGATTCTGTTGTTGTCCTTGTTAGGATAAATGATCTTCCAATAGCCTTATGCGACATTAGTTGTCCACCTTGTATCTGTTTGCTCATTCAAGTATATCGTTATTATTTTGTTCACCACTAGATGGAGCTCCTCAGCATTTTAGTCTTTTCCCTAAGACATTGCTCCATCTTTGATCCTCTCAAGTTGAAATATTTTTTAGCTTATCTTATTCCTATAGCTTGACCATATTTTAATTTTTGCTTTTTCTTCAGGGGGAGAGTCCATCCGCCTTCATTCATCAGGTAAGTGTGATGCTTCTTCTTTTTGTATCTTTCCTCATCCTATGAATAAATGCTACGCTTTTTGGATATTACTCTGTGTATTTCTGCAGTAATTGATGCCTTTGTTGTAACAGTAGTTAATTATGACAATATATACTTCTCTATTGTGTGACATTCCATTTAATATTTGCTCTCCTATGTTTTTATTTTCCTTCTTGCTTAGTCTATCATTTTTCCTTCTAGTCTAGTTTATAATTGTTTGGCTATTTTAAGTATAACAATGGAGTGAAGGTGAATCTTTTGTTTAGGAATTTTGGACTTCGCACAAAAAATTTATTCTTGGACCTGTTAGAAATGTACATGATGTAAACTGTAGTGAAGGAAATTTTCTTACCAGAGACTGCATTTATCCACTCCCTTCCGATCCTAAGTTGTTTTATGTGACCAACACTCTGACCCTCCAAATAACACAGCAGCTTATGTGTGGACAAGAAGACTGTTTTTCTATATATTCCTATGGGAGCCTCAATGTCAGTCTCATAGGAATGAATAGAGAAGTAACTAACTTCCTCTCCTGATCAGAGTGTTGGTGACATGACACAGCTGAGGATCAGAAGGGAGGCTATAACTCATAAATTTAGTCACCAGTAAAAAGATTACCTTCATTACAATTTATATTATGTACCTTTCTAACATATCAGAGAATAAACATCTTTGTGGGAGTGCTTCTTCAAGCTTTGCAGGCGGTATATCCATTTTTTCTTTTGTAAGTTTTTTTATTTTTGTCTGAATTTCCTTGGAGTGGACCTGGTTTTATATGACTGATGCCAGAAGAAGAGAGCCTACTGAGGTTGCTCTGATAGACTTATCTAATATGCTTTGAAATAAGTGTGCCATAAAACGAACAACAGTGCAGAGTACCACATAGGGTAGTATTGTAATCAGGGGCGTACATAGAAATCATGGGGCCCCATAGCAAAACTATGCCACCCCCCCCCCAATAAAAAGTACAATTATCAAAGCTGAATAGTGAGGGTGCGCAGTGTTGCAGTGATATTGATGAAGAACATTGGAATAAAGGCTTATGCACACTATGTGCAGTCACCATGTTTTGCAGACGCATTGAAATAAATGCATTCTATCTGCAAAAAAAAGGAATGGACACGGAAACAAAATACATTCGTGTGCATGAGCCCTAATTGAGAAAACTTTATTTAGTGTATATTTTTGCTCTTTTTTTTAAACATTTTTTAAAATTCTATGTGTATTATATATTATGTTTGTAATTTTCAAACAGAGCATCATAAGTGTTAAAATGGTGTAATTGGAACTAGCTCCAGTCCTGACAGTTGAAGCAGTGTGTTATACCAACAGCTGATGGCGCAGGCTCAATTTTTGAGCCTTCACTATCACAATGCTATACATATACATTGTAGAGCAGGAAGGTAAAAAAAATACTGTATATATATATATATATATATATATATATATGTATAGCAGTCTATTTGGGCTGCATTTGTGGGAGGGGCGGAGGCTCTACTTAAACCAGGCACAGCCCCACCTAGGGGCGGGCGTTTCTCAGTTGCACAGGGGATGCTGGTGTGTCAGCAGGGTGCTCTCTCCTCTGCTAGGAGGTTTCTTTCATTACAGTATGGAGCTGAAATTGAGCTTTTTTTCTGCCCGTGGCTACCGTAGGGACGCGTGCGCCATTTACATAACTTAATCGAGCCGTGTCTGTCTTTCCGGCCGGCTGGAATCTGACTTTCTTGCGAGCGGAAGGCATCGCCTCAAAATCGTCCGCCTCAGGTTTGTTTTATCGGAGTTAATTGATTCCTTTCACTTTGTTTATTAGGTAACCTGATTCAGTTCCCCTTCTATCTCATGTGTTTTACGTTTACGTCGTTTCGCTTTGAAAAGTTGCTTCAGCCTGTACGCGGTAGGAAAGGTTTACCTGGGCTGCATGTGATGTTATGTTGGAGATTGGATGCAGCTGTTGCTTGTTACGGCTCTGGCTATAGCAATCACTTCCCATGTGACCCGCCCCTCCCCCGCAATCAGTGCTGCGTTTACGCTTCAACTCTTTACGCCAGGTTCGCCCTGTCAGTTGAGACGCTGCCTTCTCATGTCTGCTGTTTCAACATGCTCATTTTCCGAGCGGTGCTCTAGTCCGCTCTCGCATCACGTTTACGCTCAACGCATGGTCACAACAGCGGGTAAATCTGTCTTATTCTCTGTGCATTTATTTATTTTCTGTCATCCTGTGTTTTGCACTCATACCCCTTTTGCCTTTATATGTTTGCTTGCACCACACTCAGACCGGTGTCACATTGCAAGAACGCGTTCATGTCACCGTCACAGTTTGTTTATGCCTCGTTCACTGCAGGCTGCGGTCATACCAAATTTTACGCTTGGCCTATTGCCAGAGTTGGGGTTCACACTACCGCTGTGACTCCGGGTTTTTACTTTCACGTTTACGTCCAATGTTCCCGCCCATCCATGGACGCATCTTACGTCGGCTGTTACAGCAAGTTAATACTCCTTTCACGCTCCAGCTAAGTTCACACATTTGCTGTTACATCCAGTACTACACTCCATTCCCCGCTAGAACTGCGTCCATACGTTCGCTGTCGCGGCGCTATCCTATTCCGCTCACATTCAGGTCTGCAACTCATTCCAGGTCCACAGTCACCCATCTGCTGGCACACCATGCTCCCATTCAAGCCACATTCTCCTGTTGGTTTCTACGTCACGGTTGTTTTACTCGATAGTCACACTGAGGCAGTTGGTGGCTCCGGGCCACTCTCCTGTCGAACACGACAGGCATCAATGGTCATTTCCTTTACATCTGGTTTTTCTGCGCGTATACATCAAGTGGGTCTTTTCTCTAGTTGCAAAAAAAAAAAAAAAATCTTTTGTCTGCTCTGCTTTACTTCTGGTTTGTATTCACTAAGATTGCTCCCACGGCCCCAGTTCAATAAACAGCCTCTCAGCTGAGGCCAGTGGGTCATTAGGGTCGAGCTTCCTACTCACTACTGTTTCTTTCAAGTTTTTCAGTTGTTTGTCGCGACAAGGGACTTGACTTTGCAAATCGCATGCCTCAGGTTTTGGTTGTTCTCTCTTCTCCGGTTCCTATTCCACGTTTGCATTTTTAAGTTTTATGGTTGGGTCTGGTTTTTATGCTTATGTCCGTGGTGCGGATTACTAATGTCCATACCTGTCAGCAATCACGTTCCTTTCCAGGCCACGTTTAGACGTCCCAATCATCCTAGTTGCTGCTTTTCCATCATGTTGGGCCCATTCTTATTTACCTTCACCCATCACGTACATCTAGGACGGCCTCATGGCCCCGGGGGCCCCTTTCTTGCTGGGCCGCAAGGCCGCCGCGGCCCCTTGATTTCTTTGGCCTCATGGCCGCGGAGGCCCCATGACTGCTTTGGCCTCAGGGAGCAGGGATTCCATGACCGCTCCGACCCTATGGTGTCGGGGGCATGACGACCGCTTCGGCCCCTCGGCGTCAGGGTCTCGAGGACTACCTTGACCTCACGGCTTGGGGACCTCATGACTGCTTTGGTCTCATGACTGCTTTGGTCTCATGGCGCTGGGGGTCCCATGACTGCCTTGGGCCCATGGCGCTAGGGGCCCCATGTCTGCTTGGCCGCATGCCTTGTGGGCCCCATGGCTGCTTGGCTGCATGACTCGAGGTCCTTGCGATTTCTGTGGCCTCAATGCTTTGGGGGCCCATGTTTGCTTTGGCCTCAGGATTTGGGGGGCCCCATGTTCGCTTTGCTTCATGGCTTGGGGACCCCATGACTGCTTGGCCTCATGGCGTTGAGGGCTCGCTGATTGCTTCGGCTCCATGGCTTCGGGGGCTCGAAGGCTGCTTCGCCCCATGGCTTGAGGGCTCGGCGACTGCTTCGGCCCCATGGCTTCGGGGGCACGATGACCACTTCGGCTCCATGGCTTCGGGGGCACGATGACCGCTTCGGCTCGGGCAAGATGACCGCTTCGGCCCCATGGCTTCGGGGGCACGATGACCACTTCGGCTCCATGGCTTCGGGGGCACGATGACCGCTTCGGCTCGGGCAAGATGACCGCTTTGGCCCCATGGCTTCGGGGGCACGATGACCACTTCGGCTCCATGGCTTCGGGGGCACGATGACCGCCTCGGCTCCCTGGCTTCGGGGGCACAATGACCGCCTCGGCTCCCTGGCTTCGGGGGCACGATGACCGCTTCGGCCCCATGGCTCGGGGCACGATGACCGCTCGGCCCCA
This sequence comes from Bufotes viridis, assembly GCA_033119425.1. Classification (NCBI taxonomy): domain Eukaryota; kingdom Metazoa; phylum Chordata; class Amphibia; order Anura; family Bufonidae; genus Bufotes; species Bufotes viridis. The sequence continues at coordinate 79,082,267 of CM065591.1, forward strand.
TGGCTTCGGGGCACGATGACCGCTCGGCTCCATGGCTCGGGGCATGATGACCGCTCGGCCCTGTGGCTTCGGGGCAAGATGACCGCTCGGCCCTGTGGCTTCGGGGCACGATGACCGCTTCGGCCCCATGGCTTCGGGGCACGATGACCGCTTCGGCTCCATGGCTTCGGGGCACGATGACCGCTCGGCTCCATGGCTTCGGGGCACGATGACCGCCGGCTCCATGGCTTCGGGGCACCATGACTGCTTCGACCCCATGGTTTCGGGGACCGACGACTGTTTTTGGTCCTGCCTGGCGATTTACCCGGTGGGTTGAACTTCCGTGCATCCAGGTTGATTTGACCCATATGTCGCACAGCCATATCTGCTTCTTTGTTCATCCGGGCGCAGGCCACTTTTCCAAAGTCTGTCGGTGGTGCATCCATTGTCTGCCACGCTTCCCCAGGCGTACTCTTCCTTAATGGAGCTCAGCCTGGTTAGGGTCACCTGCCATGCGGGTCAGGCGATTTTTTTCCAGTTACATTAGCCGGTCCGGTATTCAGGCCAGACCCTCGGTTTTAATTATCATAGTTATAACTTCCTGCGGTCTGCCAGTTAGGTATCGCACGTACATACGCATTCGTTCTGCATACCACAGGCGGTATCGCCGTGCGGCTCCACCCACCAGGCAGTCTTTGCCATTGCGCTCCCTGTTCTTCTAGTCCCTCGGCAAACATAATTTTTATTCACCATTTTGTTCTGCTTCACAGTTGTAATTCCCTTGGCTGGTCTCTCTTTATCACCACATAGCTTTCCACCAGACTCTCCTCTTATGGCACCGCTCTCCCTGCTGGTTCCACCGTCGCTTTGCTCCCTCTGCCGGGCACTTGCTTTACTGCCTGCTCCTCGGCCGGAGAATCTTTTACCGCACAGCTACCTTCACCGGATAGTCGGATATGCTTACTCTCCGGGTTTAGTCTTTCCTACTGTCCCTCTTCTGGACAGGCTTCTTCTGGCAGACTTTGGGTGCCGCATGGACTCTTTCCGTTTGCTCCTCATTTCTGCATTGCTTCCTTCGCTGGTCACTCCTTGTTACCATTCCGTTCTCTCTGCGTAGACTTAATCGTGGTACATTCAGGATGGGCGGCAGCGCCGCTGCCGCCACATACAACGTATCATTATTGTCATTGGAGCGTGGGCCACCCCCGGGTGTCATAGCTCTTGTTCATTCTGTTAGGCCTTTGTTCTCTAACTCAACGCCCTCAGCCCATTACATCCTAATCATCCACATTCAATTATTTATGTCACACTTAGGCTTCTGTTCAACCTATTGCCTGTACTTGTTGCATTCTTAACCCCACGTTTTCAATCACCATTGTTGGTTGCCCGCTTATGTTTTTCTCACGTGCAACAATCAATGTGGCCAGCTCACAAACTCCTGCCTGGTCGACAGATCACCTGTCTGGCTATGCTCCCCCCCCAGGACCAGACGTAAATTTCCGGAGTTCAAGTCATTGGTGTCATCGGCCACCTACTTTCAGGTTCTCGTACCGAATGACTCTCGTCATTACGTGTCACCGGCCACGTTGGTCTGGTCTCGTGTTCACGATATGCGCCTGTCAGGTTTTTTCAGGAAATGTAGTCATTTTAAGTATCGCATATCACATCGGTTAGGCCCATGGTGTAATCCCGCCTGTTCTTTCTTTAGGCCACTTTTTAGGCATTTTCTTGTTTACCCCTCATATTGTCATTTGCATTACCATGCCGGTTACCTTTTCAATCAGCCAGGTCTGCGAACTTAATCGCAATTGCACTCCTTCACTCGCGTGAGGGCATCGACAGGATTCCATATACTACGTGCTTAGCTTATTGCTTTACATCCTCTCCTGGCCTACATGGTATTTTTCGGGCCCTTCTTTACATAGTGTAGACAGTTAGGCTCAGTTCTCCGGTGCCATAAGGCTAGGGGGGATTTGTCAGTGCTCGCACCACAACTAGGTCTTCAGGTTTAGTTAGTATCGTCCACGCTTCCTCCTGAACGCTTCCCGTTTCCCAGTTCCTCTCTCGTGCATTGGGGCAGTATCTGCGACATTCAGAGTTCTGTCCTGGCTCTATCCGCAGGCTGGATGCGGGCATCATTATGGTTGACTTAGGTACCCGAACTTCGTGGGAGACATTGCTTCACAGTCTGGATCAGGGGTTTCTTTGTACAGGCCATTCAAGTCTCTTTTCACCCTACATGTCTGGTTTTTGCCACCCTTTATAGGCTCACTCCACGGACATGGCTACAGGGACACCACTAGCCATTTAGTTAGGTAAGATGGTTCTTGCAGTTACGGTGGGTCTTGGTGTTCATCCCACTAGGGCTCTTCGGCTTTTGTGTCCGTAGCCCTGACCACAAGTATAGCAGTCTATTTGGGCTGCATTTGTGGGAGGGGCGGAGGCTCTACTTAAACCAGGCACAGCCCCACCTAGGGGCGGGCGTTTCTCAGTTGCCCCACCCTCCCTCCCTTTCTTTTTCACTTCTACAGGGTAGGCCACCCTTTTATAGGCCTACCCACGGACATGGCTACAAGCACACCACTAGCCATTTAGTTAGGTAAGATGGTTCTTGCAGTTACGGTGGGTCTCGGTGTTCATCCCACTAGGGCTCTTCGGCTTTCGTGTCCGTAGCCCTGACCACAAATATACACATACATAGAGATATGTATGCTTCAAGTTTTTAGGGGGGGTCCAGGCCATTTTTAAATCAGGGTATTTCTAATAGGGCAATGAGAGGCAGGGAATGGATCATCCCTCAGAACTTGGAGCATACATGGGTGGGGTGGGTTGTATATATAAGGGGGTGCTGGGTCTATGGGGGAAGGGTTGTATGTATAAGGCAGAGATGCTGTGTGTCTTGCACTTATAGTAAGCTATTACTACTAGTGCAAGCCACACAGACCTCCCCATATTCCTCCCTCAACATTGCAGGGCAGTCCCTCACACAGATGCCGACTGCTGCACTTTCGTCTGCTGGTTGAATCTGTCCATGCTCTCCAGTCACTCCTGCAGGTCACTGGGATTTATGACCTCAGCCACGGGCTGCATGGAAGATGGATGGGCTGAGGGCTCTCACATTGCTGTCATTTCAAAGGCGCTGGACTGTAACACCTTACGCCGGCAGAGCAGAGGTCAGGTGTCAGCTGGCCGATAAGCAGCGCAGGCGGCACAGCATCTGCCTGATGATTGGTCAGCTGTACTTGACTTGTTCTGACAGACAGGGGGCAGGAGCCAATGCCATTCATCAGCAGAGGCAAGGAGGAGGGGAGGAATCAGGAGGAGGACACAGGATTGGGGCCGGTATTCATCTACCAGTGGCGCGCCTAGGTTGTTTGGCCCCCGGACAGGTCCTTTTTCTGGCAAACCCCCCCCCCCTCCCCAATAATCGTACCCCCTCACAGTAGTATTGCCCTCATCGTACAACCTTCACAGTAGTTTTGTACAGATGTGTGCCCCCTAACAGTAATTATGCCCACATTGTGCCCCCTTAAAGTACTTATCTCTTCATTGTGCCCTCTTCACAGTAGCTATGCCCTTATTTTGCCCTCTTCACAGTATTTATGCCCTCATTGTGCCCCCTTCCCAGTGGTTATGCCCTCTCTGTGCCCCTTTCTCAGTAGTAATGCCCTATATGTGCCCCTTCACAGTTGTAATGCCCTCTTTGTGCCCCTTTCACAGTAATAATCCCCATTGTGTCCCCTTCATAGTAATAATCCCCATTGTGCCTCCTTCACAGTAATAATGCCCCTTAATAGTAGTAATGCCCATTGTGTTCCCCCTTCACAGTAATAATGCTCTCTGTGTCCCCTTCAGAGTAGCAATGCCCTCTGTGCACTGTGCCCCCTCCATAGTAGAAATGCTCATTGTGCCCTCTTCACATTTCCAATGCCCATTGTGCCCCCCTCCAGAGCATAAATGCTATTTTTTGCCCCCTCCAGAGTAGAAATGTCCATTGTGCCCCCTCTGTGTTAAAACAAAAAAAAACACAGTAACTACTTACCTTGTCCCGTTCCTGAAGCTCACAGTCCTCTCCTCCCTGCAGGCACAGATTACTCTGCAGCACTGTGTGGGCAGGGCTTATCCAGATTTCCGGGCTGCAGGCTCTGCCCACACTGGCCGGCAGCGCGATCTGTGTCTGCAGGTTAAATGGTGGAGTGGAAAGAAGTCTTCCTGCTTCACCACTTAGAGCGCTGCCGGCCTGAAGGAGGAGAGGAGTGCGGGGAGCTGAGCGGTGAGTGACAGGACCCAGCTTCCAGAGCTCCAGCAATAAGCGCTTCCATCTGTATTGATGGAAGCACTCATTGCTTCTGGCACCCCCCTGAGAGCCGGCACCCGGGGCGTACCAACCCCCCCATCCCCACCCCCCCTTAGCACGCCACTGCTTTCTACTCTTACTGCTATGCAGCGTGTATTCAGGTTGGAAAGGGAGTGGAGCCATGCAGCCTGGCCAGGCCCCCTAACCTCACGGGCCCCATAGCCAGTGTGCGGTCTATATTGACGCCACTAATCGTAATTTAAAAATAAAAGAGGATCGGCATAAGAGAAACCCGGGAATTTGCAGATCTGCAGCTAAAAAGATGAAAGGGAAGGCAACAGGTCAGTGTTCTATTTCTACATCAGTTAATGTGTTTTTTTGTTTGTTTTTTACCAGAGTTGCTTTAACTATAAATTGGTCAACCCTTTTTAAAGTGCTTTGTTAATCCATTACTGTCCCATCTTGTACAGATATCTTGTGTAGAGACAAATCTATGGCCAATCACTAGTTAGCAGGGCTCTTACATTTCTTACATGATCTTCATAGTATTGCCTTGGCTTGCTTGGAACCTCATTGGATGTGGTACCAAAAAAGTACCAGGTAGTATTCTGATTCCTGAACTTTGGCCTAATGGAAAACCAAAAAGGCAAAGTAGAGTCGAGTACATACAGTGGAAAATAGACTTAAAAGTGGACATATTGAAATACAACATAGAATAAAGGGTATTCATCATCTAAGGAATGTCCTTGAGGCTCGTCCTGCACTGCTTATGCCATTTACAATTTATAAACATGTTAGGGTGGGTTCAGATTTGCGTTATGGAATTCCGTTATAAGGTTCCGTTATGACTCGGTTGACATGTTAAGGAATTTTAGGACAGAGTGCAAAACGGTAAAGAGTCATTCCGTTTTGCTGCATTCTAATACATGTCTATGGGGACAAATAACTGTTCCGTTTGGTTCCAGAAAAAAAATAGTGCTCTATAGCAGAACCAAACTGAACTGTTATGTGCCCCCATAGACATGTATTAGGAAGGAGCAAGATGGAATGCCTCTTAAAGTCCTAAAATTCCATTATATTCTGTTATAAGGGTGGGTTCACACTAGCGTTAGGGATTCCGTTATTGCTTTCCGTTATAACATGGTTAGAACGTAAAATAACGGAATGCCCAGACAGAATGCAAAACGGAAGCCTTTAAAAGGCATTCCGTTTGCTTTCCGTCATAATACAAGTCTATGGGAAAGCATAACAGATCCGTCTTGGTCCCGTTATGCAAGACGGAAAACAAAGTCCTGTCCACAGGACTTTGTTTTCCGTCTTGCATAACGGAACCAGACGGATCCGTTATGCTTCCCATAGACTTAGTATATGACGGAAAGCAAACGGAATGCCTTTTAAAGGCTTCCGTTTTGCATTCCGTCATAATAGAAGTCTATGGGCAAAAGAACGGATCCGTCCTTCCGTCTTATGGATTCCGTTATAACCACGTTATAACGGAAGGCCATAACGGAATCCCTAACGCTAGCGTGAACCCACCCAAACTCTGTTATAACGTAACCCTATAATGTAATTCCATAACACAAATGCGCCACCCGCCCTTAACAGTTAGAACAATAAGAAGTCTTATATCTCCTATATCACATTTGGTCCAGGATCACAGGCTCTTTGGCTTAATTTAAGAAACTTTACATTTTGTATAATAAGCAATAATATTCCCATAAAATAAAAGTCACCTTGAACACCTTATCCTTTTTTTTTTTTTCCGGTTTACACAAAAATAGATGGAAATCTGGATGGGAAATGCAGGCACATTTACTAACATTGTAGTTCCTTCCAGATGACTAAACCATAGCTTCCAGTAATTTCTTGGTACAGCATATTGCAAATACATAACCTAAACGTGGATTGATTATTGTCTGCAATACATCTGTTTTATACATCACTGGTGATATGATACTTGATCATATAGAATCATGTCACTGTGCTAATGAGGAATGTTATTTAATTATACTTTCTGCATGATGTTCACATGCACAGTAATCCTCTCATTATCTTATTAACATCTGACATTTGCATGAATTAAAAGGAAGGCTAGTTAAAGAAACAGCACTAATGTAAAGTGGCAACACCTCCTTGTGAGGGCATGTCAACGCGAACAAATTTTGCACCATAGATTTTGCCACAGATATTGCAAGCAAATTTTTTCACAGATGTTGCTTTGGATTTGCCATGGATTTCACACTGTGCATTGCAAAGGGTACACACACCCCCTTGCCAAAATCTGCCGAAAGAATTGATGCGCTACATATTTAATATCCATATTTTATGTCCATTCCAAATTTTTTTGCTGTGAAAAATCTGCAACCTATCTACCATGTGTGAACATACCCTTATGGAGGAAAACGCTCATGCAGCTACTATATGGCCAGTTCCAGATCCTCCAGTCCACCACACAACTTGTCAAATTCCAGAGTGGAGAGTGGTCATGTGTGGCCCTATAGCCAGTAACTCACCCCAGTGTTGATGTTTCCTTCAAGCAGTCACGTCATTGGGTCTCGTGCCCATTGCGATTAGACATTGCCTGCAGCTGCACACGTGACCGATACAGATAACAAGCAGGGAAGCGTAGTGTTGTGGACTGAAGGAACCAGAACTAAGCAGTAGGGAGCAGGTAAGTATGCTTACATTTTGCAGGTCCGGTGGGGAGAAGAGACTATTCAAAACTGTTTCAAAGGTGGACAACCCCTTTAAAGATAGTGTGGCCATAAATGGGGGTTTGGGAGAACATTTAGCATTTTCTTGGAGCTGGGCTTGAATGTCCCTATCTATCCTTGGTGGAGAGTGCCTTAATCGGCGTGAGGAGACTTATAGGCCATACATGTTCCTCTGGAATTCTGGGGAAAAAGGGATGCAAATCAGCAATTAACAATACTCTGATGTAAGGCAGCTATCCTATAAGTCAATGTTTGACCCTTTAAATAGGCCTTGAGACATGACTTGGATATTTAAAAAATCTTCTCCATGTAGCTGTTTCGGGGTGAGAGTACTGGCTTAGCTCATTTCCATCTCTTGCTTCCCAGAATTACAGAGGAGCATGTATGGCCTATGTCTCCTCATGCTGATCAAGGCACTCTCTCCCCAAGGAGAGATAGTACCCCCCAAATCCTGACTTAAGGCCCCTCACCCAGTTAAGCCAGTACTTGCTGCTCTGCACTGATGAGGGGCAATCAACCCAAAACAGCTGTCTGCAGATGAGGTGCTGGCTTATTTAATATCTGAGTCTTGTTTCAAGGCCTATTTAAAGGATAGCTGTCTTACATCTGGTGGCGTCAGAGGCAGAGCTCATTTGCATCTTTCTTCCTCAAATGTCCCTTAAATGCTGGTAGGAATAAGACAGCTATGTTTCCTGCTTTTTTACTTTAGGTAGGAAGAGTGTAGAGCTGGTAATAAGTACCAGGCCATCCTGTCCTGGAACGGTGGAATGAGATAGCATGAAACACATCAAAAGGGGGTCCTACAATGTTTTGTTGCTATGTGGCCCCCTCCTTATATGGACAATTTGGTCTTCATACATGCAAACTTCTCCTATTCCAAAGCTAGCGTTCATATTTTAGTTCTTTATTTTTGTAGCTTTACTATGTTAGTTACATTTTGTTAGTTACTGGGTTGCGGGGCAGTAAGTCTGTTTTTTTTTTGTTTGTTTTTTTAAATCCTTTCTATCATCTATGAATTAATTACCAGAAACTTTGTAGCAGCGTGAAACCCTTCCGGCCAGTACAAGTTAATTGAAGCTGGAAAACTCGGTTTCATTTTCTTCTAGATCTCTGCTGACCGGAGGTATCACTTTATTGAAAAATAGACGCCTGCAATTGTCTACCTGATGTTTCAAATACAGTAACGCCATGAAGAAGTCCCTGGAGTGGGGAAGACAGCTTACTTTAGAACAGATTCTTACATCTTTTTTTTAGCCGGAGCTTATATAATGGTGTTGCTTCGAAATGAAATGATCCAAAAATAATACCAAAAGTGTTGGGGGAATGAACTGACTATAGAAAATAACCCATGTAATATAATATGTGGTTGCTGCAGTTGCTAATATATTTTGTGTTAAAATGTGATCCTTGAGGATGGTCCAGGAGGAATGTGCTGCAAAGAGGGTTTTCTTTTTGTTTTAGTTCAAGCTGCTCGTCCATTGTCATAACTCTTTGGATGGATATATCTATATTGTTCATAGCTGATATGCCATATGTCATCCATTCATATAGCTATCCGGACAAACTACATACATAGATAAATGTAAGCAAACTGAGAAGTGCTTCTCATTTCCCTAATTTTGAAGATTAAGGCAGCCTTCACATAGTCAGTGTTTGATCAGTGATTTCTATCAGTGCTTGTGAGCCAAGACCAGACACCTCCGCAGAGATATGTTATAATGAAAAGATTTGCTTCTGTTCTGTGTTTTTGCCCCGCACCTGGTTTTGGTTCCGAACCACTGATGGAAATTCAGGATTAAACACTGACCAAAAACTGACGGTATGAAAGCAGCCTTATGCCTCTTTCTGTCATGCCCCTTTGTGGGAGGGGGACACCACACTGGACGAAGAAGGAGAGGGAACAAGCAACAAGGCCTGAAATCAAGGGAAGAAAGGAGGACACCTCCTAGTCAAATCCCTAGTCACAGTCCTGACTGGCTATCAGTATGAACAGACCCTAAAGGTAGGTAAGTTCATACGCAGGAGTACCTAGAGTCCTAACTCACCCTATAAGACCCTGGCGATAGTGACAGGACTGAGAAAGGAAGGACGACCAGGAGTCTACCTGATGCCTACAACAAAGGGCAGGAGAAAAGCAACACAGATAAACCAAAACAAAATGTGCAACAAGCCCACTACACACACCTGCAGTATCCCTTGCCCCTTAGGAGGTGTCTATGAAATATGTTCCTCTTATAGAGTAAGTAATTGTGACGTCAGCTGCGGTAAAGCAGCGAGGACTTGGAGTCCCCTTTGTAGATGGTATTGGTGGTACCCAGGGGTAGGATTGCAGGAATGGTGCAAGGTGGCCTACAGTCTCTCTAGATGTTATATACACGTGTCACGGTGTTCCTACCTAAATACGGTAAGATCCCAGACGTGGTGTGGTCCGAAGCAGTGTAAAAAGGGTAGTTGAACTAGAATGATGGGTAGGTAGAATAAATGTAGTCCAGACTTTGTAGTAACGTTGAACACAGCTTTACTTGTCATAAATGGTAATCCAAACAGTTTCCAAACTTTATCTTGGTCGTCAGCAGGTATTGACATTAATCTGTGCAGGAAAACACTTCTGTAATAATCTCAGCTCTACTATGCAGTAGCTCTTAGCTATCCTCTTCTGCTGGAACTTAGCTGTCTGTAGTCTGTCTTTTACTTGTAGTCCGTGGAACTTTTTGTCCTGGCATCAGAGTACCTCAAGCTTCGGCTCAGCTTGGGTGTTGCACAGCTTCCAGTAATAAGGCTGGTGTAGGCCTAACAGAACCTGCCCAAGGAGGACCAGGCCTGTTGCATTCCCCTAGCAGGGGTTTTCTCAGACACGCACACAACCTCTCCCAAGGAGGGTTAGGCTGAAACTGACTTTGACTAACTGAACTCCTCCCTTTCTAGAGAGGGCTGGAGAAAAACTAGAAGGTTCCTCTTCAGAGAAACTATCTCTGCTCAGATTTGCTGCCACCTGCTGGTAACCAGGCACATTACATATAAAACATCACATTTGAAAGGAAATGTACATACACATTGCAGGAAATGACATTAAATATGAGAGATGACACAGGATCACACATTAAAGAGGAGGTGGTAATGGCACTCTGGGTCATAACAAATGCAAAAGGGAAAGTAAACACTTAATTTTCCAGTAGCTAGGGCAGCAACGGGAACTCAGCCGAGAACCAAACTCCAGCAGACCACAGATACCACTGAGGCTGTAAACCGCACAGCATTGTGGGAGAAGCAACTATAAATAAGGAAAGTTAAATGACCACAATAGCAACACCTGGAGGTTAGAGGTGTGGCCATTACCAGAAACAACACAACGTCTATTGATCCACAAGGGAACCTGTCAGATGAAAGCACGTGTTGCCAGTCTCACAGATCTTCTGTCACCTACTGTCGCGGGGACGTCCGTATTTCTCGTTACGTCTGTGACACTTTCACATGTGAGTGTTTTGGTCAGTGATTTCCATCAGTGATTTTGAGCCAAAACCAGATGCGGCTCTAAACACAGAACAGGTGCACATCTTTTGCTTAGGCCGTTCCGTGCTGCAGCCACGACTGATCCAGACTGTCCACACCGTAAAAAAATAGAACAAGTTAATGGGTCCGTGATGCGGGGAGCACACGGCCGGTGCCCGCATCTTGCGGACCTGCTGTTTGCGGGTCGCAACACAGGCCAGGACCAGCAACGGCCTTGTGCATGAGGCCTTATACCTTATGTCTGTGGAGGCTCCAGTACTGGTTTCAGCTCACAATCACTGATGGAAATCACTGAACAAAATACTTTATACTTCAGTGATTTGGTCAGTGATTTCCATTAGTGAACCAAAACCCAGAGCAGGCCAAATCCACAGCACAAGTGCAAATCTTTCTATTATACCTTGTCTATGTGCAGGCTCCACTACTGGTTTTGACTCACAATCACTCATCAAATACTGACCAAATCACTAGAAGTGTGAACTAGGCATAAGGCCACATCCTGATGTTGAGGATCTTGATGACTTCTTGAAGCTCTTTAGTGTGAACTCTACATCACAATCTACCACGAAGTACAGAGAAATGCAAGTAAATCGAGTTCTACAAAATCCAATTCACATAGGATTCATTGCAGAATTTTGCTGCTGACTTTAAAATTTTCAATACAAAGAATCTGAGTGAAAATCTGTGGAGGACAATTTACGTCATGTCTGACATAGCCTGAAGCTGGACATACTCACTAGATGTATACTGTCTGAACTTGTCAATTTTGGCAGGAGCAGCCGACCATCTAATGTGGCTGTTGGACAGAAGTGTGTGGAAGCAGCTTACTTCCCCTCCTTATTCAGAACACATGCATGCTTGGCTAAGCCAAGCATTCATGTGTATGGTGGAGTTGGAAAAAATAGCTGTCTGCTGAACTAGAAAAAAAATGATCACTGGTGGTTTTCTTTCTCAGACAAATATAATATTTGATCTGTATGGTTAAAGGGGTTGTCTCACTTCAGTAAGTGGCATTTATTAGGTAGAAAAAGTTAATACAAGGCACTTACTAATGTATTGTCCATTGTCCATATTGCTTCCTTTTCTGGCTGGATTCATTTTTCCATCACATTATACACTGCTCGTTTCCATGGTTACAGACCATCCTGCAATCCATCAGTGGTGGTCGTGCTTGCACAATATAGGAAAAAGCACTAGCCTATATGGGCTCCCATGGTCCCGGCCACCAGAGAGGCTGATGCTTTATACTATAGAGTGCAAGCACGACCACCACTGGTGGATTGCAGGGTGGTCATAACCATGGAAACGAGCAGTGTATAATGTGATGTTAAAATGAATCTAATCAGCAAAGGAAGCAATATGGACAATCACAGTACATTAGTAAGTGACTTGTATTAACTTTCTCTGCATGATAAATGCAACTAACTGAAGAGAGACAACCCCTTTAAGCTCTAGACCCATGAAGGCTAACCTCCGGCACTCCAGCTGTGGTGAAACTACGACTCCCAGCATGCTATATTAATTTCTATGGAGTTCTGAGAACAGCCAAGAAAAGTGTACATCTTGGGATTCAAAGTTTTCCCACAGCTGGAGTGCCGGAGGTTAGCCATCATGGCTCTAGACTATCTGGACAAGCTATCGGACCATTATTTTGTTCAGGAACATAACTGGACTTGACATTAAAGGGGAGCCATGGTGAATTCAGGGATAAGCCTTCACCGCCGTGTTAGCAATGTGAACTGGGTGTTACCAGTTAAGGCCTCTTGCACACGACCGTATGGCTTTTTCAGTGTTTTGCGGTCCGTTTTGGTTCCGTTTTTCCGTTCCGTTTTTCCGTATGGCATATACAGTATACAGTAATAACATAGAAAAAATTGGGCTGGTCTTAAAATTTTCAATAGATGGTTCCGCAAAAAACGGAACGGATACGGAAGACATACGGATGCACTTCCGTATGCTTTAGTTTTTTTTTTGCGGACCCATCGACTTGAATGGAGCCACTGAACGTGATTTGCGGACAACAATAGGACATGTTCTATATTTAAACGGAACGGAAAAACGGAAACGGAAGGCATACGGAGACACCAGTATTTTTTGCGGTCCCATTGAAGTGAATGGTTCAGTATACTGTCAGTATACTGAACTGAAAAAACGGCCAGTATATGGTCCGCAAAATACTGTCGTGTGCAAGAGGCCTAAGGGTTTTCCCTGCACAACCTGATGCTATGGAGTGGAGTGGTGCCAGACCAGTTTCAGACTGGTCATAAACTTCTAACAGGAATAATAGAGGAATGGCACAACATAGAGTTCTATGAAAAGTTGCATGGGTAATGTGAGTAGTTATTAAAACAGACATGTCAGGAGAGGTGACAGCTCCTCTTTAACCCCTTCCTGACATCCACCATACATGGGTCTTTAAAGATGACGCCCACTCAAGATCATACAGCAGACACCCAAGGCTAAAGTCTGCAATCTGCATTATTCAACACCTTAGATGCCATGGTGAGTTGTGACCAGTGACCACGACATCTCAGGCGGCTTTTACCAGTGATTGGGGATCCCTGGGTTGTTTCTAATACTTTGAGTCTCTTTGAAGAAACCCATGGTGTTAGAGCTGTAGTTTTTATGGAGACCTGCAGGCCTGCGGAGAGTGAAAAATAAAAACCCAAAAACTGAAAATCACTGCATCAGAAAAGAGAAGTTTAAGTTGGTCTTTTCAGCTTCCGGATCCCATGACAGCTGTTTTTCCAGGACTTTCCTTTGGATAGGTCATCAATAGCTGAAAAGTAGGGGTCCTCCTTCCAGCATCCCCAGCCAATCAGCGGTTGGAAGGGGCCTAGAGAACCCCTTTAAGCCCAAGTGTATTTTACTTTTGGGCTGTTTATGTGCTTGCTTTGTGCAGACAACTCATTATCAGCCACCAATGAGTCTGCCCTAAACCTGTCCAGTCTCCTAGATGTCCTAATGCTGCAGAGTTGAGAGCAATTAACTTCGTAATCATGGAAACAATTAGATTATTTATGAACTGGCTTGCATTCGTTTTGAATTAATCACCATTAATTGTTGAAGAAAAGCCATAACTAATTGTGCCCTCATCTCCTATTAATTACTTTCTTATCCTTTGTCGTTACTTCTTCTTCTCAAGCACTGCGTTAATCTAGGGTGATTTCAGGAATAAAAACGTACAAGATTTTCAGCTTCTCAGTGGTAGTTAATCGCACCATGACTAACGGGTTTACTGTCAGATAATTATAAAAATTTCAGCTATATTTTACCTATTTGATCCTTCTCCAGAACAAATACATAAATGCATAAAAAAAAAGGATACGGCTTTCGTAACAACATACCTGCTGTTATAGTGCGTTTTCTTCTAGCAAGAGAAAACATATAGCAAAAGTGAATTACATTAATGTAACTCTGTTTTATTATTAATTTAATTCAGTTTTGCCTTGTGTGATTTGCGTTTTTCTCTTTGGTGGCAGAATGGGTTTGGTTAGATACAGAAACAGGAAGTGCTACATACAGGATGTAGAAAAAATGATTTACTGGTTTACATGGAAAATAGGTCAGACTCAAGAGAGTCCAAATTTAAAAAAAAGCGTGAGGTAGATTTACATGAGGTAAGCAACTACATAATCATATCTGTTAAAAAACATAGGGGTACATTTAGACGCTGGGCCTAATAAACTGCTGCGCTGGCGGTGGTTCTGCCAAAGTTAGGAACTGCCGACGGCCTATTCATAAGGCTACTTTCACACTCGCTTTTTGGGCGGATCCGTCATAGATCTGCAAAAAACGGATCCGTTACAATAATACAACCGCATGCATCCGTCATGAACAGATCCGTTTGTATTATCTGTAACATAGCCAAGACGGATCCGTCATGAACTCCATTGAAAGTCAATGGGAGACGGATCCCTTTTCTATTGTGCCAGATTGTGTCAGAGAAAACGGATCCGTCCCCATTGAGCTACATTGTGTGCCAGGACAGATCCGTTTGGCTCAGTTTCGTCAAGCGGACAGCAAAACGTTGCAGGCAGCGTTTTGGTATTCGCCTCCAGAGCGAAATGGTGACTGAACGGAGGCAAATTGATGCATTCTGAGCGGATCCTTATCTATTCAGAATGCATTAGGGCAAAACTGATCCATTTTGGACTGCTTGTGAGAGCCCTGAACGGATCTCACAAACGGAAAGCCAAAACTCGAGTGTCCAGCGCCAATTCTAAATGTTAGACGGCTTCCTAGCTGTCTTACATTTAGACCATTTTCTACACCTGAAACAGGCATAGAAAATGGTAAGTCAGAGGGGCCTCCCGGCACGTCCCCCTCGACGCTTCCCAGTTTTAGACCTGGCATGAGCAGGGAAAAGTCGCAGATGACCACGCAACTAACCGGTGCGCCTGAAATACACCTAATATAGGCGTATTTCAGTACAATAAATGACCCCCATAGTACTCCCAGAAAACCCCTTTAGAAGGGTATCCACCTTCTTCCCCAAAGCCTCTAATTGTGATACAATTATAAAAAAGATATACTCACCACGTAATTCCCCCACCTCCCTGATTCCATTTGCGGTGGTGATGCAAACTGTATAGGGTCTGTGACCGCTGCAGTCAATTACTGGCTACAGCAGTGCCATGATTGGCTGCAGCCTGTAAACACAAACTGTAGTGGCCAACCGGTTCAGAAACATTAGAATCAGCAAAGGATTAAAGGCTGTCCCATGAAAAATTTGTACATTTTTCAAAACAATACCTGGCTCTGAATACTTTTAGGCCTCTTGCCCGGATAAGAGGCGGGTGCGTTGCGGGAATCGCCACGATTTTTCTGCACATGTGCTAACGTTTGTAGTGTGTTTAGCACGCGCATGAAAAAATCTGCATGCTTGGTACCCAGACGTTCGGGGGCTCTGCGCGTACAATAGGAGAAGGTGAGTTAACTCTTTATTATTTTTAACCCTCTATAGCCCGGGGAACATTGCATTCTGTAATTAGAATGCGATTATTTTCCCTTATAACTATGTTATAAAGGAAAATAATAACGATCGGGTCCCCATCCCGATCGTATCCTAGCAACCACGCGGGAAAATCGCAACGCATCCACACATGATTGCGGATGATTGCGATTTTCCCGCATCCCCATTCACTTCTATGGGGCCTGCGTTGCGTGAAAATCGCAGAATATAGAACATGCTGCGATTTTCACGCAACGCAGAAGTGATGCGTGAAAATCACCACTCATGTGCACAGCCCCATAGAAACGAATGGGTCCGGATTCAATGCGGGTGCAATGTGTCCTCCTCACGCATTGCACCCGCGCGGAAAACGCGCCCGTGTGAAAGGGGCCTTAGAATTTTATATAATAAAAGATTTAGAATAGCCACTGAGTTATTCTGTAAAATGTATCTATATAGCGCCACCTGCTGTTTGTTCTTTTCCTTATTTCTCTGTCCACTTTGCTGGGGAGGACGTATATGCTCAGTTCCATCCTTCAACTGCCACCAGTAGTAGCCTCTGTTACAGGGAGACAGCTGAAGCAGAAAGGACCCCCCCTTTGATCTGCTAGCCTGAAGAGAATCTAGTAGAGCAGTTGAAGAAATGAATTGGAGGATCTCTGGATCCATAGGAGGTATAGGGAAGGTTCTAGCTTGGAGATAGTCATGTACTATATGATGTTTGATTTTCATTGTTTCTAATAATCATGACTTAAGCCTTTTAATAATGGCTTAAAAATTTAAAAAATTTCTGACAAATAGGGTAAAGTGGTGAGTATTTGTTCTTTTATTATTTCATCACATTTAGTGGCTTTGGGGAGGAAGTAAGACAACCCTTATAGGCCATTCGACCCAGGAGCTTCAAGCTACCAGTAGAACCCACACTTCTCTGTGTACACCTCGTATGAACTATGAGAGCTCAGGACAGGGGTAGACTGGCCATAGACCCTACAGGGAATTTTCCTGGTGGGCCGATGCCCCACAGGGCCTCCAGGTCCTCCCTGCCGCTGGCTGGGTACATACTACTGGGGGCACTATAGGGGCATTATTAGAGGAAGTCTAGGTAACATGTAAAAGTAGGTGCTGTGGCCCACATATGTCTTCGTAAGCCCCCGACTCTATATCTTCATTGGAGGGGGACAGAACATGGCAGTTATTAATCACAGAGGAACAAGCTTCTGGGGAGGTATTTTGTGCGGCATTGTGGTACTTTGTTTCTTTGGGATGGTATTCCCTGCTGCACTATGGTATTGCTGACCCTGACAACTTGTATTGGCCCATCGCCTTCTGTCAATTTGGACCCACCTACAACATTAGGGCCACTTTAGTTTTTTTTCCAGGGCCAGTCCGCTCCTGGCTGTTTGCAGCCCACAACACATAATAATGACGGCTTTACTTCTTTTAACCCTACAATGGAGGAGATGCTTGTGCTATTAATACCAATATCCGGCAGAAGAGATGCCTGTGAATGTGTCTGGGCAGTGGTTAATATGAGGTCACCTATCTATAGCTCATCCCTTTCCGCGCACACAAGCTGCTGGGTTTTTGTCTGTAACCTCTTCTTCCTCTCCTCCTCCCCCCCTCTTCCTCCCGTTCGCCTGAGCCTCGACGGGACACAATGGGATGCGCTCATGCTGATGAGGTCGCCCGGGTCATGAAGCGAATTTATCCTGCTGTTGTATTATTAGCATTTCAATTTATTTACACATTCTGCTGCAGATTCCAACTACCCATCCAGCAGCGCCATCTCGTTACAGGAGCCCATCCTGATAGCAGCAGGGGTAGTACTGCAGCGGGAGTGTAAAAATTCTAAGAGGCAGCAAACCACCCAACTGAAACCAACGATCAGGCAGAGGATTTTATGTTAGATTTCTTAACCAAGAGCAATGACTGGGTAGGAAGAGCGAGATGCATCCGGCAGGCACAGGATTACCTCCCTTTATTCCATGGGCAACATGCCAGCCTGCAAGCATAGGCTTCTATTAACTGAACAGACTGTATACGGAGGATCGCTAGACAGTTTTGTGCGTCCTCTGTCTGCAATCATATTTATATCACTGCGGAAACTTACAATCATTTCCAATTAGTCTAACTATATTTTTACATTTCTCAAATAAACTAATTTTGAGTGTAAATATTTCACAGATCCATTTATGTGTATTTTGCAGGATTCAGTAAAGCAACTGGGTAACGCATTTCGGGTTAATGAAGAAAACTGCACTAAATAGAGGCC
The DNA here is from genome assembly GCA_033119425.1 of Bufotes viridis. Classification (NCBI taxonomy): domain Eukaryota; kingdom Metazoa; phylum Chordata; class Amphibia; order Anura; family Bufonidae; genus Bufotes; species Bufotes viridis. Next base: position 79,099,993 of record CM065591.1, read on the forward strand.
CTTGTAATTAAAGTGTCAAGTATTTGACCTGCCCAGCAAGAGCTACCTGCTTCAGCAGGAGACGGCGTACCTGCCCTGCAGCACCCCTATCATTGCATGACCCAGGCCGTAGCAGATTTTCCCGCGGTTGCAGTAATCCCACTCAGGAAACTAGCGAGCTAAGGGCTCAAGCACACAACCATATGTATTTTGCGATCCGCAAAACATGAGTCCGCCCCAAAAAAGGACGACGTAATGTCTGTGTTACATCAGTTGTTTTTTTTGGTGGATCCATTGTAACAATGCCTGTCCTTGTCCACAAAACGGACAAGAATACGACATGCTCTACTTTATTGCAGAACGGACTTGCAGACGTATGGATATGAAATGGACATGGAGTCATCTCCGTTTTTTTTGCGGCCCCACTGAAATGAATGGTCCCGCATATGGGCCGCAAAAAAAAACAGAACAGACAAAAATGAAGTTTGTGTACATGAGGCCTAACCCTGAGTGGTCCCCGTGGCCTATGTTATGTTCACCTGGAAGCTGCTGGCAAGTGGGGAGCACAAATAGGTTATAAGAAATCATGTTCTTCCTTGGGCCCCCATAATGAAATCAAGGGAAGCCTTAGTAAACGTTGCATTTCTTCTCCATTATTCCAATAGAAATGCTTATTAACAATTCATGTAAATAATTAAGTCCCCCCATGAGGGGGTTGTCAGAGATTCTGATATTGATGACCTAGCCTCAGTATCAGATCAGCAAGGGTTCGACTCCCGGCATCCCGCTAATTAGCTGTTTGAAGAGGCGCTCCAGTGAGTAACGTGGCCTCTTCCAAGGCTATGTGATGTCACGTTCATAGGTCACATGGCCTAGGCGCCGCTTAAAGGGGTTGTCCGGGATTGGGGACCTTTGTCTAATAGTAGTGTACTGACACACACATTATTAACATGCAGGTCCTACCTTTTAGACCTATTTGTGAAGCCCCATTTTCACCAGTAAATGCTGGGCCGGAAGTGAAAGTTTCCTTGTCTTCAGTGACGTACCGGGTCCCTTGCAGAGGAGCAAAGCCTCCTCTTCTGCTGCTCAGGGAGCCCGGTGACATCACTGGCAGCATAGATAATTATGCAGAGAGGTTGGAAACTTCGCGATAAGCCCCATCCCTCTGTGTTAAGCCCCACCCCTCCAGTCCGGTGACGTCACCGGGCATGGAGCTTCAGAATGAATGGAGGCAGATCACTATGCCAGCTAGCATAGAAAACTCCTCCCATGTAAAAGACTTGCTAATGGGGCAGAAGGCTGGATAAAGCAAGCATTACTTCGACCACATCACGTTTCACAGGATTAGGGAGCATTCACACGACCGTGGTGTGTTTTGCAGTCCGCAAATTGCGTATCCGCAAAATACGGATACCGGCCGTGTGCGTTCCATATTTTGTGGACCGCACATGGCCGGCGCTATATAGAGAATGCCTATTCTTGTCCGTGTTTGCGGACAAGAATAGGACATGCTCTATATTTTGTGCGGAGCCGCAGAATGGAACAACGGATGCGGACAGCATGTACAGTATGCTGTCCGCATCTTTTGCAGCCCCATTGAAATGAATTGAGCAGACGCAGAAGAAAAATACATTTGTGTCAATGCTCCCTTAGGGCTCATGCACACAACCGTGCGTGTTTTGTAGATCTGTGTGCGTTCCGCAATTTGGGAAACGGAACAGGAGGCCCATTATAGAGATGCCTATTCTTGTCCGCAAAAACGACAAGAATAGGACAATCTCAATTTTTTTTGCGGGGCCACGAAACGGAGCAACGGATGCGGACAGCACACGGAGTGCTGTCCGCATCTTTTGTGGCCCCATTGAAGTGAATGGGTCCGCACCCAAGCCACAAAATATGCGTCTCGGACGCGGACCAAAACAACGGCTGTGAGCCCTAAGGCTACTTTCACACCTGCGTTAGGTGCGGATCCGTCTGGTATTTGCACAGACGGATCCGCACCTATAATGCAAATGTTTACATCCGTTCAGAACGGATCTGTTAGCATTAGCTTTTTAAAAAAATGTCGAAGTCAAAACGGATCCGTTTTGATTTACACTGAAGTCAATGGGGGATGGATCTGTTTTCAAATGCACCATATTGTTGGGTTCAGTTTTATCAGAAGGGCACCAAAACGCTGCAAGCGGAGTTTTGGTGTCTGCCTCCAGAACGGAATGGAGGCAGAACGGATGCATTCTGAGCGGATCCTTATCCATTCAGAATGCGTTGGAGCAAAACTGATCAGTTTTGGACCGTTTATGAGAGCGTGTGTGAGAGATACATGTGGGAGCGTGCCCCTATAGTGTGATGCTGTCAGGTATGTTTATGGATACATGTGGGAGTGTGGCCCTTACAGTGTGACGCTTTCAGGTATGTTTATGGATACATGTGGGAGCGTACCCTATAGTGTGATTCTGTCCCGTATGTTTATGGATACATGTGGGAGCGTGCCCCTATAGTGTTATGCTGTCCCGTATGTTAACGGATAAATGTGGGAGCGTGCCCCTATAGTGTGATGCTGTCAGGTATGTTTATGGATACATGTGGGAGTGTGCCCCTATAGTGTGATGCTGTCCCGTATGTTTATGGATACGTGTGGGAGCGTGCCCCTATAGTGTGATGCTGTCAGGTATGTTAGTATTTTATGTTAGTTCACTGTCTGCCTCCATTGCCTCTGGGCTCTGCATCACTGAGCACATGACATTGGCCAGAGACAGCGCTAGGAGGAGTTTATGGGGAAGGAATATGAGGCAGGAGGATGAATATGTATGAGGGGGGCGGGTGCAGGGACTGGACGTTACACTGTAGAAACCAGGAGATGCTGTGCTGTGCTGGGACCCACAGTCCAGTGTGGCAGGAAGTGATGGCACAGATAAACAGACATGTAAACAATCTGTTGGGGACTGTAGGAGCCATGCTCCAGTAAGAAAGCTAACAAAAACCATCTTGGTAACATAGACTTGGCTACCAAAGGTGAGTAAGATGTTTTAAAAAAAATAAGTTTGATCCCGGACAACCCCTTTAAGCTCATTCAAGTGAATGGAGCTGAGCTGCAATACCAAGCACAACCACTATCTGGAGCATGGCACAGTGCTTGGGTAAGCTGAGAGGAGGTGACCACCGCTGCCTCCTCAAAGAGAAGATCAGTGGGGAAGCCAATCTGATATTGGGGATAGGTAATCAATATTGAACACCAGGAAAACGCCTGTAAACTTATGTGCTGGATGCGCCACCAACTTTAACTGCAACTTTAATAGATTTTGAAACAGTATTTCCATTGCTGTTGAGGGATGTTAGGTCTCTGCTCTTTAATTCAGACACAGCAGTAGTTTTCCATGCAGAAACTGCTTATTTCAGACCCTTCCACGGCATAGGGAATTGCATAAACAGTTCTCATTTAGTGTTGTTAGGGAAATTGCTCATTTCGGAAGCAGATGCTTCCAGGAGAGTAGAGAACTTTGACTACACCAATCCACGACTTACCTTCTGTCTCCACTCAGATACATTTGGATCATCATTGGATCAATAACTCAGTGCACTTTCAGTGGCAATCATTTCATACTTAGAATGCAGGTAATTTAAATTGGCTCGAGATTAAAGGGGTTGTCCAGGCAGGCCCCCTGATGTTAGCATCGGAGCATCTAATGCTCTAATGCGCTCCCTTGCCCTGCGCTAGATTGCGCAGGGCCAGGGCTCTTTTGCTTACAATAACACACTGCCGCGCGGAAGCTTCCGCCCGGCAGTGTGTCCGGTGACATCACCAGCTCTGATGGGAGTGCTTTAGGGCTGCTCTAGCCATTTTACAGGCTAAGGCAGCGCTAAAGCCCACCCATCAGTGCCAGTGATGTCACCAGGCTTCCTGTCAGCCCCATAGAGAGCCCGGTTAGTCACCGGAACTCTGGAAAATGCCTTTGCCCTGCACGATTTAGCGCAGGGCAAAGGAGAGCATCGTAGCATGAACTCCTCCGATGCTCAAGCCAGGGGGGCTGCCTGGGTGAAAATGGAGATATTTTACTTTAAAAGTTCAAATCAGAAAATTTTCCTGAAGCACTAAAAATCACTGATTATTTTAAAGGGGTTATCACATCTCATACACTGACAGCATATCGCTAGAATATGCCATCAATGTCAGATAGGTGTGGGTCCATGCTCAGACTGGCCCACAGGGGTACAGGGGAATCCCCCAGTTGGCCCCTTAGCAAGCTGGGCCCCTAGTCTCCCACCCCCTGCACAAGTGGCACATAACACAGTAGACTTACTGCACTACATACATATATTCAATGTACAGCAGTGCACCTCATCCAGCCTATGTTATATAAAAAAACTTGTTAGATTTATTATATTTGAATGTATCTGTACGATGGGCCCCCAAAATAAATTTCTACTGGTGGGCCCTAGGTACTGGTGGGCCCTAGGGATTGGGAATGCACAGCACAAGCTCGGCCGCCCTCTATTTACTTCTATCGGAGTTCCGAAAATAGCTGAGCACAGCTATGTCCAGCAGTCCCATAGAGATGAATGGTGAGGTGGCCATGCATGCGCGATGCGCTCCACATTCACATCTATGGGAGTTCCGAAAATAGCTGTACACGCTTGCTTGGCCCTTTTCGGAACTCCCATGGAAATGAATGGAAAGCACACGTGCATGTATGGTAGCCTCTCATACACTTCGGGGGATCCGGGAGATAGGAGTGGGTCACAGAAGTGAGACCCTTACCTGCAGTATCTGACAGTGGTGGCAAATCCTACCGATATGCCACCACCAATATATGAGATGACACAACCCCTTTAATTATGAAAAAGAAGCAAATACAGAGAGTAGCTTAGACTCAGTGGAGTATTTAATGGGAACTAATTGAGCATTTCATTATCTTACAGTGAATGATGTATCTAAACGTAATGTTCTGTTAAAATTTAATAAACAGTTATCTCATATAGTGTTGTTAGGAAAGTTGCTCACTTTGGAAGCAGATGCTGTCAGCAGAATACAGGCTTTCATTTGCTTCAAACGGTATCCTCTGAGCAGAATGCAGACACTGACGGCTGGTCATTAGAGATGAGCGAAGTATTGAAAAATCCAATTCGGCTGCTTCGCCGAATTTTACAAAGAAATTAGCTTCAGTCACGAAGCACATTTCTTTGTAAGTAGTGGGTGCAATGACAGGGAGCGGCGATTGCGCATACCATCCGTCATTGTATCCCTCAGATGCCCAACTTAGAGCTGGACGCCACCATCTTAATTAAAGACCTAGCCCGTGATGATATCATCACGTAGCCCGGCGTGGTGACGTCCTACATCACTACGCACGGGATTTCGTGCGATATCGTCAATCCAGATGGCAGCGGCCGGCTCTTCGCGCTCAAACGGAGGAGGTAAGTATGTTTTATTTTTATTTTCTACCCACATTCAGGGAAAATCGATTCTCTACCACGCAGCACAAGGAAATTTGGCTTTGCGGCGAATCAAATTTTCCCTGAAATTCAGATTGAAGTCAACATCATAGACTTCGATTCGGTCAACGCCACTGGGCATGATAGCAGGAGTCTAGGAGCAATAAAGATAGATCTCTATAAACAGCAGGAAGAGCCAACTACACTGAATTTGGAACTTTCAGCAAACCCTACAGGGAGCAATTCAGATATTAACATTATATTGGAGACTAGCTCAGTATTAGGACAGTCTGCCCTCCTATGTCTAGGGCACAAAACAAGAGAGGAACTCATCTATCATTTTAACTTTTATAGAACAGTTTAAAAATAAAATACAATTAGCAATCCCTCACCGATAAGTGATGAAATGGCAGTGCCGGTGAATCGGTGATGTAAGTAATGCTTCTTTTATTTTTATTTTTTAACCCATCTGCCCCATCTATAAAAACGTAATACCACTGACAACCACTTTGAGTCATAATATACTTGTATCCTGAACGCTGCCTAGGAAAGTGCTAAAAAAGGAGGAATCTGAATGGATACAAGAAAAAACCACGCACATTAGTTTATGGTCAGCCATACCTGACATTTTCGGCGAGACCGGCCTGAAATAAAAAGTGGCTTTCTCCTCTTTCCTCATTGAAAACACATACTTAGATGTTCCTCCAAAACCAAAGTGTGTGTTTAATGGGAGAGGGGTCTGGTGAATTGCTCTTTTTGCCGACAACTCTTGAAGGTGGATGGGAACAGGGGATCCATACCCACTGGGTGTTTTGCTGTATTTGCATATGATTTTTACTTTTCATTAGCAACAAGTCCCCGCAGTTTGTGAATGGTGCCGTTAACTGTAAGTAGATCAGAACATTTCTGTGATTCATCTTTCATCCCTTGTGCTATGTTCATAATTAACAAAATGACAAAAATGTCTGGATGCCTTCATAATGTGACTTGATTGCCTTTCAAGAATCCCATAAAGCTGCAAGCAGATCTAATCAGGTGTTTGGAGATTGATTAGACCATCTCCACTGATTTACGTGTGGAAGAAAATGACAATGACTTTCTGTAACTCTTCCTGAATTAGAACATTTCATGAGTTCTGCAGTGGAACAGGGAGGGATCTCTAAAGGCTTGTGATATACTATGTTTGGAACAAGGAGTTATTGCATAATATGAGTGGAGAAGTGTTTAATCCTGCAGTACTATAACACAACCATCATGGGTCAGTGTCAGTCAATTAACTTTTAATTGTAGTCTGAACCTTAAAGCGTACCTGAGTAAAAAAAAAAAAAAAAAGTTTGCATACTGGCTGTGCTTCTTTGTACAATAATAACTGTGAAGGAACAGGTCTTTTTTTAGCTTCCCTAATGTCTTTTTCAGCCTAATTATTCCTCTCGTCGTCTGCACAGCTAGATTCATTTCTCTCACAAGCAGGGGGCATCTCCCTTCTGTGAAATTTGCCAGCACTGTACTGCTGTAAGGTCCTTTCCCTTACTTCCCACTGTTTGTTTTCATCTCCAGCGGTCATAGAACATATAAGGAGGGGAAATTCCACTTACAGAATGGCAGGATCCTCCTCTGAATTCAGAAGCAGTGAAGAAGCAGGTCCTTTATCAGGCTCAGGGTCTCAGCTAGCTCTGACATGGCCCCCATTTAAACTTTTCATTCTGTGTCTCTGTTACTAGGGACGTTCCTGACAACAGGCAGTGGACTGCAAATTAGGTGGAAGTGAGATCCCTAGTGTCCTATGGTGACAAGGACCCAATGGGTGGTATGGCAGCCCAATACCTTACACAGGCATCAAAGCTTGCCAGCTGCAGGAGCCTATGAGATCCAGCCTCCTGGCTGGGTTTTATAGGCACTCTGTCAGTGTAAAAGCTGACAGGCAATGCATTACAATAAACATTGTTTTTTAATGCAAAAGTTGAAGTCTCACAGCGGGACAAAAATGAAAAGTAAAAAAAAAACACATATTTGGTGTCCCCACGTCCATGTTACATCATTTACCCCATTAGATAAATGCCGTAAACAAAACTAAATAAAAAAACTGTGTCACTTTGCCTCACAAAAAGTGTAATACCAAGCGATCAAAAAGTCATATCTACCTCAAAATGTTACCAATCTAAAATATGGCTTTCAGAAAATAGCAACACAAAAACAGGATTTTTTGTTTGCAAAAATGTTCTTTTTGTGTAAAATTTAACTAAAATTTTAAAAATAGACATGTTAAGTATCGCTGTGTCCGTAACAAACTGTTCTATAAAACTATCACATGGTCTACCCCCTCACTTGAATGCTGTAAAAAAAATTTAATAAAAACTGTGCCAATACAGACATTTTTTGGTCACCTTGCCCCAAAAAGTGTAATAGTGAACGATTAAAGAATCATATGTACCCAAAAATTAGGTATTTCTGTAAAGTATAGAATCAGTGTAATAAATATTGAGTTTTGTTTGGCTGTTGACTTTTGCTCAGGAGAAAATGGATTAAAATGGAAAATTTGCACACAAAAATAAAAGTGACATTTTTAAATTTTCCCTCCATTCTTCTGGTACACCTAAAGGGTTAACAAAGTTTGTAGAATCAGTTTTGAGTAACTTGAGGGGTTTAGTTTCTAAAATGGGGTCATTTATAGGTAGTTTCTACTATGTAAGCCTTACAAAGTGACTTCATGACTCAACCGGTCCTTACATAAAGTAGACATATGGGAAATGTAAAGTAATAACTATTTTATGAGGTAAAACAAGATAAAGTAGTCAGCTCACCGTCGCTGCTCCGGACTTGGCGTGCTCGGAACTCCTGGAGTAGGGTAGTCGTCAGTAGCAATAAACTTCCAGCATCAGCCACCATCCAGTTAAAAAACTTCTTTTTATTGGCATTTTCTTAAAACATTCACATGTATAGCAGCATGTCTAGATAAGCAGTGCAATAAATCCATCTGGGATTTAAGGTGAAAAGTGGCTCGGTACTGAAGGGGTTAAAGTGCAGACATATTGTTTATCATAATCTCATTTTAAGTCCTTAATTTTGTCCTGATTGATTTCATACTATATTTTTTTAATAGTCAGAGCTCTATTTTTTTCTAATACAGGAACTTCAAATCTCCTGAAAAAAAGAGAACATTCTGGCTGCTAACAGTCACCACCAGGGGGAGCAAGGGAGCTAATTCCATGCTGTTATTATTAAAGGGTATTGCAGTGTTAAAAAAAAAAAAAAAAGCTTTCCCCCAGGTTGCACATGCTGTAAAAAATATAATGATTTATACTCACCTCTCACTTCCTGTGAATGCCACTCAGCCAATTACTGGCTGCTGCAATGACCCACCTTGGGCCAGAGATCAGCAATCCCAGCTGTGTCCTACCACGTTGAGACAGGAGAAGGAAGAAGAGTGCAGTGGGGACGCTGGCACTGTTGGAACGGCAGCGCCAGAGGATTAGTGAACGGAATAAAAATCTTGTTATTGTTTTATAGGGAGCTTTTTCTGCACTGGAATACCCATTAAACTCAATGTAGAACAGTTTGCAGCTCCTAATCTCCCTCTAGTGGTGAACCTCTTTCAGTGCAACAAGATGGTATGTGCGGGTAGGCATACAGTAAATGGCGAAAGATAAAGAACAATGCAATTGTCTAGTAGACTTGGGCTGTACTGATAGAACAGTCTACCCTGCAGTGTCTCTGATGAAACCTGCGAGAGAAATTGAACGTGAGAAAAATATTTTTCCTAATATGCTAACACGTCCCTTTTTTAAATTCATGTTCTCAAAACCTTTGTGCTATCCCAAGTAGTGCAGTATGAGGAAAGTTATATGAGCGCATTGAAAGTAACTGCTCCTCTGGTCCGTATGAACCATAAGGGGGGCTCTGCTGATTCATGACATCATTTATCGGAAACCACTGCAATACTTAAGGAGACAAAGAACATTAGATAGAAGTCGGTTGATGGCTGGACAGCAGTTGAACAAACAATTGGTGAGCGATTGTTTCGTAGACCTGGTCATAAACAGTTTAGTCCATATTGGCTATTACAATTGTTCAAACTGCGCCTACATGTTTAATAAAACTAGGCGATGGATGAAAGATCTTTCTCCGACTATCGGACAGAAATATTAAGGGAAACTTGTTTTCAGACTAAAACTATCATTCATTGTCAAATTTCAACCAATGAACTTTTGTTTTGGTTGAAATTGTCTATTTTGATCAAATTTTAGACTAATGTATGGCCATCCTTAGGCCTCTTTCACACGGGCGTCATGTTTGACGCCCGGATAAGAGGCGGGTGCGTTGCGGGAATCGCCACGATTTTTCCGCGCGTGTGCTAACGTTTGTAGTGCGTTTAGCACGAGCGTGAAAAAATCTGCATGCTTGGTACTCAGACCTGAAGTCAGACTTCATCACTGAAGTCTGGTTTCGGGATGAGTATTCTGTATATGTAATTATTTTCCTTTATAACATAGTTATAAGGGAAAATAATCGCATTCTAATTACAGAATGCAATGTTCCCGGGCTGTTCCCGGGTTGTTCTATCTTTTTGCGGTACGGAACGGAGCCCCACGAAAGCACTCCGTAGTGCTTCCGTAGTCTTCCTTTCCGTCATTCCGTTCCGCACCGTTCCGCATCTCCGGATTTGCGGACTCATTGAAATATATGGGTCTGCACCCGTGATGTGGAATGGCCACGGAACTGTGCCCGTGTATTGCGGATCTGCAAATGCGGTCCACAATACGGAAACGGGGCGCACACGTTCGTGTGAATGTAGCCTTAAAGAGCGGGATTACCTTTTGAAGAAAAGTTGTGGTTACCATACCAGCTCAACCAGCTCATACGCTGTGGGGGCTATTGATAGTCCCTTATCCTAGATTTATGGTCAGCACCTCTGAGATAGTCCCTTCTGCTTTGCACTTACTGAATATAGGTTTCCGGTATACTGTGCTTGCAATGCGCCTGACAGCTGCGTTTTACTCTGCTCTCCTAAGCCTGATTTTACATGTAAATTGCAGATACATTTGTATTCTGCAGCATCTAAAGTGATTTTTGTGTTTGAACTCATTTTATTTTAAGATTATTGGGCTGCAAATCCCAAATTGCTTTAGGGTATGAAGATGAGAAAGTGTATCCATCTTTCATTATAGTTGCAGACAAAGTCCCCTCCCTCCCTTCCAACTTCTGACACAGGGGGAGGTTAATGAGGCATTGTGGAACTCCTGCACCAGTACTAAACCCCTATTATAACATAAAAGGAGGTTTGGCATCTTTCAGTATAAACTCATTAACTTTTATGGCATAATAAATTGATCACATTAAAAAATAATTCTGATCCTGCTGGGTGCAAGTTAACCTTTCGGAACTTTCGCAACATGGCATCTTTTTCCAAACAGTTCAGCGAGTCTGGGCTGTTAGTATGGCTCTTGGCAAATATATATTGGAATATGTTGTTTTTGTAAGGCATTAGGCAATTAGTGTCCAGAGCCCTAAAGCAGAACATCCAATACTTGATAATAATTGATTCAAGTTCATTCAGCAGAAAGCCTCAGCGTCCCATAACAATCTGATTGACACCCAGATGACTACAAGCCATCGCTATAGACATGTATTTAAGGTATTTTAATGATATCTTACCTATGGCTAAAAAATAATTTTGGAAGTCTAGCCAGTACAGTTCAAACTTTGAGTTGCACCAGATTCCTGCTTAGAGATGAGCGAACTTTAAAAAAAAGTTCGGCGTTCGGGTTGTGGTAATCGCCGCATCCCGTTATGGATTCCACTACCGCGGACTATCGGGGTGACGTCACCGTCATGTGATCAGTGCAGGGGGCCTGGCCTGGCTTACCACAACCCGAACGCCGAACTTTTTTTTAAAGTTCGCTCATCTCTAGTGGCTATCATAGGGAAAAAAAGTGACCAGTGTCCTTCTGCCACATAAGGGTTTAGTCCCACGGCCAGGTTTCTGCATGCAGTTTTGGAAGCCAAACTAGGGAGAAGATCCTAAAAGGGGAGAAAGTGCAAAGGACAATTACGGCTACTCTTTTTTAAATTTACTCCTGGTTTGGCTTCTTTCATGAAACATGACCGTGTGGGTGGACCCTAAGAAGACAGGAGTATTGAAAATAACACAAGGTAGATGGGAGACCCTTGCAGATTATGCTTTGAGGTTTAGGAGCTTCAAATAATGCCTGTGGAACTGCACCCACCACACCCATATAAATTGCTACGTAGCAATCTGTGAGTAAGGGCTCATGCATACGGCCATTGCCGTTTTTGCGGTGTGCAAATTGAGGATTCACAAAAAACACAAATAACGGCCAAGAGCCTGCAGAATAAATTATTCTTTTTTTTTTGCAGAACAGAAAGGTAAATGGTGATGTGAGCTTGGCCTAAGGCCTCTTTCACACAAACGTTTTTTTTGCAAGTGTGCGGGACGTTTTTTGCGTTCCATATAGGGTCTGTATACAGAACCATTCATTTCAATGGGTCCGCAAAAAAAACCCGGAAGGTACTCCGTATGCATTGCGTTTCCGTATTTCCGTTCCGTTCAAACATAGAACATGTCCTATTATTGCCCACATCACGGACAAGGATAGTACTGTTCTATTAGGGGCCATATGTTCCGTTCTGCTAAAAAACTGAATGCACATGGATGTGCAATAGGCCTAACTCGGAAACCCCCCCACACCCACCCTTAAATCAAACAGAGCTCTTAGAGAACACTCATGGCTCAAGACACTTCTTCTCTTTAAAGGGAATATGTCAACAAATACATCTTGCTAAAACTAGCTGACATGGGACATATGCGCTAGTCGGCTGAATCTAATGCTGTTGTTCCGATGTCGATAAATGCCTGCAATCTGTAGAAATTTGCCTTTTATTGATATGCAAATGAGCCCCTGTGTGCAATGAGGGTCGTGCCGCTGCACCTCATTGCACCCAGAGGTTCTCTCACTTCCAGAGCACGCCTCCACCTGGTTGAATGACAAGGCCAGGTAGTGAAGATGTGAGTACACCTGGCTAGGAGTCTCACCATGCACTTTCACTACATTGGTCAGCACAAGGACAGCACAGTGAAGACGCTCGCTGGCCGATGGATTCAGTACTGCTTTGTGTTTGGCAGTGTCTTCCATTTGGTGACACTGCCAAATAACTAGACTAGCAATGAGTGAATCAATTCTAAGAGGTTTTCACTTGTGAGGGCTGTTCCCACTGGTAAAAAAGCACCCACTTGCTGTTTGACAAGGCCGGACATCTAGCCTGGCCCTTTCAATCTTCTGCCTTCGTCGTTGCTTAGAGTAGCATCACAAGTGTAAAAGTGCTGATTAGGCTTTGGGTGCAGCGACTGCACATGCGATGCTACCCGGAACGGCTCCCAAAGCCGAATGAGCACTGCTATCCTTACAACACTACTCTGAGCAGTGGCACAGGCAGAAGATTGAAAGGGCCAGGCTAGATGTTGTTCCCTGTCAATCAAACGGTAGGTGGGTGCTTCTTCACTTGTGGGGACAGCGCCTTACAGGAGAAGAACTTTGGCTTATGAGATGAATCGATTTGTTAGAATTGATTCACTTATCTCTGACTTAGACCTTTTTGATCAGCAATAGAAGCCTGAATAAATAAAGTGTGTTTGATCAAAACTTGACTTTCGATGGAATTAGAAGCCTTAGTCCTTCCCACTGAAGACTTTTGTCCTTAAAAAAAACTGTTAGCTACTCAGTTCTTGGCAGCAGCCAAATGCTTGATCTTGCTATTGTGGCTTCAAAACCTCTCCAACAGAAAAATGTTTGAAAAAATAAACCAAATATGTAGGCTAGAAGAACCACTGGCAAGAATGATATATACAGTCCTCAATATTGAAATCACTGAAGAGGATAGACCTCCATTCCAGCCTCCCTTGCCTTCTTGCCTTGCACCAGGGTAGCCTTTGAGAGTCAGGGGCGTGAGATCAATCGAACACCTGTAGGTGGACATCTGGCTTATAGCCCAAAGTTATGCAAATGCTTTCTGACTAGTGTTGAGCGAACTTGTGTTTTAAGTTCGGCGTCCAAAGTTCGGGTTCGGGTTATCGAAAAATCCCGTTATGGATTCTGCTACCACTGACCATAATGGAATTTTGAATCCATAAGGGGATTCTTCGATGAATCTTAACCTTGGACAACACTAAGGACCTGGGGTGATGTCACCGTCATGTGATCAGTGCAGGGGGCGTGGCTCAGTACTGGATTGGATAAGACGTGGTAAAGGGCCTGGTATAATGATCATGTGACATGAGGGGCTCTGTGTGGGGCTCCTGTGCTCTGTGTGGAGGAGAAGAAGGAAGTAAAGCGGTGAAGTACAGTTGCGCAAACTTTGATTCCAAATTCCGTTATGGTCCGTTGTAGCGAATCCATAACGGGATTCCAAGATAACCCGAACCCGAACTTTAGACGCCGGATTTAAAATACAAGTTCGCTCAACCCTATTTCTGATTTGTGTAGACACTCTTTGCCACCCTAGGTTTGGGATGTGATGTCCAATTTCATTTTCAGTACAGATTGGATCACAACGCACCATTCTTCTAATCAGACAATCTGTCCATGCAGAGATTCGCCTCTGTGCACTTCTGTTGTCATTCAAGTTTGTTGTTGTTCTCCCAACCCCTGGGGCATGCAACGTTGAACAGGGTTGACATCTTGATCTAGGCACGTAGCGATCTGCTGGAGTGAAAAACCAAATTTTCAGTTTAAGGATTGTGTTCCTCTCAGTTTGTGAAAAGTGGTGATAACTGGCACATCGACAAACAAGAGGCATCACACAATCATCCCAAATGAAATGTTTCAAAAAAAATCCTTGCTTTCAATTTGGCTTTTCTGCCCTTCCCACATGCCACAGATTGGAGCTAGGTGTTTGAAAAGTTGATCATTTGCAGATCTTGGAGACACCTGCTACTTCCTCAATTTGTATACAGCCTGTCCTTCTGGTGCTGCAATTTCAATGTTGAGTGTATACATCCAAAGCCTGAAAAAGGTATGACATGATAGAACTGTGCAAACTGTTTCCATTCACTGACAGCAATTGGAGACCTATTAAATTAAAGCACAATCTATATAAGAAAATGATAAAACTGTTTATTATAGAAAGAGAAAAATAAATGTGCATAAAGCTAGAAAACGTTTAGTTAATTCAGGAAATATGCTCATAACAATTGAGATGAAAGCAGAAGCGCCATGGTGTCTCGTGATCTCCAGCACTTCTGGAAAACTTTACCTACTCAACCCCACCTGGCACTTCACTTTCCTCATATAATAACTTGTAATACATAGGGGAAGTTCGAATGTAATCAACAATCATTGCTGGGTGGTGATTAAAACTGATTGGATCTTGTAGTGTTGACTTAAATTATAATTTGCTGCATAAAACACAGCAAGAAGTCATGCTGTAAATGGCTGTCACAGGCAGATATGATAATAAAGGTTACCAAAATTTTCTTCCTCCAATTTCCCATACAGTGTACAGAGAGAATGATACAATGTATCACTTGTCTTTCCCTGTGTAGTAAATCCTACCAACATTTAGAATCTTTGGGGGTCATTTGTTAAGACTGGCCTTTTAGACGCCGGTCTTAATAGAGCCCTGTGCTGGCAGTGGTTCGCTGGAGTTATGTAGATGTGCCGACCTCTACATAACTTCGGCATATCTATTGATGCTTCTAAATGTAAGACCGCTCCCTTGCTGGCGTAGATTTGACCATTTTCTATGCCTAAAACAGGCGTGGAAAATCATGAATGAGACGGGCCTCCCGGTCAGCCCTATTCCCCACCCACGCCACAACTACTTTTTGAGACCTGGCGTGAGTGGGGAAAAGTTGCAGATTGCGATGCATATCTGCACCAGAAATACTTCTAATATAGACGTATTTCTGGTTAGTAAATACTGTAGCTGATGGGAGTGCCAGGAAATGCAAAGCCTTACTCCGGCCTTAATGCTTTTACAGTACTTCAGTTTAGTATTTGTCATTTGCTCCTGAAAGGGGTTTTCTCACCTCAGGCATTGGTGGCATGTTTCCAGGATATAACCACCAATGTCAGATAGGTGCAGGTTCCCCCTCTAGGACCCGCACTTATCTCTAGCATGGAGCCTCCTAAGTGAACGAGAGCGCATGCATGCCCATTAATTTTTTGGGGAGTTCAGAAAATAAATGAGCGCTGGCTCGGCTAGTTCTGGGCAGTCCTATAGAAGTGAATGGAGCAGTGGCCCCGCTTGCATAGTATGCTCTTCATTCATTTCCATGGGACTTCTGAAAACAGCCAAGTGCACTTGCTTGGCTATTTTCTGAAATCCCATAGAAGTGAATGGAGAGCACGTCGTGCATGCCCGTTGTACAGATAGATGCAGGTCCAATAGGTGGGACCCGTACCTATCTGACATTGGTGGCATATTCTAGCAATATGCTACCACTTTGTGGGTGACAGGCCTTTTAAAGAAAACATGTTACCCATATTCTAT
Organism: Bufotes viridis; assembly: GCA_033119425.1. NCBI lineage: Eukaryota > Metazoa > Chordata > Amphibia > Anura > Bufonidae > Bufotes > Bufotes viridis. The sequence continues at coordinate 79,115,908 of CM065591.1, forward strand.
CACCTTACTAATAAAAACCAGATAGTGACACATTTTCTTATTTTTAATCTTTTTTTATTTTCTGATTGTACATTTTGATGCTCTGTACATGACTATGGGGGCAACCATTTTCCTGAGCTGTTAACAACATTTAGAGATGTTCTTCATGGCAGCCACATGGACCAAAGACACAATGGACAGGAAATGTTTATTAACGTCTATAGGAATGTTTTTTAGATATACTCTGTTTCCTTTGCAGAGTTTCTTGAGCAGGAATGGGGTATGTGAATGGTGGATTCTGTGTTATCTATACAGAGGTGGTATCTGTCATTGTAATCATTCACTGTTGTAATAATTCTGCATTATTATAATTCTGCAATAATGAAATGACTATTGGAAAGTGAGCTCAGAACTGGCCTTGTCAGCCTATTATTAAGAAACTTGATTTGAACAGTAGGTCATTCTTTTCAAAGAGGACCTGTCATTTTTCCTGAAATGTCTACTTTAGTAACTACTTGTATTCCCCATGTAATTTTGGTGTGGAAATGTTGCAAACGGGCTGAAAGAGATTTCAGTTCTGGGGAAAGTGTGACCCAAGATGCACTACAATTCTTTTTAATAAATGTGGAGCATCTCACGTCAACGCAGGGCAAATTAAGACCAGCTTACTCATTGCCAATGTTAATAATGGCTTAAAAGTTAGGCCCCTTTCACATGGGCGAGTTTTCCACGTGGGTGCAATGCGTGACGTGCACGCATTGCACCCGCACTGAATCCTGACCCATTCATTTCAATGAGGCTGTGTACATCAGCAATGTTTTTCACGCATCACTTGTGCGTTGCGTGAAAATCGCAGCATGTTCTATATTCGGCGTTTTTTCACCCAACGCAGGCCCCATAGAAGTGAATGGGGCTGCGTGAAAATCGCATTGCATCCACAAGCAAGTGCGTATGCAATGCGATTTTCACCGATGGTTGCTAAGGAGATGATGTTAATAAATAAGGATGAGCCCCGGGACCCCATTAAAGTCCATTTACTTTATTATTTTCCATTATAACACGGTTATGATGAAAAATAATAGCATTCTTTAATACAGAATGCTAAGTAAAATGTCCATTGAGGGTTAAAAAATAATTAAAAAATTACTCGCCTCATCCACTTGATCGCGCAACCGTTATTGTCTTCTTTCTTCTTCTTGCAGGTCCTGCAAAAGGACCTGCGCTGACGTCATCACGCTCACCACGAATGCGATGACTTCAGCGCAGGTCCTTTTGCAGGTCCTGCATGAAGAAGAAAGAAGACGATAACGGCTGCGCGATATATTATTTTATAACCCTCAACAGACATTTTACTTAGCATTCTGTATTAAAGAATGCTATTATTTTCCATTATAACCATGTTATAATCGAAAATAATAAAATCTACAGAGCACTGAACCCAAACCCGAACTTCTGTGAAAAAGTCCGGGTTCGGGTACCAACATTCAGTTTTTTATCACGCGTGTGCAAAACAGATTACAACGCATTGCACTCACGCAGAAAAAACAGAACAACGCAATACCAGACAAATTGCATGCGAACTCACACAGATTTCCTGGAACCCGCCCGCAACGCATCCGGACTGAATCCGGCACGTTCGTCTGCAAGGGGCGTTACTAGTGTTTCCTGACTAGTGATGAGGAAATCGATTCGTACGATTAGATTCGATTCATTCATCAAATCAAATTCTTCATTTGTGAGCAGCTTTTTCATGTTGATGGAGAAGCTCACTCCTGCTGTTTGCTTAACAGGGCCAGACATCTAATTTCCTGCAGTTCCATAGAAGTTAATGGAGCTGTAGGTGCACTTGCGCAGTGAACTCCCAATTCCTTTTGATGGTACTTTCAAAAATAGCCGAGCGAGCCGTTCCCATAGAGGGCAGCCTCGCATGTGCAATGCTCTCTCCTGATCTTTGGGTGCTCCGTACTAAAGATGGCTGTGGGTCCCAGAGGTGCGACACGCACCTATCTGACATTGGTGGCATATCTTGGCAATATGCCACCAATGTTCCAGGTGAGACAAATCCTTTAAGACTCCTTATGCCTAGTAGGCATTCTCCATAAGGAGAAATAGTACCACCTGAATCCTGGCCAAGGCCTCTCACCTGGTTTAGCCAGTTCTCTCTGCTCTGCACTGATGAGGAGTAATCACTCCAAAACAACTGTCTGCAGATGAGGTGCTGGGTTAGTTATTATCCAAGTTATGCTTGGTGGCATTAGAGGCTCAGCTTTCATTCCTTTTTGAAAATAGAGCTAATTTGCATATATTTTTTTCCCCAGAGGAGCATTGCCTGGCCTATAAAGACTTGCTTTGCTTACTAGGCGCTCTCCTTAAGGAGAAATAATAGTCTGAATACTTGGATAGATGAATGAATGAATTTATTAATTAATCACATCCAGGGACAAAAGACTATGAGCCCGATATTCCTCAATCTTGGATCTTCCTCCACCGATTCTGACATAACAGATGATTACTACATGCTGAAGTTCTTTATATTACCCACAGACTCTTCTCGCAGAATCAACTCTTCTCGCCATCAATTTTAGGATATACTTTTTTTTTAAAAGGACATTCGTGACATTCATGATAAAGCACTCTGCGTTATTCCTGACTGATGCTTTTCCAAATCTATTCATAGCATTTGCTTGAAGCTTCCTGGCTGGAAGAATATGACCATATGGCAGAACTTCTCTTGTGCTCAGTCCCCTCTAATTCAATTAATATCAGGAAGAGATACGGAGAAAAAGAGAGGGAGACAGAAGAAGAGAATAAGAACGCAAGGGCTAAAATACATTATTCCACTGTGGACATACCCAACACCAAGTCTATTTTAACACGTTGGTCTGCCCAGTGCAAATATTTAATGACTGAATACATTCTCATGCCCTTATGCCTCAACTGCATGAACATTTTTCTCATTACATCATTTGTGCGCCACAATATTTTTTTTAACAGTGTTTCATACCCGATGTGACTTAGGGGCCATTATTCGCTACATCATATTACCCAACAGCCCACACTACAAATCTAGATGCGCACTCATCATATATGTGGACGCGCACGCATATGCATGCTCACTACATATCTGTTTATGACTATACACATGGACAAATACACAAACATCCTAATAGCATATGTATACATATGCATGCTCAACTTACCTTTGTGCGAATTTCATTACGAAGCACCCAATACAAGTTCAGTACTATATCAAAACCCAGAACCACCGGGTTACCAGCTGTAAAGAAGGTCTTTACACAGGGGCCTGATTTGTGCTGCATTTCAACTGTCACTGGTGGGCATGGTAGAGACTACCTGCAGGGATTAAAGGGGTATTCCCATCTCAGACAATAAATGCCCCCATTGTCTGATAGGTGCGGGTCTCACCACTGGGACCCGCAACTGTATAGAGAACGGAGCAGAGAGCGCTGTGGCTGGAGGACCCTAGATTTCCCGGGCTCCGTCCACCACTAAGCGCCCCGCCTCTCCCATAGAAGTGAATGGGAGCACACCGATCATGCGCGGCCCATGCTCCCATTCATTTCTATGGGGCTGATGGAAATAGCCGAGCCAGCGCTCGGCTATATTCGCCCGCCGTATAGAAAATGAATGGAGGGCGGCTGCGTATGCGCAGTGCACCCTCCTTCACTTTCGGGGCTCCGTTCTCAATATAGGTGTGGGTCCCAGCGGTGGGACCCGTACCTATCAGACAATGGGGGCTTATCCTAGCGATATGCCCCCATTGTCTGCGATGCAACAACCCCTTTAACTTCTACAGTATCACTGGTGGAGGCTACATGGATGGTGGATGTAACCACAGGAACCATGGAAAAGTGTCTGGTCAGTGTAAGTCTTTGAATAAAAGTATTTCAATCCAAAAAGAGTTTAAACTGGGTCAAAAAGACCTGAAACTAGCCTTATGTAGAGAAAGTTAATACAAGGCACTTACTAATGTATTCTGATTCTCCATATTGGCTCTTTTCCATCACATTATACATTGCTCGTATCCATGGTTTTGACCACTCTGCAATGCAGCAGCGGTGGTTGTGCTTGCACACTATAGGTAAAGGTGTTGGCCTATGCACTGTGTATAATGTGATGGAAAGGAGGCAATTTGAACAATCACAATACATTAGTAAGTGCCTTGTATTAACTTTCTCTACATGACAAATGCCATTTACTGAAGTGAGACAACCCCTTTAAGCATAAATGTAATGAAATTTATCAAATCTTAACCTCCTCAGATTGCACATAATCTACAGTATATTTAAAAGGGTTATCCCACCATAATGACCTATTGCCTATCTACAGGATAGGTGATAAATATCAGATTGCTGGGGTCTGACTGCTGGAACACCCACTGATCATGGAAAAAGGGGTCCTGAGACATTCAATTACATTATCGCCAATCTATGTACACAAGGGTCTTAAAGGGGTTGTCTCACTTTAGTAAGTGGCATATATCATGTAGAGTTAATAGTTAATACGAGTAACTTACTAAACTGTTATTATCCATACATTTCTCATTTCTTTGACCAGCTCATTAAGACAGCCACACATGCTTAGTTTAATCTTTCAACTGCCTCCTGAGCTGTGATAGGGAGAGAGCTGCAGTGGAATGGACACGCCTCCAGAGCTGTGATAGGTAGAGAGCTGCAGTGGAATGGACACGCCTCCTGAGCTATCATAGGGAGAGAGCTGCAGTAAAATGGACACGCCTCCTGAGCTGTGATAGGTAGAGAGCTGCAGTGGAATGGGCACGCCTCCTGAGCTGTGATGAGGAGAGAGCTGCAGTGGAATGGACACGCCTCCTGAGCTGTGATAGGGAGAGAGCTGCAGTGAAATGGACACGCCTCCTGAGCTGTGATAGGTAGAGAGCTGCAGTGGAATGGACATGCCTCCAGAGCTGCAGCAGAAAAGACACTTCCCTGGAGCAGCCAGCTTGATATAAATCTAGCAGAGAAATAAATGGGGGGATCTCTGGATCCATGTGAGGTAAAGAGCTGGTTCTAGATTTGTTAGAAAGGTATTGTCATCTACTATATGATGTTTGATATTCGTTTTTTACATTATTCATGGGATAACCCCTTTTAAGAAGACCATCTACCCAAAAATATTCTTTGGAAGTGTCCGTTTAAGAATCCAAGTGTATTCCCTGACAGGTCTAGGAGTCATTCAAGTGACCCTGTATGTTACTCCTGTGGTTCTGCTTGTTAAGGATTTGTTGTCTATGCGACTGATATATTTTCAAAGTGACTGTAAAAGTGAGCTCACTTTAAGACCTTGTACTGATTGGCTGCGTTCTCATGCATATTACCTTGGCCTGCAGATGGTTGCCTCCTAAATGCTGTTCTGTAAATGGAGACTCAATTCCTATTATGTTCATGCGGCATGACATCAAGATTGAATAGGAGTTCTGCTTAGTTTTGAGGCCCTTTCTGCTTTCGCTGTTAACGGGGCATTGTTTATGGGATATTTCGGTGTTTTATTGCATGCATTTTAAACACTTTTCCATTTACAGCCATTTAGCCATACTGCGCTGGCAGCGGAGAAGCAGGTACAGATCGGGTGAGAGAATTTGCTCTGGCAAATGTTTACATAGTGTATGCCATTTGCCTATTAGAAATGACTGCACCACTTTTCATAGTAGTTTTATGGGGCCTGTTATTAACCTAATCCATAAAATAGCATATGAAGTACAACGTGAATCCGGAACACTGCTGGAGATGATGGATAGTCTGTCTCTGCCACCTTAAAGTGGAGTTAATACAAACACTACTTGTCAGGAACACATTTCAATATTCAGTACGCAGCAGAGCTGGAGCCGAGATTACAATTCATCGGGACAAAAAAAAAATGTTTTTCAGTTGAAGGTTGATTTTTATTTTGCCTTGGCATAGAACAATGCCATAAATGAGAGGTTTATAAAACATCCACCGAATCCCTCCACTGGCAAAATTTTTCGGATCTGTCACAATAGTGGTTAATTAAAGGAAAGTGGCGTCCATTGGCATTAGACTAATTTGAATATTTGCATCATGGGATATTTTGTATCGCTAGCATTAATACAAGAGTCAACCCGGTATATTGATGTTTTAGCTTTCATCATTTTTGGCCCCTTGCACACGACAGTATGCCCTCCGAGATATACGCTCCGTGAGCGGGCCATATGTCCCGGAGCGACATTGATCGTGGACGTCAGGCTGCCCGCTATTTGCACTCATACGATCTTATGAGTGCGGGACAATAGTCCCGCAGGCGGCCCGACGTCCACAGCATCATTGTAATCTATGATGCTGTGTACTCCCGTGCGCACGATTAATGCCGCTCTGGGACATATGGCCCGCTCACGGACCGTATTACTCGAAGGGCATACGGTCATGTGCAAGAGCCCTTTTAATGATGTTCAGAGTTAGGTCTTATGCACACGACCGTATGTATTTTGCGGTCCGCAAAACACGGATCCACATAAAAATACAGATGCGTCCATGTGACATCCGTATTGCACCCGTTTTTTTAACGGATCAATTGTCTGCAAAATGAACAAGAAAAGGACATGTTCAATGGATCATACTTACCTCATCGATTTGATCGCAAAGAAGCCACCGCGGCCATCTTGTTTGAAGAGCCAGTGCGAAATCTCGCGCATTGCGTGATGATGTCATCACGCCAGCAGGCGTGGTGACATCATACATCACTGTGCACAAGATTTTGCGCAAGATCCTCAAGCAAGATGCCTGCGGCGGCCTCTTCGCGCTGAAATGGATTAGGTAAATATGATTTTTTTTTTTTACCGCCATTTCAGGGAAAATCGGTTCGTTATCACGAAGCCCTAGGAAATTGAGCTTTACGGCTAATCGAATTTTTCCTGAAATACAAATGGAAGTCCATTTAGTGGACTTTGATTCCTCCAACACTAATGACCGTAAATATAAACTTTTATTCTGCCCTATTCTGCTACTGCAAGTGCCAAGGAGGCGGGGCTTCACTGTCACATCCTCTATGTACTGAGTTGCTCCATAGCCCCTCCCCTCTGCCCTAAATGACAGCTGTAGCATCAAATCAAAAGACCACTACAGATGTCTTAGAGGGGAGGGGCTGTGAAGCAGCTTAATGCAAAGAGCACTTGGCAGTGAAACTCCGCCTCCTTGGCACTTACTGAGCAGTGCCCAACAGAATGTTCATACTCATGGCTGGTTTTTGTAAGTATTCACACAAGTCATAACTATAACACAAATAAAATGCCACAAGATCTGTTAGCATCATTTATGCTGGTTGTTGACAGTTTCCAGATGGCAACAGAGTAAAAATCAGCTACAATAACTTAAGGAAATAAAATAAAGATATTACAAAGATGGTGGATTTTACATTTGATGCCTAGTTAGCCAACACAAGTCTAAGGTGAAGCTTTACAAATAGTATAGCGAATCCAAACAAACCCTAGGGCGTTTCTAGTAACAAATGGGATCAAGGAACCCTACTAAATCTGCAGATTCCCCCAAAACACTGCAGCCATAAAAGTGCAACAGAAGAATACAGTGTTTACCCCTTTTTTATATAATTATCTATTATTATGATTGTGTGTAACATCTAATGACTGAGACTTCATATGTGTGCGACTCAAGCCTACGTTTACTATTGAGGCCGTGCTTAAATTCTAACATAAATAGGACCAAAATTTGTTACATTTTTGGCCCAATTGGGTATATATCATTCTAGACATATTTATGAAGCAAGTAATCCAAAAAGAATAATCCAAAGCCCCCATTCGCCAAGGGGGTGTGGCTTATAGAAAGAGGTGTGGCTTCTGAGGAAAGGACCATGGCTTAATATGCACTTCCGAATTCTGTTGCAGAGTAAGCCAGCCAAAGGGTAGCAAAGTAAGACAAATGTGCAAAAAGGGGCATCTTAGTACATCACCCCCTGAGTGTACCTGTATTTGTAAAAGATGAGATCATATTTTATTTATTTTTTTATTCTGTCTCATTGCAGTCTCATTTGGCAGAGGTAAATTAGATTCACATCAGCGGAGCAGGACAGTTCTGGCAGGAGCAAAACAAAAAAAACATATTACCGCTGCATGCTGCGGCATTTTGTCTGGCAAAATGCCAGATTCCAATGTTCTGCTTCTATGCCAGAAGAGAATATCGGAATCTGGCCACAGATGTGAACCAGTCTAAGGCCCCTTTCACACGGGCGTGATTTCCGCGCAGGTCCAATGCGTGAGGTGAACGCACTTAATCCAGACCCATTCATTTCTATGGGGCTATTCACATGAGCGCTGATTTTCACGCATCACTTCTGCGTTGAGTGAAAATCGCAGCATGCTCTATATTGTGCTTTTTCACGTAACGCAGGCCCCATAGAAGTAAATGGGGCTGCGGGAAAATCGCAAGCATCCACAAGCAAGTGCGGATGCAGTGCGATTTTCCCGCAAGGTTGCTAAGAGACGGGACCCGATCTTTATTATTTTCCCTTATAACATGGTTATAAGGGAAAATAATAGCATTTTCAATAAAGAAAGCTTAGTAAAATGTGGATCAAGGGGTTAAAACTTTTTTAAAAATTAACTCACCTTAGCCACTTGATCGCGTAGATGCGATCTCTTCTGTCTTCTTCAAGCATTAGCTGCCAGCTAAAGGACCTGTGGTGACGTCACATCACATGGTCCAATCACATGGTCCATCACCATGGTGATAGACCATGTGATTGGACCTTGTGATGAGCTCGGTGACGTCATCACAGGTCCTTTAGCCGGCAGCTAATGAATGAAGAAGACAGAAGAAACTACTACGCGATCAAGTGGATAAGATGAGTTAATTTTTTTATTTTTAACCCCTTAATGCACATTTTACTAAGCATTGTGTATTTAGAATGCTATTATTCTCCCTTATAACCATGTTATAAGGGAAAATAATAAAATATACAGAATACTCAACCCAAACCCGAACTTCAGTGATGAAGTCCGGGTTCGGGTCTGGGTACCAAACATGCCGATTTTTCCCACGCGCTTGCAAAACGCATTAAAACGCTTTGCACTCGCGCGGAAAAATTTCGCATTTTTCTGCAACGCACCCGCCTCTTATCCGGGCGCCAAACATGAGACCCGTGTGAAAGGGGCCTAACTCTGTGATTTACAGCAAGGAAAATCTATTCTCACTGAGGACTATGGGGGAGATTTATCATGGAGGAGATATTTTAAGTCCATTTTGCAGCAGTCTGTGTCATTGTAAGTTCTGACAAATTTATCAAAGGAGCCTGGTGGGTGGTATAGTTGGAAACCTTATGATAGGACCTAAGCATGAGATTTCTTTGGGTGTTGTACCATTGCCTTAAACGATATCCTCCAGTCTGCCTCATGCACCATCCCAGGTGTAATCACAGATAGGTCAAAGGAACCAGATGAAAACGACATCAAAAGGTTGGTGAGTTATTTCACCCACTGTATACTGTGGACAGAAAATTTTGCGGACTGGTCTTACCGGCAAATTGGACAAATCTATAAATACTGTTACTAAGAAAATAAAATTAAGCATACTTAAAAAGAAAACTCTCCCTTTTTTGCCAGAATGCCCAAGTTTCCAATGGGCAGATTAAATCATATTGGGGGTGGTGTTTGGGATTGGTTGGTGGCTAAGGTGGGAACTGGTGTACAAATTTGCAACTTTTGCCATTTCATATTATCCTCACCAAAAATGGTCTTTATTTAGTATGGTAATTCGTTTCTAGACAAATTTATCATTGCAACTTTTTGAAAAATAAAAATGTAAAAAAATGTTGCACAAGCGCACCAGCTTGGGTAACTTAGGAAAAGTGGAGCAGGATTTTTAGACAATTTAAAGATGCGGCAAATTTATTATACTTTATAAGACTTTTGATAAATTTGACGCACCTCAATTTAAAGGGCTTCTGTCACCCCCACTGACGAATTTTCACTAGCTGACATTAGCTACTTGCTAATGTCAGCTGAGTTCAAACATATGTTTAATATCTTTTTTTCTTTTTTCAATCTTCTAAAAAACTTACTTTTGTTATATGTAAATTAGCTTCGCTACCAGCAAGTTGGGCGGGTACTTGCTGGTAGCCGCCACATCTTCATGGCCTTGGAACGCCCCTCTTCTTTTGATAGACAGGGCCAGCGCGCTCTCCTCCTCTCGCTGGCCCTGTCTGCAGCTGCAATCCCGCGCCTGCGCCGTCTCGGTCTTTAGTCGGCGCAGGCGCTCTGAGTGAAGGACGCTCGCTTAGGCGCTCCGTCCTCAGTGCGCCTGCGCCCGATGGCGTCAGCGCTACACCCGGAAGAGAAGACGCCGGCATCCTGGGATGCCGGCGTCTTCTCTTCCGAGTGTAGCGCTGGCGTCATCGGCGCAGGCGCACTGAGGACGGAGCGCCTAGCGGCGTCCTTCACTCAGAGCGCCTGCGCCGACTAAAGGCCGAGACAGCACAGGCGCGGATCAGCTGCAGACAGGAGCCAGCGAGAGAAGGAGAGCGCTGGCCTGTCTATCAAAGAAGAGAGGGCGTTCCAAACCATGAAGATGCGGCGGCTAACAAGTGCCGCCCAACTTGCTGGTAGCAGCTAATTACATATAACAAAAGTAAGTTTTTTAGAAGATTGAAAAAAGAAAAAAAGATATTAAACATATGTTTGAACTCAGCTGACATTAGCAAGTAGCTAATGTCAGCTAGTGAAAATTCGTCAGTGGGGGTGACAGAAGCCCTTTAAGTGAAATCAAAACTAACTTCAAAAAGTGACATCTTGATAGATTCTCCCCAATAGTTTCCATAGATGTATGGTTATTACTGTGAATGTTCATTACTTATTATATTGTCTGTTTATTCATGGGAATTATAGATAGAAAAAAATATCACAATCCAAAAGTTTTGGGATGCAGGGATTTATCTTTTCATCTACTGGCCATCATGAGAGCAGCATGGGAATTGTCTACAACAGCTGGAGTACTGCATATTACCCATCCCTCCCCAATGTGTCGTGCCTTTATGAGGCTGAAGACAATGAACAATTATACAATGGAAAGAATCAGAGCCCTCTTTACATGTTGTTGCTAAGCCATAATATATGTTATTGCTCTGGAAATAGTTTTATGGTAGAGTACCACTTAGCGAAATATGTGCCCCAATCTGTCACTTCACTGCTATAACACCATCTCCTACCAGATGCTGCAAATTATAATAAAAGCCGTGCATGGTATTTAATCCATCTGACCTAATTTTAATTACTGTGCTGCACTGAAGAGCCTTCATATATACAAGTAATCCACTAATAAAGTGATATACATATACATGCAGCGTACTGCAAAATTGGTATTTAGAATGTATAAAGAAATAAAGACAAAGAACTGCTGATTATCGTTCTGCTCCGTAGGGTAGCCGAGTGAGGTCGATGGCACTCTGAGCTTGTAGAGAAATTATGATAGCTTTTGTAGATAAGTGAAGAGAGAAAAACAAAATGTGATACCACCGGGATGTGACAGTCACTTTATATGACTGCTCATGTATTCTACAGTGTAAGGCCCCATTCACACGTCCGCAATTCTGTTCCGCATTTTGCGGAATGGAATTGCGGACCCATTCATTTCTATGGGGACAGACTTTGTCCCGCTCAGATCTGGAATTTCGGATCCGCACTTCTGTTCCGCAAAAATATAGAACATGTCCTATTCTTGTCTGCAATTGCGGACAAGAAAAGTCATTTTCTATATAGATCCAAAAGAATGATATCAGAGTCAAAAAATGAAGGAATATAAATAACAATGCGTCTTTATTAGAACAATTTATGAAACATGATTGGTACAAAAAGTGTTAAAAAACAAGTAAAAACAATTACACATTTATTATTAGTGAATCATGTTTGTTTTTGTTATCTTTTTTGTAATTGCGGTCACCGATTTCTTATTTTATACACTTTTATTCATATATCACTTAATCTTGCAATCATGGTTACCATCTTGCTCACCTTCAACACGTTTTACACAGTATTGAGTTGTTATATATTGTCATAAACCATTGCCATATATGTCGACCCTTCTATATTTATATATGACCATCATGCTAACACTGGTATAATGGCTTTTAAAGGTCTAATTAATTTCGCTTAAGTAAGGATTTATGCAGTATACTGGGCATTGTTATAAAAGGCATACTATCGTGACATCCATCTTCCTGACTATTTGGGCGAATGCCCTTTTCCAATATGGCTCCCGCGGTGCGCGCGATTTTCTGAGCATGCTCCGGTATGCCGCGGCGTCCTGGTTTTTGGGATGAGGCGTCTCACGCCATATGTGCGTGACCGCCTTCCCCACAGCCACGGCGCATGCGGATGCCGGCATTCATGACAGATATTCGTGCGCCAGGTATAGAGCGGAAGTGACACCGGCACTCAGCTGGATGTGATTTATATCTTAATCAGGTTGGTGGGTTGTCCTTAGTCCTTATTGGTTGATCATGGATCACATGGCCTGTGACATCAGGTATCCTCCTTATTTAAACCTTGATGCTGGTACACTCTCTTATCGCCCTTGAGAAAGCTGACGGCGAAACGCGCGTCGGGCGCGTTTGTTTGGCGACACTGCTGTGACCCATTGCTGGTGTGTATATTACTATGTTGTTTATCTTGTGCGACTATCCTCATGTTTACTGTGGTTAAAACATCTATGGTGACCGGCTACTTAGCCCAAACTAGCAACTGTCTGTTTTGTTGGGTCCCATTATCTATTTGGTGTGTGCACTGACTGAGGATATTTGCGCATAGTTGTTATCAATTTTCACCAGTTATACTCTGATTATGCTATGTGGTGTGTCGCTCTTTGTGTAATTGTTTTTACTTGTTTTTTAACACTTTTTGTACCAATCATGTTTCATAAATTGTTCTAATAAAGACGCATTGTTATTTATATTCCTTCATTTTTTGACTCTGATATCATTCTTTTGGATCTCTATGTTTCAGATATTGGGTCTTGTACCAGTGGGAATCATTGTTGGTTAATCATTTTCTATATAGTTCTGGCAATGTGCAGATCCGCAAAATGCGGAAAGCACATTGCCGGTGTCCGTGTTTTGCGGATCCGTGGATCCGCAAAACACATACGGACATCTGGATGGAGCCTAAAGTTGCATAGTTTTTGCCTATTTCTCCTCAAAATCGAATAATTCAGCATATACTTCCTATACACTACTCCGTATTATAGAGGGTGCAGAAAGCTGAGGTATGCTGCTGAGATGTGTGTTAGGGTCATTCAACTGGAGATCTGGTCACTACTGTTTGTTAATACCAAATAAGAGCGTGGGATAGTCGCTCCAAAACCCGGACTCCCTTCAATAGATACACAAAACAGCAATACCGGGTTGTATCAAAAAGTAAACATCTTTATTATATAACATGTATAAAAGGTCAAACAATCCATACAATATAAAATGTGTGTATATATGGTTGGTGGTACAAGACACAAAGGGTAACAGACCCTCACGGGGGCGATTGTCTAGCATAGTGTGATAGCAGAGTATAATAGTAAAAGTCAATAGCAGCATGCATGAAGTACTAGCATACTCTGTTGAGACATATACCATGTATCTAAATGAAGCTCAGGCAAGTGCCAGTGGCTACACAACAACAGTAGTAATATTGAAACAGACAGTAACCCATGTAAAGTATACCTGGTATCACACTTATACGCGGCACTGCCCGTGTCCCGACGCGCGTTTCGCCCTCCTGGCTTTCTACGCTAGACAATCACCCCCATGAGGGTCTGTTACCCTTTGTGTCTTGTACCACCAACCATATATACACACATTTTATATTGTATGGATTGTTTGACCTTTTCTACATGTTATATAATAAAGATGTTTACTTTTTTATACACTACTGTTTGTTACCAAAGTTGTTGACTATGTTGGGTCAAAAAATCTACATTTTTAATAATGGGTTAATAATGGGTTTATGATGACACCCCTCTTCCGTACGCAGTGCCCTCTCCTCAGTCCCCTCACGATCAACCAGAGCAGAAAGCCACTAACCAAAAAGCAGCCGTTGACCCGTCCATGTATTATATGCAATATGGACAATCACAATACATTAGTAAGTGCCTTGTATTAACTTTCTCTACAGGATAAATGCCACTTACTGAAGTGAGACAACCCTTTAATCCAGTATAGAGATGGAAAAGAAATTAGAGTAGCATCTCAACAGAAGTGCTAATTAAATCTTTTTATTAACATTTTAACAAATTAGCACAGCAAAGAACCCCCCCCCCCCACAACAGAACCCTTCTTATTCCCCCACCCATCTAACTGTGTCCAGATGATGCTCTCCATCTGCCGCAGTCCAGTATAGTAGCATCACTACCACATACAGCAATAACGTGTGCATGTCCATCTCCATCCACACCACCCCTCCCATAACAGTAAAATGGAAATCCATGTTCACATCCGTAACCTCTGTGGATTAAGAACATACCTCATTTCTCCTTGACAGAAGTGTTAGGGGGTAGAAAAGTCGAGCAATTTTGCCTGCTTTGTCAGTGGAGTAGACATGCTATTTATGCCAAATTTGTGATGTATTTGTGCCATTTTTAGGGTGGTTTGGGGAATGCCTGGCAGTTTGCATTTACTAAAGGGCGGACAGATTTTTTGTGGGCAGAGCTACATTTTTAGCCACGTTTATCATTGCAACTTCTTCCAAAAAGTGGCAAAAAAGTCACAAGTGTAGTCCTGTCCCCAGGTGAAGTACAAGGCTGACAGAGCCTTCGTAATAAATATGATTAGACTTTAGACAAAAACAAAATCCATGGTAATTTGTGCAACAAATTTCAAAAAATTGACATGCGACATTTTGTAAGTTTGTCACAAAAAGCTAGCTTCAAAACAAACAGACACCCCCAAAAAAGTGCATATTCATTACTCCCTTAGATTTAGGGCTCATGCACACAACCCTGTTTTTTTCCCCACATCCTATCAGCAATTTTTGGGGTTCAGATGCAGACCCATGCACTTCAATGGGGCCACAAAGGATGTGGACAGCGGACTGTGTCCCCATAGTATGTCCATTCTGCGGCCCCGACAAAAAAATAGAACATGTCCTATACTTGTCCATTTTATGGACAAGGAGAGAACTGTTCTATAGATGGCAAAACATTCCCTTCTACAAAATGTTGATCGCACGTGCCTGGTATCCGTGTTTTGCAGATCTGCAATGTCTGGACCGCAAAAAAAGCTACGACCTAGTGCTGCAATCATGCCTTAGGGGTAGTCTCTACCTGCGCAATGTTCTGGACTATGAACTGAAGGTTCTCCAGCACTTCCCTCTAGAATGACAGCTTGGGTTGTTTCTTGGATGAATGGATCATTCGAAGCAGAGGGGACACCTGAAATCACAAAAAGGGACATGCTGTTTTTCTACAAAGACTGCCACACTTGGGCTGTGTCTAGTATTACAGCTGAGCCTATTTTAGTAGACAGGAATCAGCTGTAATAGGATTTTGGCTGGCTGAGTGAGAATCTTACTCTGCACTGATGAGGGGCATAAGGCCCATTTAACTGAGCAGACAATTGTCAGGAAGGAAGTGTTCGCATTCATGTGCAGTGATTCCCTCCACAGTATGAGGAGGAGCGCGCGAATATTCGATTGTGTGAATATCGGCATTTTGAGAATTCACGAATATTTCGAATATAGTGATATATATTTGTATATTTTTATTTTTTTCATCTGAGCCCATTATCTAGTTTACCTACCTGCTTCTTGCTTGTGGGCCAATGTGAGAAGGCTGCAATATTGTAGTCTGTAGTGAATTAGAATATTCTTCATTATTTAATTTATTTTCTCTTATGCGAAAAATCGGCAATGTAATATTCGCGTATGCAAATATTCTAAAACACGAATATATAGCACTATAGAGTATAGTGCTATATATTTGTTTTTTAGAATATTCGTCATTTTTTCCAATCTGAAGTCATGATTCCTCCCTGCTTAAGTTGCTTTTGGGCCAATGACTGTCCACCTTAAATTGGAAAAAATGACGAACTAATACATTTCACTATATTGTATAGTGCTATATATTCGTATTTTAGATTATTCGCATTACAATTTTACATTGCCGATTTTTCGCAATCAATAGAATAATCTCGAATACTAATATTTGCGAATATATGACAAATATTCTAATGAATATTCGCGAAATATCTCGAATTCAAATATTGCCCCTGCCGCTCATCACTAGCGATCACTAATGCCATAGCTCGTCCCCATACAGAGTCATGGTGTGCCGGCAGCAGAGGCTGTTTAGACATCACGATCTGCTGCCGACAAAAATGATTTAGGTGACTGCATGAAATTTTCAATTACCTGATGAACAAATATTTCACTCATTCATTGGCTATTCAGGGAGCCTGTTCCTATGAACACTTGTTAGCAATGATCTGCATGATGCTCGGGCATTGTAAAGGTGCCTATATACTCCAATACAGCTGTCTGCAGATATTTGGCTTGACTATCCCTAATCCTGTGCCAAAAGTTTGTTAAAGAGTTGGGCATTGACTTAAATGGGTTTTCCGGGATTACAATGGTTTTTAACAGATATGCTCATGTAGTTGCTTACCTCATGTACATCTTACCCATGCTTTCTTTTTCTCAATGTTGACTCTCCTGAGTCCTGACCTATTTTCACCATGAAAACAAATCCATCTGGTTTGTTTCCATCCTGTATGTAGAACTTCCTCAAGTTGTATCCAACCAAACCCATGATGCACTTCTCCTTCCTCTGCCACACCTCCAGCACCGCCCCTAACACCGCCCAGCTAGTGTATAACTCCTCCCACCCATCTAGTTACATAGACACTCCTCTATCACTGCAACAGAAAATAAGAAATAACTCAATGGCCATGGACATGTAATCACAGCCCAGAGCGGACGATCAGGGTACAAGTAACACATTACAAAATTACAGCTACCTTATTGAATTATTTTAAAGGATGTTGATACAAAACTAGAAGCTACCCCCAATAAGTGGCACTAGTGAGATAGTTGTAGGCTATTTACATATGCATTACAGGTACATAGTAGCAAATCTGATTCACATCCTGTATTAATCCTGAAACCAACCCTGTCTCATCCATGCCTTCTTCACGTGTGACCTTTATTCTCCCCGTGTTGTCTTTGTACTGACTTCTCTTTTCTTTGTCACATCTCATTTCACGAGTTTCTTTTTCCCTTCACCTGCTTCATTTCTCTTCCACTTTACCATCTCTTAAAAGACAGTTTAATTACACATTTTCCTCAGCCGCTATTTTTTTTGCTCTGCATCTCCTGTCAGTTCTCTCTAATTTTTTCCTTGAATTTTACCATCAGCCTCCATCAAACTACTTGCAGCAAAAAATGATTGACAGGCAATGAAGGGTGGGGGGAGGGGAGCAGAAGTATACTGAAAATAAGAAAGCCAAAATTGTATCAACTTCAAGGCTGCAAGATATGTAAGACATATTTGAGACTATCTTACATCATTATTTAAAGACAGTTTTAAGGATTTGTCTGGTTAAGACAGCCTCTTATCAATAGGCCAATTAGGGTTTTCTGAGAGGGTCATAGTTATGCTCACTTTACTAATAGTCATAGCCATATTTTATAATAAAGGGCGCATGCCACTGTAAACGTAAAGTGGGGACCTCTTAGTCCCAATAAATTTTGGGAACATGCATTTTAGGAGTGGAAGCAAGTTGCCCAGTCTCCCTCCCCTCCGTACAAATACCAGCTGCACAGACAACCCATTAAAGGGGTATTCCAGTTATAACAAATTACTCCGCATCCACAGAATTCTAGATAACTATAGATAACTATTAGATCTGTGGGGGTCCAACCACTGTGACACATCCATCAATTCTATATAAGACCGCTGGAAATAGCTGAGCCCATAGATAATAAATGGAGCAGCTTGGAGCATGGTTGACCTACATCTCTGTTCATTTCGAAGTATAAGACTCCTGTACCTATAATTGGTGGAGGTCACAGCGGTCAGACCCCTACAATCTAATAGTTATTCTCTATCCTGTGGACATGGTATAACTTGTAGTTACTGGATTACCCCTTTAATTTACCCTGTGATCAGCGTATCAGCCAGCAATCTTTCTAATAAAAAGAGAGTCTTCAAAGTGAAAAACTCCTTTACATTTGGTGCATAGACACTGTACGTGTACTTTCAATGGTTGTACTTATGGACATTGGGAGTAAAGTGTCACTCAAAACCCAGCTTGACTGTACAATATTATAAAAAGACTGAGATAAGCTGGCAGCATGGGAAGGAACATGGCAGATGAATTCCAATGTTGAATAATGTAAAGTTATGCTCCTAGGTCTCTATAATCTTATGGTTGCATACACAATTAATAGAATCAACCTGGGGACAACAGAATAAGGAAATTACTTAGTTCTTTTGGTTACAAGTAAACTGAGCAGCAGTTCTCAATGCCAGGCAGTAGTAGGAAAAGCAAATAAGATTTTTGGGTGTATAAAAAGAGATAACTCACAGAAAAAAGATGCACCACATGGATAAGCAACTGACAACACTGGCTAATCCCTCACTCTGGTGTTAAAAGCTGAGAGATTCGCCAATATTTCCAATCAGGAACATATCGGAGCCCCTTTAGGCACCACTACACGGTATCTCAGCATGACATGGGGTCCTACAAGGTCTGAACAGGTATTAAGCAGCCTACAGCCCCATCCCACTCACCTGCATTGCAGGACCAACAATGCAATGGGGAACAAATGAGGCCGCAAGCTACACCTACAACAGACCATGTGACACCGGCTTCCAGGTGCAACAGAATGTTTACCAGCCATATGCAATGGCACATTCAATACATATAAAACAAGAATCACAAAAATAAACGTGGCCTAAATGGGTGGGACTGCTCCAGACCCCAAACACTGTGGCGTGTTTCTAACTGGGGGGGCAGTTCCTCCGCATGTGGTTCGCAGCGAACGGCTATCCCCAGCAAAAATTGCATACAATGGAGGATACCGGCGCGAACCACAAGCACCACACAAACATCCTACACAAAATAAAACATGTGCGGATGAAAATATATAAACACATAACTCACAGAAAAAAGATGCACCACATGGATAAGCAACTGACAACACTGGCTAATCCCTCGCTGCGAACCACATGCGGAGGAACTGCCCCCCCCCAGTTAGAAACACGCCACAGTGTTTGGGGTCTGGAGCAGTCCCACCCATTTAGGCCACGTTTATTTTTGTGATTCTTGTTTTATATGTATTGAATGTGCCATAGCATATGGCTTGTAAACATTCTGTTGCACCTGGAAGCCGGTGTCACATGGTCTGTTGTAGGTGTAGCTTGCGGCCTCATTTGAGATACCGTGTAGTGGTGCCTAAAGGGGCTCCGATATGTTCCTGATTGGAAATATTGGCGAATCTCTCAGCTTTTAACACCAGAGTGAGGGATTAGCCAGTGTTGTCAGTTGCTTATCCATGTGGTGCATCTTTTTTCTGCGAGTTATGTGTTTATATATTTTCATCCGCACATGTTTTATTTTGTGTAGGATGTTTGTGTGGTGCTTGTGGTTCGCGCCGGTATCCTCCATTGTATGCAATTTTTGCTGGGATAGCTCGTTCGCTGCGAACCACATGCGGAGGAACTGCCCCCAGTTAGAAACACGCCACAGTGTTTGGGGTCTGGAGCAGTCCCACCCATTTAGGCCACGTTTATTTTTGTGATTCTTGTTTTATATGTATTGAATGTGCCATTGCATATGGCTTGTAAACATTCTGTTGCACCTGGAAGCCTGTGTCACATGGTCTGTTGTAGGTGTAGCTTGCGGCCTCATTTGTTCCCCATTGCATTGTTGGTCCTGCAATGCAGGTGAGTGGGATGGGGCTGTAGGCTGCTTAATACCTGTTCAGACCTTGTTCACACACCATAGGTAGTCTAGTGGTAGGACCCCATGTCATGCTGAGATACCGTGTAGTGGTGCCTAAAGGGGCTCCGATATGTTCCTGATTGGAAATATTGGCGAATCTCTCAGCTTTTAACACCAGAGTGAGGGATTAGCCAGTGTTGTCAGTTGCTTATCCATGTGGTGCATCTTTTTTCTGTGAGTTATGTGTTTATATATTTTCATCCGCACATGTTTTATTTTGTGTAGGATGTTTGTGTGGTGCTTGTGGTTCGCGCCGGTATCCTCCATTGTATGCAATTTTTGCTGGGGATAGCCGTTCGCTGCGAACCACATGCGGAGGAACTGCCCCCCCAGTTAGAAACACGCCACAGTGTTTGGGGTCTGGAGCAGTCCCACCCATTTAGGCCACGTTTATTTTTGTGATTCTTGGTGTATAAAAAGAGACATAAAAAACTTGTGATCCCAATGTATTACCCCTTTATAAATCCCTTGTAAAGCCACATCTGGAATATGGGATTTAGTCTTGAGCTCCTCATGCTATTAAGGATACTGAAAAGCTAGAAAGGCAGAAGCAGACGGCTAGATTATAAAATGAGAAAGAAGGTCTCTCTTTCACTGAAAGCCTTAAAAATTTGGGCTTGTTCAGGGTAGAAAAAAAAACTCCAGATACTATGAAGGTTTAGACGCTTTTCTAATAGAGTGGCCAACCCGCGGTGGTGATCATACTTACCTGGTCCCCGCTGAGACCTCTATCTCACCTTGTGTCTCGTGACCAGTTGTCATGACCCGGGTCACCTCTGTGGCCAGTGCTTGGCTGCAGCAGTCACATCCACCCATCCACTCCCATCAACTGGATGTTGATATAAGAGCACCAGGAAGAGTCGGCCATTTATTTTATTTATTTATTTATTTTACTCTCTTATATAGCGCTACTATATTCCGCAGCTCTTTACAGACCTTAGCATCACATGCAGGGACGGTGCAAGGATTTTTGGCATCACAAGCGAAGCTACATCTTGCCCCATGTCAGACATCTGCCCCATCCATCAGCCCCCATGTCAGCCATCAGCCCCCCATGTCACATTTCTTCCCCCTCCAAGTCACATTACTCATTCTCCCCCTCCATGGCACAGATACATTGTCCCCCCTCCCATCATGCCACCCCCCTGTAATAAACTTAAACATTATGCACTGCTCACCTACTGCAGTGGCTGTGGGAGTTAACACAGCTCCAGCCTCCAGTGCCTCCTGCTTACCGCCACGTTTCAGTCACATGACCCCACCTGAGGCGTGACTGACCGTGTTGCCGCTCTGTCAGTGAGCGCTGCCGCTGCGGCAGGTGGCGCAACTTTCAAGTGATTTTTTCTGCCCAGCGCTTCTCTGCACCGGGTGCGCCCTAAGGCCCTGATCACATCGGGCTCACAATCTAAGTTCCCTATCAGGGAAAACATACAAACTCCATGCAGATCTTGTCCTTGGTTGGATTCAAACCTAGGACCCTAGTGCTGCAAGGCACCAGTGCTAACCATTGAGCCACCATGCTGTCCATGGAACTATGAGACCCAACCCAGAAGTGGGGACCAGGCAAGTATGATCACCACCATCGGTCAGCCACTATGATGTCTTATGTTGATTAAACTGAGAAAGGTTGACTCGATGGACACATGGCTTCTTTAAACCAATGTAACTATGTTTACTACTGCATATGTTTTTTGTTTTTTTTTCTTGCACATAATTGTCTATTTTACTCATTTATCAATGAAATTAGACTATGAAAATTGGAGTGAATGATGTACTACATAAATATTACTATTGCACTAGACGTAAAGCTGTATTGCATATCATAGTCATAGATGCGTAGAAGTCAACACCAGTTTTGTTTAGCAGTAGAAAAAATCTTCAGTTTCCCCAAGCAACTATAGTTTTAGGTAATGCTGCACATACATAATCATCTAGAGAACATTAATCCATGCAAGCAGAGGTCAATTTCTCTCTAATCTTAGTTCTGCCTAGTCGATGGTTGAATTGATTCCTTTCTGTGTATAAATGGTAATTTCTCCAAATAACAATATTATGTGTATATCTCTAGCATTTCATCACCCCTACTGAGAAAACCTAATGAGAGAGATCTCGAACAGCAAATATTTTAGTGCTGCTAGGTCTACGGAAAGCAGAAAAAGGCACAAGAGGGGTTAGGAGAGAAAGGAAGGTCACGTGAGAGGTGCGGAATGACACACAGAGGAAACGTTGCCACGGCTCATTGGTAACAGCACCAAGCCTTTTTTAATTTTGTCTAAATACTTTAAATGGTTTCAAACTTGGGTTATTTGCATAGCTTAAGAGATAATAGTGTCTGAGTAATGAAGGATTGCAAATTTGTGGTGAGGAGAAAGAAGCAGCAATGGAAAAGTATTAACATTTTCCATTAGAATTCCACCTCATTAGGTTGTAGGCAGATGTTAAGTACATTAACCCTCTTCTGGTTTATACTGGGAATTGCTATGCTGAAATCCATTACTGATAGAAAATGGGAGCGAGAACCGGCCCCTGAACTTCCTCAGCCATGCCTATATTGTTGGTAAATTCTGCGTGCAAACGCATGTTTACCATGCAACTGGTCATATGTGACGGTTGCCTTGGGAGCTGCATTCATATTATAAGTCATAAAAATAGAACTTGAATAGTCTAGAACTTCAACTCTTTGTAGGTATGACAAAACATTATAGTAACTCTAGGCCAGAATCTGTTACCGTTGCTATGTAAAAAGAAAATATGACTCTGAATTCAGAAAGGACTGAAGACCCTAAGGTGTATCTCCAACTTTGAGCATAATTTCATGAGCTGACTGATTTCAAAATACCTTTATTGGGGTAGCAGCTAAGTTCCTCTGATACAGAGCTCCACATCCTCCACTTCACTTCATATACCGATAGAAATAGATGACAAAATTCTGTCTTGATGCAGCTACCACAAGGGAGAGCTTAGGAACTTACTGCATACAAAGTCCAATGATCTGTATACCTCTGTATGTAGTATTTACAAGAGGTCTTCCTTGTGCCATCACAACATCTCTCACCAGTCGTGACCCGGTGATAGTCCTTCTCCAGGAAAGCAATGTACTGTATATGAACCTGGCTGTCCACATGAAGTAAAAGAAGATGGGATCCATCAGACCAGGCTGGGTTTTACCATTGTTTCATGGTCCAGTTCTAAGGCTCCTATGTCCATTGCAGGCACTTTTGATGGTGGACAGCAAGCAGCAAGAACATGACTTTTCTGCGGCCACACAGCAAGCTGTGATGTCCTGTGTCTCCTCAGACCTACTGTATCATAGCCAGTATTAATGTTATAATCAATTTGTGCTGTCCTTCCTTGGACCACTTTTGGCGGATACTAAATACTGCATACCAACCCCCAAAATCTGCCTTTTTAGAGATGCTCTCATCCAGTCTTGTAAGCTAAAACATTTGGTGTTTATCAAAGTGAATGAGATGTTGCTTATCCAAACTCAAGAACGGACTGCTCACTAGCTGCCTAAAATATCCCACTGTTAATGTATCCATATATGTTTATATAACATGTTTATATAATATAAATATATTAAATATACACAAATAATATTATTTACATATTATACATTATTAAATATATAAAATATTTTTCCTTTTATGTTTCATTATTATTTATTTTCATTGTCATTGCTTCTTTATATATAGTGTTACATATTGAACATATGTATTCAGAAATCCCAATACATCTAGCGGTGTCTTATTTTCCAAGACTTTCTAAAAACAACAATAAAACTCACAGTACATGAAAGAAGATCCGCCATAAAGTTGGATAAAGAACGGGCTTGATTGCATCTGACAGGTCAATGGCTAGAAACGCGGTGGGTTCTTTGCTTTCAGAGAGAACACTTGATGAAATTACTGTATGTTTGAAAGTGACAGTGCTTTTTGATTCTATTATCTGTCTC
Organism: Bufotes viridis; assembly: GCA_033119425.1. Classification (NCBI taxonomy): domain Eukaryota; kingdom Metazoa; phylum Chordata; class Amphibia; order Anura; family Bufonidae; genus Bufotes; species Bufotes viridis. The sequence goes on from CM065591.1 coordinate 79,139,825, forward strand.
TGTGAGTCTGCTCTTCATTTGGTAGCAGGGATGCTCTTTGAGATTCTTCTGTGGATGACGTGACAGACAAATTTTCGCCTTGCTTCCTTGCCTCTAACCTTAAAAAAAAATTACCAGTATATACCTTTTTCCCTCATATCTTTAACCCTCTCGTAGTCTATGCTTTATGCATAATAAGTAATAGAGTATCTTTCACATCTTCTTCTGCTAGGATTGTGATTCTCATTAATGTCAATACATGAGAGACGGAAGTTGTATTTGCTTGGTGAAAGGACGTGAAGAAAAAAAGTCACCGTTTCTTCTTCTTCCCTGTTCTAATCTCATTTCAAAGTGGCTGAATCTTGACAGTGAAATGTAACTCGAAAGAAATTCTCCATTATTAATGCTGAGAGCTCAAAGGTCGCACCTGGAGGGGAAAGATAATAGATTTAGAGATTTAATAACTGCCACAGTCAGTTGTCTTAGCGAGACCAGATATTAAAAGATGTGTACTTACAAAAATGTGTCAAACGAACTTGATGATTAATCCAAAAGTGACCAAGAAAGCTGAATGTGTCTGGATCAGTCTCTCTCAGGAGCCATTTGATCAGGGAACAATAGACCATGTTATGAGTCGGAACAAGAACAGCGATATTTTATTAGCTACAGTGTAGCTTCTTCATACCCAACACAAGGTTCTTCTTCTCAGGCTACATGATGAGTAGGAATAAGGCCTGTCTATCAAATAGAAATATGTTTTATTGTAGCTGATGGAAACATAACTCGTAGTTATAAAACGGGCTCCTGCCTTGGAGATTAAACTGTAATTCATTTCAGACTGGAAGTAATCATTTTAGTGATTTGTAAAAGTAACCAATTTTCAGTAGACCAGTTTTGACAGTTATTAATCAATTATTTTGGATATCATATCAATACTATGCTTGGATCTATGGGTATTCCTGGCTAGACATTGCTTGTAATTGATACTTAGGTTGCAGTATTTGATAGGTCTAAAATCAGTAAGGCTATGCAATTTTTATGATTGCATTGTACTCATTTTGGGTTTAAAATAATTTTTTTCTATTGGTCTTTATTAAAAACATTCCGCAGCTTTGTTATAAATAGTTAACTTCTATATAGCTGTTAGGATTGTACCTGTACTTTCACTTTGTGTCAACCCTTATTTCGAAGTTACTAATAGCTCAAAAAAACTTAAAACAAGATAAGTAAGTAAGCTAAGAATTGAGCTATAATGAGTGTTTATAATGTCAGAGATAAGGAGCATTCAGCTGAGCTGCATGATGGAACACAGTAAAAACACAGAGTATGCTACTATAGAATCTCAAGGCTGTACAGAGAAAAGTGCTCAAAATTATTTTCAATAAAGGCCAATTGAAAAACAGAAATTCAGCCCAAAATGAGTACAATGCAATACTCACAAAGGTGTCCATAACCATTAATATCATAATACTAATACAATAAATATGCAATATCTACTGTGTATGGCAGTATTGTGGCTCTGTACAACCTCTGAGTCATAATAGTACACATATAAGCTTCTGTGTAGAACAGGGCAGGATCGTACCACTACATTTTATATGAAGACATAAGGTACATTTTTCTGTCCGTATATATTCAACCAAACAAATTGCGGCATGATCCTTCAGCTGTCATATTAAGCAGATGACACAGAACCCCTTACCACAGCACAACCTCCGGTACAATGCTCTGTCCCACACATGAGGCCTAGAAGCATTATTCATTTTATTCTATGATTTACCTCTGTTTCTTATTATGACAAATAAGAACTGAAAAGCCCTGTATTTATCTGAGATGATGGCTAGGGAAGAGCAAATCGACTTCCTTGGAACTGAACCCGAGTTCGGGAAATGTTTTTTTACAGTACAAATTAATTTATGAAGTTATTGAGCGAAGTCTCGTGAGACTTCTCGAAGCAATATCTTCGGCTCATCGGAGCCAATACATTCTAAAACTGTATGAAGCTCCTGCTCCGTACAGTATTAGAACAAAGTTTTATGCAAATCGGATTTGGATGTTTCATCCGAAGCCGATTCGCTCATCCCTAATGATGGCTACATTATAAACTATGTTACTATGTTATTAAGCTACTTCAGCTATAATTTACACCAGTTTTCTGGTGTAAATTATAGTAAATATACCAGATCCAATAGATCAGCTCCTTCCCACCTTATCCTTCTTTTCCAACACACCCTTGGAAGGTAGTCAATCTTTAGCAGTCCCACAATAACACCCTTCATCATTCCTGAAATTAGCAGACTGTTCAATAATAGAGCTTAATCACAATCTTAGAAAGTAATACTGATCATGGGCAGTCTTAGAACAGTCTTAGACCCCTGTGTAGGTTGATATGTGTTTTTTAGAAGTATTAGTGCCAATAAAGACAATGGGGCACATTTATTAAGTCCGGTGTTTAGACTATGGTCTTAATAAAGCGCCTGCACTGGTGGTGGATTGCTGAAGTTATGAAGAGGCTCCGGCATCTTCACAACTTCAGTGTATCCAGCGCCGCTTCTAAATTTAAGACAGCTTCCGAGCTGTCTTACATTTAGACTTTTTTTTACTACGCCTGAAACAGGTGTAGAAAATGGTAGAAGAGATCGGTCTGATGGACCATCTCAGCCCACGCCGCACCCACTTTTTCAGACCTGGCATGAGTGGAAAGAAGTCACAGATTGTGGCACAACTAACTTGAACCGCAATGTGTGGCTGAAATGCATCTAATTTAGATGTATTTCAGCTTGATAAATGACCCCCAATATTTATTTGGATGCTGATGACATTTTTTGGAGGGATTACTGGTCATTTTTGACATTTCATAGGGCTGAGCTGGAATACCAGACACAACTCATGAACTACTGTAGTTTAGCAGTGTTTTCTGAAACAAGTAGCCACGTATTTCTGATCTTTTACAACCCCTTTTAAATCCATTCATGTCATCAGTTGTATGTGTAATATACGTTACATATAATTCTAGTTTACTGTGATGACTGTTAGCCGAGCATACCATATTTCTTGAACACGGTAAAAGTATTTGTCCATGACAAGACACCTAAAACACCTTACTACCACTCTACTGATAGTAAAGCAGAGACAAACCTCTCCACTCTACAGTAATTATCTTAGAGTATGACTACAGAGGCTCCTATGTATAAAATGCCTATGAGCACCAGGTTATTTTTAGATAGGAAGGTGGAGGGATGTTTTGTTCTGCATGAGGTGTTGGTGCTTCTTGTAGTTCTATCCTCAGGGTACAGCCACAAGGTCAAGTTTCTTGATGCAGCTTTGAAAAGCAAAATCAGGAGTGGATAAAAAAAAGGAGAGAAAGTATAAAAAACAGATACAACTTGTCCTCTTTTCTGAATTTGCTTCTGGCTATGGCTTACAAAACTTCATCAGAAAACTTGACCTTGTGGCTGTACCCTTAAAGGGGTTATCTGAGTGTTTTTGTCTCAGGATAGGTCATCATCAGTATGTGATCGGTGGAGGTCTAATGCCTACACCCTCCACTAATGGGTACCAGGACCTCATTGCAGCTTGCAAAGCACATCACCCTCCATTGTATGGCAGCTGTGCTTGGTATTGCAGCTCAGCCCCATTCACTTGATGACCTATCGTCAGCATGATCATCAGGGGTGCCCCACACAGTAATAGTGTTCCCCAAAGTCCCACCAATACTAATTATTCTCTGCTTAAGTGCACTTAGTGTAAATAGGGTTCCTAATAGTAATGCCACCATTGTGCCCATACTAGTAATCATGTTCTCCAAAGTCCTTCAGTAGTAATATTTCTGCTTATAATGTGTGCCTGTACAAAAAATACCCCTTTATAATTTGCCAGTACAAAATATGCCCCCTTATAATGCATGCCAGAGCAAAATATACCCCCTTAGAATTTGTGTGAGTGCTAAAAATGTCCCCTTAAAATGTACACCAGTGCAAAAAATGCCCCCTTAAACTGTGTGCCAGTACAAAAAATGCTCCATTTTGTGTGCAAGGACAAAAAATACCCAGTCTTATTGCCCCAGTAGAGCCAATGTCCCCATAATGCTCCACATAATGTGTGCCAGGACAAAAATATATGTATTACGCGTGCTAGTACAAAATGGCCTCCAGTAGAAACAATACCCCGATAATGCTCCTCTCCGCCCCCATAGTGACCAAACAGTACCAAATAAAAAATCATAAACTCAAATACTTACCTCCATGCGGCTGTCAGTGAATCAGTGTAGGCCTCTTCCGACCTGTTTCCTGAGCTGTACATTGCTTGGCTCAGGTGGCGAGATGATGACATCATCTCACCGACTATGCTGGCCTCTGATAAGCTACAGGCACTCGGCCTGAAGCCTATTAGAGAGAACGGCAGGGCAGAGAGACATTGCTCCCGTGCCCTGCCGCAGCATTCAACTGTGTTGATAAATCCGAAAAGTCCTGATCATGTGTGATAAAAACTGTCTGGACCTGTATAGGTTGCAACAATTGTAGAACATCTCTAAATGAGAACATTCCACGTTAGCTACAATGGGATTGGAGAACCAGCATGTGGAAATACTAAAAATATCAATAAGAGGGCAGAAATGATCACAGAATATACAATGAGAGGAAAACGGAGCCTCACAGTCCAATTCCCGGCATCTGCAGTCCCATCAGCACATTTAGTGACTCATGAAATCCCTGTGTATCTAATATATATGCAGTAGTCAAAACTTAAGCTTTGAGAAAAAGCAGCTCTCACCTGCTTCACTTGTTAGGAGCACGGATACAGCCTGGACACGGCAGTAGACAAACTGAAGAAAAAGGTGCAAGGTCCAGCTCCATATGACAAGTAATCCTTTATTTCATGCAGTATAAAAATCCAAACAGATACAAGGTAAACGGTCTACGCGTTTCAGACCACGCTATACTGGTCCTTACTCATGACAAAACTTTTTAGATGGTCGGACAGGAGGTTCATCTGACATATGGCTGAATACACCAACAGATTATCTGACCAATTTCTGTCTAATCAGACCAATAGTTGGTGTGTATAACAAAAGTTCTGTCCATCTGACCAACGATTGGTCAGAAAATCTGTCACATAATCTGTTGGTGGAATACAACCCATAGATGTAATGTATACATCTAGGATCTTTTAGAATATATTAAATAACAAATGATAAAATATCCCTCATATCCATCACACGGGCATGGGATTCAGCCGGTTCCCTCAGGTTCTCCAGATCTGGTTGTTACATTTACAGCCGGATCGGAAAACCGGCTGAATCCCGATCCGGTGCTCTGGCAGTGGCAGCTGGAGATGAGCGCTTCCATTCCATAGTTTAGCTCCTTAGGCTTTTTAAAAGTTGGGCGGTATGTGTGTGTAGTGTATATAGGGTGTATTTATGTGTGTTGTATATATGATGTACATGTAAACATGTGTCGTGATGCCTCGTGTCCACCATTGAGTAAGGAACCTGTTAAAAATTTGAATCCCATCCCTGCCATTATGGATCCATGACACCAGTGTGAACAGAGACTAATACTGTGTGGAGCTAGAAACCAACATACTTCTAGGAACACTATCTGTCTATGCGGCCCGCAGGGAAAGGCGTGAGGATGGAGAGAATAGCAGTGGTGGAGACAATGAGAGTGGTTGTTGTCCTCACAGTGGCTTATCCGGGCTCCAGTGGTCTCTCGGGCTTCCTGAGCAGTGAATGGGAGGGCACAAGTGAAGACCCCAAGAATCCAGAGTGGTAGAAATGATGAATGAATTACTAGCAGTTTGCAATGAAGGTTCAGTTGGGTGTTACCAATTTGGGCATGTGTCCTGTCCTGCATCGGTTGGATAATGTCAGACTGTGCAGGGACACAACCCTAACTGGTAACACCCATCTGCATCTTCCTTGCAAAGTGCTAGTTATTCATGCATAACTTCTCGCCGGAATAATGAAGGAATGGGGGATGCAAGTAGCTACTAAGACAGACTTGTCAGGAGAGAGGACAGGTCATTTATAAAGGAAAAAATACCAGCCAACTACATTTAACATTTTCCTGAAAAAAATCAGAATTATCTATACTATGCATTCATATATTTTCTATTCATTCATATTTTTATATTTGTCCTGTTTACTTTCCACCTACTTTCCCTTTTCGTCTAATGGCTGCAGACATCTCCCTGATATTAATCGCATGCCATTGGTATTGATGTTGTGTCCTAGTTTGCAGATTTTTTTTTCTGCCCATTTATAGGCTGTAGTCTGGATAATAGGCAATTCCTGGGGATGGATTGATTGCTCTCTAGACTAGTAAAGAGAAACAATTTATAACAGGAGCGATGTAATTACCCAGCACTAAGTCCTTGTGGGCTAAGCATCATTTCGTTTATATAGATAACAATAGTTTTTTTTGGGTTGAAATATATACATCCAAGAAGAAAGAAATAAATGTCATAGATTGCAGAGGATAAGAAGTGTTTACTGTTAAATATTCATCCCTCATTCTGTACTCTCCGAGTTAAATGAAAATCTGGCAGGCCTCGGGAAATGAAAGCTAACTTGCCTGCGAGTAAAAAGGAGCGCAAAGATAACTCATAAGAAAACACTGTAATAAAACTGCAGTAACTGTCCGCTTTCCTTCCCTTGTTCTAAAGGTAAGATAAAACTAAACCTCAGTATATCAGCGTGGTCATTGGTTTAGACTCTATGCTGGACAATAATATTGTATTTGTCTGGTTTGTTGTTGGCTCTTACTTTTATCTTTTATTTCTTATGGGGTCATTTAGAGAAAACTAAAATTTAGATAAAGCTTCACAAGCCCATCAGGTTTTACAGTATATCTGACACCACAGTCTGAACAGACTATCATTTATCAAACGTATCGGAACCTTGATGGAAACTTGGTAGGCCTCATTATAAGGCTACGCTCTCATGGGCCGTGTGCAGTCTGTCCAATGTGGTCTGTGTGACGGCCATGTTTCCTGGACTGACCGCAGCTCATGTGCATCGTAGTGATCTATGATAGTGTAGGTTCCAGCCCAGCTGTGGGTCTATTGTCTCTTAGTCAAATGATTCTATGAATATGGGGTGAACTTATTATCATATTTACCTGATCCCTGATGCTGAGATCAATGGGGGAAAACATGCTGCAGCCAATCACAGACAACAGCAGTGTCCTGCTCCCCTTTCATCACAGCAACAAACACCGAACCCAGTGTCGGAGACCAGTTAAAGGGCTTAACCCGGACATACCCACATTTTCACCCAGACAGCTCCTCTAATATGAGCATTGGAGAATTTTATGCTCCGATGCTCTCCTTTGCCCTGTGCTGAATTGCACAGAGCAAAGGAATTTTTTGGATATCCGGTGACGTACTGGGCTCTTTATAAGGACTGCTAGGTGGAGTCTTGTAAAATGGCTAGGGCTGTGCTAAAGCCCACCTTTTAGAAGCCTCCGACTAGCAGTGTAAAAACATAAACAAAAAAGCCCTTGCCCTGCGTGATTCAGCGCAAGGCAAAGGAGAGCATCGGAGCGTGAAATGCTCTGATGCTAATATCAGGGGGCTGCCTGGGTGAAAATGTTGATATTTCCAGGTTCAGCTCTTTAAGTATGATCTCCATCTCAGGTTAGCCACTCTGACTCTTGGAAACCTCCTTACACTTTAAACTGGCGATGAGCAAATTTCGTAAAATTTGTTTCAGTCTAATTCATGTGAATCAGCCAAGAAATTCAATTTGGGTACAGATCAATTCTACCAGACTCAAAAGTGCTTTAGAGGCCTGGAGAACCTCTCTGCTTTCTTCTCTTTCTCCCTCTGTCTCTCTCTCTCCAAAATTCTCTCAAATGGAAAAATTCTCTCAAATGAATCTGAAGAAGTTCTGATTGTACCGAATCTGAATTTTTGAAGAAATTCAGCTTGAATTTCAATTCTAACAAATTTCCTTGCTCATCTCTACTTTAAACAGTTGTCGACTGAGCCTGCCGATTTTTAGCTGACAATGTAATGTCTATGGGGAGCTCCCTACTCTCCGCTGACAGGTGATGTTGGGGAAGCGAGGGATCTAGTGCAGTGATTTTCAATGCCAACTTTGGAGTTAAATTGCATGTAAAAATGTAGCATAACCACTGAGTTATCAATAAAATGTATCTCTATAGCGCCACCTGCTGTTTTTTTTTTTATTTCTTTGCCCTGCTCACTTAGAAGGCCGCACATGCTCAGTTTCATCCTTCAACTGCCTCCTGAGCTGTGATAGGGCGAGCATGGACACGCCCCCTGAGCTGCAGCAGAAAAGCCACTCCACTTGAGCTGCCAGCTTGATATACCTCTAGTAGAGCAATGAATTAGGAGATCTCTGGATCCATATGAGGTACAGGGCTGGTTCTAGCTTTGTTAGAAAGAGATTGTCATGCACTATATTATGGCTAATTTTCATTATTTACATTAGTCATGGGATAATTCCTTTAAACGGGTTGTCCAAGTTATATTTATTGATAGGCGAGGGCCCGTATAGGAACGAGCCGTCCTATTGAAATGAATGGGACGGCTTGGGTGTAATTACACCTGCTCACCGCTGCAGATGCGACGGCGAGCAGGTAAACAATGAAGAGGAGGCAGCGCTGGCATGGTGCGAGCCTTCTCTTCAAACAGCTGATTGGCGGGGGTGCCGGACTGATATTGATAACCTATCCTGAGAATAGGTCATTAATAAATATAACTTGGACAACCCCTTTAAGCAGTGTCTGGCAGCCTCTTTCTCCTCTCTCCCCACTCTGAACACACATGCTTGGCCCAACCGAGTATCTATGTGTGGGGGGAGTTAGGAGAGATAGCTGTCGGCTAATGAAGGGGTATGGGCACCTTTAATTCAGAAGAATCAACTCACTACCTTTAATTTATTTCATTTTCAGGATGTTTCTCTAGATGAGAAGTGTTGAAATGAAACAGATGTTTATGTATGAGGAGCAAGCTGTCAGTATTATTTACCCCATAGACTTTTTTTTCCTGAACAGCTGCAGTCCTTTAATGAACCTTTTTCTTACAAATTATCTGGAAGAGGCGTGTTGCCTGAGGCAATGGTACCTTACTCGTTCTTTACACATCCTGGAATAACGAGGTTTAGTAATATGTGATAGACGCCCATTATCACTTTAATTACGTTCTCATAAGGTCAAGTCACTGATATCATTGGGGAAGGCACTTCATTCTATACATCAAGTAGGAATAATTTAATTCATTCCTTGTAGGAATTGCGTGGACGTCCATCATGCTGGGGTCAACAGAACATTTTTTTCAACAGGAAGGGAAAGCTGCCCCTATGAAAAAAAGGTCTGAATATTAGATGTCTATTCAGATGACCGTATTTATACGCAGTTCGCCTAAACTGCTCAAGTAGTGTACTATTGCATAGGTAGCATTGTAAGGCCCCTTGCTGACGAGCCTGAGCGGATTAGGTCAGGATGCGTTGCAGTTTTGTTTGCGATCGCGTTCAGTTGTTCAGTTTTTTTTGCACAGGTGCAATGCGATTTACAGCTTTTTGCACGCACGTGATAAAAAACTGATTGTTTACAAACAACATCTCTTAGCAACCATCCGTGAAAATCGCATTGCATTTACACTTGCTTGCGGATGCGATGCGATTTTCACGCAGCCCCATTCACTTCTATGGGGTCAGCGTTGCGTGAAAATCACAGAATATAGAACACGCTGCGATTTTCACGCAACGCACAAGTGATGCGTGAAAAACAACGCTCATGTACACAGCCCCATTGAAATGAGTACGGATTCCGTGCGGGTGCTATGCGTTCACATCACGCATTGCACCCGCGCAGAAAACTCGCTTGTGTGTCAGTGATTTTCATGGATCCATAGACTTCAATAGGCGTGCTAGGTCCGCATCACGGATCAAAGTAGTGCATGTCCCCGTGATTTTTTTATTGATGCACGGTCAGTAAAAAATACTGAAATGTGAACATTTAAATCAATAGGTATGTGTGCTGTCTGCAGAAAATGCGGACAGCACACATCAGTGAAAAACGGAAATGTAAACGAGGCCTTAGTCCGTGTGCCCATTTTTTCCCTTTGTGTGTTATCTATATTTCACGGACATGGCTCAGCTGAAAATGAATTTCTAAAGCATCTCCTACCAGTGATCTGTGAAAATCGGACCAAACACATATGCCATCCGTGTTGTGTGATTTTTCACAGACCTATAGACTCCACTGGGAGCGTTTGATCCACATTACCGACCAAAGTAGGGCATGTCTGTGTGATTTTTTTTACTGACCCACGGTCAGTAAAAAAATTACTGATGTGTGAACAAACATTAAAATCCAATATTATGTGTGCTGCCACATGCATACGTCAGTGAAAAACGGAAATGTGAGCAAGGCCTACAACAGATGAAAAGCTGTAACTAATCCACAACATTATTGACACGCTATGGATTAGAAATGTTCAATTCTCCATGTAGAAAATGTCCACAGCATGTGGATGAGATTTCTAAATGTCACCCACTTGTCTAATGCTATTATCTGCTGCTGACTTCCCCTGTAGGTAAAAATCTGCAGTGATTCTGTTATGTGTAATCACCCTTCACACCCACATTTGCTTTGGTGTTTGTTATTTTACAACTTTTAAAACACCATAAAAACATCATGTTTCTTTTGCATGTTGCTGCATTTTTAATGCCTCTTTAGTGGCATTTTTCCCTTCTTACATGTGTGAATTGTGTTTTTGCTTTAAGCTAATTCTTATTTACATAGAGAAGAGTGCAGAAAAAAAAGCCATTGCTAAATCATGCTGCGATTTAAAAAAAAAAAGTTTGTACTACATTTCAAAATTCCCAGGGGCTCATAATAATGCACCAAAAAAGTGTATTTGCAAAAACCATTAAAGCATAAAAAATTTCATAAAAAATGATGTATGAATTAAGTATGATTCCTAGTTCACACGTCAGTGTTTGGGCAGTGATTTCCATCAGTGTCTTGAGCCAAAACCAGGTGCAGGTCTAAACACAGAACGGGTGCAGATCTTTCCCTTATACCTCATGTCTGTGGAGGCTCCAATCCTGGTTTTGGCTCACAGTTACTTATGGAAATCACTGCCCAAAACACTGACGTGTGACTGAGGCCTTATTGCTTCATTCACACAGTCAGTGTTTTGGGCAGTGATTTCCATCAGTGATTGTGAGCCAAAACCAGGTGCGGGTCTAAAGACAGAACAAATGCAGATCTTTCCCTCATACCTTGGTTATGGCTGATAATCACTGATGGAAATCTTTGACCGAAGACTGACGTGTAAATAAGGCCTAAGTGTGTGACCATAGTCCAGAAAGAGATGTCGGAGGCAGCATGTCCGGTTGAAATCCCTTTATTTTGGGAACTGCTCACATGAAAAACGTGAATACAAAAGATTGCTACGTTTCGGCTATCACATAGCCTTTGTCAAGCATAGGAGCCTTCATGGATCTAGGGCTCCAGGCTGGCTGTTGCATTCCGGAAGACCGCAAGATCTGGTGAGTGCTATTCCACATCGATATATTGTAAGTGTATGACCACACAGCATAGTCCTTCCACGGTTGAGTCACGGCAGCAAAGAGGTCAGGTACTGCAAGGCCATACCAGCTGCAGCCAACTCAGTAGTTTTCAAGACGTTTAGAGGTGATGTCAAAAACACAAAAAAAAAAAAACAGACATGAACTCCATCATACTGCGTTTTTAAAAAATGCAAGAAAAAACTCCACCTGGTTAACAAAAAGTGTTTGCATGTACAGCTTTTCGTACTTCCCAAAGACCTTTGGCTAACATTTGAAGCTGACATTTTAAACACATAAAAATGCTGCAGAACATGCAAAAGTGCAAAAAATGCCACTAAAAACTATAGGGGGAATTTATCATAAGGGGAATATTTGAAGTCAGTTTTGCTTGAGTCTGCGTTGACATTCTTTATGCTACATTTATTACTGGTAAATGTCGCATGTTGTTCGATAAATTCTTCTTATCTTTAAAGGGCATCTGTCAGCAGATCTGTACCTATGACACTGGCTGACCTGTTCCATGTGCGCTTGTCAGCTGAAGGCATCTGTGTTGGTCCCATGTTCATATGTGCCCGCATTGCTGAGAAAAATTATGTTTTAATATAGGCAAATGAGCCTCTAGGAGCAACGAGGGCGTTGCCGTTACACCCAGAGGCTCTGCTCTCTTTCTAACTGCTGCACCTTCTGCACTTTAACTTTAGGAGAGGTCAGGACCAGGCATGATCAAATTTACACTGCCTGGCAATGTCAATCAAAGTGGAGAGGACATGGTAGCTGCAGAGAGAGCAGAGTCTGTAGGTGCAACGGTAACACCCCCGTTGCTCCTAGAGGCTCATTTGCATATACTAAAACTTCATTTTTCTCAGCAATGCGGGCACATATGAACATGGCACCAACACAGATGCCTTCAACTGCCAAGTGCACATTTAACAGGTCAGCTGGTGTCATAGTTACAAATCTGCAAACATTTGTCTAGAAAGCCCCTACAGTTTTTCTACTACACCCTCCTACTGACATTGCGACTTTCAAAAAAGTCTCAATGATAAATCTGGAGTGAAACTCATTTAGATGGCTAACCATGCCCACTTTTCCAATCACTCTTCAAACCTGGTCACAAAAAAGTCACAAAAGTTTTGAGCAAGTGAGCCCAAGAACTCACAAAAGTCCTATTTTGCAACTTTTTAAAGCCAGAATTCTGGAGTGAAGGCGTGATAAATCAGGGCCTATGTGTGAAAGCAGCCACATTTTTGCAGAAAAGATTGCAAAAAGACCACAATTTGCAGAAAGTCTTTGGGCGACCAGACCACCACCTAAACTGCCCATAACATAATACGCCCTTTTGTCCAGGAAGTTTACGCCCCATACATAGAAGTTTCTAGTATTAGATACACTGCTATGTTAGATAGATATACTGTGTATATAGGGAGTTAGATGAGAACATTTCTCCCAGCCTTATCCATCCATTTCATCCTCATGTTACTGACTTTTATGACTACATTTTCCATCATTTATTCTTCTGACCTTCCATTCTGTAGATCGCGATCAAGCTAAGTTCACATACAATTATACATAGGGCGCATTTGTATAAATCAACACATTTGCTTTGATGCTTTATGAAAGCATCTCTACGCCTAGAAACTGCTTCACGTTGGTGGCTAAATTGAGCTTATTATGATACTTTAATTTCAATTTCTCAACTAAAACGGTCTTTTAATTCCTGGTGATTTGTTTGTGACATGATTAAATGGTCAGACTTGGCAGGAGTCCACTCTCAGAGCTCCAGGCAGAGAGAATCTTTACATCATTAAAGATTAAGATGTTTTGCTCACCTAAAACATATTAAATTGGCAGGCAATTACAAAAAAAGGGATGAGGACTTGGAGGCTGTAAACAGCGGAGGCCACCGCTAGGTCAGTATAGAGTGTTCCTGTCAACTCCTTAATTCCTCGGATCATTTCCTTCCCTCCTCCTCTTAATTATTCATTAAAATGTATGACAAGTAAGTACAGAAGACGACAGGTGTCACTTCAGAAATATTCCGCTGTGCAACCTCAAGCACTTAGCTGTGGCCAGAGGAGGGCAGGTGCCTACTGCTTCCATACTTCTTCTGCTCGGTGGGCTCCCTGACAATGATCTCTTCTCTACCGTGTCCTTACTTCGCTCTCTAAAAGTCTTCTCATTATAGAGGCAATACTTACATTTGCATAAATGCAAAATAGACAACCTGTTCAGAATTTCGTTTTTAATTGTACAGGAGTGTAGACAGCAGTAAACACCTTATGATTTATCAGCACGTACTCTTGGGAGTTCATGGTTCAGATTCTCTAATTATTTTCGATTTGTCCCCCAAAAAAGTGCTTTTAAACCCTGTGCTTTGCGGAAACAGCCACAGTTTTTGGTGCAGTTGTTATTTTCACCCATCACATGTTATTGTCAGGGATAGAAGCATGCTTCTTGATATATATATATATATATATATATATATATATATATATTAAAGCCAATGTACTGACCAAAGCTCTTAAAGGGGTATTCCAATCTGAGACATTGGTAGCATATTACTAAAGATGACAGGTGTCACTTCAGAAATATTCCGCTGTGCCACTTAGCTGTGGCGAGAGGAGGGCAGGAAGCAAGTCCCTCTGTCAGGTGCCTAGTGCTTCCATACTTAATCAATGTCAGACAGGTGTGGGGTCCCACCTCAGGGACCTGTTCCTATCTCCAGAATAAGACCCCCAAGTGAACAGTGAGCAGCTACACGTGCGGCTATCCTCTGCTTACCAGTATGGGAATTACAAAAAAAGCCGGGCACTGACTTGGCTCTTTCTGGAAGTCCTATAGTGATGAATGGAGAGCAGGTCATGCATGAACATTGTGCTCTCCTTCACTTCGGGGGCCCCATTCCCTAGATAGGATAGGGTTCTATCTAACATTGATGACACATCATAGTTGCATCTAGAGCTGGGCCTCAAGGTGTAACGGTAATGCTCCCGTTTCTCCTAGAGGCTCATTTGCATATATTAAATGTCATTTTTCCCAACGATGCCGACACATACTGTATGAACATGGGACCAACACAGATGCCTTCAGCTGCCAAGTGCACATGTAACAGGTCAGCCGGTGTCATAGATACAAATCTGCTGACAGATGCCCTTCAAATGTAGCACCAAAGATGGAGCTTTAGGTTATGGCCGCATGGTCAGGTTTCTTGATGCAGGAGTTGATCATAAAAGTAGAGAAAATATAAAGGATAAATACAATTTCTCCTTTTTTTTGAATTCGAAAACTGCATCAGAAGACCCAACTGTGTGGCCGTACCCTTAATAATAATTTGTTTGGCCGAGGCATCTTCTGGGTAGCTCGATCCAAAGTTGATTTTTTTTAAAGCTTTGATTAACGTATCTTGTCTCTATTTACATACCCAGTCCCCTAATAACCAATGTAACTTTCTGTGGTTAATTTGTCTTTCTATCTATTTGCACCGGGACTGGTACCTGAAATTGTATCTATAGCAACCAATGGAACCATCTCTCCTAGGAAACAATAAAGGCAGCAACGAAACTTGTTATTAGGTTTCAACCATGATTAAATCACTGCCATGTGTAGGAGGGGAACCTGCTTATACTCAGATACTTCATGTAGGAATAACTCCTGTGATGTTGGAGGTTGTTCCTGGATCACATTTATCCATGGAAATGTGTTGTGTAAATGGATGGATGTTAGCTAGGCACAGTGACCCCGCCGCAGGAGTGCTGTCCATGGTGCTGACAGGATAATAACACTGACGTAGCACAGGCACTGTCAATTCCCTTTTTATAAGATGCATTTAGCTCTAGTCAGACGCAAATCAGAAAACTCTTATGTATTCATTCAAGCTTTAGCTCCTGCCATCTAGGTTCTTCTCAGATAATTAAACCTTCATATACATTTTAACCCATAGACCAAAGATCAGCAACTTCCAGCACCACAACTGTTCTGAAAATGCAAGTCCCAGAATGCGTCATTCACTTCAATGGGGGTTACAAGAACTGCGCATAGTGGGTGTTGTAGTTTCAGAGTAGCTGGAGTGCCGAATGTTGCTAACCTATGCCGTAGACCATCAAAAGAGCCAAATGGTTATGGAAAACAAAGGCTTATCATATGGCAGAGCTGTGTGCTACTAAGGAGAGGCAGTATGCAGCCAGGGGCCTAGCTAAAGGCTCATGGGCCCTGGAGCAAGAATTCATCTTGGGTCCCCTTTCCTTCAGTGCTTTGTGGCCAGGGGCAGGGGAGCACATAGTCATCATCCCCCCCCCCCCCCCATGCCAAATTCTTGACCTAACCCCTTCCCTCCAGCCAGAGATGTAACGTGACCAGCATGTACTTTCTATAATACCAGTGTCTTCTTATGTGGCCCAAGGGGCTCTGGCCCGGCAGCGACTGCTACCTCTGCACCCCCTATAGCTAAGCCACTGCATGCAGCCTATCTGTTGTC
Organism: Bufotes viridis; assembly: GCA_033119425.1. Taxonomy (NCBI): domain Eukaryota; kingdom Metazoa; phylum Chordata; class Amphibia; order Anura; family Bufonidae; genus Bufotes; species Bufotes viridis. The sequence goes on from CM065591.1 coordinate 79,155,826, forward strand.
GAAATGATCTCCCCTACATCTGATCATGAAAGGGGCTGTCCGTGTTTTTAAAAACATGATGTTCTCCAATGCAGCAATTATTATGATAAAGTACTAAAAGAATGTATATTCTGTTTCATCTACTGACACTTCCAACACCGCCAGAGTCAGACTGGCCTACCAGAGGACCCTGCCGGTGGACTCAGGCTCCGATAACCATTCAATTGCTATATTCACACTTATAGGTATATCTTCAATCCAGTAAGTAAAGTGAACACCCGCGCTCCCACTATACTATGACGCTTATTTGTAGTTCAGGCAAGATCGCTGCAACAATTCTACACCAGCCTGGTTACTAATGCTGGTAAAATGGATACAGTCTATGAACACAGTCTGGTTAAAAAAAACAGAATAAGAATTGTGCGCTGATCTGTGATGCCGATGCAAGGGATATGTGAACTGAATATTGTGGTAACACGATTTTCACAGTATCACATATGTAATTACTCTTAGTACCTCATAATCCAAATGGAAGCGGTGTTAGGAATCCTCCACGAACATGTCTTCAATCCAGCTTTTATTGGCATAATATTGTGCAAAAATGCATTCAGTTTATAAAAATATGTAAAAACCTTACACAGGTAGCATTGATCATGTTCACATAAGTCTATGGTCGCCTGCTTCTCTGTTCATTCTTTCCGTGTAGCTTATTTGTGCACTTAGCAGCATGTTGAAAGAGCATAATCACGAGCGTTCAGAGCAGCATACCGCAACGCTTCGAGGAATATCACCCCTTTGTCAAGAGTGTCAAGCTCTAATATCATAATGGACCCCAAAGATCCAGGAGAAAAAAAAAACATTTGGCTGCCTTTGGAGCCATTCACTTGTCACTAACGTCTTAGATTGAAAACCTTTTAGACTTTGGTATTCTTGGATTAGGCCTTTAAGAATAATTTTATATGGAGGGCCCTAGGGGCAGATTGGCCATAGACAGTGAAATTTCCCGGGGGGGGGGGGGGGGCTGATGCCCAGCTGGCTGGCAGTGGAAGTTTTGGGGGATGTACAGTATTTTTAGCTGCTGACAGTATTTTGTGATGGACTGTGGTATTTGGCTCATTTGGGGTGGTATAATGTGCCACAATGTGGTATTGCTGGCCCCGCCTACTTATGTGGGCCCTGCATTCCATCAATTTGGTCCCGGGCCGGCTACAAAATGGGGTCACTTTTAGTATTTTTTCCAGGGCCACTTTAAGTTCCCAGTCCATCCCTGCCACTGCTGCACCTGTGCCATCATCTTGTTGGCTGCAGTGATAATGTCCCGTATACCTTAAACACCAGTCTTGCCAATCATTGGCCTATTCACGTAAGTGAATATACATTCATATATTATACTACAACTTCCTGGGGAGACAAATTTTTTACTAGGACCACCCCTTTAAGAGGTTACTCTTTTTCATAGTTGCAGGAATAGGATCAACACAATATGACTCTAGGTGACGATTAAAAAGACCAAAAAAAACAGCGTGGCTACAAAAGTTCACGTAGTTATTGACGAAATGGTCGCTAGGCTAAAAATCTGTGCGGAATTGATACAATTGAAACATGTATTAGAAAGGTGTTTTTTTAATTATCATGATAAAGCTTTATTAATATCAGATAAGACAACCTCGATTAGAAATTATGTACAGCCTCCTTGATCAGAAATCCATATAGGTACCGTACACCCGCTCGAACGCTATAAATTCTCCAAATAACTTCGCCGTTGTTACTGATCATACAGTGCAGAGGCAAATGTCACCGCACCCCCTGCCTATTAGTCTTCCATTTCTGCTGACGCAGCAAGAAATCCAGCCTGAGAATAATTTCGACTTTAATAGGAAACTGATTTGAGAAAATATCAACACAGCTCTTCATAAAAGCTTGAGATCTCTTAATTCAAATGCAGGTTGTTCAACTTGTCAATTTAGCAATTTTCCAAGAGTAACAACTCTCTGTAGCTCATATAAATATAATTGGAGGAGGATATAATATGAAACGTATTCATTTATACAGCCGCCATATCCATCATAAACGTGTGATATAAAAGGGAGCCGTATTTCATTATAGCTCTGGTGGCTGACTAAATTTCTGTAGTGAGACACTTCAGCTATTTCCCTTACGCGTGTTGCCTGTGAGTGATGATAAAAGTCTCGGTGTTTGCTTCTAGAATATTCTGTTTCCGCTGTGGTAGAAACTGCTGAAGTTATTGTATGTCAGGGGCGAAGATTTATCAAAGGAGCGGAGGATTTACAGGAGCACTCAGTATCATTTACTTATGCTAGTGGCAGGTGAGTGCATCCGTAAATCTCACCCCTCCTCCATAAATCCTCACCAATTTGTCTTAAAGTGAGGTTGCAGGATCTCATGGGATTACAATGGAGAGAAGCACATGTATTTATTCTTTACAATGTAAGCAGTGCTTCATTCGCTATATGAGTTGCATCGGAGGAAACTGACCTCTCTCTTACACAAGGTAATCCAAGTTCATTTTAGAAATCCGATGTTTTCATTCCACTCGTCCCTACATAACCTCACAGCATTTACCTGATGTGTAGGTGGATCATTGACCTAAACCCCCTGGTCCATTAAAAGAGTTATAAATGGTTAATCACGGTGAGTCCTGTAGAATATTCCATTTCAACTATTGAAAGTAGGTCAGCCATTGTGAAAGATATGTATTGTACTGTTGGTTAAAGTCTACTTGTCTCTGCTTTCCTACAATATTTCACTTGTCTCCTTTTATTTTATCTTTTATGTGATTTAGAACGTCTGCCAATTATTACCTATATATATATATATATATATATATATATATATATATTCTATCTACAGCCTATATACAGTATGCTTTGCACAAAATCCTCACAAATGTGTAAATTTCCTATTTTTAGGTAGGTCGAGGAGATTTAGGTCAATGATCTACCTACACATCAGGTAAATTCTGTGAGGTTATGAAATACTCAATACTTATGAGTTGTGGTATTTTATCCAACCATTAAAGATGAGTATTTATGTAGTACATTGATAACTAATCAGTGTAGTAGTGCCTTATCTGAGAAAGTCCAGGGTATTAAACAGTAGCATTTATAAGATGGGGACAGGGTGACCAGGTTACTCAGCCCTTGAAGTTCTAAATGGCTGGCAGAGAGAGCAAGAGAGTAGAGTTGAGCAAACTTCTGTTTTATGTTTGTTTTCCTAAGTTCGGGTTTGGGTTATCCAAGCATCCTGTTATGGATTCCGCTACCACGGACCATAACGGCATTTGGAATCCATAAGGGGATTCTTCAATGAACCTGAACCTTGGACAACACGGAGGACCTGGGGTGATGTCACTGTCATGTGATCAGTGCAGGGGCGTGGCTCAGTACTGGATTGGATAAGAGGTCGTAGGCTACCACCTCATATCTAATCCAGTAGTGACGTCACCCCAGGTCCTCCGTGTTGTCCAAGGTTCGGGTTCATCGAAGAATCCCCTTATGGATTCCAAATGCCGTTATGGTCCGTGGTAGCGGAATCCATAACGGGATGCTTGGATAACCAGAACCCGAACTTTGGAAAACGAACTTAAAACAGAAGTTCGCTCAACTCTACAAGAGAGAAAAAACACAAGAAACTAGAGAGACCTCAAAGTGTTATACAAATTTTTTTAGGTCATTTGGAGAACTTTTGATTTGGGCATAATCGATTTGGACCCAAATCAGATTGGTATACCGATTCGGCCAAAACAAACCCAAATTGAATTTTGAATGATTCGCTCATCTCTGATCATGGGGAAATATATTTGTCATTTAAAGTGTTCCTGTATTTTTTTTTTTTACTTTTGATATATCATAGTGGCATATCAAAGGTTTTGATCAGTGAGGTCCAAGTGCTGATCATATGATTTGGAGAAAGAACAACACACATATAGTGCCTTCTCTCCTCGCTATTGAAGACAGACTTAGTAGAAAGTCTATGAGTCTGAATCAAGTCCAGTAGCGAGGAGAGAGTGTTCTGTGTGAACGCTTCTTTCTCTGGATTTTAGCAATCAGTCTCAGCACTCAGGCCTCGATCAATCAAATTGTTTAATATGTCACCATGGCATATTAGAAGTTTTTACCAGTACAGGTACAGTGTAAAATAATGATGTCATAGTTACATTATAGAGCTAAAAGGTCTAAATACAATCGATTTTCTGTGCTCTTCTAAGTTTTTTTGGGCCAGAAAACTGGACAACTCTGAAGTAGCAATTGGGTGTCCATTGCTATTTGTAACTTGTATCCAGGGGCGTAACTACCATAGTGGCAGACCATGTGACTTCTATGGGGCCCAGGGAAAGAGGGGGCCCACTTGAGATCATCCCCTCTTCTACTGTGGGTGAAAACTTGGTTCATAAGGGTGCATATTTCTCAGCATCACCAGCAGCATATATTTTACCATATACATACACAGTTTTTTCTTTCCAACCTATTGCAAAGCTTCTATAGTTTAGCTGTGTGCAATAAATGTAACATATATATACTTTTTTTTTTTGTCACACCCAGGAGATGTTCAATTGCATCTTTTGCTGTTTCCCAAAAACCTGTTGCAATTTTTCTACAGTTTATACTTGTAAAAAATATGTGATCGTTTATTCACTCAGGGGCCCCAGAGGATGTCCAACTGGGCCCTTTTTGGGTGCGTTTCAGAACAAGCGATTGCTTCCTCTGATATTCCCTGAAACAGATTTCAAGAAATGTCAGTTATCTCTATTCACTAGGAGTTCCTATGCTGCAGAGAGTTCCTAGGTCTAGGAAGATCTAGAGATCTCCTTGTTACAGTTCATCCTAGTGGAAGAAAATCTATATACAGTCTACCGATTGACTTGCTTGTTAAAAAAAAAAAAAATAATCATTTAATAAATAAAAATCAATAAAACTATCCATCCATATTACAAATTGAAAACTATAAAGAGAAAAATATGATGAGTGTATTTATTAATACGAGCACCTCAGTAACTTCATTTTAACAACTTGTGTAAGTCATGTCTTATTGAGCATCTCTACCTAGGGATGTGCTACTCCATAATGTAGAGTTACACCCATCAATGCCGTCACTGTGCCCGTTCTAGCAGTATGTTCATGAAACAGGAATATCAATATAATCATAAGCATTAGGAAGTAATATGGTATAAATATTCTTGTTTGTCAAAAATCATATATGCAGGCTATGTGCTTAAAAATTTACATACATGCAGGCTACTTTAAAAATTCAAAATATTTTCAGTCTTTATCAATAGTGAAATAAACTAAAACTATAAGGCTATTTACCCCTGTATATAGTACAAGGGCTACTTGCTGCTATATACTAGATTTAATTATGTGTACGTAGTAGCACAGGCTATTTATTGCTATTTGGCGAGTTTACAGTATTGTGGTAGTGTATATATGCTATAGCAGGAGGAATGATTATATCAGCACCGTGTCCACAGGGTATGTAGCAAGAAGTAGGGAGTTTGATGGATGGCTGCAGAGCAGCATGGAGCCCGGGAGGAGTGGGGGAGCAACATTTTGGGCTCACAGAACCATGAAATGCTTCTAATGATTTCATTTTAGCAAAGAAAATGTAGTGCTATGCACTGTATCATACATTATGTGAACTGGATCTGGATATTACTTCTTCCAGTATATCCCCAAGCCATGAACTGTACCTTTGAAATGAGAAATTCCCATGATTCTTCTATGCATTAAAATAGTAACATCAGAATGAACCATTGAGTGTTTGCCAAGCTGAAAAAATATGTAGATGTTCCAAGACAGTAGACTTTCTGAGAGATTATACCCCGCAGGTTCCAGACCTCTCATAATCATCATACATCATTATTGGACTTCTTAGAATGCGTGTGTGTGGCAGCCCGGGAGGGCCAGAGTGAAGGATCGGCGTGGCAGTGGCTCTGGCTGCTGATAGTCTGTCATGGTGGCTTTCCTCACATCATTGTACCCTAGGGCCATGCAGTGAAAGGAGGGGGCACCCTTTCTACTCTCATGGTACACTCTTATTCTGGAGCTCCTGCCTGATCTCATCTGGGGTGCCCGTGATGTTAGACACTCGTAGATGGTTGTAAATCATGGAGTGTAGATTGCAGTGGTCTGTGTATGGTGTAGGAGCCAGAAACCAGGCCAGATGTAGCAGAACAAGCATCTTCTTCACTTAAGTGCAAAATGAGAGTTGCACTACATCCAAGAACATTAAAGCACAGTTTCATCTATTCACAGTGCAAATCCTTTCCCCAAATAGTAAGGTTTGGAGGTTGGCAAAGGTGGAAGTTATGGCACTCTTTGTACTGTAAAAATAATACAGATAGTGTGGCTCGACAAGTTTACCAGAGACGGGTGGGTGCTCCAACCACAGATTCCCCAAATCTGAGTAGAAACCATGTCACTGAGGAAGGGACAGGACGTACTAATAGTCCCGAAACGCGTCTGACAATTGACAATATTGAAGTGCGTACCAATACCCCCAAAAACTACTGCTAGCAGTCAGCTACAGAGAGACATCTCTATAAACATTGTAATTGCCAGCGTACGTGAACCCGCTGATTACCACGCAGATCCTCTCGCGAGATCCAGCGCTACTACCAAAGAGCGCTACTATCAAAGAGCGCGTAGTCCGGAGATCAAACGTGGGACGCCACGGCCGCTCCGATCAATCCAATAGTGAGTACTCGACAATTTTACCTAATTTCAAGAAGTCTTATCCAATAGCGAAGTTAATAGACATTATTTGTCGAAGCTTTTATTATTGGATGAACAAAGGATATAAAGCGAGGACGTTCCATCACAGCCACTACTGATTGTGGACATCCACTCAACTTGAGTTGCGAACAGTGAAATATCCAGGTTGTTTCTGCGATCTATGTCATTTTATGTCATTTTATGTTATTTTATCATTAGAATTAAATTGTTTGTATATTGATACAAGTTTTTATTTTTATTTTTACACGGTATATTACAAATACGGAGTGCCCTTTCAAAATCTTGGTGTACACGCAACTCTTTGTACTGTCATACTAAAGTCTCGCTCAGTAGAATCTATGGCTGGCAACAGTAACTTGGCAATAATGGTTTGTAGTGTCCACTGTGCGATACAGGGCTTTGAAGGCACATCTGGCCAGGACATGTCCAAATGTGAAGGGTGCCTTAACGTTGTCCCTCACTGCAGCAACGTCTGAATAGCTGTAGTAGTAGGTTACCTTGCTGACTCCTATGCTTGGCCATGCAGATTCTAAGTTCTCTTTCTCTCGCTTTCTGTTGATCTTGCAGAAATTGGTGAGTCTCTGTAGTTTGAGGCTTAAGAAGAAAGAGCATAGGTCAGTGCTTCCTTCGGCCAACAACCCAGTAAGAACTAAGGCTACTTTCACACTAGTGGCAGGACGGATCCGATAGGCTCTTCACCCGACGGACCAGCCTGTCGGATCCGTCCTGCTGCTAGTTAACGTGTGCCCCCGGACTAGCGCTCTGGCCCCATTGACTATAATGGGGGCAGGGCAGAGTTCCAGTAGAGGCAAAGCAGCGCACGGCGAGAGGCTGCCGGAATAAAACTCTGACATGTTCTACTTTTTTTCCGGCAGCCCCTCGCCTTGCGCTGCCGTGCCTCCGCTGGAACTCCACCCTGCCCCAATTATAGTCAATGGGGCCAAAGCGGTAGTCCGGGGGCACATGTTCACTAGCGGCAGGACGGATCCGACAGGCTGTTCCGTCAGGTGACCAGCACGTTGGGTGAACAGTCTGTTGGATCCATCCTGCCGCTAGTGTGAAACTAGCCTTACCCAAGTTAAGGGTGGAGCCAGCCCTCCTACAACAAGAGCTGAGTCAGGATGGTTAACCCTGGCCATGCCAACCATACAATGCTATGCTGACTATACAATACATAGCATGAAATAACATTATACAACATTAGATGACATTCCATCTGCTCTGGGGTACTGCACGTGGACACCAGAAACTGAGCAAATAAATTAACTCTTTAAAAACTGCAATTAACTGAGCCCAGCAATGGTTGGCAACAAATACTCTATGGACACAGTCATTGTTAGCATTATGTATTGTACGAGTATTATGATGGCTTGGCTGGCACTCTTGCATGGACACTTTTCTGGGGCTCTACGTAAGTTATCTGATGCAGGTAACCTGTGGAGAGAAAATATGTTCATCAATACTTACCCCTCGTTTGTGATGCCAATTCAGCGATCTCAGCAGTAATCATGTGATGTCCCAACTGGCTGCTGGTTCTTCCACTGAAATTGTGACCATATGTGCGCCTGTGTTTTACTGTTCTGCTAATGTACATGCAGATGCAAAGGAAGACAAAGGAGCACAGCTGGTCAAGGCTTCAGAGGAAGAGCCCGCAGTCAGTCAGGCTGTCACGTGATCACAGCTACGATAACCGAAACAGCAGCACAATGGAAAGGTTAATACTGCTGAAAGAAAGTGAGTCTAATGGGTAAGAATAGGAACTAGAGTGGGTTCAGATCATTTCCACAGGTAAAGAATATCCTTGCTTGGCTATTGCTATTCAGAAGCAATTTAATTTCACAATGTGCTTGGCACTCCTGCACAGCATAGAATGGAAGTAGAGATGAGTGAATTTCTTGAAAATTCGATTTGGCTGATTCGCCGAATTTCACAAAAAAATTTGCTTCGTGACAAATTACTTCACCATGAAGCGCATTTTTTTGTAAGTAGTGGGTGCAATGACAGGGAGGTGCGATAGCGCCACCCTTGTCATTGTACTCCTCAGATGCCGTGTTCATACATGATCGCGGCATCTAAGTGTAAAACAGTGTGAAATTAACATTAAAAAAAGTACATTAAACTTACCACGTCCATTTGCTTGCGACGGGCCGGCCGCCGCCATCTTGACTGAAGATCTCGGCCGAAATCACGTGCGGCGCGAGATTTTGTCATCTCTGATTCGATTCGCTCATTTCTAAATGGAAGACCTAGCAGCGTATCTGAAAAAGCACCACTCGAGATGAAAGAAAGAATAAATAATGCAGAAATGTAAACATGGTATTAAAAATATAACATTATAAAGTATCAAGGCGTAAGCACCTTTTACATACCGGATTGTAAGAAGACATCACTTGTGCAGAGTTTACCTCCAGATACTGCGGGTTAAATGCTGAAATACTGGATCACACGTAGCAAAAAGACAAATGACCGTTAGTCCATAGTGTGGCAGTGCACGCGATGTAAGGTTCTGGCCCAGGGACCCCTATTTAGCAGCAAAATCCAAATGAAAAGAATCTCAGCACTCCAACGTCATCAGTAAAGACTTGATAAAGACTCCATGTGAGTCAAAACGTCGCATTTTTTGTGGTGGAATAAAGAAGACTTACTGAAGACGTTGGAGTGCTGCGATTATTTTCATTTGGAAATACTGGATCAAACATTCTACTTTATTAGTGCAACACGATATTTACCATATTTTTCGCCCTATAAGACGCACCGGCCCATAAGACGCACCTAGGTTTTAGAGGAGAACTATAAGAAAACAAATATTTTTCATTAGACCTCTGATCAGATCACCAATCAGAACCACAATGTTAATCGGACCTCAGCTGACAGACCAAATAAGACCCCCAATGATAATAAGACCCCAATAAGACCTCAGATAAGAGCCCCATGTCTCTCATCAGCCCCCATATTCCTCATATCAGCCCCCATATGCCTCATATCATCCTCCATGCCTCTCATCAGCCCCCAGTAGCCTCATATCAGCCCCCAGAAGCCTCTCAGCACCTCTATATCAGCCCTTATTGCCTCTCACTAGCCCCGATTGCCTCTCATCAGCTCCCAGTAGCCTCATATCAGCCCCCATTGACTCTCACTAGCCTCCAGTAGCCTTAAATGAGCCCCCATTGCCTTTCACTAGCCCCAGAATCCTTAAATCAGCCCCATTGCCTCTCACAGCCTCCAGCAGTGTTATTTCAGCCCCATTGCCTCACCATCCACCTTAAATCAGCCCCCATTGCCTCTCACCAGCCCCCAGCAGGGTTATTTCAACCCCCATTGCCTCTCACCAGCCCCAAGCCATGTTATATAAGCCCTCTTCAGCCACATTTGGCATAAAATAAAATAAACAACTTACCTTTCCTGCTCCGGACACCCCCGCTTCTCTCCTTCAGTGCAATCCTCTTCCTTGTCCCACTGTCTCTGCTGTGAAGGCTGCGTACAGTATGAGATCACAGAGTGCACTTACGCTGTGCGCAGCCCTGTAGAGCCGACAGCCGAGAACCAGGAAGCAGTGAGTACAAAGCCTTCACCGCTTCCCGGTCCTCCGGTACTAATGAGCACTTTCATAATGGAAGCGCTCATTAGTATTCGCCCCATAAGAGGCAGGGGCATTTTCCCCCACTTTTGGGGGAAAACATGCGTCTTATGGGGCAAAAAATACAGTATATATGAGGGATGGGTTTCTATGGAGGTTTGTGTCACCATATGTATACATCTGTCCTTATGGTTCAGGACGACCATCTGAAATGGACCCTCTGAACTCAATGTGTTTTTAGGTTTTCTAGATAGAAGTCTTGTAGATTGTAATCCCTCAGGGGTAGGGTCTTCTTCTCCTTCTGTACCAGTTTGTAACTCATCTTGTTCATGCTTAGTGCAATTGTCTGTATTATGTACATATTCCCCTTATCATATGTACAGAGCCATGGAATTAATGGAGCTTTAATAATAAATAGTAATTATAATAGAAGTGATTTTCCCAAGCATCCTCATATAGATACAGTATCTGTATTGTTACCTTCTCATGGGGTTGTCCCATTTCTAAAACCAGCTCCTGAAACTAAATACTTATTTGATTACATGTAATTAAAAATGTAGTATAGCCAATTAATCCAATCACTGCCTGCTGTTTGCTATTTTCCTTACCAAGTAACATTGTTCAGGTGGTCGCACATGCTCAGTTCCATCCCCAAACTGCCACCAGCCCTATTTACTGTTACAAGCTGTGACAGTTACAAAGAGAAAGCTGCTGCCGAGTGGACACAACTCCTTAGAAAGGACACACCCCTTGAGAAAGGGCACACTGGAAAGCCCCCTACTTGAAATAAATCTAGCAGAGCAACTGGAGCAAAGAATGGGGGGATCTCTGCATGCATGTAAGCTACCTAGCAGGTTGTAGCTTTGTTAGAAAGAGAATGTCATATAATACATGCATATGATGTGTGATATTTATTTTATTGTATCTATTTTACAATAATCATGGGATAAACTCTTTAACCCACACCTTTTAAATAACAGTTTTTAAAAAATACATATGACAGTCTACCCAGCTTAGTCTATCCAAAAGAGATTAAATGGGTATTCTAGTTTGAGGCAGCTATCACCTTCCCAATGTATAGGTGACAAATACAGGATCCTTGGGGTCCCATCGATGTTGTTTTCTGGCCTTATAAAGCTGGAATACTCCATGTTACAGAAGACCGGTATGGCAGTGGTAAAAATTATAATTCTTTACCAGAAGAAAATTCAAACATTTCTGCAAATGCATCGGGCCTGGATGGGGATGAAATGTATTAACTTCAAGACAAAGATTCATTTTGGACGCCGATGTGTATATATATAAAAAAAGAAACGCAATCGGAAAAAATGCAATTTGCTGCCAGAGTATTTTTCTTTCTCCGCTTTCTCGTCTTCCACTCTTTCCCCCTCCTTCTGGTTCCCGTTGACGCGGTTAATTTATTAGCTTTACAGAAACTGTCTCGCTGGTATTACTTAACATAATTCTTTCTTATTAAGCGAGGAGAGTACATTTGTTAGCTCTGCCCAGACGATAGTGTTTTGCCTTTTACATCATCAGCCGTGAAATTCGCTTCTTGATCCTTCGCTTACTGCTGGACCTCATATCTATGACCCTCTGGGCAAGATGCAGAGAGAGGAAGCTAGCAATGAGTGATACCCTGCTGAAGAGATAGGGAATGGAGAAAGAGAGAGAGAGACAAGGAAAAATAATGCTACATATACTACATAAACTAAACTGTAAGCACAGCAGCAGCGAGACTCATCTGCATGAATGTGCTCTCCACTTTATTACTGCATGACTCCATCCAGCTAATGACAGGATAATAAAAATCCTTACAGGAAAAAGCTTTAAAGGAGAATCACATTTTCTTCTCTGCATACAGTTTTAATACAAGCTCACAGTCTGTTTCATTTGTTAGACTGGGTTCACATATAGAAATGTAAGGATTTTCAAAGGAAAAAACATCTCAGTTGCAGATTACTGCAGAAATATTTGACAATAATTGGAGACTGATAGAAAGAAAATCTTTCTAATCCTTTATAAAATTGTCTTTGTTAGCATCTGTGCTATATTTTACATTCATAAAGGTGCCGCCACACAAAATTTTTTGTTTCTTAGGGCCAAAAAGAAACCACCTAACTTGTTCAGCATTTTATTAGCCATTTTTAGGTGTTTTTGGTCATATAATTTGTTTCACCACCTGGCATTTTTGAATGGTGTTTTTTGTGTTCCTTGTGTTTTTATAGGAAAGCAGGCGCCATACTATAATGTCTTTTCCTCTGCAGAACTATATGGGGAAATAAGGAATGGTACAAAAATGCTAAGCAAAAACACCATTAAAACGAGACGCACACTGGCATTTGTGCTTTTCAACCAGGGCAAAAAAACAACTGATGTCTGTGGGACAAAAATGACATGCAATTAGGGGGGAAATGACACACATACAGCAAGCTGCAATATAAAAAACAAAAGCTAATGACCCAAAAAATGGACCTCAAGGGTAAAAAAAACACCATTACAAAAAAAAAAATGCGCTGTTCTTGGTTTAATACTGTATTTCCAATATCTAGAGTTGGAATGTTTTGCCTAAAGATTTTATTTTCTCAATTAGTGGAATTCTTGTCTACAGGCTATTTGTGGTATGGTAGCTTCACCCCGTAGAGTTAAATGTCATACCAGACAAAGGTAGTAAATGAGAGTGGAACTGTTTCTGGTAAAAAAAAAATAGACATTTTATAATAAATCCTGCTAATACATTTTGTAATTTAATACGCAGCAAAAATAGTCAGCACTCATCAAATCCAAAAAGTTATTGAGCTTACTGAGTGACAGATGTTTTTTTTTTTTTAATATGTTGTATTTGAAATATCTACCATATGACACATCAGAGAAAGCTGCGACTGGATAATTCCTTTAAAGAGTAACCGTCCTTTCATTTTCTTTTTAATAAATGAATAATGCAGGTGATTATAAGAAACTTTGTATTGTTTCCTTCTGTTATCAGGCTCCTCTCTTTCTCCCTCCTCCTATTCTAACTCTCAATTCTGCCTTCAGTAAAGACTGTCTGCCTGCTCACTGGAGGATCAGATTAGATAGAAGTCTATGGAGAGGGTAAGGGGTGAGGGGGAAAAGGGACGGGCAGCACACTGGCAGAGGCAGAGAGGCTGACATAGAGACTGCTGCTCGTTTGTAAGCGATTTAATGTCTAATGTCACTTCTTAATTCTGCCTTGCAATGTCCACCATTACCACTACTGCTTCTGGGGATGTTTTAAAGTAAAGAGAGATAGGGAACAGGTTCATCTCTTTCTCCATGCCCTGTGTATAGGCAGACATGATTAGATGTGGTCTCCATCAACTATCTCAAAAATTTAATTACAGACAAATTGCAGAGGGAGAACCTGCTAAAAATGTCAGATAGAAGTCACATAATGGCAACAAATAGTAGTATTCCTCATGTACACATATGGCAGCATATTCAGAAAAACTGCCAGTTACACTTTAAGTGATGATCCTTACTCCAGTAGATAAAATAAGAAAACACAACTAAAGAAACCCTTAACAATCAAAAACTAGAAAAGCTTAGCGGAGAGAGGGGCAGTCTGTGAATGGTATGAGAAATATCACATGGTCAAATGAGACTGACAATATAACAGAGGAAGCCTCTTGAGAGAGGGAGGTGTTGAAAAAATACACACAACGTGCATTAACCTGCAAGAAGGAGTCGATCAGATTTTTCTTCAAGAGCGGATAATCAGGCTAATAGTCCAGGAAAAACACTCATGAAAGAGCCAAATACAAAATTGCACAGAAAACAAACAGTAGCCGTGCTGCAGACAGGAGAGGAATCAGCCATGACTATGTAACCTGATTGAGGATTATTATGCTGTGTCCAAGTATTAGTCTCCTTCTTTCCATGTGCTTAGTGAATGCGTTAATGTGTTCGAATAAAAGACCTTAACTTAAGAAGGAACAGCTGAACACTGTGGATTTCACGCTAATCAAGAATCAGTTAGTAGACGTGAGAAGTCATAAAAGGCACAAAATACATTTCCTTTTCCTAATTGCGTAAAATTATTAGTCTGCATCAGTGTCGGACTGTCCAGGTAGTTTAACAAGAGATGCACAGGTGAGTCCATTGGTCGGAGACAATAATGGGCAAATTTAAAAACAAAAGATCAGAATGTCATGCACAGATTTTCAGGGAGATGAAAGCACTTTCAATTCTGCTAGAATTGACTTGAATCTGACACCGGATTCAAATTTTCAGAAATTTGTTGATCTCTACCCATTATCTATTGGGACACACAGTGGCCTAGATTTACTAATCCTAAACATGGTGCAAGCTTAGACAGGTTGTCTAGCCCCACATCAGATTTATCACACGGGCTAAGGCTGGATGTTATATGCGGTGCTGGGACCCATTTAACAACCATTGGTTGTCCTAATTTGAGACAGATTTTTTTCGCCAGCGCCAAAATAGTACATCACTAGATAAAGCACCATAAGATAGAGGAAGGCTATGTTGCTCGATGCTCACCTATGCAAATCAGGCACAAAACTGATTGGACATAGTAGTAGTCTTTGATTGCAGCACAGCACAATGTGGGTGATGAAGGACAATCCTCAATGTTAAAATGCAGGAACAAAAAAATGGCCGACGCTGCCAAGGAAGGAAAAAATAAAATATTTTTTCTTTATTATAAATAGAATATCAGATAAAAACAACGTTCGATGTTGACATCACATCTTCAGGTCATGTACAATCTTGATGAGCATGTCAGGGGAAAAGTGTAGAACCCCTAACACTTTTTCGCCAAATTTTCAGACATGTTAGTAAATCTGGGCCTATGAGTTCTGTCTCTGCCCAGGAGAAAAAAAAGGACTTGCCATATTTCATACCTTATTGCAGAGATATTGCAAAGTTAGAAGTATTGCTCCTAGGAGAAAAAATGGTGCCTTACTGAGGTGCAAAGAGTAGCAATGAATCTGCAGTGACATGTGCAGAAACCCGAAAGACTAATAGCCCTAGATATTCCCAAAGGGATCTGTATATTCATTCTGTCCTTAATTTGTCTTACTCACGAGTCCTTATGCAATGCTTACCAACACTGAAATTCATGTCTCAATAGCTTCAGGAAGACATCCTAATCTGTCAAAAACTCAACTCTTAAAGTACATTTACATAAACCTCAACCGTTAAGTGCTGTGATTTACATGTAATGTCCTAAAAAACAGGACTATTGACAGGGCATGTGCCCCAGGTTCTGGGAGTCTAGTGGTGCCAACAAGCCCCTCTGCCTTGACCAAGGTATATAGATACAGGTATAGGGCAACATTCTAAATCTTTGCTGGGATGAATGAAAGCCTAGCTATGACTGAAAAGTGGAACACAATGCTCTAATAGATTGAATACAAAAACCTAACCTAGTCTTAAATTATCTTCAAGCAACCCGTTTATTGTAAGAGCTGAGGGAAATCTATCAATTGTCAGCCAGGATTGTTAGTATACTATCACATCTAGATGTTGCTAGCAGGGCCACAACATAGCCAAAAACTGCTCTGACATTTGCAAATCTGCATGATGTTTATTACCCCCGACTATCAGTTGTTATTGTTGAGGGACTGTAGAGACAGATCTTAGGGTACTTTCACACTAGGGTTTTTCTTTTCCGGCACAGAGTTCAGTTGTCGGGGCTCTATGCCGGAAAAAAACTGATCAGTATTACCCCCATGCATTCTAAATGGAGAGAAATCTATTCAGTATGCATCAGGATGTCTTCAGTTCAGTATGTAAATGTTTTTTAGATGGGAAAAATTCCGCAGCATGCTGCGGTATTATCTCCATCTAAAATTCCGGAACACATGACGGAATGCCGGATCCGGCATTAATTCCCATTGACTTGTATTAGTGCCGGATCCGGCATTACAAATACCGCAACGACTGATCCGTCCTTCCGGTCTGCGCATGTGCAGACCTTTGAAACTGTGAAAAAAAATCAAGACGGATCCGTCTCTCCGTCTGAAAACAGGGAGACGGATTCGCACTTGCAATGCATTTGTAAGACGGATCCGCATCATTTTAAGCTATTTGGAATAAAGTAATGTGACCTGCTGGCTAAGATGTGTCTCTAAATTGCTTCACCTGGAAACTGGCCTAGTGTGTATATATATATATATATATATATATATATACCGTATTTTCCGGCATATAAGACGACTGGGTATATAAGACGACCCCCTACTGTTCCTGTTAAAATATGGGGTTTGGGCTATACTCGCCGTATAAAACTACCCCTCTTCTAACGCACACCAAATAAAAATTAAACAGATGATCTGAGCATGAGAAAACCACTGAGAGCAGGGAGAGGGGGCTGCTTCAGGAGCGACTGGCCGGGATGCAGTGCACGGTGGCTCAGCTAGAGGGCGCCTGTCCCTGAAGCTGGAGGAGGACAGCTTCTCCAGTCCGGCTTGGAAGTAAAGAGGACCTTTCACTGGTCCAACAATTGTTAGATAATGATATATACTGTATGTGTAGAGCGGCGCCCAGGGATAATAGTAAGTGCAGGGAGATCCCTGGGCGCCGCTCTACACATATATATATAAAAACTGTGGATTTCATTCGAAGAGATTTCATGTGAAAGGCTATTTCCTCACTTTTCCCTATTAAATGCTTCTCATCAGAAATGGCAATGATTTGAAATCATCGTCCACACTTGGCAAATAATACAATAGCACAGAAAACCACCGTATGTTCACAGAGTTCCTTAACAGGAGGCTGAGATTGTTTAGACAGCGAGTGTAGAATTTTCTGAGAGAACCTCTATGATTGCTATGGCTCCAAGCTGAGAAATGATAAGTGCAGGACGGATCTTCGGGGTTTCTACCTTATTTTTTATTCTTCTGAAGATAGGTAGTTTGAAGGGAAAAGTAAATATCAAAGACAGACATAAAGTAACACCAATGCACATCAAGGAAAGGGTCTTTAAGTGGCGATGGATATTACTGAAATGATTATTTTCATTTCCTAAAATGTGCACAACACAGTGATGTGAGGTTTCAGGCTTGGTTTAAAGGGGGTTGTCCAACGAAAAAATATTCTACAGTTTTCAAACCAGCAACTGGATCTGAATACTTTTATAACTGCATGTAATTAAAACTTTTGTATAGCAACAGAGTTATTCAATAAAATGTATCTGTATAGCGCAACTTAATTTCTGATTTCTTTGACCTGCTCACTGAGAAGGTTGCACATGCTCAGTTTAATCTTTCTACTGCCTCCTGAGCTGTGATAGGGAGAGAACTGCAGATGAATGGACACGCCTCCTGGAGCTGCAGCAGAATTGCCCCTCCCCTGAGCTGTCAGCTTTATATATATCTAGCAGAGCAATGAATGGGGAGATCTCTGGATCCATGTGAGGTACAGTCCTGGTTCTAAGTTTGTTAGAAAGAGATTGTCGTGTCTTGGAATAACCCCTTTAAGCTTATGTTCTGGGACTTTTTCGGTACCAAATTATATGATGTCACACACAGCTTCTTGGGGGAGATACTGTACCTGGATTATGTGTTTCTTTCATATTAGGACACAGATATTCTGAACACCACTTCTGAACTATTTCTATGGCATATTTACTTTAATGCTTAAGCCCTGAAGCTTGACACTTTAATGAACCTACACTATGGTATATATCAAGTACTCATTTGTATTATAGAAACTGCTCTCTGGGCATGCTGACAATGCAATAGGTCAGCAAAGAGAATTCATAGCCCCAATACAATTCCATTCACAGACTGGAAAGAAGGTTTTACGATCACTGTCAACAGGACGTCTTTACTAGAAGGCTACATTCACATGACAGTGAAAAGAAAGGCCAAAGAAAAGTTTTTTCATAGCCATTTTAAACTGTTCTTGCATCAATTTTCTTACCTTCTGTCCATTTTTAACAGATGTTTTGAATCAGTTTTTAACAGCTATTTAAAACGGATGAATAATATGATTAATGCCCCCATTAGTGTCCCCCAGTATTATTAATGCACCCACAAGTGCATCAGTAGTATTATTAATGCCTCCATCAGTGGCCCCCAGTATTAATAATGACTCTATTAGTGGCCCTCAGTAATAATAATGCCTTTATTAGTGGCCCTCAGTATTAATAATGCCTCCATTAATGGCCCCAAGTAATATTAATACCCCCATTAGTGGCCCCCAGTATTATTAATGCACCCACAAGTGCTTCCCAAGTATTTTTAATGCCTTTATTAATGGCCCCAAGTAATAATAATACCCCATTAGTGGCCCCCAGTATTATTAATTCACCCACTAGTGCCTCCATAGTATTATTAATGCCTCCATTAGTGCCCCCCAGTATCAATGCCTCATTAATGGCCCCAAGTAATAATAATTCCCCCATTAATAGCCCCCAGTATTATTAAAGCACCCATTAGTGCCTCCCTAGTATTATTAATACCTAAATTAGTGGACTCAAGTATTAATGCCTTTATTAGTGGTAACCAGTATTCATAATGCCTCCATTAGTGGCCACAAGTATTAATAATGCCCTCATTAGTGGTAACCAGTATTAATAATACCCCTATTAGTGATCGCCAGTATTATTAATGCACCCCTCTGGCCTTCATTCTACTTGTGTAAAAAAAACTCACCTCAGCACTTGAACAGGGACACTCACTGGATGCAGCAGGAAATGTCCCGGTGTCTTTAAGTGGGTGAGATGCGTACTTTTTAATGTTTTTTTTTTAACCCATAAAAAAGGCCCTTCGTTCCTGATTTTAATGACCATTAGACAGGTGTACTGCTGATTTCAATGCAGTCTTGAAAACCTTTCATGAGGTGTTTTGCTCTGGATAAACACTGTAGGTCTCTGATTTCAACTTTGCTAACAGTATGTTTACTATGTTGCCTAAAGTCTAGTGACCCCCAAAACTTTGTATCTGCCATAGCAGTATATTCCAAATAGGCCCATTGTCCCTCCACAATAAACACCCTGGATAAATAATCTTCACACTTCACCTATTCAGGGGCAGAAACAGTGGCGTATCTACTGTGGAGCCAGACCACTCGACTACCCAGGAATGACCTGCTTCTACTGTTCACAGCATAGATTTACTACATTTTCCATCAGCAAACACTAGGGGGAGCTCAGTGCAAAGAGATTATTTGCAGCCTATATTTAAGTCAATGGTAACTGCATAATTCCTATGCCCTGAGCTCCCCTAGTTTTGGCTACAAGCAGACAGTTTTTTCCTATACTGTGTAAAAGGAAAGATATTCCTTTCGACATATTTAAAACCATTTTAAAATAGGAATCCGAAGTCGGCTTTGGTACCAAGGTACCAGCCGGTACCGTAGCCTACTTTGGATTCCTATTTTAAAATGGTTTTAAATAAGCAGATATGAATATCGTAAGGATTCACCGAAGTCTCTTGCAGCTTCAGGCAATTCGAAGTTGGCCTACATGGAACCAATACATTTTAATACTGTACAGAAGCAGCCTAAAAAACTAAGCTTTTGAACAAGTCGACTTTGGATCTATGATGATTATTATTATTACACTGTTTCTTTTTATTAAAATTCCACTTAATAAGAATATTAAAAATTTATCATAAATCTGGGACATCATTCTGAGAAAATGGGTGGCGAGAGAGGGCTTGGTAAGTTTACCTATGGAGCCATATGAGATCTGTATACACCCGTGGTGGAAATAAAATATGTGCAGCTGTACAATGGTCCTCTAGGCAAGTAAACACTCCAGTAAAAAAAATAATAGTGCCCCCTACTGTCCACATTCAAGGATTATGCTCATTCCAATTCATGGCTCACAATCACTGGCTGATTGGCTGACCGCTGAGAAATTTTCCCATATGAGTGGGTCCCATTGAGGGCCTATATTATGTTCCTGCCCTCTGTTGTTGGTTTCCCCAAGAGCTCCTATCTGTTTCACCATTATTTTTACATTGCCATGAAAATCCTGATGAGGGTTGTTATACTTCAGCAGCAGCAGAGAGTAACAGGTTGGATTCTCTTACCTTGAAGGCTTACAGCACAATCTACTGATAGAAGCACTTTAAGATTCCGGCTCATTTAGCAAGAACTTATTATGAGAAAAAGTAATAACACGCTCATTTCTGACACTCCCTTGTAATGAAGCAGATGAGCGGGTTTGTGGGAGGAAGGGATAATAAGAGAGAAATAGGATGAAATGTTGATAAACACCGGCGAACAAGTGAAAATGATTAGGGAAGATTCAGTGGATTTGGAAGAAAGGTCAGAACGAATGATGAATACATTTATTAATTACTGTGCGAGTACAGGAGAACGGTGTTGGAGAAGAGTGTTCATCAATAGAATGAGTTTCTGAATTTACAGAAGTGAATCATTCATTAAGGCAATTCTTGTAGTGCAGTCTCCTTATGTACTCCAAGTTCTGTACATCATCTGCTCAGTAATGGATAACATTGCCTGGCACAGGTGATAATTTGTTCTGTGAACTAACAGTGCTAGTCTAAAGTTCTGTTCACATTGCAGTAGATATTGAAGTATATACGGCTGCATTGGCGAAAACGTCTGACGTATATGCCATGGTAGGGAGATATAGTGGCCTTTGTCTCCCATAGATTACCGTTCTAAAGATAAAGGGGGTCATTTACAAACAGATATATGGCGCTTTTTGGCGTATATCTGCTGCAAAGTTTATTTACAGCAATCAGTGACTTTTTCCCGCTCACGTCAGGTCTAAAAAAGGGGGTGTGGTGTGAGCGGGGAAGAGGAGGGGGGCTGGCATGCCCATCTCATTTATCATTTTCTATGCCTGTTTTAGGCATAGAAAATTGTCTAAATATACGCCAGCTCCCGATGCCTCTTCATAAATTTGGCACATCCACCACCAGCTAAAGGGGTGTTAAGACTGGCGTCTCAGTGGTTAGCACTGGTGCCTTGCAGCGCTTGGGGTCCTAGGTTAAAATCTGACCATGGACAACATCTGCATGGAGTTTGTATGTTTTCCCCGTGTTTGTGTGGGTTTCCTCCGGGTACTCCGGTTTCCTCCCACACTACAAAGAAATACTGATAGGGAAACTTAGATTGTGAGCCCCATTGGGGACAGTGGGATGATAATGTCTGTAAAGGGCTACGGAATGTAGTTGTGCTATATAAGTGAGTATAATAAATAATAAATAAATAAAACGCCCATCAAAGTATATGCCATGATATCATTTTTAGCGGAATGTCTTTGTATAGGAAGCAAAGTAGATTATTCTTCTGCCGGACCTTAAGTGCCCTGTTTTATTAGGGTTCCATTATCGTGTCTGTGCTTGGCCCCTCTGGAGGTTCCTCTGGTACTCTGGAGGGCTAGTCCAAACCTTCTTTTAACACAAGCAGACCTATAGGGCCCTACAGATATGTTCAGCTTAGGCCTCATGCACAAGAACGTATTTTGCTTAAGTGTCCGTTCCATTTTTTTTGCGGATAGGATGTGGACCATTCATTTTAATGGATCCGCAAAAAATATGGACAGTGCTGTCCGCATCCGTATATACGTTCCGTAGCCCTGCAAAAAAGGGTAAGTTTGAATTTTTTATCTGAGTTTTTTCTAAAGGAGATCTGTCACCCTGATTTTGGACCAGTATGTACAGTAGTTCATGTGTAGTCCTGTACATAAGGATCCAGATCACTATATTATATTTTCCCACTGCCCCCGTTTCCCCTGCTCTCAGCACTTAAAGCTGCACTAAAATACACAGTCTGGACTGCTGTGCTGTTCTGACATAATAGAGTGGACAATGCATCTTGGCACAGCTATGAGGGCTGACATTGGGGCAATGGGAAGCAGTACTTCTCATGTATTACTGTAGATAATGGTCCAAAGTTGGAGTGACAGTTTTTGTTTAACTTCTTTTTTTTTAAACTTTTTACATGGTAACTTTTAGTCTCCTGGTCGTATGTCCCATAGACTGCAATAGAATACTCTTGCAGTCTATGAGACTCTAAGGGACTGTCTGCAGAGCTGTACCTCCAGCATGATTTTTCAGGAAGTCAGCTATGACAGTCCTAGGAACCGCCACAGGCCCCCAGGCTGTCATGGAAAGTGATCAGAGCCCCAAGATTTTACCATGAAAGCTTCAATTGAAAGGAAGATCAGTAAAGGTCAAAACAACAGGATTCCCAGTGATCAGACACTTTTCACCTATCCTATCTATAGCTGATAAGTGTTATTCTGGGACAACTACTGCACTTTAAAGAGCCTCTCTTATCATGGTCAGTCGTAATAAACCAGGTAAATTGCCTGGTAGAGTTGATCATGCTGAGTAAAAGTATATATATATTTTTTTTTTTCTCTAGAGGGTTATTAAGTACAGAGATATAATCATTTTTATATTTATGTATAATAAATTAGATAATTGGAGCAACAGAGGGCTGGCCATAGCACTAGGAGCATTGTTAGCATAGCATCCCTATGCTTTCTGTACTCTCCCCTCCCTTTTGAGTGACACAGCTCGACATCTCCTCTACCCCTGTGTTCTCATGTCAGTGCTGAGGTTATGAATCTGGAAAGCAGCACTCATCAGATCCAATGCGCCAGTGCCAACTCAGCGCTTGCACAGTGAATCTTCTGCTACTTCCCAAGCTCAGAAAGCAGCATCTTATTCATTGGGCAAGCACAAAATCAATGAGCCTAGGTGCTGCCGTGAAAATACAGGGCAAGAGAAGATGTCTAGACCTGTCACTCAGTGGAGAGGGAGCAGTACAGACAGCAATGTCTAGTGCTATGGCCAGCCCTCTGGTGCTCCAAATACCTAATTTATATAAATATAAAAATGAATCTATATTGGCAATTAATAACCCTAAAGAAATATATTGTTTTACTCAGCATGACTAACCCTAGCAAGCATTATGCCTGGTTTACATATGTTGATCATGCTGGCAAATGCTCTTTAAATAAATGCTATAAAGTTAAAGATAATTTTTTCTAATATATTTTGGGATATTTAAGCACCACCCTTGGGCCTCTGCCCAAAAAATGCCCACAAACCAACATGAAATTTGCACAAAACTTGCCACCAGAATCCATAAAAAGATGCACATTATCTAAGTATTATTTATGAACAGAAATATAACATAAAAAAATTTAATTCGAAAAAACACATTAAGCTGGAAGCATCATGACGTATTATTCCCGGTCTTATGAGATAATGCAATGAATATGGACGATGTAACACCATGACAGTGTCCTGTCTCACCACTGAGCCATACATTGGTTTTGCACAAGGCCATTAAATCTGAGGCCAATGTCAGATGGTTATTACGTGAGAGGTCTCCTATATAGATTGGAAGATGAGAGAAGCCTGGTCCATTTTCTGCTGACATTTTTCCCACCAGCCACATTGATCTCTTCAGTTTTTGTCTATGTTGTAGCCACTCAAAATAGATTTTTCTCCTTTGCCTTGATTGGGGTCAAGTCTAAATGAACTTTCTTTTCATTCTTCAGGCGCAGCAGGCGAAAGTAAAAGAACACTCATTTTATTTTTAAGAAATCTGCCCTGGAACAAGTTGAAAATAGTTTTTCTCTTCAGTGTTAGATTCCATCTTGTGTCAAAGGTTGCTGTTTACCAGAGATTATTTTTGGTCAAAGAAAGAAGTATGGTAGCTTTAGTATAAACTCAGAATTTTGCTTCTGTAAACTTTTTTTGTTCTTTATAATGCCTCCATGATCTTATGTTTTATTGCTTGTACATGGAAGGTATACACAGGCTTTGTTTTTGGCCTACAAAGAATAAGGGTAGACCAAGCCTCTTTCTTGTTAGTTGATTTGAAGATATATATTTTAATGTGAATAAGAAGAAACTTTAGCAAATCTCATCACTAATTCCTCTTGTCTTATTTTAACCAGGTTTGAGTTCTTCAGTAACAAATGAAATCAGCAATAAGCCAACTGGAAGATGGGATCCAAATCAAGATACAACGTCCACTACCCTAACAGAGGACCTCGAAGGAGAGGTGCCTTACATCACAACAGCACCCACTATGACATTGTTGAACCACCACCCACTTTTAGAAGGGATTCTTCATGAGAGTATCATGAAAAAGGACTTCCGACATCTACCATCTTACTTTTCTAGAATCAAACAAGATGATAATGAGTTAAAAGACAGATTGACTGCACTCAAAACAGGGATTAATCTGGCGCATGGAGACCCTTTATCAAATTCCCATGATGATTCTTCTACACCTACAATGCCTCTTAATCCATCTACCATGATAATGGACACCACTTCTATTGTCACTGAAAATGGAAGAGAAATACGGGACACAGTCTCATCATTCCCAGTCCTGGACTCTCTGCCAACTTTAGATTCTCATGTTGCACTCCAGACAGAGAAGGGGAATCATTATTATGCATCTCAACAAGGCTTAGGCCATGTGAAACCATTATCAATTGCTCATCCCTACTTTCCCACTGCCACACAAGGCCGCAGGGTCCCATCTGCGTCAACTGAGAACACCAATGGATTTACACCAGAGAGAAAGCATACAAAAAAGACTGTATCCAAGATATCACCATCTCCATTGACACCGAATGAAGAAGAAGAGGAAACTACTACAAGCACCATTATTACCACAACTGTCACTACGACAGTGCCAGTACCAGGTAAATATGCAAATATTAGCCCAATGTAACCACAAATATGCATTTTAAGGGTGTTTTCATAGTTTATCTTTACTTGACATGTTGGAAAACATCCTAATGCATGTTACAAATGGACACCTAGGCTCCCATTATACTAATGGAGGCCAAAAGAGTGTTCTATTGGCCTCTGTTGAGCAGTATATGCGGGGGCTCCTTACTGTTTTCAATACAGAGGCATCCAGTACAAAAATAATATGCTGCACGTTATACATTTTCTTTTAACATTGGTGCCTATGTGTTACAGACACAACTCCCAATGGGAACCTCACACGGACACTGCAGAGTGAAAAAAAACGTAACTCAGTCTGTAAAATATTTGGAAAATGAAAGGTGGGGTCTCTACAAGTAAGAGATAAGGCTCCATCAAACAAACCACATCTTCTGGTACTTATGCATGACAACACACTAATCCAGTAAGGTCCTCTCTCTGTTTATTGCCTAGCCCTCATCCTTTAACGGGGTTGTCCCATGAAATGTATTCTGCATTTGTCAAAGCAGCCCCTGGATCTGAATATTTGTGTGATAGCATACAATTAAAAATGTAGTATAGCCGCTGAGTTATTCAATAAAATGTATCTGTATAGCGCCACCTACTCTTTGTTCTTTACTTTCCGAATTCTCTGTCCACCTTGCTGAGGTGGACTCACATGCTCAGTTCCATGCTTCAACTGCTTTCAGTTCTATCTACTTAGAATCTGTGCTGCAGCAGAAAGAATACACCCCCGCCCCCGACAAAAGACATGCCCCACAAGCTATCAACTAGAAAAAAAAAATCTAGCAGAGCAATTGGAGAAATGCACGAGGATAGCTCTGGATCCATGTGAGGTACAGGGCTGGTTCTAGCTTTGTTAGTCATGTATTATATGATGTCTGATTTTCTTTTTCTTTTTTTCATTAATCATGGGATAACCCCTTTAAAGAAAATGAAGACCCTCGGGACCTACAGTAAAAAAGGGAAAACATTGGTGCAATCAAACTGCCCATGGGAGAGCAGAATAAGTTCAACCTAAACTGGGATTTCCATTATCTACAAGACCTTATGACACCTCACATACTTTGAATTGCAGTACCTACATGTAATTGTGACCCAAAAAATTGCCATTTCAGAGGGTCCACAGTATAGGTGATAAATGTTTGACTGCTGGGACCTACATCACTACCTGCACTGATCACTAGGTTGGTCCCGTTCCTTACCACTGCAATACCATAGTGAGAAGAATTTTAAATAGACTGACGAGGATAGCCAAGCACTGCACTAAGTTGTCCAAAAGACTCTGAAGAGAGTGCTTGACTTACAGTCCATTAAAAGATCCTCCTCACTCCTGGACACAGGAGTGACCCCAGAACACGCAGGACCCCTGTTCACATGGAAGTCCCAGCGATCAAACACTTAACCTTTTTCCCATGGATACATAATAAATGTTCATTCTAGGGAAAACATTTCTATATTGTACTAGCAGAAGGACCCAGCTTCGCACGGGTATATTTCATCTATTTGATTTAATGTTTCTGTGTGTCGTTAAAAGATATTGACAGTATCCCCCATAACTGTGACCTCTACAGCACCCCGCCCCCTAACAGTGAACTCCACAACCCCTCACCCCTTAACACTGACAATGCTAACCACCGTATCTATATAGAGCCTTTATACCCATATAGACTTTATGTTGTATATGTTGTGATTACACAGGGGGATGTGCTGACGATCACCAATTTTTATAGTGATAGGCTATGGTGTCGAACTGTGACATGTGTGATACTGTCTGCTGAGCTGTGTATCTAATCCTATCCTCTGTGATACTGTCTGCTGAGCTGTGTATCTAATCATATCCTGTGTGATACTGTCTGCTGAGCTATATATCTCATCCTATCCTGTGTGATACTGTCTTCTGAGTTGTGTAGCTAATATCCTATCCTGTGTGATACTGTCTGCTGAGCTGTGTATCTAATCCTATCCTGTGTGATACTGTCTGCTGTGTATCTAAGTATATTGTGTGATACTGACTGCTAAGCTGTGTAGCAGTGGCAGCATGTCACATGTCGCAGTGGAAAACCATAGACTAATAAAATTGGCGTGCGACACATGTCATCGTGTAGCCCTAGCCTAAAGCTGACCTACAGCAGTGAAGAAAAAAATCACTGGGTTGTTATGGAAACCTGTAGTGAAACTGTGTGTATGTGGAGACTAAGGACCTGCGAGCTTCTATTTTCTGATAAGGGACATGTGACCGTGTGTATGGCAGTTGGGATATAAAGAGAAAGTGTTGCAGGCTTGTATTGGCCAATGTAGGTCATTTTTGGGGAATATCTCAGGAATAGTACATCCTAGAGAGCTGAGACCCGGTCTAAAACGTTCCCGGACACTTTATGTACCTGTGTGCCAAATTTGGTGAAGATTGGTCCACTCGTTTGGTGGCGCATAAAAGACAGACTGGGAGACAGAAACTAATTTTCATATATATGAGAGATATTGCAAAGAATAAAAAGTTAAGTAAATCTCTTTGTACAATCCTATATGTTAAAAGTTCCCTTGACAATAAGCTGATAGTACATAGTGTTTATCTTCTGGGAACACTACTGATTACTAGTAGTAATCTCTGTGGAAACCTGGCAATAAGTGTTCAATTTTCCTGTAAGCACCACCACAGGGGGAATTAACCATGGCACAGAGCCCATTGAAATCAAGCAGGAGGGGCTGAGTAAATTAATATATAGGTTTTTAGGAAAAGATTCAGTCAAACTTGTAATTTATACACGTATCTCTTTATTTCAGACTTCAGTTGTTTACAGAAAAAAGCATTATTAGTGATTGATAGCATTCTCTCTGTAAGTGTGTATACAGAGACAGCTGTAATCTCTGATAGTTGTACATGGGTAGGTGTTATCAAAGATTGATGGCATTCTCTGTGCAAGTGTGTATACAGAGATAGCTGTCGGTCACTGATAGATGTACACAGGGGAGATGTTATCAGTAATAGCATTCTCTGTGTAAGTGTGTATACAGACATAGCTGTCAGTCACTGATAGTTGTACAAAGGGGAGGTGTTTTAAGCGATTGATAGCATTCTCTGAGTAAGTGTGTATACAGTGGCGTAACTAGAAATGACTGGGCCCCACAGCAAATTTTTGAATGGGGCCCCCTCCCCCAGTAATTTTTTCACAACCCCTTCCTTTCATGCCGCCCCCTTTCCTGTGGCTAGTAAAGATCGCTCTCTCAGACCAGGCCTGGCAGCTGTTCCATCCGTTTTCTACACTGTCTATACTGCCACTGTATATAATTTCATTGTGTAATAATGTTGAGGGGCCCTGACAAAATCTTTTAGTACTTCTCCTCCTCTTGGATGGGCCCCTTCTGGGTCAAGGCCCCAAAGCAGCCGCTTCCCCTGCTTTCCCTATAGTTACGCCCCTGTGTGTATACATATATAGCTGTCAGTCACTGATAGTTGTACACAGGGGAGATGTTATCAGTGATAGATAGTATTCTCTGTGTAAGTATGTATACAGACATAGCTGTCAAGTCACTGATAGCTGTGCACAGGGAGCTGTTATCAGTGATCCATAGCATTCTCTGTGTAAATGTGTATATAAATATATATATATATATATATATATATATATATATAGCGTAGAAAACGGACAGCACTCCAATAGAAATCCAAGGTACTTTTATTCACCCAAGTGGGCAGGCAACGTTTCGGCTTAACAATAAAGCCTTTCAGGCTTGAGAAAGGCTTTATTGTTAAGCCGAAACGTTGCCTGCCCACTTGGGTGAATAAAAGTACCTTTGATTTCTATTGGAGTGCTGTCCGTTTGATACGGATCCCATTGAGAGGATCGAAACGTCGCATGCACTAGGGTGAATAAAGGATCCACCTTATTTCACTACTCAGCGGTGCCGCAGTCTTCTTCCTTTGTTTGTATACGGCCTAGTCCAGGCCTCTTGACCGCGGGCACGCCATCCTACTCAGTTGAGTGCCGCCATTGGAGATATCATTTTTTCACTATATATATATATATATATATATATATATATATATAATTACATGGGGAGGTGTTATCAGTGATTGAAAGCATTCTCTGTGTTAGTGTGTATACAGAGATAGCTGTCAGTCCCTGATAGCTGAACACAGGGAGGTGTTATCAGTGATTGATAGCATTCTCTGTGTTAATGTAAATATATATATATATATATATATATATATATATATATTACATGGGGAGGTGTTATCAGTGATTGATAGCATTCTCTGTGTAATATGTATACAGAGATAGCCGTCAGTCAATGAGAGCTATATACGGGGGTGGGCTTAAATATAGCAATAGCGGAGGTTTAAATGTATAAATTACAAGTTTAACTGAATCTTGAGTTTTTTTGTCTTTCAATTGAATTAAGCATAAAAAGAAGAAATAATAAGCTATTGCAACACAGAATTTATGAAATTAACTCATTAGTTAGGCATTTAGTATTTCCCAAAATAGCATGTATAGCACAAATCCTTCTGGGTCAGTGTTTTGTGGGTAGATGAGACCAAATAAGAAATTTCTGTAAATAAACACATCGTCTTTACGTATAAATATAATTTTTTATATTTTTTTTTGGGTGGCATGTTTACATCAAAGAGGAGGGTAACCTGCTTTGGACGTCCCTCTTTTAGTCAGCATACTACATGGTTGTCCATGGGAGTGTTTTATTTTTTTTTAATTCATTAGGTTAAAGAGGTTGTTTGATTTCATGATATTGATGCCCTATCCTTAGGACAGGTCATCAATATCAGATCGCTGGGGTTATCTGCAGTCCTATATACCCCGTCAAAAGACAAATTTGATTGTATCAAATTACTATATACAGTATGTAACCATTGGGTGTATCATTTTCCTACCGCTGGGAAAAAGACATTTTAAAGAGGGAGACACATATTCAGCTGTGATACTGTCTTTTTTTCTTACAGAACCCTGCAGTAAAAATTTTACTGCTCCTGAAGGCATTCTCCGGTCTCCAGTTTATAGAAGTTCTCTTTATAAAACTGGCCTTGACTGCAGTTATACCATCTATGTGTATTCCGGTTATGGAGTTGAAATTAAGGTAAGTACTGTGTAAGATAATGACAGGGAGTGAAAAAACGGAGAAGTAAATGAAATAACTTACCTAGACCATATAACCGCTGTACATTCTATTGAATGGTAATAAATGGTAATAAAAATGCCTTTGTATTAAACTTTCACATAATGGGATAACATTTATAAAGAAAAAAGGTGGACAAATTAATGTAATTCCAGTTCACAATGAAATGTTTTATATGTTCTTAGCTGACCTTTAAAGTGCATTATTGAGAAAAGTTTATATAGCATACACAAAGTACAGCATGCGCATTTAACAAAGCTGAAAATGCATGGAGTGAGTTGGTAAAGTGTGTATGAGGAGGAACATACCGGTACTTTCTTAAAAGCAATACACCAGGTACCAGTGCTTTTAAAACACAATGACTACATGTACAACCAGTTTCACTTTATTGCATCTCAAATTTAAAAACATCGAATTATTTGCAAATTATCTTGTATCTCCTACCATGTGTTTACAGCTTTGATGGAGGCCTATGTGTCTCCTTGGTTGCAGACTCTAATAATCCAGTGGTGGACAACAAGTCTGCATCAAAACCTGCAAGAGCTACATGTGGATACTGACACAGACTTTGCAGCAGATTTTCCATATATTTCAGTGGGTGAAAACCACAGCAGTAATCCGCAGGAGAAATTGACATACTCTGGGCTTAAAATCTGCAACGCACATCAATTTCTGCACTGAATCTGCACAGATTCTTTTATGCAGTAAGTGGATGAGACTTTCTTAAATTGCACCCACTTTGCTGCTACTGTAAAGCACTTCATATTTTCCCCTGCAATACGGCAGCAGAGAATCTGCAGTATATATGCCATATGTGGATCTACCTTTGCAGTCACCAGACCCCTCCTTACAGAACCAAGAACTGACCCCCTAGCTAAGTCCCCTAAATACGTACAGGCCCCCAAAGAAACTAATCTAAGTACATACCCAGCAAAGACCACCTAAACTTAATTCTCTTAATACAGGCTCAATCCAGACCCACAAAATAATGCAACCCCCATAAATACAGACCCAGGGAAGAATCCCTAAATAAATATAGGACACCCTATTACACCCTATCACCCTATTTTTAGCGTTTTTAGCATGTTCCACGCACCACTATCCTCACTCCTCACTACCTACCCTAGGTCCTCCTAGGCTAAGTTGGGACCAGTGGCAGCCTACCCACCCATCTATCTGTCTAATTTTTGACATTTTACGACGTCTGATGTCAATTTAACATTACTTTCTCTAGCCCACTTTCTCTAGCCTTTCCTTCGGCGCCCTGTGAAGTTATTCCGGGACTCTCCCTTGAAGGTCCAGCTACTAACACTCTATTTTTATCTCCCTGTCTCTGACTTACCCTATTACAGACCCAGCGAAGACCCCCTGAATAAATTCAGACTTTCTACATGCTGACCCAAGGCAGTCCACCTGAATAAATTCAGACCCCCAAACCCCCTAAACACTTACTAAGGGCAGACCACCTAAATAAATTCAGACATCTAGTCCCCCTACATACTTACTAAGGTTAGATCCCATACACTTTATCAGCAGTTCCTCTTCAGCAGGTCCTGCAGAAAGTTGCACAAAGCAGTTATTACAGTAATTTGTGTCCAAACCATAATAAAACTGCCTAAAGATTTTGGACTTTTTGGGCAGCCACGGACAGCCTTGGACCCTGAGAAGCTGCCCAAACTACCCAATTGTCCTGCAGTTAAACTTTCATCTGTCCCTTTCTTCTAGCTAATGTATATTCAGTATATATAAGTATACTTAAAATAGTAAAAATAGTTACATGAAGAAGGGGATGCAGAATGTGGGATCAGACTGCACAGGATTTGTTTGTTGTCTGTAACCCTGGAGACACATAGGTGACATATGAGAGCTGTATACACTAAATAGTAGTATATTTTTAAGCAATATATAAAAGTATGTTCATTTTTTTTATTTAGATCCATTTGAGTCTTCAGAAGTTGTTCAAATGTAAACCTAACCTTTAAAACAATTTACCATTTACAACAATTTCATTAATCTTGAAGATCCTGGTATGTTCACTCCTCCATATAGAAGTGTAGTGGAGGATGCTCTTCCAGCTTGCGTTACAGATTCATCTAACCTAGGAGATGGTTAGATCTGGCACTCAGGCATGGCCATATGGTACCTTCACACAGCACTGTATTATTGAGGTAATCGCCCCTAGAAGCAATGCTTTGAGGGGAAAACATCATAATATGACATCTGGTAAAACATGCCACATTTATTTCTCCATTGGATTCCTTCCTATGAATTTGGAGGCATATGGAGGTACAGTAGGAGCTCACATGGCCATGTGCTCTAGGCCCTAAGGGCATCTTGTCATGAATGTAAAAATATATTATTGAACAATGTAACGTAGTAGGCTACTCTTTCACTAGATCTCAGACCCTGTTCATCTAAGACAGGCAGGCCCTCCAGCTTTTGAAAAACTACAACTCCCAGCATGCCTGAACAGCCTAGAGCAGGGATCAGCAATCTTCGGCACTCCAGCTGTTGGGAAACTACAATTCCCAGCATGCTCCATTCTTTTCTGTGAGAGTTCTGAGAAGAGCAGAGGAAGTACGCATGCTGGGAGTTGTGGTTTCACAACAGCTCGGGTGCCGGAGGTTGCCTACCCCTGGCCTAGAGCTATCGGCCTACAGCAGAGCTTGGTGGGAGTTGTAGTTTTACAACAGCTAGAGGGCTGCAGGTTGAGCATCCCTGATCTAAGATGATCTATTGTATGCTTCTGAGGCAACCATGGTCTTTGGAATATTTCTTAAAATTCTTGCTAGCCACATCTCTTGACAATTGGTGGACATATCATATATCACTGAATCTATTTTATTCTATATTAGAGAGGATCCCCAGTGGGATTTTAGTGATCATCTTGACCACCATGTACAATATACATATCATATATGCAACCAAGTAGTTACACTGGATGACAACGGGTAAGGGTACTTTCACACTTGCGTTGAAGGATTCCATCAGAGAGTTCCGTCAACGGAACTGCCTAAAGATCCGTTAAAATGTTTGAAAACTGATTTCATTTGCAAACGGATCCGTTTCCAGATCCGTTTGACAATTGTATTGAAATAACGGATCCGTCTTTCCGTTGTCATCCGTAAAAACAGATCCGTTATTTATTATCTTACCATTTTTAAAGGTCTGCGCATGCGCAGAGTGGAAGAACGGATCCGTTAATGTGTCAATTTTAAACGTCGAATCCGCCCTTAATACATTTCAATGGAAATTAATGGCGGATCCGTCATTCCGTCAAGTGTTTCCGCATTTTTGGACAGAGATAAAAATGCAACATGCTGCGCTTTTATTTGCGTCCAAAAAACGTGAAAGCACTGAACTGAAGACAAACTGATGCAAACTGAACGGATTGCTTTCCATTCAGAATCCATTAGGATAAAACTGATCCGTTTTTTCCCCTTATTGAGCCCCGAGGACGGAAATCAATGATGGAAAACTTTGACACTAGTGTGAAGTACCCTAAGGGAGCCAATGCCACCTAAAAAGCTGTCAGCAGTTTCTTACTGTCTATTAGGTTGCATTAAAGACAGTAGGAACTGAACTAATGAATTTCATAGTAGCAAATTGCAATTACAATCACTTTTGGAGTGCTACATAGATTTAAGGGGGTGCCTCAATGCTGAGCTGAGGGGCCCATATACCGTTCTAATACCTAGGCCCTCTGCTTTCTGTATCCACTGTGGTAAGGTGCAGGGTGCCGTCCTAGATGGCAGGTACGTGTCACCGAGGTTGCTGGCCTCAGTGAGGTGAGAGCCGGGTTTTTGTCTGCAGCAGCTAGTGCTGTTTGACTCTGTTAAATAGCATGGCTGCAAAGCCGATCCGGGCCGGCTCTTACTGGGAGCAGCTAAAGAGTAGGGTGGGTGGCTGCTCCCCACGGTCCAGTCCGAGTTTTGGGCTGGGTTTATAAACTCAGCCAGCACCACCAGCTGTGAGAGTGATTGTCTTGGAAGCTGCTGCTAGTGGTGTGGAGCTCTCTGGGGTGGAAGGACGTGCCCAGCAAGAAGGCGTGCAGCCGTCCTGGAACCCTGAAGGAGGATTGTCCTGCGGCTGGGCTGACAGCCAGGTGCGAACCCGCACATCAAACCTGCCAGGTGAATGGAACCTGTGTTTGGACATTTTGTTTTCCCCTTCATTTGCTGATGTGTGTGACTTAACACCAATTGACTTTCTGCTGTTATTTTGATACAAGTGTGAATAAAACACTGTTTTCCGCACCTTCTGGACTCCCTGTTGCCTCTATACTGCACCCGCACCGCCGTCTACCAGAGCGACTCCCCACATTTGGTGTCGGATGCGGGCATGCGCAGTGAGGCTGGCGTGAACGCCGAAGTTTTGTTTTTCTAAAGTGTATGGAATATATTAAGCCAGCAAAGCTGCAAGCAGGAGTTTCTGGCAACATGGAGGCTGCTGTGAAGGCTCTCATAGAGGCTAACGTGCAGCAGCGGGAGACCAACCAACTATTGCTACAACATGTGATGGCGTTACAGGCGGCAGGAGCGTCCCACCACGTCCATGATGCCCGGAAGCGGTCCGTGCGGCGATCCCAAAAATGACCCCCGCAGACGGCGTTGAGAGCGTACCTGGCGGTTTTTGAGAAGGTCGCCGTGAGGGAAAAGTTACCCCGTGACCAGTGGGCTGAGGTGGTCGCTCCGTTCCTGGCTTCCGGACCCCAGCAGGTGTTTTTCGACTTGTCGGACGACCAAGCGGCAGATTATGACACCGTGAAAGGAGAGGTCCTAGCCAGACTGGGCGTGAACGTGCTGGTCCGCGCCCAAAGAGTCCACCAGTGGGACTTTAAAGCGACTGAACCCGCTAGGCCGCAGTACTACGATCTGCTGCACAGGCTGCAAAAGTGGCTGCAGCCCGATCTACTAAGTCCCACTGCCATGCTGGATCGACTGTTGGCGGACATCTTTTGGAGGGCCCTGCCTTATCCCCTCCAGCACTGGATCGGCCAGGTATCGCCCACCAATGCCCTGGAGATGGTCGACCTGGTGGAGCGCTACGAGGCCACCAGAAACCTGCAGGGGACTCTTGCGGGGAAGGGGTCAGTCAAACCCCGGAGGCCTCTGCCCCAGTTCCGACGTCCGGCGACAGAGCGGCCTGCACGGAATATACCCCCTGCGAGTCCGCCTCCCGTGGTATGCTGGAGGTGTCAGGAGCCAGGCCACATCAGGGCCGACTGTCCGCATCGGGATGAGCCGATGGATATGAACTACGAGGGTCGTCACTCCCTGTATGCACGGAAGCTGTGCGCAACTGGCACCCGTGAGGTGCAGGACCATAACCACCTGTGTCAGGTAGAGGTGGGAGACTCTCTGGCGGTGGCTCTGCTGGACTCCGGGAGTTTAGTCTCCTGGTAAGGGCTGCCCTTGTACGGCCTGCGGAGTATACTGGCCGTAAAGTCGGGGTCCTGTGCATCCACGGAGACCTGAAAGACTACCCCACTGCACTAGTGACTTTGTCCACCGCGGCTGGTAGGTGGACCCACGAGGTGGCTGTCGCTACTAAACTCCCACACGAACTGATACTTGGGAGGGACTTCCCCGGTTTTCCGGCGCTGTGGCCGGTAATAAAGGTATCTGAGGGACCCGAGACAGGGGTGACCCTAGTGGAGTGGCCTGATACCACTGGAAGGCCAGAACCCTGGGAGCCCGAGTCTGAAGGGCCGGCGGTAGGGGTGACCACTGCTCCAGCGGTAGAGGGGAGACAACCCCACTGAGTGTAATGGTGGGAGACACGGAGGACTTGCCACCGGGACCTGAGTTGGCAGACCTCAATGTCTCCGGGGAAAATTTTGGGACCGCACAACACCGGGACCAAACCCTAACCAGGGCCTGGGAGAATGTGCTGGAAATTGATGGGAAACCCCAGAAACCAGGGGCTGAATTAATGTTCCCACGATTTATTGTTCTGCAGGATATGTTGTATCGGGTGAACCAAATCCGAGGCGAACCTGTTGAACAGTTGGTGGTGCCCACAGCGTATCGCAAGCTTGTCATGGAGCTTGCCCACCAACATGTTCTTGGGGACACCTGGGGTGGCAGAAAACCCAGGACCGCATACTGCAGCGATTTTATTGGCCCAGTGTGTTCAAGGAGGTAGAGAATTATTGTAAGTCCTGTCCGACCTGTCAGATCACTAGCCCCCAGCCACATTTCCGTAGTCCTCTGGTACCTCTGCCAATTATTGAAGTACCGTTTGAGCGAATCGCGATGGATTTAATTGGGCCTGTACCAAAGTCTGCCAGGGGCCACCAACACATTCTGGTAGTTCTCGACTATGCCACTCGGTATCCGGAGGCGGTGCCTCTGCGACATACCTCAGCTAAGCTCATTGCCAAAGAGTTAATGGAGATGTTTTCCCGTGTGGGCCTGCCAAAAGAGGTTCTGACAGACCAAGGGACCCCTTTTATGTCCAAAGTAATGAGGGAACTGTGTAAATTGTTGCGTATAAAGCAGTTACGGACGTCCGTTTACCATCCGCAAACAGACGGTCTTGTGGAGAGGTTTAACCAAACTCTAAAAAATATGTTAAAGAGGGTGGTGTCTAGAGATGGGAAGGACTGGGATCTGCTTCTGCCCTATCTCATGTTCGCAGTGCGAGAGGTGCCCCAGGCCTCTACTGGGTTCTCGCCCTTCGAACTGCTTTATGGCAGACACCCTCGGGGCCTGTTGGATATCGCCAAGGAAGCATGGGAACAACAGCCTGTCCCCCACAAAAGTGTCATTGAGTATGTCGCCCAAATGCAGGAACGGATGGAAAGGGTGTTGCCCTTGGTCCGGGAGCATATGGAGGCAGCGCAACAAGCCCAGAGTAGGGTGTACAATCGTCAGGCTCGGGTACGGGACTTCAATCCGGGAGATCGGGTTTTGGTTCTGGTACCCACCCTTGACAGCAAATTCCTAGCTAGGTGGCAGGGCCCCTATGAGGTGATCGAGAAGGTAGGGGAAGTAAATTACAAAGTACACCAGCCAGGCGGCGCAAGCCGGAGCAGGTGTACCACGTGAATTTACTTAAGCCGTGGAAAGATAGGGACGCGGCCGACGACCACAGCCCCCGGCCAGGGCTTCTAGGTGAAAAGGGTCCAGCCCCACAGTTCGAGGCCTGTGAAGCCGTAACCACGGTAAAATTGCAGACAGCCTATCTTCCAAACAAGTTCAGGAAGTCAGGGAGTTCCTCAGTCGGAACACGGATGTGTTCTCGGACCTCCCTGGCCGCACGTCTCTCATCCGACATGACATCGTCACTGAGCCTCAGGCCAAGGTCCGGTTAAAACCATACCGGGTACCCGAGGCTCGGCGGCGGGCCATCGCGGAGGAAGTGCAGTTAATGTTGAAGCTCGATGTCATTGAGGAGTCGAAAAGTGAGTGGGCCAGTCCCATAGTCCTAATACCCAAGCCGGATGGGACGTTGCGGTTCTGCAACGACTTTCGCAAGTTAAATGAAGTATCCAAGTTTGACGCGTATCCCATGCCCCGAGTAGACGAGCTTGTTGAAAGTTTAGGACAAGCCCGTTATTTTTCTGTGCTGGACCTCACTAAAGGGTACTGGCAGGTACCCTTAACGGAGTCGGCTAAGGAAAAACCGCATTTGTTACCCGCAGGGCCTGTATCACTACAAGGTGTTACCCTTTGGCCTGCATGGCGCCCCGCCACTTTCCAAAGGTTAATGGACATAGTGCTGCGACCACATCGTCGGTACGCCTCGGCCTACTTAGATGATGTAGTCATCCACAGCACCGACTGGGAAAGCCATTTACCCAAGGTGCAGGCGGTAGTGGATGCCCTGAGGAAAGCCGGACTGACCGCTAACCCAAAGAAGTGCTCCATAGGGTTAGAGGAGACAAAATATCTGGGATATGTAATTGGGCGGGAGTCATCAAGCCTCAGGTAAATAAGGTAGAGGCAATACGGAGTTGGCCCCGACCGGTCACCACCAGGCAGGTAAAGTCGTTCCTGGGGATTGTGGGGTATTACATGAGGTTTGTGCCCCACTTTGCTACTATTGCTTCGCCATTGACAGAGTTGTTAAAGGGGCGTAAGACAGGGATGGTCCGCTGGAATGAGCAGGCGGAAAAGGCTTTCTCCGCCTTGAAATCGGCCCTGTGTGGGTCCCCGGTTTTGGTGACACCCGATTTCAGGAAGGATTTCGTAGTCCAGACCGACGCCTCTGAGGTTGGCCTTGGTGCGGTACTGTCGCAGGAAGTCAACGGGAGGAGCATCCCGTTGTCTTCCTCAGCCGCAAGCTCACCCCAGCAGAGACTAGGTACAGCATAGTCGAGAGAGAGTGCCTGGCCATCAAGTGGGCACTCGAGGCCCTCCGTTATTACCTGTTGGGCAGAAGCTTTCGCCTGGTGACCGACCACTCCCCACTCAAGTGGATGTCCCAAGCCAAAGAGAGGAATGCCCGGGTCACCAGGTGGTTTCTGTCCCTACAGAATTTTAAATTCACGGTGGAGCACAGAGCGGGCCGGTTATTAAAAAATGCAGACGCGCTCTCCGGGTACACTGTTTGTCCTGTGTCCACCCCTCAGGGTTGAACAAAGGGGGGTATGTGGTAAGGTGCAGGGTGCCGTCCTAGATGGCAGGTACGTGTCACCGAGGTTGCTGGCCTCGGTGAGGTGAGAGCCGGGTTTTTGTCTGCAGCAGCTAGTGCTGTTTGACTCTGTTAAATAGCATGGCTGCAAAGCCGATCCGGGCCGGCTCTTACTGGGAGCAGCTAAAGAGTAGGGTGGGTGGCTGCTCCCCACGGTCCAGTCCGAGTTTTGGGCTGGGTTTATAAACTCAGCCAGCACCACCAGCTGTGAGAGTGATTGTCTTGGAAGCTGCTGCTAGTGGTGTGGAGCTCTCTGGGGTGGAAGGACGTGCCCAGCAAGAAGGCGTGCAGCCGTCCTGGAACCCTGAAGGAGGATTGTCCTGCGGCTGGGCTGACAGCCAGGTGCGAACCCGCACATCAAACCTGCCAGGTGAATGGAACCTGTGTTTGGACATTTTGTTTTCCCCTTCATTTGCTGATGTGTGTGACTTAACACCAATTGACTTTCTGCTGTTATTTTGATACAAGTGTGAATAAAACACTGTTTTCCGCACCTTCTGGACTCCCTGTTGCCTCTATACTGCACCCGCACCGCCGTCTACCAGAGCGACTCCCCACACCACTCTTGTCCTGACTGATTGACCCTGTTATATTAGCCAAAAGAAATACAATATTAAGAAAGTATATATATATATATATATATATATATATATACGCCTGCATTGCCAGATATGTTGCGCGACAAATACCACCGATGCTTGATGCTTGACTTACAATGGGGTCCGTCAGGTTCTGTTATATTTCCTTTCAAACATGAAGGAATCTGCGACAGAGGCTTGTATAGCAAATACAGTACCATTTTATCAAAGTTATGTACTTGAAGGGTTACCATTCATTTCAGATGTTGTTGAACTCAGAAAAGGCAATACAACTATTTTCAATGGTAGGTCTATAATTAAGGGCTTATGTTCGCATGTCGACATTCTGTCACTTCAATAATGCGAAAGCGTGCTGGATCACCACGTGAAAGAATTTGGTAGTCATTCTAACAGACCATCCCACCTCCATACAACTGGTGTTCATAGCCTGCAGATTAATTATAGCTTGGCAAGTGAAAAACAGACAGCCAGGCAGGTCGTGCTCAGATTTGCACATATTGTATTATAGCAATTAGCAGCTGCCGGTTACCTCAAGGTCGAAATTACACTACATGCTATTACAGTCATTAAAGTCTCTTTCCGTCACACATGGAAAGTTATGGATGTATTTACAGTGTATAAAAATGATTATTATATCAGTGACGTAATGATTTGATCATCAACCATACGTATCGTACGTTGTCTATATTCATTAATAGTGTCAGCTAGGAGGCTACCATGATCTGCGTACAGTACTTGTATGTCAAGTGTAACGCTGATTGTAAAATCAGAAAAGCAAAAAATGCAATAATGTATTTTTGGAAATACTAAACACGCGTATAGGCAAGATACAGTTTAGAATGTATTGGTTATGTGTTATAATAGCATCCGTGTAATAAGTGAGCTCATTCTGATTGCCTGATTGGAGTCGGGAAGGAATTTTTTCCCTTAAGTGGGGAAAATTGGCTTCTGCCTCACAGGGATTTTTTGCCTTCCTCTGGATCAACTTGTAGGAAACAGGCCGAACTGGATGGACAAATGTCTTTTTTCGGTCTTATATACTATGTTACTATGTTTATATATATATCTTATTTCTTGCACCATAATACATACCTGACGATAAGATGCAACTAGAGAAGGAGAAAATAAGAAAAACGTTTTTTTCATCAGACCTCAGATCACACCCCTATCTTTATCAGGCCCCCATTCCTCATCAGACCTCAGATCAAAACCCAAAATCAGACCCTCCATTCCTCATCAGACCTCAGATCAGACACCCAATCCTCATCAGACCTCAGATCAGACTTCAAATCAGGCCCCCATTCCTCATCAGAGCCCACATCAGACCCCCATTCCTCATCAGATCCCACATGAGACCCCCATTCCTTAATAACTTATCACTCCTGCTTCAGATGGCGCTGCCACTCTCAGATCTAGAGCACACTTCCTGCACTCACTGCTCCCTGGTGTGCACTTGTTCTGTGCAATGTCAGGACATAGCACGCAATGCTGGAAGAAGTCCAGGGAGCGGGGAGTAGAGCCAGCACCAGATGCACTGTATTCACCGTTCCCCTGTCCAACTGTGTACTAGTGTAGCATAATGGAAGTGCTCATTAGTATTTACTTTATAAGACACACTACCATTTTCCCCCCACATTTGAGGAAAAAAAGTATGTATTATGGTGTGGTAAATATGGCAATTCCTAATATGTAATAAAACTTAACCTAAATCTTACAAGGGCTGTCCGAGAAAATTTAAAATCTTGGACAAACCCCAACATGGCTTAAAGTAAAAAATGTTATACTCACCCATTTCTCAGTGCCATTCTTTGTAATGCTGGTCTGACTCTTCTGGCACTGTTGTACAGACAGTAGCGATG
Source organism: Bufotes viridis (assembly GCA_033119425.1). Lineage (NCBI taxonomy): Eukaryota > Metazoa > Chordata > Amphibia > Anura > Bufonidae > Bufotes > Bufotes viridis. The sequence continues at coordinate 79,197,037 of CM065591.1, forward strand.
ACATGCCTGGATACAGCACATAACCGCTGCAGCCAATCACTGTCCTCAGTGGTAGTCTATCTCTGAGCACTGTGATTGGCTGCAGCAATCATATGTTAAATCCCAGCACATTACTATGCATGCCACCGACATTGTGACAAGAACAGAATTGTGCAAGCATATAGAAAATCACTGCTGCAACCAATCACTGTCCTCATAGTTGGACCACTGAGGACAATGTTTGGTTGCAGCAGTCACCTGCTGTATGCAGGCATGTCACCACTACTGTCTGTAAAATAACAGCACTAGGAGAACCAGACCAGAACCCCGGAGAACAGGGAAAGTTGTAATTTATTTTTCATTTTAAGACATCTTTAATTACCGTGAAAATCCAGTGCCAAGACACCCTTTCCTTACCTCCAGTCTCCGACGAACAGGAAGTGCGATGTTCAATTCATGGTCATGGCCTCGCTGTTGATATGCCCCCAAGTGGCATGCGATCACAGAGGCTCAGTGGTTACATGCTATTTGGGGACACAACACTACTGCACTAGGAGAACCAGACCAGACCAATACAGCACTAGGAGAACCAGACCAATACAGTACTAGGAGAATCAGACCAGTACCCCGGAGAACAGGGAAAGTTGTAATTTATTTTTCATTTTAAGACATTTTTAATTACCATGCAAATCCAGGGCCAAGACACCCATTCCTTACCTCCAGTCCCCGACGAACAGGAAGTGCGATGTTCCATTCATGGTCATGGCCTCGCTGGTGATATGCCCCCAAGTGGCATGCGATCACAGAGGCTCAGTGGTCACATGCTATTTGGGGACACAACACTACTCCAGGATTGGTCATTATTATCGCATTGGTGGGGGTCCGAGTCTAAGCACCCCCGCCGATCAGCTGTTGCAGGAAGCTGCTGAGTTCATCGGAGTTTGGGTGAACACTGTGGCCTTCTGGCAGCTTACCACGCACAGTGCCATACATCATACAGCGGCTGTACTTGGTATTGCAGCCCAGCCCCATTAAATTAAATGAGGCTGAGCTGCAACTAGGCCTTGTGACCGATATACACTGACGTCACTGGCCTAGGAAGAGGCAGCGCTTATGGAGGGCCTCTCCTAACAGCTTTTAAAATGTTGTCAGGCCCCCGCCAATCTGATAGTTTCAAAATAGTTTTCTGGATAAACCCTTTAAAGGGGTCAAATGTAGCTCACAATGTAGTTCCGATTGTTTTAACAATTGTATTGAGATTGTAAAACCTTAACCCATTAAGAAAGTCTGGGTTTAGCCAAACTTCCTAATTTAATGTTACACAATTCACTAAAATATTCTAAGCTCTTGTAGTTGGAGGTATACGGTGCCACATGGCTATACCTGTGTATAAAAGTACTGCTGTATATTGTGTGAATATCCGTTTTAACTTAAAAAATCTGAATTACAGTACACTATATATTTATTTGCCTTACTCCTGCTTCTGATCTGTCACCTCCGCATCCCTAAACTTGTAGATAATCAGAGCAGATGTTACTATTTTTGGTTGGTTTCTAAAAAGTCCTGTCTGGAATATTGTAGACCACCTTTCTGCTCTCTGTCTGGCTCATAGGTGGGGAATATGATGATATTTAAGAGAACACCTTCACTGCTCTTTCCGCATATTGCTGTGTTTAAAATGCTGCTATGGAGACCACTCATCTCTCTTAGCAGAAAGGATAGAAATTGGTAGAGACGTGAGAAGGTTATTGAGAAGCATGCAGTGTTCTTTTGTATTGTCCTATTACAGAGTACGGCGGAGGGCAAAATGTACCTTCCGAGTAAATTGTATTTTATCACGCTGAACTTTTGTGCACAATAGAAAAAAAAATCTATTTTACATTTATGTATCTTTGTCCATAGAAAAACGAAATTGTACCAATGATTTGTGAAAATAAACACACATTTCCATAATACGAAGGGCTATTTTATGCTGTGACCACTGAACCAGAAGAATTTACGTCTACTGCTGTTCATTAAATTGGTAGAGATAAGCATTATTCATGGCATGGTCAAAGGGACTTGGCTGACCCAACGCTGACTCCTGATTAACCGCTTCACGACCAAGTGGTAAAACTGACCCATGTCCTTCATTCTCCGGGTCAGTACAATTACAACAATACCACTACGGTATACCATTTATATACCGTATTTTTTCGCCCCATAACAAGCACCTGTCCATAAGACACAACTAGGTTTTAAAGGAGGAAAATAAGAAAAAAAATATTTTTCAGCAGACCTCAGATCAGACTCCCCCCAATCAGACCCCCAGTTTTTTTTTCATGCCTCATATCACATCCCCAATCAGACCCCCAGTGTTTCTCAGACCTCATATCACACCCTCACTCAGACCCCTAATGTTGATCAGACCCCCATTGTTGATGAGAATCCCAATCAGGCCCACAGTGTTGATCAGACCCCCAGTGTTGATGAGAATTACAATCAGACCCCCAGTATTCATGAGATCCCCAATCAGGCCGCCAGTGATTCTCAGACCTTATATCACACCCTCACTCAGACCTCTAGTGTTGATCAGACCCCCATTGTTGATGAGAATCCCAATCAGGCCCACAGTGTTGATCAGACCCCCAGTGTTGATGAGATCCCCAATCAGGCCGCCAGTGATTCTCAGACCTCAGATCAGACCTTCAATGTGTCTCAGATCTCACAAAAAAAAAAAAATCAACTCACCTCTCCTGCTCTAAACAACGCAATCACCCAGGAGATCCACTTCCTGTGGTGCTGTGCTGTGACCTGATATTGTACAGTGTGAGGTTTCGGAGGGCGCCCACATTCTCATGTTGTATGCAGGTCACAGCACAGTGTGCAGCACCAGCAGACGAAGACCAGAGAGTGGTGAGTACAGAGCTAGCACAGGGAATGCTGCATTCATCGCTTCCCGGTCCTGCTGTACACATAATAGAAGTGCTAATTAGTATCAGCCCCTTTCCCCCCCACACCTTTGGAGGAAAAAAGTGCGTTTTGTAGTGAAAAAAATATAGTAGCTTTTTGTGTGTTTTAATACTGGAAAAAAACCTGGAAAAAATATTTTTTTTCTCTTCATCTTCATATTCTCACGTTAATAACTTTTTTATAATCATGTCTACGGAGTTGTATGGGGGCTTTTTGTAGTTTTTATTGATACCATTTTGAAGAGTGTATGACTTTTCAATCACTTATTCAATTTTTTAGGAGGTGAAGTTACAAAAAAAATGGCAATTTTTTTTGTTTCCATAACACTGTTCATAGTATGGGACTAATATTTTTATGTTACAATAGTACTGGTATTTTTGTATTGCTCAATTATTGTTATTGTAATTATGGGGAGGGGGGGTGATTAGATTTTTTTTTTCATATTTTTAAAAACTTTATTCTTTTTTTACTTTCTTAAGTCACCCTAGATGACGATACATTGCATTGAATTGCCCTTGCCTCGTCATAAATTAGGCACATCCTCTGTCACCGCAGGAGATTTCAAAGACCAGCGTAAAATGCTGGTCTGTGATAAATCTCCCCCACTTTATCCCTTGTATCATGGTTAGTTATAGCCAAATAAATCAATCTCAGACAACCCCCTTAACAACCATACAAAAAAACAGAAAAATTCTTGTTTATCATTGAACGTTATAATGCTTTTGGTCTCATAACCGCAAATATCTGGTGGGTCCTAAAGGGAATGTGTCATCAGAAAATGACTTATAATAAGGTGACAGTACAAACAGCTTTTTAGCAGCCCTCATTATCACAGGCACATTATAATTAAAGGAGCACTCTGGTTGTAGGGTAGGGCATAACTATTAGATTGGTGAGCTCCTAACGCTGGAATTCCCACCAATCATGAGAATGGGGACTTCACACCCCTTGCCCCCTCCCCTAAATTAATTACAAATGCACGCTGTCACTCCATTCATCTCTATGGGAGTTCCGGAAATAGTTGGGTGCTCTACTTGGCTGTCACCTGTAGTGGTTGTATAGTAGTTCCTCTTTACAGTACAGGTCGGTACCACATGTTCTGTTTTGCCCTCTGTCTGTGTCAGGATGAGCTGCTTCTTTGGAAGTCAGGTGAGGGGGACTCAATTTGATTCTCCTGCTACACTGTGTACGGTGCAGTACCCTAATGCCTTATTCACACGTCAGTGTCAGTTTTGGATCAGTGGTAACACGGACCGTGTTCAATCCGTGTTTCCTCCCGTGAAAGATCCGTGTTAGGTCCGTGGGTCAGTTTTTTGCTGTCCATGTGCGATCCGTGGTTCACTGACACTGAGCAGCTGGAAAATAATTGTCAAAGAATCTCTTCTTAATGATCCATGAAACACGGATGGCATCCGTGTTGTATCCGTGGTTTTCACTGACTCATTGACTATAATGGGCGTGAGGGAACCAGGCACACGGACCAAGATAGGACATGCATCCAGGCTGAAAACACGGACCCACGGACCGTGCTAAAACACTGGTGTGTATACACACATTCAACTGAATGGGGACGTATGCTGTCCACGGGAAAACACGTACAGCACACGAACGTGAAACACTAACGTGTGAATGAGACATAAGGAAGCTCATGTCCACATTACAGAAGGTGATTTCCAGCTGTCCTGGCTGTTAAATATAAGAACTTGCTTTTTTGTCTTAGTTATCTGCTTATTGTTCTCAAATCTTTATTTTAACTTATTTTGGGATGACTTTTTGGGCTTTGGAACTAATTACCAGTTTTTATTATAGGGGATATCACATGGTTAATGTAAAAAATGAAAATCAGACATCATATAGTACATGGAAATATCTTTCTACCAAAGCTAAAACCAGCCCTGTACCTCACATGATCCAGAGATCTCCTCATTCATTGCTCTGCTAGATTTATATCAAGCTGACAGCTCAAACGGAGTGTCTTTTCTGCTGCTGCTCAGGGGGTGTGTCCATGCTCTCCCTATCACAGCTCAGGAGGCAGTTGAAGGATAAAACTGAGCATGTGCGGCCTTCTCAGTGAGCCAGACAAAGAAATAAGGAAAAAAACAAACAGCAGGTGGCGCTATACTGATACATTTTATTGAAAACCTCAGTGACTGTACAAAATTTTTAAGCACATGCAATTACAAAAGTATTCAGATCCAGGTGCTGGTTTGAAAACTGTATTCTATTTTTATGGGATGACCCCTAAGTTATCGATTGTTTAGGAAGAAATACCACCAGCCCACTTGTAGAATAGCATCCCATCTTTTTCACAAATATAAATAGCAGCAACTTGAGTTTTTGTCAAGCAGTAAAGTGCACTGAGATCTATAAAGCCAACTGTTCTGATGTGAAAATCCTTAAGATCAAGAGAACATCAGTTCAGAGTTCAGTGCAGCACTTGTGTACTAGACATAACTTTTTTTTTTTATTTCCACCCCAGACTGCCTTTCTGTGGAAAAATCCATATTCACCTTCTCCCTGCTGCTCTGTTCCTGCACCCTGACAATCTTGACTCCTGAGGACCAGAGATGAATGACACAGTTGTAAACTAATCAAATTCATCATGAATTTTCCGAAAATTTGGATTCGAGCCAAATCTGAATGTTTAGCAATTTCTAATGGCAGAGAAAAGAGAATCTCCTAATATAGCAACCATTTTTTATGACGAATAGAAGGCATCTGCCACTAAAAAGGGATAATTTGTGGATCATACTATTAGTTTGAAAATAAAATCCACCATGCTGTGCATTATTAGGCTACTTTCACACTAGCGTTTTTACTGGATCTGGCAGGGTTCAGCAAAAACGCTTCCATTACTGATAATACAACCGCCTGCATCCGTTAGGAACGGATCCGGTTGTATTATCTTTCACATTGCCAAGACAGATCCGTCATGAACACCATTGAAAGTCAATGGAGGACGGATCCGTTTTCTATTGTGGCAGATTGTGGCAGAGAAAATGGATCCGTCCCCATTGACTTGCATTGGGGTCATGCCGGATGCGTCTTGCTCCGCATCCCAGGACGGAAAGCAAACTACAACATGTTGCGCTTTGCTCTCCGGTATTGGAATGCAACTAAAGGAACGGAGTACATTTTGGGACATTACATTCTGTTCAGTTCAGTTTTGTCCCAATTGACAATGAATGGATACAAAACTGAAGCATTTTATTCCGATATTGAGCCCCTATGACGGATCTTAATACCGTAAAACTAAAACGCTAGTGTGAAAGTAGCCTTAGACTGTTTGTTACCACCAGCTACCATCCATTTACCCATAGCCATATTTGCCAGTGTCACTCTGTGATTACTAATGTTGTCTTGGTGTTAAAGACAACATTTGGTTGGACACAGTCCTAGGAGACCAGAGTGTCATTTACAACTTTTTAGAAAAATTTCAGCACTTTCAATTCGGATCAAATTTATTTATACCCAAATCGATTCCGCCAATCAATTTCTTAGAATCGGACCTGAAATGAATTTTAACCCCTTAAGGACTCAGCCCTATTTCACCCTAAGGACCTGGCCATTTTTTGCAAATCTGACCAGTGTCACTTTATGTGGTGATAACTTTAAAACGCTTTTTCTTATCCAGGCCATTCTGAGATTGTTTTTTCGTCACATATTGTACTTCATAACAGTGGTAAAATAAAGTTGAAAAATTTCATTTTTATTTATAAAAAAATACAAAATTTACCAAAAATTTTGAAAAATTCAGTAATTTTCCAAGTTTCAATTTCTCTACTTCTATAATACATAGTAATAACACCAAAAAAGTTATTGATTTACATTCCCCATATGTCTACTTCATGTATCGATCATTTTGGGAATGCTATTTCATTTTTGGGGACGTTACAAGGCTTAGAAGTTTAGAAGCAAATCTTGAAATTTTTCAGAAATTTTCAAAAACCCACTTTTTAGGGACCAGTTCAGGTCTGAAGTCACTTTGTGAGGCTTACATAATAGAAACCACCCAAAAATTACCCCATTCTAAAAACTACACCCCTCAAGGTATTCAAAACTGATTTTACAAACGTAATTAACCCTTTAGGTTTTCCACAAAAGTTAATGGCAAATGGAGATAAAATTTCAGAATTTCGATTTTTGAAAAATTTTCCATTTCAATCCATTTTTCCAGTAACAAAGCAAGGGTTAACAGCCAAACAAATCTTAATATTTATTCCCCGATTCTGTAGTTTGCACGAACACCCAATATGTGGTCGTAAACTGCTGTATGGCCAAACTGCAGGGCGCAGAAGGAAAGGAGCGCCATATGGTTTTTGGAAGGTGGATTTTGCTGGACTGTTTTTTTGACACCATGTCCCATTTGAAGCCCCCGATGCACCCCTAGAGTAGAAACTCCATAAAAGTGACTCCATCTAAGAAACTACACCCTTCAAGGTATTCAAAACCAGTTTTGCAAACTTTGTTAACCCTTTAGGTGTTCCACAAGAGTTATTGGCAAATGGAGATGAAATTTCAGAATTTCTATTTTTGTTACCTTGTCTCAAAAAAGTGTAATATAGAGCAACCAAAAATCATATTTACCCTAAAATAGTACCAACAAAACTGACACCTTATCCCGTAGTTTCCAAAATGGGGTCACTTTTTTGGATTTTCTACTGTAGGGGTGCATCAGGGGGCTTCAAATGGGACATAGTGTCAAAAACCAGTCCAGCAAAATCTGCCTTCCAAAAACCATATGGCGTTCCCTTCCTTCTACGCCCTGCCGTTTGGCCATACAGCAGTTTACGACCACATATGGGGTGTTTGTGCAAACAAGAGAATCAGGGCAATAAATATTGAGTTTTGTTTGGCTGTTAACCCTTGCTTTGTTACTGGAAAAATGGATTAAAATGGAAAATTTGCAAAAAATTGCTGTTCTGGGACCGTTTTTATTTTTGCTATTTACATTGTTGAAGTGACAGGTTAGATTGTGTGCTATTTCTATAGAGCAGGTTGTAACGGACGCGACAATACCAAATATGACTACTTTTTAGGGGTTTTTGTTTCAGTTTTACATAATAAAGCATTTTTGAACAAAATTATTTTTAGTGTCTCCACATTCTGAAAGCCATAGTTAATTTTAATTTTTTTGGGCGACTGTCATATGTAGGGGCTCATTTTTTGCGGGATGAGATGGCGGTTTGATTGGCACTATCTTGGGGTGCATATGACATTTTGGTCGCTTGCTATTACACTTTTTAGATGTAAGGTGACAAAAATGGCTTTTGACACCGTATTGATTATTATTTTTTGATGTGTTCAGCTGAGGGGTTAGGTAATGTGTTATTTTTATAGAGCAGGTTGTGACGGACGCGGCAATACCTAATATGTATACTTTTATTTATTTATATAAGTTTTACACAATAATATCATTTTTTAAAACAAAAATAAATCATGTTTTAGTGTCTCCATAGTTTGAGAGCCATATTTTTTTTTTTTTTTGGGCGATTGTCCTATGTAGGGGCTCATTTTTTGAGGGATGAGGTGGCGGTTAGATTGACACTATTTGGGGGGTCATATGAATTTTTGATCGCTTGTTATTACACCTTTTGTGATGTAAGGTGACAAAAAAATGGCTTTTTGACAAAGTTTTTATTTAATTTTTTTACAGTTTTTACTTGAGGGGTTAGGTCAGGTGATATTTTGGAGATACCCAATATGTCTACTTTTTAGTTATTTTTATACATTTAACACTAAAAAGCATTTTTGAAACAAAAAAAATCATGTTTTAGTCTGAGAAGCATAGATTTTTTATTTTTTGGCCAATTGTTTTAGGTAGGGGCTCATTTTTTGCGGGATGAGATGGCGGTTTGATTGGTACTATTTTGGGAGGCATACGCTTTTTTGATCGCTTTGTATTACATTTTTAGTGATGTAAGTTGCCCAAAAATGGCTTATTTACACCATTTTTTTTTTTGTTTTTATGGCGTTCACCTGACGAGTTCAGTCATGTGATATTTTTATAGAGCAGATTTTTACGGACGCGGCGATACCTAATATGTGTAGTGTATTTTTTATTTTATTTTTTTATTCAGTGATATGTGTTTTTTTCATTTTTACTTTTTTTCACTTTTTACATTTTTTTGACCCAGACCCACTTGGTTCTGAAAGATCCAGTGGATCTGGTGTCTGTATAATACAGTACAGTACACTATATAGTGCACTGTACTGTATTTTGTACTTTACAAAGTCTGAATAGACCTTTAGCAGGTCTATTCAGACTTTCAGCACCATGGACACAGGACGCTTCTGAAAGCGTCCTGTCTCCATGGCAACCATCACCCGCTGCCATAAGAGGGCAGCGGGTGATTGAAGCAGAAGGAGTGGAGCCCCTCCCTCTGCGATCCCATCCTGTTCGGGGCTGCAAGGCACAGCAGCCCCCGATGGGAGAGGGAGGGAGCTCCCTCCTGTTAACCCCTTCCATACCGCGGTCCGTACGGACCGCGGTACGGAAGGGGTTAAACGGCTGGCATCTGATCAAGCACAGATGCCAGCCGTTTCTATCAGAGTGTCAGCAATGTGCTGACACTCTGATAGACCCACTAGACACCAGGGAAACATTACAGAGGAGGCGGGCGGGGGATCGCAATCGCGATCCCGCCCGCCGCACCGCCCGCCTTCCGCACCGCCTCCCGCACCGCCTCCCGCCGCCTGCAACCACCCCCCCTGCACCCCCACAGCCACAATATGATTGGGGGCTGCAGGGGGGGTTAAAAATAAACACATTGGGGGCATTAACCTTCTGATCCCGCGGTCACAGACCGCGGGGATCAGAGATCGCACAAAAAGCTGCAAACCGCAGGTCTGAATTGACCTGCGGTTTGCAGCGATCGCCGATATGGGGGGGTCACAAGACCCCCCTGGGCATTGTAACAAGGTACCTGCTGAATGATTTCAGCAGGTACCTTGTTCCGATCACTGCCAGCTGAGCAGCAGTGATCGGAACAACTCATGACGTACCTGTACGTCATGGGTCCTTAAGGACTCGGAAACCATGACGTACAGGTACGTCATGCGTCCTTAAGGGGTTAAAAAAAATCACTCATCTGTATTGGGGACACATCTCTGCTAAGGCCAGTTATTGTCCATTCGGAAGTTGAAAGACAGGGACCAGAGGACAAGTGAAGACAGCCAGGAAGACAGAACAGAGTGGTAGGGAGCAGGTGAGTATGAATTTTTTCGCTGGACAAAGTCATATGGTCTTTACTTTATTTACTAAGCTGGTTTATTAATTGCATGACAAAGATCCAAGCGGGACGAAACGTCAGCAGTTGCTATTCATGTTTGTGACTTAAAATTTAATATGTTTTCCCACAAATTGATTGCTGTGATTTCTTCCAAAAATGTGGGTAGAGGTCGATTGAACTGGGACATCCATGCTTTGTACCCTATTTCACCACTGGTATCCAATGGAATTGTGTTGATTTTCCTTCCTTTACTTGACTACTACATCTTCAAAATTTTACAATTTCTTGCATTTTAATTTTATAATAAAACTATTTGATCAACGTCATTCTACATGACTGATAATTAAAAAGACATCTGGCAGAACGCTCACTGAGAAGACACTTGTTCCAGGGTATATATCATTACAATCTGACAAAGCAAAGTACATGAACCGTGGTTTTATAAGACATTCTGGAAAAGTAGCTTTAAAGAGGAAGGAGGGCTGGCCACATGGTATTGTTCTGATTGGGAAGTTTCAATTAACTCATTTATATTGTTCTCAGGTTAGTGACACAGCACATTAACTTTTATTAAGCGGCTCGGTCTCAATTTCCCCCTTCAAAAGAAGAACCAATTACTGCCCCCTCCCCTTGGTCTAACCATCCAGACACCGACTGAGCAATTGTCACTGTCTTATTGTGCATTAGACATGACAAAAACAAAGAAGTGAATTAGAGGAAAGTGTTAGATAGTTTAGAAAAATAGTCCTGCTTCTCGATTTGCAGCAAAAGTTTTGCATGTGGTCAGCAAAGCACTAACATGAGTACTGTTAAAGGCTATATCTAACTTCACAACCAATGCCTTTTATTAATTAAGCAAAGAACCTACATTTGCTTACTGGTAGAGTTGAGCAAACACCTGGATGTTCGGGTTCGAGAAGTTCGGCCGAACTTCGCGAAAATGTTCGGGTTTGGGATCTGAACTCGACCCGAACTTCACCCCGAACCCCATTAAAGTCGATGGGGACCCGAACTTTTGGGCACTAAAAAAGCCGTAAAATAGCCCAGGAAAGGGCTAGAGGGCTGCAAAAGGCAGCAAAATGTTGGTTAAATCCCCTGCAACCAAATGTGGATAGAGAAATGACTTAAAATAAAATAAATAAAAATTAACCAATATCAAATTGCAACTTGGAGGAGGAGGAGGTGGAATAGGAGGTTGGGGTGGCATCAGGTGGGAATGCTATGGGAGTTGATGTTCTCATCACAGCCAAAAAGGATTCATGTCTGCCTGCAGTGCCACAGGCCTCATTCACAGACTCAGGGCCATGGCACCTGCAAAGAGGAGAGCGGTCCCGTAACAGCAACACAGGCCTCAGGTCAACCTGCAATCGAACAGGCCATTATCATTTATGTAGGCCCCTGACACACAGACAGAGGAGAGGCAATTTGACAGTAAAAAGAGTTTATTTGTCTCTCATCCAGACAGAAAGCAATTAAACAAAATATAGGCCACTGACACCGAGACAATGGGGCGGTCATTAGACAGTAAAAAGAGTTTAATATCTTCCACCAAGACAACAAATGATTAAACAACATATAGGCCCCTGACACGCAGACAATGGGGCGGTCATTAAACAGTAAAAAGTGTTAAATGTCTGCCACCAAGACAGCAATCAAGTACGTGAAATTCAGGCCCCTGACACGCAGACAATGGGGCGGTCATTAGACAGTAAAAAGTGTTAAATGTCTGCGACCAAAACAGAAAGCAAGTACGAGAAATTTAGGCCCCTGACACCGAGACAATGGGGCGGTCATGACAGTAAACAGAGTTTAATATCTCCCACCAAGACAACAAATGATTGAACGACATATAGGCCCCTGACACCCAGACAAAGGTGGCGGTCATTAGACAGTAAAAAGTGTTAAATGTCTGCCACCAAGACAGCAAGCAAGTACGTAAAAGTTAGGCCCCTGACACCCAGACCGAGGAGAGAGGTCCCACAGCAGCAAAAGAGGCATCATGTCACCCACCAACGGAGAAGGCCACTTTTAGTTATTTAGGCCCCAGCACCCAGACAGAGGAGAGAGGTCCCAAAGCAGAGAATCAGGCTTCATGTCACCCACCAATGGAGAAGGCCACTTTCAGATATTTGGGCCCCTGGCACCCAGATGGAGGAGAGGTTCATTCAACTTTGGGTTGCCCTGCAAAATAATGGTAAAATAAAAAAAAAGAGGATTCAATAAAGAAGTGCCCTGGAGTACAAGAATATATGGTTAAGGGGAGGTAGTTATAAATGTCTGTTCTGCACAAGGGATGGACAGATCCTGTGGGATCCATGCCTGGTTCATTTTTATGAACGTCAGCTTGTCCACGTTGGCTGTGGACAGTCGGCTGCATTTGTCAGTAATGAAGCCACCTGCCGCGCTGAATACATGTTCAGACAAAACGCTGGCCGCCGGGCAGGCCCGCACCTCCAAGGCATAAAAGGCTAGCTCTGGCCACGTGGACAATTTGGAGACCCAGAAGTTGAATGGGGCCGAACCATCAGTCAGTACGTGGAGGGGTGTGCACACGTACTGTTCCACCATGTTAGTGAAATTCTGCCTCCTGCTAACAACTTCCATATCAGGTGGTGGTGCAGTTAGCGGTGGTGTGGTGACAAAACTTTTCCACATCACTGCCATGCTAACCCTGCCCTCAGAGGAGCTGGCTGTGACACACCTGCGTTGGCGACCTCTTGCTCCTCTTCTGCCTTCGCCTTGGGCTTCCACTTATTCCCCTGTGACATTTGGGAATGCTCTCAGTAGCGTGTCTACCAACATGCGCTTGTACTCGCGCATATTCCTATCACGCTTCAGTGCAGGAAGTAAGGTAGGCACATTGTCTTTGTACCGAAGATCCAGCAGGGTGGCAACCAGTAGTCAGCACACGTTAAAATGTGGGCAACTCTGCTGTCATTACGCAGGCACTGCAGCATGTAGTCGCTCATGTGTGCCAGGCTGCCCAGAGGTAAGGACAAGCTGTCCTCTGTGGGAGGCGTATCGTCATCGTCCTCCGTTTTCCACCAGCCACGCACCAGTGATGGGCCCTTACTAGATGTTTTCCTCATTGTTACCATTCACCACAATAAGAAACAAATTATTTGGCCCAATGTATTGAATTCAAATTCAGGCCTTTTTTTACAGGCACCTAACACTATCTGGCTATCTATTTATGTACCGTATTACACTAATCCAGGCACAGCAGTAACCACAGATTTAGGGGAATATCAATTGTAGGGCTAGTATTTAGGCCCTGGATGAAAGGTATCCTTTTACGGACAGATTTACACTTTGAGATGCACAGTAGCGTGTGAAAAAACATATAGGATTATGCTTTTAGCAAGTGTATTTTAACACTTTGTGTAATATACCCTTTAACGGAAAGAAATACACTTAGAGATGCAAAACAGTGTGTGCAAATGTAGAGGATTATGCTGTATTTTAACACTTACTGTAATATACCCTTTAACGGAAAGAAATACACTTGGAGATGCACGCTGAGTGTAATATACCCTTTTACGGACAGAATTACTCTTGGCCTGCAACAGCTGGAACACCAGATTTTGGATATTGCTATTTTGGCAATTGAATTTTACCCCAGAAAATAATATATCCTTTGACGGACACTATGAAACTTGTCCAGTCACAGCTGGAACTCCAGATTTACAGTATTTATATTTTTGCAACTGAATTTCACCCCAGTAAATAATATATCTTTTGACGGACACTATAAAACTTGACCAGCCACTGCTGGGACACCAGATTTATGGTATTGCTATTTTGGCAATTGAATTTCACCCCAGAACAAAATATATCCTTTGCCGGACACTATTAAACTTGGCCAGCCACAGCTGAAACCACTGATTTATGGTATTGCTTTTTTGGCAATTAAATTTCACCCCAGAGAAAAATATATCCTTTGCCGGACACTATTAAACTTGGCCAGCCACTGCTGGGACACCAGATTTAGGTGATTGCTATTTTGGCAATTGAATTTCACCACAGAAAAAAATCTATCCTTTGCCAGACAGCAGACAGTATTACACTTGGCTAGCCACAGCTGGAACACCAGATTTAGGGGATTGCTATTTTGGCAATTGAATTTAACCCCTCAGGAAAATATAGAAATTTCTATCCTGAGTTTCTAGGTGTGGCAATAAGCACAGCCAAGCCCCTGATGTAGGATATAGCAAAAAAAAAACTAGTATTAATGGATTGATGGACTTGGTGGCAGCTTGTTCTGGTGCACCACAAGACAAAATGGCCGCCGATCACCCCAGAAAAAAGTGACAGAAAAACGCTCTGTGCAGCCTAAAAACCAGTGAGCAATTAACTAGCAGAAGTTGAATGATTCACAGCTGTAGATCGAACACTAGGTGTTTTTGCTGAGTTTTCCCTGCCTAATATCGCCCTCACAGCAGCTGCATCCTATCCCTACACTAATCAGAGCAGAGTGACGTGCGGCGCTATGTGACTCCAGCTTAAATAGAGGCTGGGTCACATGCTGCACTTGGCCAATCACAGCCATTCCATTAGTAGGCATGGCTGTGATGGCTTCTTAGCGCACAAAGTAAAACGCTAGCTGATTGGCTGCTTTGCAGCCCTTCAGAAAGCGGGAAGAAATCGCCGAACAATGGACCCGAACTTTTTTGAAAATGTTCGGGTCCGGGTCCGGGTCCCGAACACCCCAAAATTCAGTATGAACCCGAACAATACAGTTCGGAGTTCGCTCATCCCTACTTACTGGCAATGACTTAAAGAGATTAACCAGGAAAAGATATTTGTGACGTATCCTCAGGTCATCAGCATCAGATCTGCGGGGGTGCAACACTTGGGACTCCCGCCGATCAGCTGTTAGAAGAGGTCTTGAGCGCTGCGGCTTCTTCCTAGGCCAGTGACGTCGCCATACATCGCTCACATGGCCTAGTTGCAGCTCAGCCCCATTTAAGTCAATGGGGCTGAAATGCAATACCAAGCGCTGCTACTATACAATGTATGGTGCTAGGTCCTTATTATAATTTCCAGGATAACCCTTTTAAAGGATGCTAATTATTATAAGTTATCTCTGGTCAAACAAGAACGAAGGTCCCGTTTCACATTTGAATAAAGTGGTGGTCGAGAATGTGCACTGCCACTCCATTCAAACGCCACACGACTAGCAGAGATAGCAATTTCCGGCCTTGCAGCTACTCTTCAGCAGCTGAAGTGCTGGGTGTGGGGCGGTGAACCCCACTAACCAGAATAGGCCATCAACAAGTAAAGTGGACAACCCCTTTAAAGGCTTACCTTTCTAACCATTTTTTTACTGCAGAAAAGCATCTAAAATCAGGAAACTGTCTTTATTTAAAATATCCTACAGTTTATAAGTGTGTAGATATGTCTCCATGGTAACAGACTACAAACAAATCCAGTGCAGTCTGATCCTGCAGACATACTCTCTCTCTCTCTTTTGTTTAGGTCTGCATTGTAGCTGCAGACACAAAACGTTAGATTTGTAATGAAGGCTACTTACAAAAATTGTTGTATGAAAATATTTAAAAAAAATTGGTTACCATTGACCATAATTTTGAGCAGATTTATATATTATTGTCTTTTTTTTTTTCCTCCAGTGCTTCCTAGAAAACTGCAGAGACTTTGCATACTATAGAGTTTAGGCTGCATCAACACTTTGCCCAATTTTATCTGCAGTTATTTAGAGAAAACGTTCCCTGTTCTGTCTGTGCTGCCTCCTTGTCCTGCTCACCATGCGCAGGTGGAAGCTGCATAACAGTACCATTATGTACTGAGAAAACTTGAGGCTAATGCTTTTCTTATGCAGAAGGGACAGCGGTCAGTACCTCTGGCTTCATAATCCTTAATACTCTGTCTAGGCAGTTGCTTGGTCAGCTTTAGCAGAAAGAGTTTACTTTAGCATTTGCTGATTTTGTAGAATCATTCTGAATAATCCTCCACCAGAGCCAGGTTTTCTAAAAGTCTAACCCCAGCAAAATCAAAGTTGGAATTGATTTTCTAGAATGTCACCAGTTAGAATTATGTTTTTTAACCCAAATTTTCTTGGGTTCTAAAAAGAGCATTTGCAACGGGCGCCTCCCCCCAGGGCCCTCCTATAACGCGTCCCAGGTGTAGGAGATGCCGAGTGGTATGTTGCGGCCTATCTGTTTCTTTATGTGTGTCACGGTGTTCCTACCTGGATATGGCTGGACCCCAGGCTTGGCTCCGAATTAGTAAATAGGGGGGATAATTAAGGGATTTGAAGAAATAACTTGTGTCCAAACCTTGAGATGAAGTTCAATGACAGCTTTCATTGAATAAATGTTTCTTCAAACAGTTTCAGGCTTTGTCTTGGTTCCAGCAGGCTTTGGCATTAAACTGCCACTCTGCTATATCTTTCTCTCATTCTGCTGTACTGACAAGCTGCCTTGGTACCTTGGCTTCTTCTTTATGCTGCACTTCACTTTTTAGTCGGACTTATCTTCATCCAAGGAATAGGTTAGAATCCTGTCAGCTCCAACATTCGGTCTCAACCAGCACCAACCAGATCTGCCCCACCTCCTTCTGGTAGCAAGCAGGATTGGCCCACTTCTGACCAAAGGAGGGGAGTATGGAATGGTGAGTTCCATTCTATCTAACTATAGCTCTGCCGTGTTTGCTGCCACCTGCTGGTGAACCAGGCACATTACATGTAATAAACAGTTACATAACAAGATTATGAATGCACATTGTGGAGGACCTGCAAACACATATATAAGATGACATTATATTAGCCCCTTAGACATAGTAGCAGGGTCCAGTAGTGGTAACACCACTCTGGGGTGTTACACATTTTGCTTTATACTAGAGTTTCCGTTAAAGGGGTGGTCAGCTTTAGACAGTCTTAACTAAGTAAGGGTCCCTGATCACAGAGTGCCACTCTCATGAGAGAAATATGGCAATAAGTGCTTAGTTTCCCAGCAGTGCCACCACAGGGCAAACTAAACATTGAACAATTCCCATTCAAATCGATAGGTGGTCAGCATAATGCAGAACAGGACCTCCAGAGTGAAAGATGCTCTTTATGGTTGGTCTTTAATGTTTTCCAACAGATCTAGATCCTGAGCTAGGGACAGTATAAAAATGGGTTTTCTAAACCAGACAACATATGTAAAGACTTTTATGCTCACTTTGAAATGAGCTATCAAAAGTTATACATTTACAAGGGTTGTCTTGTAAAGACAGCCCTGCTCAGAATGAAGCTGAACATGCCACGGATCTGGCTTTGGAAACCACCATCAATCAGCTGTCATCACCATGGGAAGCTGCAGCCAGTCATACATGACCACTAGAGGACAAATATACTGATACCTACCTGTCATCCAGTTGAGTTGCCAGAAAGGGAGCTTCTTTTTGTTAGCAACCCACATTCTGGATAATAAGGGGGTAGATCTCAAGTTAGAGACTGCTTTCTATTACTTCCATATGTCCTAACAGGGAATATTGAAAGGACTTATCTCTGTGAGACTTGTATTTCAATTAACCAAGGGCTTGACAAATTTCCTTGGAATCTAGGAGCCAGCTAAAAAAGTTAGGAGCCAGGTGGAGCTGCGTCATAAATCCCCCAGTAGATGCCCCCAAAATTCTTCCCCCCCCCACTTCTCCATAGAGCCCCCCAATAATGCATGCCAGTACATAGGGCTCCAGTAGATGCCACCATAGTGCTCCTTCCCCTCTTCTCCATAGTGCCCCCCATATTGTGCCAGTATATAGGGCCCCCATAGTGCCCCCCCATAATGTGCCAGTATATAGGGCCCCCATAGTGCCCACCATAATGTGCAAGTATATAGGGCCCGCATAGTGCTTCCCCCTCATGAGCCCCTCAGCCTCTCATGTGCCCCTCAGCCTTTGATCAGCCCCCAGCCTCTGATAAGCCCCCAGCCTCTCATGTTCCAACCAGCCTCTGATCAGCCCCCAGCCTCTCCCTCTTATCAGCCTCCTCTGGTAACTCAAACCACCCCTCCCTCCCCAGTATTAATCATTGGTGGCAGTGGCCACAGGGTCGTCGTCGCCCCCCCCCCCCTCTATCATTGGTGGCAGCGGCAGTTCATATTGGAGTCCCAGTCACTGCTGAAAGATTACCTCTAAGGTCAAGGTCATTCTGTGAAAGTTGAGAGCTACATTTGTTATTCCATACCTTGCATCACTGTTGTCTACTACATTATTGTACTTCATCATTATTGATTGTGCATCATCTGCACAGATCGTGGAATACAGCAATGCCCAAAAGAAATCTTGTCTTCTTTTCCAGTGTCTAGATTTACATAGCAGATCATTGATTTTAAAAATTACACAATGCAAAACTGAAATTGTTTGGAGTGGTTTTACTCTGCGTCAATTTTATACAGAGAATTCCCATTGCACTTAAGTGATTAAAATAAAAACAAGAGCAGTAATATTCTGTATAGCTGTTAGATACGGAAGAGTGAAGGAATGGAATATGAAATACAGGCTCAAGAGAGTAGCCCTGTAGCACCGTACTGTCTATATTGCAGTTTTCCTGGGTGGAAGGCATATAAGGTAAAAATACGGATCTCTTAAAGGGGTTGGCCCAACTCACATTTTGGTGGCTTATCGCTAGGATAGACCTCTAATGTCAGATAGGTGCGGGTGCCACCTCTGGGACATCACTTATCTCTAGAACGAGCCTTCAAAGCAAAGGAGAGCACAACACATATGTCTGAAATGCTCTCCATTCACTTCTATGGAAGTTACGAAAAGGGCCAAGTGAGTTTACTCCCATAGAAGTGAATGGAGAACACACCATGCAGGCACGGCCCCTTCTCTCCCTCTATGGGCGTTTCGGAAATAGCTGAGGTAGCTTTGGCACTGCCATAGAAATGAATGGAGGCTGGCCACACTTGCACAACGCAATTTGGAGGCCCTGTTCTAGAGACCCAGAGATAGGACTCCTAAGTGTCTGACATTAGCGCTTTATGCTAGCGATATGCCAGCAATGTGTAAGATGGGCCAACCCCTGTGAAGTACATGGAACAGTGCTAATGAAACTTTGATATCTTGTAAAATCCTAGGACATGAGTCAATTTTAGACACTTTTATTATATATGTATAGAAGCTTCAGCCACTTATGTTACCATTTCTGGAACAAATGCTTATTTAAAGAGTTGCCCCCAACTTTACAATTTCTCTGAAAAGCAAACTCACTGGAAAGCAGTTGATGGAAGATTTTGAAGGTTACAAATTTTGTCTGCAGTGGTTCCCCTTTCAAATAAACGGGAAGCTTTGCAATATATGGTTATGTGGAGCCTGCCTGAGAGGGAGCTGATTTTCCATTGACTCTTAGCTTTTATTTATTGAGAGGTCCCCTCATCTCATGACATCCATATTACTTAAAGAAGACCTTTCACCACTCCTGACACGCCTGTTTTAATAGCTTCATGCATTCCCCATGTAATAACAATTCTGGAGAATCTGCTCTTATGTCTTTATGTTGTGCCATTCCTTTATTATTTTTACTAGAAGTTATGAATTGATTGCTAGCAGTCTGCAGTAAGGGTACAGAGGGGTGGAAACCAGTTGGGGGGGGGTGTACCTGCACAGACTCCCTCTATCCAATCAGTGCTGCCATTTTCAGACTGTGCAGGTACATCCCCCAACTGGTTAACACCCATCTGTGCGCTCTTACAATGGAGCAGGACAATGGAAATTGATAGCGCAAGTGTGACAGAAGCCTTAGAGACCGTGTCTAACCCCATACTGGACCATATCTTGCTAAATCTGTAAGCACCAACTTATTAGATTAGGAATTGCTAATATGTTTGTAAGTTAACAAAAATGACAAAGAAAAAGGATATGCGGTAAAAGTAGTAAAAAATACACTAAGCAAAAAATCTACTGAGAGAACCCTGTACAATAAGAAATCTGAATGACAGCTTTGTGTTATCTGTTCAGTATACTGTGTGGACCTACATTCGAAGAAACCATTAAAAATTCAATATAGTTTGAAAAAAAATATATATATATACCGTAATTAGCAAAAGGAGGCAGCACAGACACAAAAAGGTAGTAATGGGTACAACGCCCAAAGGGAATTAAGCTTACCCAATATATAAAGTCCAAAAATACTATATAAACATCAGCACTACATAAAAATTTGCTAATATACCATAGCTTAAATGGCATCTGTCAGCAGATTTGTACCTATGACACTGGCTGACCTGTTACATGTGCACTTGGCAGCTGAAGGCATCTGTGTTGGTCCCATGTTCATATGTGCCCGCATAGCTGAGAAAAATAAAGTTTTAATATATGCAAATGAGCCTCTAGGAGCAACTTGGGTTTTGCGGTTACACCTAGAGACTCTGCTCTCTCTGCAACTGCTGCGCACCCTGCACTTTGATTGCAATAAAGTGCAGAGGGCGCAGCAGTTGCAGAGAGCAGAGCCTCTAGGTGTAACCGCAACGCCCCCATTGCTCCCTGAGGATCACTTGCATCAATTAAAACTTGCAGATATGATTCATGAACATGGGACCAACACAGATGCCTTCAGCTGCCAAGCGCACATGCAACAAGTCAGCCAGTGTTATAGGTACAAATCTGCTGACAGATGCCCTTTAATAAAACTTTTCTGTTTGCTTGCCTTAGAAATCTCTAATGGCACACAATAGAGGCAGGCTATATGGCTGCTATGGGGCTCTTGAAGAGAGGAGAGCCAATCATGGTTGACCCAATATCTTATGTAACTGCGCTCTCTAGAGGAACTACATCGCTAGCAGAGAGTGGTGGAACCAACCCAAGGGTCGTGAAAAGGGTATGAAAGGGGAACCAGAGACAAATTCGGGCAATATAAAGTGAGACCCCTCCTTTATATGTATGCCATCTTTAATATACCTGAACGTTTTACTGCGATTGATTGACCTGTTGATTAGATGAATACAAGGAAAATTCTGATATTCCTTGGAGGAAATCCGCCAAAGCAAAACTTGATTATACACATACAAAAATGAGATTTCATTTCACTTGACGCGATTCATCTATTCAAAATGCAGAAATTCTTGATTAGATCCCAGATATTTAATATCTTGTAAAGGTTATCATATGTGAATAGAGGGGGGCCCCTACTAAATATCAGCGGAGCGATAAAGACAACGTGGTCCGCTGCTGGATTTCGAAGCTGTGTGAATCATTTATCAAGCCGTGATAATTTTTCAACGTCTATAAACTAGATTCCGCTAATGTTGTCATTTAAGATTCTGGTCGATGGCTACGGTGCACACATACTATTTATTCTCTATTATGTCCATCTGGAGCTCTGCCCTCCAGGCTCTGAACACATTACCATAGAACGCTATTGTTACTGCAACCTCCTGCTATAGGTCAACTGTATTTCTACTTAAGATGTTTTATATGTAAAGACGAGGTAGAAAGAGATGATATATACCAGATGTTTCCAAGTGCAGCCGGATCCCAGAAGGCACAGTGAGAATAAGTGGCTTGGCCCTAAGCTATGTTCTGCCAAGCAATCAGTTAAAGAATATTTGACCTCCGCAGGAATAGAATTCAAGACTTATACATATAAGACCAGAGTGATGTTGTTTCATCTTGTGTACAAGAACGCAATGCAAACCTTTCCTGTTAGCTTACAGCTCCTCGTAGGAAAGAGGTATCCAATGTTTGTGGCCTCGTATGATCTTACAAGGTGCTAATGATTGGTGACAATATTGTCTTGATAGACGCACGAGTGCTTTGTGTCCGGGGCTACAGTTGGCAGCCCAAGAACTTGTTTGATGTATAATGAGAGACAGTCAGGCAGGAGGCGAGATGTGGGTGAGCTGTCATGTGTTGTTCTAATCAACAAAGTACCTCTCTCTCTCTGTGCTCTTTTTCCATACAATGCTTGACGTGTAGCTATGTGAAAAGCAGAACAATTGAGACAGGTACTTCAATTGGTTAAGGCAGCAAACACAGAGTAACTGCTTTAATTCAATTTCGGCCAATTTTGTGGAATAAACTATGAAATGTAAAGAGGACCTGAGGGCATTATTAGGAAATTCTTTAAAGGGGTTGTCTCTCACTTCAGCAAAAGGCATTTATCATGTAGAGAAAGTTAATACAAGGCACTTACTAATGTATTGTTATTATCCATATATGTTAAATAAAGTCCAGCAAAGTATTCGTATTCTTATAATTGGGTAACTTGTAGTCAACCTCAGTAGTCCAGCAGGGATCCTGCTAGGGTAGACAGGTATGAAATGTGGGGGGAAGGTGGAGAACTGATGTATGTGTCTATCCAACCCCTACACTAGCCCTGTCTAGTCCTCAGCCCAGAGAAGACCCTTGGTGGTAGGGACTCCCCGTCCTCGTACCTCGGCTGCTTTTTCCCTGGTTGTCCCTGTAGTGAAATGAACATATATACAGTGAATAAGATCCCTGCCTGATGATTCGGACAGAGTACAACAAGTGCATATGAGTGACACCTCGACGCGTTTCTCCCTCTATTATGGGTTCCTCAGGAGGTTAATACATTTAGTCACTATTATGTTTTGGCAATATGTCACTTGATGTGATAATCATAGCGTGCAGCAGTGGTAATAGTGTATACGTCTCCCATATGGGTCTACTATGCAAGCCACTACCATTCAACCTATAGTGCTGTGAAGTACCACCAGGGTCCCTTAGATAATGGGTTCCCACAGATATGAATACCCACAGCACCTACGTAGGTATGGGTAAATGCAACAACACATGGAATTCCACCAAATGGTTACCCTAAGGCCCACCAATGGCCTATAGAGATGGGTAAGCCGTCACGATTTAAGGAGGACTTCAAACAATGTGCACTGACCAAGACCAGTTGAAGGGTACAGGGGCGTAGCTATAGGCTCATGGGCCCTGGTGCAAGAGTTCAATTTGGGCCCCCCCCCCCCCCCGTTTCGGCCGTTCCGTTCCCCTGCTCTGTTATAGGAGCAGGAGAAAGGAAAGTACGCATTCGGCACATAAATGAGCCGAACAGAGCCTAAGGATCCCATAGACTATAATGGGGTGTGTTAGGTGTCCGCTCCGGAGATGATTTTGGAGCGGAGACGAAAGCTGTGCATGCAGGACTTTTGACTCCGCTCCAAAATCATCTTCGGAGCGGACACCTAACACACCCCATTATAGTCTATGGGATCCTTAGGCTCTGTTCGGCTCAATTATGTGCCGAATGCGTACTTTCCTTTCTCCTGCTCCTATAACAGAACAGGAGAACGGAAAGGCCAAACACTGCTGTGAACTTAGCCGAATGGTGTCCAGTGACATGGAGGGGGGAGGCGGAGAAATGTGACATGGAGGGGGCGAAATGTGACATGGAGGGGGAGAAATGTGACATGGAGGGGGAGAAATGTGACATGGAGGGGGAGAAATGTGACATGGAGGGGAATGTGACATGGAGGGGGTCATGTGACATGGAGGGGATCGAAATGTGACATGGAGGGGGGAATGTGTCATGGAGGGGAGAAATCTGACATGAGGGGAGAAATGTGACATGGAGGGGAATGTGACATGGAGGGGAATGTGACATAGGGGAGAAATGTCACATGGTGGGGAAATGTGACATTTCTCCCCTCCATGTCACATTTCTCCCCTCCATGTCACATTTCTCCCTCCATGACACATTTCTCTCCCCTCCATGTCACATTTCTCTCCCTCCATGACACATTTCTCTCCCTCCATGTCACATTTCTCCCTCCATGACACATTCCCTCCATGACACATTTCTCCCCTCCATGTCACATTTCTCTCCCCTGCATGTCACATTTCTCCCCTCCATGTCACATTTCTCCCCCTCCATGACACATTTCTCCCCTTCCATGTCACATTTCTCCCCCCTCCATGTCACATTTCTCCCCCATCCATGTCACATTTCTCCCCTCTATTAATATTATATAAAAGCATTCTGCTCACCTGGTCCTGGTCCTGGTCCAGTAGCAGCTCCTCTTCTCCTCTGTGTGGCACTGGTTGACTCCTCCTGGTATCTTCTCTCTGGCCTCCCGACAAGTTGTTTGAGGTCTTGAGGACCTTTCACACTCAGCCAATCAGTGGCCACAGTTATGTCATGTGTCAGGCCAGTGATTGGCTCAGCAGAAAATCGCTGTCCTGACATGTGACACAGCTGCAGCCACTGATTGGCTGAGGGAAAAAGGTCCTCAAGACCTCAAATAACTTGTCGGGAGGCAGCTCTCTCCTGGAGGGGGCCCCGTGGGCCCCCCTGACTTAGGGGCCCGGTCGCAATTGCGACCGCTGCGACCCCTATAGCTACGCCACTGGAAGGGTACTGTGACACCATTACATTGGTGATCCTCCTGTATAATGGCCTCTCACAGCGTTGATTCTGAGTGGATTATGTTGTTGCCACCAAGAAATCAATGGTCAATGGAAAACATAATGCCAAAGATATCCACTCTGCTACAGCCACAATGGACTCCTGTTTTACATGGATGACCATTCATCTGGATTGTCATCGGACGATACTATGGGTGGTCATCATTTGATACTACATTGCCCTCGCAGCAGCCACTGCAAGGCAAATGGTTGTTGGGTGTTAGGCTTTGCAATGGCAAGATCAGGTGTTTGACAGGGGTGTTAGCAGTGGGAATTGGAGGGGATAGGCTGATTGCCCAAGTGGCTGTATTTTAATAAATCAACCCATTTAGTCCTAACAATAGAAAGTATCAGTGCCGATGTAGAAATGTTAGCTTTTAAAACAGAGCAAAAAATGCACCCGTCGCAGTTTTTCGTTTTAATAACACTGGCAGAAAAAATCTGATTCCAAATGGAAATTTAATGGACTCTTTTGTAGTCAATGTGGTCCATGCAGCTTCGTTTTTGGTCAGCTATGTGTCCTAGCTGGCACTTCTGTTGTTCTGCTCCTCTAATGAAGCAGAACAACTGAAAGAAACAGTGGTGATGTGAACCCAGCCTTGACTTAAGTTACCTGTCTGGCTTTGTGATAAAGTGGTGCAAGCTTGTGCAATGTTTGTTAGCCAAAGTCAAACTATGGTGGAAACTGAACCAAAAACAGCTTACAGCGGTTGTGTCACGTAACATAGCCTTCATTTTTCAAACCAGCACCTGGATCTGAATACTTTTGTAATTGCATGTAATTAAAAATTTAGTCTAACCAGTGAGCTATTTAATAAAATGTATCTGTATAGCGCCACCTGCTGTTTGTTCTTTTCTTTATTTTTTGTCCATTTTACTGAACTGATCGATCATACTCAGTTTAAATCTTCAGCTGCCACCAGTGGGGAGATCTCTGGACCCATGTGAGGTACAGGGCTGGTCATTCACTTTATAATGTCTGATTTTCATTTTTTACATCAGTCGGGGCATAACCCCTTTAAAAACTAAATGTGTGACTCAAGCCTTGCATGCAAAAATGCCACATTTTTCCAAACTGGCAATTAGCCTTAAAATAGTGCATTGTTTTATTCCCCTACTGTTTTTGGTAATTTGGAGACTACCACCACGGGACCAATATTTTTGGGATGTATTCTATACAATAATGTTCAATGAGATAAAACCAACCGAGATCAATTTCCTGATATACTTGCACTATGTCAGTCTCGCCAGTCACACTTCCTGTGTGCAGAATTTTCATTAAAAGTTGCGCCTGTCTTACCAGCTGTTGTGCCAGACTGAATGATCTCTGGTAAATATGTTTGTGTTGATTTATGTAGTGATTCGAAGGAATAAAGAGATTGTGTGTTTCAGAAAACACTTTCGGCAGAGCTGTATATTTTACTAAAGTGAATAAATACATTGGGTGGCCACGTAACATATCACTCATCTGAAAAACAGGATTTCAAGCATTCTTGCAAAGAATAATAGAAATAATCCTCACTTGTTTTTAGCTGTCAGTGCAGTATATCCAAATTTTCTTCTTTCACCAAAGAAAGTCACTGCTGGACGGTGATTTATCTAAGTAACATAGAGTTAAGCTCATAATCAAATTCGCCTCTGCTTTCCTGTAGGTTTCTTTAGCAGAACAAATAAAGCAGCTGGTCTTCTGTGAATGAAATGAGCTCAGGGGCTGTCATGATATACATCGAAGCAATTGTCCCGGTCACTCCATTCTCAGAGTACAGGCTGTAACAGAAAGCTTCTTGGATTTAAAAAAAATATCTGCGTATCACTGACATGGTGCTCCGTTAACCAAACCTCTCCCGCTTTAAAACATGTCACTCTAGTAACCAAAAGAGGTTAGATACCTGCTTAAAATCCATTTAAAGGGGAATCCCCACCTTAAATATTTACTGGAGTTTCACATCATATGCCATAAATGATAAATATGGCTCCAGATCTGAGACCAACGCCTATCTCCAGAATGCTTGCTTGGCTGTTTCTGTAACTCCCATTGAAGTATATGGAGACAGCTGTTGATATGCTGCCACTTCCATTCATTCTCCATCTTGTTGGTGGGGTGGGGGACCCTCGTTCTGGAGATAGAGACGAGTACGAACGGTGGGAATAAAAAGTCTAAGGTGTAAATGCCTCCAATGTTCTGCATAGTTTTAGAGCATACCCTTATTTTTTATATAGATTGACGTGTACTTTTGTGAAGTTTTTCCCTGCAAAGCATTGATGTTTTTGTTGCATACCTCTCCTATCAAATTCACTAAAAAGAAAGTTGATATCATTGTCTGCCATGTTACACATACTGTACAGTAGAGTTGCAGCTCAGCCATGGTCACTCTGTCTACAAGTCTGCTAGCCCCTCCCTTCTCACACTATACAGAGAGAGAGAGAAACTGCCTGCTTACCAGTGCCAATGCTGCTGTGATCACAAGACTTTATTAGTCAGCGAATTCCCTCTGCAGACACAGACATCTAATAATTCCCTATTTGGGTAATATATTCAAGTTATTTAAGCTGTATCTCTAAGAGAATGAAGCTATACCTAACAGCATAGAAAACTCATTTTTCTAGATTAAAATCCTAAATTTAGGATTTGGGAGAAAGAAAAGTTTAAAGTAGTTGTCCCATGTTTAATGTAAAAAACGAAAATCAGACCTCATTTTCTACATGACAATCTCTTTCTCACAAGCTAGAACCAGCCCTGTGCCTCACATGGACCCAGAGCCTCCCTCATTTATTGCTCCAATTGCTCTGCTAGATTTATTTCAAGCAAGCAGCTCAGAGAGTTTGTCCTTTCTCAGGGGGATTGTCCTTTCTGCTGCAGCTCAGGAGATATGTATTTTCCACTGCAGCGCTCTCCTTATCACAGATTAAGGGGTGTGTCCAAGGGGTGCGCCACTCTATGTGTAACTGTTACAGCTTTTAAAAGAAAATAAGCTGATAGCAGTTGAAGGATAGAACTGAGCACGTGCGACCAGGTGGTCAGAGAAATAAGGAAAAGAACAAACAGCAGGTGGTGTTATACAGATACAAAATGATTTACAAATATAATTACATGCAAATATTAAAGTATTCCAAGGGTTGGTTTCAAAACTGTACACTATTTTTGTGGGATAGCACCTTTAATGAGCTGCTTAAAAAGCCATTTCAATACCAATACAGTTTTGATGTCCCCTAACCCGTCAGCAGACTGCAGGCCGGCATAAAAATAGTCTGCTTTCAATTGACAAGCAAGTCATGAAGAATTTGTGTTGTAATACAGAAAATGATACCAAATGGTAACAATATCTTATAGCAAAGCAATACAGATGACCTACTCATTTCTATTTTCTGAACTAGTCTCTTATTGCAGCTCACATTTTCCTAGGCCCTTATACATGTCTCTAGTAAATGGCATTTAAAATATCTGTTGGGTCGCACTTCACTGTTCTGCGACTCCTGATAGCCCCTCCAGTAGCAACAGTCAAAGATGTTCCTTAGTATCAAGCTTCAAGAAATCAACATCTTAGTAAGATAAAAAAAAAAAAGGTTTCAGCCTCCACCCGTTCCATGTACAACATAATGGGAACTTGAATTGAATGAAGGAGAGAGAGAGAGGCAGCATTTTCCCTCGGGGCAGTCAGCGAGAGAAACAAGGAAGGCCTCATTCGGTATTCATGGCACCTCTATGAGGTGAGAAGGAACATCTCTGAATATGAGGATGCACAGAACACATCCTGACAGCCTGAGACAGCTGCAGGGGTGGGGTGGGAGAGAAGACAGGAGGATGGAGAATGCATGGGGACGAGAGGTACAAATTAAAGTGAGAGCACCGAATGTAAAGAAAACATAAAGAGCAAAAAGGTGGAAATACTGACAAAGAAAGCTGAGTGGGTATAAGAAGCATAATGAAGAAAGGAATGTTCAGCATGCAGGAGTAGAAGGGAGAACAGACAAAGCAAATGAAGAAGAATACAAAGAAACTGAGGCTACAGACAAAAGAGATCACAATCATACAACACATCATCTTATTAAACTCATATCTTCCTTGGAATTTTCTTCAAGGAGCAAAAATCAGGACTCTCTGCACCTCATCAGCATTACTTCGTCTAGAGCTCTAAGGCCAACAGAGCCCATACTCATCCTGAAGTCATCCTGACACCAACCCAATCTCTTGACACCGAGCACCTGCTGAGAAGCCTCAAAATATGCAAAAAGTCAAGATGTTAGCAAATTATTTACTCATACTTTATGGTTGTCTGGTTCCTGAGCGCTCCTTCTGATGTGCAGGAAGGGAGCTGCAGCTAGTTACAGATGACAGGAGTGATGCTTCTTGATTCACTCTGATCTATTTAATTGCATCCTGAGATGACTGGAGCTAGAGTATGGCACAGTCATTTCAGCACTGAATTCCATAGTGGAAAGAGAATTGTTTGACTATTATAGATATTATAGACTATTATAATATAAAGGAGGTCCAGGAGACAGAATAAAGTTGTTCAAGTAGAAGAAACGTTTCCCGGTTGGATTAATCATAGGCAATTAAAAAATGAAAACAAAACAAATGGCATTGTGATACCAGGGGATCATGGACATGTGCACTCTTCCGTAGGTGACGTCTGTTAAAAGGAAAGCAAGATATTGTACGCATTCACATTGGGTGAACAAATGAAAACTAAAATGTTGATGCAAACTGGAATATGCACAACATTACAGATGATATAATGAGATACACGTACTGCAGCTGGAACACACGCATGTGAATTTCACATGTAACATAGATTCATGCTCCTGCAAGTCAATCTATAGTAGACTAGTTTATAACCTTGACCCGGGCAAAGATTCAAAATCTTTTGCCCTATCCCTGTATCTCAATACTATGGCTAATACAGAGTGGTTTGTTGGCTTCTCTCCCTGGCAAGTTGTACCAAGGCACATGTTCCACCAGCTATGCACCTGCTGCCACTTCCTTTGCCCTAGGGTACATTCACATTTGCGAGTCTGCAAAATGTGGATCCGCAAACAACAACAATGTTTATTCTTGTGTGCAAAACGGACAAGAATAGGACATGTTCTATCTTTTTTGCAGGACTGCAGAACAGACATAAAGATGTCGACAGTACATGGTGTCGTATCCATTTTTTTTTTGGATGCACAGGTGTGCACCACCAATGAGGCAAGGTGAGGCGATTGCCTCAGGCAGCAAGACCTAGAGACAAGTAGGGGCAGTGTCTGGGCTCTGGGAATATTTCCCTATATTCAACTATATCACAGTATGCCTTAAACAGTAAGGCTGGACGGGTTGGGCGCCATTTCAATTTTCACCTCAGGCAGCAGAAAGGCTAGGTTCACCCTCGTGGACACATAGAAAAGAATGTATCTGTGTGCAATCCTTTAAAATGCAGATCGGATGCAGACCAAAAATACAGTCATGTGAACAGGGTCAGTGCAAGGATTTTTGCCGCCCTAGGCAAAAGAAAAGTTTAACGCCCCCCCCCGCCCCCCATGTGACATCACAATGTCCCACCCATATGATCTGCCATATTAAAGGGGTTCTTGGCAGGGCTGAGCTTAATTCAAGTGAACAGAGCTTAACTCCACCAAGGCGAGTGAAACTAGTCGCGACGTCACTGCGCCTGCAGTAAACAGCGAGAAGGCCGAGGCACTACTGCCAGCACCGCTGCCTTCTCAAACAGCTGATCGGCGGGGGTCCCAGGTGTCGGACCCCAGCTGGTCAGATGCTGATGATCTATCCAGAGGATAGATCATCAGTTTAAATAAACTGCAGAACCCCTTTAACTAACGCCAGTTCTCTCTCTTCCCCCTTGTCATTCTCTCCCCCCCCCCATGTCATTCTCTTTCCCCCTCTTGTCATTCTCTCTTCCCTTCTTGTCATTCTCTCCCCCCTCTTGTCATTCTCTTACCCCCCATGTCATTCTTTGTCCCTCTTGTCATTCTTTCCCCCCTTGTCATTCTCTTTCCCAATCCCCCACACACACACACACACACACACCTCTAGTGTAGCGTGGCCGAGCTCTGTATGGTCTGCGGTAACAGGTGCTTTTGTTTCCTGTACCCAAGCGGACTGACAGGAAGTGCACACTGTGTGCGCACTTCATGTCAGTCCGGCCAGGTACAGGAGACAGATGCTCCTGTACCGCGGACCATACAGGGCTCGGCCACGCTACAATGAGGGAGTGACAGGAGGGAGCGCTGAGTGCTTCCCTCCTGTCAGCCCCTCTACTCTTGCTCAATATAGAGCGCTCGGGTAGCTGCAGCATGAGGGGGCGCTCTTGGCAGTGCCCCTTCCAAAGGCGGCTCTACACGGCTGCTTAGCCGCCTTATATGACGCGCCGGCCCCGCATGTGAATAGGGCCTTAACTAGATATGCCAGGACTAATACTCCCCTCCATCTGTCATTGATCATTGCAAAATTGTATACTTCATCAAACTGCCGCCAAATAGAATATCATAATCTAATAGTAGACCTCACAGTGGGGACTAGTATATCTTAATGTAAGGCCAAAAGATCGTTCAGCAAAAGTAGAAAAACTGCCTCCACGTAGATTTTCAATCTACTTAGTAAGACTTCTTGACTTCTGCCATGTTGCTTCTTCTCACCTCTGATTGCTTGTTTGCACTCCCATTTCTCCCAACATTCAAACCCTCATCTGACCTGCTCAGGATTACCCACAAAATTTCTAGAAATGCTGATTTTGGGGAACTATTACTTGAGTCCCGACCTATGGAGACCTGTATTGCAGGAAGGCATGCTGTGATCTAAATAGCAGAATAACTAAGGACAGACTGGTTAACGTATGTACAGTCTTTTCATTGGGGCTGCTGGTTGTTGAGTTGTCACCTGGACAGCAAATGTCTAGTAACCAATAGGTCTTTAACACAAAGCAGAGATGCTACTAAATCTGGGGCAGAGAAGGGATAGGGGGCAGTATTATAGAGACCTGTCAGCTGAAAATTGACCACCATCATCAGAACCTGATCATTCTTCTCCATTGATGCCTCATTTCACCAAAAATCCACTTTGATCAGCACTGAATGGCTAAGAGTCAAGGAAGTTTAGATGCTGATAACTGAAGTCATCAATAGCCCTCTCTCACATGCGCCATTTTGTCCTATTCTCACCGCATGCCCACTGAAAAGTGGTTTATTGCTCAGTCTACAGCTCAGGTACAGTGCACCACTGAAGCACACCCTGCTTGGGCATAGAAAGCTTGACTTCAGTTCTCAATGTCTCCACCTCCTTGACACATTTAGATATGGTAAAATGGTTATTAAAGTGCTTTTTGACTAAATGAGGCATCTGATGAGGCAAAAAAGGACACACTGAAGACATGAGGAACAGAACAATCGGGTGGTTTGGGATAAATATCTAGCTGCTAGGTTCCCTATACAGGGCATCTGACAGCAGATTTGTACCTATGAAACTGGCTGACCTGTGGCATGTGCGCTTGGCAGCTGAAGTCATCTATGTTGGTGTCTGCCCTCCACCAGGGCCAGGCAGTGTAAACTTCATCACACTCTTCCCTTCAATCAAAGTGCAGAGAGTGCGGCAGTTGCAGAGAGAGCAGAGCCTCTAGGTGTAATGGCAACACCCCCGTTGCTCCTAGAGGCTCATTTGCATATATTAAAACGTCATTTTTCTCAGTAATGCGGGCACATATGAACATGGGACCAACACAGAAGCCTTCAGCTGCCAAGCGCATATATACCAGGTCAGCCAGTTCCATAGGTGCAGATATTCCTGCAGATGCCCTTCAATCATATTTTTGCAAAAACACAATTAGGAGGGGAACATGATTAACTTTAATGTAAGTCCAATACTGGTTTAGAAAAATACAATGTAAAAATTCTGTTCATAAAGAGTCGCCATTCTGAGAAGCTGCTGGCAGGTTCTATCACTCGCTGCCTGAAAGCTTGTCGATGAAACCTCCTTTAATTATACTGGTGTGTGAATCGTTCTGTCATCACAGCTCTTTGTCTTACACGAGCCCCGCTCATAGTCCGCTTCACATTGTGTTACTGTTAATCTCTTTCCACGTTCTAGAAAACCATGTCTAACACCTCCTTTTGGATTACTCCCTTATCAGAGATGTAGCTTGTAGTGTCCTCTTGTGTGGGCCTCAGCAAGCTTCATTACCCACGGATCTAGCAGTATGATATAACACAAATATCAGGAGGCCATTTACAGGAGAACACTGCACAGATGAAGCAGGAGCTGTGTCCTGATGGTGAGATTTCATATGATTGAAGTGGGTTCAGATAAATGAACGGGTCATGCTGATCTCATGCCACCATCACTGCAGCTTCCAAATTCCTTCCATCATTAAAAAGAGTAACCAATTGTAATATTGTCCTGGTAGAGGCAACACCAAACCTGTAGCGGCAGCTTCTCTGCTTCGCTAAAAGTTTATTTGAAGGGAATGTGTCATCATTTTATTACCCCAAATATAAAGCTGGGGGGTTGTACAGGTCCTCTATCTAGCATTGACGATAGA
Organism: Bufotes viridis; assembly: GCA_033119425.1. Taxonomy (NCBI): domain Eukaryota; kingdom Metazoa; phylum Chordata; class Amphibia; order Anura; family Bufonidae; genus Bufotes; species Bufotes viridis. The sequence continues at coordinate 79,230,104 of CM065591.1, forward strand.
CTCTGTGCGGCATAATTAAAAGCACAATATTAGGACACTGTGACTACCTTCTACAGACATGACCTTTTTCTGGGTTACACACCGCAAGTTGACAGCCAGGGCAGATTCGGAAAACTTTTAAAATAATGAAACTTTAAAAACTAAAATGGCCCTGAGATAAAAATCTAAAAGTTATGTTACATTGTAGGTAGGTCTAAATTGGCAGCAATCAGGGCCAATACCAGTAGGCTGGTTCAGCATTGGTGGTAGGTCAGACGGATGTGAAAATTTCAGTTTTATATGCCATTCTGTAGTCAAATATGGTGCACCTTCATTTTCCACATAGCCCAATAATTATATGTGGATCCCACACGTATCGTATATAGTCCCATGGTTAAACAATGAGCACCGTAACTACATGTGTATACAGTATAGAGCCCTATGATGATATATGGAGCTCCTGAAGTATACATACAGAAACATACATACATACAGTGGATATAAAAAGTCTGTTAAAATGTCAGGTTTCTGTGCTGTAAAAAAATTAGACAAAGATAAATCATTTCATAACTTTTTCCAACTTTAATGTGACCTATAAACTGTACCACTCAATTGAAAAACAAACTGAAATCTTTTAGGTGGGGGGAAGAAAACAAAAAAAAATTAAAGTAATGTGGTTGCATAAGTGTGCACACCCTCTTATAACTTGGGATGTAGCTGTGTTCAGAATTAATCTATCACATTCAAAATCAGGTTAAATAGGAGTCAGCATACACCTGCCATCATTTAAAGTGCCTCTCTTGGTCTTTCCTGAAATTTTCTTAGTCGCATCCCACAGCAAAAGCCATGGTCCACAGAGAGCTTCCAAAGCATCACGGAGATCTCATTGTTAAAAGGTATCAGTCAGGTGAAGGGTACAAAAGAATTTCCAAGGCATTAGATATTCCATGGAACACAGTGAAGACAGTCATCATCAAGTGGAGAAAATATGGCACAATAGTGACATTACCAAGAACTGGACATCCCTCCAAAATTGATGATGAAAAGACGAAAGGAAAACTGGTCTGGGAGGTCTACCAAGAGGCCTACAGCAACATTAAAGGAGCTGAAGGAATATCTGGCAAGTACTGGCTGTGCGGTACATGTGACAACAATCTCCCGTATTCTTCATATGTCTGGGCTATGGGGTAGAGTGCCAAGACGAAAGCCTTTTCTTGCGAAGAAAAACATCCAAGCCAGGCTACATTTTGCGAAAACAAATCTGAAGTCTCCCAAAAGCATGTTGGAAAAGGTGTTCTGGTCTGATGAAACCATGGTTGAACTTTTTGGCCATAATTCCAAAAAATATGGCGCAAAAACAACACTGCACATCACCAAAAGAACACCATACCCACACTGAAGCATGGTGGTGGCAGCATCATGCTTTGGGGCTTATTTTCTGTCAGCTGGAACTGGGGGCTTAGTTAAGATAGAGGGAATTATGAACAGTTCCAAATACCATTCAATATTGGCACAAAATCTTCAGGCTTCTGCTGAACACGAAGAGGAACTTTATCTTTCAGCATGACAACTTTAGGCCATACATGTGATGTAAACGAAGCTATAAATGGGTTATCCGAGATTTAAATACTGATGACCTATCATCACAGGAGTACTGGTGCCTTCTCAAACAGCTGATCGCAGGGGTTCAGAGGATAGGTCTTTGGTATTTAAATCTCGTAAAAGAAATTTAAAGTGTATTCCAGCATTTTAATATTGATGGATAGTCCATCAATATAAGATTGCCAGGGGTCACACCAGCCAATCAGCTGTTCAAAGTAGCTCCAACGCCAGAGCTACATAGCCCCATCCATTGCGCTGCCCCCATTGAAGTGAATACAGTTACAAGCTTCATCCACTGTATGGTGAACAGGACTGTTTACTTCTGCCGGCAACTTCGAGCACCAGAGCGACTCTGAAACAGCTGATCGGCGAGGCTGCCGGGTATTGGACTCTATCCCTACAGTTCTGATATTGATGACCTTTCCTGAGGCTAGGCGATCAATATTAAAATCCTGGAATACCCTTCGAATTCTTGCAGGTACGGTTTAACAGGAAGAAAGGATACCCATGCAGATTTTAGCCAATCACAAATGATAAATAAGCTACCCCACCAGTTACGGGCACTGACCTCATAAGGGTAAGTTCACTTGGCAGGATTGTTGATAGAAATAGAAATATCTGGATGGAGCGTGTGAAAATTCAGGTACATGCTGCAGAGATCTGTATGGAACAGATTTTTAGTCACAGAAATGTCTGCCACAAATTTGTCACATGTCACAACCCTATCATCACTGGCCAGGTGGTATGTTCATATAGAAGATTAAGATTTTCATGGTTAAACAGCAAATGCAAGAAGTCGGAATTTCAGCTTCAGTCAGTACTCTGCTTAGTGTATATTTAAAAATGTCTGCCTATAATCCACACTTATTAGCCTTCTCCATTAAGGAGGATTACTCTGAGTTATTCTCCAAGGCAAAAAAATCAAAACAATTGTTCAGGTGCATTTTACATCGCTTAGAAAAATAGGATTAGTGTGGCGTTTGAACTGTTCTTAAAAGGCTTGGATTACACAGACCAATGCACAACCACATGTTGGCCCATGAGGTCTCATGCATAGAAAATGGTGCACAGCAAGAAAGAAGCAGAACCAATCACATTTATCCAGAACACGTTGGAAAATGAAAGAGAATTTCCACCCATAACATAAAAATGACCAAAGTGGAGCAGTGGCGAAAGTTTAGTAACTACGCTTGATTTACGTACAGAAATATTGGCATCTTCCTGTTTTGTTGTGGCAGCCATTTTTGTAAAATTGACTACAAGAAGAAAAGGTATATTAAGCAAGCTTCTAAATAAATTGTACCTTGGGATCCATTAGATGTGCTTTCAAAATGGTAGATGGTCATCACCAAACACAAGTAGATAATTCTGGCTGCACTTCGTGTTATCATTTTGAGCAAAGTGGCTGCCACAACAAAACAGGAAGATGCCAATATCCTGAAAGCAAGTGGAATATAAGTAACATACTTTGCTGGTCTAACTTTTGTAGTGTTTGGCTGCTTTGCTTTTTTGGGTATAAATCTTCTGTAAAGAAATTACCGGAGGACAACTTGTGATATTTAGTTCTTAATTCTCTTTATGGTGCACCAAACCAGATGGTAACGGGGGAAAAAGGGACAGTTGACCTACTGCAGTGGTGGTGAACCAATGGCACGGGTGCCAGAGGCGCCACTCAGAGTCATCTCTGTGGGCACCCGCACCCTGGAAAAAGTCTATGGCAGTGGTATCGACTGGCGAACCTATAGCATGGATGCCAGAGGCAGTACTCAGAGCCCTCTCTGTGGGCACCCGCACCCTGGAAAAAGTCTATGGTAGTTGTGGCAACCGTCGAACCAATGACAAGGGTGCCAGAGGCAGCACTCAGAGCCCTCTCTTGCGGATGCAATTTGTTTTTCACGCAGCCCTGGTCCCATAGAAGTTAATGGGCTGCGTGAAAAACAAATTGCATCCGCAAGAGAGGGCTCTGAGTGCTGCCTCTGGCACCCGTGTCATTGGTTCGACGGTAAATTGCCACGTTGGGACTTTGCGATAAATAGGTGGGTTTTGGGTTGAAGTTTAGGCTCTCGGTCTGTAAACGGCTCGCCATCACTGTGCTAGTGCCTCCACAATATAAGAGCCTCCACACTCATATTTGGTTTTTTGGGGCTTGCCAAAGACGTATTTAACATTATTTAGATTATTGTGATGCTTGATAGCAGTATCCGGACACTGTTACTTAGATTTTATATAACACAGTTATCTGTTCATTGTATGAGACATATTACAGTCCCAAATTTTCTGTGACTGTCTAAAATTTTCTGAGAAATTGTGGCAAATTTGACTTGACCTGGCCAGAAATGTAAGGGGCTTATGTTGAGGGTGTGGTTTGGGGTGTGCGAGGGTCAGGGCTTTAATTCTCCAAACTTACCAACATAAATATTGCACGATTAAGAAGGTAAATTCAGGAGCATAACATGTAATCATGGCCCCCACAGCATCATTTGATATGTGGCCCCTCTTCCACATGGCTGCCTTCAACAGCAAATGAATTTAGAACATGAAAATCATATTACTGTGGTCTGCAGTCTGTGCTATGTGTACCTTTCCCTATTCACAGACATAATACATAAAGTGATGGTACAGGATAGATATACAGGAATGTGCACCATGAAGGCACACTATAGAGATAATGCACACAGCAATGTCAAAGTACAAGGATAATGTTCAGTGAGCCCAAGAGAGAAGAGGATAGGATAGAAGTAATAGTAGCAAGAATAGTAGTTGCAGTTGGTACTCTGAAGACTTTAAACTCCTCGATGGTCCTTTTAAGAGAGCAATCCCCAAAGAACTTCTCTCTACACCTCCTCTTTTACATCTGTCATGCTTTCTAAGTGTGCAAAGTTCTTTTCTGGCCTTGCTCTGGCTGACTTCTGATCCAGGTCTGGCTTTACTTTCAGTTACCACACTTAGTGGTTCACAATTCAGTTATTTTGTTATTTTCATCAGTTATTTGAGCCAAAACCGGGTGTGGGTCAAAAACACAGAACAGGTGTAAATCTTTCCATTATACTTTATCTCTGTGTAGGTTTCACTATGGTTTCACTATAACTGATGGAAATAACTGACCAAATAACTAAAGTGTGAACTTTTTATATAGCTAAAAATGGGTGAGCACTCATACATCCGGCATCAACTGAATTATAAAAAGTTTTTTAATATGATCTATCAATACACTTCAATATAATAAAAAATAAAACAATAAAAACAAGGAACAGTAGTAAGATCCCGTATATTCAGTGATTGTATTGTCGCAGGAGGCAAATCTCTAAGTATACCCAAATCTGTGGATGTATAATATATGGCTGAACTTGATTTGCTCAGATCCTGCGTCAATAAAAAACACTGATATTAATGATTCCACGTGTGAACTTGGCCTTAAAGTGGTTTTCCGGGTTCAGGACTGAACCTGGGTATAAGCTGTTCTCTATTTATAGACTACATATTAGTGGAGCATAGGAGCATCTGCTTGCTCTGATCTGCCCACTTGTTGCTCTGCATCATGCAACACAAGGCTCCATTTGTTTTGTGCCGGTGATGTACTGGGCTTCACATCACTGTGCTATATGGAAACTTTTGCCTAGCAGTGAGCCCGGTGATGTCACCACCACAAATGGGTGGTATCTAGCGCTGCTGGAGGCTGTTTTGGAGGCGGGTACAATGCAACGTAGCATGTGAAATATATAAAGTCTATGAATAAAGAACAGCTTATACATATGCACTGTGTCCTTGTTCTTAGACTCACACGCTCATGACTTTAACACTAAACTAGATTTACTTGTTTCTAAAACACTCCTTCTCTCCATATAGAGAGGGTCACACCAGCCCCATCAGTGGTGTATGTGAATATGGTCTATTAACACCTTGTATGCAACTAATACAGTAAGGCCCCTTTCACATCAGTGTTGTTCCTTTCCGTCCTAGAGTTCCGTCCTCGGGGCTCTAGGATGGAAAGATACTGATCAGGATCATCCCCATGCACTCTGAATGGAGAGAAATTAGTTCAGGATGCATCAGGATGTCTTCAGTTCAGTACTGACACGTTTTTTGGCCGTAGCAAAATCTGCAGCATGCTGCGGCTTTTCCTCCGGCCAAAAATCCTGAAGACAAGCCGCAAGGACGGATCCGGAATTAATGCCCATTTAAAAGCATTAGTCCGGTTCCGACTTTAAGCTAAATGTCGTTTCGGCGCATCGCCGTATCCGACGTTTAGCTTTGAAGAATGGTAACTATTGCAGCCAGGACGCTACTAAAGTCCCGGCTGCCACGGAAAAGCAGAGGGGAGCCGCGGGAGAAGCTACTTACCTTACGTGCGGCGGCCGGGGCGCTTCTTGATGACGTCACCAGGTCCCTGCGCCACATGGTTTACATAGCTATGCTATGTGAGCAATGGGCCGTATGGATCGTACGACGCATTGCTCACATAGCGTAGCTATGTTATCCATGCGATGCAGGGACCCGGTGACGTCATCGAGGAGCGCCCCGGCCGCTGCACGGAAGGTAAGTAGCTTTTCCCCCGTCTCCCTGCTTCTTATCCATGGCAGCCGGGACTTTAGTAGCATCCTGGCTGCCATGGTAACTTGAAAGCATATTGAAGACTGATCAGTCTTCAAATGCTTTCAGTTGTCTTGCATTGTGACAGATCTGGTGGGCATTTCCGGCGACGGAAGAGCACGCCGGATCCTCACAACGCAGATGTAAAAGGGGCCTTACATATACTGTACAATAGCACATTTTTTAAAAATCAAACGCCATATGCCTGCTAAACTGGCAGCGATCCTAATCGGCACTGTGTGGCACATGAGCATGGTGCTATGAATTAGGCACAGTATAGCAATTATTATTTGGGCAGTGTTAGACAAGTATCATATACTGTAATTCATTTCTACAGATCTTGCCCTGATTCTGAGGTTTTAGCATATTAGATAGTTCTGTTACCAGTTCTTTACATTTTGGGTTTTGCAAAACCAAGGAGATACAACCTTGTGTATGAATATAACTGGCACATGCCATGTCTTGTTCAATGGTCTTTCATTCAAGTGAGTGAATGAATTTTGCTATTTAAGGAAAAATCCATATTCTAAACATGTAACCTATTTCTATATCAGGATGCTCAACCTGCAGCCCCCTAGTGGTTGCAAAACTACAACTCCCAGCATGCTTTAATATCTGTAGATTGTCCAGGCATGCTGGGAGTTGTAGTTTTGCAACAGCTGGAGGGCCGCAGGTAGGGCATTCCTGTTCTATACCATAATCATTGTCATTATGGTTCAAGTATAATCGTGTCCATTAAAACATGGATGGCACTTATTGGGAAGGACTATAGGCACCATCATTTCTTGGAATTCTGCAGACTTTGAATATCTAGCCTAGGAAATCATTTCTATTAATTAATCTCCTGCCTTACAGTACATTTCCTTCATGAGCACAGAACAGCAATTTCCAGCAGAAACCATTCCAGGTGTGCATGTTGGAAGTCAAAGGTTAATACAATCTCGCTTTCAGACAGCCAGGGTAAGAACTGGGAATTTCCTGATACTTGGTGAATGGTGAACCCATTAACCTGTTATCCTGCTGGTGGTCGAATAGCTTGTGTGTCTTAGCTCTATCCCATATATATAGCAGTGACAAGCCAGCTCTCCGCGGTTCTAATTTTTTTTTGTATACAATTGGAAGAAAGGACTTAGATTTCTATTTTTCAATTGATGACAAAACAACTTTATGAAAAAAAATGTTAATAAATTAAAAAATCAAATCAATATAAATCGTCTATCGGAAAGCATTTGTTATATGTGGCTTTGTGTTCCTTACATTCACAGGTAATCTCAATTGATGTTTTCTCATTCTCATGGTAGTAAATTTGTAAGACTCCATCTTCAGTCATATTTTGTCATATTACTCATATTATTTGCCTTTCCATGCATAAGCTTCAGTTAGTAGGTGTACAAAGTACTGGTCCAGATGGGTGTTATTAGTTTGGGGGGGGTTCCATGCACAGTTTGTTCTGACACTCCCAGCACTGATTGGATAGTGGTGACACCCATCTGGATCTTCACTGCAAACTGCTACCAATTCATTTGTAATTTCTAGAAGGCATAATAAAGAAATAGCACAGCATAGAGTCATAAACAATGGTGGATTCAGGTAGTTACTAAAACAGATATGTCAGGACAGATGACAGGTCCTCTCAAACCTAGTGATCAGCAAATCAAAGTCTTCGATCCGACTTTGAAGACAAAGTTGATTCGCTGCCAAGTCGATATTCCTTGTGCTTCACGGTAGCGAATCGATTTAACCTGAAATAGTGTAAAGAATAAATAAAAAATAATACCTGATCCATTTGCTTGCGACTGACTGGCCGCCACCATCTTGCTTGAAGATCTACGGTGACGTATGATGTTCACCACGCCGGCCAGCATGATGACGTCATCTCGGGCTGCACAAGATTTCACACCAGACCTTCAAGCAAGATGGGGGTGCCCGGCCTGTCGCAAGCAAATAGATCAGGTAAGTATTATTTGTTTTTTTTATTTACCACCGGGTTATTGCTATCAGATGCCACGATCATGTATGAACGCGGCATCTGAGGGGTACAGTGATAGGGAGCGGCGCAGCCACCGCTCTCTGTCATTGCACCCACTACTTAGAAAGAAATGCGCTTCGTGGCGAAGCAGCCAAATCGAATTTTACATCTCTGCTCAAAACCATAGAGTACAATCTAAAATGATAACACTTGATTGATTAAAGGGGTTGGAGCTGGTGACTGGAGATGGTTAATTCTGTACCAATCGCATTCAAGTGAACAGAAGCAGTGCTGCAGTAGCCGGCCCAGTGTACACAGCTGTGTAGTTCCAGTACCAGTTTCTGGTGTAGAAGCTACTGCACAACAGCTGATCAATGGGGTGCCAGGAATAGGATCTTCACCAATGTGATATTAATGACCTATCCTAAGGACCGGCTATCAACAAAAAAGTCTCAGAAGAACCCCTTTAAGGCTAGCCATGCACATAATATAGCCGTCAGACTAATGTTTCTTCAGCAAACAGCTATCACGCTCAATCCCTTCAAACACATGCATGCTGGGGAGAGTCAGGAGGTCCCCATATTATTAGATGGTTATTCCTGCAAAAATTTGTGGGTTCAGCCAACATACATCTAATATGTTTGCCAGCTTTACTGACCAACCCCATAGGGGTAATGTGCATAGGAGTAATTTGGGAAGCAAAATCGGTTTGTGGATTTCAAAATGCTGAACCCTATTTATTGTATAATCCCAATTACTGCCATATGAAACATTACAACATCTATGGATTCTTCTTGGTTATGAAACCCATAAATGGACCTAAATGCAGCTAATAACAAATACACTTTAATGTAAATTGGCGCATGGTCTTGTCGATGTTTATCTCTATTTTAGATTTAGCGTGACAAGTTTTTGTAGATGTTCGACTTCTCAAGAGATGATCTTTTTACCGAAAAAGTGCTGAATACCTTTGTACCATACTTATGTGACGGTGCACAATCATAGACTGGGTCAAGATGGTTGAAAACCATATGGGTAGTTCATCAAGACTAGAGCCATGTAGTTGTGCCCCCTTTTGGATTTTAAATGTTAATCATGGATTTGATGTTGTCCATCACTAGCTACATTTTAATCAATTTACATTGGACAAGTATAAAAAATATGAACTGATTTTTCCCAAAAATTGTTCATTACATCATGGATAGATAGTGGTGGGACATTTCTCATATGGGGAATTTTTAAAGCCAGCTTCGCAGAAGTCTGTGTTGCAATAATTTGCTCCAAATTTATCAAATGTCTCAAAGTTGTTTGATAGAGTTGGTGCATCTTTAAGACTAGCACTTCTGTCCTGAGATGTTAGTCTACTTTCTATGATACTTCTTTACTGGAGTAAGAAGTCAATTGATAAATCTTACGTAAATCAGCTTGACAAGCTAACAACAACTTCCCGCACATTTTTTATAACTTGAGTAGGTAGTGTAAAATTGCAAACGGTTGCAAATTTTTTGTGTAAATAAGCCCAGTCCCAAAGCCCAAGTCTGAGACTTTTTGAAGCCAGAATTCTGGAGTTCAGTATTTGATACATTCTCCTCTAAGAGTTTTGGCAATCAGATCATCATCAAGGGCTCATCATCTTAGAAGGCTCAGAGGTGCCTTATTTACTCCATACAGAAGACAGCGCTTCCCAACCAGGGTTCTGCGGGGCTCTTGGATTCTATGAGAGCACAAGAGTGATCAGGCTGTGAAGGGAGAGAGTAAAATAAGGAAAAGTAAACTTTCATAGGAAACTTCACAGTTCTGCACAGCTTGTAAAGCAGCCTAAAGACCTCTCCATCCATTTCCTAATTACAAATTAAAACATGTGCTAAAAGTTTTTAAATTGTTAAGTACACAAGATCTATAACTCCTTTAATGGTTGGTCAATTTGGAGTATTTGGCACAGACTCAATGAGCAATGGATTCCAAACTGTTTAACTGCTTACACAGTGTTACATTATTTATGTTTAATTATTACGGCCCTATCTATATATCACCCTTGTTTGGCCCCAATCCGTTAGCAAGGGCAGGATTAGTCCTGTAGATGGGTTTCCTTTCTTTTTTTTGGCTGCCTTAAGCAGCAGAACGGAGTGTGCAGTATTGGTGTTTAACCCTGCTTTCTCTCCCTGTCAGCAACTATTAGTGCTGGGTCAGCTCTGTCTGAGTGTGAAGAAATGGATTATAATACTCAGCATACAGACAGCCAGGAGGGGAAAACGTGAGCAAACAAAACATACTGGAGATGGCAAAGATGGCACAGGGCACTTGATGATAGAACTCTGATACCTGAATAGAAGTGATACAAGACTGTATGATGATGAAGATTTAAAGGGGCTGCCCGATATCTAAAATACAACTTTAGAGGTGGCCTGGCATGGGCCAAACATAAAAAATATACATATTCACCTTGTGGCAGCCTCCTGGCTCTCATACTGTGCCTTCCGTCCGCCCTGCTTCCAGTCCCCGCTGTACCTCAAGTGTGAAGTGCCATCTACATGCACATCACCACTGCTTGCCAATCAATAGCCTCAGCTGTGTCACGTGTCGTTATTGACACATCAAAGCTGAGGCCATTAATTGGCCAGCATCAGTGACAAGCATGTTGACGGCAGGGACGGAGACTGAAAGCGGCAGAGACAGGCAGAGCGGTGCTGGAAACGGTCAACCATAAATTATATTTTGTTGACAATGAAGCCTTGTTCCCACATAATGGAAAAATTGTGCCTCAGGATAGGTCATCAATATGATATCACCGGAGGTCCGACTCCCGGGACCCCGTCGATCAGCTGTACAAAGAGGTCACAGCACTCTGTTAGCTCTTAGGCTTCTTCCTAGGACATGTGACATTACCATTAGTGTTGAGCCAATCAAAGTATCCGAAGTGGACTTCGATTCGAATTTCAGGAAAAATATGATTCTTCACGAACCCGAATTTCCTCACACTTTGTGGTAACGAATCAGTTTTCCCTAAAATGGTGCCTGAAAATAAAAAACAAATTACACTTACCTCATCCACTTGCTTTGCGAAGAGGCCGTCCGCTCTTGTCTTGATTGATGAAAACCTCCCAAAGGACCTGCGCGATGACCTCGCCACGTGATCACGCTGGGCATGCGAGCAAGTGAATGAAGCAAGTATAATTTTTTTTAACCCCTGATTAACCCCTGAAAGGCTTAATGTGAGTTACAGATGCCACGATCATCGTTTAACGTGGCATTTGAGGGGTTGAATGATGGGGGGGTTGCGCGATCCGTGTTCCCCACCATTGTACACACTAAATACAATGGAAAGCAATTCGTGATGAAGTGATTCGTAACAAATCAAAATTTTTGTTGAAGTTCGGCGAAGCAGCTGAATCAAATTTTTCAAAACTTCGCTCATCTCTAGTCACCATGGTTGCCAACCAGAATTTTTCTTTTTTCTGGACAGCTTATCTAAAAATTATGTACAGCCAACATTTTTTTACAGACAAATTGAAAAACCGTAATGAATGATAACGATTATAAGTAATCCGTGCTTACAGCTCAATACACTGATAAGAACTCATTGCCAGCATTTACTGTTAGCTGTAAAATGATGATAATTACTATCAAAATAATCGAGCCAAGTACCACCAGCCTCAAAAAAATCACTGAGACATCTATTTCTTTTCATGGTCACAGAAAAAGGTTGTCTATTTTTATGGACTGTCCAGAAATTTCTGGACGGTTGGCAACACTGGACATCATGTTCATCGGTCCCACCGACTAGGTACAGCACAGCTGCTATATAACGGACGGCCAATGCTCTCATGGCAGCACTGCAGCTTCTTCAAACAGCTGATCAGCGGGGGTGCCAGGAGAACCCCTTTAATAGAACATCATATTTGAATCATGTTACCTTTAAAGAGAAAAAGAACATGATTTTCCAACCCTGTACATTTAAAAAAGCAAAGCCCTTTCAAGGGTTATCTGAAGAGATATAGAAAAAATATAAGAAAAGTTGAAAAAAAATAATAAAATATGCTGTTAGAGAATTATGAGTTAACAGAGTGAGTCCTTCATTTAGGGCTTTCATGTAGCTTATTAGCCAGAGCATCTCTTGCCTTGGAAGTGCGGCACATTTCTCCATTACCTGGACTTGGTTATTGATTGATGCCTTATTTCTTAATGCATTACTTGGAAAATGACACATTCAGTGGTTAAGGAATAATAGTTGACAACCCGTGTAGTATGGCTTTAATAGCAGCCAATTGCAGTTGTCACTTTTTGGAAACAAAAAGGAAGAAATACATACCACTAAAAGATGGCAAGACTAAATTACTGGAAAAGATAAAACTTTAAGAGAACCTGTCACCATGATTTTGGACTATGGGACAGTGGGATAGCATAGGGGCAACTGGAAAATAAAAATAGTGATCTGGACTCTATATGTACAGTACTAATTATCTAGGACTGCAGATAATAGTCCAGAATCATGATGACAGATGCCTACTTATCATTGAAGAAAACGTATCCGGACTCCAGCAGCGCAATCCTCAGCCTCGGCAGGGCCGCATCGGGAGAGGCTTGCGGATGAGCCACGCCCCCTGGTGGTGCAACAGCGTTCTTAGCAACAGGGTGCAATGCTCTATTTCTCCACGCAGCAGGCTTGTGCTTGGGAAGATATCAGTGGGCTGATTATTTCAGCTGCTCTTTTACTGTGTACTAATGGAGCCCTGAGTCAATGGACCTATCATACCAGGTTCTGATCCAGGGAGTCAGCGCTCCATTTAAATCCCTTCTTGTCAATGCACCATTTAGTTTCCTGTGTTACAGGGAAAAATGGATGAAAATCCATCAAAATCTGCAAAAAAATGAAATTTTTACATTTTACCTCTATTTTGATTTAATTCCTGTGGAACACATAAAGGGTTAAAAAAAGTTTGTAAAATCCGTTTAGAATAATTTGAGGGGTGTAGTTTCCAAAATTGGGCCATTTATGGGTGGTTTCTATTATGTACACCCCTTAAAGCCACTTAAAACCTGAATTGGTCCTTTTAAAAGTCGGTTTTAGATATTTTTTTGAAAATTTGAAAAATTGCTTCTAAAATTCTAAGTATTCTAACATGCTAAAAAAATAAAACAACATTTACAAAATGATGCCAACATAAAGTAGACATATGGTAAATGTTAATTAATAACTACTTTAGGAGGTATCACTATCTGTCTTAGGGCTTGTTCACACGACCGTACCGTATTTTGCGGTCTGCAAATTGCAGATCCGCAAAACACAGATGCCGCCCGTGTGCCTTCCGCAATTTGCGGAACGGCACGGGCGGCCCTTTATAGAAATGCCTATTCTTGTCCGCAAAACGGACAAGAATAGGACATGACTCATAATTTTTGCGGGGCCACGGAACGGAGCAACGGATGCGGCTCCGCAAAAAATGCGTCTCGGATGCGGAACAAAACCACTGTCGTGTGAATGAGCCCTTAAAAGTAGAAATTCAAATTTAGAAAATAGCACATTTTCCCAAATTTTCAGAAAATTTTGGATTTTTTTTATAACTAACTAAAACATATTGGCATATCAAATTTACCAATAACATGAAGTATGATGTGTCACATGAAAACAATCTCAAAATTGATAGGAAAAGTAAAAGCATTAAAAAGTTCTTACCACCGAAAGGTACACATGTCAGATTTGCAAAAATAGGCTCTGTCAGGAAGTTGAAACATGGCTTTGAAGGGAAGGGGTTAAAGCTCTATATCTACTGGTTATTTTATAATTTTATGAGGAAATGCATTTAATCACAATTACAAATAGGTGGCATTGTTTTTAGCTGCGAGTTTCTCTATTCATTTTAATATATTTTATACATGTATAGTGTATTCAGTGCATCAAAATCAATGACTATGGTCACCTTTTTTCAGAAAACATTTTTTAAGCAAATTTGAATGAAAAATGAATAGAAATAGTATTAGCATTGAAGCACAATAGAGAAACTGAATATCAAAATGAATATTATTTTCCATGCTTGATATACGTTGTGTATATTTATATATCTATGGGTGATATGTAGGGTAATGCAGTTATGTATTCATGAAGGCTTTACCGTAGGTTCGAAACTGTTGAACCACCTTGAGGAAAACACAGTAGGCACATTTCTGTATAATACGTGTTTTGCGTGCTTCTTGAGAGTAATGTCATTGAGAGTCACCTAAGGTAGCTTCGAATAATGAATATTCATAGTGAAATATGTAACCAGTGCCAAAAGCCCTTGGAGACTTTAGTGTTCCAGTTCTGTGACCAACATTGTGTGACGGCTATGCGATTTGCACAGCTTACGTTTTCCAGCCAGGGGTTGCAGCAGTGTGCCTACCTCAAGCATAATTACTCTGATACCATGCAAGACCTCCAAGCTGGCAGGGGGCAGAGTCATGGTGGGAAGGTTGACTGCCTGGCATGACTCTGATCTCGGATTCAGTCAATTTTAAAAGCTTCGGGTGCCAAAACTAAGTATCATGTTTCTCAGTGGTGACTCTAAAAAGATGCTAAGACAGGTACTCTAATTCCATTTAAAATTATGTAAAAATGCTGGACACAGGTTCTGGCAGATATTTTGTAAAATACATAGAGAAGACCTCAATGACTTTGACATAAAGAAAACTCTAAAGGTACATTTGGCTTTCTCATAAGCTGCTCTTTCAAACAGGACATCGTCCAAGGGCATATTAAGCAGATATTATGAGTAATAATTTTAAGGGAGTTGGGGATCAAAGAAGGTAGCTGTCACAGACGTTCCCGTGACAGGTGGCAGGAGATCGGTAAGACTGGCAACACGTGGTTTGATCTGACATGTTTTCCTTTTGGATCAAATGATGTCTGTGTTGTTTCTGGTGTTTGCCACACCTTCTTTCCCTAGGTGTGGTTATTAGGGTCATTAAACCTTCTCTATTTATAGTTGCTTCTCCCACAATCCTGTGCAGTTTATAGCTTCAGTTTGGACCTTTGGATAGATTGTGGTTGGATCTCAGCTGAGTTCCTGGTGCTTCCATTGCTTCTTTGAAGTTAAGTCTTTCCTTTCGCTTTTGTATTTTGTTTGGGTTCTGTGTGTTGCATTTCCCTATTGTTTGTATTAAGCCTGAAGGAGACTCCTGTTCGTCCTTCCTTTTGGCGGAACAGGTAGTCTCATCCCTGCCACTAGTACCAGGGTCCTATAGAGCTTGATAGGACTCTAGGTATTCCTGCGTATGCACTCACCTACCTTTGGGGTCTGTTCATACTGGTAGTCAGTCAAGATTTTGGTTAGGGTGTTTTTACTAGGAGGTGTCCATTTTCCTTCCCTAGTTTTCAGGCCTGATTTCCTGTTCCCCCCTTCCCCCCTATCCTCGGTGTGGTGTTTCCCTCCCACACTGAAGTGTGACATTATAAACCGCCCAAACCCTAATTTTTTGTTTGTTTGTGTGCAGCCATGGATCCTATTGCTGCACTGGCAGGTCAGCTGTAAGGGCTATCTTTAAAGGTAGCTGACCTCCGCCTGACCGTCTCGCAAATGCACAGATCACAGGCTGTTGTTCTTGGTGGTAGTGGTGGAGACCAGGCCTATCTAGAGCCTAATTGCCCTCCTGAACAAATTTTCTGGGGGATGTGATCATTTAATTTTGTTTAGGGAGGCGTGTAGTGTTGATCGAGCATGCTCGGCCAAACACCATTTCGGCTCGAGTATCTTGATGCTCAGCACACTCAGTACTCGGCCGAGTACCGCATGTGCTCGAGCGCAATGCTCGAGTCTCCTCCCCGCACGTTTTGCGGCTGCTACGCAGCCAATAAACGTGCAGGGAGGTACTGGTGCGTTGGCTGGCCAGAACGCATCCTCGGGTGCTATATAGCACCTGATAACACGTGTTCGGCTCAGTATTAGTCAGGGAGAGCTGAGAATAGGAAGGGACAGACAGTGTAGGGAGTGTTATTGGAAGATGTTTATTAGAAAAACTTTTCAGAGACCCAAAAGTCCTTTTAAGAACTATTGTGTGTGACAGCAGCAATATATATTTTTAGCGCATCCTGCACTAACTAGCGTCTAATAGGCCACTGCGGACAGTGACATTAGTAGCGCCACATCAGTGTAATGTGTGAGCTGAAAAAAATTGTGACATATAGTGTACTTTTTCAATAGACGGTGTCCGCTGCGGACAGTGACATTAGTTGTGCAATATCTGCAGTGTAACGTGTGCGCTGAAAAAATGTATCTGTGACATACAGTCTACTTATTCAATACACGGTGTCCGCTGCGGGCAGTGACAATAGTTGCGCCATATCTGCAGTGTTACATGTGCACTGAAAGAATTCATCTGTGACATACAGTCTACTTTTTCCGTAGACGCTGCGAACAGTGACATTACCCGTGGTACATGTCCTCTATAACGTTTCTTCATCCAAAATACCTGTGAGATTCCCTGAAATTTTTCATTAGCCGCTGGCGACAGCATTGACATTATCTGCGGGATATCTCCTATGTGACGTTTCCACATCCCAAATACCTTTTTACATTTTTTTGGGCATACACTTCCAAATCCTACGCTACTGTACGTGCAACATACTTTCAAGCATATATAACATTTAATATGAAGAAGACGAGCAGTAAGGGAGGCGGAAGTGGCTGTGATGCTGATGGTGCATGCCATGGCCCTGGGCGCATTGAAACTGTGCCTGCTGCCAGAGCACAAGAAAAACAATTATCCACGATACCCAGCTTTATGTCCCAGTTTGCAGTGTGGTGCAGGAAGTCAGACCAGTGCGACCAGGTGGTCAGTTGGATTGCAGCAGGTAATGCTTCCAGTCGGTTAAGCACCACCACCCTGTCTTCCACCAAGTCCAGTCTGAGTAGCCAAGGCCCTTGCATTTAATTTTTTACAGGGTAAGCTCACCTGCAGACCCTAACCTACAATCTTTTACAGGGTCAGCTCACCTGCAGGCCCTCGCATATAATGTTTTACAGGGGCAGCTCATCTACAGTCCCTCACCTACAATTTTTTTACAGTTTTAGCTCACCTGCAGGCCCTCGCATATAATTTTTAAGAGGGTCAGCTCAGCAGCAGGCCCTCAACCATAACTTTTTTGATGGTCAGCTCAGCAGCAGACCCTCACTCCTAATGTTTTAGAGGGTCAGCTCAGCAGCAGGCCCTTGCCCCTAATGTTTTAAATGGTCAGATCAGGAGGCCTTTGCTCCAAATGTTTTTGAGGGTCACCAGCAGGCCATCAATCATAGTTTTTCAAGGGTGTGTATGATGCCCTCCTTTATGTGTAGGAGTCCCACTACATGGAAAATTGTACCACAATGTGAATAAGGTCCTCCTTTATGTGATATCCAGGTTGCATAGAAGTGCCTAATTTTTGGCAGCACTTGCACTTATACAAGTATACAAGTAAATATACAGGAAAGAATGTTTCCTAACAATTAATTAACTAAAATCGATTTTAAAGAGGACCATTCATCTGGAAAAAAAATCTGAACTAAGTATCATGATATGTAGTATGGCACCCAGGGATCTCCCTGCACTGTTCTCCTGCTATGTCCTCCGGTATCTTTGGGGACTTGGTTATACTGGGCGGAGACTGCCTGACTTGGTTATACTGGGAGGAGACTGCTCTTGCTCTCCTGGGCGTCTCCTTCTCCCAGGCCATGAGCTCTGCGCTGCAATTGGACAAAGCTACAGCCTGGGAGAAGGAGATGCCCAGAAGAACAAGGGCAGTATCCTCCCACTATAACAAAGTCACGGAACATACGGGGGACATAGCGGGAGAACGGAGCGGCGCCCAGGGATAATAGTAAGTGCAGTGAGATCCCTGGGCGCCACTCTACATATCATGATACTTAGTTCAGAATTTTTTTTCAGATGAAAGGTCCTCTTTAACTTAGGTTTTGTGAGTATTACTGTCAGTCTGTAAAAGTGGCATACTACTCGGACAACATCATTCCCAGCAGCGACCTGGGAGTCCAAGATGCATCCAGACATCCTCTCTGTGCTGTTCCTGAACCATCGTGCTGTTCCCGAACCATTTCGGTGGTGCTTCCATCAATTTCTGAACTTTTCCTATTAACCAGGCACCCTCCCCTCTTCAGAGCAGGGGGTGCCTGGTTTAATGCTTGTGTTCTCCTATTGACATCACGATGTGTTGGGCCCGAGCACTCTAGCACTGGGGTGCTCGATCAACACTAGAGGCATGCAAACTGTATTTTAGGCTACTTCCACACTCATCTGGGGATGAGAAACAGCGAGTTGGTGTGGTTATTTCCTTGCTTAAGGGGGATGCGCAGTCATTGGCTTTTTCTCTGCCGACCAGATCACAGTATCTCCGGTCAGTAGATTAATTTTTCAAAGCTTTGGGTCTTATCTATAATGATCCGGATCTGATCTCTCTAGCCAAAACCAAGCTGTGCAGCCTTTGTCAGGGTGATTGTTCCACTGAGATTTATTGCTCTGAGTTTAGGAGGTGGGCTACGGATACGGAGTGGAATGATCCTGCCCTCCGTAGCCAGTTTTGTCAAGGGTTATCAGAGAGGCTGAAGGATGCTTTGGCCTTTCATGAAACCCCAGTGTCTCTGGAGGCTGCTATGTGTCTTGCTATACACATTGATAGATGCCTGAGAGAGATCTAGGGGCCCTCACTCTCAGGACGTACTATCACATGTTGTATTGTCCTCCTCTGACACTGGTGACGAACCCATGCACTTTTTAAGCATACTGGTAATAGGAAGGGAGTGTGTTTTTTCTGCGGACAAAAGGGACATTTTATCAGAGTAAGAAGAAGAAAAAAGAGGGACATTTAATTCCCATCTGACTCTTGGAGGGGTGAGAGGAGAGTTAGAAAATGTGCATTTGTCTTTGACTGGTAGTACCCGATTTTTCCTGACTGCTGAGCTGGTGCTAGAGTCAAAAACTGTGGGGATTGAGGTGTTTATCAACAGTGGGGCCGGGGTGAACCGAGTGCATTCGAAAAAAACATTTCCGTTTTTGCTATTGATTCTGCACCTCTAACTCAGAAGTGTTTATCTCAAGCGGTGCATGATATCAGATTAAGAGTGGGTGACTTTTATCAAGAATTTATCTTGTGTTTTGTGTTGGAGGGTCTCCCTGCTCCAGTGGTTCTGGGTTTACCGTGGTTAAGCAAGCACAATCCGACCATCGATTGGCAAGCTAGACAGATTTTGGATTGTGGTGATTATTGCATTCACAATTGTCTGAATACATCTTCTTCTGTTTTAACTACTAAGACATTACCCTCTTTTATACCTGATTTCGCCGATCTATTTTTTGAGAGTGGATGCCAGGATTTACCTCTGCATGGGGAGTATGATTGTCCTATCAACCTTATTCCCAGAGCTAAATTGCCAAAATCTAGATTGTATGCCCTTTCTGGACCTGAAAGATTGGCCATGAGAGAGTATATTGCAGAGAGTTTGGCTAAAGGACACACAGGACCTTACAAATCTCCTGTGGCAGCAGGGTTCTTTTTTGTTAAAAAAAAAAAAAAGGACAGAGGTCTTCGGCCTGTCTGGATTTCCGTGAACTCAATCGGATTACTGTCCATTATCCTTACCCTCTTTGATTCCCGATTTGTTTAACCAGATTGTTGGTGCCAAGGTGTTCTCTAAGTGGGACTTAAGGGGGCCATATAATCTGGTTAGGATCTGGAAGATGGCTTTTAATACTCCTGAGGGGCACTTTGAGAACCTGGTCATGAATTTTCGGTTGAATGACCAATGTTCCTGCGGTTTTACAGCATTTTGTGTATGACATTTTTCATCACCTTGTAGGGAGGTTTGTAGTCGTGTATTTGGATGACATTCTAATTTATTCTCCAGAAGTGGAGATACATCAGGATCACGTTAGACGGGTGTTACAGACCCTAAAACATAATAAATTGTATGCAGAATTAGATAATTGTGTTTTTGCTGTACACGATGTGCAGTTTTTTGGCTACCTGCTGTCATCTTCAGGTTTTTGAATGGATCCAGAGAAAGTCCGTGCTGTATTGGACTGGGATCGACCCGAAAATCTGAACACTCTTGGTTTTTTTGGGGTTCACCAACTATTACCGAAAATGTATTCAGAATTATTCGACAATGGTAAATGCATGGCTTCCATGTGCCTTTTTCGCTTATAAAACTCTCTTCTGCAGAGAGAAATTATGATGTGGGGAACAGAGAGTTACTGGCCATTAAGTTGGCTTTTGAGGAATGGCGTCATTAGTTGGAAGGGGCGATCATGGTGTTCACAGATCACAAAAACCTGGCTTACCTGGAATTTTTTTTTTTAAAGATAACAAATTGTTCATTTTCAAAGAGGCTGTTTGTTTCCATGCATTTACCCATTGCCATATATGTCACTGTCACTTTAAGACTATTAATAATGTCTAGGCTTTAAACAGCTTAAAAGAGATTGCACATAGTCCTGGGAGATCTCTGAGTTTTAACTACAACTGATATGGGGCAGTTGGAGCACTTTTGATTCAGGTTGAATTTATTCAGACCCAAATCTTATCATCAAATTAATTTGTCCGAAATGAATACAAATCGAATTTCAGAAAATCGGTCATCAATATTGGAAACCGGACAACCCTTTTAAAGTCCCCCTAGCAATAGGAGTTTTGGTATGATTCCCATATTTCCTATAAAAAAGAAACTCTAACTTGTCTATCCTATCCAATGTATATTAGCTAATGACAACTTTGCTCTATTTTACATTCTAGACTTATGCATGAAAAAGTTGAACAATGTGTGCGTACAGAAAGTCAATGGCTGCTTTTTCCTTTCATCCCGTTTCCTCTGTATTCTGTCTTTTCTTTCATGCTTTTTTGTGTCCTGACCTTTTGAAGCTATTCTGATTAGAGTTAAGGATTTATCTCCGGTCTGTGAGAATGTGCGCCCTGACCAGCTGTCCTGTACATGAATTGCTGACTATTTTTAAGCCTGTTTACGCTCAAGAAATTCATTGTGAGGGAAAGTGAGAACAGAAAATGCAGAACATTATCCAATATATCATGTCATCTTATCAGCCATTTGTGTGTTTTTTTTTCTAAAGGTGAGTGTGACATTATCAACCCAAAGGGTGGATGAAAATGTTTAATTAGTAACGTTTCTATCATGGTAACTGTCCTTCTTTAGGCTGAAAGTGGTTATTGGTATATAGATAGTAACCAAGTACTGTAGATTGCCCTAATGTTTAGTATGGGTATCTTGTCTTAAAAGGGTAAGAGATACTGACAGCATATCCTTAGTATAGGCCATTAATGTATTATCATACGGGTCTGTCCTGTAGGACATAGACAGATCAGCAGAATAAACAGACTAGGGTGTTCCTTTATTGCTCTTCCAGAAACCATGGATGCAGCTGTGCCTGAAGCTTATCCCCATTTAAGTGAACAGTGCATACGGATGTTGACTTATTGTATAGCTACCTTACATCTGTTAGCATTAGAGGCAGAGCTTGTAAAGAGCTTATTTGCATCCTTTCTTCCCAGAATTCCAGAGGAGCATTGCCCAGCCTATAAGACTCCTCATCCCATTTTAGATGCTCTCCATAAGGAGATATTGTATTCCCCAAATCCTGACCTAGGCCTCTCACTCAGTTAACCCAGTACTCTCTGCTATGGACTGATGAGTGGCAATCACACTAAAGCAACTGTCTGTAGATGAGCTGCTGGCCTAATTATTATCATGTCTCAAGGACGTTTAACTACCCTACATCTGGTGGCATTAGAGGTAGAGCTTGTTAAGAGCAAATTTGAATACCTTATTCACAGAAATTCAGAGGAGCATGTATGGCCTATAAGACTCCTCAGGCCATTTAATGCGCTCTCCATAAGGAGATATTGTATTCCAAAATACAGATGTAGCATTCATGGTTCTGGAGGCCGCAAAAGAAGATACCAGTTTGTAAATGACAAATGGTAGGTGAGGGGTCCTGTTACAGTTTATACACCCTCCTGCAAGTGAATGGGGCCTAGCTGAGATGCCAAGAACAGCCGCACACATACAAACGTGGATAAACATTGAAGGGGCAGAGAAACTCCAAAGAGCACCAAACATTTGGTGTTCAAAGAGGTCCTAAGAATATTCACGTTTTCCTCAAAAAAAAAAAAAAAAGAACCTCAAAGACACGGATATATATAAAAAGCAAGATCACTCTAACAAGATGAACAGACAAGTATGCATTTTTAGAGGAATTAATTGGTTTCCAGATGGCCGCAGAAATATCTTATCTTCACAATGTGACTTTTTTAACATCTTCACTTGTCTGGATTTTGAGTTAAAAGGAATCTTTTTGCAATCTATGTATTCAGCCAGGGCTGGTAAAAAAACTGAGACAAATAAGACATGTAGTGTAATAAATTCTCTCTTAATCTCTTGCTATCACTTGACCCTTATAATTAACAAATTAGGTTTTGTTAAGCAACACATCTTCAGAAAAGCCGGTTTTATTTGGATTTTTGTTTAATATTACTGACCACCAATACGATTAAGCGCCATTGTCTACTTTGTATGATATTTTTTTTTGCTTTTTGTCAATTAGGATTTAAAGGGATTTTCCAGGATTGCTATGGTTTTTAACAGATATGTTAATGTACATTAGTTGGCTAGTTTCTTACCTCATGTAAATCTTCCCTATGTCTTTTCTTTTTCAATCTGTACTCTCTTGACCTGTTTTAAACATGTAGACAAATCCCTCTGGTTGGTTTCCCTCCTCTCCTGTATGTATCACTTTCTGTTGCTGCATCCAACCAAACCCATGATGCACTTCTCCTTCCTCTGTCACACCTCCAGCACCGCCCCTTACAATTCTCAGTTGATTTATAGCCGCACCCACCCAGCTAGTTAAATGGATACTTCCCGACCATTGCCCCGCCCATGGACATAACATTACAGGAAATAAGAAAAATCTGCATGGACATGGTCATGTAACCACAGCCCAGAATGAGGGATAGGAGCAAAAAAGGTAAGAGAGATACATTACAAAATTATAACTACCTTCATAAATTATTAATTTAAAGAAATTCAATGCCTATAGAAAAAAAAACTTTAAAAGCTACCTGTACAGAATACATACTATACCTTGTTGACCTTTACAGTTCGCTATGGATTGGCTACAATAATAGCTGAATCTATAAAAGGCTGCCACAATAGTAAATACGCAACAGATGCAATATAAAATAATCTTTTCTCATTTGCCAGTGACTCTGTGAGATATTCAGTCTCTTCTGTTGACGATAAACTAACAAATGGACTTAGTTTTCTTGAAGCGGCTTTCAGGAAGGGGCTCAGATGCTAGAAGTCATTATTTACATTCGTTTCTGGGGAAATTAAGGCTGAGCTGGCAGTGTAAGCTACTTTTCTGGTAATCTACAATGTTCTTTGCTTTGAAAAGCCATTTGTGCAACATGTAAGTGTACCATCATTTCAATCTATTTAAAGTACCAACATTTGGAACATAAAAAACCTATTGATAATCATAAAACAACCAGTGAGCAGAAAGCCCAGCATGTGATATTAAAGATGAATTGATAGAGAGATACAATACCAAGGTCATTTCATCAAAGTCATGAAATGATGGAGGAAAATTGTTCCATGTTCTTTAACTGTCTTGGCCTAGATAATGTGAATATTCACAAAAATTAATCCAGATGAATATAGACATGGGGCGAGTTCTATATATTTTTACAGAACTCAGATCTACATGTGTGATATCCTAAGCTCAGAAACCTGAAGAGGGTGGTGATGAGGTGGAGGTGGAACCTGAAGAAGGTAGTGATGTAGTGGAGCTGGAACCTGAAGAGTGTGGTGATGGGGTGAATCTAGAACCTGAAGAGGGTTGTGATGGGGTGGAGCTGGAACATGAAGAGGGCGGTAATGGGGAGACGCTGCAATCTGAAGAGGGTAGTGATGGGGTGCAGTTGGAACCTGAAGAAGGTGGCTATTGGGCACAGCTGGAACCTGAAGATGGTGGTGATGGGGCACAGCTGGAACCTGAAGAGGGTGGGTATGGGGCACAGCTGAAACCTAAAGGGGGTGGTGATTGGGCAGAGCTGGAACCTGAAGAGGGTGGTGATGGAGTGGAGCTAGAATTTGAAGAGGGTGGTGATGGAGTGGAGCTGGAATTGAAGAGGGTGGTGATTGGGCAGAGCTGGAACCTGAAGAGGGTGGTGAAGGGGTGGAGCTGGAACCTGAAGAGGGTGGTGATGGAGTGGAGCTGGAATTGAAGAGGGTGGTGATGGGGTGGAGCTGGAACCTTAAGAGGGTGGTGATGGGGCAGAGCTGCTGTAAGGGTTAAAGCACTCTTCCACAGATTGTTTACACATTAGCTAACTTGGCTGTACTGCTTCCTGAACACCCCCTGAGCTACAACAGAAAGAGCATGCCCCCTGAGCTGCCAGCTTGATATTAATCTAGTAGAGCAATTGAAGCAATGAATGGAAAAATCCCTGGATTCGTGTGAGTTACAGATGTTGTGAGGATGTGGTGCAACCCCAGGGTGTAAATTCCCAAGAGAATCAAACACTAAAGCAGGAGAAGGATGTAAACTCACAGTTTTTCTCTATTTGTAACAAATGTAGCAATATACTTCTGATTCACAGAGGACAGTTCAAGCTTGGTGGTTTCTCTTCTAATCATTATAAATTACAGAGGTTCCATTCCCTGTATCAACAGGTTGCATCAAAAGTGGTGGTTCCTTCCCTAGTTCCCAGGCCTTGGCCTTGGCTGTCAGACTTAGCTACTGGCATCTGTATTGTGTACTCTGTCATTTATATATCTGTTGCCATATCCTGCCAAAGAGTACCTTACCAATGTTCCTTACGGGTCTTTAAAGGGGTTGCTCTATGAAAAATATCCTGCAGTTTTGAAACCAGCACCTGGATCTGAATACTTTTGTAATTGCATGTAAATGAAATAAATTTAGTATAGCCATTGAGTTATTCTATAAAATGTACCTGTATAGCGCCACCAGCTGTTTGACGTTTTCTTTTTCTTTCCCTCTGTCCACCTCACTGAGGCGGACACATGCTCAGTTCCATCTTTTATCGGCCTCCTGATAGGAAGAGAGCTGCAGCAGGAAAGACACACGCCTCCTGAGCTGCAGCAGAAAAGAAATGCAGCATGAGCTGCAGCAGAAAGAAATGCAACCTGAGCTTAATATAAATCTAGCAGAGCAAATCGAACATTGAATGGGGACGTCTCTGGATCCATGCATGTTACAAGGGGGTTCTACATTTGTTAGAAAGAGCTTGTCATGTACTACATGATGTCTGATTGTCAATTTTTACATTAATCATGGGATAACCCCTTTAATTTGTCCTCTGTAAACCATCTGGGCAGGGATTCACAGTGGGTTTCCTGCTTAGCTCTAATACCTGACAATGCCAGGAGGTCTTAGTTGCATGAGCTTCTCTGTGCTCTGCTACAGGTTTCTCTCACCGTTTCAGGTTCCTGACAGGGGGTGTCATGGGTTTTATTCAATTTGCCCTACCTATCTTCTTGATCTGACCAGTCCTTAAAGGTACACTTACTTGGAAGCCTTTACCCCATGACTTTGCATTAAAAACTCAGCATAATCAAACAAAACACAGACAGTATCATCACAAACTACTTCTGGCATCTTCCACCAACTGTGTTCTAGCATCTGCTCCTGGAATCTCCTTCCTGCCAAAAAAAAGGCACTTTACACTCAGCCAATGCATTACTTCACAAAATTACCTTATCACATTACCATATCTCTATACCAGTTATATAATTGTCATTCTTCTTATAAAATGCAAGTATCATTATATGAGTAGTGACAGACATCCCATATGAAAGAGCTGAATAATAGTCCCCAACTGGGGTATTACACATGCTCGAAAGTTCCCTTTATTTGTTATCAGATATCCATGGACAGGGGTTTGTAGATTTTTGGGCATGTTTACTTGGGCCCTCTTTGTTGGTTAAGTCAAGAGATTCATTACACATGGCTCTCCCCATTGAAAGACACCATATAAACAGCAGGGCAAGATAAGGTATTATGGAAGCGCTCACTAGTATGTATTAGGTGCAGGTGAAGTACTCATCCTCCCTTGTCTTCTTCGGCCGATGCTGCACTGCAGGTCTTGTCACCGCGGTCAGATGACAGCGTAGCGTGGGCTGGAGAATACAAGGGAGTGCGACTGGAGTTGTGATTGCTGGTCCTGGAGAGGAGCGGTGATGCAGGACGAGTAAATTAAGTTCTTTGTTTTATCTCTGATCTGAGGTCTGATATGGAGGTCTTATAGGGGTCTGACATGGACGTCTGATCTAAGGTCTGATGGGGTCTGAGATGGAAGTCTCATGGGGGTCTTGCATGGAAGTTTGATAGGGGTCTAAAATGGAGGTCTGATGGGAATTTGACATGGAAGTCTCATGGGCGTCTGATGTGAGTTCCATCCTGATACGGGGTCTGAACTAAGTTCCTGATTTGGGGATCTGATCTGAGGATCTGATGTGAAGTTTGATGAAAGATGTTTTTTTCTTATTTTCTGGGGTGCGTCTTATCAGGTGTGTCTTATACATACGGTATATATATTTTTTATCATGTGTAACTGGGAATAGAATGTAACTTAAACAATAGGGACCAGGACCCACTGTGTGTCTTCTACTTTATATTTCTTAGTTAAAAACAGTATAACATTATGTTTAATGTGCATGGCACAAATTTATCATGTAGGCTCCATGTGTCAATATTATGTTGTCATCCCTCCATTACTGGTACTCTGCTTTAAATAAGGTTACTGTACAGTGATTGTGAATCCACTTCCCAGCATCCTGGTAGGTTGCAATTTCCTTGTACAAACTAGTGAGACCTACAGAAAGCTGCTAAAACAGGTATGGCAGGTATGTTTATTACAGTATTCTGAATTGTAAGATTACCATTTTTTGGTACATGAATAACGTTAATAATACTAAATTTGCTGGATACCTGTCACGGTCGTGTGTGGGAGGAAAACACCACACCGAGTATAGGAGGGAAAAGGGGATACCGGAATAAGGCCTGGAAACTAGGGAAGGAAAATGGACACCTCCTAGAGAAAACCCTAACTCCAGTCCTGACAGACTACCAGTATGAACAGACACCAAAGGTATGCAAGTTCATTCACTGGATACTTAGAATCCTATCTAGTGTCAGGACTGAGTCTACCTGTTCCTCCAAAGGGAAGGACGAACAGGAGTCTCCCTCAGGCCTAATGACAAACAACAGCAAAAGGCAACACACACATAAATATAAACTAAATACAAAAGGAAAAGGAAACACTTATCTTCAATGCAGCTTTGGTAGGACCAGGAACTCAACCAAGAACCAAACACAAGCTAACCATAAGTCCAACAGAAGCTATAAACCGCATAGCATAGTGGGAAAAACAACAATAAATAGAGAAGGTAAAATGACCAAAATAACCACACCTGGGGAAAGAAGGTGTGGCAAGCACCAGAAACAACACAGACGTCATTTGATCTAAAAGGAAAACATGTCTGATCGCGGCAAATTCATCATATATCTGCGAATTTGAGTATTCGTGAATATTTTCTTGATTGCGAAAATCAGCAATGTAATATGCGCGTATTGCGCGTACAATGCAGGTATGGGTCCCTTTTGCTACATTTTTAAGGCTGCTATAAGTTTCCTGAGACTGGAAAAAATGGTTGGCACGGCAGAACATTACAACAGCTTTATATGCAGATAGAGTGCTCCGATATAATCTCAATTGCGAAAATCGGCACTAATAATGCGAATATTTTGGTGCAATACGTACATTTCACATTTCAGCAGATCTGACTACATATTAGTGATTGGTGCACTAAGTATTGTTGTGAACTTGTGACATCACAGCACTATGTCTGTAGCATGTATGTATGGACAGCAGAACCTATCGCACTACCTAACATCCTGTACTGGAACCTATCAGCTACACTATATCACAATCTAACCTACACTGACTATCTCCCACTGACTATATGTATTATATATATATAAGCTAACTAACTAACTAACTAACTAAGTAACTAACTATCTAATGTAATTACACAGGAAAACACAGGGCACAGCAATAACACTGATGTCTCTCTCAGAACTGCAAAAAAACTGCAGGAAATGGCTGCTGGGAAGGTTCTTATATAGTAAGGGGGTAGGCAACTTTCATATTGGTTGCTAGGGATGTTGCTAAGCTCAGACAAAGGCATTGCAGCCTTCTCATTGGCCCACAAGCAAGAAGCAGGCAGGGATCATGGGTTCAGATGAAAAAAAATGTAGAATATTGGCGAATACGAATATATATCACTATATTCTAAATATTCGTGAATTCTCAATGTGGCGATATTCGTGATTAAAATTTGCGATTCCCAGCACTAATGGCCATATTCAAGCCAGGTAACATACGCTGAAAAAAATATCACAATGTCTGGTTTTCCAATCTCACAAATGGTCTAAATATATACTGTATTTTCCTCTTCATAAGGCCTCATGCACACGACCTTTGTTTGTTTCCGCGTCCGTTCCGTGGCGGACCGTTTTTTTTGACGGATCCGTTTTTTTGGCAGATGCATTGTAATAATGCATATCCTTGTCCGCAAACGTGAAAAAAATAGGACATGCTCTATTTTTTTGACGGAAAGTAAAAACCGACCACAGATGTGGAACAAAAACAGTTGACCATCCGCATTTTTTGACAGGCCCATTGAAATGAATGGGGAAGCATCCTATCCGTGAAAAAAACGGAACGGACGCGGAAACAAACAACGGTCGTGTACATGAGGCCTAAAACACAGTTTTTCCCCCCAAAAGTGTGTGTGGGGGGGGGGGGATGTCAGTGCGTGTTATAAGGCGAATACTAATGAGCGAAGTCAGGTCAGTGCAACGCAGGGCTGGCAGAAGTTCGGGGAGCGGTGAGTGCAGGAAGCGCACTCCGTCCAGAGCAGGAGAGATAAGTTTATTTATTTAATTTATGTCAGATCTGAGGTCTGATAAGGATTAGGGGTCTGGTCTAAGGTCTAATAAAGATTGGGAGTGTGATGAAGATTGGAGGGTCTAAATTGAGGTTTAATGAAGATTGGGGGTCTGATCTGAGGTCTGACACAGTTTGAGGGTCTATCTGATGTATAATAAAGATTGTGAGTCTGATGAAGATTGGGGTCTGCTTTGGAGGTCTGATGAAGACTGGGGGTCTGATCTGAGGTCTGATTAAGGTCTGTGGTCTGATCTGAGGTCTGATTTTTTTTCTGATTTTCCTTCTCTAAAACCTAGGTGCGACTTAAAACCAAGTGCGTCTTAAAATGTGAAAAATAGGGTACATGAGGCTGACCACATCTGTTGCCCCCTAATTAATTAATAGAGATGAGTGAATTGATTCTGAAATTCTGAAAGGCAACCTGAGTCTAAAAAAAAAATCAGGGTTGGTTAGAATCAGAATTTTGTGTGAGTCCGTTCCGGAGAATTGAGGATAGGAGAGAGACATTTACAGGCAATCAAAGCACTTTAATTCGGGTAGAATATATTCGGACTCAAATCGAATCACATCGACAATTCAAATCAGAATTGAATTTCATACATCTCTATTAGTTGCATTTGTTTAATTGTGTGTTTGTGTGTTTCTCACATTGTGATTGTCAATGAAAGGTTAGTAACAGTACACAGATGCCACTTGTGGTGGTGCCTGAGCGGGGATTGAATATCTGGTTATTTAAAATTAAGGATGGAAAGCTGGGATTTGTGCCAAAAGATGGGCCTCCTGCCAAAGTGGAGGATAGCTGTTGTCCTGCTTTTTCATGAGGAGCAGGTACTAGCCAGGCTTGTGTGACATGCTTCTTCCATCCAGGTGCTATAGTGATGTAACAGGAAAGAAGCTAAACAAGCTTTAGCTACAGAATTATTTTGCACTTTGTAAACCGTTAATTGCACATTTTCCTTCATCCACATCTTTTATTCATCCACGACTGTACTTCTCTGTTACTGTGTTTATCTGAGTTATTTGATTTTTTGTCCATGACTCTGCATGATGCTGGAGAATAGTTTAGTGTGTAATCATACTGTGCAGTTGAGTCACAGTTTCTGTGCTAGTTGTGCCAATATAGCAATTCGCAATCTTGCTGTGTTGTTTTCTGCTGCACAGCAAAAACTACAGTACAGCCAGTGGCGTACATCGAGAAGTAAGGGCCCCATAGCAAGGATCAAACCAGGCCCCCCACACAGTACAGAAGGGTTTCCATCTAAACCCCTTTCAATGACCCTTGGGCCATTTTTTTCACTGCCTCATTTTCTAAAGGTTGTTGCGCTAGAGCAGGGGTGCACAACTTGCGGGCCGCATGCGGCCCCAGAGCCATGGTTTGCAGCCCCCTGTCAGAGACAGCACGAGACCAGAGGAGAAGGCAGAAGCAGTGTATCAGCACTTCTGCCTTCTCCTCACACAGGTTAACGGCGCCCTGTGCAGTTTAGACCCAGCGATTCTTTGGATGCTCCAGTTACAGTGGAAATAGTGCAAAAAAAAAAGTCTGTGTCCACAAAGGTCATTTATGAACCTTTTGGGGACAAATTATGTGGCAAATATATATATTAAACATAAAAAAAAACATTGAAAACACAATAAATAAAAGAAAAAAAAAGTGCAAAACAAAAACATTGTCATTGTCCCCAAGAGGTCTTTTAAAGACCTCTTGGGGGACATACAGTGCTGAAAAAATATATATTAAAAAAAAAAAGTAAGTGATAAAAAAATAAAAAAATACAAAATAAATAAAATTCAAAGAAAAAAAGAAAAATGTGAAAAATAAAAAAGTCAGTGTCCCCCAAAGGTCTTTTTGTAGCAGAAATATATATAAAAAAAAGTTATAAAAAAAAATAGTAAAATACATAAAAGAAAAAACGCCTACACCAACCAAAACCATTACAATTATCACCCCATTCGTGTGAAACTATACATATTGTATAATAAAATGATCCAAAACATATAGGGAACTAAATATAATGGTTTGCATATTTAAATAATGAGCTATATTTTGACTAAAAATGACTTTTTATTTAAAAAAATGACAGTTTCCCCCTAATAAAACTAAAAGAATATATTAAAAAGCCCTGTGTTTTGTAATAAAAAGCTGCAAAAGTTTTTTGGGTAGTCCAAAAAAGAAAAAAATGTTTGAACCATGTGTGCTAAATCACTAAAAAGTGACTGGTCATTAAGGCCTTTTCATGCCTGGTCATTAAAGGGTTAACCAATAAGTGATTTCCTGGCTAGTAAGGCCTCATGCACACGACCGTACCTTTTCTTTTGGTCCGCAGGACACCAGCCATGTGTGTTCTGCATTTTGCAGAACAGAGTAACGGATGCGGACAGCACATGGAGTGCTGTCCGCATCTTTTGCGGCCTCGTTGAAGTGAATGGGTCCAGATCATAAAAAAAATGCGTCTCAGATGCTGACTAAAACAATGGCCATGTGCGTGAGCCCACAGGGAAGATGCTTACTGGTTATTGCAGGGCACCTACAGTATATACAGTATGGTGGTAATAACTAGTGAGTGCCGTCCTCTCCAGCATAAAGCACTCATTAGTGAATAGGAGGCAGGAAGGAAACGTTGCCACTTAGTCTCCTAGTTAAAATGATTTTTAACAAGTTCCTGCAGCATAGTCCCTGCACAGGGGCGTAGCTATAGGGGGTGCAGAGGTAGCAGTCGCTACCGGGCCCAGGAGCCTGAAGGGGCCCAAAGACCCTTGTGCTGCATAAGAAGTCATACAAAGCACTAAGGGAAGGGGGGCCCAAGCTAAAGTCTTGCACCAGGGCCCATGAGCCGTTAGCTACGCCCCTGTCCCTGCAGCATAGTCCCTGACACAGAAGATGTCTACTTTCCTTTTCTGTGCTGCTCTCACTTGTACCTCTCCAGCGAATGACTGACTTTAGCGGTGAAACGCTGCTTGTGGCCACATCACCACTGAAGCCAGTCATTGGCTGGAGAGGTACAAGTGACTATGTCTGCCGCTATGGTAGTTACGCCCCTGAGTACAGCCACTCCATGTAAATAAATCCTTCTATATGCCTCAGTCTAAGGGTATGACCACACAGCGCGGTCGTGTGGCTCTCCCTCAAGGCTGAGCTGTGGTCAAGTACTGTGCAGGCTTATGGGCCACAGTGGGCTCTAATTAAGGGCATCTGTCAGCAGATTTGTACCTAGGAAACTGGCTGACCTCTTGCATGTGTGCTTGGCATCTGTTACATGTGCATTTGTGCATCTGTGTTGGTCCTATGTTCATATGTGCCCGTACTTCTGAGAAGTTTTAATGTATGAAAATGAGCCTCCAGGAGCAACGGGGCTGTTGCCATTATATTTGGAGGCTCTGCTCTCTCTGTACCTGCTGCTTCCTTTGGACTTTGATTGACAGGGAAAAATGTAATGATGTTTACATTGCCTGACCCTGTCAATCAAAGTGCAGAGGGCGTGGCAATTGCAGAAAGTGCAGAACCTCTAGGAGTAACAGCAAAGCCCCCGTTGCTCCTAGAGGCTCCTCTTTATCATTCATTGTAGTTTTCAAATTTGCCTGTAAAAAATGTTGGTTGTCTGAGATTTACAGATAAGTTGTCCAGAAAAAATTATGGTTTCTGCCGTTTGCCTGTATTTTTGCAGCTAAAACACTGGCCTACAACAGCAAATTGCAGAAAATTTGCATGAATCTTTTTGTCTGCAATTTGCTGTTGCAAGCCAGTGTTTTAGCTGCAAAAATACAGGCAAACGGCAGAAACATTGTAAGTCGAATTGGCATGTGACTTGCATGGTGCCCTATTGTCGGCACATGGAACTTGCAACCTGCGACCAAAAATCTAACCGTGCTGAATTTTTTGTGACTGTCACTCATAGTCAGGGCATGTAACATCCTGACCCCATTGACAATTATTAGATGCGATCCTGCACTGTAACACCATGATCATCATGACACCATGTGACCCCACCCTTAAAGGGGTTGTGCAGTATTTATGACCTATCCTCAATTTGATTGTTAGTGATCCAGCTGTTTGTGAGAAAAAAATAGGGCCAAGGTAGTTATAGCTTCTTACCAGTACAACTGCAAGGAAGGGACGGAGATGACAATCTAATTACTCTGTTAGTGTGGCAGATGTCACAGAGGTCTGAATCAAATATAAAAATGGCTGGACAAATAAATTTGCCAATAGTCCTGGTCCTGCTCCAATTGCTCTGCTAGAGTTATTTCAAGCTGTGTCTCAAGGGGAGTGTCCTTCCTCAGAGGGAGTGTCCTTTCTCAGGGAGGAGTATCATTTTTGGGGGAGTGTGTTCTTTCACCTGCAGCTCTGTCCCTGTAACTGTCACAATTTCTCATTGTAGATACGGAGCGAATTGAGCATGTGCGTCCACCTCAGTGAGGTGGACAGAGAAATCAGGAACAAACGAACAGCAGGTCGTTTTGGGCGCTCAGATAACTTTGACCAAAGTCTTAGGCCTAATTCACACGTCCGCAAAATGGATCTGCATCCCATCCGCAATTTTGCGGAAGGGTTGCAGACCCATTCATTTCAAAGGGGCAGGAATGGATGTGGACAGCACACTATGTGATGTCCGCATCTGTGTTTCCGCATCCGCGTTTCCGCAAAAAAATAGAACATGTCCTATTCTTGTCCGCAATTGCGGACAAGAAAAGGCATTCTCTATATAGTGCCAGCAATGTGCGGTTCGCAAAATGCGGAATGCACATTGCAGCCGTCCGTGTTTTGCGGATCCGTGTTTCCGCAAAACACACTACGAACGTGTGAATTAGGCCTTAGACGTTAAATAGTCTGTTAGGGTTAAGGCTTGTTCACAATTACAATCATTGTTGGGAAATTGTTGGGAAATTTCAGAGAGCTGCTTGTAGGATTGCTAGAAAGACAAATCAGAACCCTCACTTGACTGCAAAAGAACGTTCCTGCATCCTCACCACAAAATTCAGAGAACAGTCTGCCAGAGCTCTTTGGATTCGACACTGCCAGACGTTACCGGAATGACCTCTGGCCCCATTGACTATAATGGTGTCCAGCAGAGATCCACCGCTACCCGGTAAATATCCTGGGATTTGGCCGGACAAAATCTGCTGCACACTGAAGAGGTCTGTATTCCAGAGTCCGTTTTCCAGACATGTTCCATGTACTCAACCATGGGTTTAATGATCCCAACTCACAGCATTGTAAATTTCTATCATGCTGTGAGTTTGGGTCAGTAAACCCATGATTGGGATCGGTCACATGTACTGAATCTGGACTCCAGTATACAGACATGTGAATCCATCCTAAGGCCTTATATAACAAGCTCAAGATGCTCCTTTCTATGCTCAGGAAAACTGAGACTTTTTTCAGATATCCTATAAGCTCTACACACACAAATATATTGTCGTCTCATTAATGTTTATTTTGCCAGATAGTGACAATAGTCTATCGATTTGCATTTACATCTACAAAATGAATCTTCTCCACAAGAAAAAATCATTTTGACAGCCTGTGAGGTTATGTGATCCATGCAAAGGTCAGCTGTGCGCACGGCAATATTCCTGAATGTGACCTTAGCCAGGAGAAGAACATTGATCCTTCAGATTGAGCTAGGTAAATTTGGACAGATGGCATATTAGAGACATAGTGATGTGGTATTAATGAGGATTCTGCGCGCGTTAGAAAATTATCTATATGGGAAAATGATTTTCACGTATTATTTATTTCAAGAACAAAATTTGAATATAGAAAAAAAAAATTACGTTTTCCGGCACAAAGACAAATTGTGCTGCACTAGGCTCATAGTGGTTGCCGTAGTGGTGCATCCAAATGTTCTGTACTTCCTGTTCCTGTCTTGACAGGAAATGCCTTATCAGCCAATCGTTGGTCTGAGGCAGTGTCCATACTTACCAATATTTTAGTTGGTAAATTTGGGGCATGTAAGCCCCACCCCTGGAATGCTCAAACCCAATGGGGCCACTCATTTATGGATGGGGCTGGCATAGGCCCCACCTGCTTTGGCCCTTTGACGCCTGAATTTGCTGGGATTATCTCTTCAAATTAGGAAAAGTCCCTGAAAAGTCCCTGTGTGTCAAGATGGAAGCAGATCTGAAGGACCTGTGATGACATCACAGGCCATGTGACCAGTAAAACAGGCAGTGGTTGAGAAGGACCTGCGATGATGTCACCATCATGTGACCAGTGCAGGAGAGGTTGGTAGTAAAGATCAGAAGTCCTGAGGGAAGAGGCTGTGGTAATGTCTGCTACATGAGGAGAGATAAGTGAAGGGAGAGGCAAAGCAATGCTGGGAGTTGTGGTTATTTAACTGGGACTGTATGTTAGGGCTGAAGGGAGTGATGTTATTTACATGGAACTGTGTATTGGAGGGGGCTGGGGAGTGATGTTATTTACATGGGACTATATGTCGGAGGGGGCTGGGGTTTTGAAATTATGTTATTTACATGGGACTGTATGTTGATGGCAGCTGTGGGAGGGAGTGATGTTATTTACATGGGACTGAATGTTGGAGGGGGCTGGGGCAGGGTGATGTTATTGTGGGAGGAGATTATGTTATTTACATGGGACTGTATGTTGATGGCGGCTGTGGGAGGGAGTGATGTTATTTACATGGGACTGAATGTTTGAGGGGCTGGGGCAGGGTGATGTTATTTACATGGCACTGTATGTTGAAGGCGGCTGTGGGAGGGGATTATGTTATTTACATGGGACTATATTTTGGAGGGGGTAGGAGGAGAGATGGTGTGATGTTATTTACATGGGACTGTATGGTGGAGGGAGGAATATAACTACAGGGAGCACTGCAGGGCACATTATAAATACTGGGGGCACTTCGGGGTGAGCATTATAACAGTAGGGGAAAGCATAAATACTGGGGGCACTATAGGGGTATTATAAATCCAGAGGACATTAGGCATTTGTATTAGTACTGGGGGCTCTATAGGAGGGACTTATAGATCTGCCTTATTTCTACTAAGAGCACTATGGGGGGGGGGCCTTATTACCACTGAGGGAACAATAGGGGGGCTTATTTCTACTGGGGGCTCTGTGAGGGTATTATTAATACTGGAGGGCTCTTCTAATAATGGGGGCACTCTTGGGAAGTGTTATCACGGTTGGGGGCACTGTAGGGGCAGTATTACTAATGGGGCATTCTTGGGGAGCATTATCACTGTTGGGGGCACTGTAGGGGGCAGTATTACTAAAAGGGGCATTCTTAGGGAGCATTATCACTGTTGGGGGCACTGTAGGGGACAGTATTACTAATGAGGGCATTCTAGAAGGGAATTACTATTGGTGGGACTATGAGGAGCACTATTACTATGGGGGCACTCATTTTTCTTCAGGATAGTATTTGGGGGTATTGGGGAGCACAGTGAGCAGCAGGATAACACTATGGGGACTCCAGGTTGGGAGATGATGATAGAAAAGTGAGAAAGCTAAGATGTCCGTGTGTCACACTCTGCGGAGACGAGGCACAGCTGAAAGAAATTATTCGGACCAAATGGAGAACATGATGACAGAGAAGATCATTAGAGGAGACGTCACCTGGGAGGCGCTGGATGTGACAGGTATGTGCTGCTGTATAGCAGGTAGAGCAAAATGCAGTGTGTGGGGGGAGGGCAGGCAACTTAGAGAACTGGGCCACATTCATTGGGGCTTGAGCCCCGGAACTTTTGACACTCTAGCAACGCCCCTGCACCTCAGTATAATCCCGAGAAATAGTTCTCAGCATTTTACAGTAGATGGATATTAGGCTGTAACAAGCATTCTCTTCTACAGCTGTAGGAATGACTGGGTGCTACTGCACATACTCAGCGTTCTCTCCGACAAGTAGAGAGAAAGCCTACCCTCCACATAAAGAGCAACACACCAGTAAGTATCTGGCTAGAAAGTAAGTGATAAATAACTGGACTAGCATGACTAGGGCATGGAGCATCACTACAAGGACATTGGCCAAGGTATACTTCTTTAACACAAGGTTGCGCTCTTACAGTATGCAGAAAGCAATATCTGGTATAGAAAATAACAATTTTCATTAACATTAATTTGCAAGCATTTATATTAGATTTTGAGTTTAGTGAATGGTATTTTTCGATAGTGGCACAATTTCAATAGCGACATTTTTATGAGAAGCTCATGGTCATTTTTATAGAATTAGTCAGTTGCAGTTATTCAAGGAAGAAAAATAAGAAAAATGACTCTGTTGTTATGACTCATTGAAAATATGCAAGACTTGGCAAGACCAAACAACAAACAGCAATTTCTAAAGCCCCATCTAATTCTACAGAACAGAAGTGTACAGAAGTGTCGCAGTCATAATTCAACGTACCGATCATTACG
Source organism: Bufotes viridis (assembly GCA_033119425.1). NCBI lineage: Eukaryota > Metazoa > Chordata > Amphibia > Anura > Bufonidae > Bufotes > Bufotes viridis. The sequence goes on from CM065591.1 coordinate 79,267,622, forward strand.
GAAAGAGCTATGTATGACTGGAGAAGTCACCCTACTAAAACAAGTCACATTCTCAAATGCATCTAGATATCTTCTGAACAATGCGGGATGTTCAATATTAATTGAGATAAATTGGACAGTTCCTTAAATGTATTTGGTTTTTTCATCAGTTAACCCTTTCCCAACCTCCGCTGTTTATGTACGGCGATAGTCTGGTATTCAAAAATGGCGCCCGCTAGCGAGCGCAGTCAGTGCCATAGCCGCCGGGTTTCTGCTGTTTGAAACAGCAGACACCCAGGGCTAATGATTGAGATTGGCAATAATGCCAATCGCTGAAATTTAACCCCTCAGTTGCTGTGTTCAAATGTGACCATGGCATCTGAGCACTAAATACCCAGAAGCAGTGTTTTTTGGGACTGGAATGGCTCTTTCTTGTGGTGATTGGGGGAGCTGTTCATTTGCTGTGATGTGCTGGGTCTCTCTGACAAAACCTCACATATCAGAGCTGTAGTTGAGCTGGAGGTGAGCAAATGGGGCTTACAATGCAGTGCTAATTAACTGCAATGTAAGCTGAAGGCGGTCTGAAGATTGCATATTCAAGTTCCCTAGGGGGGCTAAAAAAAGGTTAAAATTTTTTTTAAAAAATGTTAAAATATAAAAATTCAAATCACCCCACTTTCCCCAGAATTATAGGCATCGACACATCCTAAAATGCTCTAACTATTAAAATATAAATGGATTTATACTGTACAATGAATGCCATAACGTTCATCAAAATGGCCATAATGTAATCAAAATGGACTATTCCAGTTTTTTTCATCCCTTCACTTCCCCTCCAAAAATTAAAAAGTGATGAAAAAGTCACACACACTCCAAAATGGTATCAATAGAAATTACAGATTGTCCCGCAGAAAGTAAGAAGACCAAATTATAAAAAGTTTTACGGGTCAGAATATGCTGGTGAATAGAAATAATTAATGTTTTCCAAAGGTTTATTTTTTCAGTATTAAAACACAAGAAAAACTGCACAAATGTGGTATCACTGCAATCATAATGACCCAGAGAATGAAGGGCATTGGTCAGTTTGACGGTATAGGGAAGTCATAAAAACAAAACCTATAAAAGGTTGGAAGAATTGCAGTTTTTTTTTTTTCGAATTCCACCCCATTCAGATTTTTTCTTTCTAGCTTCCCACTACATTGTATGCAACAATAAATGGTGCCATTAGAAACTACAACTTGTCCCACAAAGAAAACAAGCCCTTACACATCTATGTGAACGGAAAGATAAAAAAGTTGGTATGGATTCGGGAAGGCAGGGAGTAAAAAACAAAAATGGAAAATCCCAGGGTCATGAAGAGGTTAATAAATCATCCAATGAACGCCCTCCTTGTTCCATTATAAGTTTACACAAGGCAAGGGTAAATGCAACATGGCAAAAGGCTTACAATTTTTTACGGAAGTCCCGCATTCACACGTCAATGATTTCGATCAGTGATTGTGAGCCAAAACCAGGTGCGGCTCTAAACACAGAACAGGCGCAGATCTTTCCCTTATACCTTATGTCTGTGGTGGCTCCAATCCTGGTTTTGGCTCACAATCACTGATGAAAACCACTGACCAAACACTGACTGTGTGAATGAGGCTTTATTCTGTGTTGGTAAACTGTGGGTGGAAAAGTAGGTGGAAAACTTCTTTAAAATAATTACAAAGATTATGGACTATTTCATAGAGGAAATTTCCTAACTTGATTTATATGTAGGGTTCCATTTTGGCTTAAAATCACTTTGGACATACAGCGTTCATTCTGGTTACTAATATTTCTTGGGAGATGCTTGAAAATCCAGAAATATGTCAGCTTTTATGTTTACTAATTTATCTCACATATGTCCAGAAAGATTTGCATGCATATGAGTAATACTAACAGCTCTTTTTTAAGGCCAGGTTCACATCACCGTTTAGTTTTCCGACCATCAGAAGAACAGAAAAATAAAGAAAAAATGGATTTAGCCAATTCTCAAGCATATCTATCCTTTCTCAAGCAATAACAGTGTCTCTTGGTACTCAGATACCCCCAGACTTACAGTTGGGCTGAACTGCATGAAACCCAGACGGTCGAAATAAACATATCTGAAGCATGTATTAACACTTGCAGACAACAATGTACTGACATAATCTCACCAAAAGATGAGAGGAACCAAAGGATGAGAGCCATGGATGGAAGTATGGTAAAGGAGTAGATGGAAGATACTAATGATATACAGGTTGAGAGTGGATGAATGACAGAGAACATATATAATGAACTGATCCTGCTTTGACATACAGCCCAGCAAGAAATCGAAGACAAATCAAAGCCAATTTAAGAAACCTCAAAGCTGATGGTAAAAAAAAGCACTGGAGAACCACAGGCCCCAGGATACACTGAAACAATACAATAGACCGGAACAAGGTACTGAATTTGGAAACAAAGGCTTGGACTGGACATACAAAGGCTAAGCAATCAACAACTTCACCCTAAACCTACCAGGCCAAGCTAGGTGATAGCCTAAACCAGACTCCTATCCAACCTCCCCAACCATGTTAGTAAGCAGCCAAGCACGAGGCTACAGAGAAATCTCTGTTGTTCATGACAGAGGGCTAGTAACCAGTTGGGGGTGTGTACCTGCGCAGATTCACTCTATCCAATCAGTGCTGCCATTTTCAGACTGTGCAGATACACCTCCTAACTTGTACCCGCCCCTTTGTACCCTTACTGCAGACTGCTAGCAATTCATTCATAACTTCTAGTGGAAATAATAAAGAAACGGCACAACATACAGACATAAGAATAGATGTTCCAGAATTATTACATGGGGAATGCATGAAGCTATTGAAACAGGCGTGTCAGGAGTAATGACATAGATTGCAGAGATGAGATGTTTATTCTGGGGGCACATTGCAATTAAATTCAATTTATTATTTAACTTTATTGATTATTGCAATAAAATATAGCTAAATCACAAAAAGAAAAAAAAGTTTACAAACAGCCTTAGGAATGTCTTCTGCCAGCAGTGTACACAGGGATAGCTATTTCTTATTCTTAAGGGAACACTCTTTTTGCAAAAAATTTATTACAGGTACTTTTTTCTTTCTTTTTCTCAATGTTTTTGCCACTGGTCAAGGCTGCAAAATTAAAAGTAGAACTGTGTATGTGTGCTTTTCAACATAAAACTGCTCCGTGTGTGTGTATAGAGAGAAGCAAGCTGCATCTCCTTCAAACAGCGTGGGAGATTTATGACTCCACTAAATGGGTGTGAAAGCTTGAGTGCACTGCTTCTGCCCCCTTTGTTTAAGGCTTCAGAAAGCATTATGGACTTCAGGAGAAGATTTTCCAATCTAAAGGTATGAAATAGAAATTTCAAGAGGTTGAGCAAAGCATCTAGTTGCCCCATGTAATATGAACCATCTATTTGGCTCCGTAGGGAGATGCAATGAATCCTTTCAGCAATCATGCTTTGATATGAGTGGAAGACACAAACAGAGCTTTACATTATGACAATTGGCATTTCTATAACATGCTGTCCAGTGCTCAGAAATCCGATTCCCAGGCTGTTGATTGTAGAGAATCCTATTAGCATGTAAGTGATGTAAAGTGACAGTGTGAGCAATTATTCTATCATAAATCTATTGAATTGAAAGTGGGGGACCAGAAAACTGGAGGACTCAAATGAATGTTTTCTGTAACATCAAGTATGATACATTTCCCTACTTATATTTGCAATATACATAACTGTTGTTTCAGAATAAGCTGTCGTGTGTAGTATTTCTGGTCATTGCATGAATTGTATATGATATTTTTCACCGGGTTTGCCCTCTGCAGGCTTCATCTCTAATTCTCAGTTGTCCCTGAGCTAGTGGGTGGGGGCTAGCTGCTATGATGTCTCCCATATGCTGCACACAGAAACTAGAGACAATTCTTCTCCTCAGCAGCAGCAGCATGGAAGACATTATGGAGAAATACTGAGCAGTGTAGATGTGAATCTAGCAACTGTCAGACAGTAAACGACTACTCTTAGAAGGAAGGTGGCCAGACTCCTTTGTTTTACACTTCAGGCCACAGCCTGGCTGCTAGGTCTTTCCTGTGTATGTATTAGAGTTTATTCATTGAACCTTACCCTGCACTATACAAGGGTTAATTCCCCTTTTGCTCTGTGTGCAGCTGCTTTACCAATTATCTAATCCTCTCTCTTTTATATGCTGGGGTGTTTGTTCTACCCCTTGCCTGAGCAATCTCTAGCTTGCTAGGTCCTGCAAAAGAGCTATTATCCATTTGTCTTCCTATATACTGACTTTTGTCTGATTCCTGGATTCAGTCTCTTTGCCACCTGATTTGACCTCTGCCTGTTCTCTATTCTGACCCTGTACTGCCTGCCCTGCCCTCTGGACTGTTTCACAGATTTGTACTTACTCTGCCTGCCCAGACCTCTGACTTCTAGTATTGCCTGATCCCTCCCTGCTTCGCATCAGTGTCTCCAACCCCAGTTGTTCAGCAGCCAACCACAACAGGACTATTCTAAGAGGTAGCAGCCTGGTGGCTTCTCTGCAGTAAAGGCCAGATTCCTGTATAGAGGTTAAAGGTTGAAAACCAGGGGAATGCCAGGATAACGCCTTCAGGACTAGCCCAAAGTCAAACTAGTTGGTTGGCACAGTGGGTTCCCACTCACTGCCTGTAACACCAGTAATGTGATCCCTTAGTGAGATGAAAGCCCATCTCATCTCCCAAGACAGATTTAGATGCAAATTTTAAGAGTAAACTGAGCAAAAGAAATGAGCCTGATAAGTGGAGAAAAAGTAATTTTCTCTTTTGCAATATGCTACAAAGTTTCTCATTTTTGCTATACTATTGATATATGTCAAGTTTTTTGTCCACATTTAATAGCATATACAGCATTTCCATCGTTGTGAATTTATATATTACACATGTAGCAGAACTGAATTTGTCACTGAAGTATTTCTTCTGGGAATTGTGTGAACTGTTTACTTCCATTTCATGGAAAAGAACAGCAGAAGCCAAGGCAACACATGTTAAATTGATTTTTATGGTCATTAAAGAATAGAAAAGCAATAGATATAGGAGAAGGAGGGGTAGATAAAATTATGAGGAAGTGTTTTGTTTAGAAGTATAATAGTAAATTTCAAGTATGGGATATTGGGTAGGCAAGAGACAGGCAGATTCTGCCTTCAGTGCAGCTGTATCAGGCACCTAGAAGTGCTCACAACATAAAGATGACAGCTGTTCCATCAAATTTAAGGGAAAGGATCACCTGTTAGATGACAGCTGCGTTGTTCTCACCTTCCTTATCCAATCTCTTAGACTCACAGGAGGGGATTAATCATCTCCCTTGCGCCAGAAAAGTGGCTTTAAAGAGTAGCAAGCTGTGCATTTGTGACTTTTTAAATGTGACTTTTTGGGGGGGAAAAAGTTGCAACGCCCTTGTCTTATAGTGCCCTCAGTACTTTTACAAAAGGGGGCGTGACAATGGCAGGAATGGGCACGGCCAATTTCAGAGACAAGCTTATCGTCATTTACACCAGTTATCTGGTGCAAATGAAGCTAGAAATCTACAGCACATCTGACCTGTTGCAGATTTCTGTGGAGGCATACTGGCTGCTAGAGGATGCACCTCATCATAAAATAGGGGTATCCTCTGGCAGGGGATATCAAGACAAACGTAGAAAGCACCAGTCTTGATAAATCCTCCCCATAGACCCTTAACAACACTTAAAGAGGACCTGTCACCTCTCCTGACATGCACTTCCTATGTAATAACAATTCTAGAGCATCTAGTCTTATGACTAGCTGGAAGTTTTTAATAAATTGCTAGCAGTCTTCAGTAAGGGAACAGAGGGGTGTTTACGAGTTGGGGGGGGGGTGTACCTGCACAGACCCCCACCCCTCCGCCAACGTATTACCATCCCTGCAGTTCCTGTAACCGTGTGGCCAGAGAATAGCAACACCTAATTTATTATAAAGTATGTACACATCCTGTCCACTGAAATATAAACTGTACAGCCCCACTCTGGAGGGCCCCTTTAATATACAGTTGTAAGTTCACGTTAGTGTATGGTGTCCAGCTCTATGGGTTGTATCCCTGACGCCTACATGAGAGCTCCACTTTCAATGATGCTCCATCAAAGCCTGGTGCAGAACTATGTTTACTCTGAGACACAAGGAAGGGCACCCGCTCAGATTTTCATTTATGAGCGTTTGAATTAAGTATAACAAGTAGATCTGTTCCAAGGCTGCAGGGAGAGGAAAGTAAAATTAATTTTGAAAGAAATAACAGAAAGGTGCTGAAGCTGATGTGTTCTTTGTTTTGACAGAGTGAAGCTCTCCCATGGCTTGTGATTAAAGGTTAAGCGGCCGCTTTCTTCTGTCTCAGCAGCACCACTTACTCATAAAATCCTGTCATTTTATTCTTCAGCACTGATGCTTAAAGCATAACAAAAAAAGGTTCACTGAGCCATTGTTTCAATCTCCCTGATTCACTCAATGGAGTTCCACTGAGTCGCTCCTGTGGTATAACAGAACTCCATCATCTCATACGTGTTTTTACATATGGCGGCATTTCTTTTTCTGTTACAGCATGCATGACAAATACGCCCAATTCTCATTGCTCTAAAGAAATCGAAAGGCTTTGTGACTGCAAAAAGGTATAGTTACTTAAAGGTATGCAAGGAATTGTGCACAAACACCAAGGAATCCATCAGAACTTTCTCTTATACGTTACCATAAAATGCTTCTCTGCCCAAGGGCTCATGCACAGGACCATATGTAGTTTGTGGTCCGCACATCCGTGTGACATCCGTGCTGCATCAGTTGTTGTTTTTTTGTGGATCCATTGTAACAATGCCTGTCCTTGTCCACAAAACGGACAAGTTATAAGACATGTTCTATTTTTTTTTTTACGGAACAGACATGCGACATACGGACACGGAATGCACAAAGAGTGATTTCCGTTTTTTTTCCAGCCCCATTGAAATTAATAGTTCCACATACTGACCTGTAAAAAAAAAATGGAAAGGAAGAAAAATACATTTGTGTGCATGAGCACCAAATGGAAAAACTGAGAGTTCTTGAAAATTTCTTGTATGCTCTGATACTTGACAGATACACATTTACTTCCTGAGATACTTTCCTTCTGTAAATGTTGACAGGAAGCCACCATTGTCCATCATTTTGAAGACATAGAGAACTGTCTTTGGTCACTCACTTTGCATGAGTTTTTAGTGTAGCCTTTGACAGTAACACGGTGCCGCCCTTGAAGATGGCACAGAAATGAAAGCAGACACGGACCTATTCAAAGAAGCAGAACTTTGTGAGGCACAAAAGGAAATAGCACCTGATTTGGACGTAACAGTGTTGGATAGGTATATGGCTTGGCAGATACAGACAATGGCATACAGTTTTTCTGTTATATCTCTTAGAGAACACGAGCTTGGTGGTTACAGTCTGTAGTAGGTACACAGCTTGGTGGTAAATATCGGCTTGCTGGGGTCCAACCACTAGGACAGGGGTAGGCAACCTCCGGCACTCCAGCTGTTGTGAAACTACAACTCCCAGCATGCATACTGGCTCTGCTCTTCTAAGGGCTCTCATAGAAATGAATGGAGCATACTGGGAATTGTAGTTTCACATCTGGAGTGCCGAAGGCTGCTGACCTCTGCACTAGGATATCAAGTGATCCCAAGAAACAGGTCCTCAAGTGGGACATGTCACCTGAATGTGCATTGTGTTGAGCCCCCATTATGTAAGCACAATGCACCACCATAGTGAATGTTTCTAATTTATAATATAGCATAATTTATAATGTGGCATATCTCTTGTGTTGGTTATGTCTGTAAAGATTGTCTGCAAAGAAATGAGCAGATGACAAATGTGTATGAGTAACATCTGCGGTTGTATAAATAGTGTTATGGGAATGTTCTGGTCAGGATAGCATTTTTTTTTCAACAGAGAAAAAGAGAGTAGGTCACCTAAGGATCTGGGAGGTTAGGGGGGCACATTTGTGGATTTTTCTTCTATATAAATAGGAAAACTAGGGAACAATTAATAGATTTTTTTGGTGTTGAGCGAACCCGAACTGCAAAGTTCGGGTCCGTACCGAACTTAGCGAGTTTGGGTACCCGGACCTGAACCCGAACTTTGCACCAAAAGTTCGGGTTCGAGTTTTGGCATTTAATGAAGCTTGTTGAAAGGCTGCAGGGTAGCCAGTCAACAAGCTTTTAAACTGTGGGCACTTAGAAGCCATCACAGCCATGCCTAGTAATAGTATGGCTGTGATTGGACGATGCATCATGTGACCCAGCCTATATACAAGCTGGATCACGTGTAGCACCGCCCATCAGCTCTGAGTAGTGCAGGGACAGGAAGCAGGCAGCTGAAGTGAGGGAGAGTGTTAGGACTCTCATCTGGCTATTTATTTTGTGGGTGACTTATAGTGATTTTTTTGTGGGTGCAATACACCAGCTTTGAACCCCTGGCACAGAAATATAATAATTAATTTGGCTGTTAATTCTGTGGGTGACCTATAGCAATTTATTTGTGGGTGCAATGCACCATCTTTGTACCTCTGACACAAAAATATAATAGTTAATCTGTCTGTTAGTTCGGTGGGTGACATATACCCAGTTTTGATGTGAGGTACACCTGCACTGCATCAGTGACAGGGAAATTAATATAGTTAATCCGTCTGTTAGATCGGTGGGTGACATATATCCATTTTTTGTGTGTGGTACACCTGCACTGCATACGTGACAGGGAAACTAATATAGTTAATCCGTCTCTTAGATTCGGTGGATGACATATACCCATTTTTTATGTGAGGTACACCTGCACTGCATACATGACAGGAACATTAATATAGTTAATCTGTCTGTTAGTTCAGTGGGTGACCTTAAAGAATGAGGAGAGCATCAAATAAGGGACGTGGCCCTGGTCGTAGTGCTACTGGTTTTGGTGGAGCTCTTGTTGCAGGGAGAGGACGTGGTCGATCTGTGCCAGCTACACGCCCAAATGAAACACCTTTCTCAGGTGTATGTAGGCGACAGAACATTCAGCATTATTCAGGTGGCCTGAATACCGGTGTACAAATGGTGAGGCAAGAACAAGAAGAGGCGTAGTCTGAGCCCCAAGTCATGAAGCAGTCTCTTATGCTTTTTAAAGACTATGCTGGCAGGGTTTCCGTGGGCCATCCACCTAGCCCTGCCCCAGAAGTGGAAGAGATTGAGTGCACTGATGCCCAACCACTTATGTTTGTGAACGTGGATGTGGACATGGGAGGACCACCGCAGCACGTCTCTGATGATGACGAAACACAGGTGCCAACTGCTGTGGCTTTCTGCAGTATGCAGACCGGCAAGTAGGGCAGGGGTGAGGAGTGGTTGGAAGATGATGTGGAGGATGATGAGGTCCTAGACCCCACATGGAATCAAGGTCATGCGAGTGACGTGTGCAGTTCAGGAGAAGAGGTGGTGGTCACACAGCGCCAGCCGCACAGCAAAAGGGGGAACAGGGTGCAAAAGCAGAGTGGCCGTCCCCTAGTCAGTAGGCCTGCTAGTGCCCACCATACCCAGGGACTGAGCACAACAAAGCCAGCTCCAAGGAGTTCCCTGGCGTGGCAGTTCTTCAAACAGTGTGCTGACGACAAGATGCGAGTGGTTTGCACGCTGTGCAATCGAAACCTGAAGCGAGGCATAAATGTTCTAAACCTAAGCACCACCTGCATGACCAGGCATCTAAATGCTAAGCACGAGCTGCAGTGGAGTACACACCTCAAAAACCTGCTGTGCACCTGCCACCCCGCAAACAGAGGATGTGGCAGCAACACCACCCCTCCACCACCATCACCAAGCATCTCCACCCTGTCTCATGGAAGCATTCAGCTGTTTATTCCTCAAACACTGGAGAGAAAGAGGAAGTACCCCCCTACCCACCAGCGATTTCTGGCCTTGAATGCCAGCATTTTAAAATGCCTGGCCTTTGAAATGCTATCATTCCGTCTGGTGGAAATGCTTTTAACATTCCATATGGAGGTCGCTGTCCCACAGTACATGGTTCCCAGCTGCCACTACTTTTCCAGGCGTGCCATCCCTGCCCTGCACAACTAAGTGGTGGACAAAATCAGGTGTGCACTGCGCAACTCCATCTGTGGCAAGATCCACATAACCACCGATACATGGACCAGTAAGCATGGGCAGGGACATTATATCTCCCTAACTGCATTATATCTCCCTACCGCCTCCTTATCAGGTCAGGGCAACACCTGCACCTACAGCTTCAGCACAGCCAGGGGGAAGCAACAGCAGGCTGTTTTGAAACTCATCTGTTTGAGGGAAAAAACCCACACTACGCAGGAGCTGTGGACGGGCATGGAACAACTGACCGATGAGTGGTTGATGCCACTGAGCCTCAAGCCAGGCCTGGTGGTGTGCGATAACGGGCGAAATCTTGTAGCAGCTCTTGGCCCAGTCACTTTGACACACATCCCTTGCCTGGCGCATGTGCTGAATTTGGTGGTGCAGAGGTTCCTGAAAAATTACCCCGATATGTCAAGGCTGCTGCAGAAAGTGCGGGCTGTCTGTGTGTGCCTTTGGCGTTCTCACCCTGCTGCTGCTCTTCTGCAGCGTTACTTTGGCCTTCCCGCTCACCGCCTCATATGCGATGTACAGAGGACACAGACGATACACCTCCCACAGAGGACAGCTTGTTGTTGCCTCTGGGCAGCCTGGCACAAATGAGCAACTACATGATGCAGTTCCTGCGCAACGACCGCCGAGTTGCCCACAATCTAACCAGTGCTGATTACTGTGTGGCCACCCTGCTGGATTCCCGCTACAAGGACAACGTACCGCCCTTAATTCAGTCACTGGAGCGTGATTGGAAGATACGTGAGTACAAGCTCATGCTGGTAGATGCACTGCTAATGCCATTCCCACCTGACTGCGGGTGCTCAGTAGAAGCACAAGGCGAAGGCAGAGGAGGAGGAAGAAGTCACCAACGCAGCTGGGGCACCACCAGCACCTCAGAAGGGAGGGTTAGCATGGCTGAAATGTGGAAAAGTTTTGTCAACACGCCACAACAACCAGCACCACCAGCTGATATGGAACTTCTTAGCAGGAGGCAGCATTTCAGCAACATGGTGGAACAGTACATGTGCACATGTCTACACATACTGACTGATGGGTCTGCCCCATTCAACTTCTGGGTCTCCAAATTAGGCAGATGGCCTGAGCTTGCACTTTATGCCTTGGAGGTGCTGGCCTGCCCTGCAGCAAGTGTATTGTCCGAACATGTTTTTAGCACGACAGGAGGGGTGATCACAGACAAGAGCAGCCACCTGTGCACAGCCAACGAGGACAAGCTCACATTAAAATGAACCAGGCATGGATCCCACAGGACTTGTCCATACATTGTGCTGAATAGACAAGTATACCAGCCGCACCCAGGCATTGTTATACTCTAGTAACTCTTTGCGTTCTCTTTTCCATTTCCCAATGTGTTGGGCCTTCCCAAATTTATAAAAAAATAAAGAAAGAAAGAAAGAAAGAAAGAAAGAAAAAGAAAAAACACAGTTTATCCTGCCCCCTACATATGTCAATAACAAAGGTATGATGTGGAAAAGAGGGTAAAAATCATAACTCTTCATGTATTTGCCATTGAAGCTGTCGTAAAGTCTACGTGTACAGCAGCCCTTAAATGGGCCAACAATAGGGGCAATTATCAAGAAGGAGCATTCCTCGGACGTTCCTGATAACTGTGCAGTGCGCTGGCCCCTCAGGTGGAGTAGTCCCGCAGTGTAGGATGCTTAGTGGTATACTGCGGCTTATGTTTGTGTTTGTGCTCCTACCTTCCAGCTGTCGCTTCCTAGGGGCTCAGTCTCCATTGTAGACATTGAGTTGGAGAATAAAGTAAACTCCAGACTTGGGAAAGTTTCAATCGTGTTTACTTAAATAACTTAAACTCGACAATATAGTCGGTTTCAAAGGGTTTAGTGCTATTCTCCTTTACTTGGTTCCAGAAAGATGCAATATGGTGGCAGGCCATCTAAATGCTGCTGTCATATCTAACTGGCTTTGGCTTCAATATATTTTGCTGAGGAGTGTGTATTTTGCACGTTTTTCCTCTGCTCATTAATGAAGTCTCTTAGTACAGGATAATGCAGGGAGCAGGTGCTCTGCAATCTGCTCCCAGAGGCTCCTGCAGCAGGAGGGGGGAAAACTACCCTCACTGCACCAGGTCTAAATTTCAACTCTGTCCTTCCTCAGCAACCTCTCCCTTGGTGGGAAGCAGGACCAGCCCATTTCTGCCCAAAAGGGGGAGAATGGAATGGTTAGTTCCATTCTTTCTAAAGCAATCTGCCAGAACATACACCACCTGCTGGGAAACCTGGCACATTAGATGTCACATAACGTTGCAAAAATACAATATTAAGGCACAGTAGGAGAGGACCTGGAAAAGAATACAAAGATGGCATACATTGTTAACCAGTAGAGACAGTAGCTGGGTATAAAGATGGTAGTGCCCACTTTGGAGTACCACAGTTGCCCTGTGTAAGGGTCCATCTGATCATCCAATGAACAAATGAACGATCGATCGATCATTGGGAGAAAACATAGTTGATGTGGACACCGAAATTAGCATATGTGCTACCTGGAAACAAAGAATCTGTATGGGAACGAGTGATTTCACCTCCACTCTTCATTAGGAAATTATTGTGAATTAATGATCATTCCTGATAATTGCCTACACAGTCAGCAGACTTAAAGAAGACTTAACACCTTCCTGCAGAAATTCCCCTTTTTACATGCCTTCCTTTTTTGTTACACTGATGCAAAAACTGATATTCAGCACATCAGCTGGAAAAATCTATTATGTTTACAAAAAGAAAAGAAGAATTGATTGGAAGGAATTGTAACTTGGTAATAAAGTGGGCCTGTCACCTACAGATTAAGCATACATTATTGTTAAAAAAATAAAACTACAAACAAACGTAGCTTTCATTTAGAGCTTGCTGAGCTGCAAAGCTTCCCCTATATCAGCTTTTTAAGCCTTCATTAATCTCAGTCATAAGAGCTGTCTTCACAGTAGGAATAAATATTCATAAGAGTTAATGAGAGTCTGGATATCCTATGACTGAGGAACTTGCTCTTCTTCTTCAATAACTTTTTCATAATGTTAGACCCACCACAGGGCAATTTATCCATTTAGAGCAAAGTCATACATAACATTGTTAACTTGTCCTAGTTAAAGTTGTTTTCCGGGAGATCAACATTGCTGGCTTATCCTCAAGACAGGTCATCAATATTTGATCGGTGGGGGTTTGACCCTTGCCAATCAGCAGTTTGAAGGGGTCATGGGGCTTCACATGACCTAAGTGCAACTCAGTCCTAATCAAGTGAATGGTTCTGGGCTGCAATACCAAGCAGAGCCACTCTGCAATGAACAGCACTGTGCTTGGTAAACTGTGAGGAGGCCTCAATGCTCACCAGAGCATTGTGTCCACTCCAACCATCTGATCATGGAGGTGCCAGGAATCAGCCCCCTACTGGTCAGATATTGACGACCTATCCTGAGGGTAGGCTATCAATATTGAACTCCCTTAAAACCTCTTTAAGTGTATTGCCTTTCCATAAATGTCCAAAGCTAGTAATATCCCATAGCCCCTTTTTCAAGCTTGACATACTTTCAACAAGTAGACAGCTTTCATGATTATCCTCTGTACATCACTTACAATTGCATAACTTGGAGTCTTGGCGTAGAGATATACCTAAAGGGAATCTGTCAGCAGTTTTACGTTGCAACGGGACGTGTGTGCTGGAGTCCTTGTTTTCATGAGCTGTGTTACTAGCTCTCCCATGAATGATTGACAGCCTCTTCATGTATTATGTGTAGGGTAAAAGCAGCCAATTAACAGGGGTCGGGTAGCTCATGACTACAAAGACTTCCAACTATGTGCACTGAATAGACTACAGTCCTCGATCCTGCTACAGTTGCTTAACAGAACAAAATATTAAGTGACCTTGCATTTAGATCAGATCTCTGTCACCAGTTTATGCTGCCCTGAGAGAGGAATGCATAAAACTGATGACAGATTCCTTTAATTTATTTGTTAGATAAAGGTAAGACTAAAAGAGTAAATTATGTGTATGGGAGATGTGTTGACTTTCCCCTAACAGATGATGTGTGGGGAAAAAAGGATTTGACATACAGCATTTCAACTTGACCAAGTCCTTTTGTTCTCGGGGGAGATATGCCAAAGCTGTGTAAGAGTAGCTTATTCTCCTCCTCCTCATTGAAAACACATGCACACTGTCAAACCGAGCATGCATGTGTATTGGGGTGGGGGGTCAGGAGGAATAGCAGTCAGCCAAATAAGCATTGGCTGACAGCTATTGAAGGTGTATGGCCATCATTAGGTTTCCTTAACGATGGTCTATGGCCAAGTTTAGACTTACTTAATGATGGTGTATGGCCACCTTCAGTTCTTCTTTAATGATGGTCTATGGTCAACTTTAGGTTTACTTAATAATGGGGATGGTGTATGGCCACCTTCAGGTTTCCTTAACGATGGTGTATGGCCACCTTCAGGTTTCCTTAATGATGGTGTATGGCCACCTTCAGAGTCTACTTAATGATGGTGTATGGCCACTTTTAGGTTTCCTTAATGACATTCTCAGATACAGATATGGCAAAGATTTAAAGAACTTAGGGAGAACAGTTAATCCTTTGATTTGCTTTTACCAAGAGCCAAGCTGATTTTGATATACCCCACTGCTGGGGGCTACTCCAGGCAACCAAACCATGTTCACTGTTGGAGTATGGCCAAGTATGAGGAGATATCACCAAGCATGTCCCATGAGTAAAAGTGATCATTATTACATAACATCATGAGAAGTTTCACCATTACCAACTCCTACTCCACCTATAGACAACCAGCATTCTTTAGAATACTGAAGACAAGATGATATGTCAGTATGCTTCATTTTTTATATCTTCACAAGTATGGCTGATGTACTAGATTGGTTAATGACAATACTACTTATATTTACCATATTTGTATATAGGTGGGACCTCTCCTAGTAATATAAACCCAGTTCTAAATTGTTCTACTACATAGGGCTGAACAAAATACATATTTTACAGACATAATTGAATCTTGTACCGAGAATTATCACCACTAAAAGACTGCTTGCATCCATATTATTCATTAAAATGATGCCCTTCACGGATAATAGTTAGAACCAAGTCCTCTTGACAGGATGGCGAGTGTTTGGTGCTTACTAATCTTTCAGACTTTGATCTCATTTACAGAATGATTAATTACCATGTGTTCAGTGCTTTGGACTTTAATTATTTCCCAGCCCCATGATTTCTTTGCCCTTCCTTATCGCAAGTCTTGCTCTACAGATCACCACTCCGCACATATCAAAGCTGTACATCATCTTGTATGGTGACTGTGTCATGTACAAAACTGAAAACTTTTGATCAAATGTCTTCCATTCTATGCGGAGCTGTTCTTGTCTTGTCATCTTGGCTCAACTTTTCCCACACAGATAAAAGGAAGATAAAAATAACTGACATACGGCAAAAGCTGTTCTAATCCTATTATACTGGAAGCATCACCTGATACCTCAGCTTGTTAATCTCGAAACTAGTGTCTTAATGGCAAATCTGGGGTGATGAGCATGACAGCACAGAGCCTTCATCAGTGCACCAGTCAATGGATATTGTACTCCGGACTTAAAGGGGTTCTCCGAGATGGAACACCCCTATTTATATGGCCAGGCAAGGTACAAAAAAAGTGTCACTGTGTTCAGTGTGACGTGTGACGTGTCATTTATGCCACCTAGAGGAAAGAAGTGACATACGCCAAATTTATGTACATTGCAATTAGGTTGCCCACCTAAGCTATCTTTTTTCCAAACTGAATAACCCCTAATGTCAAAACCTGTCTTGCAGTAGCGTAACTGGAAATGGCTGGGCCCCACAGCTAATTTTTGAACAGGTACTCCTCTCCCAGCATCTTCTTCGCAACTTCAGTGTCCTGTGCAACCTCCACTACTGAGGCTAGTCAAGATCACGCTCTCGGATGAGGCCCGGCAGGCAGTATGTCCATTTCCTACAGTGTCACTGTATATAATGTCATTATATAGTACTGTTGAGGGAGCCCTCACAATAAAATCTTTTAGTCCTCCTTCTGAGTCCGGGCCCCAAAACAGCTGCTTCCCCTATAGCTACGCCCCTGCTGTCTTGGTACTGCAAAAACTTACCTTGGCCAATCTTCTTTGACCGGCTATGTCCTTCGAAGACACAGGTGCCCAAATTTTCACACGTTACATGTGCGATCTGACTAGAGCTGGCAGTTAAACCAGGAACATTGTCAAGTTTGTAGAATGCATTCTTCCTTCTCTTCCGACAGGCAAGTCTCTAAAGAAGGTGGAAATTAAGTCGATATTGACCTGGGTGATATTTTTTTTCACAATGATGCTAATTGGTGGCAGCTTTAGCGTTTCTCGGGATGAATTACGTTGTTCAATCATTGCGGCCTTTACACCATGTGTTACCCATCCTGTCTCTTAATTCTGCACTGAATTCATTCCGTCTCTCACCGCATTGTTATACCCTCCCCTCTCCCATCTCTGGACAGCCTTTGTATGAGCAGATGTTACCCGTGCTACATAATTTATTTGGTTCCAACTTAATTACACCTTTTAATTAGTAGTCAAAACTCCATCTCCTAGTCAAACACCATTCCCTCTGCACTCCTTTTAAGTCAGTGACCCATTTAATTACAGATTGCTGTTTATGTCTTGCCTCGTAGACAGATACAGGATTTTGGCTCTGAGTACAAGAGCAAAAGGTAAATTGGAGAGAAATACATTTAATTTGTAAGTTTTGTCAGAATCACTGACTTTAGGCCCAGATGGTACAAGTAATTTGTGCATAGCATGAACTGTTATGCAGTTTTCACCCACTCGTATAGAGTTTTGTGCAATGCTCTGGTCAGCAATGTAGCATAGCGTCACCTGCTACTGCCCGAGTTGCTTTACTAGTAGGCTAGTATAGGAATTTAGCTATTTAACCCTATGTTTTCTCAACTAAATATGGACTTGAATTTGGTTCCCCCAGATCTTGTGTCCATGTTTTTCATTGCTACCACCATTGGGGCCATAGTGGCAAACATAAAAGTAATGGTAGTGAAACAGTCCCCAAATTTCACACTGATGATGACATAGTTGTGTGATATTAATAGAAGACCTGTCACTACTCCTGACATGTCTTTTTAGTAACTACCTGCATTGCCCATGTTAAAAAAAAGTTCTGTTACTGGATTCCTCCTAGAAGTTTATAAATGAATTATCAGTCCATTGTAGTGTTACCAGTAGGGAGTGTGTCCCTGCACAGTCCGTCCTTATCCAATCAGTGCTGCCAATGTCAGACTATGCAGAGACACACCCCAACTGGTAAGTTCCCTATCAGTAGGCCTTTTGGAGTGTAAGGAAAGCTGAAGTACCTGGAGGAAACCCCCGCAAACACAGGAGAACATACGAACTCCATGCAGGTCAGATTCGAACCTAGGTCCCTAGAACTCTGCAAGGCACCTGTGTTTACCACTGAGAATCCCAAGTTCTGCGAATGGCGACATATAGTCTTATAGTAATATTGTAATGTTACCATTGACCTTTTCACAGAGCTGTAATGCTTATTCATAATTAAAATGTCAAGTAACAATACACTATTTTAAATTTCTTATATATATATATATATCTTACCTAGCATTGGATGATACTTTAGTTGTATGTTCCTATGATTTATGTGGCAAACAAACATTTTTCATTTATATGACAACTTATTATCATTATTTGTTCTGTTAATTTATTTAATATGCTCATATCAATTTAGTTGACAGATTTATAGTTCGGTTAATTCATACTGACATAGTTTCTGTTTTTAATTAAGAAATTGTCATAAAATGCTACGCGCCACTGAATACAAAACTGGTTTTTAGATTAAATAAGTTTCTAAGCCAAGACATTGTTTGCTGTTTGTATGTATATAATTTTCACCACTAGACCAAAATGGCTTGAGAACAGCACAACAGCTTATAAAATCCTAGTTTGAAAGAAATTTACCAGTTTATGTTAAATGTAGTTTTTTTTTTTTACATTTTCTATGCTATATTTTCCATATTTTAAAATTCCCAAATTCTTGCAGTTTTTACGTTGGCCACAAAGTTCAATAACGGATGCCCCTTTCTGTTCTCTCTTCATTATTCTTCCAATGTACATACACTGATGAGCAAAAGGGTAACAATGTTTTGAACTTTTGACTTTCAGGTAAAAAAAATGGTAGTTTCACGTTTGAAGCTGTAGTGTATGGTGAGATATGGAGCCTGAAATTTCAAAACATTGTTACCCTTTTGCTTGTCAGTGTATATTTACTGTGTATGCCGTATCCATGAATTACAATTGGTGATAGTTACATCTTATCTACTCCCCTCCCTGTACAAGGTCCTGTATACAGGTCACAAAGCATGTTTACACCTTCCCAGATAAGTCAGTTAACTTCTCCTGTTCATTGTATGTAAGGTCCAGATAGCTGTTGTATTGCATATCTCTAAATCTTATGAACAGTGCTTCAGGCAAGATGACAACCTCCATAAATATGTAAAGAAAATCGAATTTTAAAAATTCTACTATCCGAAAATAAAAACAGATTAAAAAAAGAAGGTGTTTCACTATCTGGTTTTAATTAGTAAAAAAAATATAGGTGATACTTTCCCTTTAAGTATTAATCTCTTTTCCACCGTACATGTACAGTGCATGTTGGGTCTTTAAAGATGGTGCCCGCTGTCTGCATGTCTGACAGAATGTAGTAATGCCGAGAATAGGGGAAGGAAAGAGCTGATAATGTTAAAAAGAGTATGTAAAAAAAAAGCATTATGTGACCGGAGATCCCCTTTAACGTAATAATGTCTGCTTTTAGGGAGAATTAATATAGGATATACTGCTCCGCAGCACCAGTGACACAGAACAGGAATCTAAGAATAAAAAGACATCTCACCACTGAAGATCATATATATCATAGAGACATCTCGTACTCAGGGGGCCCTTGGAGAGAGTAGGCCCAGTCCAAGTTGTTTCCATTCCATTTTGCCAGACTGCCATCTCCAGAGGACCTGCATTTTTGCAAACAAAGGGTTGGGGAATTGACCCAAGTGATCCTAAGTGGCAAACCGAGCATCATAATGGGGGCAATTTCTTATGAATGCAACTGTGACCAGCAGTTTAGCCATAGAAAACTATTTGACCTGTGAGTAATGTTGGCTTTCATCATCTACATTGCTTTTAGAGCAGCTCAGCTATAAAAACAAGTAACTGCAGATCATTGTTACCTTTTAAACCAAAACATAGTTTAAGAAAAGCACAAGAACATACAGTATAACTAGAGATGAGTGAATCATCGAAAAGTTTGATTCGGCTGATTCGCCGAATTTTACAAACAAAATTTGCTTTTCTGACTAATTACTTCGTCACAAAGCGCATTTTTTTGTAAGTAGCGGGTGCAATGACAGAGAGCTGCGATAGCGCCGCCCCAGTCATTGTACCCCTCAGATGCCGCGTTCATACATGATCGTGGCATATGAGTGTAAAAACAGTGTAAAATTAGCATTTAAAAGAAAATTATATCAAACTTATCGCCTCCATTTTCTCGCAACGGGCCGGCCGCCGCCATCTTGCTTGAAGTTCTAGCCTGAAATCTCATGCGGCGCGAGATTACGTCATCACGCCGGCCTACGTCACCACGCACTGGATTTCAGCGAGCTCTTCAATCAAGATGGCGGCTGGCGGCCTGTCGCAAGCAAATTGAGGAGGTAAGTATGTTTTTTTTAAATATTTTTTTACACTATTTCAGGTTAAATCAATACGCTAACATAAAGCACAAGGAAATTCGTCTTCGAGGCGAATCAAATTTATCCTGAAATTCGGATCGAATTCCACTTCGTGGGATTCAATTCGCTCACCTCTAAGTATATCCTAAGTATTAGGGAGCTGAATGGACACATTTTCCCAAACAGAAATACTTTAATGATTATAACCCATTATCAAATGCCCTGTCAGCACATTCTGCGTAGATTCAGACCTAATAAAAGCACTGCCTTTTCTAGTATGTAATGTGTGCGTTACCCTCCCCTCCTCTATTAAATGGCCTGTTTTCATGCACGTGACATAAATGAGACTTTTGCTTGTAGCCGGCAGTGAACTGCTATAAATTGGGATTGAAGGATGTAAACCCCACTTAAATGCACTGAAATGAAACCTTCTTGAGTAAGGAAAAGACATTTAAATGACATGTTAAATACAGGACTATGTCTTCTTTTCCCCATCTTTCCTATCATTTCCTTTTCCGTGACGCTGTAATAACCTTCTGCTGGAATAATTACATGTGCTGATTTCCTGTTACTGGGCAAAACAGAATTTTACTGCTTGCTCTAGAGAGTTACATCTAATTCTACTTATTATAACAGTGATATTTCACCAAAATCACAGCAGACATGAAGTGTACATTATATACAATTCTATATGTGGCATTGGGTTATCTCTAGGGCGGCCACATCATATTATCCAGTACCTGTTCTTACAACCAAGGAATTCTGGCCAGGAAAGATGGGATATATAGGGACCTGTCCTTGTCAATCAAGAAGAAAAGAGAGGGCCTGCAGAGGAAGCAGGAAGAGCAAGGGTGCACAGAGTAGCTTGGGTCCACCCTCAGTGCACTTAACCGCTCATTTGCTTATGGATTGTATGTACTTTTTCTCCAGAAGGACGCAACGGATCACTCAGTATCATAACATTCAGATGAGCTAACCCAACATGGTTTAAAAGTGGGTTTCTTTAAAGGGGTTGTCCTAGTGTTTAATACTGTTACAGTATCTGATTGGTGGGGGTCCTGACACCAGGGGCGGACTGGGAAGTTAAAGTGGTCCTGGAAAAAAAAAGTAAAAATGTCTCCAAGTTGTAGGCAAGTCCATATTGACAGACGGCAGGGAAACACATGTAGGCAGGGCCAAAACAAGCCAAAGTATGCAGGGATAACTGAAGTAGACGGAGCCAGCAATACCGTACTGCAGTGCAAAACACCAACCCAGCAAAACCAAATATCAGAGTGCAGCATACAATATTACCGTATCACCTAAGAGTTGCCCCTATGAGCATTGGCCCACCAGGAAATTTCCTTGTAAGGGTCTATGGCCTTTGCCCGGCACCTCCACTGATCCACTGTTTGAAGAGGCCACAACATTCCAGTGAGGACAATGGCCTCCTTGCAGCTTACCAAAAACACCACCGACCATTGTATCACGGCTGAGATTGGTATTGCAGCTCAACCCCATTCACTTGACGTCACTGGCCTAGGAAAGGGCTGCAGCTCTCACTGGAGCGTCACAGACTCTTTAACCCTTCCCTACCGCCCAACGTAAAAATACGTCGGCGGTCGGGCATTTAAAAATAGCACCCGCTCCACTCAGCCACCAGGTGGTGCTGTTTCATACTTTTAACCTTTTAACCTTTCAACCCTTCAGATACAGTGGTCAAAAGTGACCACTGCATCTGAATGTGGTAAAACCCAGAAGCATGTGCTTTAGGGTGGGCTCCAGTTCCCCCGGTGAGGACTGAATCGTGTGGATCTAAGGATCCAGAGCCTCCAATGATCAACTTCTGATATACATCGTATCTATGAAGCATCCATAGGCAAATTTTCTTCCACCTATACCTCGCTACTCGGTAATAACTTACAGTCTGTAGAATATGGGGACATCAGGACTATTTTTACAGTCATGGTTACACAATTGCTCATATTTTATATTATAGAGATGATGGCTTGTCATTGAAAGTGTAGGACAAGGCATGTTAGCTGGTAGCTCCTGAAAAGAGAATACCTGGCAATTTACGTACTTTATGATCTTGAAATATTCCTCACCTGCAAAACTCGATCTCATTTTTCGATGAGGTCACATTTACACCCTTGCTTATACTGTAAACATAGCTGCATTCGTCAAGCACATACTGTACTGGAGCAGCACATGCACTAAATAAAAGGTCCAAGCTTTCTATATTCACTCTACATGTTAACTCTTCCAAGTTCTGCATGTGAGAATTTCTTTTTCGCTCTGCTAATGCTCAACCTGGGGTTATCTCCTGGTGGGAATAAAGCCGCTGTGAACGGCAAATTGAAGAAATGTATACCCATTAAAAGGAAGACCTTTATCTGACTTCAATATCCGAGGAATGCCATAAGCTGAAAGAATATGTTTTCCAGAGCTAGTATATTCCTGGCAGGAGAAGTGGATAAAATGAGTGCAATATCATGATATCTTGAGTACCTATCTATGATGACAAGGATATATTGGCCATTGGCTAGCCAGCCATAAATATCAACTGCTATTTCACGCCAGACAGTTGTAGGTAATGGAGACATTTGCAAGGGTTCAGCCTTTGAAGTAATGGTAACAAGCTGACACGCTGAGAAATGCTATTATTATGTCTTTTACAAATACATCCCAAGAAATGATTTTATGTAACAGCAGTGTCACGGCACCTTTTTGGACAATGTTTATCATTAAGAGCAGCAAGAAATTCAGAACCTCTGTCTCAAAGAACAGCAATAATGATCAAAATGGTATCCAATAATTATTAATCTATTTAATGTTACAATGTAACATAATCTTCCATTTGGGTTCTGTAGTATCCTTTTCGATCTACACTTTCAGTGAACTTAAAAGCTGCAATCAGGTCCCTGTACTGGAAACCGCGGTGGTCACACAACCAGCGATTTGTTACACTGCATGATTGTTGATATAGCCTTGAAACCAGATTTTTGCTTTTATTGCTTCAGTGGATCTAATATCTCCTATTATTTTCTGTCTAGACGGCCTATGTGTCTCTGTGGTTATATAGACTGCAAACAAAACCTGTGTATTCTGATCCTGCAGTCATACTCTTCCATATGTCCCCTACATCTTACTAGTGTGACTACAGAATCAGACAACACATGTGGCATTTGTAGTCTGTAACTATGAAGACACATTGTTATGCATAGGAGCTGGAGACTCAAAATGGTAGATGTTCAATATATTGGAGCAATATGAAAACAATTGCATGTTGTGGTTGCACAGGGAGGCTCCTGCTACAAATGAACGCATGTGAAGTTTGAGGCAGGTGGTTGACGCACTTCACTGGTTTATTCAGTGAGGCCAAGATAAGCCAGGTGGAGGCATGCACATTTCTTTGCAGCAACAATAACTTTACTGGACAAGTACATACAGTTGTGTTCAAAATAATAGCAAGCAGACACAACCATCAAACTCTCTCCTGGACACTCTTCTGAGCACCACCTGCCCCTCTTTGAGTGTTAACTTTTCTTTGCCTATGCCTATTACTGCTTTTTAAGGGGACCTGGCCACTACTTGAAACTTTGGTAACTAAAGTTTGGTTACTTTTGTCTGTAGCCATCTCATATACTGCTTGGAAAGCAATTTTCAAAGTCTGTGGCCTTTACTTGGTCACCTAAGGCCTCTTTCACACGGGCGAGTTTTCCGCGCGGGTGCAATGCGTGAGGAGGACGCATTGCACCCGCACTGAATCCAGACCCATTCATTTCCTTACCATGGTGATGGACCATGTGATTGGACCATGTGATGTGACGTCATCACAGGTCCTTTAGATCATAGATGCTGCAGGGAAAGAGAGGACAGATCGCGACTACGCGATCAAGTGGCAAAGGTAAGTTAACTTTTATTATGTTTAACCCCTTCCTCTTCATTTAACAATGTATTCTTTATTAAGAATGCTATTATTTCCCCTTATAACCATGTTATAAGGGGAAATATTCAATTCTCCAGTAGACCCGAAACCGGACTTCAGTGATGAAGTCCGGCTTCGGGTTGGGTACCAAACATGGCGTTTTTTCTCACGCGCGTGCAAAACGTGTTGCAAACGTTTGCACCCACGCGGGAAAAACGCACATATTCCCGCAACGCACCCGCCTCTTATCCGGGCGTCAAACATGACGCCCGTGTGAAAGAGGCCTAATTCGAAACAGTTGTTATATACAGGGTGAGTCAAAAGTCTTATGACTTTTTTTTATTTCAGAAACAAAGGGAAAATTAAATATCTGAATACCCCAGCAAGTAAGGGTGGGTTCACACTAGTGTTATGCATTCCGTTATTGCTTTCCGTTATAACATGGTTATAACGGAAAATAACGGAATGCCCAGACAGAATGCAAAACGGAAGCCTTTAAAAGGCATTCCGTTTGCCTTCCGTCATACTACAGGTCTATGGAAAAGCATAACGGATCCGTCTGGGTCCCGTTATGCAAGACGGAAAACAAAGAGTCCTGTCCACAGGACTTTGTTCTCCGTCTTGCATAACGGGAACCAAACGGATCCGTTATGCTTTCCCATAGACCTGTATTATGACGGAAAGCAAACGGAATGCCTTTTAAAGGCTTCCGTTTTGCATTCCGTCATAATTGAAGTCTATGGGCAAAAGAACGGATCCGTCCTTCCGTCTTATGGATTCCGTTATGTTCCGTTATAACCACGTTATAACGGAAGGCCATAACGGAATGCATAACGCTAGTGTGAACCCACTCTTATGGGTGAGGGGGTCTATCTTTTAGGCTATGTCCGGTACATGGCCACCAACTTGAAAGCCGTCATGTTGGATCAAGGGCAAATTTTTCGAATGGGAAGTGGGTCATGTAGCATATCAAAGAAGACCAGAAGTTTCTCAAAAATCGAAATCAAATATCTCTTGTGGTTCAAAAGTTATTAACACAGAAACTTCAAAAGTTCACCAGGGACGACACATTGAACACGTCAAATAGCTGTGCATCACAGGGAACATTCCCAGTTGCAACTTCTGGTGTTGATAACTTGGCTAACTCATTGCAAGAGGGAGGGTTTACCAGTGACAGCTATCTCTGTATACACACAATTCTATCAATCACGGATAACCCCTCCTTACTGTACCGATAGTTGTTCACAGGAGTTATGAAAATCAAAGACATAAATTTATAAAATGCAGATTTTAAAGGGGTTGTCTCATCCGACACAATGGGGGCATATCACTAGGATATGCCCCCATTGTCTGATAGGTGCGGGTCCCACCACTGGCACCTATATCCTAACTGAAGCCCCAAAAGTGGTGGAGGCGCACTGCACATGCGCAGCTGCCCTCTATTCATTTCTGTGGAGCCGGCGAAAATATCACAAGAGGCAGTGGGGCGGAGATGTCGCCACCAGCTCCATTCGTCTAGCGATGAATAGCTGAGCACTGGCTCGGCTATTTACATCGGCCCATAGAAGTGAATGGGAGCGCTTGGTGGTGGCCGGACCGGAGTCCTCCAGCCACCACTTTGCCCACTCCGTTCTTAATATAGGTGCAGGTCCCAGCGGTGGGACCTGCACCTATCAGACAATGGGGGTATATCCTAGCGATATGCCCCCATTGTCTCAGATGAGAATACCCCATTAATGGACCTTTGCCCACAAAAATATATATCAATCCACTCGTCTTCGTCTGCTCTATCACATTTTGTGGTGACAGGTCCTCTTTAATTTACTTTCCTCAATCACCAGTGTACCCCATTTCCAACCTCCTCCAGATGATCCTATTGTTGCATTTTAGGTCCGAGTGGATGAGCACAGTGAAGTTACATTTGCCACTAGACTGAAGGTGAAGATTTTTCTCGCCGTAAATAAAAACTGATTTCAATACTATAGTTAGTATCCTTCCAATTTATTTCTGCAAAAACAAGAAGAAGGTTATAGACAAAGAGATTAAACATGATACAGTCATAGGCTGGGAAAATGAGATTGCAAAAACCTTGAGACAGATACCGCATCACGGGATGAACAACCTGTACAATATGGACTGACAGGCAGATCGAAGCACAGATAAAATATAAAAGTGGCTAATCTACAAAGATAAAACTGCAGACCTAAAGCACTGTGACAGATGGCTCCTCGATGAAGACAGATGAAGGAACAATGGCTCACTGTGTATGATTTATTCTCTTTTTATTTTATGGTACAAAACTCTGAGGCTTTCGGCCTTTTACCTGTGTCAGAAAGACGAGACAGGATCAGTTAACCCCACACCCACCCACTCTGTAAGGTCAAATACTAAAACTATTCCTTGTCTCTACAATGAAAAACATATTTAAGTGATCTCCTAAAGTTAACATTCACTTAAAGAATGCTCCAATGGATTGATTTACTTCTGATTAATTGTTGTGACCCCAGAAATTGGTTTTATATCTGCAAATACCAGCACTGGATGTCTAGTGTCTGGATTTTATTACGTGGCCCTGGAAAAAATACTAAAAGTGGCCCCGTTTTGTAGTTGGGTCTAAATTGAAGGAAGGCAGGTCCAGCAATACCATATTGCGGCACAATATACCACCCCAACAGAGCAAAATACCATAGTTCATCACAAAATACTGCCAGCAGCACAAAATACATCCCCAAAAACGTCCACTGGCCGGCTGTGAGGAGAACCCAGGCAGCCCCCTGGACATGGGCCCACCAGGAAATTTCCCTGTATGGTCTATGGCCAATCCGCCCCTGCGTTGCACCATAAGTGGTGGTGGAAGAAGGACAACAGTGTTAAATGAATCTAGAGGGCAACAAATGTAGAAAAAACCTTGGTCCATCTGGGTCACTGATGGCATATTGCCAGGATATGTCATCAATGTCAGATAGGTGAAGGTTCCACCTCTGGGACCGACTCCTGTCTACAGAACTAGGCCCCCAAAGTAAAGAATAACACACCACGTAAGTGCCGCTATCTCTACATTCACCAGTATGGGACTGCCCGAAATGGGCCATTTTCCAAACTCAAATAGTGGTGAATAGAGTGTGGCCGCACATGCGCAGCTGCTCTCTGTTCACTCCGTGGATCCCATTCTGGAGATAGTAGAGGGTCCTAGAGGTGGAACCCACACCTATCTGACATCGATGGTATATCCTGGCAATATGCAATAATGTCATAGATAGAAATACTCCTTTAAGGCTACCTGACCACGTTGCTCTTTTGTATGCAGAAAAGCTGCCTGAAATCTACATAAAAAACTGCATGAAAAATGCACATAAATCCGCACAATTTATCAGGGTTTTTGTGTGAGATTATGTGCACTGCTGTTGTAGACATTCACATGATTATGATTTGAGTAGCATATACATAGGGAGGTATAGGGATCCATGGTGACATGAAGCTAGAGACTTCATGATGCCCTGGATACCCAACATACAGACGGGAAAAGGGAGCAATTAGTCAGTGATCCATTTCTACTGTTGCTGCCATTGACAGCAACATAGTTTGCACTGTTGGATGGACCCATCAGAATAGTGGGTTGACAAAAGAAAACAAAGGCTTTTTATTTGAAGGGCTTGTCAAACAAGCAGCTGGATCTAAATACTTTTGTAATTTCATTTAATTAAAATGTTATTATAGCTACTGAGTTACTCTATGAAACCTATTTGTATAGCGCCACCTGCTGGTTACTCTTTTTCTAATTTCTTTGTCCTGCTCACTGAGATGGAAGCACATGCTTAGTTCCATCCTTCAACTGCCACCAGCGGCAGACGAAAGAACACACCCCCTTAAAATGGACATGCCCCCTAAGCTGACAGCCTGAAATAAATGTAGCAGAACAATTGGAACAATGAATGGGGGGGATCTCTGGATCCATGTGGTTATAACTTTTTTTTTACTAGATTATGTATTATTTTTATTTTTTACATTATTCAAGCACTTAAAACATTGGAGGAGACATATCAAAATTGGTGTAAAGTAGAACTGGCCTAGTTGCCCATAGCAACCAATCAGATTCCACCTGTCATTTTCCAAAGGAGCTCTGAGAAATGAAAGGTGGAATCTGATTGGCAGTTTTCCTTTCCACCAGTTTTGATAAATCTTCCAAATTGTATAATAAACTTTTTTTTTTTTTAACTTTCCCACTATTTTAGGCAAAAGCTGTGATTATTGGCACAGAAATCCCTGGCCCAGGGGCATGGCATGGGGAAGACAGGAAGGACAATGGAGAAAAGCGGCACCATCACATTACCAACAAAGAAATATACAATCAGCTTACTGCCCCGGCAGCCATCCAACATACAGAACGCCTCTGTTACCTGAAATCACCTGTTTTATTTAACTGAGAGAGATGATTGGTGTGAGGGTCCAGAGGACAGCGTCAGCCAAGGTGCTGCTGGGGACTGGTGGTCACTTCTGAACCACTTTCATTTTGTGCCGGAAGGCTCGTTGTTTGCTGCATGCACGCCACCAGAGGCCTGCAGCTCTTTGAATTAACAATAGTTTCGTAGTCAGCAACAAGATCAAGTGTACTGGCATGGCTGCTACGTACCCACCATCAGGGTTGCGGTAGATAGTCTCGACCAGACACTTAGATCAATGCTCCTGATGAAATACCGACACAAGTCGGCAGGGAACCGCGTCGAGCATTAGCACTGCAAGACATACATGACATATGCAGGCTGACTTGCTTTTTCTCACTTGATCCCTTTTAAGGAACGTTCCTGCTGCACATTAGTCCTACACAGTAATAGGGTCACGCACAGTTTATAGGGACTGCAGCCCTGAGGGACTGGTGCAAATATACCCTTAAGACTGCAGCAGGAGTGTTCCTCTACTTTCTATACTCCTAAATACAATAAGGAGTTTTTTTGTGGTAGGGTTAACCTAGGAACCAGCATAATATTGGTCTGATCAGTTCCAGTTTACCCTACCAGCCTATATTTGTGGAGATTACTTTTTAATGAAGTTAAATAAAGTGTTTTTAACGTACTTAATTTAGGCAGTAAACACCACTTTCATTTAGGGTAAAGACCACAAAGCTGCTACTGGACAGTTGCAATGAGACCAAAAACAATGGCGAGCTGCATGTCGGCACGTGCGATTTGCCAAGTGGTTTTGCTGTAAAACAGCTTTACCTGCAGAAAGGAACCAACAGCCCTGATGCTCGTAACCTGTGTAAAAAAAAAAAACCTGCAGTCCCATAATTTCTAAGGCATTGCCCTGTTCCTGGCCGCCAGTGCCCGCCAGACTACTAGTGGCTTGGTCTCATGATCTCAATGGTCACATCGCTAGCATGTCACAAGCAGTGATTGGCAGCAGTCATGGTACCAAGCCACTTTCGGTGAAATGGGGGCCGCAAACAGTTCAGTGGTGTGGAAATGGCAGAATCAAAGAGCAGTGAGTTGTCTTTTTCCTTTTTTTCAGTTGGTTGCAGATTACACTGCTAAGTCTGAGAACCCTTTTAGACTTCAAATCAGGGTGGATAGGCCTGCTGGGAAGAGTTTGCTTATAGCCAGCTGAATCCTATCTTATATCCTATCGATGGGATCACCTGTGTAGCGCTGTAGTTGTATGGGTGGCACTGGCAATTAAAATGAGGTTACACAACACATCACTTTGAGGGCCCATAATCAAACCAGCCACAGAAAGCAGGGATTATAAGAAAGTGCAATAACTTTTTCCAGATGCAAAATAATGTAGTCATTATATAAAGGAATACATTTTAGGATCTATTTAGATTCTATATAGCACTGTACCATTACATATCTACCTCCCAACTTTTTGGACAGTCAAAGAGGGACCCTTATGGTTCATTGGGTGAAAGTCCATTTTTCTTGTAGATTTATCCACTTTAATAGTTTTCATAGCGCACACTAGAGCAAAAATTATCTGAATATAAAAATTTCTAAAATACAAATTGCATCAAATAAAGAAATAATATACAAGGTGGGGTCAAATATACAGAGAGGAACCAGACAAACACTTTCTGAATTAATATTGTAAATGTAACAATGCAAAGCTATACCTCAGGTCAACATGAGGGACATTTAAGGAGAAAAGAGGAACTTGGGTCCAAAATAGGGACTGTCCTTCCTAAAGAGGGACACTTGGGAAGTCTGCCATTACCAAAAGTGAAATTAGCGGGAACTAAGTGGATGACCCAGGCAGGGCCGGCGCTTCCATAGAGGCAAGGGGGGCAATTGCCCCCGGGCCCCGAGTCCTTAGGGGCCCCCGGCACTGGCCTGCTGCAAACTAACTCTACTTACTATTTTGTTGCGGTCGGCGGGCGGCCGCCAGCTGACTAACCGCACAGCCTGAAAGAGTGAGGAGGGGGCGACAGAAGGAAAGATGTGCTGCTGCCACTGACCCATGGAGGGGAGAAATGTGCCAAGGGGGGATGGTGGGGGGAGAGATGTGCTGTTTACAATATGGGACGTTAAAGTCAGCAAGTGTCATATGGGGGGGGGGGCCCCTTATTGTTTTTCGCCCCAGGGCCCCATTTCACCTAGAACCGGCCCTGGACCCAGGTATACTGTCTGCGCTGGGGCTTAGGTCGTTCCAGGCTCTCCTCTCAAAGCCAGACAGAAGCAAACATCAAAATGGAGATTTGTAATAACTAAACTTCTGATAACAGAACTTTTATAAAGCCAGTAGCAGATTAATTGCATCCGACTAGTTATTGAAATTATTCCCTGCCTTGCTGTTCATGAATGTCCTCAACCCAGTTAAAGGTTCACTTCCTAAAAGCACCATGTTCTTCCATTCATTGCGAATTTCTAAAGGCAAAAAAGTGTGATAATTTAGCAAATTAGGCCACATTCAAATCCCAATTGTTGTCATGACAACAGGACATTGAAAGCATTGTTTTAGCTATGTTACTTACTGCATGAGCTGTCATGATTTGAATTGCTGAAAGCAAACTGACAATGTGTTGAACAAGTCATCTTTAATAAAGGCCATTTAAATGTACCCAGGCCCTAGCAAAGGAGAGGAAAATCGAAAGAAAATACGGCGAAGCACGTCAAAAGAATTCTCTGGGTGCTTCATGTATTCTTTCTTTAATCACTTTTTTTAAATCAATTTCTTGACATTTAAGAAATGTGTGAGGCTCACCGGTAATTTTTTTCAGATACAAATAGTAACTAAAAAGCACTAGCTACATAATCACATTTCATTATGTAAGATCAGAGGTGAACCTCTTCATTGTGACAGTGTAGCACAGAATGTACACAGATAAATCTATATTGCATTCCATCGGAGATACTAAGGGGGCCCTTTATAAAGACCGGCGATTTATACGCCGGTCCTAATCCCCATGCGACAGCGGTGGATGTGATAAAGGTATGTAGAGGCACAAGCCTCCACATAAGTTTGGTGCTTGGTGCTGCTGGCCGTGCAGCATGGTTTAAACTATGCCAGCTCCTTGCTTAGATCTGCACAGCACAAACACTGAAGACGGCAACAACAGAGGAGCGAATCAAATCCACTAAAGTGGAATTCGATCCGAATTTCAGGATAAATTCGATTTGCCGCAAAGCCGAATTTCCTCGTGCTTCATTGTAGCAAATTAATTTAACCTGAAATAGTGTAAAAAAAACTAAAAAAAATCCTACTTACCTCTTCCATTTGCTCGCGACGGGCCGGCCACCGCCATCTTGCTTGAAGATCTCAGCCGAAATTCCCTGTGCGTTGACGTCATCCCGGGCCGCGCAAGATTTCGTGCCAAATCTTCAAGCAAGGTTAAAGGTGAGATTGTCTTGTCCTGTCAATCATGGCATGAGGGAGAGTAGTGATAGGGGCAGGAGGGGGTGAAGTGGTGCTTCAAGGGGTTAGACTAACCCCTGAGTACTCTGAGCACCTAATTTACATTAGAATAACATTAAAGATTTTACTGTACATCATATTGCTGCAATAGAGGGCTCATTCAATTCGCCACAATCAACCCTACCAGGGTTGATCATGATTGATGAAAGAAGCCCCTTTAACTAACATTAATAACTTCTGCCCTTGACAACAATCAGAATTTTTTAGAAATTTTTGGCCAACCTCTGAAATTATTTGTCATATGGTAAATTATGAAATAGTTGTTCCATCTCAGCCTATCAGAGTTATCAGGCTTTACTCTTTCATAACTCCCATACCAGTGCATGGGAACAATCAAACAGTATAACACAGCAGGATACAGTGTTTCTGTAATTCCCGAGTTCGAGCTTGCTGTGCTATGCTATTTGAGTAGGTTCCATTCAATGCTCCATAATTCTGGCAACCTCAATGCTTACTATGGATTATTCCCATCTCAGCCACTAAGGGCCGAGATGTAAAAACCCCTTGTGTCCTCCCAGGAACCCTACTATATTAGTTAAAGTGTTGCAATTTTCCCACCAAAGACATCAGGATACACCCTACCCTTCCCAGCAACAATCTATGACTTTCAGAGGTTCTTGCCACTTTTCATAAGAAAATGGGCGGGACTTAATGGGAGGGGCAGGGCTTAGAGTGAGCCGCTGGACTTGAAACTGGCGTTATAATTCAAGTCTGCACCAGCTTCTCTTAATAAATTAGGCAAATCTTACTCCAGCGAGGGAGATTAAGTATTGCGTATGGGAACACCAGTCTTGATAAATCTCCAATTGTGTCCACAGCTTCTGTTCAGATCTATATATCCCCATGGTTACATAGTATAAACAAACCTGAGCTTGCAATTGTGTGTCACTGTCTACCATCTATTCCCTTAGCTGCTTGTCTACACACAGTGATATAACTATGGGGGTTGCAACACCAGGCCCCCAGGCCCCCCTCATTACACTAATTGTTTGCTTTTTTTCTTTTCTGATTTCCTTTGATGTCTAGCATCAAAAGTGTCATAAATCTGAGATACTGGAGTGGAGGAGACAGGGGAAGAAGATATATAATGCTGGAGATCCCCCACTGCCATAAAGGAGAGCATTTTATTGCCAAAAGAAGCTGTAGGTCAGTATATAATCAAGGAAGGAAAGCTGTGGAGAAACACGCAGACTGGTGGCTGTAACGGTTACAGTGTTCTCATAGCACCAGTCTATAGGGAAGAGGCAACTGAGCTGTAGAGATTATAAACCACCCTTAAAACAACTTAAACTGGTGGAAGTGTATAGGTATCCAGTAATTAATATGAGGCCCATATGAAGGCTTACAGCCTAAGTAGACTAAAGTTGGATGTTCATGTACTGGCTGACACCAGAGAGCAAAGCAAAGCATAAAACTATAGAAAAAGCAACATTTGGTGTGAAAGCCCTTTCCTCTGTCAAACAAGTTGGATGCTGCCGACACTATTAAAGGGGTATTCCCATTACGCTCTTTTATACTTACCTGCTCCCGGCGCGCCGTTCACTTCCTGGTTTCGGCAGGGGGCGGGCTCCATCTTGATTGACGTCTTCTCCCGGCCGGGCCGCGCGCTGGACTGAACGCGTACGTCGCCGAGCATGCGCTCTGGTGACTTCTTCCTGGCAAGTATACTATACTGGCCAGAAAGAAGTCACCATAGCGCATGCGCGGCGTCGGTGTGCGCTTTCAGGACTGCGCACGGACCGGCCGGGAGAAAAGAAGAAGTCGTCTGCGCAAGCGCGGCCACTGTGATTCAGGAGGAGAGCGATGGCCGTAACCAGGGGAGACGGAAGACAACAGTCAGGTAAATATATCTTCATTTTCTTCTAAGGGGTGAGAATTAGTTAATTAAACATATTTAGAAAAATGATCACTGTTAAATCATTAACAGATTTAACAGTGATCATCAAGATGGGAATACCCCTTTAAGGAAGCAGATAACTCCAAATAGAAAGGATGTAACTGCGCTGTAATCGCTAACTGATAGTGCTGCATCCACAGGTCACTTAAGAGACCCAGCAATGCCTTTCAAAGGTACAGATGGGCTGCAAGTGGCAGGCGTGAGGCAAAGTTGTGTTGGGTGGCCCAATCGCTGGGGCCCATAAGCCCTTAGTTTATTGAGGAGACAGAAGAAAGGATGGGACACATCATTGCTGGATCAGACCTCACACAATCGGGCAGATTTGTTAATATTGGCTAACATAAAGATGGTCTAAACCAAGAGGAGTTAGGCTGAAGAATAATTCCTTATCACTGATGCACACTCTGTTTGATAGATTTGGTGCAGCTTGGCACAAGTAGGACCCTTTTCTCTTCTTTCTCTCACCTCCTTGGTGCTTTAGTGTTCCCCACTATTTCGGGCCAAAATGCTCACTCACATTATTAGTAAATCTGTCACAACTTATAACTCAACAAAGCCACACTCCCTTTTTTAGACAGTTTTGAAAAGCATCTTGAAAGGTGGAAAGTGTCTAAAACAGATAATAAATATGATGCATAGCATTTTGCATCAGTTTTTTGGCACTTGAACAGCCAGAATTCTGTCACGCTAGCCTTAGTAAATCTGCCCCAGTGTTCTCTTCCAGTCTACAGCCGTATCGGCTCATAGTTCTCTGCAAGGTTTGCTTTATGTTTTTATTCTAGACTTATTATAGCCATAAAGAAAGTGGTTATAAAAGTGGACATCTACCTTCAAAAAAGCATGCCACATAGTAAAATAAATAATTTTATTAGAAAATACAAAAAAGATCAAGTATGAGTGACATGCAAGGGAGTCAAAGGGGGGGCGAGCTTGAAAAACAACTACAGCATATTAAAAAATGTCCTAGGAGAAAAAAAGGAAAGATATGGGATTGGTAATGAAGACAGATCTGAGGATAAGATGTAGGTTTTAGGTTCCTTACTTATTTCCAGAATACATCATGTAATCATGGGTTACAGGTAAGGACTTACAATACTAAACAACAAAATCACACTACATACCGGTAATATTGTGGTAAAAGGTAGAGGCAGACGACTTCTTACATGTCTGCTTTATCTGCCTTGTAAAGGTTTTTCATGCAGTCAGAAATCCTTGACTTTGTCTTTTCTGATCCTACAGCCAGTTACAACCTCCTGTGACTGCTGGTCGTCTTCCAGCTCCATAGATATTAATCTGTCTTGCCAGTTCAATTTCAGAACCACCAGACTACGGACCTTTCCATTAATACCTTGTACATTTAGCATTTTGCCCAACTCCTGAAACTGAGGGTAAACTTGAAAAAGAAAAATGATTTTTCTTTAATTTTTTGTTGGATTTTACAGCAGCAAAACTCGTGGTTTAATAATTAGCAAAATGAAGCTACCAGCAGGGTGTTTAATTGGTAAATGCAAGGCAAAGCTGATAAATAAAAGCAGAGAGCTCTTCGTATTACCAGTATTAACTGCAGAGTGACTGCAGAGGGCAGGCAGAGCAAAAAGTCTGTGAGGTGCAGCTTCATCTTATGGCAGAGGGAAGGGCATTGCTTTGGCAACTTCTGCTGTACAACCCAGTAACATGCAGTAGAAGTTTTACTGTTCAGAGCTCCTTGAAAATTTTACTTTAATGGCTTGTAATGAAAGTGTTAAAATTAAAAAGAATAAAGTTAATATTCATAAGAAACGCTTGTTTTAAAAAAAAATTCATTTCAACAGTACTATGCCATTGAATATTAAATGCACAATATTGTTCTTCTGGAGAAGTCACCACAGAGACATAGTACTCCTATATCGATAGTTAATCCATTGTCTGTTTACTTCTGCTGTAATGTTATCCACCAGTAAAATAGTAGACTGTAGAATCTGGACAGCTGTACTGTTCTCTTGATAGGTCTAGCTAAAAATGCCTGCAGAAGAAGAGCACTGCACTTATCAGTGTAATGTGTGATGAGCTAAATTGAGTTACTCATCCCTCTTCCCTCTCTGGTTGCAGTGAATAGTCTGATTAAGAAAGTCAATTGAGGCTGTTTGCCATGCTACAAGTCCAAACAAAGGAGGAAGTTGAAGAGCTAGGAAAGGAAGTAGAATACATGGAGTGACTTCAAATTATTATATCCAGAAAACCATCTACATGTACCCGTTTTTGTAAACTTAGGAAATTACATATAATATTAACATATATAAAAAAAACGTTTGATGATGCTGTCCCTTAAAGATTGGTAGGTTCCTGATTGGACAGAAGAGTCCGCTTTAATACAACCGCTTCCTTTGATGTATTTCCTGACCAGACATAATGCAGTAGCTACTAGATGGTATCACAGATTACTGCAGCGATGGCCCATAGGACGGATTTTTTAGCAGACATGTTTATTTAATTTGCATTGCATAAAACAATTTTTTTCTCTTTCTCTAATGCTACTCTTTTGTTCCCCACCTACTAAAGTGTTTGTTTCTGAGCTGTAGAGAAAAATGTTCTGTAAGTTGGAACAACAGAGCAAATTGCTGGAAACATTGATTGTGTTTAGCAAATAAAACTGACAGCATAGTAAAGGCCAAATCCCTATTGTCAAGAAAATCTTCTTTATTTTCTTCTTTCCAGAAAAATGAATAAACCTCAAATCATGTGGTGTAATTGCTATGTTTAATATAAATATTACTCACTAACCCCAGGGAATCACTATGTGATCAGGAACACAGGAGCACAGTGGTTAGATAAATATTTAACCATCTCAGAAATGATTTACCATTATAAATGTGTCAAGAAAAGTTATGTCTGCTTGGCATGATGCATAATTTTCTGTATGAGGATAACATACAGTATGTTACTTAAAGAGGTCCTCCAGTACCATAATGAGATTTGTTACTGCATTATTTTGCCCTGTTTTCATGCCAGCACTTTCCTCCCCCTGTTCTCAGCATGACTGCATCGTGGCAGGATGTTTACAAGCAGAACTTCCTGTTTTCATCAGCGTCCTGCTGGGTTTTCTAACCAATCCCAGCATGCTCTGCCCTGCAATGTTTCACAGAGCTTCCGCTGCCTACCACACTGTTTCCCATCCAGTAGTCATGCCCCCTATATCCATGTTAGACAGAGAAAGCCCTGTGAAATATTACAATGCAGTGCATGCTGGGATTGGTTAGAAAACAGGGCAGGAACCTGATGAAAACAAGTCTTTCATGTAAACGTCCAGCCAGAATGCAGCAATGCTGAGAAGAGGGGATGGAAAGTGCTGACATGAAAAACAGGTAAGTGGTGCAAAAATAGTCTTTGGGGTACTTCAGGTAGATTTTCAAAAACAAAAGTGATTATGGGACTGGAGAATCCCTTTAAAGTTAAACTTTTTATTTTTTTATTTTTTTAATGATTCCAAACAAGTGCTTAGATTTCTAATAGTTGAAAGTATTTTGTAGAAGCTGGTAAGTCACTTCTGGGAAGGGTGAGTAGGACTGAGGTGGCATCTCTCCCCTTTCCTTCAGTCCATTTAGTGCTTCAGAGCTGTGGTTCATGAACTGCAGAATGCTGTATGTGTCACTGATCCAGGGGATCCATGAAAGGCATTCAGGGTATTCCGCCTATCAAAGTATTATTGTGGGCCTTATGACATGTAAAAAAAAAATTGCTATAAAACTGTAGCATGTAAATAGGCCATAACACTGATTTGTAAGCATTAAAGAGCATTAAAGGGATATTCCTACCATGGATATTTAATGTCTGGTGGCAGTCTGATCACTGAGACTTCCATGGACTGTCAGGATGAGGAGGGATAGTGCTTCCACCTCTCCTCATTGACTTCAATATGGAGCACCATACGCATGGTAGATGAAAATTCATCTGACCTTTCTGACAATTCTGGGGATCTCATCTTGGATCCCCAACCATCAAATATTCCTGCCATTTCCTCTAGATTCATTGTACTTTAATGCATCCACACACAGTACAGCTAGAGGTTGGCCAATTTCTGGTTACTGTTGACTATCATGTTTGTAGATGTCTATACGCCATCTACTTAAATAGCCCGTGTTAAAATCCTGTGCCATTTTCTATATTTCACAAGATATGCCTCCCTCGTTGGACAAGCCTTTTGTGCTGTCCATGTGCAGATGCCGTTCATAAATTGGCTTCTGATGGACGGGCATGTGACCAGGCAAATCACCCCCATGTGATGTCTCCTCCATTCAGATATTCAAGAACCTGCACTTGCACTGTTGGGAATTTAGAATGGAGGAGACATGTGTCATGTGTCCCATAAGCCTTCATCAGTGGCCATTTTATGGACAGGACCTCTATGGGACAGCACAGAAGATTTGCAAGGGGGCATTGCTTATAAAATATGGCAAAAGGCACAGAATATCAACAAAGGCTATACTGTAATAGTAAGTGTAATATAGTCATCTTGAATACACATTGGTCACAAGTAATCAAAGTGGCCAACCCCTTTAAGTCTACAGTGGGTTAGTGGTGGTATGAATTGTATTATTTGTAGACAGTAGAATTCATTGTATTGTATGTAGATGAAGGTATTAATTTTACTGAGACATTAATTGTGCTGTATATGCCTGGATTCATTTTACTGTGGGTAGTGGCATAAATTGAGCACTGATAGCATACAGTATTCATTTAAAACCGAATGGCCGAATTTGTATTTGTCTGCAGGGTATTAAATGCGCACTGTATTGGGGTTATTAGTAGGCACTGTATAATGGCATTAATTGTAGAAAACTGAATTTCCAATTTTTTGCAGCTTACTCGGTTGACATTGTTTTAACTAGAGGGTACTATTCATAGAAAGACTGAGAAACATTTTCCAGAGCATGCATTTACCTCCAGACGAAAGACTGAACTGGCCAAGTGACTATACAGCTGCCAATATACTATATGATGAGGAACAAAATAGGTATGCCTAGACTAGTGGTCCATCCAGGCATGCATGGTATAAATCAGTCGACTGACAAGAATGCAAGGTACACTGCCATGTAATACTAGCCATGCCTCCAAGGCAATGTATGATGGTGGAAATCATTAATTCACATGCCAAAATGCCATTGGTACCATGCATGAATGCTTATAGTCTGTATGGACATATCCCACATCCATGAATCAGACATACAATAGCAAGCTCTCTCTCCTGGCAACATAAGATCTGAGCTCCACGTGAGCATATGGGATAGTTAAAGAACATCTAGCTCCCATTTAGTTTTAGAAAGGAAAATCTCTTTCTTGCATTCATTAGTAGATATGCTCTCTGTTCGGGCAAACTACCACAGCTACAGCTTAACAATGCTACATATTTTATATTGCATTCTGGACTGCACCACTCGCTATGATAGACTATGACCTCCATCCTCCAATCTTTTACTTTGGACATAGAAGTAATATACCTAATAATAATGCATGGTTTTAAAATGCTATTCATATCACTGGCAGAAAGGCCATGGTTGCTGGTACAAGTAGGGTAAACACACCAGTTCCTTCTAAAAGCCACAATGTTATATACGGGAGAAGTAGGGGTGTACGTAAAGCTGAGAGGTCCCTAAAATGAAAGTTAAAAATTCAACTTCTGGGGACAAGAAGGATACAGAGATTGTTTTCTCCTCATCTCCATGTTTTCTAACATTGTAGAGACTGATAGAGGGGTTCACATATTAAAATAATTGATACAGCCTGGAAAAATACCATGTTGTAGGTGGGTCCAAATTGACAGAAAATGGGGCAACACAAGTAGGCAGAGACAAGACAAATAGGCAAAGAAAACAGAAGTCGAGGCAAGCAATCCTGTAGTGCAACACAAAATGCCACCCCACAGAACCAAATACCATAATGCAGCATAAAATACTGCCACACCTCTGCAGTATTCAACTTTACCACCATCCTGGGATGGAGATAAATTTCAATTCAGCAGGACACCTGCGGCCACTAGCAAGATGCATAAGTACCTGATACCTCTAGTGTTAATTACTAGTGAGAGCATCAGATCATTTGGTATCCAGCTAGTGGTATGAGGAGGGCTTGGGTGGCTCTTAGGGAATTGGCCCACCGGGAAATTTCCCTGTAGGGTCTATGGCCGGTCCACCCCTGCTATAGCATCTGCATGGTCTGCCTCAATGGTATGATCTTGGGAGGTAGCACAAGTGCAAAATACCAATAAAAAACAACTCACACACCTACCATTCAAGAGGGATGCAGCTGCTTCATAGTACAGGTGCTCACATATAAGCATACTTACCAACTTTTGATGGCCTCCAGGAATGCCCCTTTGTTTTCGGTCATGCACCTTTATGCTACACCCCATTTGTATGGTGCTAAACCAATTTTTTTATGGGCCCCACTCCCTAAGTGCACTTTGGGTGCAAAGACTGCAGCCAATGAAGCAGAATCCAGAAAGCAGCTCTCCATGCTGTGCCTAGAAGATTTTCCAACTCTTCCAGTAGTCTGCCCAGCACTACTTCTATACAGTATATATATTTTTTCAAATAGTTTTCTTTTGTGCTCCTTCTCCCTGGAAGACCTCTAACTCTAAAACCAATCTCTGCTTGTTACCCAGTGCATTCTTCTTATTCTAAAGCAAAATGGCTTCTCTTCCTCTTGTCTACTTAGGAGGGGCCTAAAACAAACTGTGCAGCCTAGAGAGGCAGTACACGGTAAAGCAAAGTATCCTATGGCCATTTCATCTGTATATTTGTCACTCAGACAGATAAGGAATAGTCTACATGAGCTCCGTTGCATGCAACACAATAAATGATAGATACATTTGAGGTGAAGTCCCCTTTACTTGCTTGGTTCATTTTCCTAGAATCCAGCACGTGAAGAGTCACAATTAGCAGAATTGCTATGTTTGTTACACTCGGCATGCAGGAGTAAATGGTTGTCATGGACAAAGCAAATATTTTCTATGCCGAATCTATTTTCTCTCTGCTTAATAGTTACCGGCTGACTGGAGATAATTTTTTAAAGACAGATTTATGACTGTAATGTTTTATTAATGGCTTTTAATTTCATTGCCGCGTGTAAATAAATTGATATTCCTCTTATTTTCTTTAAAATAAAACTAAACTATTTTTATATTAAAGTATGATGTTCTGATATAATTAGAATTTGCAACTCAGTGACTTCTAATTCCTGTATAACCTACATTTGGCTGTATATTACTTCATATAATACAAATATATTCATAATGAATATCGAAAAGGATATGGAAAAACATCAGTCTGTGCCAGTAAAATGGGAATCATTTACCCCCTACTGTCCAAATCATTTACCCCCTACTGTCCAAAATGTGGATCTATTTCTGTGTCCACATGAAAGCAGTTATAGGCCAGTTAGTTCAGTATAGGTGAGAGACTGCTGAGGTGATTGCTAATATTACTTTGTTTTACAGCAAATCAGTATATTATTCTTTATATCATACAACTGAAGCAAAGCAATTTTAGATACAGAGGTGCTTTAAAGTGTCTGATATTCTGAATGAACCCTTCAGAATATTCTGTATTTCTGCATTGATCTAACACTACATCGGATTTAGTTCTAAAAGTAGATAAAGAAACCAAGTCAAACAAATGAGTCAAAACTATTAGACTTGGTTATTTATTTAACAAGGAAAATGATCCAATATCATAGGTCTCTGAGTGGCAAAAGTATATGAACCTTTAGGATTTTATCTGATAATCTTGAAGGTGAAATTAGAGTCAGGTGCTTTCAATCAATGGGATAACATCAGGTGTGAGCGAACAATCTGTTTTTAAAGAACAGGAATCTATCAAAGTCTGATCTTTACAACACATGTTTGTGGAAGTGTATCATGGCACAAAAAGGAGATTCCCGAGGACCTCAGAAGAAGAGTTGCTGATGCTCATCAGGCTGGAAAAGGTTACGAAACATCCTCTAAAAAGTTAGGACTCCACCATTCCACAGTCAGACAGATTGTAAACAAATTTAAGACCATTATTACTCTGTCCAGGAGTGTCGTCCAATAAAGGTGTGTAATAGTCCGCAAGGTCACAGAGGCTCCTAAGGAAACCTCTATGTAACTAAAGGGCTTTCTCACTGTAGCTTATGTTCATGAGTCCACCATGAGGAAAACACTGAACAATGGTGTGAATGGCAGGATTGCAAGTAGAATGCATCTGATCTCCAAAAAGAACATTGTTGCCCGTCTGCCATTTGCTAAAGATCACATGGACAAGCCAGAAGGCTATTGGAACAATGTTTTGTGGACAGGTGAGACCAAAATAGAACTTTTGGGTTTAAATGAGAAACATTATTTTTAGAGAAAGGAAAACACCGCATTCCAGCATAAATTTATCATCCCATCTGTGAAACACGATGGTTATCATGGTTTGGGACAGTTTTGCTGCATCTGAGCCAAAATTACTTATCATCATTGATGGAACAATGAATTCTGACTTATACCAGCAAATTCTAAAGAAAATTTCAGGACATCTGTCTGTGAGCTGAATATCAAGAGGAAGTTGGTAATGCAG
Organism: Bufotes viridis; assembly: GCA_033119425.1. Classification (NCBI taxonomy): domain Eukaryota; kingdom Metazoa; phylum Chordata; class Amphibia; order Anura; family Bufonidae; genus Bufotes; species Bufotes viridis. Next base: position 79,309,819 of record CM065591.1, read on the forward strand.
CAAGACAATAGCCCTAAGCACACAAGTTCTTCTACCAAAGAAATAGTTAAAGAAGAATAAAGTTTGTTTTTAAAAGGCCAAGTCAAAGTCCTGACCTTAATCCAATAGAAATGTTGTGAACAGACCAGAAGCGAGCAGTTCATGGTAGGAAGCCCACCAACATAGAAGAGTTGAAGTAGTTTTATATTGAGGAACGGGCTAAAATTCCTCCAATCCGATGTGCAGGACCAATTACCTGGAATGCTTAGTTTCAGTAATTGCTGCCCAAGGGGTTATATCTGATACTGAAAACAAAGGGTCACATTCTTTTGCTACTCACGGACATATGATATTGGATCATTTTCTTCAAAATATAGTCTAATATTTTTGAATAATTTTCTTGATTTGGTTATCTTTATCTACTTTCAGGAGTTGTGTGAAAATCTGATGTAGTTATAGGTCAACTTTATGCAGAAAAATAAAAAATTCTGAAGGGTTGACAAACTTTTAGGCACCAGTGTATGTGAAAACCTGAGCCTTATGTTGTCTAATGTTTAAAAGTACAGATGCTCCATAGACATTTTTATATACATTTGTGGACATAATATTTCATCTTTAGTAACACAGCATGGAACACTAAAGTTGATACAACTGCCAAAAAAATGGCTTTTCAAAAACGTAGTAAGCAAAAAATTAGCAGACGTCTAATTTCTCATTCCTCAAGCAGATGCTTCAACGGGCAAAGTAAGTACAATTGGTTCTAATAGTTAATATGACCTCCTTTGGCAGGAAAAACTTCCAGAAGGTGCTTCTTATATTTGTCTACAATGGCATCGACTAGGATTATTTTTTCCCACTTCTTTGTGGAAATTATTTTGAGATGTGCAATATTTAAGGGGTTTACTTTAATACCCATTCTAAATCCTACAACATAGCATCTTGATGAGAATTAGATCTAGGTTTTGACATGACCATATAATAACCTTTGATTTCACTGTTTTCCTGCCATTCCTGAGTGGATTAATTGTTTCATACCCAGGAATTCAGCCAATTAACATTTTAAGACAAATAGTTGTTTTGCACATTATTATTTTCCCTTGATTGTTAAAGGGTTTTTCCAAAACTTTCATATTGATGACCTATTCTCTGAATAAGACATTAGTATCTCATCAGTGGGGACCGACACCTCGGAACCCCATGCCAATCAGCTGTTTGAAAAGGCACCGGCGCTCACAGTAGCGCTGCGGCCTTCTTGCAGCTTAGCCTAGGCCTTGTGAAGTCACGCTCCTTGGTCACATGGCCTAGGCGCAGCTCAGACCCATTGAAGTGAATGGGGCGGAACTACGATACCAAGCACAGCCACTATACAATGTACGGCACTGTGCTTGGTGAGCAGACAGAAGGCTGCAGTGCTGCAGCAAGTGCCAGTGCCTTCTCAAACAGCTGATCGTTCCCGGGTGTCAGATCCCCACTATCAGATACTGATGGCCTATCCAGAGGATAGGTGATCAGTATAACAGTATAGGAAATCCCCTATAATGTGTGAATATACCCAAATACAGAACAGGGTGCAATAGGATGGGTAATAGGAGCGATTGCTATTACACCTCGCTGCACTTATTGGGGATCCAAATTGCATTATACTGCTGCTTTTAGGTTTGCATTAGATGATACCTCTGTAATTCCAGCAAACCTTGTTTGTTATTGGGGTGCAAGTGCTGTGTTGCAGGGTGTATTTATAAGAAATATAAATACGTCATATTAACCGTTCTGCTGTGCATTTAAATTGTTCTACAGTTTCTTTTGGGGTGTATTAGTGTAAAAAAGAGACAACTTATTTGCCATTCTGCAGTGCAGTTACTTTGTACTACAACCTTTTTTGTGGTGTATAAGTGTAAAAAAAGCACATCTTATTTGCTGTTCTGTGGTGCAGTTACTTTGTACTACAGCCTTTTTTGGGGTGTATAAGTGTAAAAAAAAAGTGCATCTTATTTGCCGTTCTGCGGTGCAGTTACTTTGTTCTACAGCCTTTTTTGGGGTGTATAAGTGTAAAAAAAGTACATCTTATTTGCCGTTCTGTGGTGCAGTTACATTTTACTACACTTTTTTTAGGGTGTTTTAATGGTAAAAAAAAGTACATCTTATTTACTGTTCTGCGGTGGTTACATTGTACTACAGCCTTTTTCAGTGTATTAGTGGAAAAAACAAGTACGTTTTATTTGCCGCTGTGCGGTCAAGTTACATTGATCTACAGCTGTTTTGTAGTGTATTTTTCGCCCCATAATATGCATTTTTCCCCCCAAAAGTGCGCCTTATGGGGCGAATACTAATGAGCGCTTCCATTATGGAAGTGCTTATTAGTCCCGGAGGACCAAGAAGCAGTGAAGGCTCTGTACTCACCACTTCCTGGTCCACAGCTGTTGGCTGTGCAGTGGCTACGCACAGCATGAAGGCGCTCTGTGACCTCACGCTGTGCGCGCCACTTCACAGCACAGCCGACAGGAGGAGGAAGAAGATCGTGGGCAGTGAGGCAATATGGGGCTGCTGGGGGGAATCTGAGGCAATATGGGGCTGCTGGGGGGTAATCTGAGGCAATATGGGGCTGCTTGGGGGGTTGATTTGAGGCAATATGGTGCTGCTGGAGGATGATCTTGGGCAATATGGGGCTGCTGGGGGGTGATCTGAAGCAATATGGGGCTGCTCGGGGATGATCTGGGGCAATATGGGGCTGCTGGGGGGTGATCTGAGGCAATAGGGGCTAATATGAGAGGCAATTGGGGCTGCTGGGAGCTAATATGAGAGACAGTGGGGGCTATTGAGGGCTGATATGAGGCAATGGGGACTGCTGGGGGCTAATATGAGAGGCAATGGGGGCTGCTGGGGGTTAATATGAGAGGCAGTGGGGGCTACTGAGGGCTGATATGAGGCAATGGGGACTGCTGGGGGCTAATATGAGAGGCATAGTGCTCTTATCTGGGGTCTGATTTGGGGTGATTCAGATTGAGGTCTGAGCGGGGGTCTGATCTGAGGTCTTGTTGGGGTCTTATTAACATTGGGGGTCTGATTGGGGCTGTTAGCTGAGGTATGATTAACATTGGGGGTCTGATTGGTGGTCTGATCTGAGGTCTAATAAAAAAAAAATTCTTATTGTCCTCTAAAGCCTAGGTGTGTTATGGGCTGGTGCGTTTTATATGGCGAAAAAACCACGGTAGTTATTTTATCTAACAGTATGTCAGAAGGATAAGTGACATACTTTGTACTACAGCCTTTTTTGGAGTGTATAAATGTAAAGAAAAGTACATCTTATTTGCCGTTCTGCTGTGCAGTTACTTTGTACTACATTCTTTTTTGGGGTGTTGTACTAGTAAAAAAAAGGACATCTTATTTGCCGTTCTGCAGTACAGTTACATTGTATTACAGCCTTTTTGGGGTGTATTGGTGGAAAAAACAAGTACGTTTTATTTCCCACTCTGAGGTCAAGTTACATTGTTCTACAGCTTTTTTGGAGTGAATTTTTTTCCTTTTAATTTAATTATTTTATTTAACAGTATGTCAGACAGAAAAGTGACAGGCCCTTCAAGGGGAATGGGCAGTGGCCAAAATGTTTCTGGCGCAGGCACAGGTTGCAGCAGAAGAAGAGGGGGGTGGCAGCAGGAGTCGCAGCGAGAGGCCTGAGCTCCTGGTGTCATCTAGTGGCCGTGTCTTGACCAGCAACCCAGTGGTGTTTGAATGGCTGACTTGATCTTCTACTTCGTCGCAAGTGACATCAGACACCCCCAGCAAAGAGTCGGTGGGTTCTTCAGACACAAAGCTTAGTTGGGAAAAGGAAGGAAACTCCAGCATCTAGTTCACGAGTATCTTCTCTTTATTAACAGTGTCGGAAATACAGCGGCAATAAAATATATCTTCTCACATCCTTAGACAGTCAACGCGTTTCGAAAAAGTTCTTAATGATGACTGGTACCAGTCATGATTAAGAACTTTTTCGAAATGCCATGACTGTCTAAGGATGTGAGAAGATATATTTTATTGCCGCTGTATTTCCGACACTGTTAATAAAGAGAAGATACTCGTGAACTAGATGCTGGAGTTTCCTTCCTTTTCCTCACTGTCGTATCCGGGTCTTACCTACATCTCCGTGCATCAGGGGAACACAGTTGGAGTGAGTGAACGGGTGAGCTGGATTCTACTTTTCTCTACAAAGCTTAGTTGGCATGGCCCGGGAGCAGGCCCTGTGTCCTTACCTGTCCTCAACCTGCCTTTTCTGTTCCCTCTGTTAGAGAAGTATTATATGCCGTAGGCTCCGCTTCACTTTTCAGCGAGGACGACTAATAGAGTACAGTCAGCAGCTACTGGCCAGCCAATATCTGGAGGAGAAATCTGCCGCTTCCTCTGGTAGGTGGGCAAGTAGTGATGATGAGAGTCGTGTGGGAGCTGATGTTGCCAGCTGACAGGCTTCTGACCCTGAGACTATTGAGGGGGACATCAGTGACGTGCAGAAAGTAGTGGATGATGATAAAGCCGATCGCACTTGGGAGCTGGGTGAAAAAAGGGCTTCATCATTATCAGGAGAAGAGGGTGGCAGCTTGTGCGCGAGGCAGCGGCTGAACCAGTAAGGTGGTAGCATGGCCAGGAGTCAGCAGGGGCAGCAGTGGGTGGTCAGGAGCCAAACGTGCTCGAGAAGTAGCGATGCAGGGGTTCGCGAAGGCAGCAATAGCAGGCAGTCAGTACTGAGTGTTGGGGAGAGAATGTCATTCTTGGCGGTGTGGCAATTTTTTGTTAGGCTGCCGGAGGAAGTTAACATGCCCATTTGCCGAATTTGTGGGAGAAGGTGAAGCGTGGGCAGGGTGCCAATGTTGGCACGACAGCCCTGCATCAACACATGCAGCGCCACCATAAAGTTGCCTGGGAGAACCGTGGCTCCGATGTGGTGGTCCAGCCTGCCACAGCAGCCACTGCATCACCCAGTGGCAGGCACCCAAGTTCATGCAGTCAAGGCTCCACCACCTCAGCTGAAGGGAGCTGTCTGTCCTGCCCATCATCTGCTGGTCCTGATGCTCCTGCTCCTCCTACTCCTTATCATTCATTCCGTCAGCAATCAATCACCGAAGCGATTGCCAAGAGACAACAGTATGCGTGCACTCATCCAACGGCACAGAAGCTAAATGTGCTCCTGACTAAGTTGCTGGTGCTGCAGTACCTCCCTTTCTAAATGGTGGACTTTGCACCTTTCAGAGAATTGATGGCTTGTGCCGAGCCGAGGTGGAGAGTTACAAGCCGTCATTTCTTTGCCAAAAAGGCAGTATCAGTCCTGCACAAATATGTAGAACAGAAGGTGGCCCAGTTCTTGAGCCTGTCGGTGTCCGCCAAAGTGCACGGCAGCGCCGACGTGCGGAGCTGTAACTATGGTGAAGAACAATATATGTCCTTTACGACCCACTGGGTAAATATGGTTCCTTCCCAGCCACACCAGCAACTTAGCCAGGTGAGCCGCTTCCGCCTCCACGTTCTCACGCCGTTGGTCCTGCGACAATGTCCGCCTCTGCCTAACTCAAAATCGGAAACATGGTAACCGACAAGAACATGGTGTCAGTGATGAACAACATTATTTCACTGATTAATGTCCTGTAGAGATGAGCAAATCGAAGTTGACGAAGAGGAATTAGATCCAAATTTCAGGAAATATTCGTTTCGCACCGAAGCCGAATTTCCTCATGCTTCGTGGTAACGAATCGCATGTTTTCCTAAAATGGCTGCTGCACGTGTGAGGGCATGGAGAAAGGAACTCTGGGAAGGCGGGATCACCCATAATGCCATGCATGCAGCCAATCAGCAGCCAGCCCTGTGATGTCACAGCCTATAAATGGCAGCAGCCATCTTAGATTCTGCCATTTACCAGCGTACTTAGTGTAGGGAGAGACGTGTCTGCAGGCGCTAGGGACGGTGATAAGAAAGACTGAATTGTGGTGAAAAAACGATTTATAAGTGCAGGGAAAAGATAGGGAGGAATCTTTCCACAGCATTTATGTAGAACAGGGTTCAGTAGGGGAGGTTACAAACTGGGTAATAGATACAATCCTATTACACCTTGGTGCACTGACTGGGAATCCAAATTGCAATTATACAGCTCTGTCATTCTAGAAAACCATTCTTGTTATTGGGGTGCAAGTGCTGTTTGATACAGCCATTAACAGGGTTTATTACAAGGAAATATTTCTACAGTACGTCTTATTTGCCCTTGTGCGGTGCAGTTATATGTTGTAAAGCCCTTTTTGCCGTGTATTAGTGGCAAAGGAAAAATATATTTGCCCTTGTGCGATGCAGTGATATATTCTAAAGCCCAGTTTGCCGTGTATTAGTGGCAAATAAAAATATATTCGCCGTTCATCCTTGCACTTATCTGTTGAAAAGCCTTTTCTGTTGTGGAAAAGTGGAAAAACATTAGGGCCTAATTGCCGTTCTGCGGTGCAGTGATATATTCAAAAGCCCAGTTAGCCGCGTATTAGTGGCGAAATAAAAATATATTCGCAGTTCATCATTGCACTTATCTGTTGAAAAGCCCTTTATGGTATGTAAAAGGGGAAAGAAATTACAGCCTATTTGCCGTTCTGCGGTTCTGTGATATTTTCTAAAGCCCAGTTTGCTGTGTATTAGTGGCGAAATAAAAATATATTTGCCATTCAGGGTTGCACTTATCTGTTGAAAAGCCTTTTGTGTTGTGTAAAAGTAGAAAAAAATTAGGGCCACACTCTCTTTGTGTCACTCTGTGGCCTCTTCATGCTGCTTCCACCTCAACGCTATGTCACCTTGCCACTTTGTGGTCTCCTCATGCTGCTGCCACCTCCACACTATGTCATCTTGCCACTCTGTGGCTTCCTCCTGATGCTGCTGCCGCCACCTTCACACTCTGTCATTGCTACCTCCACACTATGTCACCTTGCCACTCTGTAATCTCCTGATGCTGCTGCCACCTCCACACTATGTCACCATGCCACTCTGTGGTCTCCTGATGCTGCTGCCACCTCCACACTCTGTCATTGCTACCTCCACACTATGTCACCTTGCCACTCTGTGGTCTCCTGATGCTGCTGCCACCTCCACACCATGTCTTCTTGCCACTCTGTAATCTCCTGATGATGCTGCCACCTCCACACTATGTCACCATGCCACTCTGTGGTCTCCTGATACTGTTCCTACCCTTCGCACTTCATGACTGGGAAACTAATTTGCCTTTTTGTCCTGGTTGACATCATTTATTTGACCCTTTTTCTGATCTGTCAGAAGGATGGAAAAATGAGACACACAACGGATCCTTAGATATAAATAATACGGGCACTCAGCTCTATGAAATTATACCAAAATTGAATACATCTATCAGCACAAAAACTAAAGTACACTATATTAACATATAAAATTACTTGAATTAAAACAGAGATTAGTGATCCACCAATCAATATCGAGGTAAGGCATCGCCATTCACATAAAAAATTAGGTCCTATTTTAAAATAGTATAGAATGAATAGTCACTTGTTCACACTTAGGTAAATAGTCACTGTTCAACCTAGGTTAGTTGGTACAAAGTAGATAATCGTGATCCACACTTATATGTTCCCCGGTTTTGATAAGAGATTTGTTCTTTCAAATATGTGGTTAATTCATCCTTCAATATTCATCATATATATCGACAATTATTGCCACAGATCAAGCGTAAAGAATTATATAAAAAAATCGCATGGGAAAATTCGCATGAGAAAATCGCCTAGCGGTGTTGTACCGCATAAATAATTCCTGTAAGGAGATTGATCAGCAAGCAAACCGTAAGTGCTATGCGAACATAAATGTTACCGTGTTTTCACCACATGTATGTGGCCGGATGTTCGCCGGTGTTGTTTTGTCTCCCAGATCGAAGTTGGATGTGCGCTGGATGTTGCTGTCCCTGGCGAATGGTAATCTCAGACACGCTATAATCGCGTGTGGCGCCTGAGGTCCGAAGTTTTCGGGTATGTCTGCACACGTGGCATCCCACGTGATTTAAGACATTATCCAGCTCACTCTTTTTCAAAATAAAGTGCGCTATATTATTTTTGTAGAAAGAACGTTTGCTTGTTCGGATAATTCTTCTGAAAGAAGTGTGCTCTTTCACGCTATAGTAGGATCGTGGGCCTCTGCACAGTTTTTTATTCCTGACGCTAACATCGACCTGTAAGGTTAAGTTCACATTTGAGTTATTTGGTCAGTTTTGGCCCTGTAACAGCCCAAATAAGTGAAGTGTGCAGTGATTCTAAGAGTGATGCCTCTCATCTGCGTGTCATACTGACTCACAGTATTGTTTCACTACCACAGCAGACTCACTATGCATGTTGCTGCAAGGAACAGTGTTCTACACCACTATACAGACTCTCTGCAGCTAGGAAATAGCAGTTTTTTAACACGATTCATTACAAATTAATTTGGTTTGAATCTAATCTTTTTGGAAAATTCATCGAACTGACCGAATCAAATTTTTTAGAAATTCGCTTTATCCAATACCCTTAAAACCCAGTGTGACCAATTGCCTTCACAAGTCACCTAATTAGTAAATAGAGTCTACCTGTCTGGAATTTATACTCAGTAAAACTACAACTGTTCTGTGAAGGCCTCAAAAGGTTTGTTAGAGAACATTAGTGATCAAACAGCATCATGAAAACCAAGGAACACATCAGACAGGTCAGGGATAAAGCTGTGGAGAAGTGTAGAGTAGGCTTTTAAGGTTATAAAAACATTGCAAGCTCTGAATATCTCATGGAGCACTGTTCAATCCATCATCCAAAAGTAGAAGGAGTATGGGGATGCTTTTCTTCAGCAGGATCAGGGAAGCTGGTCCGAGTTAATGGGAAGATGGATGGAGCTACATACAGGGCAATTCTGGGGGGAAACCTGAAAGAGGCTGCAAAATCTGACTGAGCTTGAGCTATTTTGCAAAGAAGAATGAGCTGAAATTTCAACCTCTAGATGTGCAAAGCTGGCAGAGACATACCCCCAAAAGATTCACAGCTGTAATTAGTGTTGATCACGAATTTTCGAATTGCGAATTTTAATCGCGAATATTTAGAATATCGCAAAATATATTCGCAATTGCAAATATTCGCTTTATGCAAATTTTTTATATGAAAATTTTCGCATGCAAGAAAATAATGTCATTATTTTCTTGTTTGCGAAAATTCGCATAAAAAATTCGCATAAATTAGCATAAAAATTCGCATAAGCTGGTATTTAAAAGGTATCTTCGCCCAAATATTCGCAAAATATCACGAATTCGAATATTGCCCCTGCCGCTCATCACTAGCTGTAATAGCAGCAAAAGGTGGGCCTGCAAAGTATTGACATGCACTCCCCACTTTCTAGATTTTTATTTATTGAAAATGTTGAAAACCATATATCATTTTATTTTCACTTCACACATACTTGCTGCTTTGTGTTGGTCTATCACATAACATCTCAATATAATACATTTAAGTTTGTGGATGTAACGTGAAAAAATGTAGAAGAGTTCAAGTATGAATACTTTTCCAAGGCATTGTCTTCACAATTAAATTTATCTTTCTTTTTTTCATACCCCCAAAAGATATGATATATAGAACTACAGTATGTTCTTGTTTGTTCAACTTGTCAAATAAATAACTCTAAACCCTTGATGCCTTACCAGTCTGACATAAAAGAACGTAGAACCATTGACTCTCACAGCTTACACTGACTCACAGTATGAGACTTACCGAATCAGCTGCCAGGCTAAACTGTTCTGCTGTGGCTAAAAATTATGTATAGAGCGTTCCATGGTGCACACTTTGTATGTCCATCAGCTGATGAATTTGCAGGGCTGCCCCGGTATCGCCTCAGTATGTTTTATGGAAGGCTACAAGGATCAATCATGAGCATTTCACCTCCTGACATTGAGGGCTGCAGAGGTAGAAATATCTGCTAAATTATGGTAGCAGCAGCTGTGATTCACACAGTAATAATTCGCCTTAAGAGGACCGGTGACATCATAAAACACAGAAGTGTCCCAAGGGCAGTGGATCTGTCAGTGTCACTGGATCTTTGCTGATGAGAGCAAGCTCCTCAAAACACAATGCTTTATACGCCGGGGAACCGAATAAGCACTGGCTGGTGGCTCGATACAAAAATCAGGCCATCTGTATTCCTCTGCTGGCTACATTGTAGATTGCAATCCTTGTCTCATTTGTAAAAGTGGACAACTGTCAAACACCATGAAACTCGGAAGGGTTATTGAGCGAGGACAAGCACTATGTTTACCAGGGCATAAATCCATAAAATAGGAAACTGGAAAGTGAATGGATATCTATCCCCCATGACTCGATCAATTAATATAAATGATTGTTTTTGACTTACATATCTAAAGTGATCTGAAGGCTAATATAGAGTAGCAAAAGCAATAGACAATGCATTAGTATTGTCAAAGAATGATGATCATGTTATCAAAGTCTATTGGCTTTTGGAGGTTTACAAAAGTCAAGTGGATGGGGTTACACTTTAATACCCCTACACAGCCTTTGAACAACGGTGGAGAATCCATGCTTTTCTAAACTTATAGAACCGCTGTAAAGAACTTTAGTTAGATGCAAACTGTTCTTTGAACTTGGCAAAGGGATGCAGGACATAGTCATACTGCCAAAACTGCACCATTTTCTCTCCAACTCTAACGCATGGATCAAGTACCATTTAGCAAGAAGGGTGCCTTAGCAAGGTGATGCTTTGGATCGTTCCTGAGTATTAGACTTCTTGAGTGGATGCAGCTGGGGTTATCATGCCTTGATGACCTTGCCTGGTTTACACATTTAGATACACCATTTGGAACACTACACTTAAGAGTGGCATTTGACCTACTTTGTAATCTGTAATACATTACCTCTTAGCTGAAGGAAATTACAATGCTAACAAACCTCAGAGGATAGGTCATCAATATATACTGACTGCACAACCCCTTTAAGGACTATGGAAATGATAGAAGGTGATATATATATATATATATATATATATATATATATATATAAAGAAAAAGATCGGACTGCACTCCAATTCGTAATCCAAAGGTGTAAAAAGTGTGCCACCCGATGGGTCAATAAAAGTTTTTACACCTTTGAATTATGAATTGGAGTGCAATCCGATCTTTTTCTTTTTATATTTTGGGACAATACCTGGAGCCCGGAGTTGGACATTGCACCCGCTGTGTTACCTTTGTGGATGGTGCTGCCTGTGGTTTTTTCTAAACTCTATAAATATATGTGTGTGTGTATTCCCCTCCCACTTCCACCCCCCACCCAGATCTGAAACCCAGAACAAAAGCCAAAAGAATAGTGACTACTACAGATGCTGATTAGCCAATGTCAATGCACAAATAAGACCCAGTCTGTTCATGTATTGCATGGGTGGCAATTCATTTCTCCTGTAGTAACCTATGTCTATATGTGCAGTTTCCATTTTTGCTGAAGCAATACAAAAAAATTTTTGGTTAAAGTTTCACTAACTGCATGTTTTTGAATTTAGCACTTGTGCTGAGATAGAAACTTCCTATATCTCACTACTACTGCTGCTCACTCTTCCCCCTCCCCTCTCCATAGACTTGCATTGACATGTATAGTATGATACTTCAGCAGAGCTGGTCCATCTTGAGACAGAATGAAAGCATTTTTTAAAGTGAAAAGCAATGAACAAGGAGTAGGGAGAGAGGTAAACAGCTCATAATATTAGAACAATACATTTTTCACTGATAAAATATATTACAAGGTTTCTTGTGGAGTTCACTAGTGACTACTTTTACTAGTTCTACTATTGATTTATGCAAAGTTGTGTGCAAAGTTAGTGACCATTTGAGGTGTTAGTATGTGCATGTATTAAGGGTTTTAGACATTCTTTCCACCATGCTAGACAATGAAACATGGGTTAACACAAAGTGTATGCAGCTTATTGGGAAGGGGTATTTCTTAAGATTCTACAGTATAATGGGTGGCAAAATTTCAACAGAATTTTAGTGCAAAATTCTGGCACAAAGTAAGCCAACTAATAGGTGGTATAAACACCTATTAGATGTTGCCTTTGACAAGGCAGATTTATCATCCAGCATCAGCCACTGTAATAAATAACATCTCTCTTGTCTGCTTTGTACTTGCTAAATCTTACACAACATTAATAAATCTGCCCCAGTACTTCATACGGTACGTCCAGCCATGCAGGTTGGTGTTTATTGCTAGGACTGATACTATCATATTTCGACCACTCATCTGTTGCTATATCGGATTCAGAAAAACTGCACAATTTGCAGACCATAGACAGATGTGATCTGATGAACAATATGAGAAAATAACATTATTTCCACCGGTGTATGTTATATTTAGACAAAAGATTATATATCAATAGAACTACAATGAAAAAAAAAGAAAAAAAAATGAGGCTTCTTTGATGCAACAGGAAAAATGACATGAAAGAAGGGCATGCAGGGGTGCCTTGGTAATGAATGTTTTTGTATTTGGTTTAAATAGAAACCACGAGCTCTGGCAACGTAGAGCATTCAGAGTATCAAACCGCCATGATGAACAATGAGCGTAAAGCAACAGTTCTGTGATCTCGGCAAACAATAGGAACGGTGTATTGTTGTAAGAGTCACGGAGAAGAACGCTGAGCTTAGTTATACTACTGATGAAAAGGAGGTGTTTGATGTAACAAATATAACAAAGAAATAAGTTTGTTTTTCTGGAAGCTGGAAAATATTACTGCTTGGTCACATTTCTATTTTGATGCCAACAGGTTATATAACCAGGAGTGAATATCACCACTAGAGATGAGCTAATTTTACAAATTTAATTCACCGATTCGCAGAATTTTTTGGATTTTTTTTTATTAGATCCGAATTTGTTTGTGGCGAATTGCGTTAAAAAACAGCTATTTCCTGGCTTCAAAGAGCCTTTATAGTGGTGTAGAACACTGTGCCTTGCAGTAACATGAGAGGGAGTCTGTTGTGGTAGTGAAACAATACTGTGAGTCAGTATGACATGCAGATGACAGGCGTCGCTCTTAGAATCACTGCACACTCCACTTCTTTGGGCAGTCACGGGACCAAAACTGACCAAATAACTCAAGTATGAACTCAGCCTTACAGGTCGATGTTAGCTGATTCCACAAAGATGGCTACAGAACCTGTTCTATTAAACGCTTATACAAGTAGAGCCCCCCGACAGAGTGGAGAGGGTGTCAGCAGTAGGTTTGTGTTGACGTCACTGATTATTTTGCCCTTTCTCTGATCCGTCAGAACAATTACCCCCAAAAAACGGATCCTGTCTGTTGAGCATCCGCCTTCACTCGGTCAGCATTTGGTCAGTAATTCATCAGTATTGATAATGCCAAAAAAAAAAAACAGGACTGGATCCAAAACAGAGATGACACGTGAATGAGGAGACCACAGAGTGACCCAATGACAGAGTCTAAAAGTGGCAGCAGCATCAGGAGGAAGCCACAGAGTGGCACAATGACAAAGTGTGGAGGTGGCGGCAGCATCAGGAGGAGGCCACAGGGTGACATAATGACAGAGTGTGGAGGTGGCAGCAGCATCAGGAGACCACAGAGTGGCAAGGTGAAATAGTGTGGAGGTGGCAGCAGTAGCATAAGCAGACCATTGAGTGGCAAGGTGACATAGTGTGGAGGTGGAAGCAGCATCAGGAGATCACAGATTGACAGAGTAGGGAGGTGGGTGGCAATACCAGTACCAGCTGAAGATGGTGGGTAAAAAAAGGAGTACTTGGCATCAGATGTGTGGCATCAGGCAGGTGGCAGTATCAGAATAATAGCTGAGGCAGGTAGCAAGAAGAAACCGGTCTCTTTTGTCAAAGTGTTGGTGTGGCACCATGGATGATCTAGTCTGATGTATCAGGCATTGGTTGATAGAAATCCTGGCTGATCAACGCCTGATTCATCTTGACAAATGTCACTCTCTCCACATTTTGGGTGGACATGCGAGTTCTTCTTGGGGTAACTATGGCCTCTGCTGCACTAAACACCCGCTTTGATGCCACACTACTGGCCAGGCAGGACAGCTTTTCCAGGGCAAACTCTGCTAGTTGCTAATACACTAATACACACCAAAAAGGGCTGTCATTTTCTCACATCAACACACAACAGCTAACAAGTCCTTTTTCCCCACTAATAGGCGCCAAAAAGGGCTTTAGAACGTATAACTGCACCAATGAATGGCTTTTATACTGTTTGTTTTTCATAGTTAACTTTTTTGTTCATTAAAAGTTAAGTTTTATGTTTATTCACCATGTATTGAATCATGGGTGTAACTATAGCCATAACTGCTGCCCATAGGCTAAGTGGAGCATTTAGGTACAATAATTGAAAGGGTTTTCCTAGACTCGTATATTAATGATCTATCCTCAGGCTAGATCATCAACAGGGGTGTAGCTACCATGGAAGCAGGCTGCTACAGGGCCGAACTCAGGAACGGGCCTGGGAGGAGGACAAATGGAATTATTTACAGGGCCCAGGGAGCATTGAGTACAGTGCTCCTAGTCCTAGCACTGCTATTACTCACCACTCAGGGGCATAGCTATAGGAGAAGCAGGGGAAGCAGCTGCTTTGGGTCCCAAACTCAGAGCATGAGGACTAAAAGATTTTATTGTCAGGGCCCCTCAACAGCATTATACAACGACATTCTACACAGTGACACTGTAGGAAATGGATGGAGTGGTTGCCTGGAGAGTGGACACAGGAGTGGGGGTTGCATGGGAGGAGGGGGTTGTGAAGAAGTTTCGGGGGGGGGGGGGCATTCATTATTTTGCTGTGGGGCCCAGTCATTTCTAGTTACGCCACTGTCACCCACTCCTGGCAGCGCACAGCTTCAGGACAGGACAGTCTGCGTAGGACAGCCCTATGACCTGATGCTGTGTGACGTCAGGTCACAGTGTAGTACATGCCTAGATGCAGTGCTGCATGAAGAGTGGAGGCACCCGCAGGAGGAGAAGAGAGGTGAGTATTTTCTTTTTGGTCCGGTCTGAGGTCTGCCATTCAAATATTTGCTGTGGGGCCCAGTCAGTTCTAGTTACGCCACTGGTCATCAATATCTGATTGGTGGGGGCCGGATACCTAACACTCTGCATACCTGTTGTTTGAAGAGGCCGCAGTGTTCCGATGAGTCACCAATATGTGAATACTAGAAAGGGCGCTTTTTACTTTTAACCCTTTTTGGGGGTAAAAATACTGCATACAATCCTTTCCTATTAGAATCATTTTTTCCTAGTGCACATCCTTTACATGGCATATGTCGTTAATAATGTATTACAAAGTGCTCCATGCTAGATATATTTTTTTTTGTCATTTTTAATTACACTTTTTAACTAATCATAATTTTCTTGTCATATTCTAAGCCACGTTTTGTCACATTTGGTTACCATAAAGTACGCCAGCTCTGAGGTAGTCTAAAAAACTGTGTCAAACTCTGTTAGTATAGAAAGACCTGTGATGGCGCATTGTCACCTACACCATCACATGGCACCATGTGTTGCATATTTCCTACAGACTGCCTTAGACAAAAAAATATTATATATCAATAGAATTTGGGGCACATTTTACAGCATGACCTTTTAGTCATGATTCACAATTTATAATGCATTCAACACACTACAGACTATTCATAAATATGGTGCTAAATAAAAATGGTAGAATATTCTGGCACAGAATAAAACACTGTCGGGGCTCTCTCTGCCATCTGGCGCTACATCGGTGGGCTCTCCTTTTTGCAGAGGATCTACTATTTGGCACGACCATCCATACCATGATAGTTTCTCAAGTACAAGTAGTTATGCTGCTTCAGTTTACATAAATACCATTCAGTTTACTGCTAGCTAGACAATGCGGGCCAATTCCTGACATTGCTATGGGGCCACATGATTTCTAGTTATACCCTACATAAGGACACATGAGAAAGCCTTTGGGGAGTAATAACACAGCAATTATACCATCTTGAAGTACGGATATAGCCAAATAGAAATGAAGCCTTTACAGTACCTAGGGAATCACAGATTGTTATCTTTATTTTACTCTGCTAATATTTATTACTAACCTTTGTAATTCAGTTTTCTTTTTTCTGTGGAACTAAGGGCCCATACTGCACTGTAAAAAAAGCCAATAAAGACTGATCTGTTGGCCCAGATTCATCCCAAAATCTGTCTCCCTCCTGCTGTCACCCAAGCCCAGTTTTAAACAAGAATAGCACAGATTGCTACAGGCATTTGGATATTTAACAGGTTTTGATGCTTAATGTCCGCAGGAAAATGATTAGCAATTAAAATGAAACACATTTTCCTGTGCTCTGTGGTACAGCTTAGTAATTTAAAAAATATATAAAAGGTCACCGGGGCACATTATTTTAGTCACACTGACTACTGAAAATGCGCCTGTTTTGGAGACATTTGTGCCTCGTTCACCTACTTTGAATTTAGTCACAAAAACAGTGTAATTTCTACTGCTCTCCACAGCTATACTTTTCTTCGTAAGTTGCGCAAGTTGAGTTGTGCAAAATTTTGCCTTAAAAGTCGCACTTCTATGGAGACGTGTGCCTATTCTCAGGTTACTTGCGCAACATTTTCATGTGCATACTAATTAGACCAGCTTTAGTGAATATGAAGCTGTTGAACTGAAAAAGAACCACCAGAGGTCAGACTAATAGCACTACGCCTAGTCTAATTCATGAAGTGCTGTGCAACTTTTTAAGAAATACTCGGCAAAAGAACAACAGACGAAGCAAATATGGTGCTCTCTCCTTGCTGCAGGAGACGGGTTCAGTAGGAGCATCTCACTTTATCTCCTGCAGCAAGGAGACAACAAGCAATGTGCGTTCACTTCTCTCTTCTTATTGTAGCGACTGGTGAGGATCTCAGCACTCCGATCCCAATGATCTACTTACTGTCGATTCTACTATTTCTATTCATATTAAAAAGTGTTTCCAGAATTTTAAAATTGATGGCCTATCCTCAGGATAGGCCATCAATATCTGATTTAAGGAGGTCAGACACCCCACAACCCTGATGATCAGCTATTTCAGAGTAGCTCCTGCACGGCAAGTTGTCACGAATCTATACATCTTCATCCATTATGTAGTGGACTGAGCTGGTAACTGCAGCACTGCTCCCATGCAGTGCTGCAGTAACCAGCTCTGTCTACTACACAATGGATGGAGTGGTGTAGTTCCAGTGCTGGAGCTAATCTGAAACAGCATATTGGTGAGGGTAAGTGGTGTATAACCACCTCTAATCAGATATTGATTCCCTATCCTGAGAATAGGCAATCAATGTTAAAATACTAGACAAAACCCTAAATTTACTAAACCAGTGTAGGATTGAAGTGTACGATCAAAGCCCCAGAGTTCCAGCAGAAAAAAAATCTCAAATGGAAGTGACTTTGGAGCCGATCACTTTCCTCCAGTGTCTATTTTGTACAAATAACCGTGGAGGATGACACACTCTGTAGAGATGGCGGGGCCTCAGAACCATTTTTCTGGTGGTCCCAGGAAACCCCATTGAAGTACATGTCAATAATTTAGGCTTGTGTTCTCCATATCTCATTAACCTCATTTAAAAATGCCTGACACTATTGCATTTGTGATTTATCTTTAATTACTGCCAAATAAAGATTTCCATAAAATTTCCTCCATTATTGAATATTGAAAGAAAAAAATTGAAGGCGGTAAACAGCACTTGTGTACAAACCTTTCAGAAATGATTTATGATGTTTCTGATTTGTCTTATTTAATTGGTTTTCTGCTTGTCTTCATTAATAACACTTATTTCACGTGCCTTGAAGTCTAAAGGAAGTGTGATATGTTTGAAAACCCATCTGGAGAAAACCATCTATGTGATGTCTTACTGGCTCCTATTATTACAAGTGACATCTTCAAACAGGCTTAAAATAAGTCCAGTATCTATTCAATCTCACATGTCAGCTACAGATTAAGCATTTTGTCTGACTGCAGGCTTTATGGTTGCATGAAATGCGCTGTACGCTCTTATCTACATCATTAGGATAAAGAATTTCATCAAATATGTGTAGAGACCATGAAGTTCTGATGCAGTCTTATGTTGTGTGTTGGTCTTGGGCTTTCCAAATTGACATTATTTAATACACAGTAGAAGGAATCAAATTTTGCAAAGGCAGATATATGATATCATAAGCATGTGTGTGCTTAAGGGTCCATTCACCCGTTCGCTAAATGGGTCCGGATCTGGGTCCGCAGCGGGTGCGGTCCCATTAATTTTCAATGTGCTGTCCGCATCCGCGCTTCCCTTCCGCAGCCCCGCAAAAAATGGTACATGTCCTATTCTTGTCCGCAGCCACGGACAAGAAAAGGCATTTCTGTTATAGTGCCGGCCATGTACGCACATGGCCAGTGTCCGTGTTTTGTGGATTCGTAATTTGAGGACCACAAAACAGTTGCGGACATGTGAATGGACCTGAAAGGGGTTTCCCAGGATTACTATGGTTTTTAACAGATATGCTCGTGTAGTTGCTTACCTCATGTATATCTTCCCCATGATTTTTTTTTTCAGTTTAGACTTCCTTGACCCATTTTCACCTTGTAGACAAATCATTGCATCCTGTATGTAGCACTTCCTTTTTCTGTATCCAACCAAACCCATGATGTACTTCTCCTTCCTCTGCCACACCTCCAGCACTGCCCCTAACACCGCCCAGCTGATTTATAACTCCTCCCACCCAGCTAGTTACATGGGCACTCCCCAATCTCTGTTGATTGGAGCAATGAAGAAAAAAAAGATACTTTACAAAATTACAGCTACCATCAAAAATAATTGTTTTAAAGGATGTGGATACAAACCAGAAAACCCCTTTAATAAGGAATGAAATAGGTCAATTAGTGAGCCACTATTGGTAAATCACACCATGTATGTAATATGTGTGATGCCTGCCCAAAAGTCCCGGGAACATCTGAGTACGGGGAAAAAGGATAAAAAAGTTTGGATTTTTGCAACTATAGAAGTGTCTGGAAACCATTTATCCCAATGAACACGCATGCTTATTTATTCTGAACTTGCATGTTTATGGAGTCAGGCAGAACATCTTTTGGCCCAACCATTAGCTTATGTCTGTGGACACAATGACACCACAATCTGTAGCCTCAGACATAAGGTTGAAGACACCAAAAATACAAACCAGATTTTCTGCATTACTTCACTTGCCTTAACCTCTTTTAAGGACACAGGACGTACCCGTACGTCCTGTGTCCGGTCTTTAAAGCTTCATGCGAGCGCCTTGGGTGTCCGCATGGTTCTTGTAGCAGACACCCAGCAATGCCGATCGCGGACATTTAACCCCTCAGAGTGCACACAAACCGAAAGTTTTACTTTCGGTTTGCGCTCCGGCTCCCCCGTGTGGCGATCGGAGGAGCCGGAGCATGCCTGTAGTAGCCTGGGTCTCTATGAATGAAACCCAGGATGCTCTGTAGCATTTCCTACTGAGCCTTGCCTGTTATAGGCTTCATAGGAAATATGCAATTTTTTTCATACATTCCCATGCTATTGCATTGGAATGTATGATAATCGCAATCAGATGATTGTAAGTTATCGTTCCTTATAGGAACTATAAAAAGTGTAAAAAACAAAAAAACAAAACACACATCATGGGTGTCACAATACTTTAAAAATATATAAAAAAAAATCCCCATACGTCAAACAGGAAAACGGAAAAAAGCGTCCAAATGGCGGATTCGCCATTTTTGGTCGCTTCATTTTCCTCAAAAAGTCATACACACCCCAGAATGGTATCAATAAAAAGATAAGATTATGATGCATAAAATGAGCCCCCATACAGCTCTCTACATATAATTACAAAAAAGTTATAGGGGTCAAAACATGGTGACAAAAAAGTTAAACTGATTTTTTCCCACTTTTGAATTTCTTTTCACTATCAAAATGCAAGAAAACCTATACATATAGGGTATCACCGGATTTGTACTGACCTGTAGACTAAAAGTAACTGGTCAGTTTTATCGCACATCGAACGTCGGAATTTAAAAACCCGCAAAACTGTGGTGGAATTGCTTTTTATTTTGCAATTTCACTCCATTTGGAATTTTTTTCCCGCTTCCCACTACATCATATATAATATTAAATGATGTCATTGGAAAGTACAACTTGTCCCACAAAAACCAAGCCCTTATATGACTATGTGAACCGAAAAATAAAAAAGTTATGGCTCTGGGAAGGCAGGGAGCGCAAAACGAAAGCTCAAAAAATAAAAAACCTCCAGTAGGTTATGCCATGATTAGTTAAAAAAAAATGAAAATCAGAGATCACATAGTACATGACAATCTCTCTCTAACAAAGCTAGAACCAGCCTGTACCTCGCATGGATTTATAGATCTCTCCATTCACTGATTCAATGACTCTGCTAGATTCATTTCAAGCTGGCAGCTCAGGAGGGGTGTCCTTGTTGGAGGGGGGGGGGGGGTTTGGGGGTCCTGTAACTGTCACAGCTTCTAACAGAAAATTTGGCTTATGTTACTGGCAGTTATGTTACTGAGGTGGACAGAAAGATGACGAAAAGAACAAACAGCAGGTAGCAGTATATAGATACATATTATTGAATAACTCAGTAGCTGTATTAGATTTTTGAATTATATGCAATTACAAGTATTCAGATTCAGGTGCTATTTTGAAAAATGTAGAATACAAATATGAATTATACATTTAGAATCCTACATTTTAAACAGATGTCTATGTAATCCACCATGTTCGCAAACTCCAGTTATACCAGTTAGGGGGATTTTGCATTAGTGTTCGCAATTCCGATTTCCATTATAACCATGTTAACGGAATTGTAAGACGAAATTCAAAATGAAACCTTTAGAGGCATTCCGTTTTGATCCGTCAACTCATCATAGAGGTTTATGGGCAAACATAACGGATCTGGTTTCCGTTATCCAGGACGTAAAAGAAAGTCCTGTGGACTGTACTAACTATATGATTTTAATAACAAATTAGGAAGGCACCTGAAGAAGTAAGTGGTTAATTGTAAAATATTCATCACTAGTAGGATGACCCGGCTTTGCAAGGGTATATTTCGACAATTTAATTTAAGGTTTGTGTGTGTCGTTAAAAGATATCGACAGTATCCCTCATAACAGTGACCTCTACAGCAACCCACCCCCTTAACAGTGAACTCCACAGCTCTCCAGCCCTTAATACTGACCCCCCACAGTGTCCCATCTCCTTAAAATGTGACCTCCACAGCAGCCCACCCCTTTAACTTTGACCTTAACAGCAATCTACCCCTTTAAAGTGACCTGCACAGCACCCCGCCCTCTTAACTGTGACCTCCACAGCGGCCTACCCCTTTAACAGTGACCCCCTCACACTGCCCCGCCCCTTTAACAGTAACCTCTACAGGACTCTGCCTCTTAACAGTGACCTCCCCAGCCCCCACCCCTTAACACTAACCCCCCACAGTGTCCCAATCCTTTAACAGTGACCTCCACAGCGGGGCATAATTGTCTTTAATTGACAGTATATAAAACCCCACAGAATTAGTATGCAATTAAGGTCAGGTGAGTTACATCAGCCTCTACAACAACGTTGGCTAAGCGTCACAATTGAAATCATATTAACTCACACATAAGCTGTCTTATACTAAGAATGTCCTTCGTTGCCTACAGCAGCCAATCAGAGCTCATATTAATGACCTGTAGCAAAATAGAAGCTGAGCTGTGATTGGTTGCTTGATGTAAACTGATGAATATCCAGGCTAACTGCCACAACAGCCAACAAGCAATTGCTTCTGTAGTTTGGCAGTTAACTTGCTAAGCGTATTTTTTGGCAAATAATTGGAAAGCGCAGGGTGAAAATTCTCACTCAAAACATATTCTTTGACTATGTTCGCCAAGTCAAAGGCGGCTGTGCAAAATTTCGTGATTGTAAATGCGACGGTGCGGATTCCTTTAGCGGACATACATACATACTCTCAGCTTATAGATATTCAGCAATAAATACAAATACAAAACACAAAATGTATTATATATAGCAAAAACAAGTGCATACATCAGGTGAAATATATATATATATATATATATATATATATATACACCGTATTTTTTTGCCGTATAAGACGCACTTTTTTCCCCCCAAAAGTGGGGGGGGGAGGCAGTGCGTCTTATGTGGCGAATACTTCAGTTTGTATACCGCCGACCGCATGCTGCGCAGCGCGGTGGTGGGTGTGTTAGTAGGCATGGATGAGGGAGGAGGGGCCGGCATCTAGCTCTGTAACTACAGTGGGCCCGGTGCAGTCACTGTATTCTGCTACACTGGCCCGCTCACTGTAGGAATCCTAACTGCAGGCAATGCTAACAGTAACCTTTTATGCAGCCTGTACTTACGATACTAACTTTCCAGCAGTTAGCAGGCAGGAGGCAGGAGGCTGAGCTGGCAGGCGGGTGCTGACAATGTAACTCACTATGTCACGCGCCGGCTCCGCCCACTTTATGAATGAAGAAGGGAGAGCCGGCGCGTGACATAGTGAGTTACGTTTTCAGCGCCCACCCGCCAGCTCAGCCTCCTGCCTGCTGCCTGCCGGAAAGTTAGTATCGTAAGTACAGGCTGCATAAAAGACTACTGTTACGGTACCTTAATCAGCATACAGCATTGCCTGCAGTTACGATTCCTACAGTGAGCGGGCCCGGTGTAGCAGAATACAGTGACTGCACCGGGCCCGCTGTAATTACAGAGCTAGATGCCGGCCCCTCCTCCCTATTGGGGGTCATTCTATTGGATAGCACTGTTATGGGGATTTGTGGATGGCACTGTTATGGGGGTCTGTGGATGACACATAGTGTAAAATGCTATTTATGTGTCATCAACAGATCCCCCATAACAGTGCCATCCACAGTCCCCAATAACAGTGCCATCCACAGTCCCCAATAACAGTGCCATCCACAGTGCCCCCCATAACAGTGCCATCCACAGATCCCCATAACCGTGCCATCCACAGACCCCCATAACAATGCCATCCACGGACCCCCCATAACAGTGCCATCCCCAGATCCCACATAACACCATTAGGCATACCTTTTGGTTTAAAAATTTTTATTTATTTTTTCCTCCTTAAAAACCTAGGTGCGTCTTATAGGGCTAAAAATACGGTATATATTATTAACAAATACATTATAAATAAGTTAATATATGATATCAGTATACATAAATAATTTATCAAGTGCCGATCCCCATTCACTATATATTTGAGACTCGGGGTGAATGTGTTGGTCAGGGCCCAGCAGGTGCATTAGTGGGAGTTTAACCCAGCGGAGCCAGCATGATCCCAGTATTATAATTTGCTGCACCTCCTGCAAAAATGGCTGCCGCCTGATGAGTCCCACTGCTATGCTGGACCATATTGTAGCTGACAAATTCTGCAGGGCATTGCCACTACCCCTCCAGCACTGGGTTAACCAGACATCTCCTACTAGTGCCCTGGAGATGGTGGACCTGGTCGAACGGTATGGGGCTACTGAGGAACTCCAGGGGGAAACGCTGGAGAAGGGAGTAATAAAACCCATAAAATCCATGCCCCAGACCCGGCGGCCTGAACTGAGAAAGAACTTTGGGGATCGGGACTCTATAATCTGCTGGCGGTGTCACGAGCCTGGCCATGTACGAGCCGAATGTCCCCACCTGGTCGAGCCCATGGACGTAAACTTTGGGTATCGACAGTCATGGTATGCCAGAAGGGTCGGTGTGTCAGAGACTATCCATAATAAACATTTGTGTCAGGTGGAGGTGGAAGACACTCCCGTGGCAGCTCTGCTGGATTCAGGGAGTCAGGTGACCATGGTGAGGGCTTCCCTGGTGCAACTCACAGAGATTTGGAGATTTAAAAGAATACCCCACTGCTATGGTGTCTGTAAGCACGTGTGACGGCAGGTAGGTCCATGAGGTGGCTGTAAACACGAGTATGCCCTATGATGTGATAATAGGAAGAGACTTTCCCTTGTTCCCAGCCCTGTGGACAGCTGTTGTACATACAATTCCCAGAGCGATAGGAAAACGTCCAGTATCAAGGCCTAGCCCAGGTGAGGTGTTAGGACCCCGGAAACCCAAGGCAGGGGGCCCACAGTAGGTCCGGTGGGTGAGGGGGAGACAGTCCCACTAAATAGGATAGGTAGGAAACATAGGAAGATGGCTTGGCCAGCCCAAAGTCGGACCTGTAATCGAACATCTGAGGTCCGTAACTGTAGCCAGGGAGATCCATTTTTGGTTGTTGGGCCGCCTGTGGACAGTAATGTCAGCGCTAGAGGGAAAGAGATTCCGGTCCCTCTGTCTGCTAGCGGGGAAGTGGCTGCCACGGAGAAAATTACTGGCAGCCTTTCCGATGAACAGACTCAGGGAACCAAGGAGTTTGTTAGTCGGAACACAGAGGTGTTCTATGATCTCCCTGAATGCCCTTCCATAACCCACCATGATATTGTCACTGAGCCGCAGGCAAAAGTCTGGTTAAAGCCATACCAGGTGCCCGTGGCTCGGCGACAAGCCGTCTCTGAAGGAGCGATATGGGGTTGGCCGCAGCCTGTCACCACCTGGACAAAGAGGGGAAGTCCTGGGTCGCCAGTTGGTTCGGTGATTTCAGAACTTTAGGTTTTCAGCGTAACACAGAGCAGGGCAGTTACAGGGAAACGCGAATGCCCTGTCCTGGGTACACTATCTGGTGTGTGTTCACCCCTCAGGGTTAAACAAAAAGGGGGGTTATGTGACACAGTGAGAGGTTTGGATGTGGAAAACAGGTATTTTCCTCTCAGCCTGTGCTGCAGGGTTGATTGTAGCCAGGTGAGGGCAAATACTGGACCGGATTTTAGGTGCCGGTCCGGGTTTTTGGTTAACACCTAGTTGCTTTTATAAGACAGCTGGGTTTATGCAAAGGGACTCTGTGTTGGGATCTGATAGCCTTGTTGCTGGATGGAGGCTTGCTACTGGTTTGGAGTGAAAATAGATTCATGCTGCTATGAACAAGGACTCTGTGAGGCAGAATTGACGCATGGTGTGAACTACCACCAATACCACAAAGGTGACTTTTTGCTTGAATTGGACTGCTTGTTTTGTCACTTGCCTAAAGTGTGAATAAAACACTGAACTGTTTGATCCAAAGAACGTGTTTTTGCCTCTATACTGCGTCCGTACTGACCCTGTCAACCAGAGCGAGTCCCCACAATTCCCATTGTTTTTCCATTAATTTGACTGTTGTTGCGATGAATGTTCGCCTTGCTTCCTTGTTTTCAAGGTTGCCTGGTCACCTTGTCAACTGTTGTAGCGCATCGCCGTGGTGCGCTGTGCGTTGGGTCACGTGGGGGAACTGTCTCCTTGGGTGGCGAGCTGGAGCGCACGGCGTGCTTTCCACCCTCCTCCTGACGAGTCGGCGCCGTCATTCGTCGACTATGGTGCTCATCACCAGAGGTGGATGCGCTATATAGTATACAGCAGCTGAATTGTTATTTTGTTAATTTTGGCGGCATTCTCGGCATTTAAAAGTGGGACTTTCTGGCTATAGTTCATATCCTCCTGACGAAGCAGTGGCGAAAAAGCGCATCGAGGGTTTTTTGCTGACATACGCTGCCTTATACACCCCCAAACATGTCCTGTGGTATGTATTATACATAGGAATTATTATTTCTTGTTACTCAGTGTGGATATATTTTTGTATTAGGCCACATAGGATATGTGTATCATCTCTTTGGGGGATGGAAAGCGGCACATGTTAGCTGATTCTGGCACCTTTTTATGGCTGACGCTTTTTTTTTTTTTTTTTTTTTATGTACAATTTATATATTGTGCATATTATTTGTGATGTAATAAAGTTAATATACATTTTATACTATAGTGGTATAGCATGTTTCTTCTTTGTCCTGTGATGTGCAATATTGTAGGTTGATTCTATTGGCTAATGTAGGTCATGTGATGTGCCCTGTTTGCATTTTTTGGGAATATCTCAGGAACGGTACGTGCTAGAGAAATGAGACCCGGTGTAAAACCTTCCTGGACACCTGGATGTGCCTGTGTGCCAAATTTCGTGATTGTAAATGCGACGGTGCGTATTTTTTTAGCAGACATGCATCGCACACACACATATACACTCAGCTTTATATATTAAATAGCATTGCAGAGACATACATTGGAGCTGAAATGAATGGCCATAATTTAAACAATAATGTTTAAAGTTGCATGCAAAATTGAGAAATATATACTGAAATCTCTGTGTGCCAGGAGATCAGCCCCATCCTCCCTCTTCCTCGTCACTATCCTGTGTCTAGCATTAAGACAGCTGGCTGCAGCAGGAGCCTCTCCTCTGCGCTGTCTTCAGTAAGGCATTAAGTTCCATCCCTTGGCTAAGCATCGCCCTTCATCTGGTCTCCCGCCAAAGATTGAAAAGATCACTTAGATTAACCGGCGTGTTATGTGTAGTGTTTCTTTGTTTCAGAAATATACAAAAAATGCATCAGACTAACAAACACTGTGGCAGGATTAGCTTCTTCTGTTTTATCTTTCACCTCCAGGTTTTAGTGTTCTTTGAAGCAACCAACTAGGAGCTCAACTTTTATCAAAAAATTCTGCTCATTGGCACAGCCTCTGCTATCCCTCCAGTCTGTCCTGACTGAAGTTAGATCAGTCTTTCTATCAAAATACAGCTGGCAACCTTTATTTCTCCCTCACGTCAGGAGATGCTTCAGCTTTGGCTTGTTGGAGGTCTGCAGGAGACACGGGATGTTTTACAGAACCCAGGTGGGAATGTGCCCTTTAAAGGTTGTGCGCTATTGATCCACCAACAGGTCCTAGAAAGCTGGAGGCCCTTATTGATCGTTGACAGCCAAGTATTCATCATACAGACTGTACAACATACAACTGTCAAAGAATGAAAGTCTTTGCTATCATTCTTAAAGAGAGAGGTTGAGGGAGAAGCTGCCGCAGGGCTGACTTCGTTTTCAGATACCTCCTCCTTCGTGCATTATACATTTTTTGCAGAACTTGCCTGATGTAGACTGAGGCAGGGAAGTTATTTCATCATCACGGAAAGCAGAACAAGGCAGGAGCTGCAATGCATAATATCAGAAGGTTGATGATGTGCAATTATGCATGCAAGACCATTGTGAAGCTGTGGCCACAAAGGCCGCCGCCGGCACGTTAATCTCACATTAACCGTATTCGCCGTCCTCTGGGAACTCTTCCTATTAAATCATTACTTAAATAACTGGCTGTAATATTGTCAATAACATTTCTTGGCAATGTCTTTTTTTTGCAGTAATATAGGGGCTTTGGGATTTCGTACAAGGCACAATATGAATATATTTACATCTATTGGTAGCCATGCATTTTTTATGAATATGTCTCATTTGCAGACGGTTGACTTTAAAATAAAAAAACGTCAGTCAACATAAGGACTTGTCTATGTCAGTCGGGTGTGGATGTTTTTGCAGATGTGGTATAATCACTTAAAGGGGTTCGATCCAGAATATTTTCAAACCAGCACCTGAATCCTAATACTTTTGTAATTCCATGTAGTTAAAAATGTTGTATAGCCACTGAGTTATTCAATAAAATGTATCTCTATAGCGCCACCTGTCTTTTTTCTTATTTCTTTGTCCGGCTCACTGGGAAGGCTGCACATGCTCAGTTTCATCCTTCAACTGCCTCCTGAGCTGTGATAGGGAGATTATGGACACGCCCCCCTTAGCTGCAGCAGAAAAGCCACTCCCCTTGAGCTGCCAGCTTGATATAAATCTAGGAGAGCAATGAATGTGGAGATCTCTGGATCCATGGGAGGTACAGGGCTGGTTCTAGCTGTGTTAGAAAGAAGTTGTCATGTACTATATCATGTCTGATTTTCATTTTTTACATTAGCCATGGGATAACCCCTTTAACATTTTCTGCTTAGGCTATGCCTACATTTGTGTTAGGGCAGAATACTGGAATTGCCATATCCGGCATGGCCAAACATCACTGGGGCCCGCTTAATCCCTATTCACTATAATGGGATCCATTGGGGATCTGACAAGAAAGCCAGCTTTCTGCTTGGAAAAAAATGGAAGGAAAGGAAGCAAGCAGAGATGAGTGAAGTATTAAAAAATTATATTAGGCTGCTTCAACGAATTTTGCAAAAAAATTCTCTTTGTGACAAATTACTTCTGCCGCTCCCCGTCATTGTACACCTCAGATGCCGCGTTCATAGCTGATCGTGGCATCTGACAGGTATAACACAGTGTAAAAAAATTTTTTTTTAAATCCTACTTACCTTTATCCATTTGCTCGCAACTAGCTGGCCGCCATCATCCTGACTGAAGATCTAGCTTTAAGTCTCGCGTGGCCTCTGATGATGACATCACATTGGCCAGTGTGGTGACGATATACGACACTGCGCACGGTGTCCCGCGAATTTCCCTGAAATTCGAAGATTCGCTCAACACTAGAAGCAAAGAATATCCAACTGACTGTCAGCAGGAAGAGGTCTTAAAAACAGTGAGGGATGCAAGTATAAAGAATATAAGAAAGAAATCCAAAGCACAAGGTTCCATCTACTGTGTAGTGATGCCTGGGTACAGCAACTCATCTCTTATTCAAGTGAATAGGAGCTGATCTGCGGTATGCCATGCCAGAAACTACACTACGGATAGAGCCTACCATCCACTGTATAGTTTCCAGCCCCAATGGCTGCCTGGAACAGCTGATGGGTGGAGGTGGGTATTTTGGACCCCAACGGGTCTGATATAAATGACCTATTGAAGGATAGGTCATCTATATCTAGGTAAAAGAAAACCCCTTTAATATTATACCCCTTTATTTCCTCTGTCACTCTTCTCCATCAGATTGGTGGGTTTATGGAGGAGGATAGGAATACTAATGAATGTGCAATTGTATTTGTTTGTATATTTTTGCAACAAAAAAATAAAAATAAACGGTTCTAAAGTTACAGGATAAAACTAAGCTACCATAGAAAGGTAAAAAACAGCGCATATTTATCACAATGACACTGGCTGTAGGATAAATGTTGGAAGTATTATGAATAGAGTTGAGCAAACGTGTATTTTAAGTTCGGCGTCCAAAGTTCGGGTTGGGGTAATCGAAGAATCCCGTTATGGTTTCCGCTACCACGGACCATAACAGCATTTGAAATCCATAAGGGGATTCTTCAATGAACCCGAACCTTGGACAACACTAAGGACCTGGAGTGACCTCACCGTCATGTGAACAGTGCAGGGGACGTGGCTCAGTACTGGATCACCTCTTATCCAGTGCTGAGACACGCCCCCTGCACTGATCACATGACGGTGACGTCACCCCAGGTCCTTAGTGTTGTCCAAGGTTCGGGTTCATTTAAGAATCCCCTTATGGATTCCAAATGCCGTTATGGTCCGTGGTGGTGGAATCCATAACGGGATGCTTCGAGAACCCGAACTTTGGACGCCAAACTTAAAATACAAGTTCGCTCAACTCTAATTATGAACCTTTCTCCTCCTTAGGGCTCATGCTCATGACCGTAGCCTGTTTCGTGGCCTGCAAATTGCAGATCAGCAAAACACGGATACCGGACATGTGTGTTCTGCATTTTGCAGAACGGAGCATCCTGCCCTCTGTAGAACTGTCCTATCCTTGTCCGTAAAACGGACAAAAATAGGATATGTTCTATTTTATTTTTTTGTAAGGCCGTGGAACAGACATATGGATGCAGACAGCACGCAGTGTGCTGTCCACATCTGTTGCGGCCCCATTGAAGTAAATGAATTCCATTCCGACCCACAAAAAATGCGGATTGGATGCGGACAAAAACACGTGTGCATGAGACCTTACTCCTATTTTTGTCTGGAATACTTTATATCAATACTTTATTTTTTAGACACTGTTCAAACCTCTAGAGGAAGGGAAAACACATTTAGTGCCCGCCACGTGCTACACTATTTTGGTGACATTTGCACAGGAATTGTAGGGAGTTTTGCTTAGTAAATCTCCCCCATTGTATTTCTGTTGACTAAATCCACTTACATGCTGTGCAATACGCGATTCATATTTAATGCACGGAACAGGATATAATGAATTGGAGGATTAAATTATAGCAACAGGCTGAAGTCTTCGGCATGAAAAGCAGCAGTTTGCATGGCTCGCTAAGGTTACCAGTTCACTTCATTTTCTTACAGAATCAATTCCCAGTGGTTTTGCTCATCTTAAATTCTAACAATTGCCCATAATGTATCAAGCCGGAAAAAAAAAAAATCACAAGATTTATCTTCAGCTACAACATATTTTCATTTGGCATTCAGGAAATTTAGTAGCTGTGCACCCGCAACTGCAGAATCCTGATTTGAAAATTAAGAACGCTAGCGAGTGCCGTGATTAAATTTCGTCTGCTTCTACAAATATAACCAGGTGATTATTACATTTGATTTATGTTATGGGTTAGGGATACAATTAATATTACAAACCTGCAGTTTGATGATATCAAAGCCTCATGCTTGGCGCTTCGGTATTGTGCCTAATTGCTAGCAAATTGCGTTCTGCATTCTTATGAGCACTGGATCGGCCCACGTAATATCTATCTTTGCTGTGCAGGAGTCTGATGTCGGTTAATAGTTTGTATTCATAGCAACTCTATACACTTTTTTTTTTTTTTTTTATAAAAAATGAAAAACATCAATTCACCAGTAAAAAAATAAAAAAATAAACAGTAAAAGTCCATGGAGCAATTTTCATGCATTGCATTCAAAAAATTCTGGTTTCTAAAAGTTGCAAGATTAGGCTTTTGTGATTTTTTGGGGGGGCTGATTTGCACATAAATTTTACATTTTTACACCACTTATTCCATTCTGGAAAAGGGGACGAGAAAATGGACGTGGTTAGCCTGCAAAGCTGATTTAAAGGAGTTCTCTGGGAATTAAGAAAATGAAAATACCTAAATATTACTTTATTATAAATATATTCCCAAATACCTTTCATTAGGTATAATGGCTTGTTTTGTCTAGGGAGCAATCATTAGGAGAAATAAAATGGCTGCCATCCTATTAGTACACACAACACCTGTCCTAATCACATAGCAGGACGAGTTACTTCACAACACTGAGGTAAAGATCTGCCTCATCCTCCTCTCCTACTTGTCGGAGATTATGATCCTGAATACAGCTGATCATGAGAGACATGAAGTACAGAGAGGACAGACAGGACAGACGGTGGTGATGTGGGGCTGTGGTAATGGAGACTGCATACAAGTGCTACTGCTCATTACCCCCATCCTCCTCTCTGTACTTCATTTCTCCTCATTAATTCAATTTCTATAGAGATTCAGCTGAAGATCATATTAAAATGTATTCAGGATCATAATCCCTGACAAGTAGGAGAGGAGAATGAGGCAGTTCTTTATTTTCATTTTCTTAATTCCTGGAGAACCCCTTTAAGCCAGATTTATCAACTACAACTTTTCAAAAAGTTGGAAAAATTGTCTGTCTTACTGCAGTAAAGGGGTGATGTAGAAAGAGGAGTAGCATATCAAGTGCTAGACTTCAAGATGCACACGTTTTCAAACATTGTCCAGCATTTGATAAATTTGGTACAAATTACTGTAACGCAGACCCCTGCAAAACTGACTTAGACATTTCCCTTGTGACTAACCTCCCTTTATAAATTACAATATTCTACAAATTTAGTTGTACATATTTGTTTCTGTGAAACTGGCTGACAAGCAATATGACTGTCAATTCAGCTATCACAGTGGTTGTCACTTAGCTTCCCTGTACTCCTGAACAGTTGATCTTCCAAGTCATGTAGTCATCCACCCAATACTTCCATATAGCCAAATAACTAGGCAGATTTGTTGCAGGGTAGCAAACCATGTCAGATTGGGGTATCTTGCGCCCACCAGAGAAAATGACCCTGAAGATCTACTCTCCCTCCATCCAGAACACATACATGATCACTTATTACTGTACACACAAGCTTTACATATTATCAGTATGACCTAATAGGTTATTTGTGAATCAACCCGTTGGAAAGACCTGAGTGGCAAGTGATTGGCAATGTCATCTTCCAATGATGTTGTCTTCAATTATAGCTTTGGGCCAGGATCCCTTGGTGCTCTGGTAGGCCGGCCCATCCCTGGTAATAAACCATATGGAAGCTGTAATGGGCAACTGTATAGAAGAGAACATCTTAAAGGCTCAGGTAGCAGCTTATCTCATTGAAATTAACTATGCCACATTCGTCTTTTCCATGACAGATGTCAACTGGCTCCCATAAACATAAGATAGTGACCTGGTCCTAGTAAAATCTGCGGGTTTGGCCAGCTTTACTATTATATGTTTGGTCATTTTTCGTATATGGATAAAAACCTGTTGGAAAAGGAATTGACTAGTAGTCGTCATGATGATAAGCCAATTCTCCAGCAGACTTTTAGTTACTATGGTGTTGGATGTGATATAACTGTGTAAATTGCTGGTTCTCATCCAATAATAATGATAATTGTGCTGCTTATTCTTAGCTTGAGCAAATATACTGTAAATATATTTATTTTATGTTTTACCATTATCAAATGAATGTTCCTACGTATGACACTTGAAAACATCTACTTATGGGCACCTGTCCGGCAAAGCTGTTATCTGTTGGGAAACCTGGCAGTTAGTGTTCCATTTTCCTGCAGCATCAACAATGGAGAAATGAAGTATTACACGGTGTCTATTCATATCAGTAAGTTGGCTGTGGCTGTGTAAAGCAGAAAAGTACAGGTCCTCCAAAGCGAGAAAAGTTTTTACACCTGCTTTCTGTTTTGGCTAAGAGATGAGAACAGGAAAACCTCTGTTATCACAAAATTACCGAATAGAGTAACCTAGACAAGCGCTTCAATACATAGATATCATTATAATGTGAAATCTTTCCACAGGTGCAAAACATCAGCCTGCTGGAAGGAGAGTCAGTAACAGTGGAGAGCCTAGAAGGGGTGGATCCCGTCATTATCGCCAATGAATCTTTTCTGATGAGGGGTCAAGTGATTCGAAGTCCAACCAATCAGGTCATGGTGCATTTTCAAAGTTTACAGCCATCAAACCTGGGCACCTTTCGATTTTATTACCAAGGTAAGGTACCTGGTGTTGTGTATTGTGACTAATAAAAACCTGTGCATGGAATCAGTCTGTATTATATACTTCTGCCATACATTCTTCATAATGACCAGTAAATAGTCACCCTGCACTGAGGATGGGAGGCCATCATGCTCCTAAATGTTGGCTGACCTTCCAGTAAACAGAAGTGACTACTCCCGATTTTCCCAAACATTAGGACATTTGCACTGGATGCTATTGTTGTTGCTTATCAATTATTTGGAAAAATGTGTACTCCCACTTAGGAAACAATAGAGCCAGAAAATGATTTATTAGAGATGTGATGAATAACTCCAATGCAGTTGGCCTAAACCACCCATAGATGTTAGATTGATATTTGAGGATCCTGCAGTTTTCACAAGGATCTGTTGCAAGGGTGAAAGCATACTACAGAGGCAGACGATTTATATTCTTCGAGACAAGCAGTCCTGTACCGAGGGACTCCACTGTTAGTAACCAAAAAGCTGGAGAATTGGGCCAAGGATCATGGAAAGGGTTGGGAGAAACCAACAGGCTCTTCTATGTTAGGTAGTAAAACATATCTCCACAATGGGGGCTCAGTATTACCTGTGCTACAGGGCTCCCTATCTTCTGTGTATGTCACTCATCTGCTGACACTGTTGATGTTGGAGGCCTGCCAGATCCCAGTTGTAGGAAAATTAATTAACCATGCTGTATTTTCTGACAAATATTTTCTTGTTCATCCAAAGGTAAGCACCAGCAAATACATCTGCACATCTATGCATGACCAACTACTATGTGTTTATCTATCTTGCAGTCTTCAATATATGCAGCTTCTCCCATCAGAAGATAAATGTTTTGTTCAATCAACCCATTGCTTTCAAACTAAAGACACTTACATGATATGGACCCTGTAGGCATTAAATAACATAAATGCCATTTGTTTTCTTAGCCAGCAATATTGCACTTTTGTAGTTGATTGCCTTGTGTAGAATGCTGACCAACTGTTTGTTTCTGCTGGTGTCTGTGTGTATGTGAATTTCCAAGGGAGACAAGACTGTGGGCCCGTCTGGTGTGAATTTCAGTCCTTTTCACAAGTATACAGAACATGTGGGCTTGAGAAACATGACAAAAATGTAACACCCAGGGAAAATATTTGCAAACAAAACAAACATAGCCTTCACTGGAGCCATCTGCTTGAAGAGATGATAAAGAAAAAATATTTGTGTTTATGTGTATAATTATGAACCGTGCGGTACATTACGAAGTTACGCTTTTAGGGGATATACTCTTTTAAAATTGCAGAATATTCCCAGTCTTGGTCGATTATTAGTCCCATTGAGCTTTGAGAAAACAGTTTTAGCATTCAGAAAGGGTTTAGACCTTTTGATGTTACAAAACAAAATTTCCAGTTTACTTCAGAGATGCCTTGTAAGCAAGAATTATTTGTCAGGTCAAAAGTAACACATCTCTTACACAGACTTTATAATTATAACTATAAAAAATTTGTTAGAAACTAGAGGATATCTTTAACACTGTCACATAAATATTTATTGGCAATTAAACTGGAGAACTGACCCATTAATATATGAATATGCGTGCTGTTTCTATGCAGGAGGGGATCTGTGGCTGCCAGATGACTGTGGCACTGCTTATCTCAGGGAAAGCGATATATTTAGCAAGGGAAAAGCCAAATAGCTTGGATCCATAATTTACTCAACAGCAGCTGTCATGGGGGTCTTGTAGATTCAAAAGATATAACATTATGAGATACTAAAAGTCATCTAATGGCTGGGGGCAGATTTAAGATCCATCTATCATCTATGTATCTGTCTTTCTGTATATCATCTGATTATCCACCCATCTCTATCAATTCATTTAGTATTGTTTTGCCCGCTATGTCTCCTAAGACTTGACACAAAATGGTTATTCAAAATGTTTTATTAAAAGGGTTTCTTGCTAATTCCTCACATAGATCTAAGGGTACTTTCACACTAGCGTTGGTGCGGATCCGTCTGTTTATTTGCACAGACGGATCCGCACCTATAATGCAAACGTTTGTATCCGTTCAGAACGGATCCGTTTGCATTAGCTTTAAAGAAAAATGACAAAGTCCAAAATGGATCCGTTTTGAATTACATTGAAAGTCAATGGGGAACGGATCCGTTTTTAAATGCACCATATTGTGTCACTGACAACGGATCCGTCCCCATTGACTTACATTGTAAAAAAAAACGGATCCGTTAGGCTCCGCCTCTTCAGACGGACACCAAAATGCTGCATGCTGCATTTTGGTGTCCGCCTCCAAAACGGAATAGAAGCGGAACGGAGCCGAACTGATGCATTCTGAACGGATCCTTATCCATTCAGAATGCATTGGGGCTTAACTGATCCGTTTTGGACCGTTTGTGAGAGCCCTGAAACGGATCTCACAAACGGAATCCAAAACGCTAGTGTGAAAGTACCCTAAATTAGAGCCTAATTAAAAGAGGTTTTTGCAGTCAGTAGGAAGTGCCATCATATCACTAGGATGTGCCATCACTTCCTTATAGAGGCTCCTAGCCCCATTACATAAACTTGACGTCATCTGCAACACATTCCAATGGAAATGGCATCATTTTTATAATCTTAGAAATATTCCACAACTTCCATTTTTTTCCACTTTTACATTTAGTAGTTTAAACCGGACCATTTACTTTTTAGTACATGTGGCATTAAAAGCCATAACTTTTTTCCTTTGTATGTAAATTGTTTTTGAGATTTTTTTTACGATATTTGGTGCTCTATTTTAATGACATTTTTATTTTAGTATTTTTTGTTTTTATTTTCCAAACCTGACAAAATGTAAAAAAAAATGGGTTATGGTTGCCAGGCTTGAGGTGTGGCGTATGATTTTATTTATTTTTTTTCTTTTCTTTATCTATTTTTCTTATTTTACACTTAGTGCCTCCCATAAAGTAATAAAAGAACTTTGGTGGATATTTAACACTACATTTTTTCATTGCTGATTTCTCCTGTTACTTTGGCTAACATATTATACCCAGTTACAAAAGGAATAGAGCTCCCATAGGCTTAAGAAAGGCTGTTGAGACTTAATGCATAGCTGATTTGGACCTGCTAAGACACAGCAGCTCATGCAGACACCCAACAATCACATGATTGTAAGGACCAGAGCAGGAAGCAACATCGCTAATTCCCGATCTGTATAAACAGTTGTCATTCAGTGCTGTGTATACAGTGGTGGAGAAGGCAGGAATGATAAAAGAAAGACTGTCCTTGCCTTTTCTGTGGGGAGCCCAGCTGCCACTGACAGCAGGGATGCCTTCCCTTGGCTGAGATTGGGGAAGGCCTTAAGGTGGCAGCACTGTTTTGGAATATACTGAATCCTGTATTCTGTAATGGATAGAAATCCATTACAGAATACAAGTGGCAATCTATTGATTGCAAGTTATAGTCACCTAAGGTGACTTAACAAAATAATACTAATAATATAAATATTCAAATTTCCCCCTTTCCATTGAATAAAATAATAAATACACAATAAAAAAAAATAAACATCATGGGCCTCGTTGCATCGGAAAACGCCCGTACAGCGTAAGGGGAAAAATATCGTTAGAGCAGGTCAACAACATGGAAATCCCAACCCACCACTGACCTGCATCATTAGAATACGACCTCTGTCAAATATCTCTGATAATTGACATATATTAAGGAAAAATAATTTTCCATTTAGAATACAGTTCAGTTTAATTAATATCTTTAATTCTGAAAAGTAGCTATGACATTTTTAAAGATTTAGAAAACATATGTCAACCATGTTTTCAGGCTTTTAGTTAAAAACAGTTGTATGCCATTATATTTATAAAAATCATAGATAAAAATGTATTATAAATTTAATTTTAGCTTCATTAATTAGATGTAAGTCTGTAGAAGTACAGCCACCTCCAGAGTTTTATCTCTGTGTACAGAGTTTTATCTCTGTGTACAGTGTTACCATCCTGACTGATCTTGACCGCCAGCTGTACAATAGAGCTGCCATTAAACCAACCACCCTCTGCTGACCTAGTCATAGTCTACACAGCAAAGCCGACTATTGAGCTATAGGAAAACAGAAATTGTCAGCCTATCATGCCTGCCCTGATGGCAAGTGCGAAAGCTAGAAAATGTCAAGATTTGTTTTTCATAAAAAAAATAAACAATTAAGTTTAGAATATTTTTTTTACTATTAATGCACTTTAATAACATTAATCAGTGTTTTGCCTTAATATATGTTTCTTGATTCACAAAATATATATACAAGTGCAATACCAAAAAAATTGGCATATGGATATCTAAATCTCACGTTTTATTCACAATTGATCACAGAAAATATATCAGATGTTGAAAGTGAGACATTTTGCCATATCATGAAAAAAACTAAAATTTTAAACTTAATGGCAACAACGCATCTCAAAAAAGTTGGTACAGGGCCATGTCTACAATTGTGTAGCATCCCTTCTTCTTTCAACATCAGTCTGTAAACATCTGGAAACTGGGGAGACCAATTGCTGGATTTTTTGGAGATGAATGTTGGCCCATTCTTGTCTGATGTAGGATTCTATCTGCTCAACAGTCATGGGTCTTCTTTGCCGAATTTTTCATTTCATGATGCGTCAAATTATGAATAGTTTTCTGTTTGTAAAAGGCTGTCAGCATCGGGACTCTTCTTCTGGGAAGCCATGCTGTTGTGATGGATGCAGTATGTGGTTTAGCATTGTCTTGATGAAATATGCTTACCTGAAAGAGACGTCTGGATATGTTGTTCTAAAACCTCTGTATACTGTTCAGTGTTCATATTGCCTTTCTAGATGTGTAAGCTGCCCACACCATAGGCAGTGATGCAACCCCATACCCTCAGAGATGCAGGCTTTTGAATCATGTAGAGATAAAGCTAAATGGTCCCTTCTCCTCTTGAGTCCACAGGACAGTGTCTGTGGTTTCCAAGAGAGAATTTAAAATTTTGATTCATCTGACCACAGAATAGTTTTCCATTTTGCCTCTGTCCATTTTAAATGAGCTTTGGCCCAGAGCTTTGGCTTTTCTGGATGGCTTCTTCTTTGCATGATACAGTTTCAACTTGCATTGGTGGATTGCATGGTGAACTGTGTTTACAGACATTGATTTCTGGAAGTGTTCCTGAGCCCATGCAGTGATTTCTGGTACAGAATCCTGCCTGTTTGTAATGCAGTACCATTTCTGTATATCACAAGCATCCAATACTGACCGTCGACATTGTCACTTTGTGTACATGGATTCTTCAGATTCCCTAACTCTTTTGATATTATATACTGTAGATGATGAGATATTCTAAGACTTCGCAATTTTACATAGGGGCCTCATGCACACAAATGTATTTTCAGTCCGCATTCAATCTGCATTTTTTGCAGAATTATAGGGTTGCAAAAAATGGGGACAGCGGCCGTGCAGCCGTGCTGCAAATTATAGAACATGTTTTAGAAAAGAATAGGCATTTCTACAATGGGGCCATTAAAAAGTGCAGGATGCAAACAGAGTGCAAAACGGATACGGTGGTGTGCAGAAGGCCTGAGTAACATTTTGTTCCACAATTTTTAGATGTAGTTTTTCACATATTGGTGAACCTCTGCCCATCTTTACTACTAAAAGTCTGCCTCTCAAACATGGTCTTTTTATACCCATGTGACTAAGCAGCAAATTGTTCCTCCAGCTGTTTTTTTTATTATTACCACTTACTTTTACTTGCTTTGCCCCTGTCCTAATGTTTTTGAGATGCGTTGCTGCCATCAAGTTCTAAATGAGTAAGAGCGTTGCTCTACTGTCCTGTTTTCCCGGTTTTAAGACGTTTTAATAACGATCTCCATTTTATTGGATGCTGGATTTCCTCTTTGTCCTTTAACATTAAATGTCTGGTGTGCACTATCCTACATAGAGTAGAAGTGCTTATTACAGTATGGCCATAGAGACTTGCAGACCTTCAAGGCTTAAGTCACTTCAATTATAGTAGTTGGTGTCTAGAGATTTGTTGATGATGGTAATACTTTTTAATGGACACGCATAAAGATGCTTCATAGATTAAGCCTCGTTCCTTGTAGAATCTCATGGGTCGCTTCTAGCAATGTTCTCTAGTGCCAGGACAAATAGTGCTTTGCTCTTCTAAATTAAGTCATGAGTCATCTAGGAGGTTTGTCTTGTCTGTAACAACATAGTCGTCTCTTGCCTATGCCCTAAGTTTCTGGTCAGCTTCCCCATCATGTGCATTTTGTCTTCTTCTCCATAACAAAAGTTGCATAGCCAAATGTTGGAGTTTTAATATAGACAATTTAGAGATTTAAAATTAGAGTGAAAAGATTTAAAAAGGTTTTCCAAGATCTTTATACTGATTACCTATCCTTTTAGATCGGTATCGGATAAGTGATGAGTGGTAGGGGCCATATTCGTATTCGTGATATTTTGGGAATTTTTTGTAGAATATTCGTTATATTCTATATAGTGCTATATATTAATTTTTTTAATATTCGTCATTGACGAATATTCTAAAAAATGAACATATAACATTATATCGAAAATATTTGTTTTTTAGAATATTCATTTTTATTTTTTTTTCAATCTCTACGCGTGCTTCACTTCTACATACTCCTCCCCGACAAGCGTCCCTGTCACCATGGGAACGCCTGGGGGTTAGAATATACTATCGGAACTGAGTTTTCACGATCTCAGTAAGATCATGAAAACTCAGATCCGATGGTATATTTCAACCACCTGGCGTTCCCATGGAGACAGGGATGCTTGTCGGGGAGGAGTATGCGAATATTATTCAATTGCCGCTTATCACTATTGAAGTTCACAAGCTCACAATAAAGTGTCAGAGGTGCCCAGGAACGCCCCCCCCCCCCACTACAGAGCCCAAGTACGCCTCT
Source organism: Bufotes viridis (assembly GCA_033119425.1). NCBI lineage: Eukaryota > Metazoa > Chordata > Amphibia > Anura > Bufonidae > Bufotes > Bufotes viridis. The sequence goes on from CM065591.1 coordinate 79,349,863, forward strand.
CTCTCCTCTCATACACTACACCCCCAGTCTTGCTATTGCTGTCACGCCCCCCATGTCACTAGTAGCAGATAACCCCGCCTACCTTTTCGCCTACCTTTTCCCTTCAGCTTCATCAACAGGCACAGGACAGAACAGTGTCGGAGCCTGCGCTCTTCCAGTTTAACTGAGGGCATCAGCCTCAACTGTTTCACTGGGCATGCATCGAGCCCAGTGACGTTTTTGGTGCATGCCCAGTGAAACAGTTGAGGCTGATGCCCTCAGTTAAACTGGAAAAGCGGAGGCACGGTTCAGTCCTGTGCCTGTTGGTAAAGCTGAAGGGAAAGGGTAAGCAGGGTTATCGGCTACTAGCAACATAGTCGGGATGGGGGGTGTGACAGCAATGGTAAGGCTGGGACCGTAGTAAATGCGAGGATCAAGAGGTGTACTTGGGCTCTGTAGGGGGGGGGCGTTCCTTGGCACCTTTTGAATGATGCCCCTCTGGGCACCTCTGACACTTTTCTGTGGAGCTTGTGAACTTCAATAGTGATGAGCGGCAATTGAATAATATTTGCATACACCTCCCCGACAAGCTTCCCCGTCACTGTGGGAATGCCAGGTGGTTAGAATATACCATCAGATCTAAGTTTTCTCGATCTCACTGAGATCGTGAAAACTCAGATCCGATAGTATATGCAAACCCCCAGGCATTCCCATGGTGACGGGACGCTTGTCGGGGAGGAGTATGTAGAAATGGAGCAAGTGTAGAGATTAAAAAAAAAAAAAAACGAATATATTAAAAAACGAATATATTCGATATAGTGCTATATATATTTCTTTTTTTGAATATATTTTTTCCATCTGAATTCATGATTCCTCCCTGCTGAAGTTGCTTGTGGGCCAATGACTCATTGGCCCACAAGCAAGAAGTAGGGAGGAGTCATGTTTTCAGATGGGAAAAAATGACGAATATTCGAGATAACGAATATATAGCACTATATACGTAATATTCGTGAATTATCATAGTTGCGAATTCGCGATTAATATTCGCTATTCGAATATTCGCACTCAACATTATGTTGGATAGGTGGGGGTCTGATACCCGGGACCCCCACCAATCAGCTGTTTGAGAAGGCACCAGCGCTTGCAGTAGCGCTGTGGCCTTCTCTCAACTCACCAAACACAGCGCCGTACATTGTATAGCGGTTGTGCTTGGTGTTGCGCTCAGCCTCGTTCACTTCTTTGGGCCTGAGCTGCGCCTAGGTCACGTGACAGATGAACGTGTTGTCACGGCACAGTTGATAATAAAATGGCTGTACAACATTTCACATACAAACAATAGAGCTGAGAAATAGGGATCATTCTAAATTAAAGTGGTATCATACCTACTATAAATGGAAAAATAGAAACTCTGCAGAAATTTTTGATCAAACGTGTGTTGGGCCCATCTACCAGGTGTCAAGGTGGCTTCCGCTGATTGGTACCTAACACTAACAAACTGCCTCTCTTGGACTTGCCTAAGCCTACAATTTCCACGGCATTTCTCAGCTCTATTGTTTGTATGTGAAATGTTGTGCAGCCATTTTATTATCAACCATGTTTGCTTGATGGATATGCAACTGTGATTATGTATATGAATGTGCTAGTCTAAATTTTCTTGTAGTATATATTGAGGGTAGCGCCTGGGGCTTCTGAGCAGAGTATAAATGTAGCTGGTTCCTATACTGCCCTGAAAATTGTAGGCTTAGGTAAGTCGAAGAAAGGTGGTATATTAGTGTTAGGTACCCATCTGCAGAAACCACCTTGACGCCTGGTAGATGGGCACGACACATGTTTGATCAAAAATGTGCGCTAAGAGCTTCTATTTTTCCATTTATAGTAGATATAATACCACTTTAATTTAGAATGATCCCCATTTCTCAGCTCTATTGTTTTTATGTAAAAATGTTGTGCAGCCATTTTATTATCAACTATATTGACTAGTAGCATTTGAAACCATATGACAGTAGTATATTGGGTAACCAGGTAATTTTATGGGTTGTGATAACATATTATTATAAATTATATGACACATCTGATACCAGTGCAAACCATGAACTAAAATAGTTTAAATCAAAAACACAGGGGGGCATTTATCAAATTTACTATATCAGTATTGTTGCTAAAAATGTTGCAAGTATGCAACATTTTGTGCATTTTTGTGAATTTTGGTGAAATTTTGCAACAAAACTTGGTCAGGATTACAAATTAGAACAGGGTTATCTCTCATTTATGATGTGCGACTTTTTAAAATGTTGCAGAACAGTCAGGCAAGCCCCTGGTGTGCTTTCACTGACAGTGGTGCAACCACATTGCACTTGCGCCAAATGTAATAAAACCAAGCGCCACTTCATAAATTTATTGCAGCAACACGAAACAAAGGGGCAGATTTATCAAAAATGGTGCAAAGGAAAACTGGCTTAGTTGCCCATAGCAACCAATCATAGGTCGCCTTTCATTTTTCCATAGGAGCTATGGGCAATTCTATGGGCAACTAAATAAATTTCATCCATTGGCTTAAAACTGACACCAAAAACACAGCAAATGATATATTTCCCCCACAATGTGTCATACAATGGTAATGCAATGTTGACATGTTCCTGAGTAGCATGTGATCGCAGAGGCTTAGCAGTCATGTGCCGCTCAGGGACATGTCACCGCTGAGGCCGGTCAATGACTGCGGTCTATGCGACCAAGAAGACCGATATGAGTGGGGAAAGGATCCTTGGCACTGGAGTGAATCGGCATTAAGTAAGCAAGTGTTTTTTTCCTTTCTCTGAGCTTCCCAACCGGCTCTATTTTTTTTTTTCCGGGTCACACGACCCCCTTTAATGCAGTAGTACAATCATTCAGCAATGTGTGCTGTGTTGGCTATGTAGATTATTATTTTACATAACCCGCCTACAAGGTAACAGTTTATTATAGTCAATTTCCGTCACACGGTTATATTGTAAAACATTGATAAATGGCTTTGTTCTGATTTGGCTTCTTCTGTTGGGTGATGGACTCTCCAGGTCGAAAGGCTAAACTACATAAGCGATATTTATTCACTTAGAATTACTATTAGGGAACCTACCTTGACAGTTACTAATTGTTCTGTAGTGTAATGATCGTCTTCAGCATTGAGAAAATTAATAGCCTTGTATAATGTCCAGCTGTTTAATATCTTTCACAGTTTAAGGAGATGAGTAATATGTCACTCATTCAGGACACATTAAGTGAATCTGGACAGAGACCGTTCATCGAAGTAGCCACAGAGCAAGTGCACTTACATTTGAGTGATTGGTCTCAAGGGCTCATGGTCAAAACTTTTTTTGTTATTTTATTTTAGCCACAGCATTGGCAAAAACATAGCAAAACATAGTTGTGATTATGCAAAAATCTCAATAAAAATGCAGTTTGATCAGGTATGTATAAGCCTTGACAGTCTCTGTATACATGTAGGTTTCAGATGGTCATAAAGTGGATCAGAAAGAAATTAGAAAAAGTAAGACGGATAGATTCCATTTCTCATCTTTGTGAATCCACACCTGATTTTGACCTTAAGCGGATGTCCAGCTTTTTTTTTTTTTTTTTGTTTATTTGCACACCAGCCTGGAATACCTGTGGTAAAATCCATATTCACTTGCGCCTTACCACTTTGTTTTAGCTCTCTGGCGCCGTTCACTGGTCTTCTGGTCCCTGTCTGTCAACTTCAACAGGGTTGGGGGTCACATGCGCTGCTGCAGTCCATGATGCCCCAAGTGGTATGTCCCTGCTGGTTTATGTTCTGCTTTGACACACGTCCCCGTTGGGGCTAGTCATTGGCTGCAGAAGCACACATGACCCTGTCTGAAGACAGACAGGGACCAGAAGACCAGGCAGAGATCCAAGGAGGAAAAAAGGAGCGGCAGGGAAGAATTAAGTATGGATTTTTTCCACAGGTGCACATTGGGGTGCAAAAAGGCGGATAACCCCTTTCAAACTGTGTCAAGAACGGTCATGAAAACGTTCATATGTACCAGCAATCCATGAGATTTAATCACAGACGTTTTGCTGCCCAAATAGGCATAATTGCCATTAAAAAGGATTTCCCATCTGGATATCTCCTTAGAAAAGAAGTCTTTGGTCTGACCACCCCTAATCAGCTGTAATCACGGGTGGGACGTTGTGGGCCATCACTCATTTCCTCTATATAGCAACTTTTTAAATGAATGCATAACCAATGACCATAGTATAGTTGTGTTGAGTACAACAGATCGGAAGTGTCTCTTTGCACTCCTCCTGCATTCTGGCTTATAGAGAGGGGTTCAGAGTAAAGGAACCCTCTAATGAAATCTATATGCTCTTATAAAATATATTGACAGAGCCTGTTTTCAGTTTTTAAAGAATTAATATGCCTCAGAGGTAGCAAATTGGTTGGCATGATATAGAACTAGCAGTCTAGTTTAGAAAACATATTATCTATCATATAGTGGGGAAAATAAGTATTTCCTACACTGGTGATTTTGCAAGTTTTCCCACCTACAAAGAATGGAGAGGTCTGTCATTTTTATCGTAGGTACACTTCAACTGTGAGACAGAATCTAAAAAATATTCCAGAAAATCACATTGTATGATTTTTAAATAATTAATTTGCATTTTATTGCATGAAATAAGTATTTGATACAATAAAAAAACTGAACTTAATATTTGGTACAGAAATCTTTAATTGCAATTACAGAGGTCAGACGTTCTTGACCAAGTTTGCACACACTGCAGCAGGGATTTTGTCCCACTCCTCCATACAGATCTTCTCCAGATCTTTCAGGTTTCGGAGCTGTCTCTGGGCTACATTGAGTTTCAGCTCACTCCAAAGATTTTCGATTGGGTTCAGGTCTGGAGACTGGCTAGGCCACTCCAGGACCTTGAAATGCTTCTTGCGGAGCCACTCCTTAGTTGCCCTGGCTGAGTGTTTCAGGTTTTTGTCATGCTAGAAGACCCAGCCATGACCCATCTTCAATGCTCTTACTGAGCGAAGGAGGTTGTTGGCCAAAATCTTGCGATACATGGCCCCATCCATCCTCCCTTCAATACGGTGCAGTCATTCTGTCCCCAATAAAGAAAAGCACCCCCAAAGTATGATGTTTCAACCCCCATGCTTCACAGTTGGGACGGTGTTCTTGGGGTTGTACTCATCCTTCTTCTTCCTGCAAACACAGTGAGTGGAGTTCATACCTAAATGTTTTATTTTGGTCTCATCTGACCACATAACCTTCTCCCATGCCTCCTTTGGATCATTTATATGGTCATTGGCAAACTTCAAATGGGCCTGGACAGGAGCAGGGGGACCTTGCGTGCCCTGCAGGATTTTAATCCATGACAGCGTAGTGTGTTACTAATAGTAATCTTTAAGACTGTGGTCCCAGCTGTCTTCAGGTCATTGACCAGGTCCTCCCATGTATTTCTGTGAAGATTCCTGACCTTTCTCAGAATCATCCTTACCCCATGAGGTAAGATCTTGCATGGAGCCCCAGACCAACGAAGATTGACAGTCATCTTGTGTTTCTTCCATTTTCTAATAATTGCGCCAACAGTTGTTGCCTTCTCACCAAACTGTTTGCCTATTGTCCAGTGGCCCATGCCAGCCTTGTGCGGGTCTACAATTTTGTCCCTGGTGCCCTTACACAGTTCTTTGGTCTTGGCCATGGTGGAGAGGTTGGAATGTGATTGATTGATTGAGTGTGTGGACAGGTGTCTTTTATACAGGTAACGAGTTCAAACAGGTACAATTAATACAGGTAATGAGTAGGAGGGCTTCTTAAAGAAAAACTAACAGGTCTGTGAGAGACAGAATTCTTGCTGGTTGGTAGGTGATCAAATACTTATTTCATGCAATAAAATGCAAATTAATTATTTTAGAATCATACAATGTGATTTTCTGGATTTTTTTTAGATTCTGTTTCTCACAGTTGTAAGTGTACCTACGATAAAAATGACATTCTTCATTCTTTATAGATGGGAAAACTTGCAAAATTGTCAGTGTATTAAATACTTATTTTCCTTAATGCATATCCTATTATAGTATTAAGGGGTCTTCTGTTCTTGATCCTCATCACTTGCCCAGAATGGCTACAAAGACTGTCTTGCTCTGGAAGACTTATCCTGTCCTGCATCACACAGATAACCTATTGATTTGATTGGGCACTGTGTAATGCCTAATTTCCTGTGATGGCACCGCAGGAAAACTGAACACTTACCCGCAGATTACAGCAGATCACCATGGGTGCCAACAGGGCTCCACGTTGTGATCAAGTTATAGCATTACTAGACTTGTAACAAGTAGGGACTGTCCAAAGCAAACAACCTCCACTTAATCTGATAAAAATATTTTAACAACTTTTATAGAAAAAAAAAGACATAATTTCATATCTAAGCAGTTTGATATGTTAGCCATGTATTCACATTAGGACAAGCTAATGGGACTGGGGGATACAGAAACTGTCGAATGAGCTTATGCCATATCCCTCAATATCTCTCCTTTCCTTTAAAGGATGTTTTTAGATTTTTTTTTTTTTACACACAGCACCAATCTTATCATGATTTAAGTGAATGGGGCCTACCTGCAATACCATACACAGACCATGGGCAAGAGTGGCACTGTTTCTGTAAGAAAGCAGCCATGTTTTCCTAATCTCACACAATCTTATTTTCTAAGGCTCCATTCACATATCCGCAATTCTGTTCCACATTTTGTGGTACTGAATTGTGGACCCATTCATTTCTATGGGGACACACTATGTTCCGCACAGATCCGGAATTGCCGATCCGCACTTACGGGTCTGCACTTCCGTTCCGCAAAAAAAAAATATGTCCTACTCTTGTCCGCAATTGCGGACAAGAATAGGCATTTTCTATGAGAGTGCCGGCGATGTGCGGTCCGCAAAATGCAGAACGCACATTGCCAGTGTCCGGACGTGTGAATGGAGCCTAATACTTACTTCTAAAAGTGAAAGTTACAATTTTATGCAGACAACTTGATAAATTTCCAGATATTGGCCTCTAATATATATATATAATATTGCTCTCTCAGATAGAGGGGTAATGCCATGATTGGTGTAAAAATGAAAATCAGAAATCTTTTAGTAAATGCCAATCTTTTACTAACAAAGATACAACCAACCCTGTACCTCACATGGATCCAGAGCTCCCCCTATTTATTGATGTCATTGCTCTGATAGATTCTCTTCAGGCTGGCAGCTAAGGGGGGGTGTAAACAAAAACTATAGCTCTCAGAACATGGAGACATTAAGAGATTATTTTTTGTTTCAAAAATGCTAATATTGTGTAGAAGTGAAATAAATAAAAAAGTATACATATTAGGTATCGCGTCCGTAAAAAACAGCCCTATAAAAATATCACATGACCTAACCCCTCTGGTGAACACCATAGAAAATAAAAATAGTGCCAAAAAAGCCATTTTTTGTCACCTTACATCACAAAAATTGCAACACCCAGGAATCAAAAAGGTGTATGCCCCCAAAATAGTACCAATCAAACCATCACCTCATCCCGCAAAAATTGAGCCCCTACCTAAGACAATCGGTCAAAAAATAAAAAAGCTATCACTCTCAGACAATCGAGACATTAAAATGTTTTTTTTTTTGCTTCAAAACTGCTATTATTGTGTTAAAGTGAAATAAATTAAAAAAGTAGACATATTAGATATCATTGCATCCGTAACAACCAGCTTTATAAAAATATCGCATGACCTAACCCATCAGGTGAACACCGTAAAAAATGAAAAAACGGTGCCAAAAAAGCAATTTTTTGTCACCTAACCTCACATAAAGTGCAACGCTAAGCGATCAAAAAGGCGTATGCCCCCCAAAATAGTACCAATCAAACTGTGACCTCATACTGCAAAAAATGAGATCCTACCTAAGACAACCGGTCAAAAAATAAAAAAGCTATGGCTCTCAGAGTATGGAGACACTAAAGCATAATTTTTTGGGCTTCAAAAATGTTATTATTGTGTAAAGCTTAAATAAATAAGAAAAAGTATGCATATTATGTATTGCCATGTCCATAACGATCTGCTCTATAAAAATGTCACATGAGCTAACCCCTCAGGTGAATTCTGTAAAAATAAATAAATAAAAACTGTGCTAACACAACCAATTTTTGGTCACTTTGCCCCAGTGAATGATCAAAAACTCATATGTACCCAAAAATGGTAGAAACGTCAACTCTTCCTGCAAAAAACGAGTCACTGCGCAAGATGATCGGCAGAAAAATAAAAGAAATATGGCATTCAGAAAATGGAGACACAAAAACATATTTTTTTTCAAAAATACTTTATTATGTAAATCTGAAACAAACAAACAAAGTAGACATATTTGATATCATTGCGTCTGTAACAACCTGCTCTATAAAAATAGCACATGATCTACCCTGTCAGATAAATGTTGTAAAAAATAAAAAAATAAAAACAGTGCCAAAACAGCCATTTTTTGTTTACCTTGCCTCACAAAAATCATAATATAGAGCAATTAAAGATCATATGTACCCCAAAATAGTACCAATAAAACTGGCACCTTATCCCCTAGTTTCCAAAATGTGGGTCACTTTTTGGGAGTTTCTAGTATAAGGGTGCATCAGGGGGGCTTCAAATGGGACATGGCATATAAAAACCAGTTCAGCAAAATCTGCCTTCCAAAAACAATACGGCGCTCCTTTTCTTCTGCGCCCTGCCGTGTGCCCTTACATCAGTTTACGTCCACATGTGGGGTGTTTCTGTAAACTGCAGAATCAGGGTAATAAATATTGAGTTTTGTTTGGCTGTTAACCCTCGATGTGTTAAAGAAAAAAATGGATTAAAATGGAAAATCTGGGGGTCGGAGTCTGGCTGCTGAGCTTGATGGATGACTGAGCCTGCAGCTCCCTCACAGACGCACCTCATATCTGCCTTTTTAGTGAACAGAGAGTCTTCTGACATGGGGAAAACTAACAAAGATCGCCCTGGGGAGATCCCCAGCATGCCCAGATCGTCGGCGAACCAGATGGACTTACAGAAATGCTGAAAACTGCAGTGTGGGCATACCGCTGAAGATGTCTCCAAGATGGCGACAGGAGCTGTGAGCGCAGGAGATCCGGCACCTGACTCGGACAGAGACAGCGTGTCTGGTAGCGACTGTGGTGAGTCCGCTTCTGCCCCCATCACCAAAGCCTTCCTAAAAAGAACAATCCTCCAGGCCATGAGACCTGTGATGGAGGAATTAGCAGATATAAAGGCTGACTTACGTCAGATGGGTCAGAGAGTAGAAAACCTTGAAATGGCCAAAGGCGGCATAGTGGCTTTCTCATAAGCTACAGCGGTGCGCTCCTCCCAGCACACCGAGTTCATTAACAAGGCACTCCTACTCATCGAAGATCAAGAGAAGGAACATTAGGATTAAAGGTTTGCCTGAACAATTTGCTCCGGAAGCCCTGAGAAAGGTCGCGATGGAGATTTTCAGTGACTTACTGGGCCAACTACAGAGCTGCAGGAATAATTATAGAGTCCATAAATAGGGTCCTTTGTCGTAAGCCCAAAAACGGAGAACCCCCGCGTGATATTATCTACGATCTTCTATCCTTTGTGGACACTTCACAAATTTTGTTGGCAGCCAGGGAAAAACAAGTTGTTCACTATGCTGAGGAGGTAATACATTTCTACCAGGACATAGCTCCGTCTACCTTAATGAAGCGTCGCATGCTACGGCCATTACTGGAGATTCTCAGATCAAAAAACCTGCAATACACGTGGCTATTCCCGTTTGGCCTGGCGACCTGGGTTAACGGTCGCAGAATTACGGTTCAATCTCCAGCTGACCTGGACAGAGTTTGGAGCGCTTTGGAAATGTCTCCAGTGCCGACCAATCCTGGCTACCCATGCTGGACATCGAAGACCTGCCGCAACTTCCACCAGGAGAGCCGTGGAGAGAGAAGTGGGGAAAATCCACGCCACGTCCTAAGAGACAACCATCAAGGTCAGCAAACACCAGTACCAGAATCACCTGAGCTTATCTGGAATGGTCATGCTTATTCTTGAGAACCTTCTGAGGACTCGCCCGGTTATAAAGGTTTATAGTCAGTTTCCTTCTCTGGATATATTATGGCTGAGTCCTCACACTCACCGCTAGTATTTCTAGCACACAGAGAAAGAAAATCTGTCTCGCCTTCAAAATCCCAAAACTCCCCAACTACGACTTCAACCAGTGGTTTCACAGTTGCCAGGAGAGATCTCGCACGAAAGGCATGACTATGGCAATCCATAAGTCTATCCCCTTTCAGTTAACCCAACAATATTCAGACGCTGAAGGTAGGGTGCTTTTTCTTAAAGGCTCTATAGCCGAACAAAAAATACATACAAATACCCTGGTTCCTGAAGGTGCTAGAGACCCTGAAATTGTTTGCAGAAGGTTAGATTGTTTTGGGAAGGGACCTAAATCTAGTGCTTAATCCATTACTGGACTCCTCTTCACAACGTTCTCACATCTCACAGAGGGCAAAAGGGAAACTCCACACTAAATTACAGGAGATGGGCCTGGTGGATGTGTGGCGCCAAATCCACCCTCAAACTAGGGATTACACATTCAGATCTGCCACGCATGGTTCTTTACAAAGATTAGACCATATTTTGACCTTTAAAAGCAACCCTGATGCAACTGCGCTCAGCAAATATAGGTAATATTACCATATCAGATCACGCGCCCTGCTATGCTACCATATCCATAAAACAGTTGCCCAAAGGTAGCTGGTCATGGATGTTAAATGAGTCTGTTCTTGGGAATGACTGCGTGGCAGGAAGTAGGGAAAAAAACTTGAAAGAGTACTTTATGTTTAATGCTGGAAAAGAAGTGGCAGCCCCTTTGGTCTGGGAAGCCCACAAAACCTTCATCAGAGGGATCTTTATAGCAATAGGCTCTAAATTCAAAAGGGACAAGCAGAAAGAGGTGGATAGTATTCTGCACCAGATTGCAGCAGTTGAAAGAATCCAAAAAAGGTCTAAATCCATTCTCCTGCAAGAGGAACTAGCGCTCTTGAGCGCTAAACTTAAAACTTACCTCTCAACTCAAGCTGCAAAAAAAGATTATATATTTTAAGCATCTCCTCTACGCCCATGGGGATAAAGGAGGTCGTTTAATGTCATCTCTCATTAATAAAGGCCAGAGCAAAATCTTTTATACACAAAATTAAAACAGAATCTGATAACATGGTCTTCTCTACTGACGACATCGCTAAAGCTTTCCACCTTTTTTACTTCAAACTGTACAATCTCAAAAGTCCTGATTATACAGTAGGGAACCAAGAAGCGGAGAAAGCAACTAATCAGTTCCTACAATCTCCTAAGCTCCCCACCATAACTACCGCGATGGCAGAGGATCAAATACGAACAGTGTCAGAAGAGGAACTGAAAAAGGTTGTCTACAGCTTCTCCCCCAAAAAGAGCCCAGGGCCAGATGGGTTCCCCTTACAAAACTTTAAAAATTTTCAAGAAATCATTATTCCCCAATTTACAGAGGTTTGCACCACGCTACTAACAGGGTCTTCCTTGCCCCGACAATTCCAAGAAGCCTTCATTACTTTAATCCATAAAGAAGGCAAAGACCCGACAAAATGCAGAAGTTACAGACCAATATCCCGATTGAACCAAGCTACTTGCTAACAGATTCAGACCCATCATCTCTTCTATAGTAGGCCCAGAACAAGTGGGTTTCGTTCAAGGCAGGGAGGGGAAAACAAATACCACCCTACTTTTCCATGCCATTCATTCGGCCCAAGGTTCCAATATCCCTTTAGTCCTTCTCAGCATTGATGCTGAGAAGGCTTTCGATAAGGTCAAATGGTCTTTTATGGAATCTACCCTCCGAAAGTTCGCCTTCCCAGAAACAAATCATACACTAAGTTTTAACACTATATCGGTCCCCCCATGCGCGACCTAACATCAATGGAACCATGTTTCCAACATTTGAAATAACAAATGGCACAACACGGGGGTGTCCTTTATCCCCAACCTCTTTGTGCTAGTAATGGAAATTTTGCTGCAGGCAATTACGGAGCAAGAACTCATGCAAGGCCCCCCCATTGCTGGCAAACAACTAAAATTCTTAGCCTTTGCAGACGATCTGCTTTTCTTAACAACAAACCCAATGGTTAGTCTTCCTTGGATCTCTGGATTACTACGGGAATTTGGGGTTATGTCTAACTACAAAGTAAATATAAAAAAATCGGAGATTCTAAATGTCACTTTCCCCCAACTTCATATCCCCGCCTTGAAATACTAACTTTACATGGGCGTCCTCTGCAATGACCTATCTGGGAGTTCATATCTCGAGACACCTATCTGACCTTTTATAGCTTGAATTATGCACCTCTGCTAGTAGAACTTGCCAAACTGTTGAAATCATATAACTCTCTGTGGTTGACATGGTTTGGTAGGAAAAATGTATTAAAAACATATATAATGCTAAAAGTATTGTACATTTTGCAGATGGTCCCAATACTTCTTCCCAAAGCTTTTTTCGCTTCCATTCGGAGTCTCTTCTTGAGATTCTTGTAGAAAGACAAGAGATCCCGTATGTCATATTCCATGTTGACCAGACCTAAAGAGGCGGGTGGACTGGGTTTACCTGATACGTTTTCCTAATTCAAGGCGGTTCAGTTAAACAGATGGTTGCAACTGATGTTCCCCATTGGAGAAGACGACCCCTTTGTAATCGATGTCTCCTGCAATAATTGTTCTGCAATACAGAACATGTGGTTCCCAGCTCCAAACTCTAAAGTGGTTTTAGGTCTACATCCTCTGTTGCAAGGACCAATAGATGTTTGGAGACACTAAGACAAATCTCTGGCCCCACAACCATCCCCACTGCTGCCAGTTTCTTTGCTTCCAGCTTTTCTCTCCTTCCCGATTTCGGCCAAGGAGGGCTTATGGCGCTCATTACACAAATTTACATTGGGAGAGGCTTTTGCTACAACACCATCCCGCCTATAGAAACATTTGGGAGCTTTCTTCCCAAGAGTGTTCCTCAGGTGACGTTATCCTTCTACTATGCTCACTTCAAATATATCTGTACTGAATATCTCTCCTTTTCCACCCTGAGAAGGACCCACACTGCCTTTGAAAAACTGATGGTGTCAAAGCTACCCAGTTCTAGGAAAATTTTGCACCTATATCATCATTTCGTGGTCACACCCACACAATCAAAACCGTTTTTTCTAATTTTCTGGGAAAAAGGATTAGGGATTACTCTGTCAGACTCGGAAACACGTTTTGTGCTGTCTAATTCTCAAGGTTTTTCACGCTGTGCTCGTTTTCAGGAAAACCACTATAAACTCCTGAGTCAATGGTATAAGACCCTGGAACTCCTCTTCCTACATAACATTTCTGACTCTGACAGATGTTGGAGATGTCAGAAATCTAGAGGATCCTACTTGCACATCTGGTGGACATGGGACCCTATAGCATCCGATTGGAAACTCATACTTGCTTGTCTATCTGTCTGTCTATGTTTTAAAAATCACCAATATGCATTGTTAATACATATACTTCATTTAGCTAATTGGACAAAGAAGTTGAGTTGTTCATCTTGTTTTATTGTACATGAACATGTCCTGTATGTGACTAAAATGAATAAAAGTGAACTTAAACAAAATGGAAAATCTGCCAAAAAGTGAAATTTAGAAATGTCATCTCCATTTTCCACAACTGTCATCTCCACAACTAATTGTAAAATTTGTTTTGAGTAACTTGAGGGGTGTAGTTTCTACAATGGGGTCATTTATGGGGGGTTTCCACTATGTAAGCCCCACAAAGTGACTTCAGACCTGAACTGGTCCTTAAAAAGGGGGTTTTGGAAATGTTCTTGAATTGCTTCTAAAATTCTAAGCCTTCTAACGTCATAAAGAAATAAAATGACATTTACAAAATGATGCCAACATAAGGTAGACATATGGGGAATGTTAAGTAATAAATATGTTATGAGGTATCACTTTCTGTTTTAAAAGCAGAGAAATTAAAATTTTGAAAGTTTTTCTACATTTTTAGTAAATTTTGGACTATTTTATAAATAAAGGTGAAATATATTGACTTAAATTTACCACTATCATGAAGTACAATGTGTCACGAGAAAACAATCTTAGAATGGCTTGGATAAGTAAGTGTTCCAAAGTTATTACCACGTAAAGTGACACATGTCAGATTTGCAAAATTAGGCTCTGTCGGGAAGGGGGTAAATGGCCAGGATGTGAAGTGGTTAATCAGCATGATTAACCCTACAAGGCTGGATTCCTGATTTAACAGAGTTCATTATGCTGACAGATGCTGAACAACCACTGTATTTAGGACTTATTGTGTTAATGGTAGCAGATTTTAAGTCCTAACTCCGACTTCTCTTAACTCTGGAACTTTTACAGCAGGGTGTCCATTTAGATGTGTTAGTGTGATCTGCATTCACTTATCAGCATTCACCTGACGTTTAAATGTAAGATGCTTTGAGAGAAATCACTTACGGAAATTCAATACAATATCCAGAACCCTTGTGATTTAACCCTTTCACTGCAGAGGCAATACAGTGCACCACAGCCAGGTGTAAACAGTAGCCTACATCTGCATTTCCCAGGGGACATCAGAGTTCCCTTTCTCCCAGCTGCAAATTCATGCTGCAAACCTGCAAAGATTAAGGGGCAATTAAATAATTTAAGGCAATGTAATCCTGCTAAAGTTAATATCTGGCGTCTCAGGTTAAATGCGCACCCGCTGCATGCAGACACTAATGGAAATATAATTGGTGTGAGCAATTAGGTGATAATTTACCATAATTGCCTACAAAGTTGAGAACTTTTTCATTGAATCCTAGCACAGAGGCAAGTTCTATGTGCAGATGTAAGGGAAGAGTAAGAGTGCCTTCTGCATCTGTCATCTTGGCAATATATCTTAGAATTACTTGCCGCCCTCTGCCCTAAAATAGTCCATTCACATCTGTTACTTGTCCAGAACACTGAGTTTAATGGATGGAGACCACATCTACTGCAATGCTTTTTGCTGATGCCAAGAAGTTTATTTTTGATGCTACTTTCAATGGAAAGCAGCGCTGTATTTATAGCTGGTGCCGCCTTAGGCACCAAGTATGAATACTTCCTCTAAGGGCCAGAATGAGGGGAGTGGTAGACTGAGTAGCAGCTATGTGGGGCGCCACAGAAGAGAGCAGTGGCCACAGGAGCAGACTGGGAATGTAAAATGGCTTAAAGAGGATCTTTCACCTAAAAAATCATAGTCCAATTCTTACACTACCTTATTGTGCTTCTGTCAGTGATGTCCGGACACCTTTTCTTTTTTTCAAAGGACCCCCCGTTCGCCCGCTGCGCTCCCTGTTAGTTTCGCCGGCTCATATGCAAATGGGTGTCTTGGTTATAGTAGGCGTTGACCTCTTAGTTCTGCTGGGCGGTTGCTGAGCGGTGTTCACTTCTCCCTGGCTGCGAGCGCATCCAATCGCAGCGCTTGGCTCTTAGCCAGGGAGAAGGAGCTCAAGTACTTGAGCTTGCAGAGTTCCGGAACCTGCGCCATCTTGGAGTCCCCAGCGGAGAAGACGACGGCAGCGACAGCAGCAGCATCGGCATACCCCGTGAACAGCTATCAGCGACTGACGGCTATGTCTGTATACACACTTACACAGAGAATGCCATCACTGATAACAGCTCCCTGTGTACAACTATCAGTGACTAACAGCTATCTCTGTATACACACTTACATAGAGAATGCTATCAATCTCTGATAACACCTCCCCGTGTACAGCTATCAGTAACTGACTGCTATCTTTGTATACACACTTACATGAAGAATGCTATCACGCACTGATAACACCTCCCCCATGTACAATGGATGTCAGAAATCACAGAGATATAAATGTATACATTACACGTTTGGCTGAATCATTTCCCATAAAACTATATATCAATCTGCTCAGCTCCTCCTGCTCTATAACCTGCTGCTTGCATTGCATTTTGCAGTGACAGGTCCTCTTTTTGCCAATTAGCAGAACGACTAAAAAAATTGCTTGGTGTTAAACAGGCAGGAAATTCTCAAACCCAAATGCAGTTGTGCATATATATACAGGGGAGCAGATCCTGCACTTGTGGCCCATTGCTAATGGCGATCCCCAGCAAAAATGCATACAATGGAGGATGCCTGCAGCGGACCACAAGTACCACAATGGACATCCTACACAAGATGGCAGTTGTGTGGATGTGATAAACAATATAACAAAAACAATAGAAAAGACAGGTGCACTCTGCGGTCTTACTAAACCCTCATTCTGATGTTAAAATTGAGAATTAGCAAACAAAACTGTTGTGGAGGATATGTCTGAGCCCGAGCACCACGCCAAGGTTTCTCAAGTAGCTCGGGTCCTAAAAACTCACCTACACACCTGTGTCATATGGGCAATATCAGGGGCCAGTGGGTTAAATTACAGCAGTGTATAGGCCGACTCGCAGCAAACTCCCCAGCAAACTCCAAGGTAAATGAGCCTGATGTCCATCCACAGGCTACATGTTGGTGCACCTGTGATGCCTGGGCCATATCAGCCAGTCTTAGGTGGGGCTCACAGCCTTCTCCCTCCTCCCATTGCAGGCATGGCTACAAGCTGGAGGTAACTTGGGGAGTTTGCTGTGAGTTGGCCTATACACTCCTGTAATTTAGCCCACTGGCCCCTGATATTGCCCATACTGCACAGGTAG
The DNA here is from genome assembly GCA_033119425.1 of Bufotes viridis. Taxonomy (NCBI): domain Eukaryota; kingdom Metazoa; phylum Chordata; class Amphibia; order Anura; family Bufonidae; genus Bufotes; species Bufotes viridis. The sequence continues at coordinate 79,366,618 of CM065591.1, forward strand.
GTGAGTGTTAGGACCTGAGCTACTTGAGAAACCTTGGCGCGGTGCTCGGGCTCAGACATGTCCTCCACAGTAGGATATGTTGGCTAATTCTCAATTTTAACATCAGAATGAGGGTTAGTAAGACCGCAGAGTGCACCTGTCTTTTCTATTGCTTTTGCCAATTAGCTCTTAAAGGAGTTATCAACATGAGGTTCACTTACTTTTTCTCCCTGCACTGTGAATATTTACTCAATGACATGAATGATAATACTGTTTCTGTGTTATTGGTTACCCTGTGACTTTTATAATAACCCACTCAAGTTTAACAGTAATCAATGCAGACACCCAGGTCATTCCAAAGGATCAACTTACTTTTTCTTGCAACTGTATGCATACAAAATCAGACATTTTTTTTTCATGAGCTCCAGAGCAGTAAGAATATACACACACATTTCTAAGAAAGGACACAAACAGTTACATATCTTATTGGCTGAGAAATCTGTTTAAGAAAAAACATGTAATTTATTAATGAATCACCAAGGGCAATAAATGAAATATTTACAGATAAAATGACAGCAAAGAAAAGAATGAAGAAATAAATCATATAGAATATTTTCCTGAAAACAGAATACTGTAGAATATTTCACCATGTAGGCGTGTGCGTTGTCTGCTCCTTAAAAGAGCATTGATAATTTTCTGTTTAGCCCTCAAAATAACGTCAAGAAAATACAAACTTGACATCAAAATACTCTGAAAATGATTTTCGTGTATCATGTAGGAGCTCGCCATCGCTTAGCATGCACTGAATCGTCTGTCTCCCTCCTCAGGCAAGCAGTGTGATTGTCGAATCAGTATGTAACCATATCATGCTGAGCACTTTACCAATAACCAGCAGTTATTTTACAGAGGGACACACAGGGCTATCAGCAACCCAGCGCCAGTTCACACAAATGCCCAAGAGACATGAAAGTCCGGTTAAACAAGTAATTATGAACTGACCCGCCTGCATTACAAATAAGAAACAGCACATTGTATAACTGCAACTGCATTTCCATCTGCTTTTAATGGATCCAACTTTAACCAGGTGTGTCTCCTTCCTTACCAGGCAGTTTTGGCAATGGGTCTATGTAATGGTAAATACTTACCTGGGTCCCCGCTCCCTGCGCTGCTCCTGGTCCCAGCCCCACCGCAGCCGCTTCTCCCAGTGCGCAGATGAAATTATCTGGTGTCGGGGGGGGGCAGCCAACAGCAGGCAGGGGGGGGGAGCCTCCCAAGCATCGTGAATGGGTACGCGATCCGCATGCGGTAGCCCTACGGTTGGTGCCGCAAGGTTCGTGTACATGAGCCCTTTGGTGCGGACACATTAGTAAATCCGGGCCACCGTTCCTGGTTTAGGCTGGGGCTACACCATGACTTTTTGCAGCACTATTCAGCTACAGCTGCTGCCCGAAGCAGGGCTGAAGTTAGGGGGGCAGACTGGGCAATTGCCCAGGGCCCCCATTGTCTAAGGGGCCCCCTGCTTCAGTACTGCTGTTCAGCTGAACGTCAGATGCAGGAGGCGGAGCTAAGCAGAGAAGAGGGGATGAAGGGCCTGCGATGACCTCACCATCATGTGACCAGAACAGGAAGCAGAACTCAACAGTACAGTAAAGTAATGAAGAACAAGACCAGCCATGCATGTGAAGAAGTATGCATTCAATGTAAGTGCCAGGGTAATGCTGGGAGATGTAGTCCTCTCCTCTTATACCTCCTGTATATGTAATATCAGAGTACATTAAAAGAGGAGGTATAAGAGGAGAGGACTACAACTTTCAGCATGTCCAGGCCATTATTATATAATATCAGGGTACATTACAACACCCTGGATATGCTGAGAGTTGTATATCTCCTCTTATAATGTACTCTGATATTACATAACAAGCTTGGCATGCTGAGAGTTGTAGTCCTCTCCTTATACCTCCTCTTGTAATGCTTGGACATGCTGGGAGTTGTAGTCCCATCTTCCTATACATCCTGCTGTAATGTGCTCTGATATTAAATAATAGACATGCTGGGAGTCAGTGGCGTACATACAGGGGTCGCAGGGGTCGCAGTTGCGACCGGGCCCGGCACTCCAGGGGGCCCGGCCGCCTGTGGACCCACCCCCCAGGCCAGCAAGCTACCCTAAATCATGTGGTACTAACATGTAATGGAGCGCTCTGATGGGGCCCAGCACAAAGTACAGAGCGCTCCATTACATGTATAATGTGGAGGGAGGGGGGTCGCGCACTCACACACCCGGCTGGTCGGCATTTCTTTTCAGTAGTGAAGCAGGGAAACCTCTCTCATCCCTGCTTCACTGCTCTTTACAGCTCAGGAGCTCCCCCTGCTGGCCCCAGATCGCGCTGCTGGCTGTTGGAGGAGATCTGAAAGCCCAGGAATCTGCCTTCAGCACAGCCAGCACCGAGATGAGTGAGGAGGAGCCTGTCATCAGGGAAGAAGGTAAGTATGTTTTTTTTTCTAAGGCTGCAGACTGGGGCAAAGGGCAAGAGGGGGGCATAACTAATTTGAGGGGGCACCTAATCAGGCATTACTGTGAGGGGGCACATGAAGGCATAACTATGAGGATTGAGGTATACGAAAAAGCTCCTGGACACCACTGTTAGTCATTGCTTGTGTCTTTATTAAACAGCTCAGATTACAGTATGCAGTTTGCCAGTTGCGAGTAAGATATAACAACGCTGGCTGCAACGCCATCAGACACTGGACGACCGCACTGTAAGAACTGTTGAAAGGAGTGGTTGAGCCTGTGGCTTGTTGGCACATGCTGCGCGGGTCAGAATCCTGATTCCCTTGGCTGCCATGATTCTGACCCCGCGCAGCATTGCCAACAGAGCCACAGAGCTCCAACCACTCCTTTCCAACACGGATTCTTACACAGTGCGGCACGTCCAGTGTCCTGATGAAGGCGTTACCACCGAAACGTTGTTATAATACTTACTCACAACTGGCAAACCGCATACTGTAATCTGAGCTGTTTAATAAAGACACAAGCAAGCAACAACAGTGGTGTCCAGGAACTTTTTTGTATACTTGTATATCTGGCCTGGGAACCTTTTCCTGCGACCCACGCCTTTCAAGGGGAGCACCACCCAACCTATCTAGAATATGAGGATTGAGGGGGCACATATGAAAGAATAACTACTGTGAGGGGGCACATATGTGGGCATATCTAATTTGAGGGACACATAATGTGGCATAACTACTGTGAGGGGGCACATATCTGGGCATAAATATTTTGAAGGGGCAGATAATCTGGCATAACCACTCTGAGGGGGCACATATCTGGGCATATCTACTTTGAGGGGCACATAACTGGGCATAAATACTGTGAAGGGGCACATATTCTGGTCATTACTACTGTGAGGGGGCACATATTCGGCATTACTACTGTGAGGGGGCACATATCTGGGCATATTACTGTGAGGGGACACATAATCTTGCATTACTACTGTGAGGGGCACATATTTGGCATTACTACTGTGAGGGGGCACATATTCTGGCATTACTTGTGAGGGGGCACATATTCTGGGCATTACTACTGTGAGGGGGCACATATCTGGGCATATTACTGTGAGGAGACACATAATCTGGGCATTACTACTGTGAGGGACACATAACTGGGCATAACTACTGTGAGGGGGCACATATCTGAGTATACCTACTGTGACAGGAACAAAGGTGGGCATTAGTACTGTGAGGGGCCTCAAGGTGGGCATTAGTACTGTGTGGTAGCACTAGATTACTCTGCTATACATTGGCATGGCTCAGTCTTACCGGCCAGCACAGCGCCCTGCTGGGGATTTCACAGGGTCAGTCGCCATCCCTTCCTTATGTAATTATTCTTTTTTCTCACCACAGGGACCTTGTTCTGGATCCAGCGGACATCACGCCGACACCAGCGACACTCTGGATGAGGTAGGACCAGATTTTATTAGTTAGACTGGTAAGTGTAGCCGTGCATTGGGGTTAGGGCTCTTTAACATCCTGTACGGGTAATCTGCTGTGTGAACAAGTGCCAAGTCTCGCTCGATCAGCAGAGACACGAGCACTAACAGGATTGATACTGCTCATGCCTCTCTGTGATCTTTACTACAAAATCACAGTGAGATAAAGTTGTCACCGTGATTTTGTAGTTAAAAGATCACAGAGAGGCACAGAGCATTATCAATCCTGTTAGTGCTCCGTGTCTCTGCTGTTCGAGCGGGGCTTGGCACTCTTTCACGCAGCGGATTAGCCGCACGGAAATGGCAAGTGATAGGTTACATTTTTGTAATATACTTTATTTAGCCAAAATAATTTTAGTAGTAAACTGGGGCTGAAATGGCCATTAGCAGCGCTCTCAGAAATTAGGGGGGGAGGAGGGGCAACGGGCGGGGGGGGCACCCATGGATCAGTTTCGCACCGGGGCCCCATGGATTGTGTGTACGCCACTGCTGGGAGTTAAAGTCCTCCAGCAGTAATGTGCTCTGAATTCAGGCCGGGACCATAGATAGGGAAGGGTAGTCATCCGCTTAGGGTGCCACTTCGCTACCCATAAAGGTGGGTGCACTCATGGCGGTCCAACTTCACAAGCCTCAAGCCTGTGAGGCGTTGTAATTTCGGCTTCTTGCTCTGTTCTATCACTGCAACCTCCTGCTCTGGGTCTCGCATAGTGTTTGTGGACATGGGGGGGGATCAGAACAGGCACAGTATTGGTGGTAGCTTCAAGAGGTTCTCCGGGTTTTTCATATTGATGACCTATCCTAAGGATAGGTCATCAATATTAGATCGGCGGGGGTCTGGCACAGGGCACTCCCGATGATTAGCTGTTTGAGGAGATGGCGAGCGCTGTGCGCACGTGCCATTTCCATTCTCTCTTCCTGCTCTGCTGCTGTATGTTTATTGGACAGCAACAGTGAACAGCGCGCGCCATCTCTTCAAATAGCTGATCGGCGGGGGTGTCGGACGTCGGACTGTGATTTTAGCACATTATTACAAGATGTGGGCCCTCTCTTATGATATTGTCCAGGGCCACATTTTGTCTAAAACCGGCCCTGGTCCAAAGGAATACATTAGGTTGTAGACTGCAACTGTCAATGGTTAAAATCAGTAGCGCTACAAAAAAATCGTAGTGTAGCCCGGTAACAGTGAATTTCCTGGGGACAGACTTTCTTTAACATAAATGTCTAATTTTACAAATGAATTTTTTTTATCTAGCCCTGACATATAATGAAGGAGAACAGAATTTCCCTTTCACTAGGGCTCTGTTATATAACGGTATATTTTATGCCACCTAAACGATTCTTGTGATGGATGCCCTTTAATATTAATGCAGGATGTGAATTTGGCCCCTGCCCATGGATTTGTCTTTTATAGCTGGCGTCTTTTTGACTGCATAGGTGTTAGGAGTCTATAGATCTTTGTCCTTCTGTCATTTCCTTTTGCAGATTGCATTCTCCTGTCATTGTGCTGGCTGCGGCAGCTCTCAGGATCTTGTGATACTGCCAAGTCAAACCTATCACTGCCATCCATCTGACTGATAAGGAGAGAGCTGAATCAGCTGCCTCGTAACGTCAGTCCTACTGTCTGCAGGATAGTACGAGTCCAGAGGGTGCAATTTAAGTACCTCATGCCCAGTGCTAGATACAACCAGCCAGTGGAAATGCTAAAGGAGTTCTCTCATAATTAGTGTTGAGCAAGCATGCTCGGCCGAACACCAGTTCGGCTTGAGAATCGCCATGCTCAGCACATCGCGGTGTTTGACTGAATATCGCGTATGCGCTAGCGCGATGCTCGAGTCTCCTCCCCGCACGTTTGTTGGCTGCTACGCAGCCAATAAACGTGCAAGTAAGTACAGCCACTCACTGTAATGCCGTAGCCATGTTGATTACTGGCATTACAGTGATTGGCTGGCCGGAACGCGTCATCGGGTGCTATAAATACACGTGGTTAGGCTCAGTCTTAGGCCTCATGCACACGACCAAAACACGAAAGCCACTCCATGTGCCTTCCGCAATTTGTGAAATGGAATGAGGGGCCCATTATAGAGATGCCTATTCTTGTCCGCAAAACGGACAAGAATAGGACATGCTCTATTTTTTTTTTTACGGAGTGCTGTCCGCTTCTTTTGCGGCCCCATTGAAGTGAATGGGTCCGCGCCCGAGCCGCAAAATATGCGGCTCAAACGCGGACCAAACATACAGTCGTGTGCATGAGGCCTTAGTCAGGGAGAGCTGTGCTGTAGAAGGGACAGATAGTGTAGGGAAATGTCCCTCTTCAAGCCCGCTTGAAGAGGGACATGAGGAGACCTTGTGCCCTGATTCCCAAACTCTTGAGCATCCACAGTCAGAATAAGATGACGGTGGGGAACGGCAATTAGTGTTTCACGAGGTGGATGATGATGATGAGACGCAGTTGCAAATAAGTCAAGCGCAATTAGTGTCTCAACAGGTTGATGATGAGGATGATACACAGTTGACAATAAGTGAGGTTGTTGTTAGGTCAACAAGTCAGGAGGATGACCAGAGTGAGGAAGTGGAAGAGGAGGTGGTGGACGAGGAAATCACTGACCCAACCTGGGAAGGTGGCAAGCCAAGCGAGGACAGCAAAACAGAGGGGGCGGGATCCGCAGCCTCGCAACAGGCTGGAAGATGCACTGGGTTGGCAAATGGGAGAAGGCGGGCCATACCAAACAGGCCAGCAACTGTTCCCCAGAGAACCCCCATTGCGGAAATCTCCCTTGCCAAGGGATAGGTGTTCCGCAGTCTGGCGCTTTTTTGATGAAAGTGCGGACGATAAAAGAATTGTCATTTGCAACCTGTGCCATACCAAAATGAGCAGGGGCGTGAACACTAGCAACCTCACCACCACCACCAGCATGATCCGCCACATGGCATCAAAGCGCCCTAATAGGTGGGCCGAACGCCTGGGTCCACAATCAGTGTCTGCGGGTCACACCACTGCCTCCTCTTCCCCTGTGTTACATGCTGGCCCATCCCCTGTCCAAGATGCAGATCGGATGCCTCCCGCCCTGCACCTGGACTTTTGCAAGCACCATCAGCCACCACATCCACTTCTGTGTCCCAGCGCAGCGTACAGATGTCCATACCCCAGGCCTTAGCACGAAAACACAAATACCCAGCCACCCACCCACAGGCCATAGTTCTAAATGCGCACCTTTCCAAATTGCTGGCCCTGGAAATGCTGCCATTTTGGCTTGTGGACACTGATGCTTTCCGCAGCCTGATGGCGGCTGCCGTCCCTCGTTACTCAGTCCCCAGCCGCCGCTATTTTGCCCGGTGTGCCATCCCCACCTCCTCTGAATTCTCATCTTGCAGCACCAGTCAGTAGCTGGAAGCAGTGTAGCATTGCAGTGGGGAAGCGGCAATAGGCCATGCTGAAACTTATTTGCTTAGGTGACAAACAGCACACTGCCGCAGAGCTGTGGCAGGGTATAGACTGAGCTGTGGCTCTCACCACTCAACCACAACCAGGCATGGTTGTGTCTGATAATGGCCTTGACTTGGTGGTGGCTTTGGAGCTCGGCAAGCTCACACACATACCATGCCTAGCCCACGTGTTAAACTTAGTGGTTCAGCGGTTTTTCAAAACCTATACCAATTTGCCTCAGCTACTGGTGAAGGTGCGCCACGTGTGTGCCCATTTACGAAAGTCATCTACAGCTGCCGCTGGTCTGGCAATGCTGCAGCAGCGCTTGCAATTGCCAGCTCACCGACTGTTGTGCGACATGAGCATGCGCTAGAACTCCACATTCCACATGTTGGCAAGGCTTTGTGAGCAGCAGAGGGCAGTAGTGGAATACCAGCTGCAACATGGTCGTCGCCTTTCCAGTCAGCTTCCGCTCTTCACAAGTGAGCATGGATGTCTGACCTCTGTGAGGTTTTACGCAACATTGAGGAATCAACACAGATGGTGAGTGGCCGCTATTATCAGCATAACCATCCCACTTTTGTGTCTACTGAAACGCTCGCTGCTCACAATGAAGGCGGACACTTTGCATATGGAAGAGGTGGAAATGGGGGAAGACAGTACACAGAGTGATAGCCAGACCACCCTCATTTCGTCTTCTCAGCGCGAATTGGATGATGAGGAGGAGGGGCAGGAGACGATTGCCTCCGCTACAGAGGGTAGTACCCATAGTAGAAAATATTCAGACTGAGCATGCGGAAAAAAAACACGGGTTCTTTGCTGCTGCAGGTTCCAATTGCTGTGGGTAAAGGCGTAGTCAGTAAATAGTTGTGATCCAAGGAACCGCACTGCTCCACCGCCAGTGTCTCAGATCCACCTCGTCACGGATAACCGCCAGATACAGGACAGGCACCTTGGACTATAAAAGTCCTAAATTACCAAATTGCACTTACAAAATAAAAGCTGAAATATTTTTTGATACGACGATTTCAGCTTTTATTTTGTAAGTGCAATTTCATTCGCATTAAAAATTGTCTCGATGGTATTACGCTATTTTGTGGTTATGTTGGTCATTTAGGACTTTTTAGTCCAAGGTGCCTGTCCTGTATCTGGCGGTTATCCGTGACGAGGTGGATCTGAGACGCTGGCGGTGGAGCAGCGCGGTTCCTTGGATCACAACTATAGTACCCATAGTAGGTTTATTCCATCTGTTCAGCGTGGATGGGTAGAAGAGGAGGAAGAGGATGAGGAGATTGAGAGTAATCCTCCCGATGATGACACCAAAGTCTTGTCTGTTGGGACTCACGCGTTACACACATTTTGGCCAACACCGATTACTGGTTTTTCACCCTTCTCGACCCCCGCTACAAAGAGAACTTCTCATCTCTTGTTCCTGTGGTGGAAAGGACTAGCAAAATGATGCAATACCAGAAGGTCCTTCTGGAAAAATTGCTCCAAAAATCTCTAGCTGACAACGCTGGCGGCAGAGTATGTAGTTCCTTGGGCAACCGAGGAGGGGAGACGAGGAGAACACACATCAGTTCCAACAGAGGCAGGACAACACTCTCCAACGCCTGGGACAGTTTCATGACACCCCGCCAGCACCCCCACCCTGATGCGCAGCCTACTGTCACAAAGAGGGAAACATTTTGGAAGATGGTGAAGGAGTACATTGCAGACCATGTCTGTGTCCTCAATGATCCCTCTGTGCCTTACAACTATTGGGTGCCCAAGCTGGACACGTGGCATGAACAGGAGCTCTACGCCTTGAAGGTGCTGGCCTGCCCTACCGCCAGCGTTTTGTCAGAGCGGGTATTTAATGCTGCTGGGGGCATAATAACTAATAAGCGCATCCGCCTGTCAACTGAAAATGCTGACTGGTTGACTCTTATAAAAATGAACAAGGCCTGGATTGCCCCTGACTTCTCTACTCCACCAGAGAAAAGCGGCTGAACATAAAGGCACTTTAAATGTGGCTTCTATGGTGTATTGAATACACTGTATTCCCATGCACTCCTTCCACCACAAAAAAGGGTATATGGTTCAATCTTCCTTTTCTCGTCCTCGTCCTCCATCATATCAATATGCTTATTAGGCTACCCTCGCTCCTAATGTTTTAGAGGGTCAGCTCAACAGCAGACCCTCAACCATGATTTTTTTAATGGTCAGCTCAGCAGCAGGCACTCGCCTCTAATGTTTTAGAGAGTCAGCTCAGCAGCAGGCCCTCGCCCCTAATGTTTTAGATGGTCAGCTCAGCAGCAGGCCCTCGCTCCTAATGTTTTAGATGGTCAGATCAGCAGCAGGCACTCGCCCCTAATGTTTTAGATGGTCAGCGCAGCAGCAGACTCTTACCCCTAATGTTTTAGATGGTCAGATCAGCAGCAGGCACTCGCTCCTAATGTTATACAGGGTCACCAGCAGGCCCTTCCTCCTAATGTTTTTGAGGTTCACCTGCAGGCCATCAATCATAATTTTTCAAGGGTGTGTATGATACCCTCCTTTATGTGTAATAAAGGGTGTATTGGAGTGCCAGTTCCTTGTAATTTTTGGCAGCCCTTTCACTTAGTGCATATGGTTCACTACCTGAACAATTGTACCACAATGTGAATGAGGCCCTCCTTTATGTGATATACAGGTTGTATTGGAGTGCCTCTTCCTTGTAATTTTTGGCAGCACTTGCACTTTATATACAAGTAACTATACAGGAAAGAATGTGTCCTAACAATTTTTTCTCTAAAATCGATTTTATTGTCAGTCTGTAAAATTGGCGTACTGCTCGGACAACATTGTTTCCAGCAGCGACCTGGGAGTCCAAGATGCATCCAGACATCCTCCCCATGCTGTTTCCGAACCATTTCAGTGGTGTTTCCATCAATTTCGGACCTTTTCATGTGAACCAGACACCCTCCCCTCTTCAGAGCAGGGGGTGCCTGGTTTAACTATATTTTCTTAGTATTGTGTGATTCTTCTGTTATGCCTCCTGGAAATGTAAGACTATACCGTCAACTGAGTATTACTACTACCCTTATCAATATGGTGTGTCCTGCACAGTTTGACATGGTCAGCACTAGAGTTGAGTAAAGTATTGAAAAATTAGATTCCAAAAATTACTCAAATATTTACTTTGTGACAAATTACTTCATCACAAAGCGCATTTTTTTTTTTACAAGTAGTATGTGCAATGAGAGGGAGCAGCGATTGCACCATTCCCAGTCATTTTACCCCTCAGATGCTGCGTTAATAGCTGATCGCAGCATCTGACATTGATATTACAGTGTAAATTCATAAAATCATAGTTACCTCATCCATCTGTTCGGCCGCCGCCATCTTGATTGAAGATCTAGAGCGAAATCTCGTGTGATCACGTCATAACATCGGCTGGCGTGTTGACGTCATATGTCAGCACTAGGGATGAGCGAATCGACTTTGGATGAAACATCCGAAGTCAATTCCCAAAATACTTTGTTTGAATACTGTATGGAGCGAGTGCTCTGTACAGTATTATAATGTATTGGCTCCTATGAGCCGAAGTTATTACGTTGCAAAGTCTCGTGAGACTTCGCATAATAACTTCATAAATCAATTTCTACTGTAAAAAAACATTTCCCGAACTCGGGTTCGGTTCCAAGTGGTACCTTGGATCTGAACCCGAGTTTGGAAAATGTTTTTTTACAGTAGAAATGTTTCATCCGAAGTCGATTCACTCACCCCTAGTCACCGCACTGGGATTTCAAGCTGGATCTTCAATCAAAATGGCAGTGGTCGGCTGTTCGCGCTCGAACGGATGAGGGAAGTATGATTTCTTTTATTTTTTAATGCCATTCAGGGAAAATCGATTTGTTACCACAGAGCACAAGGAAATTCAGCTTCGCTGCGAATTGAATTTTCCCTGAAATCTGGATCGAAGTTCTCTTTATGGACTTTGATTCGCTCAACACTAGTCAGCACTGATGGGACAGTATCTGAGGAATAACTGAGAAATTTCTTTATTAGGAATATTAATACTCATTAAAATAAACATTTTAGGATCGCGGACAGATCCTTTAAGTGATAAGAACTCTTTTAGATCAAGTTATGTACAGATTCTACTGCAGTTCTCATCCGCTTGCTGGTACTATAAGTCCTTGTGCAATTTTTTGTGCGGATTTCACCCTTTTCAATAAACGGGTAAGATCTGTGTCAAAACCACATAAAATCCACATGAAAAAACGCAAGTAAAACATGCGTTTTTTTGTGTGGTTTTGGTACTGAAACACACAGAAATCCACACAGATTTAATGAGGAAACCCGCATTGCAATACGGTATCAGCAAAGTGTCTGAGATAAGACAAGTCTCATGTACACTTTGCTTTTTTTCTTAGCTGTGGAAATTGAACTCTTGTGTAGATTTTAACATCTGCAGCATGTCAACTTTTTGTGCATTTCCGCGACCTTCTGTATAGTGATTACCACCATAGACTTCAATGGGGTTGGTTACATAAACAGAAAATCCGCACAAAAAATGCACTAAAATCATAATAAATAGTGTGGATTTATGTGCGGTTTTGGTGTGGATTTCATGCAGCTTTTCTGCACACAAATCTGCACCATGTACAGGTACCCCTAGGGCGTCTTTTCTGTGACTAAAAATCTGCTCCATTCACCTGGAAGAGGCAGCAATTCATTTGCTCGCCTCCCCATTCAAATGAATGGAACTGATTTTTAAGATACGGAAAAGTCTACAAGAGGCCACCTGCACACGTTGCAGAATATGTGCAGTTTTTCCGCACGGATTCGCATGCAGAAAAGACGATGCAAAGTACAGTACCAGCAAAATGTATGCATTTTTTGGGTGCAAAAACTGACCTGCAAAGCAGATTGCTAAATCCTCAGCATTAGAGATTGGGGGTTTTGGTTTAAATATGCTGCAGAGATGCACATAAATGCGCACAGTGATTTTATGTGCATTCATTTACCCGTCTTAGGCCTTATTCACACATCCGCAATGTAGTCCGCATGTATTCCACAATTTTGCGGAATACATGCGGACCCATTGACTGTGAATGGGGCCGGGAACGATGCGGAGAGCACACACTGTGCTCTCCGCATCCGATTTTGCGGAGCGCGCCGCCGATTTTCCGGTCCGCGGCTCCGCAAAAAAAATAGAACATGTCCTATTCTTGTCCGCAATTGCAGACAAGAAGAGGCATTTTCTATGGAGTTCGGGCAATGTGCGGTCCGCAAAAATGCGGAATGCACATTGCCGGTGTGTCCGTGTTTTGCGGATCCGCGGCTCCGTGGATCCACAAAACACAACGGATGTGTGAATAAGGCCTTAGGGTGGCTTCACATGTTTTTAAGTTTTCATTTTTCAGAGCTTCCTTTGGAAAATGAAAGGTGGAATCTGATTGGTTGCTATGGGCAAATAAACCAGTTTTCCTTTACACCAGTTTAATAAATGGCCTCCAATGTATGAATATGTTGGAGATCTCTGGGTTAAGTTTCTAGCAGTGAAGGAGTGCTGAGAATTTCATGTAGATTATGCTTCTGAACATGACGGCGAGCACTGGGTTAATTTTTTATCAGAGGTGCTAATAGGAGTGCAGAGATGAGCCAATCCAATTGATTTCCATTAAAGTAAGCATACATACATGATATGTCAGCAACAAAGGAATAAAATACGGTACTTGCTCAAAGTAGTGCAGTAAAGTTCAGATCCAGCATGCCCAATAATAGTGAAAGGTTGCTAAACAGCACACTTTGCCTAAGGCAAGATCTCCAGCCGGGGTAATTGACATCTTCTCTTCTCCTTCCACCCTCCCCTGCACTGACATTAACTACATACTGGCTTCTTAAAGATTTATTGGAAGAGAGCTAGATAGTAGAAGTAATGAAACATGCTCGGTAGGGAAAGAGAATCAAGATGTGCCCTTTACACCGGTGACTATCCTAAAGAATGCAGGCAGGTGAACATGAACTTGAAATCTCAAGGGCCAGAGGTGAGGATGTCTCAAGAGAGTGAAACAAATCTGTGGTCCAAAATTAAAAGGGTTGTCCGACCAACTTAAAGGGGTTGTGCAGGTGATATATACTGATGATGACCTATCCTCAGGATACTGTAGGTCATCAATATCGAATCGGCACCGATCAGCTGTTTGAAGAGGAGGTGGCACACCATGCGAGCGCTACTTCCTCTTCGTTACACTGCCCGTCGTCTCAGAAGTCTCCGCTTGGGAGAGAAGTTTAGCCGTAGATGCCCTAATCCCATTCAGGCTTCATTGATGACCCTGAAGACAGGGTACATCCCAGGTTCTTCCAAAATCCTGCACATGCACTGCTGTCTTATAATTCCAGCGCATGAACAGTGAAGTTGTATGTACTTGCCATGAAGATGATGGGGCGATGTGCATGTGCAGGAACTAGAGGACAGTGGGCCATTGCAGGATTTCAGATGGGGTTGGGATGTCAGGCCAGATTGGGTGGGAGTAGGCAAACCAGCTTGACTTCTTGTAGCCAGGCATTCCTTCATTAGAGCAACGATTCAATTTGCTGCCCTAGCTATGTATCCAGGGCACATGCTCCCCATCACAAATGGAAACGGAAGCATAAAAAATTGGGCAGGGCATGATATTTTCAATAGGTGCTTACGCAAAAACGGAACGGATACGGAAGACATACGGATGTGTTCCGTATGCATTCTGTTTTTTTTACAGCCCCATTGACTTGAATGGAGCCACGGAATGTGATTTGCGGGCAAAAATTGGACATGACTCAAAATGTAGCGGAACGGAAAACCGAAATATGAAAGCAGAATGCATACGGAGTACATTCCTTTTTTTTTTGCAGGCCTGTTAAAAAGAATAGTTCAGACGGTATACTGATCGTAAAAAATGGCCCGTATACGGAACGCAAAAAAGTTCATGTGAACGAGCCCTTAGTACAAAATAAATTTTAAAAAGTATCCGCAAGGCATTCAGTGTTACATGTAGATCATATTGAGATGTAGACTGAAATATTGTGTTAAAAGGCAATGCTTTAAAAAGATAGATTCCCAGATATCGTGTTAATGACAAACAGGATAAGTAAACTGTATGTGTCGATCCGTGACAGGTACAATTTAAGGCACCTCCATCCATGCGTGTAAAAGTGATAATCTATAGTGATTTACATCAGGTCTGTAGCGATTGCTGAGCCTCAATTATGGTGGTGTATTTTTACATCCACCGTAGAACAAAACCAATTTTCATCCTACTGAGAGATGATGTTATGGATTTTTTTTCTTTCAGACTTTCTTTTTTTAACAGACTAAATAGCCTAGTTAAAGGGAGTATTTCTCCTCAATTTTCAAAATCCTAGTGTATCCTAAAATATATTTTTTTTAATCTATTTTTACTTTCTGATTGTAGATTTTATATTATATTTTCTGGAGATGATTATGGGGGCAACCATCATAAACGAGCTCCTAATCTGAGCTGTGAATAACAGATCCGACATTTGCTTTGTAGATGACACCTAGACATAAACCTCAGCCAAAAAGTGACTGACTGACTTTTATGAAAGAGTGTTGTGGTCATGCTTTGAGACCACTGTGCAGGGAGGAGGTTACCTGCCCACATCTCCTATTGTTGATAGGTAGACACACCTTGTAAGTAGAACTTTGAGTCTGCATCAGGCATGGTGCTAAGTAATGTGAGGGATCCTTTCATTCTTCACCAGGGACCTCACAAGAAAGTTTGGGCTTAACCAGTTGGGTCTCATGGTTTCAGTCCTCAAAATAGTTACCAATTGGCAGCGGGGATGCAGTAACAGTGTTGGAAAGAAGTCAAAGCCATGGGTCAGAAGAACCAAAAGATCAACCTGGAAGACAAATGCAGAAGTAGAAAATGATGAAAGTTCAGGTCAACTGAAGCATTACATAGAAGGGCAGCAAAGCTAAAGGGCAAGGCAGAAGGCAAAATCCAGAAAAGTTAACTGGGTCAAATACAAGCAGTAATGGAACTAGGCACAAGATTAGAGAGAGTGCAATGGAACGCAACTATAGTAGAGTAGAGGCTTTCCTGTTTAAAGGGAGTCTGTCACCTCCATATGGCCATATAGAGCACCTATATGGCTCTGTAGAACACCTATACAGGATTGTAACAGTACCTTTGTTCTTTTCTTTAGACTTGCACAAGCAGGAAAAACTGAGTTTTATTCACATGCAAATGAGCCTTCGCAAGTGCCCAGGGGGCGGCGTTCCCTGTGTAGGAGCCCAGGCTGCTCTGCCTTCTTTTCACTTTACTCCTCCCCAGCCACTGCCTTTGCCCGCCCTCCAAGTCCCTTGCGCCATTGCTTCGGCGGGCTGGGGCACGCACACTGTGATGCCCATAGTGGGCACGGCATCGATTCACCAAGTGCGCATGCCCTCGGCCGGATCTAGCGATGACGCAAGGGACTTGGAGGGCGGGAAAAGGCAGTGGCTGGGGAGGAGCAAAGTGAAAAGAAGGCAGAGCAGCCTGGGCTCCTACACAGGGAACGCCGCCCCCTGGGCACTTGCGAGGAATCATTTGCATATGAATAACACTCAGTTTTTCCTGTTTGTGCAAGTGCAGTGTCCCAGGGGGTCAGTAGTGTAGCTTTAGGTATGCTGGGCTTTGTAGTGCAGGGCAACCCACTAACCTGGGACTGACTGTCGTCTTCAATCGGGTCAGCACTGGAACAGGCAGGTGATGAATGTCGTGACGCCAGTGCCAATTGAACGGTGGCACACCGTGTAGTGACAGGTGGAATAATTGAGGATTCTTTATATACTTGAATAACAGGATAACTTCACTGAACGTAGTTGAAGATAGATGAACAGTCAGTAGGTACAGTTCCAGAATATTCCAAACGTTACAATACAGTCACAGCAGTGGTTCAGGCTATTAATCACAGTCGCAAAAGCTATCTTCAAGACAGGCCTCCTAGGATCAGGGCTTTCCTCTTACTCTCAATGCAACAATACACTTCAGGCAACTATTCTCTCTGCAGGGGTACACTTACTTTCTCTCCTGCCTTAGTTCCTGGCTGTAGGCAATACTCTCAAGGTCCAGACACCCGAATAACAGTGATAACCCTTGAGCAAAGGTTTTGTAGAGGTTTCCTTCTCTCCTGGTGACAGGCTCTATACTTGATATGCGAACTGGCTTGCTGGTTACACTCTCTGTCCCACTTGCTAGTGACAGGCTCTTACTTGATATGTGGACTGGCTTGCTGGTTACACTCTCTGTCCCACTTGCTAGTGACAGGCTCTTACTTGGAGTACCTCAGGTATACTTGACCTGGAAAACTGGGTGGGAAATGATCCTCCACACCAGTGGTGCAATCTCTGCACTCAGTTACTGAGTCCTGAATCTCTCAGAACTAACTCTGAACTGAAACTTTCCAACTGACTTTCCTAGGCTAGGCCCTGGCCTATTTATACTAAACTGGGGGCTCCCTCTGCTGGCTGGAATATGAATTGCCTGCTACAGGCCTACCTTTCTTAAAGGGAGATACACATTAAAATATAGCAGTGTCGGGTAACCTACCCTTATGCTGCACAAGTCTAAACAAAAGAACAGAGGTGCCGTTACAATCCTGTATAGGTGTGCTACAGAGCCATGTAAGTGCTCTATATGGCCATATAGAGGTGACAGACTCCCTTTAAAGAGACCACCAGAACTGGTTTGCATAAAGTTTTCATAGCAAGTAGATGTCCAGGAAAGTTACATCATCACTGAACACCCATTATCCACTGTAATAAGGCGTAAACATCAGCAAGATGCGGAGGAGTGGCACAAGACCGGGTAGGAGGAGATGTAGGTGATTGTTGTCTATGGTGGAACTTGTCTTTTCTGCCTTCAGTTTTATAATAGAGTTTCTACCGTACCTTTAATTAGAATCCTGCCCTCTGATGATGATATGACTGCTGACCCCGGTGTACACAGCACAAGCTGTAAATTCATCTCTACAATACAGCATGTGTTGGCAGACTGCTATGAGGGCAAATAATCCTTAGGCCTCCTGCACACGACCGTATGGTTTTGCGGTCTATTTTAAACGGATCAATTTTTCAGTTTTTTTGTTTCAGTAGTGTTTCCGTTTCCGTTCCGCTTCCGTTCCGCTGTGCCATTCTGTTTTTCCGTTTTTTCAGAAACGGAAGCACACAATAATGTTTAAACAGTAAATACATTAAAAAAATTGGGCTGGGCATCACATTTTCAATAGATGGTTCCACAAAAACGGAACGGATACGGAAGACATACCGATGCATTCCGTTTTTTTTTTTTTTTTGCAGAACCATTGACTTGAATGGATCCACGGAAAATGATTTGCGGGCAATACTAGGACATGTTCTATCTTTGAACGGAAATGCGGAAACGGAATGCATACAGAGAACATTAGGGGGTTTTTGCGGACTCATTGAAATGAATGGTTCCGTATACCTACCGTATACGGAACACAAAAATGGCCCGTAAACTGATAAAATAAACGTTTGTGTGCATGAATGCACACAACCGTTTTTTTTTCGTTTCTGTTTCGTTTTTTTGCACTCAATTTGTGGTCCGTATGCGGACGCATTCACTTCAATGGGTCAGCGAAAACAACGGAAGGTACTTCGTATGCATTCCGTTTCCGCATTTTCGTTCCGTTCAAAGATAGAACATGTCCTATTATTGCTTGAAAATCACGTTTCGGGGCTCCATTCAAGTCAATGGTTCTGCATATGTCTTCCGTTTACGTTCCGTTTTTGCGGGAACCATCCATTGAAAATGTTATGCCCAGCCCAATTTTTTCATGTACTTACTGTTTAAACATTATTGAATGCTTCCGTTTCCATTTGCGATCCGCAAAAAAACGGATCAAACGGAAACCAAATAGAAAAACGGAACAGCAAAACGGAACGGAAAACCGAATAAAACTGATCCATTTAAAACGGACCACAAAACCATACGGTTGTGTGCAGGAGGCCTTAGCGTCAAGGATCAGCAGCACTGGTGAAGCACCACTACTCCTTTACGGAGTTTCCCTGCACAGTAATATTCCTGGTCAACTAAATGAGGCTGTAATACAGTTCCCGGCAAAACGATGTCACCAAGAGCGCCACTGTATGGGGAAAAATCTAAAGAGACTCAAGTCCTTTCATTGTGGTGATCCTCGGGGGAGGTTGGATTCCACTGATTATAGTGTTGTGGCTTATCCTAGTGATGTACCAAAGCATTAGCATTATCAGAGGGAAATACCCTTTCAAGCTAGGTAACAGGTGGGAGGCAATTTGAATTTTCTAGACCATAATGTTCCATTTTTGAAAAAAAAAAAATTTCTCCTGTTCTTTCTAAAGTAACTTTTCCCACTCAATTTTACCTCTTTAAATTTGAACATTTAGCAACCAAGAGCTGCCATAGAGCTTTCCATATCTGATGACTTCTGCAGGATTCAGGGTCTGAGCAGGCTCCGTATGAGAACTGTCATATCAGCCATACTGGTTGTTGTCACCCAGCTTTCTCAGAATCAGATCATGCTAAGAACTGGCTGAAGAGAATTTCCTGTTCAAGCTAATATTTACCAGTGGTCACTTTTTATATAGTTGGAAGTACCCTACTGTGGACAATCAGTCAAACCAGGAGTCAAGTAGTCAATGATGAAGTAATGACTAAAGGAAAAACTCATCTCAGCCAGTTACAGGCATTAGATAGCTGTGAGCTGAATGGTTATTTGGCCGACAGCTATCTTTCCCAACCCCTCCATGAACATGCTTGCCCAATGCCCATCTAGGCCAAGTGTGCATGTGTGGGAGATGGGAGAAAGCCGCAACCAAACATCTCTCGTGGAAGCTTTTCTCCTTGAGAACAAAAGGATTAGGCAGTTAAACTCCAACATGCCCAATCCTTTCTTCCCTTTTACATCAGCCATCAGTGGAGAGTTCAGAGATTCCTATTCCAAATTTAGTAGGTTGGCCAAAATTTATCTTATTTGTGTGGTCAAGGTTTTTCTAATGTCATTTACACATGTAAGTCTTATATTCACAAGTAGCAGATTTGTACTGCGTCCTCCTCCAAATGGGGCTTACAGAAATCCATGTACTTGCCTCCAAAACAGATTGTCTGTGACTCATAGCCTTGCAGATAACAGAACGAATGTGCTCAGGAACCCATAGGCTTTGGAAGTGTACTTTTGGGGTTAGATGAAACCTTTAAAGGGACACTTCCATCACAAAAAAAAAACATATATTAACAACTTGTATGTGAATATTCTATGTAATTTCTTTATAAAAACTGGGTGGATGGATTTCTAAATATCATTTTTCAAGTCACTCCATGAATTCTACTTCCTGTCCTGATTCTGTAGCTTCCTCTCGCTTAACTCTGTCTGTCAGACCGTTCACTGAGACCAGAGTGAGTTTCCCTGTAAGCGATTTAATTAGAGCATCAACATATTACTAGTCCATGCAATGCTGTTCTGTGGGTATCTTTATCTAGGCCTATCAAGAGAACAATAGAACTGTCATAACATCATCCCAATTCTCCACCTACTAATATGAATTATCATCTGTGCTGAATGCTACAGAGGGACAATATTTTGTATTTAAAGGAAAAACAACCGTAAATTCATTCTATTAATTTTTTTTTTTTTTTAAACCTTTCTAGTGGAAGTGTCCTTTAAATCTGAGCTCACCTGAAACAAAGACATCTATTTAGAATCTGATGATTCAGAGCATGACAAATCGCCGCCATCTCCCTGATGCCCGGTGATGCAGCCTTCAATGTTGCCCTAGGTAATGTGTGCATTTCATGATTGGATCTAGGAGCTTCACTTTCACATTTGGTCCTACGGGAGTGTAGAAGAGTGATAACCCTAATGCAGTGTTTCCCAACCAGTGTGCCTCCAGCTGTTGCAAAACTACAATTCCCAGCATGCCCGCACAGCAAAAGGCTGTGCGGGCATGCTGGGAATTGTAGTTTTGCAACAGCTGGAGGCACACTGGTTGGGAAACACTGCCCTAATGGGCAACCAAGATGGCTACTATAGAAGCTGTATGTTTTTAATTTCCAGGTCTGGAACTCTGGAGACCAGAATTACAGTGGAAGATGCTGCTTGTGGTGTAAATTGTGCAGAACACAGACTTTTTAAAGGATCTTTACATTTTTTCCTTTGGTTAGGGAGTATTTTTTCCTTCCTCTGTGTGTTTCTCAACATATATACAGTTTTAGTACGTATGACTTGTACACTCCCCTGCATAACAGAAATGGGACGGATCCGTTTTGCAGCCCATAAACTTCTATTATGACGGAATGAAAAACGGAATGCCTCTAAAGGCATTCCATTATGCATTCCGTCATAGAATTGCCTTATGGTCCGTGGTAACGGAATCCATAACGCAATTCACCTTTTACCAACAAACGAAGCATGAACAAATTTCAAAATATGTTTGACTTTAAGGCAAGTGCTAATATGACAAGTGTCAGCAGCAGGTAGAAGGCGTGCGCTGTCACACTGAGGGTTGCTTATGAACCAGCCCTTCAAGGTAAAACACATATCCGCTCCACAAGTAGATGACAAGCTGACATATCGTCATTCTCGGCAGAATTTACACAACCTACATAACTCTTCTATTTTTGTTATTTTACATTGCTTTGCTGAACTCCTTTCCGACCGCCCAACGTGAATGTACACCAGGGGTGGGGTATTTAAATATGGCGCACTATAGCCACTGGATGCCTGCTGTTTTAAACAGCAGACACCCAGGGATAATATATGCGATTGATGATAATATCAATTGCACACATTTAACCCCTCAGATGCCATGGTCAAAAACCATGGCAGGGCTCCGTAGAAACACAGTGAAGTTCTCCTAGACTCGAATGGTAATTGCATTGGAGTCTACGAAAGAAGCAATCTAATGATTGCTTGTACAAGTTTCCTAGGGGAACTAAAAAAAGGTAAAAAATAAAAAAAGTTTTAAAAAATATTTTAAAAAATAAAAATAAATAAAAAAATTCAAATTACCCCCCTTTCCTCAAAATCAAAATAAAAATAAACAGTTAAAAAATAAACATCATAGGCATTGCCATGTGCGAAATTGTACTATTAAAATGGTATAATGGAAAAAATAATCCAAATTGCTGATTCTCAATTTTTTTCGTTACTTCCTCCCCCCCAAAAAATGTAATAAAAAGTGATGAAAAACTCATACACACTGGTATCACAAAATGGTATCAATAAAAACTACAGATTGTCCCACAAAAATCAGTTCTCACACATAAAATGAGCCGTACACATAAAAAAAAAACATTTTTTTTTTTGGGGGGGGTCTTAATATGGCGATGCAAGGAAAAGATTAGGTTTTTCCAAAGTTTTCATTTTTTTCAGTATTAAACCACAAGAAAAACTACATAAATGTGATATCGTTGTAGTCATATTGACCCAAAAAATTAAGAGGTCAATTTTACTGTATAGGAAACGCTATAAAACCAAAATTTATAAAACTGTGGTGGAAATGTCTTTTTTTTATAAATAATTCCACCACATTTTACATTTTTTCTGGCTTCCCACTACATCGTATGCAACAGTAAATGGTGCCATTAGAAAGTACAAAAAACAAGCCCTCATATGGCTATGTGAATGGAAAAATAAGAAAAAGTTATGTCATTGGGGAGGCTGGGAGTAAAAAAGAAACAAAAAAAAAACATTTTTGTGGAAAGCATTCCTGTTAAAATACTACAAATGTCAAAATACATCAGAAACCACATACGTGTGAGTGAAGCTTTTAGGGCTCTTTATGGAGAAAATCCTGCATCAGAAAATAGAATGGCCAATCCACCATCCATTTATCCATTCCTTACCTGGGCCCTGCAGAGGCAATCAGGGGTAAGTATAGGTTTTTGGAGTAAGAAGACACAATAGTTTTACTCTAGACAGAAATAGCCTCTTGACTTATTATTTATGATCAATAAAAAAATATGTTTGCTGCTCCTCTCCATGCTGTAATCTTTAGGTTAATTCCCCACATCTCTGTTTGCAAAAATTGTGAAGCCTATGTAAAGAAGGTGCCCATGTTCTCACCCCCCATTCAGTGGCGTACACACAATCCATGGGGCCCTGATGCAAAACTGATCCATGGGGCCCCCCCTCACGGTCTTGGGAGGGGCATTTCCCCAGGCAATAGGAGATTACGGGGCCCCTGTGTCCCCGCCCACCCTCAAACCTCACCCACAAACAGCTCCACCCATAAATCGCGCCTGTATCTCTTACATCCAGTGGTGACGTCTCCTTCAATGTAGATGTTCTCTGTCCTCGCCTTCTCCTTTCAGACCAGACA
Source organism: Bufotes viridis (assembly GCA_033119425.1). Classification (NCBI taxonomy): domain Eukaryota; kingdom Metazoa; phylum Chordata; class Amphibia; order Anura; family Bufonidae; genus Bufotes; species Bufotes viridis. The sequence continues at coordinate 79,389,344 of CM065591.1, forward strand.
CCATTTTGTCACCATTTTCCATCTTTGCATTTTGACCAAAAAAAAATCTTAGTTTACTACTTTTCCATCATCCTCCTATCTTCTAGACAAAACATCCTACTACCCCCAATACTGTGCCACTGTGCTCCCCAATAATGTTCCAGTATCAGGTGCCTCTCTCCTTTCTCCCCCATGTGCCAGTATCAAGTGCCAAACCCCCCCATGTGCCAGCATCAAGTGCCAACCTGCCCATGTGCCAGTATCAAGTGCCAAAACCCCTCCATGTGCTAGTATTAAGTGACAAACCCCCCCATGTGCCAGTATCAAGTGCCAAACCCCCTCCATGTGCCAGTAACAAGTGCCAACCCCCTCATGTGCCAGTATCAAGTGACAAACCCCCTCCATGTGCCAGTATTAAGTGACAAACCCCCCCATGTGCCAGTATCAAGTGCCAAACCCCCTCCATGTGCCAGTAACAAGTGCCAACCCCCCATGTGCCAGTATCAAGTGCCAACCCCTCTATGTGCCAGTATCAAGTGCCAACCCCCCCTCATTTGCCAGTAAGAAGTGCTAACCCCCCTCATTTGCCAGCAAGAAGTGCCAACCTCCCCTCATTTGCCAGTAAGAAGTGCCAACCCCCCTCATTTGCCAGTAAGAAGTGCCAAAACCCCCCCTCATTTGCCAGTAAGTGCCAACCCCCCTCATTTGCCAGTAAGACGCGCCAACCAACCCCCTCCACCAACCATTTACCAGTAAGTGCCAACCCATCCCCCTCATTTGCCAGTATGAAGTGCCAACCCCCCCATTTGCCAGTGTAAAGTGCCAAACACCCCCCCTCATTTGCCAGTATGAAGTGCCAACCCCCCCCCCTCATTTGCCAGTATGAAGTGCCAAACCCCCCTCATTTGCCAGTATGAAGTGCCAAACATTCCCCCCCTTATTTGCCAGTATGAAGCGCCAACCCCCCATTTGCCAGTATGAAGTGCCAAACACCCCCCACCTCATGTGCCAGTATGAAGTGCCAAACATTCCCCCTCTCATTTGCCAATATGAAGTGCCAAACACCCCCTCATTTGCCAGTAAGAAGGGCCAAACACTTGTCCCCCTCCTCCCCCTTTGCCAGTGTAAAGTGCTTCCTGCTCCCCTCATGTCCGGTGTTTAAAAAAAAAAAAAAACACTTATACTTACCTCCTTGGCAGCAATGCGATGCAGGCCTTTTCCGGCCTGTGTCCCGCGCTGTACGGCTCAGGCGGCGCGATGACGTCATCACGCCACCTGCACCACTCTGATAGGCTGCAGGCACAAGGCCAGCAGCCTATCAGAGGAACAGGGAAGGGAGACGCCTCCCTCCCCTGCCCGGCCACAGCACTACCATCTGTATCGCTGTCCTGAGGACGGTGATACAGATCACTATGGCGATGAACGCTTCCACAATGGAATCGTTCATCTCCCTGTAACCTGCCGCCACAGCCGCCACGGGCCCGCACCTGAGTTTGAGCTGCACTACTGCAGGGGCCAGGGGTCCACAGGCGGCCGGGCCCCCTGGAGTGCCGGGCCGGTCGCAACGGCGACCCCTGTATGTACGCCACTGCCCCCATTACAGGGGTTCTTTTCTCATTTCATCAGTATTCGGTAATGACTTGTGGAATGAAGATCTTTTACATAGTACTTACCCGTCTCTGGCTCCGCTCATTCCTCCAGCTCTGTTGTGCTTGCACATGCTTCTTTTTCTGTTCAGTTGCATAGTAATGAATGCTAGAGCAGACAAACAAGAGAGCACGAAAATAACAAACACCAAACAGAAACTGAACCCACAACCAACACAACTACAATACAAATAGGAATCTGGAACCACAATTCCCAGGATGCCCATAAACAAAGCCAATTGACAAGAATTCCAGACTTGGGAAATAACTGCACATAGCATACACTACACCCGACAAAGAGGCAAAGATACTAAAGGCAACACAAGAGTCCCAGCAAAAACAAGATTAAGCAAATTGATAACTGAACCAGCATAGAAACTGCCTCAAAGTTAGGGTACCTTCACACTTGCGTTTTTGTTTTCTGGCATAGAGTTCCGTCGTCAGGGCTCTATGCCGGAAAAAAACGCTTCAGTTACAGATAATACAACCACATGCATCCGTTTGAACGGATCCGCTTGTATTAACTTTAACTATTTTTTAACATTGCCAAGACGGATCCGTCATGAACTCCATTGAAAGTCAAAGGAGGACGGATCCGTTTTCTATTGTGGCAGAATGTGCCAGAGAAAACGGATCCGTCCCCATTGACTTACATTGGGGGTCATGATAGGTCCGTTTTGCTCCGCATCCCAGGACGGAAAGAAAACTGCAGCATGCTGCGGTATTTTCTCCGTCCAAAACACGTTCACATACTGAACGGAAGACATCCTGATGCATCCTGAATGGATTTCTCTCCAATCAGAATGCATGGGGATAATCCTGATCAGTATTCTTCCGGCATAGAGCCCCGACGACGGAACTCGACAACGGAAAGAAAAACAACATTTTGAAGGTACCCTTAGTGAGAAATCGGCAAGGGTTCCCTGCTGCTTCTAATATGCAGCCATCTTGGACTGGGCACCCTTTCTCCAGTCGCCCCATAGAAGTTGCATCAGCTGTTTTTTTTGTACATATACAGTTGCATCACACCTCACCATACCATGCAGGATGGCCAGGATACTTTCCAGTTTGATGGCAAGTGGTACCGCCAGGTATTGGGTACGGCCATGGGCACGCCGGTGTCGTGCACATTCGCCAACCTATTTGAGGAGACATATGTTTTCTCGGTGGGTAACCCCTTTCTCAAATATATACATCTGTTTTTGTGTCGATGATGTGTTCCTGGTCTGGTCAGGCAGCGAGGAGCAGTGTAGTGAATTTGTGGAATATTTAAATACGCGAAACAGAATGAACATGAGGTTCACACTCAATTTTGGAGGTGGGACTCTGGACTTTCTGGATGTTCACGTTACAGTAAAGGATGGTAGGTACACACTGCGGGATACCGCAAACCTACAGCTACTAACTCGCTGCTTCACCAGACCAGCTTTCACACATCGGCGGTAAAGGACGCCGTCCCGTATGGGCAGTTTGTCAGGTTGCGTCGTATCAATGATACCAACAAGGGTTATTTTAAACAAGCAGATGAGCTTGTTTTAAACCGCAAAGGTAGGAAAAAGAGAGGCTGGTGCACGCTTTGCCTTTAAATATAGTCCTGCTGCGGAACTAGTTAAAAAAGTCATCCTGGATAATTGGGATCTGCTCAAAGGAGATGCTGGTTTAAAAGACATTACGGCTAATAAGCCATTGGTTGCGTTTAGGAGGTGCCACACACTAAAGGACAAGTTGGTCCATACTGTGTTGCACCAACCAGAACGCAGTACATGGCTGTCTAGCAATCGGCCAGTCGGGAATCACAGGTGTGGAAGATGTTCGCTATGTCCCCAGAACTCACGTAGCAAATGGTTACAGATGGGGGGAGTAACACATAAGGTCAACGATTTCATAAATTGTCGTACCTCATTTGTTGTTTACGTTATCTTCTGTGCCTGCAGGATGTTCTATATTGGCAAGACTATACGTCCCTTATTTGAGTGCATACGAGAGCACGTGAATTCGATCCGCACGGGGAAAGAATCCCCGCGGCTGATCGAGCACGTCCGCGGTGCCCATGGCGGTGATCCACGTTGCCTGTCCTTTGCGGGAGTGGAGATGGTGCAACCCATCCGTCGAGGTGGGGATCGGCGCCGACTACTCCTGCAGAGGGAGGCAAGGTGGATCCTGCGTACAGGACCAATGGGGGCAAATGAGCTTAATGACAAAAATGATATGTCAGTATTTTTGTAGAAGTTTCTGAATGTTTGGTGATTTGCGATTCTAGTGGGGTCCGTGATAATTTAGTGCCCGATATAAGTAGTGGGATGATGCTCATAAGAAGCTACTTGCCTGTTCAGTCGTAATACGTTAGTTAATAATGTTGCCGAACATATCCTTTTCATGTGCAAGGTGTTTTTTAATTGTCCCATCTATACAGAAGCGTCCTAGTGTCGCCATGACAATTGGGGAGGCGCTTCTAATAAATAGCGTGGAGTCACGCCGGGACGTCAGTGCGGCCTGACGAAGCGCGAGTATTTGCGCGAAACGGCCGTAGCCGCCGACAGACTGTGAATCGTGTCCGCTACCTACTGCCCTTTATGCGATGTCATTTTGATATGAAGAAATAAACAGAAGTTTTAAGCGCATGGTGAGTGCCGAATATTAGATTTCTCTATATTCGTATTAAGGATTCTGATGAACTTTTTTCTGTCTACTGACTTGTATGCTGAGCACCGCGATATTGCGCTACTATACTGGGTGCATGCTCAGCTGTATGCGATTTGGACTGTGCGATATTTTGGTGTGGTATATTCGGGATAGCAGTGCCACTGTGTTCTCCTCTCCCTCGTTGAGGATGGCCAGGATGACTGCTTCTACATACCGGCCGTGTGGATCCCACAATTTCAGTGTCAAAATACCTAAGAATAGGACATGTTCTATTTTATTGCAGAGCGGACACATGGACATATGGATGCAGACCGCACGCAGTGTGCTATCTGGACTTTTGGAGGCCCAATGAAACAAATAAGTCTGTGTCCACTCTACACAACATTTCTATTGGATGTAGGAAAAAAAACGAGGTCATGTGCATAAGGCCTAAAAGGGAGAAGTCAAAATTAAAGAAAGTAACAACAAAAATACCCTAAGCTTACAGTGTTGGCACATGTTTATTTATTTATTTTATAGCGCTTCTATATTCCGCCGCGCTTTACAGACATTAGCATCCAACTGTCCCCAATGGGGCTCACAATCTGTTTTACCCACATGGACAGATGCCATAGAGATGCCAGGGAAGGGAGCCAGGTGTAAAACCTTAATAGAGGTCCTTGATTTGTGCAGTAATGGCCTTTTCAGTCAGCATGTAATGTGTACGTCTTTTGTATCATTACACTCAGGAGAACTACAGGATTATTTTATGGGTCAATTTAATTGGTATTGCCAGCTATATTAGATTACAAGGGGGAAAAAGTTGAGGAAATGCATTTTTTCCAGTTATGTGTCGATTTTTTTCTATACAGCACAGACAAGTATTAGAAAGTGGTTTCTTTTTTATTCTAAAAGAAAAGCCTGTAACTCTGTATTTCCCACAACAACAACAACAAATATAGGTAGAATATAAAATGAAAAAGAATGATCAGCTTTAGGGCTCATGCACACGACCGTATTTTGTTTTCTTGTCCGTTCCGTTTTTTTTATGCTGATAGGATGCAGACCCATTAATTTCATATGGGTCTGCAAAAAATGCGGACAGCACGCCATGTCCTATTTTTTTCTAGTTTGCGGACAAGGATGGGCATTATTACAATGGATTTGCAAAAATAACAGATTCACAAAAAAAACGGACGCCATATGGATATCATCCTTTTTTTTTTGCGGATCAACAATTTGCGGACATACGGTCGTGTGCATGAGGCCTTTAGAGTGCTTTAGACCAGAACACTTTAATGCCCATCGGTCCTGAACATGAGCCAAATGATATGCTGTATAGTCCCTTCGGGGGTATATGCGCCCAAAACGTATTGCACAAAGTTTTTCTATGTGTATTTTCATGTGGGAAATCCAAAGCGGAATACAATACCAGCAAAGTTAATGAGATTTTCCAAATCTCTTGTCCACAGTGTGTATTTTGTACATGCGGAAATTGGCCTGCAGCATGTCAGTTGTTTGTGTGGATTTTCAGTGCAGATTGTAAATGTAAAAGGTGAGATCTGGGGAAAATCCACATCAAAATCCACAAGTAATACATGCGGATTTTAGTGTGGAAACACAGCAAAATCCATGCAAAAATCTGTGCTGAAAATCTGCATTAACTGCACCGCTGTGTGAATATACCCTTCCAGAGCGGACAATATAATGCAAATATACAAACAGATAATGTTCATATTGTGCTGGATAAGTCACAGATCGCTGTATCTCATGGACCAGCTCAGCAGTGCCACCCACTGGCATCATCTGTTGCTGCACTAATCTGAGTCCTAATTACACAAACTTCTCAATTTGCCATTTTAATTCCATTTCATATTTGAGGAATACATTATGAAGCCTCAGTCTAGAGTTTTGCCTGATTCTTTTGTAATTAGCCAAACAGCACCCTGGATTGTTGGTTAATCGGGTTTTCCAGATTTCTAAAAATAATACTTAAAGGGGTTGTGCAGCAATCTACAGTATATTGATGTGACCTATCCTCAGGATAGGTCATCAGTATCAGATCAGCGGGGGTGCCGGGTGTCGTCTCAGAAGTGCAGTCTAATGACAAGTCCTCGCTCCAGTCACTTGAAGGGAGAGAGTACACTACGCCGCCACTACAGGGGAGACGTCGCGTAGTGTAATGAAGAGGAAGCCGCACTGGCATACAGCTCCACCTTCTCTTCAAACAGCTGATCATCAGGTTGATGACCTATCCTGAGGATAGGTCGTCTTTAATATATACTGCCTGTATAACCCTTTTAATTATCGCATAGATGAAAAGGTCTACAACTTTCTAATATACTTTGTTTATTCATTTCACAATATTTTTCAAATATCTGTTTGCTGTCAGTGAATGAAAATAGTTTTGTTGTCATGCAGTTGTCATGCGGAATGGAACGCGGCCCATTGTAGAAATGCCTATTCTTGTCCGAAAAACGGACAAGAATAGGACATGCTCTATTTTTTTTGCGGTGGCACGGAACGGAGCAACGGATGCGGATCCATTGAAGTGAATGGGTCCGCGCCCAAGCCACAAAATATGCGGCTCGGACGCGGACCACAACAACGGTCGTGTGCATGAGGCCTTAATAATAGAATACCTGTTACCTCTTCTGACATGTCTGCATTAGTAACTACCTACATTCCCCATGTAAAAACAATCCTGGAGCATCTATTCTTATGACTCTATAATATCCCATTCTTTTATTATTCCTGCTAGAAGTTATGAATGAATTACTAGCAGTTTGCATTGAAGGTCTAGGTGGGTGTTACCAGTTGGGGGGTGTCCCTGGACAGTCTGACTTTGTTTGCTTTGTTTGGATAATGTCAACTGGTAACACCCATCTAGCACTTCATTGCAAACTGCTTGCAATTAATTCATAGCTTCTAGCAGGAATAATACATGGAGTTATATGGATATGAATGCAGACGTCAGGAGAGGTGACAGCTCTACTTTAAGGGTTCATGAGTGTGCTTGGCCCAGGATACATGGCTGAACTGACTGCATCATCGTAATATAATATAGTCTACCTGATCGTAGGGCTCATGCACATGACTGATCGACCAGGGAAATGCGGTCCGTGTGTCGGTCGCATCTTCCAGTCTGACCGCAGCTCCCCTGAGCCAAACTGTAATTTATGATATGATATTTATGATAGTCATTCTCTACCTGATTGGGGTTCTATTGTACTGTGCTGACATCATCCTTTCAGTACACAGCAATACCCTCACAATCAGGTATGAACTGTATCATAAGTTACTATAATACAGTCAGTTTGGCTCAGGGGAGCAGCGGTTGGCCCGGGAGATGTGGACGACACACGGAACGTGTTTCCCAGGTCGATCACGGTCGTGTACATGAGCCCTGAATTACATAAAATCCAAAGATTAACGTATATGTTTTGAGGGAAAAAGGAAAACTGAAGTACACTACACTTCATCTAGTAAAAAAAAAAAAAAAAGTATAAGTTAACATATTCTTTCTTTTTTTTTTTACAATGGCGACTGATTTCACTGTATGGCATCCGTCAGAGACGTCCGTTTAACATATCCGTTTTTTGTATACGTTAAACGTAAGACAAAAACATGATGTGAACCTAGCCTATAAGAAACTTTTTACAAGCCTGTAAGAAAGATTCACTGCATGGAAAGCACATATAGTAACATCTGTTTCTCCCCGGAGATCATAAAAGGTGAGAAGTGAGCGTTCCGCAGGGATCTTTAGGCCTCTTGCACACGGGCGTCATGTTTGACGCCCGGATAAGATGCGGGTGCGTTGCGGGAATCGCCGCGATTTTTCCGCGCGTGTGCTAACGTTTGTAGTGCGTTGAGCACGCGCGTGAAAAAATCCGCATGCTTGGTACCCAGACCCGAAGTCAGACTTCATCACTGAAGTCTGGTTTCGGGATGAGTATTCTGTATATGTAATTATTTTCCTTTATAACATAGTTATAAGGGAAAATAATCGCATTCTAATTACAGAATGCAATGTTCCCGGGCTTTAAAGGGTTTAAAATAATAAAGAGTGAACTTACCTTCTCCCATTGTACGCGCAGAGCCCCAGAGCGTCGTCTCTCTTGATAGTTTGGCTGCTTGAGGACCTGTGGTGACGTCACAGGGTCACATGGTCCAATCATAGAAGCATTTGAGTGGACCATGTGACCCATGTGATCCTGTGACATCACGGCAGGTCCTTCATCGAACATCTGTTGTTCGATGAAGGACCTGCCGTGATGTCACAGGATCACATGGGTCACATGGTCCACTCAAATGCTCTATGATTGCACCATGTGACCCTGTGCGTCACCACAGGTCCTCAAGCAGCCAAACTATCAGAGAGACGACGTTCTGAGCTCTGCGTGCAATGGGAGAAGGTAAGTTCACTCTTTATTATTTTAAACCCTTTAAGGCCGAGGAACATTGCATTCTGTAATTAGAATGCAATTATTTTCCCTTATAACTATGTTATAAAGGAAAATAATAACGATCGGGTCCCCATCCCGATCGTATCCTAGCAACCATGCGGGAAAATCGCAACGCATCCGCACATGATTGCGGATGCTTGCGATTTTCCCGCATCCCCATTCACTTCTATGGGGCCTGCGTTGCGTGAAAATCGCAGAATATAGAACATGCTGCGATTTTCACGCAACGCAAAAGTGATGCGTGAAAATCACCGCTCATGTGCACAGCCCCATAGAACTGAATGGGTCCGGATTCAGTGCGGGTGCAATGCGTCCTCCTCACGCATTGCACCCGCGCGGAAAACTCGCCCGTGTGAAAGGGGCCTTAAGAACTTATGAACAGATATACATAGATTTTGTAGGTCACCCTCCAGATTCTGCTGTCACTCACTGCTTGCTGTAGTTTAAGTGCTGCCATATGCAACCCGTCCCCGTGTTTCCCCTCCAGGGATTGACTACATTCCTGTGGTTACTTTCCCTAATAGCATTTATTGAGCTGCTGGCCGCCACCAATCGAATGTTTAACCCGGCTGGATAAATATCAATATATCACAATGACAGCGGAGGCTATGCAACCTCTTAGCTCATGTCTTCCTATAAATAAGATGTAAGAGATGCACTGATTGGGTTAATTGCCACTTGCTTGCCTATCTGGGCTGGTCGGTATGAATTAACTCATGAATCACCCCCTGATATGAGAGAAATATATGTTTTCCAGGAATGTGAGGTCTATAAAATCTATTCTAGATGCCCAGTTGCAAGCCCAGGGATCCCACTGACAGTGTGCTGGGTGGACGGGGCCACTTGTTCTTCTAGGTTCATGAATAGATGCTGTTAAGACACCTCCTGTGTCTTTAAACCAAACCGCCGTTTAGTAGACCTTCCCCGGCTGCTGTACACATAACCTCCGTTCGCATAAACTGGAGGGCACGAACCAAATGCAGGGGAAGCGGCAATCTCACGAACGGCTCCAAACACACGAACGGTAATCCACGAACTGCTGCAAGCCGCCGAACAATCACACTCACCAAGCGGCTTCCGTTTCCATTCAGCAGTCTCTAAACGCCAATAATAAATCCCCCCCAATAACGAGACAGAAGCTCCGCATTGAGGGTCAAATAAGAACTCATTTAATGACCACACAAGCATTTCCTTTTATACACATTTTCCATCAAGGTTACCACCCACGTGGTATAAACATAGCAGCCAATCATTTACAGTTTCACATTTAAACAGAACCCATTCGTCAATGTACATTTAATAACCACAATGAGCATTGTCCGTGATCCAATCAACAACACAATGACATTGTCCGTGATCCAATCATCAACACAATGACATTGTCTGTGATACAATCAACAACACAATGACATTGCCCGTGATACAATCCACAACACAATGACATTGCCCGTGATCCAATCAACAACACAATGACATTGTCTGTGATACAATCAACAAAATAAAAGTTAGGAATCCAGGCAATAACAGGTGTTCTGTTGTTTCAGCGGTGTTCGGCAGAAAAAGTGTCCGTTTTTAGTTCCATGAAAATAGAGCCGAACACCGCTGGGCTTTCGCATAGTTTAAAATGGCCGCTGCCTCGTGGTCGACATACGAACGGAATGCAAACAGACGAATACAGCAGGGAAACAAGCATTAAAAAAGAATAATCAGACAGATGGTTCTGTCACAGATGCCAAAATTACAGTGAAGACAGGCATTAACATGGGCAGTACAAGGGAGGAGGGAGTAATTCTGTATAAAAATTTAGATTTTTTGTAGGGTTCTTCCAGTACTTAAAGGAGTTGACCCATCTGGGACATTGATGTCATATTGCAAGTATATGGCATCGATGTCAGATAGGTGCAGGTCCCACCTCAGGGACTGCTCCTATCTCCAGAACGGGGCCTCCAAAGTCAACAGAGAGCAGCTGCTCATGCACGGCCATCCTCAGTTCGCCACTGAGCGCTAACTGAGCACTACCGCTATTTACGGAAGTCCTGTAGCAGTGAAGGGAGAGGTGGCAGCGCTTGCGTCTTGCGCTCTCCATTCACTATGGGAATTCCGAAAACAGCTGGGCGCACTCGCTCAACTAGGAACACTCATAGCGATCAATGCAGAGCATGCTGTGCATTTGCAGTGCACTCTCATTCACTTCTGGGGTCCATTCTGGAGATTCTGGAACCAACACCTATCTGACATTGATGGAATATCCTAGTGACATACTATCAATGTGCCAGGTGGGCCAACCCCTTTAAATACTGATGGCCTATTCTCAGGATAGGTCATCAATAACAGATCAGTGGAGGCTCTACACCCAGCACACCCATCTATCAGCTTTTTTGGGCAGTCACCAGCACCAGAAACTGTGCTTTGGACTGAGGGGGAAACAGAAGGGTGGCCTACCACAAAGCCTTCCATTCATTATAGTTTCCAGCAGTTGTCTGAAACAGCTGATTGAAGGGGGTGTGGGGTGTCAGACCCTACCAATCTAATATTGATGACATGCTGAGGATAGATCATCAGTATCTAAGTACCGGAATACCCCTTTAAGAGTCTGTGCAAAGCTACATTTTTGAGGTAATTTTTAAAGCATCTATGATTGACACCATGATTGAAATCCAGCATTTGTGTGGGACTTCAGAGGCCTTACACCAATCCAGAGGGAACCTCTTGGGGCAGGTTTGAAGGCCACCTATGTCGACCCATTGTCAAAAAAACTTTCCTGTCCCTTATACAGGGCACAAAATAAGGGATGCAAAGGTAGCAGCTGCACATGGGCCTCGGTGTCTGAAGGGCCCAAAGGCTTCGCTGCCAGTTTTATAACCTGTTACCGATTTTACATTGGGATCAGGAGCTTGAAGTTACGCTTTTTGAAAGCACAATCTCCTTGGCACAGTGTGAGGATTCACGGCAGCATGGAGAATCGACACTGTACTGTGACTGGAAACAGATTGTGATTTCGTCTCGCTCAGAGAAGCAGAACCATACATTGATATATCTGTTTGTAGGGGAAAAAAAAGAACAGGGTGAGGGCTGAATCCCAATATGGATCAATGGTAGAAACAAAGAAGATATCCCAGTAACTTTGCTGGCCACAAACTAGGCCGAACCTGGCCGTCCTGATTTTGAGAGTTCACACACATCTCATAGTGTACAGGACCATGACAACCTAAGGCAAGGGGAATGTCAGAATGATAAATTACTCAGGTGGAAGGCTGGAAATGGACACTGATCCCCAAGTGTTCACATTCTACAGATATTGCAACAACTTTGCCATGTGGACATCTGGCAGACCGCATGGGCCAATTTTAAGCCAGCCATGATCTCTCCCAAATATTCACATGCACGTGTTCTGAATGGAAAGAGGGGAGTAAGATGCTGCCACACTCCTTCTCTGGTGGCTTATCTTATAAGAACAAAAGGATTGGGCATGTTGAACTCCAACTACCTGATCCTTTTTCCCGCCAACACCCGTAATTGGTGAAGAGTCAGCTGGTTCCACCAAATTTAGAGGGTTCGGCCAACTTTAATCTTACCTGAATGGTCAGCATGAGGCTACATTCACAAGACCATAGTGTTTTGCAGATCCACAAAACATGGATACCACCCCGTATGTGTTCTGCAATTTGCAGACCGCACATGCCACCGCTGTCATACAAAAATGCCTATTCTTGTCCGCAATTGTGGACAAGAATAGGATATGCTCTATTTTTTTGCGGGCCGTGGAACAGAACTATGAATGTGGACAGAACACGGTGTGATGTCCGCAACTTTTGCGTCCCCATTAAAACTAATGGGTCCGCACCCGTTTCTCAAAATTGCGGACTCATTCATGCAGTCATGTGAATGTAGCCTAAGTAAAATACTAATTATTTTTCACTGTGTATTTTTTTTTTTTTTGCTGCCCTATGGAAATCTTCTGATGCATGCGATTGGGGTTTCAGAAACACCTTTCACATTCATGGGATGCAGATTGTTAGAATTTACATATGGAATCCACAGGAAATCATGTGAACATACTGTTAAAGGCATTGTGTCATCAGATATGTTACACTTGACCGTTGAACATCATGGTCTTGGTCCCATCTTCCTAGGTGCTAACATTCTTGAGAAAATTGATGTTTTAAAATATGCAAATGAGCCCTAGGAGCAACGAGGGCGGTACCGTTGCACCTTGTTGCTACCTGAGGCCCTATTCACTGCCCTTCATGCCATTCCCCCCATCACTAACTGGCAGGGCCAGGCAGTGAAGATCTACTCACACCTGGCCCTGAAATCTTGCGTGAACTTTTTTAGCGCATGCGCAGTACAGTTGTGGAGCACCTCCCTTATTGCTCCAAGGGGTCCATTTTCACATTATAAAACATCATATTTCCTACATTTCTGACTACAGAAGGGGATGTCCCATTACAGAGACTTATGAGGAGTGGTCCCATGTGAACACTGCAGCTCCATTTAACCCTATAGGGCTGACTAAAAGTGCTCGGCTATTTCCAGCAGTCCCATAGATTTGAAGGGAGCGGCAATGCCCATATGTGACCAAAGGTCCTCTCAAAACAAGGAACACAGCACCCCAATTCTCGTGATCGGCGGGGGAATTAATGGTCAGGCTTCCACCCATTAGACACTTATCTATTATCCTGTGGAGAGAGGGATAAGTGTTTGTAATAGAACAAGACCTTTCATATATCTATTGAAGGAAATTCCCTTTCAACCAACAGCATGGAGTCATTTTGAGATGATAAATATATTCTGAAGCCTAAAGTGGAATCGATAAATTCATTTATTTTGATACCCAGTGGTAGATGATTGTTATAATCCACTAAGGCACTAAATGAGTCACATAGTGGGGAAATTGGGAAACTTTTCTAGAATTGACTACTGTATTTACTGAGATATAGGAACAGTTGTCTCTCTACAGGCATGGATGGCATATACTGTATCTATGGTACGCCATCAATATCCCACCACTGGTCCTCTGTGTGTGACCACCACCAATCACTAGAATAGGTAAGCTTTCCTGGAACATTTACAGGCCTTGTCATTCTGCTGCATATATTTTTTTGCATTAAAGTCACATTTACTTGCAATTGGAATGAAACTATGATGGAACCGACTGCCATGAAACGGCTACTAACACAGTTGTCCAAATTCCATGCATGCCACCTCATCCTTGGGCCTAATGCACACAACTCCCTCTGCACCAACCACATGGAGGTGAATGGACTACATTACAGGCCTGTAATGTGCCCAGTCAAATGTCGCATGCTGTTGATAAATTTGGTACATCTTTAAGTCTAAAGCCCTCATGCACACGGCCGTTGTTTGGGTCCGCGTCTGAGCCGCATATTTCGCGGCTCGGCCGCGGACCCATTAATTTCAATGGGGCCGCAAAAGATGCGGACAGCACTCCGTGTGCTGTCCGCATCCGTTGCTCCGTTCCGTGCCCCGGCAAAAAAAATAGAGCATGTCGTATTCTTGTCCGTTATGCGGACAAGAATAGGCATCTCTATAATGGGCCGCGTTCCGTTCCGCAAATTGCGGAACGGAACGCAGAGCAGCTTCCGTGTTTTGCGGATCCGCGGTTTGCGGACCGCAAAACACCCACGGCCGTGTGCATGTAGCCAAAACCACATTCACACGGCTGTGGCAAGATGGTCAGTGGTTCATCGGTGAAGATGTTCCATTTTTGGTCGGTGAGTCTGAGGTTTTTTTTTGCTTTCAAAGTGTCCTCCATATTCCACAGACACCTCTAGGCTTAAAATTAGTTTCCAGAGGATTTCTTACCAATGGCCCATGAAACCCACGCACCAGATACGGGTGGCATCCATGTTGGGTCTGTGTTTTTTATGAAACCAGACTATAAAAAAATCAATCTGTACATGTGCTGTCCGTGGAGACCACACACTCACACTTCTGTCTTGAGATGTTACCACTTTCCATATAATCCCTTTAAGGGCTCATGCACATGAACGTATTTTCTTTCTGTGTCCGTTCCGTTTTTTTCTTGCGGAACCATTCATTTTAATGGGTCCGCAAAAAAACAGAGCTACTCCGTGTGCATTCCGTTTCTGTATGTCTGTTCTGCAAAAAATAGAACATGTCCTATTTATTGTCCGCATTACAGACAAGGATATTACTGTTCTATTAGGGGCCAGCTGTTTGGTTTTTGTGGACTGCAAAATACATACGGTCGTGAACATGAGCCATAAGGGAGTAAGGTTGACACATTTTTTGTGACTTAAAAAAAAAACTGTCTCAGTTCATAAATGTGGCTTAAATCAGCTCAACAAGCTAACCATGTCCACATTCCCACTCACTTTTTATAGTAATGAGTAAGTGATTGTAAAAATGCAAAATGTTGCAACATTTTTTGCATAAATAAACCTAAAAAGTCACAAAGCCTACTTTTGTGTGACTTTTTGAAGGCAGGAGTTCAGGGCTTCATAAGTTCTGTGTCACAAAAGCTTTGAGGAAAAGACCTGGAGGCACCCAGCCAAATAGAATTCTATGAGCGCCATGATTTCGAATACAGCCATGTGATAGCTGCCCATTGTAACGCATTGATATACCAATAAGGCTGGGTTCACATTTCAGTTTTTTTTGGCAGTTATTTTGATCAGTTATTGTGAGCCAAAACCAGACACAGGTCAAAAACACAGAATAGGAATATGCAAATCTTTCCATTATAACCTTATGAGTAGGCTACACTACTGGTTTTGGCTCACAATCACTGATGGAAATAACTGACCAAATAACTGAAGTGTGAACTTGGCCTGAACCTGGGTTTCGTAACTCAGCAAAAATATAGGTGTGGTGAACCATTCTATGCATTACATAAGTGTATAGAAGAAATAGGTTCTGTACTTAATACTACAAAGCCTTACTCGGCTCCTCGGGTTAGGTGGCACCGCTAGATAATGACATGGTGAGAACTTCTTCACAGGACCCAGTCACTCTGCACAGCACTGTCCTCTGCTGCCATCTTTTGGTCAAATATGGTTCAACAGGTAATTGACAACTGCTACATTACAGTTAGGTACAGAAGAGGCCGACAACCTTCTTATACTTGGGAGCCACATACTAATATAACAGATGATAATTTTCCACTTATTAACTATTAACTACCCACAACTCATAAATAAATATGGGGGAGGGAAATCAAGAAGAGAAATGCAAATTAACCCCTTCATCACCGCCAGTAATGGGCCTAATTCTACAGCAATGTGTTTTCTAGGTGCCATGGAAGGCCGTGAAGTAGTAGGTTGGGTAATCACAGCTATCAGAGACAGACAGGTGTACACAAGTAAAAGAGAACATGATATTTTATCATTTTTGCCCCTCTACATAAACAGTGCCCAAAAAGTGGCACTGCTGCTTCGATTGTTCCTGTTAGTTATGTAACTGGTGGTGAGGATGAGCTTCTGGGTCTAACAACACCCTGTCCAGCCTTCATTTTGACAGTTTTCACTTGTCGGGGCTGTTTTTCCCTGTAACTGGGGCTGCTAAGTCAGCTCAAAATTTGCAGTGTGAAAAAAAGATAATAAAATACTCAAGTGCCATAAAGGTCTTTTCTGAACTTTTCGGAAACATGCCATAATACATTAAGCAAAAGTTTTTTTGAAAAATTCATAAAACCATAATGTTGTTTTCCAGGAGTACAATATTGAGGCAGTATCTTTAAACTTGGTCAATTTCTGATCGGCCGGAGTCTGACTCCCGGCACCCTCACTGATCAGCTGTTTGAAGAGGCAGCGGCACACGGCCTTTGTGCAGCTCGGTCCTATTCCAGTGAATGGGCCTGAGCTGCAATCAGTGGCGTACATAGAGAAGTAAGGGCCCCATAGCAAGGCTCTAACCAGGCCCCCCACACAGGACAGAAGGGTTTCTGCCTAAACCCCCTTCAATGACTCTTGGGCCATTTTTCCACTGCTTCATTTGCTAAAAGTTGTTCCTTTAGAGGGTAGAGTCCTGACCAAGTTTTTACCTCCAGTAGAAGAGGTGATGATCCCAACTGGGCCTCCTCTTTACCTGGGCCCAATAGCAGTCGCATGGTCTGCTATGGTAGTTACGCCCCTGGCTGCAATACCAAACATGGCCACCATACAGTGTACAGCACTGTGATTGGTATGCTCTCACCAACCAAACAGCTGATCGGCGGGGTGCCAAGAGTCGGACCACCATTGATCATATCCTGAGATAGGCCATCAATATTGTATTCCTGGGAAACCCCTTTAACAAATGATGCAAGTATAAATGCAGTTATGTGCCAGGTCCTGTCCCTGAAAGAGTGACCCTAACTAGAGCATGTCAAGATAACCAGCAGACAACAGTGGAGAAAAAAATAGTTTCTATTGTTATGATTTTGAGTTCATGTCAGTGCTGGTATTTCTGCTTTTTTGAAAAAAGGAAAATGCCGACAATGTCGGATCTGTCACATACAGACACCAATGGCACCCAGTGGACTCCACTGACTGTCAGGTTTCTGTCATTTTGCCTGAAGAAATATGGTTGCTTGATGCGCTATTTTTTCCAGCATTCATTACAGAATCTGACAAAGCCTTCAGCACAGATGTAGCCTTATTTGTCCTACCTACAAAGTTATAGCAAGTACAACCCAAAATCTCAAAAAGTAGGGTGGTACTTGGAAGTCTTGGCCATGCTCCTTTAATCAACATCACACATTTCTAGCCATTTGACATCTTGCATTGTCTTGCTGGAAGATCCCATCCACCCCTGGGGAGACAATCAGCATGTATAGGTGTATATGATCTGCAAGGATGGATTGATATGTGGAGTGCCTTCCACATGGATGAGTGCGCCCAGAGAATGTCAGGAAAATATTCCCCGGACCATAACCCTGCCACCACCAGTGTGTTCTTTCACCAATGGCTGCAGGGTGTTTCTTCTCTGATGTTTCTCATCTGACACACCAACGTCCATCTGTTCAATGATGCAGAAAGTGTGACATAGGAATAGGCAATCCTTTCCCAATCAGTGGAGGTCCAATTCCGATATTGCCATGAAAATTAAAGCCTTTTCTGTCGATACCACTCCATTAGCAGAGGAGCAGTGACCGTCCGTATGCTTCAGAGCCCCATACGCAGTAGGGTTCTCTGAACTGTTTTCTTAGACATGTCTGGTAGAGATGGCCCGAACTATTCGCCGGCGAACAGTTCCCGGCGAACATAGCTTGTTCGCGTTCGCCTCTGCCGGGCGAACATATGCGATGTTCGGTCAGCCCCCTATACATCATCATTGAGCAAACTTTGACCCTGTACCTCACAGTCAGCAGGCACATTCCAGCCAATCAGCAGCATACCCTCCCTCCCAGACCCTCCCACCTCCTGCACAGCATCCATTTTAGATTCATTTGGAATTTGCAGTCTTAGTGAGAGGAAGGAGAGTGTAATTGCTGCTGATTTAATAGGGAAATTGATAGCTAGGCTAGTGAATTCAGTGTCCACTCCAGTCCTGAAAGACTCATCTGATCTCTGCTGTAAGGACAGCGTCCTGACAGCACCCCAAAAGCCCTTTTTAGGGCTGCAACATTAGTCTGCTTTTTTTTCCTTTATATGCATATTGCAGTTGCCTGGCCTGCCTGTGTGTGAGGAGCTGCAGGCCCACAGACTGTAGTGTGCCCACTGCCAGTGCCCACCCCTGTCATCCCGTGTGGTACAGGACTTTGCATCAAAAAAGGCATTTAATTTTTACACTTTAATCTAAGGTTAGTTGCCTGCCAGTGTGTGTCAGGCTGACTTCCACTGACTGTAGTGTGCCCACTGCCAGTGCCCACCACTCATACCGGCTGGCACAGGACTTTGCATCAAAATAGGCATTTCATTTTTACACTTTAGTGTAATTTCAGCTGCTTGCCTGCTGCTAGTGTGTGTCAGGCCGACTTCCACTGACTGTAGTGTGCCCACTGCCAGTGCCCACCCCTGTCATCCCGTGTGGCACAGGACATTGCATCAAAAAAGGCATTTAATTTTTACACTTTAATCTAAGGTTAGTTGCCTGCCAGTGTGTGTCAGGCTGACTTCCAGTGACTGTAGTGTGCCCACTGCCAGTGCCTACCACTCATACCGGCTGGCAGAGGACTTTGCATCAAAATAGGCATTTAATTTTTACACTTTAGTGTAATTTCAGCTGCTTGCCTGCTGCTAGTGTGTGTCAGGCCGACTTCCACTGACTGTAGTGTGCCCACTGCCAGTGCCCACCCCTGTCATCCCGTGTGGCACAGGACTTTGCATCAAAAAAGGCATTTAATTTTTACACTTTAATCTAAGGTTAGTTGCCTGCCAGTGTGTGTCAGGCTGACTTCCAGTGACTGTAGTGTGCCCACTGCCAGTGCCTACCACTCATACCGGCTGGCAGAGGACTTTGCATCAAAATAGGCATTTAATTTTTACACTTTAGTGTAATTTCAGCTGCTTGCCTGCTGCTAGTGCGTGTCAGGCCGACTTCCACTGACTGTAGTGTGCCCACTGCCAGTGCCCACCCCTGTCATTCCATGTGGCACAGGACTTTGCATCAAAAAAAGTAATTTAATTTTTACACTTTAATCTAAGTTTAGTTGCCTGCCAGTGTGTGTCAGGCTGACTTCCAGTGACTGTAGTGTGCCCACTGCCAGTGCCCACTACTCATACCGGCTGGCACAGTGACTTTGCCGATAAAAAAGGCATTTAATTTTTACACATTAGTCTAATTTCAGTTGCTTGCCTGCTGCCAGTGTGTGTCAGGCCCACCTCCACTGACTGTAGTGTGCCCACTGCCAGTGCCAACCACTGATACCGGGTGGCACAGTAGCTTGACGATAAATAAGGCATTTCATTTTTACACATTAGTCTAATTTCAGTTGCTTGCCTGCTGCCAGTGTGTGTCAGGCCCACTTCCACAGACTGTAGTGTGCCCACTGCCAGTGCCCAACACTGATACAGGGTGGCACAGTACCACTTATCGAAAAAAAAATGACAGGCAGAGGCAGGCCACCCCGCAGGGGCCGTCGTGGTCGTGGTGCTGTGATTTCCACTGTCCCTGGAATAATGCCTAGTGTTCAGAGGCCATGTACCCTGAACCCGAAAAATTCTGAGGACGTAGTTGACTGGCTTAGACAGGACACCCAATCTTCAACAGCTTCCGCTAAGAACCTTGACGCACCATCTTCCTCCAGCTCAGCTTTGGTCACCTGCTCTCAAGTTACCACGCACCCGCCCGCCGCTGATAGGAATAGTACTAGTTAAGACACCACTCATATAGGGTGTCACAGCACATTGCTCTGTGCACGCGCAGTGCCCCAATTTGGGAGTATGAGGACCGACCAAGCTGCTTTTTCCATCTCCCGGTTCCTGAAATCAATTCAGTTTGGTGTATGAGAGTTTGGTCTGTCATTGTGAAGGCAGTCGAAGGTACCAGGCCTAAATTTTTTTTCACAAAGGCAATCCCTGATATGGGATGTAACAGGGATTAAACTGATGAGAATAGTACTACAGAAAATACCACTCATATCGGGTGTGACAGTAAATTGCACGGCGCAGACGCAGTCACCGTGGTTTAAAACAGAGTGGAGGGAGCCAGCGTTTTTTTAACCATCTCCCCGTTCGAAAAATCTATTCAATAAATGGCCCCCAGATTGGGGACGTTAGAGGGATTAAACTGATGAGAATAGTACTACAGAAAATACCACTCATATCGGGTGTGAGAGTAAATTGCACAGCGCAGACGCAGTGACCGTGGATTAAAACAAAGGGGAGGGAGCCAGCGTTTTTTTAACCATCTCCCCGTTAGTAAAATCAATTCAATTGACCTTTCGGGGACCCTTGGTGTTGTACGTGGCTGGGTGGAGGAAGAAACCTTCAATGACATCACCGGGACGTGGCTAGCTTGGTATCCAACCTTGTGCAAATGGGGAGTTTGCGGTTGTGCAAATGGACTGTTTGCGGTGCATTAAAAGAGGAGTTTGGTCTGTCAATGTCAGTGAAGCGGGCGTAACCCTTACACTACCTGATCGATACAACATCATAGCTGATCGTATACACACACTGTATGTTTTAAAGCATGTTATTCCAAACAATTTAGGAATGTTAGTTGATTTATGCCCTTTATGGATTAAAACCCGACTCTGCGTCCACTACGTAATTTTCCATGGGAGTTTTGCCATGGATCCCCCTCCGACATGCCACAGTCCAGGTGTTAGTCCCCTTGAAACAACTTTCCATCACTATTGTGGCCAGAAAGAGTCCCTTTGGTTTTTAAAATTCGCCTGTCTATTGAAGTCTATGGCGGTTCGCCCGGTTCGCCTGTTCGCGAACATTTGCGGAAGTTCGCGTTCGCTGTTCGCGAACTGAAAATTTTATGTTCGCGACATCACTAATGTCTGGTAGCCCCCTGGTTCATTTTGTCAGTGACCTGCTCCACTGTAGAGTATCGGTCTGCCCGGTCGCACCTTCGTCGCCGATGTTCACCTTTCACGTCAATGGCACGTGGTGCTCCACAGTTTCCATGTCGCTATAGACTGCAATGGTTCTGAAAACAGCCGTGTGATGGATGTTCTTCACTCTTCTGCGAATTCACCCTAAGGCCTAGTGCAGTGCATGAGAAGAGGATGTATAACATAAGGGTTAAAAAACCACCACCTTCCCAGGCCTTTTTCCTAGAGTGTCCCTTTTAAAGACCCTGATTCAAAAATACACGTGATAGCAGGATTTGGTAGTAGAGCTGTATAGATTGGAAGTTTTTAAAAGTTCCTTCATTTTTTAGTTTTGTTCCTTTGGGGCAATAAAAAATGGTTGCAAAAAATGACAGATACCTAAATAGAAAAGAATGAACCATTGCATTATAGAGGCTCCGCTAAGCAGTCTGCTGATAGTACCCACCAGCAGAACTGTGTCTGAAGATCTAGAACAAGACTGGAGCTGTACGGCAATAATTGCTTCAGCATGGTAGCACGGTGTAGGAGTGAAGCCATTGAATTGAATAGGGTTGCAGGGAGTGTTGGATTTTTTGCGATTTTGGGGTTGTGGTTGCGGCAACTTGTGAGTTGTGCTGCAACCCTATTCATTCCAATGGCTGCATCGCTGTTTGGTTGTACAATGGGTGCTGCAGCCAAGATCGGTGTGTAACCCCAGCCTAATGTACACTGTAACCCAGAAGAGTAACTTGTAGCTCCAGGGCCACAGTGCAAAACCATTAACAGGTCTACCATCCAGCATGCTTCCCCAACAGGACTGGGCTCCTCATATGCAGAAGGAAGACCATCTGGGCTTGCGTGGGACCGCACTCTCTGCACCTCGTATAGTTACTCCCCTGCCCAGGACCAGCACAGGATAAGCAATGAAATGTATCTCTAAAGATATATGAATTATACATTGGTACTCAAATGTGAACATCAGTTGTAATTATATACAATGGGTGATGCGTTTGCATTGCATTTGTGATCATTGCCATAACATGCGTGATTGCAGGTGACCCACAGAGCGCAATTACATTTTCTAGCAAGCTTGGATTTGTGATTGCCTGTGGCCACGTAGTAGGGAATGGGGAGAATTTACATAATAAATATATAATCATAGGAAGCACTGATAGAGATAACATTGTCTCCTTTTAGGTAACATTGGGTCAAATGAGATGATTCACAGTAAATACACAGTTGAGTCACATTATTATGACCACTTTCTACTTTCGATGTTGGCAGCACGTAGCTCATGAAGCAAGTCACGTGTGCTGAGCTGGATTGGTGGGTATATAAGGTGTGTGATAGGCTGTCTGCACATATATGCCTTGTTAAGGCTCATGCACCGTATTTATTATGCGGTCCGAACAAACAGATCCGCAAAAAATAGGATGATGTCCGTGTGCATTCCATATTTTGCGGAACGGAACATCTGGCCCCTAATAGGACAGCACTATCCTTGTCCGTAATGCGGACAATAATAGGACATGCTCTATTCTTTTGTGGAACGGACATACAGAAACGGAATGCACATGGAGTAACTTCCGTTTTGTTTTTGCTTACCCATTGAAATGAATGGTTCCACATATGGTCCGCAAAAACACCTGAACGGACACAAAGAAAATACTTTCGCGTGCATGAGCCCTTACTGTCATAGGGGTGAATTAGCACAGTTGAAAAAAGTGGGGATTATTGGCTTACAGGCGAAGGGTGGCAGTATTTCTGAAACTGCGCAGTTTGTGAACTGTTCTCGTACTGCTGTGCTGAAAGTGTATGGTGAGTGTATTAGTGCCCCCGTCAAATGGGTACACTATGTAAAAATAAAAACTTCTCACCACTGGCACAACAGGAACACTTGCTGTTCACTGGAAGCAGCAGGACCTGAGCTCCCACGTTGGTGCTGTCACATGATCTTGCTGGGAATAACAGGTCCTGCTGCCTCCAATGGAAAACAAGTATTAGCAACGTGCCTGTGGTGAGGTTTGGTTTTTGTTTTTTTATTTCTTGACAAAAACATGGTTTGGCAGGTGCGCCACTTTATACACTTGGTTACTATATGGGGCCATTAATTAGAGAGGGATTTTATTTAGACTAAGGGGCACTCTATGGAGGCATTATTTAAACTGGACACATTATTTAGACTGGGGACAGTGTAAGGGTACTATTATATGTCCTGGGGGCACTGTGGGGGGCATTAACATGTATTGAGGGCACTGTGAGGGGGTGCATAATATATTGAGGGCACTGCAGGGGTTGGACTTAAAAAAACTAATGGAATTCATCAGGATATTAATAATGGATGCCAAACAGATGAAAATGGGATATTAATTGATGGCCAGAAAATGGATGTACACACTGATGTAAAATGGCCATGAAAAACTGACAGTTTACGCATTTTTAACACTGTGACCTTTTTTCACTGTCATGTGAACGTAGCCTAACACAGTGGCCCAGATTTATTCATTCTATAGATGGTGTAAACTTAGACCGGCTGTCCGGCCTGTGCACAGCCACTTTGGCTTAACTTTGTACCTACTATCAATTGGCTAACTTCAAGACAGGATTTTTCGCTAGAACTGTGGTGCAATTTTGGCGTAAAATGTCCTCTCTCAGGCCATCCCATTCAATCTGAGCCCCACCTCTTTCTTGCAAAGTCCCACGCCCTTGTCAAGGCAGTCGGAATAAGCTGCAGAAACCCTTGTTCTAGATGCAGACACGTTAGTAAATCTGGGCCGGTGATTGAATTTTTCCTAGAGTCTCCTATAAATAGAAAATAATACAAAGCTAGTGCGGTAATATAATAAGGCAGAAGTCGTACAAGATTTGCTGTATATTGCTTTTTATGAGCATGGAAGTAGCTGTTCCCAATAAACTGAGCTTCTTCTGAAGTGCAGGGAAGACCGACAGATATATCTTCATATTAGAAATTTATTGTGGCTTCCTCCAGAAGTGTAAGCAAAGAGTGAATCCGTCTCGTCCTCATTATAGGTACAAGTGTTTTTCTCAGATTTGTATTCCTGCTTTGCTTAGTGCGCTCGGTGGGCATAATAAAAGGGAGATATATCACTGTGCGGCAATTAGTATGTGAATAACGCTCCACAGTCACTCTTCTTTCCTTGGCCATCCCTGTGTGACATCTCTCCCCTCTTGGTATCTGCCACAGACACGCAGGAAATATTTTATGGGTCCCATTAGGAAAGCAGCACGGCTAATTTATCAAGCCGGGAGTTAATGAGTGGTGCCAAGCACCCGGTCCGGCAAATCCATCGCAAGACGGAGATGGGACATTATAACTTTATTTCAGCTAATCCATCACTCAGGCGAGAAAACCTCTGAGCTTCACAAACCTCAGCGCTGTCTGTGACCCATAGATGACTATGGACTAGCCCAAAATAATCCCAAAAGAACAGTAAGGTGCGGATTGTGACACGTTTTATATAATCAGTCTCTATGTACAAGTACCTTGAGGTATGATTGTTTATTTTATTGATAATGCCTCTAATGGATTTTTTGGATTAAGATTATATAACCTATGGCACAATCTCAGAATTTTCTATGGAAAAACCCAGACCATTACGTAACCTCTTAACAGTAAGCATTCCTTTACACGTCCAGAGGCTCTTCTAATTGAGTTATGATGTCTATCTTCTTGCAGCCTATGTCCTAAGCTGCGGATTTCCACGAAGACCTGCTTATGGCGATGTATCTGTCACTAGCTTGCACCCTGGAGGAGAAGCATATTTCTACTGTAACACAGGCTACCAGTTACACGGTCCACATGTCTTAACCTGTCTTAATGCAACAAGGCCATTCTGGAGTAGCCGAGCTCCTCAATGTATAGGTAAGAAATGCATAGGATAAAGTGTAAGCAACAACGAAAAGTATTATAATAATTGCATATAATGATATCATAAAACGGATCAACTCCGAAATTCCTCACCTGTTGCTAAATTACAAAGAAAAATGCATTGATTTCTATGTGACATTAAAGGGGTATTCCAGTCCAAAAAAAACTTTTTTTAAAAAGTAAGCCAAGTCTTTATTTTGTAGTAAAGTAGGACTTTTCTTTCGTTTTTGCTTGCACGGATGGACAGATGTCTTTTTTCAGCCTTATAAACTATGTTACTATGTTTTACTTGTAAGACACATTTATCAATAGTTTGCAGCAGTACAATATTAATGTCTGCCTGCCCACTCAATTTCAGAAATTCAGCTGTTTTGTGGGTGTTCTTATGGAACACATTGGTTTACTCTTTGGCCTTATTTATCATTGGGCCATTTGGAAAAGTCCCAAAAATTATCTCAGCTGCCCCCCACACCTGACCTGCCATAGAATGTGATAGTTTGGCTGTGTTATAGTTATATTTTCATAGCACAGACCTTTACATAAAGAGCCAAATGTGAAAACAATCTTTAAATTGTCCCCTGTTGATAAATGAGAGCGTTCAATACAGTACGTACGTTTTCAATAGTAAATCTGCCCCACTGAGCACATTTATAAAATGCCATATTTTTTTGACAATGTTCCATTTACAAAACAGAAATTTCTCAATGTGTGTCAAATTCATAAACTCCATGCATGGATCTGTATAAAATATGAAAGGTTAAGGGCGCATTCACATAACCTATTTTTCTGCCTGCATTTTTTGCGGATCGGATGTGGTGGACCCATTCATTTCAACTGGGCAGTAAAAGATGCAGACAGTACACCGTGTCCCGCAGCCCTGCAAAATAGATAGAACATGTCCTATTCTAGGCATTTGTATCATAGAAAAGGACGTTCTGATCCGCAAAATGCAGAAGACACCTGGCCGGTATCCTTTTTTTTTTTTTTTTTTTTTTTGCAGATCCGCAATTTGCGTAAACAGTTGTGTGATTGGACCCTAAAATATATATAAACCAATAACAATAAATATGTGTATATTTCTATTCTAATATAAATGTATCTATTAAGTGGTCTTTATCTTCTTCATCAAGTGTTTTTCATAAAACCCTAGATGTGCATTGTTAACCCCAATCAAAGTCCTGGAGATCAGTGCTCAGAGATATCATTTGTTGCAGAATATATTTGAATGTTAGAGTACATGTTACATGTTGCCTGGGTGGGGATAAACTATGTAGATTTACCCAGGGCTAAGAATTGACAGAAGAGGGCTTTCCATTAATAGCCATCTCCTGTAAACCCCTATTCCATTCCTGGTGGTCTTGTAGAGGAGATCAGTTAATTCTCAATAACTAGATTCATCTTGGGGTGAATATTGGTGAGTCAGGGTGAGTAAGTTATAATGGAGACTTAGTCAAACAATGCTCCATGGGAAAAAAGTATGAAACCAGAGATTACTCCAAAAGGAATAGCAACCCATCTATGGATTTTTGGACATCTGTTTTGGAGTACTTGCCCCTCATAAGTTCAGTACCCCCTTCAGCTGATTGTAAGACATTTTATCCAGAGACCAGTACCCTGCTTTGTATTGATAAGGCAAAAAAATAGAAACCGCAATCAGATGAGACTACCTTCCTTTTGAAGAAGTTTCTGGTTGGGTTGGCATGAGATTATTTGAATTGTTAGGTTCAATGTATGCAGTTATGCAAGGTTGCTGTCTTTTTTTCTTTCTTTCTTTAAAGCAACCCTCCAGTCCAATTAAAATGTGATTATACCTGGGAAATGCACAGTCAACATATCTGGTGCTCTCTCTAGGATTCATGGTCTCTCTATTGCAGAGTTCTGGTCCCTCGACTCCTTCTCAAAATGGCTGCCATTAATGGAAAGTCTAAGATGTGTTTCCACCTCCATTGCCAGCACGGATGCCAGCAGAGGAAGAGACAGATGGGATGGTCACAACACCAATGTCTAGCGCTGGCTCATCCCAGGGGCAATTTTAGGGATGCGGTCTTAGACTTTCTGAGTGCACCTTCATAAGGAGAAGGACCAAAAGTCTGCAACAGAGGCATAATAATCACGGTAAGCACCAGGTATGCTGACAATACATTTCCCATGATTAGTCAAATTTTAGTTTTGGACTAAAGGGATGCTTTAAGTTACAAGTATAAAACTGAACATGGTAATGCTCTGATACTTTGCCATAGGTCAAAGAGGAAGGGGCGAATTTTATCAGCAATCAACTAGCTTAAAGAGGACCTTTCACCTGAAAATGCATGTCAAAATAAAGATATTCCCTTACTTGCCTTCCCCCCGTGGTACTTATTCAGCTCTTCTTTTTTCAATATGTGCCCCCGTTTGTCCGCAGTGCCCCCTGCAATATTTACCGCCTTGTAAGCTAATGAGCCATTCAGCTCAACTGGGCGGGCTTGCAAAAGTTCTCCTGGGCGTGTCTGTCATCTCCCTGGCACGGAGTGCATCCAATCAGCGCGCTCCGCTCTTAGCCAGAGAGAAGAAGCTCCAGTTCTTGCAAGATTCGCGAGAACTGGAGCGATTTCATCTATCCTGCTGCCGCCTCCAACGCTGCTCGCCGCGGAAATCCGAGATGGCACCAGCTCAGGATGGATGAAATTGCTCCAGTTTTCGCGAGAACTGGAGCTTCTTCTCCCTGGCTAAGAGCGGAGAGCGCAGGTCCGCCCAGTTGAGCCGAATGGCTCATTAGCATACACGACGGAAAATATTGCGGGGGGCACCGCGGACAAACGGGGGCACATATTGAAAAAAGAAGAGCTGAATAAGCACTACGGGGAGCAGGCAAGTAAGGGTATATCTTTATTTTCACATGCATTTTCTTTAACTACCTATTATGATTTCTTTATCCAATGTCAATATAGAATGGTAAATTTCAAGATGTTTGTTACATGTAGTTTGCTTAGCAGTAACATTGCTAATCCTTTCTTTCTGCATATCCATAAAATATGTGTTTCTACAGTAGCTACATGATGAGGCTTTACCATCAGACACACATGGTTAGACCCATCAACGTGACCTGCGCTAAAGCAATTGTTGTTTAATACCACAACTGCTCTTCACCTTCCTACCTTGAACACAAAACAGCAGCTCTCGTGTAGTTAGAGCATAACCCATTTAGACGCTAATTAGTACCTTTCAATGCACTGAAATAGAAAAAAAATAAAACATGGATTTCTGCCTGTTTTATAATGTAAGGTCCAGAACAGGATATCATTTTAGAAATGTTTGCACTTAACGGGGGGAGCTTTTGCAGTGGTGTTTAAAGGGAATGTGGCATCAGAAAATAACTTATTGTTTAAATCCTATTTTATGTTAAAGATATTTTTTAGAATTTTTGAAATATTTTTAAGTTTGTTTTTTCCATGTCACTATATTTTGAAAAATTGTGTATAATCCTGCATTTTCTTATACTAGTCATTGGGCCTAATAATAGGTCATGATTTCCTGTTCTGTAGCTATTATCATTATCCTCACCATAGGCAGAATTTTAATCACAAGTAACATCTCTATATAGATAACACAAGATTCACCATTCACGATAGGCGATATTACAGCTTATTAGCTCCCTTCTGACCTCTACACAGGTCACGGAGCATGCCTACGAAACTCTCCTACAGAAGTCAATGAGGTCCCCTCCTGATTAGAGATGACTGAAACACCAAAAATTCTGGTACTGTGTGTGAAGAAAGCAAAACTACTTGGTAGTTTCTATGAATCCTATTGAAATACCACCAGGTGGTACGGGGTCAGAACACCCTATTCTTGACACAGGTGCAGGTCACAAAGGCAGGACCCACATCTATCAGACATATCCTATAGGTATGCTATAAATGTTTGTGATGGGAATACCCCTCACAGAAGTCACAGAAACTTTTCGGACATTCTGCATTTTTGCACCACCACTCACTCCAGTTTTGATATGTGGGAAGGTGAATATGTTAATTAGTATCACAGTGTAAAAAAAACTGTAGTAGCTTTTCTAGATAAGTGTTAGATTTAAAGATGGTGCAAAGTAGGCCAATGAAGGCTCAAACAAAACTGACTTCTAAAATCATCCTCATGATAAATTGCCCCTATAGAGTGAAATGATGCAGTGCTGGACACCTGCAGCCACCATTGTGGGGTAACTTAAAGGACTTGTCCAGCTTTTAAACATATTTTTGTTAACTATTTTTTGTTAACAATACACCCACCCACCCTACCGAACCTTTGGAAGGAATTATACTTACCGTCTCCCAGATTCTTGGTTCCAACTCCTTCTGTCCTCCACTGCATTATCCGCTCTTGCAACCTTCTGGAATGGATAAGGGGGGGGGACATTTGCTGCTGAAGCTAATGACTGGCCACGGCGTGTCCCTAAGTGGCATATGACCCAGTGATGTGTCACTTGAAGGACACATCACCACTGCAGCCAGTCATTTGCTGCAGCTAATGTCGAACTGGAATTCCTTGGGTCCCAACCCCTATATCATCAATAATGTCTAATAGGTTTTGAATCAAAGAAATAGACCCTAGTGGCAGGTGATTAACACCAAAGGCAGCTCCAAATGGTAATTTTTTCCCAAATCTTCTGGGCCTACTATGGCTTTAGAGACTGGGCACGCCGAATGATCCATTGGTACTCTGGTGGGCCTATTCAACCCTGGCTGCAGATGCAGACATGACTACCATCTGTTCTAGAAGTTTACAAGGGGGGGTCAGAGGGCAGCTAACACAGTGGTGGACTAAAAAAGCTGGAACCAAGCTGCAGGGAGCAGGTAAGGCTAGTTTCACACTATCGCTAGGGAACAGCCTGCCGGATCTCTCTGCATTGCGGCTGCAGTGGCCGGGTTTGGGTTGGCTCCAACGCTACACTGGGTCCCCTGGACACCGTCGAGGTGTCACCATGTGTTGCTGCTCTCCAGAAGGGGTGGTAAGACGTGGTGAATCCCAATGGGAAATAAGTCCAGAGGCAGTAAACCAGGATGCTTCTTTACTGGAGGAATTCAGGTACAAAACCATACAGGTGAGGCATTGGGCTGGCTTCTCCAGTCTGGTCCCTGGCAGAAAAAGAGTTTGATGCTGAGGAAAGGCCTGAGCTAGCTAGGTGGCCCCTTTTCTCTTCAGAAGGCTGGTACCCCAGTCCATGGCTGGTTATCCAGGGTCTGTGGCATCGTATCCCCGTCCAGCGTCTTCTTCTGGTCACTCAGTAGTCTGGCAGAGTGTCCTCTTCCAAGCACTGTTCCCTAACTGCAGCACATGAGAGGCTCTGACTGCTCTCCTTATATATAGTTTTTGCTAGATTAGAACCTTCTAGTGGGAGGGTTAGAGTGGAGAAACTCAGCACAAACAGATACATTGTTTCAGCTCCCGTCTGGTATAGACTTACATTAGAGCTTCAATGATACTCAATGGCAATGACACAGCAGGTTTTCCAGACAAAAACAAGTTTCCAGACATAACAACATAGCTAAAACCAGACATTTAAAAGGTCAGGCCGCCTGCTTTTGGTGGTAAACAAGTCTGGGTTTTTCCCTCCAAAACATGGTCTTCTTTAAACCCTATGGCAGCTGTGGAAAATTACCAGCTTCTCAATAAAAGCACCAACAGTCTCTCAGTGTTTATTAACCCTTTCCACAGAACCATGTAAATACAGTGGAAATGAACAACATATATATCACAACATATATATAAAATGCAGTAACACAGTAATAAACAGCATAAGTTAACCCTTTCAAGAAAAATAAAGTAAGAAAGTTTTAACCTTGTATAGGGGAAATAGGCAAATTTCCAAAAATGTCCAAATGTCAAAGTACTCCCTTGCTCCAGGGCACTACACGGCATTGACAGAAGCTTGAACGTCTCTGTCTGGCCACATTAACTATAATGGGGACCGGCAAAGATCTGGCCAAAACCCAGAAAAGATATACCCGGATCCCTAGCACTAGTGTAAAATTAGCCTTAGTGTGCTTCCCTCCACAGATCAGGGCGGGTGAGGGGTGTGAACAAAAAGTGTTTAACAGATGGACAACCTTTTTAAGAGATTACTGCATACAACTCAAACATTGAAATTTGCTTCCTCAAGTTGTATTCTCCAGCCACAATTTTAACATTTAGGTGACAGAGGATTTGAAACTATAAAGATATGTAACAGCAATAAGCAGCTCAGATGGTGGACCTTACAATAATAAGGTGATAAAAGGTGGAGAGTCACTTTTAAAGCCTTCGCCTGCCCAAAACCAAAACATCTGAACAGTTTTTTTTTTTAAATTTCTCATTCTCTTAATCCACTATTCAGCTGACTGTGGCGGGCTAATAAGAAATATCACTACCGGACGTCTGGTGTCACCCAACTTCCCAGGAAACTACAGCAATAACCTGACCTGCCACTGGGTCCTAGAGGCTCCTTTAGCACAACGCCTCCACCTGCATTTCGAGAAAGTCTCCCTGGCTGAGGATGATGACAGGTAAACCTATAGTAACTGCATGCACTAGTCCAAAAATTTAATTTTTGATCTTAAACTGAAAAATATCACATTACTAGCCACAAAAATTGTATATTAAAAACAAATTTATGTTACAATACAGTAATGGATCCGGGGAATATACTGCCATGTGTTTCATATATAGATAGATGTGCTCTTCCTTACCTATCCTCTTGGCTCAATCCCTTCCAAGATTTTGCAACACTCATGAGATCTCCATGATGTGTGTCGGTGTGTAGCCACCAAGTGGTTATGTTGTGAGTTGCAGTCTGTCAAGGGTTGTGCTAGAATGTCGAAGTATTGTATTGAACTTGTTTCAGGAGAAATTGGAGTCTTTAAAGGGGTTCTTTATTTTTATAATGAATTTTCTTATCTACCCAGAGCACCCCAAACACTGCATATTTTTGTCAATATACATGTTTTTCATGCCAGCACTTTCCTCCCCTTGTTCTCAGCATCACTGCATCCTGGCAGGATGTTTACAAGCAGAATTTTCTGTTCCTTATCTGCTTTCTGCTTGGTTTTTGAAACAAATATATATTTCATGGCTTGCTCTGCATGCCACAATGTTCTCTCTGCAATAGCCAAGCCCCCTACACCTCCCCTTCACATGTTTGCTAGGCAGAGCAGTCCTTGTAAAACAATACAGAGCTGGAATTAGAAATCCAAGCACGGAGATGATGAAAACAGGAAGTTCTGCATGTAAACATCCAGTGTCAGACTGGGGTGCCTAGGGCCCAACAGTAGAACTGACTCTGGGGGCCCACCCCATAGTTGTATACAAATTTAGCAAATTCATTTTTTAGCCTTTATAATGCTGGTTTTTTTTAGCGTTTTCATCATAGCATTTCAAGATCCATCTTCTTTTAATTTTCGCACTGACTTAGCTGTGCTAGACTAGAGTAGGGCTGAAACGATTCATTGATTTAATCCCTACCTTAGTTTCCCTGCATCGAGCATTCGTTTAAATCACATGACCACAGAGCGTGAGTGAAATGAAGCTTCTCACTTACCGCTCCGTGGCCTCCGGACTCTGCATCGCTCTGCAGGGCCTTGCTGTGTGTGACGTCAGGTCCCTCCCAGTGCATGCTGGAATGAAGACGCGTCTCTTGCGGACTCCATGTGTCAGCGAACGCCGCACTGCAAAGAAAGGTAAGTATAAAGTTAGCAGCGGCAGCACCAGCGGCGGGGTGGTGGGAAATGGGGGCACCTGTGATTTGGCATGGGCGGGGGGGAAATGGGGGCACCTGTGATTTGGCATGTATAAAGTTTTTGGGGGGGGTTAATGGGGGCACCTGTGATTTGGCATGGAGGGGCTGATCTGGGGGAGTGGGGGACATGGTGGATGGAATGGAGGCACAGGTGAAGACGGACATCATGGCAATCTGGATGGCATGGAGGGGCTGATGGCAGTGCCATCATGGGGGCACTGGGGTACATGGCATGGAGGGGCGGCTGATCTGATGGCACTGGGGGTCAGGGGACATGGTGGATGGCATAAGGGAATGGGGAAGGGGGACATCATGGCAATCTGGATGGCATGGAGGGGCTGATGGCAGTGCTATCACTGGGGACATGGCATGGAGGGGCTTCTGATCTGATGGCACTGGGGACATGGTGGATGGCATGGAGGCACTGGGAAAGGGGGACATCATGGCAATCTGGATGGCATGGAGGGGCTGATGGCAGTGTCAAATGGGGGGACATGGCATGGAGGGTCTGCTGATCTGATGGCACTGGGGGAGTGGGGGACATGGCAATGGATGGCATGGGGGTCTGGCTCTGATGGCACTGCAGCAAGGGAGGGTCTGATCAAGTTGGTTTGTGATCTCCGGCGCGAACAATAACATGATTAATAAGTCCTTATGATGATTAGTCCACAATCCTGGGGGCCAGCCTTACACAGTAACCCTAACTAACCAACTAGCTACAGGCTCAATCACAGTCTTTAATCTTCCAGACGCCAATACTAGAACAAGCTGCGTGCACGGTCTGTCTTACCGACCCGGGTCTGCTATGTCTCCGCTGATGACTGCGAACTGAACAATGTCCTCTCCACACGCATGTGGCACAGTGTCGTCACTGCTTCGCTCCCACAAGCGATATCTGCAGCAGAAATTCTCCTTCAGTACAGGATCCGGGTGTTGGACGAGACCTGCTTCCCTTGACTGCAGTTCCAGTAGCAAAAGAAGGATCTTACACTGGGATGTCGATAGATTCACTTCCCTCTGTGTCTCCTTGTCAGCTCTCAAAATGGCGACCACTTCCTGCTTCCCTGCAGCTTGTTAACCACACCTCTCATGCATATTGTAATCCGAGCAGTCAGTGAGCTGTGACTGGGAAACAGCGACATCTTGTGGCTAAACAACAAAATAACAGTCTTGAACTTAAATTAAATAGGGTTCATGCAATGAGAGCTGCTTCTCCATCTCACAAGAGCTCCAGGATGTGAGCGGGCAGGCAGCAGGGAACGTGTAAAAGCCATCCAGCAGAGAGAAGCAAGTTAACAGGTTGGGAGGCCTGGTCAGTTCTGCCAGGTCCGTGGAGCCCATGACTGGAGAGGATTTGCCTTATTGCTGCAACTACACAGGATACAGAGTGGCAAGTTGTAATGTCATCCTGCCACTTGCTTTCCCTGACACGGTAATTGAGATTGTATACCACACTGCTGATACTTATGGGAACTCAAGCAAGAGGGGGCTGGGCAGGGGAATACAGTGGCAGCGCGTCCTTGCGCATAGGGAAGCTCTCATAAAGACTCCTTTACTGAATAGATCAGGGGCCCACTGAGGAATTCAATGGCTCCCTGGTGGGCCGCTCCGAGCTTTTAAACATCTGGCCAGGATGCAGTGATGTTGAGCAAAGGGGAAGAAATTGCTAACATTAAAACAGGTATGTTGGGCAAAAATAGGCAATGTTTGGGGTACTCTGGTCAAATCATTATGAAACTGGAGAACCTCAACTAAATTCAAGAAAAGGGAAGTTTATTTTAAAAGGTTATGGACACCTTCTGAGGCATTTTTTTATTATTTTATTCTACTTATTCTGGGCCACTTTCCCAGTATAATGGTGTAACATGTATATTTTCAGAGCAGTAAGGTTCTGTATTTACATTGAAGCTCTTCATCTGACGGCTCATGTGAATCCCTTTTCTGTGATCTCTTGAAGCTCATAAACACTTATTTAAGCCACATTCTTATCCCTGTGGCAAGAACTGGAAGCTGGAATGAGTATTTATGAGCTGCCGAGAGTTCAAAGAATAGGGCTTGTGGCAATGTGAACACTGGGGTGTGCAGTGAAACCCCAGGAAGGCCGTCAGAGAGAGCGTGTCACCAAGGTGCCTGGCCTTGGGGGAGTGAAAGCCCAAGTACTAGTGTTAGTATAGCTGGCTCAGCCAGTTCCAGGGCGGGCTTTTACTGGGAACAGGCAATGTGCTGGGTGGGTGCCTGTTCCCCATGCTCCAGTCCAGGATTTTGGACAATGCCCATGTCCAGGGAGGATATTTAATCCTCTTGTTGGACATGGGTGGGGCCCCACTCTGGAGAGAGCTGTGGAGACAGAGGCTCTGTGTGAGTGGTCTCGGCTGAGTTGGCTGAGGGGCCACGGGGCTAAGCGATAGCCCGGAATTGGGGACACAGCGACGCCTGGAAGGGTCGCAGGGCCACAGTCAGGAGGACTGGTGAGCCTGAATTCCCCAACGGACACTGATCGGAGGCTGTGTGTGAACAGTGCTCTGAACAGCCAGGAGGCTGTGGGACATTGGGCTGGAGAAAGCCGCAGTAGTTCACAGGGTGTGAACTGTACCCACTAGGTGAGTGAGGGACCCAACTAATATGTTTAGTTAGAGCCTAGCCGGGCCAGTGTTTATTGTTTTGCACGTGTTGTGTTGTTTCTGCTATAATAAACGCACTGTTTGGACGTGAAATCCGTTGTCCGGAAGGAAGTTTTTGTGAACGATCCTCGAGACCAGAGCTAACCCCCACATTTGGTGTCGGATGCGGGCAAGTCGTCCCTGCTGGATAAAGGTAAAGTGTTGCTGGGGGCAACGACAGGACAGAGGAAAAAACTGTGCGATTGCTGTATTGGAGCTTAGGGCCGGAAGCCTGTTTGTTCGGTGGAGCAGGTGCTGCTCGTGTGGTCCTGGACACTTTGCTGGGTTGCAAAAGAACTGCTGTCTGGACTGTTTTTCCCTGTGGTGCAAGCGGTGCGAAGGTTTAAAGGGCCAGAAGCACAAAAGAGGGAAAAAGGAAAAAAACTGACCTGTGGAAATTTTTTTGCTCAAAATGGCGTCCTGGGTGAAAGATAGTCAGGTGTGGCGGAAGCTGCTTATGCCAAAGGTGATGCCATATGTGAGAAGTGGCCCGGTTTGGCGGAAAACCAAGGCCACTGAGGGTGTAATGGAGCAGCTGGTGCTGGAGACTGATCGGTTGGTGAGAAAGCCGAGTGCGGCACTTGGAGAGGCGGCTCTGAGTGGACTGTTCGAGGTAATATGTGCCGTTGCCAAGGGCAACCGTCGGGAAGACAAAGAGGTGGAGAGCGGTGCGTTTCTCAGGAGTGCCTATTTTCCCTGCGACTGTGCACAGAATCCTAAAGGGTGCGGCTGGAATGTCCGTCCAGAAAAAGACAGGAGACAAGTCCAAGGCGTCTCCCGTGGCAACTACTGCATTGAGGAGAAGGGTGATGACCGTGCTGGAGATATTCCTGGACTACCCTTATCTTCGGGAGTGCCGAGTCAGTGACGACAATCGGTAAGACTGTTCCTATTGATAATTCTGTGGCAGACCCTGTGACAATGAGCCGGCGGCAGTTGCTACCTGCCGGGCTGGTCAGTGATAAAGCGCTGCGGCGTGAAGATGTCTCAAAAATGAGTGACTATGGGAAAAATGCTGTGTCTGAACAGGCTGGTAAGCCTGTTGCGGTTGCTCTCTCACAGGAATCTGCAGGGGAGAAGCTCAAGATGTTGTTTAAAGTGCCCGTGACCAAGGCTAGATTTGGGATGGTGAAAATCAGAGATCCCATGCTAGCCTGGGTAAGAGGTAGAATGATGTTTGTCCGGGACAATTATGTGAATCCTGTGGACTATCCAGTGGTCCGCACGGAGGGTGAGACCATGGTGGGAACAGAGACTGATGGACTTGATGTTGGAAATAGGCTCATGCGGGATGTAATGTGGGGCAATGGAGACACTTCTGTAGGAAGTAATGAAGCTCCTACAGAACCTGTACCTGTCCCTTTAAATGAAGGTGTAAGGGAAATGCAGATAGGAAGCAATGGTTTAAGTGAAATGACCATTGGAAACAATGGTGCCGACACGGTGCCAAGTGAAGGTGCAGAGTTTGATGAAATGTATAATGATAATGTGGGTCTATGTGCAAGAAGTGATGAGGATGATGACAGTCCTTTTCCTTTGCAGGCTGTGATTGGGGAAAAAGCTCCCCTGTTGGTAAAAATGTGGATGGTATAAAAATGCTAATTGATATTGAGAGCTCACAACTGAGGGAACCCACTGTGAAAAATGTGCAAGTACATGGGGCGGTCCTAGAGGGTGTACCACACGTACTAGAAGTGGATATGCAGTCTCCACAGGTTTCTATGGTTAATAAAATGTCCCAGGTGGGGATTAACTCATCGGTGCCCCTAGAGGACGGAAATGAGAATGACATGAGCAGTATATATGAAGCAGGTGCTATGACCGACAGCAACTCTGAGAGAGAGGCTGCCATGTTGAGGTCTTGCCAAACTGACGTGGTTACTGGTAGCAACCAGACGATAGTTATACCTGATGTGACGAGAGTACAGTCGGGTGACGTCAGCCTAGTGTCTGAAGCTCATGTCCAGGCAGTCTTAGATGACCTGACAGGACAGTACAGCGGCAAACAGGAGGCTGCCCTCCCTCTCGCCACACGGTCCCTAGATATGATAGAGAAGGGACAAGCTGTCGTCACAGGGTCACCGAAGAAGGCTGCAGAAGGGTCAAACGAGGAGACCCCAGAAAAGATGAGTGAACTGAAGGGTCTACCTCCTGGTGTCCTGGGGAGGGAAAAGACTCCAGAAAGACACAAAAGTCTATAGTAGACCTCAACAATGGGCTTGAAGAGTCCCTGGGTGGAAATCCCACAGAGTGTCTAAGAAAGAATGGTGGTACTCCTACAACTGCTGTTACACCAGAACAGAGTGAAGAGCAGCTGGACCAGAAGGCCCAAGAGCGGGCGCTGCTAACAAGCTAGTGCGAAAAATTAAGAAGAAGACCAAGGCCCTCTCCTTGACTAGAGCCCTTGGAAAAGTGCTTAAGGAGCAAGATGAATTGGAGAGGCTGAACAAGCAACTCAGAGCAGAGATGGAAGATCTCAGGAGCTCAAAAGATGAAGTCTATGAGTTGGAGAAGCCTAAGCGTGCTCCTGCGCAGCAGGTGGAAGAAAATGAGATGCCTGAAGAGGAAGATCCTCTGAAAGATGCCAAGAAGTCAGAACCCGTTAAGAATGGGTCTGGAGGTGGTTGCGCTGTGGTGCCAGCCGAGGCAGAGAAGATGGAAGATGTATCTGCTGAACCAGATGGTGGTGCTGAGGTGGATGCAGAAACCCAGAGACTCGTGGCAGTGTGTGGCCAGGACCTGGTCATGAAAGACATTCCCTCTGCTGTCAATGCCTGCCAGAAAGCCAGCAGTCTGCTGGGGAAGAAATACGAGGGGACCGACAACCAGTATGAGGGTCCTGTCTACTCCGATGGGCTGGCTCCCTGAATCCTGCCCGAAAGGAGAACCATGTCCCGGGTGAACCTCTGCAGGGATTGCCAGAAGACGACGAGTCTGGCGAAGGTCCTGATGTCCCCGGTGCCTCCAACCTTGATGAGAAGAGGAGGAGGAGGAGTTAAGAAGGAAAGCATATGATGCCATGTCTGTGAAGCATAAGACGGCTAATAAAGTGAATGGAGACTCCAAAGAAAAGACTGGAAAAGAGTCTGCTGAAGTGGGGAGTACCACTGAAGAAGCAGAAGATTCTGAAACTGAAGCCAAACCTGACATAACCCCTGGGGAGTAAAGGAAAAAGAAAGATGCTATCTGTTGATAAAACAAAGAGACAAAAAGAGGCTGACAGGTCAAGGTCCGCTAAAACTGTGGTAGTTGCTAGTAGCGACCAGGTGTCTCTAGTATGGGACAAGATGACTGGTAGGGTAGTAAGCTTCGTGTTTGTGACGAACTGGGTTCTGCTGGCGTGGTTGTGGCAGAATAAGGGGAAGCCTGTGGTGCTGGCCACATCTTCCAGGGGACCCTTGAGCTTAAAGATGGCAAGATAATGCGGGTGCCCTATCACGAGCGACCAGGCGGTACATGTGTTCACCCCCACAGGTGTGAACAGAGAGGGGATATGTGGCAATGTGAACACTGGGGTGTGCAGTGAAACCCCAGGAAGGCCGTCAGAGAGAGCGTGTCACCAAGGTGCCTGGCCTTGGGGAGTGAAAGCCCAAGTACTAGTGTTAGTATAGCTGGCTCAGCCAGTTCCAGGGCGGGCTTTTACTGGGAACAGGCAATGTGCTGGGTGGGTGCCTGTTCCCCATGCTCCAGTCCAGGATTTTGGACAATGCCCATGTCCAGGGAGGATATTTAATCCTCTTGTTGGACATGGGTGGGGCCCCACTCTGGAGAGAGCTGTGGAGACAGAGGCTCTGTGTGAGTGGTCTCGGCTGAGTTGGCTGAGGGGCCACGGGGCTAAGCGATAGCCCGGAATTGGGGGACACAGCGACGCCTGGAAGGGTCGCAGGGCCACAGTCAGGAGGACTGGTGAGCCTGAATTCCCCAACGGACACTGATCGGAGGCTGTGTGTGAACAGTGCTCTGAACAGCCAGGAGGCTGTGGGACATTGGGCTGGAGAAAGCCGCAGTAGTTCACAGGGTGTGAACTGTACCCACTAGGTGAGTGAGGGACCCAACTAATATGTTTAGTTAGAGCCTAGCCGGGCCAGTGTTTATTGTTTTGCACCTGTTGTGTTGTTTCTGCTATAATAAACGCACTGTTTGGACGTGAAATCCGTTGTCCGGAAGGAAGTTTTTGTGAACGATCCTCGAGACCAGAGCTAACCCCCCACAGGCTACAGACTGAGCAGGCAGTCGGCAGATACACTCTAAATTAACCCACTATATTTTTAACAAAGATCAATTGAAAAAAAAAATTTTAGCACAAAATGAGTGGAATACAATAACGGCCTAATAATAATACCCATAGCCTTTAAATACCCATCATGGGGTACAATTAAATACCAGTACACAGCCTTGACAGTTCAAAAACCAGCTCACAGGGGGAGGCCAAATACTATTTAAAATGTAACTATTGTACAATTATATTGGATACATTAGCTCAGCAGTATATTCTATCTGGAACTTGTATTTGGAAATTATATCTGAAAGCAGGTGGTTACTATAGCACACATGCTCGTCAAATGCAATTTCTTACATTGTAAGGAAACATTCACTCTCCGTGTATGTTCTTCTCTGTACCTCAATGCCCAACAAAAGATCAAATTGAGATTACATTCCAAGAAAACTAGACAGAAACTCGGTACAGCTGAAAATCAATATTATAAACCACAGTATGATGAGCATATTTCCCAAGAAATCTAGATTACAGCCTACTCGAGTGCTAGATCAATATTTTAAAACACTGTTTTCCTGCTTAAAATAATGTTCTAATTGGCAAAAGTTGGAATCAAAGTTATATTTCTTCTTTCTTATGCAGCGCCTGATGTTTGTTCGCTTCATGTTGCTGGCTTGAGAACACATATTGACAGTGTGATAATGTCACTTGTTTGCTCTGCAGGCTTATTATCCGAGATGGAAATACCATTGACTCCCCGCCTGTGTATGACTCTTATGAGGTGGAATATCTTCCAATTGAAGGTTTACTCAGTACGGCTCGACACCTTTTTATAGAGCTAACAACAGATAGCAGTGGCAGCTCCACGGGGGTGGCACTTCGTTATCAAGGTGATCCTATTTGGTTTTTCTATTCTGAGGTTTATTCCCTTAGTCTCTTAGGTTCTGCTTATAAATCACATTTCCCAGAGAGTAATGCTACACATAAGTATGGGACCCATACTTAGACTTTATACTATTTTTCTACATGATGGACCCGGCTGTTCCTCCAGGTAGCTCAGAAAAGGCTATCTGCAGTTCTCATGAAGGTACATAATTAGAGAAGAGCACTTTCATATGCACTTAGTGGGCAATATTTTCATTAGACCAAGGGAGATCCAAATGGGGGGCTGGCAGGTCATGTGCACTGGATGCTGGATAGCAGGGGATTGCAATAAACTACACTTCTTTGACCAGATACAGAGCTATGGCAAATGACCTGCCCAAAAAAAACTAGATCAGTGCCCAGAAGAAGATTATTACGCAGCAACTCGTACTCCAAAGTAACAATTCATGGAACATACAGATGTGTGTTACTGGTATCTGGGGTTTCATCAATGGTTCAATTTACATAATTTTAAGCCATGTTTATGCCTTATGCACAGGACAGATCCATACTGTAGGTACTCCATGTCCCACCATATGGTGCTTAGTACAGCACTGTATAATGGAAATATTATTTTCTAAAATTACTGTATGTACATACACTAGGTAGGTACAGTATGGCCCACATACGTCAGCAGGTGAAATTGGGCCATTTAACGTAGCTATTTGATGTTCGTGTGCATGAGCTTATCATGCATCGTATTATAGTCTGTTATGGCAGTGGGTGTGGAACCACTGTGTCACCCAACAGATTTAACTTTGGGCTAATCCTAAGGACATTATCCTGGCAGTCCCCTGGTATTCACCCTTTATGCCCTATACAGGTATTTGGACTTCGTTGCAGGGGAGCCACCAGGTTGCTACCTCCTGGTGTAGTCTCTGTATAATTGACAGCTGACCAACAGGGTTCAGAGCCACTGGTGAGGAGTACAGAGGGGTCAGGCAAAACTGTAGTCAGAGACAGACCAAGGTCAGAGCTGATGGAGTACTTTCAATATGGTAAATGGTCCCAGGTCAGGGCAGGCCAATGAAGGGTCAATACAGAGGTCAGATACAGGTCAGACAGCAGGGGGTCAGTATCCAGAAAACTAGCAGAACCCAGAACACGGGAAGACAAACAAATACAGCACACCTTTTGCAGGACTCTAGTATACCAGACAGTCTATTACTCAGGTACCCTCCCACAGGGGAAGGTGACTGAAATTCCAAGGTAGCCAGACATTGGCTGGTGACAATTAGGACATGCGCACATTCCCTAAGGGCAGAGGAAGAAAGCAAACCGCACCCTGCATGGATGGACAGAGCAGGCTCAGTAGCCGGACATGATGGGAAGAAGGAAACAGCAGAAGGTGGGTCCGTGCCTCTTTGTCCTGGGCAACCGAGGCAGGTGAGCAGAATCGTGGCAGCCTCGGACCACCACTGCAGCATAGTCTCACCTACTGTAGAGCATGACTTCTTTATGAAATTCTTGTTTCTCTAGTTACCATACATTTATATAAAAAAAAGTTATCCTGACTTATTTAGCCATTTGGATTTTGTCCCAATTGACTGTAGCTACCACACTTGATTTCATGTAGAACATGGAAAGTTGAAAAGTTTTATTTCTTGTCTACAGCCTATGAGCAAGGACATTGCTATGAACCTTTTGTAAAATATGGCAACTTTACAAGTAGTGATCCGGCCTTCGCTGTTGGAACCATTGTGGAGTTCACGTGTGATCCTGGATATACACTGGAGCAAGGATCCACTATCATTGAGTGCCAAGATTCTGGGGATCCCCAGTGGAATGAGACAGAACCTGCATGCAGAGGTGATAAATAACTCAACATCTAGACAATTAATTTGCTTTATATGAAAATAGTTATTTGTAGCAATCTTGGAAGGTAAAAAAATGTAATATAATAAATTTATCACTGGAAAGTAGTATCATAGTAGGTCTTCATGGCAGAGATGAGAGGCTGATATCTGATTTTCTTCTTATCAGCTGTCTGCAGCGGGGAGATCACAGACTCCGCTGGAGTGGTTCTGTCACCCAACTGGCCGGAAGCTTATGGTAAGGGGCAGGATTGCATCTGGGGTATCCATGTAGAGGAAGAGAAGAGAATCCTCCTGGACATACAAGTGTAAGTGTTGTTGTGTTCTTTCTACTAATCGTTACTTTTTGTACACTTTATCTTACACTTTCTTATTTCCCACAAATTTGCAAATAGCCTTCAATAAAAATATCCTACTTTGTAACTGCAGCTTTTATCCAGACGTATGTGTCTCCATGGTAACAGACTACAAACAATCCCTGTGTGGGCTGATGCAGTCATACTTTCACCCCTTCCATCTATCAAGCATTTGTTGTTAAAATGTCTTCAGTACGGCAGCAAGATGTAGGGTATAGAGATGAGACTACAGGATCAAACTACACGGAGTTTATCGTCTATTACCATGGAGACACATGGGTCTGAATAGAAGCTGTAAACACAAAACAGTAAGATATCTTGATGGGAACATAGTGCGCAGTTGAACACAGTATCCATAGTCTACAGTTCCAGAGGCCAAACTAAAACTGCCCCTGTAGTAGCACACGTTCTGAGATTCTGACTAAACCAAACCTCTTGATTCTGAGAGGTTATTCATTCCAAGCAGAAGTCATATCTCATCCATTCTTGGTCTACCAACTTTAAATAGAGAAGGTAAATGTCTAGTGTACACCAATGTAGCACTGGTTACCTCTCTTATATAGAGAGTACCTGCATATCTCAGGAACCCAATGCAACCCTTGAAATGTTCTTGATGGAGCAGATTGACCTCTTGTTATGTTGTCTCTATGGATGAATTCAATATCAGCAACAGGTTTCCGATAAGTTTCTCCAAACCCAATAACTAAAGAAAGGTAGTAGTTCTTGACCTTACTCCAAATCCTATTATCTATTGGCCTCTTTATGGTTATTCTAGTTATGGTTATGTTTTTTCACAGAACATGGTGGACTTTTTTTGATCAATCCCAACAAAGAATGCCCTGCTCCTAAGCAGCCATATTGCAGGATGTCAGTAGCTCAGTGTGTTCAGTCAGAGAAATTAATCGTCACTACTGGAAAACATAAGTTTGTGACCATAGAGGAGGGTATTTTATGAGTACTGCCTGGTGATTAATCTGGATATTCTCTGCCCACATTCCCCGGCGCTCAATCCTCCTTTCTTCTAGGGAATGGATGTTGAGGAAGGAGATGGTTTCTGTGGGATTATTAATATACTTTCTTGCTCTATT
Organism: Bufotes viridis; assembly: GCA_033119425.1. Lineage (NCBI taxonomy): Eukaryota > Metazoa > Chordata > Amphibia > Anura > Bufonidae > Bufotes > Bufotes viridis. The sequence goes on from CM065591.1 coordinate 79,433,193, forward strand.
GGTTAATTAATATTCTCTCATTTGCATATCTCTCTTTTTCCCTGTCGTGCCTGGAGTTGTCATTTCTAAACATATGATCGTAATAAACGATCCCGTTCTGTTTTTCCACCAGTGGCTGTCAGCAAAATTAATTTTCTGCTCCGCACTCAGAAACCCATGCACCCTCCACCATATCACAGCTTTTACAGAAAGCTCAGATCCCAGCTTGTGACGTGCTTGATGTGGCGTGCCAATTTATAGCAGATAGCAGCTTTTTACATCATACAGGAATGTAGGAACTAGGAAGGTTACGGCAAAATAGGTTTAATTACATTCTATCCTATTTTCTACATAGTAGTTCTCGTGTAATGCAAGTTTTTTTCTACACTTCCCTTGACTTGTAAAAATCATAAACCAAGAAGAATGAAATAATTGTGTTATTGTTATATTATTATAATATTTTTTGCTGTGTAGAAGTCTGTTAAATGCAGTTTCTAGATGTGTTTAGCATTAAATTTTGCAACTTATACATTTTAAAGGCAAGTCTACTTTTGGACAACATAAGAATGAAAAGTTTTTCCCTTTTTTATATAGGTAAAGCATCTTCATAACTAAATTTATAATATATATGTATAGATTTTTTTAGTTTGCATTGGAATGCAGTGCAATCTGCAGGCAGCATGTTATAGAGCAGGAAGAGCTGCAGATTGGTTTATGGTTTGTGGGAAAAGATTTAGTAAAGCTTGTAATTCATACAGTGCATTTATATTTCTGCTATTTCTGAACTTACAGAGTCTGGCCCCTACAGATGCAAGCAAGCTGTGCCCCCTGCTGTTTTTGGTTCCTGATATGTTCAGTTAGACTACCGGTACAGGGAGGAGGAGACATTTGCTTTTCTCAATGGATGTCTCCTTCTCCCTGGCTTTGACGCCGTCCAATTGCAGAGGACGATGTCACAGCCAGAAGGTGAGCTGTTTTTTCTCCCTGGTTGTGATGCGGTCCACTGTGATTGCCCGGCGTCACAGCCAGAGAGGAGAAGACGCCAATTGAGAAAACAAAATGTCTCCTCCTCCCTGTACCGATGGTCTAAATTAACATATCAAGCACCAAAAACAGCGTGAGGCATAACGGCAGAATAGAGGGGTATTTTTGAAAAAAAAAGTGCTTCCATCTGTAGGGGCCGCACTATCTGGTTAGCATACCAATTTGTAACACATAATCCCAGCTATCTCTGCATACACACTTACACAGGTAATGCTATCAATCACTGATAACACCTTCAATCACTGATAAGACCTCCCTGTATACAGCTATCAGTGGCTGACGGCGATCTCTGTATACACACTTACACAGAGAATACAATCAATCACTGATAACACCTCCCCTGTGTACAGCTATTAGTGTCTGACAGCTATCTCTGTATACACACTTGCACAGAGAATGAAATCAATCACTGATAACACCTCCCTGTGTACAGCTATTAGTGTCTGACAGCTATCTCTGTATACACACTTACACAGAGAATGCTATCAATCATGGATAATACCTTCTCGTGTACAGCTACCAGTGACTGGCAGCTATCTCTGTATACACAGTTACACAGAGAATGATATCAATCACTGATAACACCCCCCATTTACAACTGAAGTCAGAAATTACAGAGAGATAAATCTATAAATTCCAAGTTTTACTGAATCTTTTCCCACAAAACTGTACATGAATCTGCTCAGCTCACCCCACTCTATAACATGCTGCCTGCAGATTGCATTTTGTGTCCTCTAATAACCCTTATCTCTAAACTACTGAGAGGTCATAAACACTTATTTAAGCCACATTCTTATCAGTAAGATAAAAACTGAGCTATAATGAGTATTTATAATGTCAGAGATAAGGAGCCTGTCAGCTCCCTGTCTGATGGAGCAGAGAGAAAATTCAGATCCTGCTAGTAGAACATCTCAGCTCTGTATAGAGAAAAGGACTACATATTTTTAATAAAGACCAATTGAAAACAATATTTTTACCTCATAATGAGTACAATGCTATAAATAAATAAAAAATGTCCCCCAAATGTGTTATATTTAATACATTCCATACTATAGCCATTTTTCTGTACATCCAATTGATGTAGGTAAGAATGCAGTGGAAGCACCATATGGCGGCATTCTGAGTGCTTATGACTCTGTATGCTTCTGTACAAAATCTGTACATGTGGTTTTGCCATTTCCATGGACATTAGTGTACATTTGTGGTTGCTTTCGAAAAATTTACAAACTTTTTCATTTCATGATTAAACAGTTTTCCCCTGCAACACCACTAAATAGACCCAACTGTTATATAACTTGATTTTTAGAAAACTCTCAACCCTTGCCACAGTTTACACATTTTCGGTTTGGTTAAGGGCTTATTCACATGTCCGTTGTGTTTTGCGGATCCGCAAGTTTGCGGATCCGCAAAACACCTTGCCACCAGCCCTATAGAGATGCCTATACTTGTCCGCAATTGCGGGCAAGAATAGCACATGCTCTATATTTTTGCGGAGCCGCCGTCCGGAAGATCGGCAGCGCGCTCTGCAAATGCGGATGCGGAGAGCACATTGTGTGCTCTCCTCATCCATCACGTCCCCATTCAAAATGAATGGGTCCGCACCCGTTCCGCAAATTTGCGGAACGGGTGCGGACGTAGATTGCGGACGTGTGAATTAGGTCTAACAGTATATATGACCTAATCTAGGAGATTAGATATTAAAGGAATTATCATATTCACATGATGAATGTAAAAAAATAATAAATCAGACATCATAAAGTACATGACAATCTCTTTCTAACAAAGCTAGAACCTGCCTCTGCTAAATTTATATCAAGCAGGAAGTTCAGGGGGTGTGTCCTTAGTTTTTCAGCTCTCTCCCTATCACAGCTCAGGAGGCAGTTGAAGGATGTAACTGAGCATGTACAACAGGGAAACAGCAGGTGGCGCTGTACAGATACATTTTATTGAATAACTCAGTGGCTATACAACATTTTTAATTACATGAGATAAAAAAGTATTCAGATCCAGATGCTGGTTTGAAAGCTGCAGAAACTTTTTCATGGGACAACCCTTTTAATAATATAGCCCTGCTGAAGAATTTAGCATTAATCAATGTCATATTTACTTGCTATTTGTACAACTATAACTAGTTATCTATACACCTTAAAATACAGTACAGTTATAAGAGCTGTGTCTTATAACAACGTCAGCAAGCGGAGATTTTGAAAACAGCGAGGACGTTAGATAAAAAGAGGACAATGGCTGTAACATTTATGGAAAACCTTTTTGTTCACGTTAACATTTTAGTTCACATTTTGAAATGGTGTATTTATTAAAATGGGTTTCGGGGTACAATATTGATGAAATATATCTCGTCAGTATCAGATAGGTGGCTGTCCGACCCCTGGCACCCCCGCTGTTCAGCTGTTTGGAAAGGACGCAGCTTTTGGATAAGTGCTGTGGCCTCCTCACAGCATACTAAGCACAGCGGCGTACACTTAATATTGGCTGGTATTCCAGCCCAAGTCCATTCACTTGGGATGTGACCAATGAGTATGACATTAGTGGCCTAGGTAGAGGCTGTAACTAGAGCGCCACAGCCTCTTCAAACCGTTAATCGCTGTAGGTGACAGGATTTGGACCCCCATCGATCAGATATTGATGACTCTGAGGACAGGTTATCAATATTTTACTCCTGAAACACACTTTAAAGGCTATGTACACCTTTGCGGGCATTTTTTTTTTATTATTGCAATGTACTCATTTTGACCTAAAAAATACATTTTCAGCTGGTCTTTATACAAAATTTTGATCTCCTTTCTCTGTACAGCATTGAGATTTTCTGGTAGCAGGCTTTGACTTTTTACTGTGTTCCATCAGGCAGCTCAGCTGACGGCTACTTATCTCTAATCTCTGACCTTATAAACACTCATTATAGCTCAATGCTTATCTTACTTATATTTGGCTTACCTTTTAGTAATTTAGAGGGGTTCAAAGTGAAAGTATAATTCACACAGTTAGACAAACCGCTAATCTTTTTTTTTATTATTACTATATATTAAATATTTTTATTATTACTATATATTAAACTATATATTAATAAAGACCAATTGAAGAAATGATTTTTAGCCCAAAATGCAATCATAAACAAATTGCCCCAAACGGTGTACATAGCCTTTAAGTTCTTTTGTATTGATTATTGATAATTTAGATGTTTGTTTTCTGATTCCCCCATAGCCTGAATGTTGGCAAAAGTGACATTCTCACTTTTTATGATGGTGATGACTTGACAGCCCGTGTCCTGGGTCGATACACGGGGACCCACAATCGCTTTAAAATCTATACATCAATGGCTGATGTCATCATCCAGTTCCAGACAGATCCCGGCAGTAATGTCTTTGGCTACCAGCAAGGTTTTATCATTAATTTTTTTGGTGAGTGACTTGGTATGACTTGTTTGGATGGGACATAGTGTATAATCAGTGACCAGTTTGGTCAATTTGATCGAGAAAATGATAAATCTAGCTTTATTTCTAAAGATGAGCGAAGTTTTAGAAAATTCGATTCAGTTGCTTTGCCGAATTTTTAAAAAAATTCACTTTGTGACAAATTACTTTGTCACTAAGCGCATTTTTTTCTTTTGTAAGTAGCGGGTGCAATGACACACTCCCCATCATTGTACCCCTCAGATGCCGTGTTCATACATAATCGCGGCATCTGAGAGTCAAAACAGTGTAAAATTAACAGAAAAAAATTTAAATCATACTTACCGCCTCAGCTCATCACAAGCAAATAGAGGAGGTACGTATGATTTTATTGTTTTTTTAAATAATTTCACGTTAAATCGCTTCGCTATCTTGAAGCACAAGGAAATTCGGCTACACGGCAAATCAAATTTATCCTGAAATTTGGATCGAATTCCACTTCATTGGATTCGATTTGCTAAACTCTATTTATTTCCTTGACAATAAATGTAGAAAAAGAAGTTCTGCTCATTTCTGTGATCTTACTGTGTTTGCAGAAGTAGCAAGGAATGATACATGTCCGGAATTACCAGAAATTCCCAACGGATGGAAGACCACATCACAGTCTGAACTTGTCCATGGCACTGTCGTAACCTATCAGTGTTATCCAGGGTATGAGATTGTAGGAGCCGAGCTTCTCATGTGTCAGTGGGACCTTACATGGAGCGGAGACCTTCCGTCATGTGACAGGGGTAAGAGGTAACACTAAGATATTGCTCCGTGGCTGGACCGCCATAATTGCCCATTAATCACCGCCATAATCACCCATATCCTAAATTATTTATGTACAGTGTCCTTTATCTTGAAAGAAAAATCTCAGCTGAAAAAAAAAACTGAAAATCTCGACACTAGAACATCACAAATGTCTGGTCTCAATGTGAATAGTACTAAAAACTGGACTATTACTCTTTTCTGTAATACATGAGAAACTAATAAATGCATACATTTTTACGCAGAGCTGTCTCATATTGCATAAGTGTGGGTCTGCGAATATGAAAAATACTGTATATTCAATAACAGACCAGTCTCTCCCTTGGAGGCAGCCTGCCTCTCTTACCCTAAGTTCACACCTGAGCGTTTTACAGCACGTTCAAACGCGCTGTAAAAACGCTCAACACATGAAAACCAATGCTTTCCTATGGCCCTGGTTCTCACTTGAGCGTTTTACAGCGCGTTTGAACGCGCTGTAAAACGCCCGACGCATAAACAAGTACTTGAGCTATTTTTGGGGCGTTTGTCGCGCGTTTTGTGATTGACACCACAGTAGTCAATCACAAGAACATGCGTACGAACGCGTGTTTCCTATTTGCGTTTTTAGAACGCTCAGGTCTGAACCCAGGGTTAGGGTATGGTCACACTCCTAAAATAAAGTCCGAATTTTTCCATGAGAAGATTTGGAATCCATATTACAGTAAAAAAAAGAAAAAGTATGTTCATTCTTGGCGCGATTTTTGCTCAGACATGGGGATAAATCCATATTCAAATTCACAGTAGGCAATCTGAAAATCTGTAGCAGAAATACGGTATACGGTATCAAATATTATTACACTCTCCTGCCAAATGAATGTATGAAGGGATGACATTTATTTTTGCTGGATGTCTTCAAGATTGTTTGGCATTGGCATCATTCAGACAGGTGTATTATACCCATGTTTTATTGATCTCTTTGGCGTGTAAGTTAAGCAAAAGTGTGAGGTGGGACGCTACACCCCGAAAAGGGGCAGTTAAAAACAGGTACATTTCACTGAAGAGTCCTTTGTTCAATGATCTACAAGAAAGTCTTACAGATTAACCAGTTGCTGGGCCTTTGCTTTTCTTTTTTATTTATTAATATTTAGATGTAATGCATCTTTAAATTGAGTTTATTAAAGGGGTTTTGTCATCTGAGACAATGAGGGAAATATCACGCCCATCTCCTAAACAGAGCCCAAAAGTGATGGAGGACGCACTGCGCATGCGCAGCTGCCCTTCATTCATTTCTATGGGGCCGCCAAGAATAGCCGAGCGCTGGCTCTGCTATTTCTGTCGGGCCCATAGAAGTGAATAGGAGTGGTGGCCGGTCATGCGAGGTGCGCTTCCATTCACTTCTATGGGGAGAGCACTTGGTGGTGGCCGCAGAGCCGGGCTGACACAGAGGCTGGTGAGGCTCCAGCTTCAGGGCGCAGGCCAGCTCCCCAGCCTCTGGGCGGCAGGCAGGCCACTGACCACCTCGCTGCTGCCGGCCTCGCTGGAGGACGGAGGGAGTAGTGACTGTGAGCACTTATTGGCACTGACTTACCATGCTCCCTCCCCTCTCTGCCTCCTGGCTCGGCCCCGCTGCTCCGGCTACGCTGCTCTGGTCTTACAGTCTCTGCTCTCTGTCTTGCCTGACTGGCTGCGTGCAGCGCGCGCACTTTGACCTCACGCGCTGTACGCAGTCAGGTCACATGTGCGCCCAGTCTGGAGACCAAGAGGCAGCGCGGACAGCAGCACTGCAGTGTCACTGTCACGACCCAGCCCATGAGCCCAGGACCCGTCACCCAGCAGCAGGGATATATGGCGTAGAAGTGAAGTAAGAGTAAGAAGATAGTTCTTAAATAAACAGTTCCAATAGTTTCTGGCTTGAATCAAAGGGGTTATCTTAGACCCTTTTTAATGTGCACTTGCTCAGATTTCTACATTCCAATCCAGCTTAGAGGTGCAATTGATCACAAAAATATTATATGTCTACATTTCCCATTGTGGGGGTGAGGAAACACATTGTCACATAGGTATTGATGGGAGTACAACATTAAGTATTTAGTAAAGACTCCACAAGTTGTGGGATGGGGGGGGGGGCGCACTTGGGCAGTTTAGCCTCTGTTGGTGGTGGACCTTGTCCCAGCCCTGGGTGGCCGGACCGGAGTCCTCCAGCCACCACTTTGCCAGCTCCGTTCTCGATATAGGTGTGGGTCGCAGTGGTGGGACCCCACCTATCAGACAATGGGGGCATATTCTATCCTCAGAATAGATCATTTATATCAGATATGCAAGATTGATGGGTGTCATCTGCTTCAGCAGGCCGCAGTGCTCCAGCACTGTGGCCTCCTCTTAGCTAACCAAGCACAGCACCATCCATTGAAAAGCGGCTGTGAGCTATAATACAGCACTCAATTCTATGGGCTCTACTGTACTTCTGACCAGAACAGGCCATGTTTTTATCATTTCCGCCATGCGGATCAACAAAAAATATAGATGTGTGCATGGAGGGCCGGCATTAGTGCAGCGAGCCGGACGGCAGGGGCAACACGTGAGTGCACGGTGGACCGATGGGGGCAGTAGTTCATTTGTACTCACGATTAGCAGGTGCCTTCCTTGGGTCGGCAGCGCAGTGATGGGGAAGACAGGGGACACTCTCGGTTGCAGGGAAGACCAGCCAGATGTTGGTTGTTGTTGCCCTTGGTGTTGGTGGTGTTTAGGGTGCTTTGGTGGCTGGGCCCCTGTGTTGGTGACGCCAGCACCGTAAAATGCAAATGTTGAGAGTAGTAGTAATAAAGAGGAGTCTTTAGTTGTAAAACAGAGGTGAACTTTACTAAAATCACTTGTCTCAGTACAGCTGTTACAATGCTTCAGTAGGGAGCTTTTGTGTACCATAAATAATGACTCCAAAATAGATTCAATGGTAATCCTTTTATTAGATTATGGCAATGGTCAATAGTGAGGCTTCTTAAAGTAGTTACTTGACAGGCAATTTCTTGATAATCGTGTACTAAGTTCAATCCCATAGCACTCTGGTACTAAATATGTATATATGGATCAATATCTCTGTATTGAGTATTACTTATCTGGAGCTATCCAATAGGGCGATCTCCCTCGTGGCAGGAACGTGTCTTCTGCTTCATTATTTACAGGATGCTCTCCTAAAAAGTTTAGGTTTTCCACTATGTCCTGGAAGGCTTGTGTAGTGGATAAAGGACAAATCTGCACACTAATTGTCCATACGTGTCCTGGCACTTGGAAAGTTACTCTCAGGCACTTGCTGGTGAGGTCCATAAGCTAAGTTCCGCTGCAACCCTCACTAGGCTTACTCCATATTTAGACATAGGCTTGTTGTCTGTGCTTGACTGAAGTATATAGCTCATAATCTGGCCAGGATCAGAAGGTAGAAATATCAGACTACATGTTGGATGAGGCCTGTCTTCCTTCCTCACTCTCCTACATATTACTTTTCTCTACTCTCACTCACTTCTCTCTGGACTATACACACCCTAGCTATATATATATATAGTGTGGGGCCAGCACCACTTAGGGACGACTAAAGGAAATGACCACGCCTGCCTGTAAAAAGGAAATACTATACCAGTGAAAATACACATAATAAATATTCTGACATTTAAAGTGTCCCTTTCACACAAATGTGGGACACTGCATTAGCACCCAGTATAGCTGGGCAAGAGCCAGGCCCAATTCTCCTGGGGGAAGCCCACTGCATCTCCTTACTCCAGAGGCATTGCCAGGTCAAAACGGATGTTTTGACCAGGGCCCGGAATGTTATGGCCACTGGCCAAGGCCACCATCAGAGTAGTTCTGGCTGTACTGCCGTCAAGGGGTGACTGGCTGGGCTGGAGACTATGTTTATGTCTGTGCTCACTGGTAACGGGTCCCTGAACTATGATTTTACTTCATGCATCAGAGCGCTCACCACAGCAGCGTCACATCCGCTCATTCCGGCATCAATCAGGCCCCAGTGCTGCCCTACTAGTAGTAATCACCAATGATGTGGGTGGGCGGAGCCTGACCAATGTTACTCAGACTCCGCCCACCCACATCATTGGTGATTACTGCTAGTAGGGCAGCACTGGGGCCTGACAGATGCTGGAATGAGCGGATGTGACGCTGATGTGGTGAGCGCTCTGATAGGGCCCTGACATGAAGTACAATGACCGTTGCAGCCCCGTTACCAGTGAGTGCAGATGGAAGGGAAAAATGTGGGCACAGTAGGGAGATTACCAGGGGGTGAACATTGCTAGGGGCAGTTGGGGGACGTTACAGTAGGCACTATAGGGACGTTGCTAGAGGCAGTTGGGGGACGTTACTATGGGCACTATAGGGACACTACTCTAAGGTTCACATCTGCGTTATGTTTTTCGGTGTTCTGCTCTAACATGGGAGGAGAACAATGAAAATACTGGAACTGCCACAAGAGGGCCACAGAGACTTTGTCGGCCAAGGGCCCATGTGAACCTGGAGCCAGCCCTGTGCACATAATCCCATAGAAATGAATGGGTCAGTGTGCTATACACAGAAAATGAGGATAGCACAGGAATGAAAAATATGTTGCTCTGTAGAATAGTGTATTATGGAGATGTTTCTCACAGAAGATGGAATGGAGCCATGAAATATGGTGCAATATCAAGCACCTCGTGGTGGCACATGCAGTGCCTATGGCTTCGTAAAGCAACATTGCAATTGTGGACATACACCCGACTATGCAGTGTCGCATGTGCGCAGTGTAGTTTGTCCATTATGCTCTCACACATGGACTGTGAGGCTGTCAAATAACCCCACTTTGTTCTCCTGTTTTATACAAGCCCCATTCGTGCTTTCGGGTTTTGCGCAGATCTGCTTATGTATGCGATGAATGTGTTGAAAACCGTGATGGATTGATATCTCAGCCAGCATGATTCATTTCCTCCTGTCACCGCACCTGACTGAGGCAATTATACAGCCATGAATTGATACTGATTGAAAACATATTTTGATTTAAATCCAGTTTAACATGATTACTAAGATGAATCCGCCCACAGAATAAACGCGGTGACCCGTGTCAGGATGTTCACGGTCTTACCCGACACAATGGTAAAAAATACCAATGCAGCACTGGGAGAAAAGGAACTACTGGTTTATTTCAAGAGAAAGGAAAAGCGAAGGGAAGAAGAGTTAAAATCATCTTTAATGAACACATCTGCGAAGAAAAAAAAAAGGCATGAATGAAGTTCGGATGAAAGAGAAATCTACCGGCTAATTAGGCTGCCTGAGAGCTTTAATTGGTCTCATCTAACTGAAAATATGCTTTCCACCCACCTAACCCTCCGCTACATCCCTACTTACTCCTCCCCGCTAAAACTACTCTGCTTTCCTGTAGCAGAAAATTGCATCAAAGCAGCGCTACCCTGGTCCAGCAGAGCCACAATTACTCCAAGTGTTTTGTTTCAAAGGCACTTAATTACATCAATGGCAAAAGTTTTGTGCATCAAATTATACTCGTTTTGTACTTTTTCCCACTAATTAGAATATCATACATCATGATTAATCTGAAAATGTTATTAATTACACTGAATTAGGCTGTAATTACACAGCTCTATTGCGTCTCTGTGTGAGTGCTGTATATTTGGGGCCAGTAATGGGATCAGGTCACATCATTGGAATGCGGTAAGACATTTCCCAGGGATTCTTGAACCCAAGATGGGATCTAATCAGATCAGTCATGGACAGATTTACAGATGTAGCCGAGCAGAAAATGACTATGATAACATGTCACAGTTAGGGTTGAGCGAATCGAACTCCACGAAGTGGAATTCGATCTAAATTTCATGGAAAATTTGATTCGCCGCAAAACCGAATTTCCTCGTGCTTTGTGGTAACAAATCGATTTTACATGAAATGGGGTAAAAAACAAAAAAATATCATACTTACCTCATCTATTTGAGCGCGAAGAGCTGGCCATCGACATCTTGACTAAAGATCCTGTGCGAAATCTCGTGCACGGTGATGTATGACGTCACCACGCCAGCCACGCTAGATCTTTAATCAAGATGGCGGCAGCCAGCCTTTCGCGATCAAATGGATGAGGGTAAGTATGGTTTTATTTTACACTGTATCATTGCTTTCAGATGCTGCAATCAGCTATGAACGCGGTACCTAATGGGTACAATGACGGGGAGCAGCGCAATCGCCGCTCCCCATCATTGCACCCATTACCTACAAAGAAATGCGCTTTGTGATGAAGTCATTTTCGAATTTTCCAATACTTAGCTCATCTCTAGTCTTGCCATACATTGAAAAAGTCAATTAACATTTTCTTGTCATTGTTTACTTAATGCATTAAAGGGGTTCTCCGGGTTTTAATATTGATGACCTATCCCCTGGAGGATGGTCCGACACCCTGCACCCCCGCCGATCAGCTGTGTTAAGGGAAGGCGCGCGCAGTGTGCATGTGCCATCTCCCGTCTCTCTTTCTATCCACTACTGCTTTGCCATAGCAGAAGGAAGAGAGATGGGAGACGGCACTTGCACACTGCATGCGCCTTCCCTTCATACAGCTGATCGGCGAGGGTGCAGGGTGTTGGACCCCCACTGATCTGATATTGATGACCTATTCTGAGGACAGGTCATCAATAGTAAAAGCCCGGAGAACCCATGAAGTTTAGCTCGACTACATCTACAGGTACAGCTGCACAGTTTCCCATAGACATTCAGGGGTAGATTTATCCCCTATGCCACCAAAGGATGCACTTCATTTATGATGAGTCGCAGCCACCTGTAGTAGTGTGTGCCTAGATTTCAGTCATCATTTACGCCAGAAAACTGGCGTAAATTATAATAAATGAGCCGTGGTTGGTGGACTTTTGGAAACTATGGGAGAGATTTATCAACGAACGAATCAGATTCCACCTTTCATTTGTGAGGATGTTTCTCTCAGGTATGATCACACAAGGAGAGGACAATACAGAGTAGACGTCTTTCTTTTATACCTCTCCTCCCCTTAGAATCCATTCCTGACTTCGGCTAGAAGTCAGAAGCATGAATAACTGTAAAAAATAGTCTTGTGAGGATTTAGCCAAGTCTATTGTATCGTGTATCGGTATCCTGATATAATTCCAAATGAAGAACTCAAATCATCTTCTTTATCGATCCATATATGAGCTAGTACATATTTAAAACGTCAAATAAACAGTCAACAATGATGAATGTAAATCTAAAGTTGCAATTCCAAAAAGCAAATACTACTAATAAAAAAACGTGTAAAAAGATTGTAAAATATCTAAACTATTCAAAAATCATTGTAATAGCCATAAACTTTAAAGATTTAAAAGAAGCTCACATGTTTTAAACCAGCACCAAAGATTGCTAAAACGAGTCTGATCATTAAACATGTCTGGTATTAAAGGGGTTGCATAGCTAATAAACAAAAGGAAAGAAGGCGGCTTCACATCAGCAAAGATGGATTTTTACAGGGGCGAATTGGGAACTTAAAGTGGTCTTGGAAAAATACTAAAAGTGGCAGGGCTAAGTAGGCGGGACAGCAATACCATATTGTGGCACATTATACCACCACATCAGAGCCAAATACCACAGTCCATCGCAAAATACTGTCAGCAGCACAAAATACATCTCCAAAAACGTCCACTGGCCGGCCGTGAAGACGGCTCGGGGGGCCCCCTGGGCATCGGCCCACTGGGAAATTTCCCTGTAAGGTCTATGGCCAGTCCACCCCTGGATTTTTATATTGTAGCAGCAGTAGGATAACTACGGAACTCCCTGTCCCTTCCCTACCCCTCCCGAAAACAAAAATCAGGTTGCAATCTATACTGTACATATGTGTATGCTGACCATTCAAAGTGACCATGTAACACATGTAGAGGTCATGCCATCTAGTTAGCAGGAATGGCTCCTAAACAGAGAAACCCCACCACCACCATCATCGCCACCACACTGTGAGATATAATACGACATATGGAAATGGGTTGTCCTCACCCCTTTATTTTAGTTTACAAATATATGTTACTGCAGAAGATTGCTGGAGATGGGTGGCGCGCTAATACAATACAATTGGCAATAATTTCATGGGGCTTGTATAACCTTCGTCTGGATTAGTGTTGAGCGCGAATATTCGAATAGCGAATTTTTTTAGCGAATATCGGCACTTCGCTAATTTGCGAATATTGAGAATATAGGGCTATATATTCGCTATTTCGAATACTATTTATTTATTTATTTTTTTAAGTTGTTAATCCTTGTTGCTCTCTGGTTGTCTTCTCACTTCCCAAAAGCTGTTCTTACCTGTCCGGAGAATTCCTGGCTCCCTGTCCGCTCCACTCAATGCCCGTTGCCGCTTCTGCCGACTTCCCGTGTGCATGGGAACGCCTCCATGCTAAAATGTACTGTCGGATGTGAGAATCACGATCTCACAAATTTGACTAAGTTGTAATCGCAATGCGATTAATATAACCTGAATTACTCGCATTGCGAATTCAACTTAGAGCTGGGTTCCTAATGGTTGTATTGCTAGAATATCACGAATATCACGAATATAGCGCTATATTCTCAATCTTCGTTATATTCTAGCAACAACCATTAGGAACTCAGCTCTAAGTTGAATTCGCAATGCGAACATATACTCGCATTGCGAATTCAACTTAGAGCTGAGTTCCTAATGGTTGGTATTGCTAGAATTGACGAAGATTGAGAGTATAGTGCTATATTCGTGAATTCGTGATATTCGTTATATTATAGCAATACAACCATTAGGAACCCAGCTCTAAGTTGAATTCGCAATGTGAGTATATGTTCGCATTGCGAATTCAACTTAGAGCTGAGTTCCTAATGGTTGTTGCTAGAATATAACGAAGATTGAGAATATAGTGCTATATTCGTGATATTCGTTATCTTCGTCAATTCTAGCAATACAACCATTAGGAACTCAGCTCTAAGTTGAATTGACAATGCGAGTAATACAGGTTATATTAATCGTATTGCGAATTCAACTTAGAGCTGAGTTCCTAATGGTTGGCTTTCTAGAATATAACGAAGATTGGGAATATAGTGCTATATTCGTGATATTCGTTATCTTCGTTAATTCTAGCAATAAAACTATTAGTAACTCAGCTCAAGTTGAATTCGCAACGCAAATATAAATTTGCGTAACATTCGCAATATATAGAATAATGACGAATATTCGATTTCGACGAATATATGACGAATATTCAATCGAATATTTGCGAAATATTGCAAAATCGAATATGGCACCTCCCGTTCATCACTAGTCTGGATCACAATTAGACTGGTGTAAATATGTTTTCTTCAGCCCTTATTTTGTACATTCTCTGGATGCACTGATGTTTTGACCAAAATTATAGGTATCTCATGAAGACAACCCCTGTCCCTATGCCCTCAATTAGAGCGTTCTAACCCTTGAATTACACCACAGCCCATTTATTTGAATGGCCACCATGCGATACTACATTTCTCCTGCAGTGGCTGCTGCAGGACAAAATCCTGGGGCGAAGTGGCTACCCTTGGCAAAACCAAGCATTCGCCACCAGCCTTTTAAATACAGTCTACTTAGAAGCAGAATTTATAATTAGTACGATGCATACATAACACAATTTATAAATATCTGCCCTTATTATAACAAATTCCGCATCTGCCTGTGGGTAAAAAATAATTAAACAAAATAAAAACTTTATATTCTCATTCCTTTATAACAGTGCTTTGCGAAAATCATTATCTTATTAGATAATTATCGTCAGCTCCAACTCTTTGACTAATGACAACATCGTAATTAGTTTGTAAAAAGAACAAAGGAGAAGCGATAGGGAAAGAGATTGATAATTAGCGCCTGCACAGAAATGACATCTCTGACAACCTTTCAAAGCATCTGGAAACTATGGCAACGAGGTGGGGGTGTCCTTGGTGAAACATCGATGTCAAGTGCACGCTGCTAAAACAAAGTGCTTAAAACCCGTGTTATAGTAAAAGATATCACAGCCCTTATGTATTTAATCATACATTCATGGGCAGATTGTAACGGTGCACGTATTGTAATCACATCAGCTAATCTAATCATTGAGATGGAAAAAGATTTTTTGGTTTTCGGTATAATCCTAGATTTCTATTCGCTGACTTTACCATGAGTATGATAACAAATACCCCAGCAGATAAATAATTCTCCTGCAGCGCCACCAAAAGGATAAATTAAGCTGTAGACTTAGTGCGTTCAAGTAAATAGGTTGCCTATGATGGGTCCTATGTGTGATCTATGGCTGATAGATAAGGTTGCTAAATGTTGGTCCCTCCACCACTCCATTACTTCTACTGTATGTAACCAATGGCAATGCTGTGTAGTACTGAACATGATTAACACTATACCTTTGTTTTGTCTGTGTTATCAATCTTTCAAAATGCCAGAAAATTAACTTTGGCCATAGGGTCCATAGTGCCCAGCAGGGCATGACCAACAGTTCAAGGAACCCAAGCCCACCCCCTTCACTTGTTCCTACAACCTCCATTTGCTCCATCCAGTCCACCCCCTCTACCCACATTGTTAGCATTTGCCTCAGCAAAATCTCGCTCTAGCACACAGCAAGAAATTTATTGCGCCTGCGCAGTGACTTCGCTGCTGTGGGCATCAGATTTGCATCACTGCACACGGCATGAAAGTCACTGCGCAGGCAGCAGCCTGCCCTTTGCTAGCACGAAACTTCACTGAGGCAAACGCATGGTCAGAGAGTAGAGTTCAAAAGAAGCATGTGACATCACAGAGAAAGGGCGGACTGGAAGGCCGGTCTCTCTCTCCTTGTTCCCAGCGCGCCCGGCCTCCGGACTAGCTCTGTTCCTCCACGCATGCTGAACCCTGCTTCTTGCTGACTAGGCCTGTTTCTGCTCATAGGACAACCCCTTTGGCTCTTAGAGGGCCAGCACCCTATTATTCCCCAGCCAATGGCTGGCTACCCTGGGAAGACACCTTCGCCCATGGGAAGGTGCCTGAGCAATAGGTTCTAGTCCATTATTGTCCTACATAGGTGGGCTGTTCTACTTTTTTATGCCCACGTACCAACTTCATCTGCCTATTTCCCGGATTTTGACATTTTGCTGCCTGACCTGATCTCCGGAGCTGCTCGTCCTGACCTCAGACTTTTTATCGGATCATATAAATTCTGCCTGCCCTAACTGTAGCCTGCCCCTGACTATTATTTTGTCTGATCTCTCAAAGCTGCAAATCAGTGTTGCCTGACCTCCATGGTTCAGCCGCCACTTGAATACAGACTACTCAGAGAGGTAGCTGCCTAATGGTTCAGCTGCAGCGAAGTCCAGACCCCTATACAAGGGTTAAAGGGTGAAGACTAGGGGGGCCACATGGATAACACCAATAGGAGTAGCCTTAAGTGGATCTACATCCGCTTCCTAACACGTTTTTTTTTTTATTACAGAGTCATGCAAAAACTATGAGAAAAAATTACCCAATCACATTCCATATGAGATATTCTGCCCTGGAAACTTTGATTTCAAATGTGAATGCACTATATGGAGGCGCACAGAGCACTTACAGTTGTGCCATGTGTATGAGGCCTAACCCTAATGATCACAAGAATCTGCCAGCACTATTTCTTTGAAGAGCTGCCAATGTACAACCAATTCACCATTTGATTCAAAGATCAGGAATTGTGCATGGGTGAGATAAGGGGTACTTCCACTGGTGGGATGCGCTCATTTGCACAGATTTTCCAACACACTGAAAATTGTTCAACCTCCACATAGAAAAAAAAGAAGGAAATATTGTGGAGTCCCTAGACAAACAAAGGTCACATCTGGCCTTCTATGGTTCCCTAGATAACAGTATCTTCTGTGCGTTTCCAGTTTCGCTCACTTAACTTGATGTCTTATTACGTAGCCGTCTGTAATAGCTCCCAGTTGCTGTCACCTTGTCATTATGTTGAGGTGAAATCAGCACCATATTGTGTAACTGCTCCCCTGCATGCTGAGACACACACCCCAGCTCAGGCTTATTTTTAGAAAGATAAAGACGTTGATTGATCCAAATCAGTGTTATCTGTTGAGCATAATTATCTTCCATGTAGATTCACATCCCTTCACTTCACCTGCTTCTCCCCTTTCATCGCTCTGACGTTCTTCCATGTGTTGCTTTCATCTCGCTGCAGCCAGTGTCCTTTTAGGAGGCTTTCCATCTTATTGGGAATCAGTATGTTTCCTTTTCTAAATATTTGCTTTCTATGAGATACATAGCAAAGAAAAGAAATATGCCTGAGGGAAAGAGGAGAGCAGATTGGAACACGGCCAGGGTTAGAATCAAAGAGACTCAGGAGCAAGGGAGGACTCCATCCTTTACCTTGATTTCCTGATAATATTGATAAAACTGACATTATTATAGAAGAAACCTTCACGAGCAAACATGAAGACAAAAAAGGTATAAGAAAACACCCGACACCAAACAATAGCACATAATAAAAAGCAAAAAGTAGCAAAACTGTCTAGAAAAACAGTGTACTAAACCATTTTCTGTACTAGCTCACCTGGATACATGTCTCTGGCTGCAGTTTTTCTCTACAATAAAATACAAGTAGTCTAAAACAGATACAGGATTGCCATACACTGAGACCTGAACACCAAATTAGAACAGTAAAACCTGTAATAAAAGTGTTGACCTATTTGGCATCACACATTGTCCAGATCTCCAATTTTTTCTTAAAGCAGCATCTTTAAATGTATGGCCGCCATTCCATTCTAGTTGTTTATCAAATTCCATCACAGACACCTCATTCTACTTATTGAGGAGCTGATGATCACCAAAATTAAATCTTTAACGAGCAATAGTATAAAAACTACTCCTGTGGCCATGGCTATTCTCTTCTTACACAACCAGCTTGATGGCAAAAGCAGTGCTAGTAGTACCCGAAAAGTAAAGGTAATAAAAAAAAAGATACAGACCATGTCAAAATAGTTGAAAATAAAGTTTTCCTGGCAGAGGGATACAGTGAGCGTCAGGTTGCTTCCATCCCTTAAATTTCAAAGACAGCGGTTCATGCAAACATTGGGGACAACAAAGCTACAGATTAACAAAGTGCAATAACACTCTACTGACCATGGTGACCACTACCTCATTTGAATTTCACGTAACCACCGTAGGATGACATCAAGTGACCTGCAAAAAGAATGGGAAGCAGGAGCTTGGGTGCTAGGCAAGGCAAGGACGGTTTGAAATAGGCTTCAACAGGCAGGGCTGAAGATGTGCAAAAGCTAGAAAAAAAAAACCTTATCAATGAGAAGCAAAGAAGAGCCAGGCTGATGAAGAGCATAAAGGACTGGAGTAAGGTCACTTTCTTTGACAAGTCCAGTTTTCAGCTTTGCCCAACATCAGGTAATGTAATGGTTAGAAGAAGACCTGTAGAGACCTACAAGCCAGTGTCTCGTGCCCACTATTCCATGAAAAATTGATTTCTGCACTCCACCTAAGGCTACTTTCATATTAGAGTTTTTTGCAGATCCGTCATGGATCAGCAAAAACGCTTCTGTTACCATAATACAACCGGATCCGTTTATGACGGATGCATGCGGTTGTATTAGGTCTTCTATAGCCATGACAGATCGGTCATGAACACCATTGAAAGTCAATGGGGGACGGATCAGTTTTCTATTGTGTCAGAGAAAATGCATCCGCCCCCATTGACTAACATTGTGTGCCAGGATGGATCCGTCTTGCTCCGCACCACATCACGGACAGAAAAACTGTGCTTTTTGTTGCATTCCGTTTCGTTCAGTTTTGTCCCCATTGAATGGGGACAAAACTGAAGCATTTTCTTCCGCTATTGAGATCCTGTGACGGATCTCAATAGCGGAATTGAAAACGCTGATGTGAAAGTAGCCCAAGTTGAAATATTAGTATTGTGTTGTTTAAAAATGAATATGCTCTTGATTTCTAAGCATTATTTGAGATCTGATAGTACTGTAAGTGTTATTAAAAAAAATGCTATAAAATACAATATTTTATATTGTAGGTAGGATAGGTAGGATTGGTAGAAGGACCTACCATTCCACCCCACACCAGTACAGCTATACCCTCTAGTCTGAGATGTTCTCAGGTATAGTCACTGGGATCGTTACTGGGGAATAAATAGAGGCTTCAGACTGTCAGTCTGGGTCAGAGCCTTAAAGCTGGTAGACCTGACTTCTCTGAAAGCCTGATCTCTTTCTGACCTGTACCTAGCTAAGGTAGATATACTCTTTAGTAAGTGCTTACACGGGGAAGGTCTTTGATTTTGTGATTTCTGTTTATTTTTTCTGCCATGGCTTTGCGCAAGTGATTGCACAACTCAGTTGTATCAGATTCTGCTAGATGCTAAATAAACTGAAGTGGACTTCTAAAAAGGCCTCATGCACACGACAGTATTTTTTTGCGGTCCGCAAAACGGGGTTCCGTTGTTCCATGATCCGTGTCCGTTTTTGCTTCCATTGTGTTTCCGTGTGTCTTCCGTTTTTTTTAGCGGACTTGACACAAAAGATTTTACCAAAAGACAGGCTGACAATTTTTGGCAAGTGCCTGCCAAGGGATCCGCAAAAAAACGGAGACCCGGAACACGGATGACACACGGATGGCCATCCTCATTTTTTCACGGTCCCATTGACTTGAATGGGTCCGCGAACCATTTTTCACGGACAAGAATAGGACAGGTTATATTTTTTTGACGGACTGGAATCACGGACCACGGACGCGGAGGACAAACTGTGCATTTGCTGAGTTTTCCACGGACCCATTGAAAACCAATGGGTCCGCAGAAAATCACGAAAAACGGCACAACGGACACGGAATCAAACAACGGTCGTGTGCATGAGGCCAAATGCTGAGTTAAAGGGGTTGTCCAGGATCAATTTAAAAAAAAAAAAAAACTGTTAAATCACTATTAATACCGGTTTGAAAGTCCGCCCAGATGTTTTTAGGTATTTTTACACTTCAGTAGGGCTCCTACAGTCCCCAACGATTGTATACCTCTATGTTTATGTGTGCGGTAACTTCCTGCCACACAGCTTTGTGGGTCCCAGCGCAGCATCGCGTTGTTTCAAGTGTGTGCCTGCTCCTCCGTGCAGCTGCCCCCCCTAATTCATATGCCGCCTCCTGCCGCAACCATTCCTCCTCCTAAGTCACGCCCCTAAACGCCTCCTGGCTCAGTCCCTCCCTTGTAACGTGCGCTCTGTGTTTGCATTATACAGAGGCGAAGGAGGCAGCCAGATAGCGATCAGACAGGGAGCGGCTTCATCTATTCACATAGCATGGCCATGTAGTCATATTAAATGTTGTCTATTTCTCCAGCCTGCCGCCCCATTTGCCTGCATTTTACACTGGAGGTGTTTACTATGCTTAGTAGCATAGTGTTCTGTCTCCTTCATTGCTAAGTACGCGCCCTGCCCGGTGAAGTCACTGGACCAGAGGGGCGTGGCTTAGCACGGTATGTTGCCGCCTGGTTACCTCCCCTCCATGCTCTTTGAATAATTACTGAGGCTGACGGTGACGTCACCGGGCTCCTTGCGAAGTGGAAGAAGAGGCTTCGCTCTCCAGAAAGGCACCCGGTACGTCACTGACTCTGATGACGTGAAAAAGGGCCATCAGAAATGTCTGGTAAGGGAATGACAGGCATGAATGTAATATTTAGGGGACCATTGTACACATACACCAATGTCCCCAATCCCGGACAACCCCTTTAAGTGAAGTCTCTCACCGCCTTCCCTGTTCACACATGCAGATCCCTACAATATATACATACTAGGTGTGTGTGTATATAATTATCCTAGGGAGATGCTATGAGTCTTGAAAAGTATCTAATCGCTTTAAGCTGGGCAATCACTCATACATATTACAAAGTGTTTTGAGGGAGGCACTGAGTCATTGAGTTGTCAGTATGGTATAGTGAAAGAGCAGATATTGGTTGGCTAGGACATAAAATTGTGTGCCAATTCTTGAAGTAAGATAACATGAAATCTTTTTGTACTGTTGACTTGGTGAATTTAGCGCACCTTTGTCTAATTTTGTACCAACTATCTGTTGGCTTAGCCAGAGATAGAATTTTATGCTAAAATTGTGGCGCAATTTTGGTACCAAATGTCACATATTATGCAACACCGCTTCCCATAACGCCATGCTCCTTTTTCGGTAAGACTAACCCCTTTGTCAGACTAGGCACAGATAATGTATCTAAACCTGGATCACATTAGTGATTGTGGACCTTTTTCTTTCCATAATTACTGTCAGTAAAAAAAAATTCATGTCAAGAATTTGCAAACATTGTGGTTTTAACATTGGCTTCTGAGCCATTTTGTAGAGATCACTTTGCAGCTTGTGCTGTATGTACTGGGGAAGGCAGTAGTCATTTCATTATCAGAGGCAAGACTTGAAAGACAGCATCTCTATTATACAGCTGGAGTTAAATGACACAGGATCCACCAATGAAAGTAGATTTTTGGTAACAACTAATATGGCCACCATCTTGTGGGTTGTCGCCTACTTTTCTCTGATGTTACAACTACTCTCAACAGAGAAATAGATCCATAATCTTTAGTTGGTTTGATTTTGGCAAAACTGAGGCACGAAATCTAATAAATCTTCACATTCCACATTCTTGAATCCACACAGTCTTTGCCAGTCAGATTCCCTGGTTGTGGTCTGCAGAGTAATCATCGACTGGTGGCAAGTGTGCTGCAAGATCATCTAGGAGCAGATATAGAAGCAGAGTCAGAATGAAGCCAAGAATCAATACCAAGAAGGCAGATCAAAAGGTGACAAGGAATAAATAGAGTTGTAACCATGTGACAAGCCAGAGATTAATAACCAGGGTGTCCGAATACAAGTACCTGGCAACAAAACCAGAAGGAAAAACAGGGAAAAAAAACATAAGACAGAGGTAAATGACTTATTTATAATCAATGGCCCATGGTTAAATTCCTACTTAAATATGCCATTGGGCTGAACACCATCAGAATGCACCGGTTTCCATGGTTGAAGGAAGAGAACCTATGCCACAAGCCCTGAAGGAGCGGAGCAGAGCACAGGAGTGGTAGTGGCTCTGGCAGTAACAGTCAATCACAGTGGCAATCCTCACATTGATGCTCCCTAGTGCCATGGCAGTGTTAGGAGGGCGCAACCTTTCTTGCCTTGTCTTGGGGCACACTCTGCTGGGGCTCCTGCCTGGTCATAGCTGGAGTGCCCTTGATGTTATAGGTTTAGTGTGGGTGCAAGGCAGGAGGTGTAGGGTGCAATTGCCAGCATATGGTACGGGAGTCATTAACTAGGCCGATTATGAATATCTTCTCCAGCTTTCTCTAAAAATGTGTTTACTCAATAGGAGTGATGTTTCTCTTGGAGCTGATCATTTGCCCTGAACAGCAGGCAGAGCTAAAACTCTGAAGTGGCTGATGCAGTCTTAACTAGAAAGCTCCTCCCTCAGAGGGGAAAGCTAATTCCCTCTGCTAAATCAGGGCATAATGAACTAAACAGTGCCACCTACAGGCAGCTTTTAGGAATTCATACAAAGCATAATCCAAAGCATGAGGTGATTAAATATCATTTACTTAAGAACAAATCTCAATTACCCTGTTCTTGAGTACTGTACCTACAGCTGCAGGTGGGAGATCATCGGGGAATCAGAAGAGGTGAGTAACTCCTGAACGGTAAAATGTGACTGGTGGTTATTTCTGGTCTTATACCATTGCCTATCTGAGGAAATTTGTCATTCAGGACCGAGAACTGGATGACATCCCTGATCCCATGTTGGTAGTTTTATAGGCAACACATTTGCAATCGCCTAACTTTCCCAGAAGACAGTATATCACTAAAAAGAAACAGCCAACTAGAACAACTTGTTAAGAAAATTATGGATTCCTATTTATGGAGGGAACTCTTTTTAAGTAGGAATTAGCAATTAAAATGTAGAACAATGAAAAACAGACCTTGTCCAGATGCAAATTCAACCAACTCTAGAGCTAACTAGGACTTGCCAATCAGTCCTACGTTGTTCCGATAATTCATTAGTGTACAGCATTCTAATTATCTTCTTTCCAAGCAAAATTAGATACAACGCCTGCGTCTCCAGCTCCCCTCTGCTCAGTCCGACAGCCAAATATTAGCAGCCCACACTTGTATCTTCTCCTCGGCAATGGGTAAGATACATGCCATGAATGATGTATGCAGTAGATATATTTTTTCCTTTAAACAAGGATTACCTGCAATCTGCACCAACACGATGGAGGAAGATAAATCTGTATACTTTACGCTGAGCTACCTGCACCTCTGCAGCGAGGAGACTCTGTGCCAAATAAAACCTAATTTTCAACCTTATAAAACAACAGAGTTCAGAGCACACCGGAGACAAATACAGTAAAATGTTATTGATCCCATAGCCTGAATGTATCAATCTTTTAGCTTCTCCTTAAGTAGTCGGCAGAGAAGACACAGTGGGATACTTTGTACTGAATCGCTTCACATTTCTCTCTCATTGTTACCATCTAACTTTATTGGGGTCATTTTTACGTGGGTTCTTTTATTGGTTTGACTATTTCAGTGCTATTTCTTCTTACTATTTCAATGTATTTGTACTTGAAAAAAAATTAATTTCCATGGTACGAAGCAAAGGAGACCTAAATTATGATGCGACATGCCTCAATGCCAATATAGCCAGAGGTTTGGTTTAAGTGCCCTGGCCCGGATAAAAATGCTAAACCTGAACCATTTACTTTACCCATATTCATTTCTGATGTCACTGTCCTGTCAGATCGCCTGGCTTAGTACATACTGGTTTTCTCCATGAAATAACAGTTCTTTCACATTGTGCTGTCCCTCTGTTATTCCTCCTCGAAAGGTGTAAATAAGGCCGCTTTCACATGTCAGTGATTGTGAGACAATTCCAGGAATGGAGCCTCCAAAGAGATAAAGGGCTCATGCACACGGCAGTTGTCTGACCGAGCCCGTTATGGATGAGCGAATTTTACATTTTGAAATTAGTTTTCGGTTCGTGTTGTGGTATTTACTGAATTGCGTTATGGATTCCGTTATCACGGACCAGAACGCAATTCCATGATGAAATGCATAACGGAATGCCTTTAGAGGCATTCCATTAATTATTCCATCATAATAGAAGTCTATGGCCTGCATAACGGATCCGTCCAGTTTCCGTTATGCTGGAGTCCTCTCCTGCATAACGGAAACCGGACAGATCAGTTTTGCAGGCGATAGACTTCTATTATGACGGAATGAATAACGTAATGCCTCTAAAGGCATTCCGTTATACATTTCATCATGGAATTGCGTTATGGTCCGTGATAACGGAATCCATAACGCAATTCAGTAAATGCCACAACACGAACCGAAAACTAATTTCAAAATATGAAATTCGCTCATCCCTAGTGCTCGTTTTGCAGCCCACAAACAGCGGGCCCACAATATACGGGCACCGTCAGTATGATTACAGTGATACCAAAGACATAGGGCCAGATTTATCGTTACCCTTACATCTTACTCCACTTTTATATATGTCCAAAGTCACTTTTGGTTAGTCAGATTTATTAATGGTCCTTTAATGCTGTGATAAATGTGGTTTGACGGTAGCAGTTTATCCTCCAGTAAACGGCTTTACAAAAGTCGCACGTCTTTACAAAAAAGTCGCATGTTCTATTAAAAAGTCGCATAAGATAAGCATGGTCCCCCCTGGAGTGAAATTGCACATTTTTTGGGGACTTTTTTGCGACTTTTTAAATGGTTGCAATAGTAAATATGTCTAGAGATTCATTTACATAAGACAACACGCCCACTTTCACAAAACTGGAGAGCTTAGTGCAGAGCTTGAAAAAGTCACAAAAAAATGCGCAATTTTACCGATTGCGCTTTTTTTTGCGACTTTTTCACTCCATTGAAGTGACTTTAGCTAATGATAAATCTGGCTCATATTTTTTTTTACATTTTACTACTTTTTTGCAATAAACCCCCTTTTGCATTGCCGCTTCACAAGACCCATAACTTTTTTTTTTTTCTTTCTATGGAGTTGTGTGAGGGCTTGATTTCTGGAGGACGACTTGCATTTTTCATTGGTATTATTTTGGAGTAAATGGCACTTTTTGATTGCTTATTGTGTTTCTGTAAACTACAGAATCAGGGTAATAAATATTGAGTTTTGTTTGGCTGTTAACCTTTGCTTTGTTACTGGAAAAAGTGCATTAAAATGGAAAATCTGCCAAAATGTCATCTCCATTTTCCATTAATTCTTGTGTAACACCTAAAGGGTTAACAAAGTTTGTAAAATCAGTTTTGAATACCTTGAGGGGTGTAGTTTCTAAAATGGGGCCATTTATGGGTGGTTTCTATTATGTAAGCCTCACAAAGTGACTTCAGACCTGAACTGGTCCTTAAAAAGTGGGTTTTGGAAATTTTCTGAAAAATTTCAAGATTTGCTTCTGAATTTCTAAGGCCCCTTTCACACGAGTGTGTCCGGATTAGGTCCAGATGCGTTGCGGATGCGTTCAGTGAAAACTGTGCGATTTCGCAGGCAAAGCCATTTAGTTTTGCCTGCGATTGCGTTCAATTGTTCAGTTTTTATCGTGCAGGTGCAATGCGTTTTGATGCGTTTTTCACATGCGTGATAAAAAACTTAAGGTTTACAAATAACATCTCCTAGCAACCATCAGTGAAAAACGCATCGCACCCGCACTATAGAACATGCTGCGATTTTCACGCAACGCAGAAGTGATGCGTGAAAAAAAATGCTCATGTACACAGACCCATTGAAATGAATGGGTCAGGATTCAGTGCTCACGTCACGCATTGCACCCGCGCGGAAAACTTGCTCATGTGAAAGGGGCCTAAGCCTTCTAATGTCCCCAAAAAATTCACAAAATGATCTAAACATGAAGTAGACATATGGGGAATGTAAAGTAATAACTATTTTTGAAGTTATTACTATCTACAGTATCTCACAAAAGTGAGTACACCCCTCACATTTTTAAAAATATTTTATTATATCTTTTCATGGGACAACACTGAAGATATGACCCTTCGATACAATGTACAGTAGTCAGTGTACAGTCGTGGCCAAAAGTTTTGAGAATTACATAAATATTGGAAATTGGAAAAGTTGCTGCTTAAGTTTTTATAATAGCAATTTGCATATACTCCAGAATGTTATGAAGAGTGATCAGATTAATTTCATAGTCCTTCTTTGCCATGAAAATTAACTTAATCCCAAAAAACCTTTCCACTGCATTTCATTGCTGTCATTAAACGACCTGCTGAGATCATTTCAGTAAATGTCTTGTTAACTCAGGTGACAATGTTGACGAGCACAAGTCTGGAGATCATTATGTCAGGCTGATTGGGTTAAAATGGCAGACTTGACATGTTAAAAGGAGGGTGATGCTTGAAATCATTGTTCTTCCATTGTTAACCATGGTGACCTGCAAAGAAACGCGTGCAGCCATCATTGCGTTGTATAAAAATGGCTTCACAGGCAAGGATATTGTGGCTACCAAAATTGCACCTTAATCAACAATTTATAGGATCATCAAGAACTTCAAGGAAAGAGGTTCAATTCTTGTTAAGAAGGCTTCATGGCGTCCAAGAAAGTCCAGCAAGCGCCAGGATCGTCTCCTAAAGAGGATTTAGCTGCGGGATCAGAGTGCCACCAGTGCAGTGCTTGCTCAGGAATGGCAGCAGGCAGGTGTGAGCGCATCTGCACGCACAGTGAGGCGAAGACTTTTGAAAGATGGCCTGGTGTCAAGAAGGGCAGCAAAGAAGCAACTTCTCTCCAAAAAAAACATCAGGGACAGATTGATCTTCTGCAAAAAGTATGGTGAATGGACTGCTGAGGACTGGGGCAAAGTCATATTCTCCGATGAAGCCTCTTTACGATTGTTTGGGGCATCAGGAAAAAGGCTTGTCCGGAGAAAAAAAGGTGAGCGCTACCATTAGTCCTGTGTAATGCCAACAGTAAAGCATCCTGAGACCATTCATGTGTGGGGTTGCTTCTCATCCGAAGGGAGTGGGCTCACTCACAATTTTGCCCAAAAACACAGCCATGAATAAAGAATGGAACCATGACACCCTCCAACAGCAACTTCTTCCAACAACAGTTTGGTGAAGAACAATGCATTTTCCAGCACGATGGAGCACCGTGCCTAAGGCAAAAGTGATAACTAAGTGGCTTGGGGACCAAAACGTTGACATTTTGGGTCCATGGCCTGGAAACTCCCCAGATCTTAATCCCATTGAGAACTTGTGGTCAATCCTCAAGAGGTGGGTGGACAAACAAAAACCCACTAATTCTGACAAACTCCAAAAAGTGATTATGAAAGAATGGGTTGCTATCAGTCAGGAATTGGCCCAGAAGTTAAATGAGAGCATGCCCAGTCGAATTGCAGAGGTCCTGAAAAAGAAGGGCCAACGCTGCAAATACTGACTCTTTGCATAAATGTCATGTAAAAGCCTTTGAAACGTATGAAGTGCGTGTAATTATATTTCACTACATCACAGAAACAACTGAAACAAAGATCTAAAAGCAGTTTAGCAGCAAACTTTGTAAATAATATTTGTGTCATTCTCAAAACTTTTGCCCACGACTGTACAGTTTGTATAACAGTGTGAATTTGGCGCCCCCTGCAGCTCACCTGGCCCTGATCCCATCTGCAGCAGCTGGTTTCTCCTCTGTGTGCTCCTGGTATCTTCTTCAGACAATCGCTGGTTTATGGACCGTATTTTTCACCCTATAAGATGCACCGGCCCATAAGACACACCTAGGTTTTAGAGGAGGATAATAAGAAAAATATATTTTCCATTACACCTCAGGTCAGACCAGCAATCAGACCCCCAATGTTAATCAGACCTAAGCTCACAGCCCCAATCAGACCCCCAATGTTAATCAGACCTCAGCCCACAGCCCCAATCAGACCTCAGCTCACAGCCCCAATCAGACCCCCAATGTTAATCAGACCTCAGATCAGACCCCCAATGCCTCAGATCAGCCCCTCATGTCAGCCATCATGCCCCCCCATGTCAGCCATCAGGGTCCCCCATGTCACATTTCACCCCCTCAATGTCACATTTCTCCCGCTTCATGTTACATTTCTCCCACTCAAGGCCTCAATGTCACATTTCTCCCCCTTTATGCCACATCACCCCCTCATTTTTAGATCACCCTCTAGACCCCCTTTTGTGTTACATTCACCCCCCCCCCCCCATGGCACATTTCTCCTCCTCCATGACGCTGGCACAGACTACATTAGTGTTGTGTAAGTAAGTTACAGTAATAAACATTATGCGCTCTGCGTGCGCTCATCATCACCTACCAGTCGGCAGTCTGGCTGTGTGTGAGTCACAGCATGAGTTACGTTCCCTCCGGTCCCAGCTGCTGCTGCTGCCCGCCGCTGCTCGCTACGCCAGTCACACCTGCTGCTGACCCCTTGACCATGTTGCCGTGCTCACGTGCTGCTCTGTGAGTGAGAGCTGCGCACAGCACACACGCAAGCAGGCTGGGATGGGTGCCCGGCGGCGCAAGAACTACTCGGAGTACTCGCAAGAGATTTATTTTAAAAAAAAAGTACATTTTTCCACCCCCCCCTTCTCTGCGCTGGGTGCGCCCTAAGGCAGCCACTTGGTCTGCCTTATGGTAGCGCCAGGCCTGCACCGTTAAATCAAAATGGTCAAATTGTGCCGAAAGTGTCAATATATTGTGTGGTCACCATTATTTTCTAGCACTGCCTTAACTCTCTTGAGCATGGAGTTCAATAAAGCTTCACAGATTGCCATTAGAATCATGTTCCACTCCTCCATGACAACATTACGGAGCTCCGCTCCTTGCACTCCTCTACCTTCCGTTTGAGGTTGCCCTACAGATGCTCAATAGGGTTTAGGTTTGGAGACATGCTTGGCCAGTCCAACACCTTTATCCTCAGTTTCTTTAGCAAAGCCAATGATCGTCTTGGCAGTGTGTTTGGGTTCGTTATCATGTTGGAATACTTCCCTGCCGCCCAGTTTCCAAAGGGAGAGGATCATGCTCTGTTTCAGTATGTCACAGTACACGTTGGCATTCATGGTTCCCTCAATGAGTGTAGCTCCCCACAGCCGGACTCATGCAGCCCCAAACCATGACACTCCCACCACCATGCTGGACTGTAGACAAGACAAACTTGTCTTTGTACTCCTCACCTGGTTGCCAACACACATGCTTGACACCATCTGAACCAAATAAGTTTATCTTGGTCTCATCAGACCACAGGACATGGTTCCAGTAGTCCATATCCTTAGTCTGCTTGTCTTCAGCAAACTGTTGCTGAAGTGCGAGCTTTCTTGTGCATCATTTTTAGAAAAAGGTTCTTTCTGGGACGACAGCAATGCAGACCAATTTGATGCAGTGTGCGGCATATGGTCTGAGCACTGGCAGGCGGACCCCCCACCCCTTTAACCTCAGCAGCAATGCTGGCAGCACTCATACAACCTCTGGATATGACGCTGAGCATGTACACTCAACTTCTTTGGTTGACCATGGTGAGGACTGTTCTGAGTGGAACTTGTTTTGTTAAACCGCTATATGGTCTTGGCCACCGTGCTGCGGCTCAGTTTCAGGGTGTTGGCAATTTTCTTATAGCCTAGGCCATCTTTATGTAGAGCAACAATTCTTTTTTTCAGATCCTCAAAGAGTTCTTTGCCATGAGGAGCCATGTTGATCTTCCAATGAGCAGTATGAGTTAGTGTTAGAGCAATGACACTGAAGGTAACACACCTGCTCCCCATTCAAACCTGAGATCTTGTAACCTTAAAGAGTCACATGATGGCTAATTGGACACAATTTGGCCATTTTCACTTAGCGTTTTAGACATTAATGACTGTGTGTTGAGTTACTTTGAGAGCACACCAAACTTATGCTGTTAAATGAGCTGTACGCTGACTACTTTATATTGTATCAAAGTTTTGTATCTTCAATGTCGTCCAATGAAAAGATATAATGAAATATTTGCAAAAATGTTAGGGGTGTACTCACTTTTGTGAGATACTGTATTATAATAGTAGAGAAATTTAAATTGGCAAATTATTTCAAATTTATGGTAAATTTGGTATTTTTTTTATAAATAAAAATGAAATTTTTTTGACTCAATTTTACCACTCTTATGAAGTACAATATGTGACGAGAAAACAATCTAAGAATGGCCTGGATAAGTAAAAGCATTTTAAAGTTATTACCACATAAATTGACATATGTCAGATTTGCTAAGGCCTGGTCCTTATGGTGAAAAATGGCTAGGTCCTTAAGGCTACTTTCACATTAGCGGCAGGGAACTCCGTCAGGCTGTTCCAGCGGGTGAACAGCCTGTCGGATCCGTCCTGCCGCTAGTTCACGTGTGCCCCCGGACTGCCGCTCCGTCCCCATTGACTTGCATGGCGAGAGGCTGCTGGACTAAAAGTTCTGTGGGCAGTCAGACTGGCCCACAGGGGTACAGGTGAAACCCCCCTGTGGGCCCCTAGTCTCCCACCCCCTTCACAAGTAAACTCCCTAGTTTATTATTATAGATGCGATCAGAGCTGAGATGCCTTCTAGGTATAGAGGAAGGACAGCCAGTATCTTCTTCTCCCCAGGACCTACCTTCTTAAAGTTGCTGCAGGGACCCCTATAATCAATCACCTGGTAGTATCTTGCTGCTGTGTGAGCAGGTGATGGACCTGTGTGCTGTCTACAACTTTTGAAGCCCATGGCCGTGTGCCTGAGCCCCAAATCCTATCTGTCGGCCTGAACCCCAAATCAGTTCTGTCAGAGTCCTGTAGAAAGCCAGACCCGGCAGGACACCTTTCTCTTTCTTTTATCAAAGAAATGAGAACAGGGCAATAGATTAGACACTAAGGTAAGGCCCACCATCAGCTTCAATATATTGGATCAGTTCCCTCTGACCTCTGTGTAGAAAACTTCATCACGAGAGATCCATTTTTCCAAGACAGGGAGACAAATGTTCGTTGTGGGGAAGGTGTCCTGATCTTGTTTTTTTTTTTTACCTGAACTCACCAGTCCTTTGACCTCCTTGCCATGGGAATATGACTGATCACTATAACCTTTTGGCAGGTGCGATATCCATCATGGCTAAAACAGTGGTTATCAGGCAGGTGTATAGGTTATGCTTCAAACAATATAAAAGTGCTAAAAATGAATTGTCATTAGAAGACAATAGCAACAGTTTAATTCTCCTACTAATAAAAGGTAGAACAAAAATTATACGTGTAAAAAAAAAATAATCATAGTACGCGTTCTGATATTGTAAAATGATATTTTGTGACCACAGCGCCCTCTACAGGCTTCTAGTTTAACTACATACTAATAACACATTAGACCAGACAGTAAATCTGTGTATTAAACTGAAGGCAACGTCACGTGATTCATAGGGAAATAATGTTTTAAAAAATAATCACGTTTTTGAAAGAACGCTACAGTCATGCGGCGAGCTAGGAAGAACATTACAGAAAATACAGCTGGTGTAAAGGCTTATTACATAATGGTCACTTAGACATAAACACAGTCTAATCTGCCAGATACCTGCATACCTAATGTATACAATTTATGTATTAGGGTATATTCACACAGCAGATTTGTTGCAGAAATTTGTATAGGCTGTAGGAAAGAAGAGGAAGGGGCGACATGATCAACACCTTGAAATATGTTACTGGAGAGCAATGGCAGAAAATATTAGACTGAAAGAGTAGTGGAAACTATACACAAATGTGCTCTTTTTCTGTTGTCAATTTGCTTCCAAATTGGAATAAGGGCTCTTGCACATGAACCTATTGTTTTTCTGTTTCCGTTCCGTTTTATTTACAGGTCCATATGGGAACCATTCATTTCAATGGGTCCGCAAAAAACAGAAATGACTCTTTGTGCATTATGTTTCCGTATGTCCGTTCCGCAAAAAAAATTTAACATGTCCTATTCTTGTCCATTTAGCGGACAAGGACAGGCATTGTTACAATCGATCTGCCAAAAAACGGATGCAACACGGATGTCATACGGCTGTCATCCGTTTTTTTTTGCGGATCCATGTTTTCCGGACAGCAAAATACATACGGTCATGTGCATGAGCCCTAAGGCTGGGACTACACTGTGTTTTTGCCCACAACAATCGTCAAACTACCAACAATCGCTGTGCAGCAGTGCAGCTATTATACTGAATGTGGTCACAGATCAACGAGTGTGACGGGTAAAATCACCATGTAGACCGAACCATACGCTTGCAGAAATCCACGTTTATGGCGCAAAACCAACACGATTTACACAAAAATGTGGTCCACAAAGCACGGGCACCAACTGTAGGGCCACCGT
This sequence comes from Bufotes viridis, assembly GCA_033119425.1. Classification (NCBI taxonomy): domain Eukaryota; kingdom Metazoa; phylum Chordata; class Amphibia; order Anura; family Bufonidae; genus Bufotes; species Bufotes viridis. Next base: position 79,465,804 of record CM065591.1, read on the forward strand.
ATGTGGACGCAGGACTTATTCACTTGAATGGGGTCCGCAATCCGCATCCAACAGTCCGAACCGCAAAAAAGTAGTGCATGCACTATTTTTTGCGGTGCAGAGGCACGGACAGAAAACCCAATGTTCAAGTGAATGGGTCTGCATCCATGATGCGGTGCAAAAACGGCCAGGGCCCGTATTTTGTGGACCCGCTGTTTGCGGGATGCAGTACAGGCACCAGCCTTTAACAGTCGTATGCATGAGCCCTAAATGATGGACTTTTCAGCCGAAGAAAATTCTGCAACAACTGTGACACATATTCATGTAACCTCAGGCTGTGTTCACACGGTGGATTGTGGTGCATTTCCACATCAAAACCTGCATAGAATACACCTCCCATTGTTTTCAATGGGAAATCCAAGATAATGTTCATATGAAGCACTTTTTTCCACGCATGGATTGTAAAATTTGTATCATGGAAAAAAAAGCAACATATTTATTCCCTTGCAGATTCTTTATATAAATTCCCATTGAAATCAATGGAAGGTTTATAATCCACATCGAAATCTGTACCAAAAACCACTTGAAAAGGAAAACCAAATAAAAAAACACACAAAGGGATGGAAATTGTATGGAATTTTGATACACATTGCATACTTTAAAGAAAATGGCAGCATGGTCCATCTCATGCAATATTATTGGTGTCTAGCAGGGATTATCACACCATATGGAGGCAACATACAGTGAGTACCTGCAGGCCTTGTGCAGGCAACCTTGCTGTGTTCATGAGGCTCAGCCCTCGTGCACACGGCTATTGATCGGCCCCCAATGCACGAGCAACATCCATGCGGATTCCGCAGAAGAATCCAAACCCATTCAACTTGAATGGGTCCATGGTCCGTCCGTACCGCAAAAACCGCAAAAAAGGAGACCATACACTACTTTTTTGCGGTGTGGAAGCACCACCTCCCTTCCGCACCGGACCTTCCGGATTGTGGACCCATTCAAGTGAGGTGCACATGGCCCGTGCCTGCATATTGTGGACCCGATGTTCATGGGACGCAAGACGGGCAAGGCTGGGCAACGGCCGTGTGCATGAGGCCTTAGACGTATTATTCATCTGGAAAACGTGTCTTTTTGACACCAATTCATTGAAGCCTTTTTGTCTCCAATCACACACCGTTGTTATATCTTTTTCTGGTTCACACTTTTTTGACATGTCTGTATTCTTTCCCTAGTGACTTCCTGCTCTGACCCTGGAGACGTAACTCACAGTCGCAGAATTCTTTCAAACCCAAAGTTTCCGGTGGGCAGCACAGTGCGGTATGTGTGCGATAAAGGCTATGTTCTCACAGGAAGCACTACTCTAACCTGCTACAACCGCCAAGCCGGAGTACCCAAATGGAGTGACCGTGCGCCAAAGTGTGTCCGTAAGTCGCGCAGCTTTAAACACTAGACAGTGAAAATCTACATTGCATATTTCCAACCTGTATTCGCCCCGGAATTCATGGCAGAAATTCAAGGCTGACCCGTCTGATTTTTGCCATGGTATTACAGTTTGCATGTCGCAGATCTGCCCATAGAACCACCCAACGGATGTAATCTGAGTGCTGACACCCACGGCTACACAAAGAAGGGGTGTGATGCTTTATTCTGCGTGTGGAAAATCTGCATTGTATAAAATGTGGCACAGATTGTGCATGGACTTTCGCCAAATTCTGCGTGGAAAAAATTACTTGTAAATATACCCTAAAGGGGTTTAACATAATTGACATTTGATAACAGTATAATAGCTGGGACCCTGACTGATCACTGGAATGATGCTCCGGAGGACCCTGCGGAATAGAGCTGCGGTAGAGCATGCACCCTGCAGCTCCATTCAGTGAGGAATCGGATAAGTACTGAATGGAGGACTTAGGTCCCATGTTCTAATGATCAGATGATCAGCGGAGGCCCCAGAGATCATACATTTATCACTGATTGTGAAAAACCACCTTTAAAGATTTTCCTTGATAGCTTTTAAAGCAATACTAGAGTTCATCCGTAATACATACCATGACTTATTTTCTCATGTATGCGTCAGGCCTTGTCCACATTTCCGTTTTTTCTCTGACGTGTGCTGTGTGCATTTTCCACGGACAGCACACGTACCCAATGATTTAAATGTGCCTGTTCACATTTCAGTATTTTCTTACTGACCGTGGATAAGTAAAAAAATAACGGAGACATGCACTCCTTTGATCCGTGATGCGGACCCAACACGCCCATAGAAGTGTATGGGTCCGTGAAAATCACGGTTAGATTCTTTGGAGATTCATTTTCAGCTCAGCACCGTCAGTGAATTACTGATGACACAGAGATGGTAAAAACGGACACACGGACCAACAGATGAGAGATGTATGCTTTTTTTCACGGACGTTTCACTGACGCGGAGATGTGGACGAGGCCTCAGAGGTACAGCTATGGAGGCTGCAGCATTAACAGTTGTACCCAAGTCCTGAAGCCTGAGGAAGTCCACAAGCCCCCCTGCCACACAGGAAGACACCAGCCTTAAAATTGGCACATGGTTGGTGGGAGCCCGCTTACATTTTGCATTGAGTCCCAGGAGGACAAATGTCTGTTTTGCTAACTACCTGCATTTAGTAACTACCTGAATTCCCCATGTCACACATATTCTTGTGTCCAGGGGCTGATAGGAAATTAAAGTGGCCCTAGAAAAAAAACCGAACCCACCTAAAACATGGGGTCACTTTTAAAGTGACAGAACCCACATTATACCGACTCAGCAGAAAAAAATACCATAGGGAAGAACAAAATACTGGCACCCTCACCACAGTATTCAACTGTATCACCATCAAGAGGACAGTAATACAGTTGAGTTTAGGAGGGCACCTGTGGCCATTGAGCATCAGATCATTATGTACCTGGCCTGTGGCCATCAAGAGGGCTTGAGTGGACCCCTGGGCATCGGCCCACAGGGAAATTTCCCTGTAGGGTCTATGGCCAATCCGCCCCTGCTTGTGTCTCTATGTGGTGCCATTCGGCAATTAATCCTACTAGAAGTTTATGAATGAATTGGCAGCAGTCTGCAATGAAGGTCCAGATAGTTGTCTCTTGTTTGGGGTGGAGGGGGTAACACCCATCTGGACCTTCATCGCAAACTGCTAGTAATCCATTCATAACTTACATAGAGGAATGGCACAACGTAGAGTCACACAAATTGATTTTCCAGAATTGTTATTTTGTGGGGAATGCACCCACTTACTAAAGCTGACAAGTCAGGAGAAGTAACAGGTCTTCTTTACGTTACATTTCTGTATTAAAAAGCATATAATAGAGTTATGTGCCGAGTGGATGTTCAGAATTTACTTTTAATTGCTAGTTGTCCTAATAACAGGATTTTAGACCTGACGTACTGACTGTTTTATCTTTGTCTTTAGCTGAAAAATACGAGCCATGTAGAAACCCAGGCACACTGGAAAATGGTCACCAGGAACCTGAGAGAAGAGGGTACCAACCAGGGGACGCCGTGAGATTTTCCTGCAATTCTGGATACACGCTGATGGGAGAACACAGTATAAAGTGCATTCCCGGACACCCATCCCAGTGGAGCAGCTCCCTGCCAACCTGCAAAGGTAAGTAGAGATAATGAAGGTACCATAATGTGCCCAGGGGAACCATGCAGCCTAATCTTCCTTTTGGCCACTGACCATCTGTACTGGATGCTTTCGCGAGACTTGGCATGCCAACAGTCATCAGAATGACAAATGCATATTCTTATTACATGAACAAAAGTAATATAACCTTACCTGAAAAATTTGGTAACATACATAATTATGATTTTTTTTGCTTATACGTGTCAGTGGTTGGATGAATAAGGGCACCATGTCCACTGCCCCCTGTCTGGTGAACCCATAAAGGGATTGTGCAGTGCAAGTATATTGATGACCTATCCTTGGCATCGGTGGTGGTCTAACTCCTGGCCCCTACACCGATCAGCTGTTTGAGGAGGTAGCAGCACTCGTGAAAGCATTGCTTCTGCTGCCCCCTGTCTGGTGAACCCATAAAGGGATTGTGCAGTGCAAAGATATGGATGACCTATCCTTGGGATGGGTCATCAATATCAGATCGGTGGTGGCCCAACTCCCGGCCACCTCATCAATCAGCTGATTGAGGAGGTAGCAGCACTCGTGCAAGCATTGCTTCCCCTTCAAAATGACCTGTTCACCATCTCATTTGCAGAGGCAGTGCAGTGTATTTACAATACATTTACTTGAATGTGATGAGCGGATGTAATTACAATAAGCCGCCTCTACAAGCGAGACAACGAGCAGGTAATTTTGAAGTGGAGGCAGCTCTCGCACTAGGCTGCTCCAAATAGGTCATCAATATCAGATTGGCAGGGGTCTGACTCCCGGCACTCCTGCTGTTTGAAGGGAGTGCCAGCAGTCAGACCCCTGCCGATCTGATATTGATTACCTATTTTGAGGATAAGACATCAATATCTTTGCCCTCTACACTCTCTTTATAAATCATTATAATAGTAAATTAACCAAGTTTTCACCAAAGGAATCTGCCACTACCCCCGTTGGAGCCGGTGTAGAGGATGAGAGTTGTAGTGGCCCTGATGTAGTGTTGTAGCTGTGTCATGGTGTCCTACCTCAGGCCATCGCTCTCTGGGGTTCGATGCAGTAGAAGAGGTGAAGATAAATGAGACTAGACTTGAAACGTAACAGTCTTTTTATTAAGTGCAACTTGAACTTTAGAATACAAATGGTTTTAGCAGGCCTTAGTGCAAATACCCTTTGGCACCAGCGGAGGAAGTATGGTAGCAGGCTGACTTCGAGGTGGTGATTTCTGCACTTAGCCTAGTAGTGGCTTGATGATAATGAGGGTGTCCTTGGCCTGTTTTCCTTCTCTGTATAAGCAGGGACTGGGTGCTCTATGAGCTGCTGCCGCCACTCTCCTGGCTGGAGAGGGGCCACAGACATCCCCTCTCCGCCTCACTCTCCTCCCCACTGACTAACACTCTCAGCCCCCACCCTTGGCAGGAAGTCGTACTAACCCACTTCTACCAAAGGGGGGAGGAATGGAATGGTAAGTTCCATTCCTGGTGCAGAGCACTGCCAGTCACACTAAACCTGCTGGTAAATCGGGAACATATCATGTCATACATTAAAATTACGTCCAAATTATGCAAAATACAATAAATCAGTGCAAAAATAGTAATGCCCCTACTCTGGAGTATTACGCCACCAGAAATTGACTGTTAAACCTGACACAATGCCATGTAGGGGTAACTCAGCTAAATAAAATGATACCTTTCACTTAGAAATCCATTACTTAATCCTAAAAAAGTACAGTATGTTTAGTATATATGGAAATAAGCAGTTAAGTGCACAGAGGGCGGACACAAGCCACTCTGTGCACCCTTACTCCGCCTGCTTCCTTTGCCAGCTCCTCCCTCTCTCTGATTGACAGGGCCAGGTGAGATGACTATACATGGTCTTGTCAATCAAGATGCAGAGGGAGGGGCTGGCAGAGGAAGCAGGAGGAGCAAGGGTGCACAGAGTGACTTTGGTCCATCCTTGTTGCACTTAACGGCTCATTTGCATATGGATTAAAAGTACTTTTTCTCCAGAATGAAGCAGCGGATCGCGGAGTGAAAGGTATCATTACATTCAGCTGAGCTAGCCCTACAAGACATTGTGCCTGGTTTATCAGTGGGTTTCCTAGTGACAGACTCCCTTTAAAGATAAGCTACCATTATGATTTTCATTGACAGCCTCATATATGAAATCATACCGTATCTTTCATTCTTTTTATTCTTTCACAGCTTCATATAAGGAATTCCTCAGCAACCAGGGAGCTGAAGGTGAGCACAATCTAAATCTTTAAGCCTTCTGCCTCAGAATTACATTGTTTAATCTGGCTTAAGAGCTATGTAGAGTAGATACACAGACAACGACAAGAGACGCTGCATAAAGCTGGAAGTATACGAAGATTCATGTCTCAGAGAGAAGTAAATGCGAGGTGGATGCTCATCATCGATCTCTATAGACGTGGAGCAAACAATAAATGTTCTCTCTTCTCTGGGTCTCCTGCTAATCACAGCCGGGGTGTTGTGAAAGACTTCTCTCGGAAAGGGTTTCCGTGGCTATGTCAGTGTACACAGGCCAGGGCTACACCGAGACTGCTGACGGAATATTGATCGTGATCGCACAGAAATCCATCAGGTTTCTGTCGTGTCACCAGAGCCTATGGGTCACCATGAAACTTTAACCTTAATTATTTTATTTTTTTTAACCCTTTCAGGAACAGGCTATTTTCTGTTTTTGCTTTTCTGTTTTTTTTTTTATTTTATTTTTGTTTTTACTCTCGGCGTCATAACTTTTTTATTTTTCTGTTCACATAGCCGAATGAGGGACATTTTTTTTTTTTGCAGGACAAGTTGTACCTTCTAATGGCACCATTTAATACTTCACATGATGTAGTGGGAAGCTGGGAAACAAATTCCAAATGGGGTGTAGTTGGGAAAAAAAAATGCTATTCCATCAAACCCCCAAAAACTGGGTTTTGTTTCTACGGTGTTCATTATGTCCTAGCGATATGCTCCCATTGTCTTAGATCAGGCATGTCCAAACTGCGGCCCTCCAGCTGTTGCAAAGCTACAACTCCCAGCATGCCTGGATAGCCTACAGCTAATTAGGGCATGCTGGGAGTTGTAGTTTTGCAACAGCTGGAGGGCCTAAGTTTGGACATGCCTGTCTTAGATGGAGATTCAGCACCCTGCCTAAGCTGGAGGCAGTTTTAGAAGCCAAAACCAAGAGCGAATGAAAGAAAAGTCAAATCTGCCCTTTAGGCCTCATGCACACGACCGTTGTTTGATTCCGTGTCCGTTGCTCCGTTTTTCGTGATTTTCTGCGGACCCATTGGTTTTCAATGGGTCCGTGGAAACCTCGGCAAATGCACCGTTTGTCCTCCGTGTCCGTGGTCCGTGATTCCAGTCCGTCAAAAAAATATTACCTGTCCTATTCTTGTCCGTGAAAAACGGTTCACGAACCCATTCAAGTCAATGGGTCCGTGAAAAATGCGGATGGCCATCCGTGTGTCATCCGCGTTCCGTGTCCGTTTTTTTTGCGGATCCCTTGGCAGGCACTTGGGAAACATTGTCAGCCTGTCTTTTGGTAAAATCTTTTTGGTCATGTCCGCTAAAAAAAACGGAAGACACACGGAAACGCAGCGGAAGGCAAAAACGGACACGGATCACTGAACAACGGAACCCCTTTTTGCGGACAGCATAAAAAAACGGTCGTGTGCATGAGGCCTTATACTTTCTCTCCAGAAACCTGATTGTGTGGCCGTACCCTTATAGCTGCTCCTTATAAACAAGGCCTCTCTGGCCGGTCTCTCTCTCTCTGATTGCTGTTGGCAATAATGATAGGAGGGCATACGGTCGTGTGCAAGAAGCCTTAGACCCCTTTCACATGGGGGTATTCCGTGCGGATGCAATGCGTGACGTGAACGCATTGCACCCGCACTGAATCCTGACCCATTCATTTCAATGGGTCTGTGTACATGAGCAATGTTTTTCACACATCACTTGTGCGTTGCATGAAAATCGCAGCATGTTCTATATTCTGCGTTTTTTACCCAACGCAGGCCCCATAGAAATGAATGGGGCTGCGTGAAAATAGCAAGCATCCACAAGCAAGTGAGGATGCGGTGCGATTTTTGCGCATGGTTGCTAGGAGATGAGGATACTAAATAAGGATGAGCAACCCCGGTAAATTCACTGTATGATTTTCACTTCTAACATGGTTATAAGGGAAAATAATAGCATTCTTACTACAGATTGGTAACTAAAATGTCCATTGAGGGGTTAAAAAATTAAAAAAATTAACTCACTTCACCCACTTGATCCCGCAGCCAGCATCATCTTCTTTCTTCTTCCAGCAGGACCTGCAAAAGGACCTATGCTGGCGCCATCACGCTCACCACGTGGTGAGCGCAGTGACGTCAGCGCAGGTCCTGCTGAATGAAGATAGAAGTTCAGCACAAAACTGACTTAAATTGCATCCCTATTCGCGCGGGTTTCCCGCAATGCACCCTGAACGCATCCGACCCTCACCCGCGACGCCCGTGTGAAAGAGGCCTTATTGTTAGGCCTCTTGCAGATGAGCATTTCTCCCGCAGCGAGTCCGCATTGCAGCTCCCGGCCTGACCTCCTAGCACTGACGGGAGTCACATAGCATTATACTGATTTATGATGCTATGTAACAGTTCTGGAATGTATTGGATAGCACTGGCTCATGCACACGACCGTGTCCCGGCCTTGGTCGTATTGCGGCCCGCATACAGCAGGTCCACAATTCACGGGCAACGGCCTTGTGCATCCTGCATCACGGATCACAGACCCATTCACTTGATGCAGTGCGGAAGGACAGAGCGGAACCCCACTGAGGCACTACAGAGTGCTTCCGTGGTGTTTCTGGCTGTGCCTCCGCACCGCAAAAAACTGAACGGACGGATCACCGACCCATTCAAGTTGAATGGGTCTGGATCCGTCTGCGGCAGCCGCACGGATGGTGCCCGTGCATTGAGGACCGCAATTGTGGTCCCCAATGCACAGAATGGCCGGCACACGTTCGTGTGCATGAGCCCTTATCCAATACATTCCAGAACTGTAAGAGTTACATAGCATCATAAATCAATATAATGCTATGTGACCTCCGGCAGCGAAGGGGAGTTCAGGCCGGGTGCTGCGATGCGGACTCGCTGCGGGAGGAACGCTTGTCTGCAAGGGGCCTTAGGCAGTTTTGATAAATAAGAACCTGACGAGGCAGATTTATCAGCAAATTTACTCAAGTTTTCTGGTGCAAGGACATTTAAGAATATGCTGAGCACAACTCGAGAGACTTTTAGCTAGAAGTGTGTCAGGAAATGATACCAGGTCTAACCTGACACAGATCTAATGGCAGATCAATAAGATGTGCTTCCTTTGGATGAGTCTTTATCCCGCTGTACTTCGTGTAGGGTTGCCATCTGGCTGGTGAACCTCCCCAAACCTGGTCAATATTTGAGTGGCAAAGGTGGTAATCCTAAGGGCTCATTCACACGGCTGTGTTTTGCAGATTTATGGGCTGCCATAAAGTGCATGCCGCCATATTTTTTTTAAACTCCTGCAGAAACGTCCTATCCTTGTCCAAAAACAGGCAAGAATAGGACATGCTCTATTTTTTTGTGGGGCTGCAGAATGAACTTACTGATGCGGGCAATAAAGGCGGATCGGATGCAGACCAAAACTACGACCATGTGCATGAGCCCTAACTGGGGGAAAGGTCCGTGCATTTCTTATGATGCATCAGTTTGTGAAGCAGCTGAAGAACACTGCAAGTCATTAGAGATCTGCCGTCAGTGGATTTTTATGATCACAAATATTTATTTTGCTCCTTTTTTATGTAAATGTAAGTCGTCGAGCATTTTGCGGACAGGATTTTTCAAGGAAAATGACTTTGTCTAATAAATACGGGTTATACAAACTGACGGTCTTTCTTCTCTTTCCATCCAGCTGTGGAGAAGGCAGCAGCTTCAGGCATCCCAGTAGAAGGCACACACATCCTGCTGGCTGTCTTTGTACCCGTAATCATGGTGGCGCTTATGATCTCTGCCATCTACCTATACTTCTCCAAGTAAGAAAACACAAACTGCGCAGTTTTCCAGGGCATCAAGCTGAATGGGACATATACCGGAGTCTGTCTGATTATTCCTTTTATTTTGTGTTTACAGGCTACAAGGAAAAGCTCTTCTGCGCCTGCCCTTCTCTGTATCGCCTCCTTATGATCAAGTCACTGTGGAGTCTGCTTTTGAAAATCCCACATTTGAGACAACAGTGAGTAAAACAGGTCGTATTCAGTGCCTACAGGGGTCAGTAATTGTTTCCTTGGTCTAACGATTAGCACAATATGGACAAATCAAGAATTACATGTTCACGGTCTAGCAACTGCGACTTCATTCAAAAGCAATGCATCCTAGGGGTTCAGGCCTTCACGTTTGACGCCCGGAGAAGAGGCGGGTGCGTTGTGGGAAAATGTGCGATTTTTCTGCACGAGTGCAAAGCGTTTTAATGCGTTTTGCACGCGCATGGGAAAAATCGGCATGTTTGGTACCCGGACCCAAACCCGGACTTCATCACTGACGTTCGGGTTGGGTTAAGTATTCTGTAGATTTTATTATTTTCCCTTAATGTTAGGGAAAATAATTGCATTCTCACTAAAGAATGCTTTGTAAAATGTGGATTAAGGGGTTAAAAATAAAGAAAATTTACTCACCTTATCCACTTGATCGCGTATTTGCGATCTCTTCTGTCTTCTTCAAGCATTAGCTGCCGTCTAAAGGACCTGTGATGACGTCACCGCGCTCAACACATGGTCCAATCACATGGTCCATCACCATGTGATTGGACCATGTGATGTGACGTCACCACATTTCTTACTGACATTTCTCACTGGCAATTTTTTACCCCTGGGGGCCTTTTGGGCAGACCCTAGCATGTCCAGACCTGCAGAGGGAATCATACTTTCCTGATCTCTACCTCTGGGTTCTGGCTCCTTCACTCCACATGTCCAACTACGCTGCACAAATGACCCCCTGGACCTCCCTTTAGTCGGAGTCTGTCACCAGTTAAACCCATATTTAAGGCCCCTTTCACACGTGAGGTGAATGCATTGCACCCGCACTGAATTCTGACCCATTCATTTCTATGGGGCTGTGCACATGAGCGGTGATTTTCCCACATCACTTTTGCGTTGCGTGAAAATCGCAGAATGTTCTATATTCTGCGTTTTTCATGCAACGTAGGCCCCATAGAAGTGAATGGGGCTGTGGGAAAATCGCAAGCAAGTGCAGATGCAGTGCGATTTTCCCGCAAGGTTCCTAAGAGACGGGCTCAATCGTTATTATTTTCCCTTATAACATGGTTTTAAGGGAAAATAATAGCATTCTCAATACAGAATGCTTAGTAAAATGTGCATTAAGGGGTTAAAAATAAAGAAAATTTACTCACCTTAGCCACTTGATCGCGTAGTTGCAATCTCTTCATTCATTAGCTGCCAGCTAAAGGACCTGTGGTGACGTCATCACAGGTCCTTTAGCCGACAGCTAATGAATGAAGAAGATAGAAGAGATCGCAACTACACAATGAAGTGGATATGGTGAGTTATTTTTTTTTTATTTTTAACCCCTTAATGCACATTTTACCAAGCATTCTGTATTGAGAATGCTATTATTTTCCCTTATAACCATGTTATAAGGGAAAATAATAAAATATACAAAATACTCAACCCAAACCCGAACTTCAGTGATAAAGTCCGGGTTCGGGTCTGGGTACCAAACATGCCGATTTTTCCCACGCACGTGCAAAACGCATTAAAACGCTTTGCACTCGTGCAGAAAAATTGCGCATTTTCCCGCAACCCACCCGCCTCTTATCTGGGTGTCAAACATGACGCCCATGTGAAAGAGGCCTAACAAAGCCCTAATGACAATATTCATCTTGCCTTGAAGATCCGTGGCTTCCCTTCCGAGAAAATCTGCTTTTTAGGCTACATACACACGACCGTATGTGTTTTGCGGTCCGCAAATTGGGGATCCACAAAAAAAAATGATGACATCCATATGGCATCCGTTTTTTTTTCGTAATAATGCCTATCCTTGTACGCAAAACAGAAAAGAATAGGACATGCTCTATTTTTTTTGCGGGGCTACGGAATGGTTATACGGATGCGGATAGCACACTGTGTGCTGTCAGCATTTTTTTTGCAGACCCATTGAAATGAATGGGTCTGCATCTTATCCGCAAAAAAAACAGAATGGACAAGGAAACAAAATACGTTTGTGTGCATGTAGCCTTATATATATAAAAATGAAGCCTTTGGTGCAACGAGGGCAGTGTTGTTGCACACAAGCTCCACTCCTTTCTCTAGCCAGCCCCTGCCTTGGACCACTGATTGATAGAGCACGGCAGTAGCAATCACTCGTCCCCTTACAGTGGAGGAGATCACTGCATGTGAAAAGTACGCTTCCTTCCTGATAATTGCCTGGCAGGTCGAACCATCTAAATCTGGCATTACTTCATAATCTGTTTAACTAAAACCTTAGTCTAACAGTGGACTAAAGATGTGTTTGGACTCTTGTTACATTTTAAATGCCTCTTCTCTGATTGCTGGTGCATGTACCACAGTATATCATACATTTAAAGGAATTATCATGTACATAAATCTCATAGGGCCGCATAGCAAAATCTAGAATAGGCCCTGTGCCCTACCCAGTGTGCCAGTAGGCATGCGTCGGTCAGACCTAGGCAAAGCATGACGCGAACTGCAACATGTCAGATTTTTGCAGAATTTATGTTTTGTTTTTCCATTAAGTGGAAGAAATGTAATTTTAAAAAACTGTAATAAAATTGTAATAAAAGGAAGTCACCCATGACCTCAACCACTTCATCCAACTTCTATTTTGGAAAAGGTGGAACATTTGCTCTAAAAATATGGTGCTCATTCTGAACAGCATGTTAATGTATTTAAACCAAGCAACTGCCATAAATACATTGATACATTTCCCCCGTACACCTCTAAATCACTGCTTCCCTTATTGAAGATATATAAAAGTATTTAAAAAAAAACTGTCTGCATCCACCACTAGGGGGAGCTAAGTGCATAGGAATTTATACAGTTACTGTAACAATCTTTGTAAATATGCAGTGCTTGCATGTCAAGACGAGAGGAAATACAGTGTCGAGCCCAGGCTCAACCCCACCCTCCCAACCCACTAACACCCCACCCCCTCCACAGACTTAGTAGCAAAAATTTGCAGAATTTATAGGCATGCCTCCCAAGTTCCTCTTCTTGACCCACGACCTTTGGTCCCTCTTTGCTCGTAAATCTCCCTCTTTTGACCTGGGAAATAAATATTTACTAAATAGCTCCTTACTTACCTTATGGTTTCTACCTGTATGTTAGACCTCAACTTTATTATTTGGTGCAATTTGGAGCTTAAAATATCTACAGATTATTTGAATGACCCGTCTCCACAAGTGATTAGATCTTACACAAAATGAGCAGCAAGTGTGCCTCTTTGACCGTCCAAAAAGTTGGGTGGTATGTTTATAGGCCATCTTGACAACCTGAAAATTGTGCTAAACCCTTCCTCGTAGAGAGGGACACAGTGCTCATGTCTAAGGATAGGAAGATGTCTCAAAGTCCACTACGAGCTATGCTACATCTGCATGCTTTCATTGTATTGTGGCTTTCTATTACACTGATGGTGACTGTTCATAAATGTTCACATTGCAGGACACACGGGAATATGAAGTATCTATATAGACATACAAGCAGCATCAGTCTTGTTGGGAGAGACCTGGAAGAATACAGCACCTTGTCACTGTCAAATGTGAGAACTTCAGTGACTCTTTGCTTCTTAAGTGGATGAACTGAGCATTTTACCCCCAAAACAGGAGCAATTTACCGCAATGGTGAAACTTCAGCCTCCACAGCAATCTACAACTAACTTGACGTTCCCAAAGCCTGTCCTTCTGTCTGTTTCCTGCTACTGTTCTGAGATCCTCTCTTAGATCCACAACTGGATCCTCTCTGTAGGTCAAGATAAGATTGATCCACTTGCAGTGATCAAGAGAAGATCCCACTTGCAGTGATCAAGAGAAGATCCATCCACTTGCAGTGATCAAGAGAAGATCCATCCACTTTCAGTAATCCAGTGATGTCATTGACTGCAGTTCCGAAGGTTAAGGGTTACAGCCGAAGACTGGGTCCTGGTTGAGAAGACCTTTAAAAGGAGCAAACTGATCCACTAGATAAAACTGCATGAAAAATACTCATACTCACAGAAAAATGTCACCCCTATAAAAACCTAGGAACATACATTAAGAACAGATATTAGGGCAGATAGAAGGGGTTCAGGGGGACTTTACCAATAGAGTGTGTGAATGTCTGTACAGCGTTCGCGTTAGAAAATTCTTAGCAATTATTGTAGAAAAGATCCACGGTTAAGAAGCCTCACACTTCAGTCCCTGGCCCATGACAGTACGTTTAGTTACATATGTAAATATGAATTTATATAATTCTTTATAAAAGATTCAAAGGGGGATTTCATAAAAAAAAGTTCATTTTCAGCAAGTCTCAGCGACCTCATTAAATCTTCCATTCGATCGCACTGGCCGTGTGATCACCACTACCGAGACAAGGTTATCTGATTTTTTTTGTACAGTGAAACTCTTGGAGCCCATTTGACTTTATGCCCTAGAAATAGAAACAATAGTGTTTTGCTTATGTTCACTTCCCAGTGAAAAGAGATATCAAACTTTGCAAGCTATTGCTTATACAGAGAATGTGCAGAAACACACTTTAGTCTATTGCCATATTGGTTTCGGAGAAAATAACGTCATTTAACTACACAATTATCATGTTTCTTGGAGGAGGGAGGAGCAAGTTTGGTCCAGAAAACATGATCCATGTGACATTCCCTGTACCAAATGCTTCTCCAATGACCTTACAGCATCATTATCACTTATGATGATGTGAGTTCCTGCCTGACTATGGGTCTACTGTACTGACAGCATTATCTAAGTAAGGGAGCATTCACACGACTGTATCCATTTTGCAGTCGCGGATCCATAAAATGTGTATGCGGTCCATGTGGCATCCGCAGTTAAATGTGGCACAGCTGTCTATGCGCAGCCCACATCTCTTTGTCTGTTCCAGAAAAGATAGAACATGTCCTATACTTTGCTGCAAAGCGTGGTCCGTGGACCCACTGAAGTCAATGGGACTGCAAAAATGTGGATGTCACATGGACCATATATGTATTTTGCGGACAGCAAAATACATACGGTTATGTGAATGCACCCTTATTCTGCCACCAATATACGTGACAGAAGTCTCAGATAACTGTGAGTGGCAATCTCTTGTACAAAGTATGAAAGATAGTGAACTTGCTATAATCATTCCCCTAGCGACAACAGTTGCATGAAGTATTCCAGTGAGGTATATGCCTTTAGGTAATTTATTAAATGTACCTTGAGAAATTGTGACAGAGGTCAAAAGAAAATCCTCTATTTAGTTCTGTGATGCATGTCCGACAAACAGGAAAAGACTGAAGGGCACAGAATGTGAGCTCACAGAAGAGGAGGAGTGAATGACATGAAATTACAGCCATATATAACTTACATAAACCAAATATAACAATGGCCACTAGATGGCAGCAAAGTATGCTAAGTACTTTTTTTCTGTGTCTGTTTCATTTTTTTATGCAGACCGTATACGGATTCATTCATTTCAAACCTGAAGTTACTCCGTGTGCATTCCGTTTCCGTATGTCCGTATTTCCTTTCCGCAAAAAAATAGAACATGTCCTATTATTGTCCGCATTACGCACAAGGATAGTACTGTTCTATTAGGGGCCATCTGTTCCATTCCGCAAAATATGGAATGCACATGGCCGACATAAATATTTTTTGCGGATCCGTTTGTCGTGTGCATGAGGCCAAAGTGTAGTGGATAACAGCTATAACGCTATAATGAATTCTAGTTGAGAGCCATAGCTGGGACAGCATGTGAGTACAGTATTGTAGACCTGCAGTCAGTCAGGCAGGAGCTCACAGTCTCATAAGTCATTATAACTCTGTGAGTTCAGGTCACTGGTGTTGCTTTTGGTTCTGAAAGCGCAGCCAGCACACACAAAGCGTAAATCCCAGACAAAACACGCACGATATGAAATTAGCCTCAAGGAAGTAACATGCCAATTCTCAAGCATTTTTCAAATAAGCTGCTGAAAAAAAACTCTACCATGTATACAGAGTGTGCACATGTTGATTTGTTTTGACATTGAAGTCAATGGGAGACTGTTGATGGCATCTTGAATGTGGGTTATGCAGCAAGAAATTTCCATTTTCCGCTTTTAAATGAGTGGCAGATTTTGCCCATGTGAACTTGGCTTTAAAAGTATGTTCAGTGTTAACCCACGCTTCAGATCAGTGTTTCATGATACTATACATAAAGTATACCTACCATTATAGCAGTTGGTATATTTGGGGCATGTAAACCTTGCCCCTGGGAACGACCCAAGCCCGTCCGGGACCATCCATTTACAGACAGCCTTACATTAGCCCCACTTATATTCAGCACCAGAACAGCCAGACTTTCAATAATTTCCCATAGACTTTAAAGTAACCTATGCAGCGTTTTTGACCTTTAAAAATTCTGTTAAAATGTTGACAAAAATGCTGCAAAAAAAACGTTTTGTATGAATCCAGCCTTGAAGAGGCAATTCAGTGCAGTAGTAGCAATGCAGCTCCCTGGTTTTTACCCTTTAACCTCTACACAGGGATATGTTCTTCGCTAAAGAGAACGCACCAGGCTGCTTCCTCTTGGAGTAGTCTCTGTGTGGTTGGCCTGCTTACCCACGAGGGTCAGAAACACCAATGCAAAGCACCTAGGGATCAGGTGAAACTAACAGTCAGTAATGTCAGGGCAGGCGGAGTTCGTGTGAATCCATGAAATGGTCCAAAGGTCAGGGTAGGCAGCACATGGTCAGTACTGAGAACAGGCACTTGTCAGGTCTGATGGAAGAATCCGGGAAGCGGGCAGAGGTCAGTACACAGGCAGACAAGTGTATTATAGCACCTTTGCAGGATCTAGCAAGCTAGAGAAACCAAATGCATGTGCAAAGAGTAGAACAAACAGCATAGCATATATAGCAGAGCTGAATAGTACATTAGTCAAGCAGCTGCACACAGAGCAATAGAGAATAATCCTTGCAAGAATGCAGGGTGATGTGAGGTTCAATGAACAGGAAACCGATGCCTGGAACCTGAAGGGCCACAACTGCGACAGACACAGAGTGAATGCAGCGGCGGGGGCCATGAACCACCATTGTAACACTAGGCCTTCGTTTTGATTTGCATGCAGCTCAATGACATATTTATGACAGCTTACATGACTTACGATTTGTTGTCATCTTGGCTTTTCTAAGGCAGGGGAATGGCTGTGCATAAACATTTACTAAAGGGAAAAGATTCAGGCACAACCATGAGATTTTTTATTTTTTTTGCATCTAAAAGCAACCACATGAATACATTTAAAGACAAATTATCAGAAAGTGCCACATCTATTCATTGTTTTATGGTGTCATCGTGTCTAGCCATGTGAATATAAACTATGAACTATGGCAAGAAGCCATCATTGGTCCTGAAGGTGACTGAATGTTCGAGAACATACAGTCTCATTATTGTCCGCAGCACATCTACATGATTGGTGGATGTGACGTTGACAACTGATGATTTTTATGGCCCATATAGGATGCGATTAAACAATTTTTTTGGTGATTGCTACTCATCTACATGTGGTAACAACCGTTAAAATGTTCAATCATTTGCCTTATCTTCTCAAAAAAAATCAATTGTCCAATTAATCTTTATTAAAAAAAGTTTCAACAGTTTGTCTTCAGTCTCACTATTTCTGCAGACTGTTACTTCTCCTTTTCAGTGAAATGCAGTAAACTGCATTTACAGGAGCCAACAACCATCCAGATTATCAGGAACGACCATTCCTGCAAACGGTCGGTCCTGACAATCTGCCCGTGTAAATGTGAAGCAGATGAACTAGCGAAACGCAATGTGACCCTGTCGTTCATGCAGTCACCACCGATCATAGCTTCTGGCCAGAAGATTGTGCGGTCTAAACAGTGATCTGCTGCTCAGAAACCATGATTCTGTTTGAGGACGAGGGATCGCAATAGCCATCCCTCGTCCCCATACTGTGAAGGAGATTGCTACGTGTAAATACAATGGTCTCCTTCACTGAGCGAGCAGCTGGAAAGAACGCTTCCTTCCCTACAATCAGCTGCAGAATTGTCCCGTCTAAATCCACCTTTACCTCTACTTTCCTGTCCATATCCTTATCAAACTGATAAGACTTCAAATAAAAGAGGACTTGTAACCTCTGTGACATGTTTGTTTTAACTACTTGCATTTCCAATGTAATAATTCTGGAGCATTTATTGTTATGACTCTATGATGTGCTATTCCTTTATTATTCCTGCTAGAAGTTATGAATAAATTGCTTACCCTAAGTTCACACGTGCGCGTTTTACAGCTGTAAAACGCTCAACACATGCAAACCAATGCTTCCCTATGGGACTGGTTCACATTTTCGCATTTTACAGTGCGTTCGAACGCGCTGTAAAACGCCCTACGCATAAACAAGTACTTGAGCTTTTTTTGGGGCGTTTTTCGCGCGTATTGTGATTGACACCACAGTAGTCAATCACAAGAACGCGCGTACGGCGCGCGTTTCCTATTTTCAAAAACGCGCTGTAATACGCGTGACAAAAACGCGCGTAAAACGCGCGTTTCAAGAACGCTCAGGTCTGAACCCAGGGTAACTGTTTGCAATGAAGTTTAGGTTGGGTGTTACCAGTTGGCGGCGTGTCCCTGCACAGTCTGACAATATCCAATCAGTGCTGTTAGTGTTCGACTGTGCAGGGACAAACCCCCAACCGGTAACACCCAGCTGGATCTTCATTGCAAATAGCTAGTAATTAATTAATAAATTCTAGCTGGAATAATAAAGGAATGGCATGACACAGGGTCATAAGAATACATTGCTGGTCTATGATAAATCAGGCCCAAACTGTTGAAAATGTCTAATAAACCAATTGGAAAAGGAATTTCAGCCCAAGATAAGTAGAATGAAATTATAAAAATAATAATAATAAAAATTGTCTATAGCTTTTAAATTCCCACATGGCAAATTTGCAGCAATTTACAATAAAATACAAATGATTGTGCTTCCAAAACCCCATCTGCAGGTACCAGAAAATGTCTGCACACATATCTGATCATATGTACTGAACCATCGAAGTGTATGCACGCCACGCTTTCCCTTCATTGCTATGGTAGTTCCGAAAATAGCTGAGCAAGCACGGCTATTTTTGAAAGTCCCATAGCGGTGGATGGAGAGCGCACAGCGCACGCGCGGCTATCTCTCCAGTCCCTGTTGCTCCTGTACCAATCATCTCTCTCCATCTTTGATGTAACCGATGCTGCCTGCCACTGGGCAGTTATCGTTTCTTTAGGAAAAGTTCACACATGGCAGACATTCTTAATAAATCTTTAAAAACCATTTATACCAGAGAATGAACATTAAATTAGCTAAGGAACTTTGTCAAATACCTTCAATTCAATATGAGCTCCCGGAAGACAACCAATCTAGAAGAACAATAATTATAAAGAATATACATTTCCAGTGCTCCCATGTGATACATCTGCAGGTGTCTTCTATTCCCAAAATCTAAATATTAGCCTAATTGGTCATAGTGCGCATATATCTGTCCAAAAAATAAAGGTTGGTGATCCCCATGCTTTATACACATGATATTTCATATATACAGGTAACATTAGGACAACCAGCACATATACTCCATGGGCGTACTGTAGACACACTGTAAGGCTACTTTCACACTTACGTTTCACTTTTCCTGTATTGACATCCGGCAGAGGCTATCGATAAGGCTTCCGTTTTGGCCCCATTCATTGTCAATGAGGACAAAACTGAACTAAACACAATAGAATGCTCCAAAATGCATTCCGTTCCGTTTGTTTGCGTTCCCATAAGGTTTTCTTCTCGTCATGGGATGCAGAGCAAAATGGATCCGGAATGACACACAGTACAAGTCAATGGTGCCGAAAATGGATCCGTCCCCCATTGACTTTCAATGGTGTTCATGCCAGATCCGTCATTGCTATTTTAAAGATAATACAACCATTCATAACGGATGCAGACGGTTGTATTATCGGAAGCGTTTTTACTGATCCCTGCCGGATCAGGCAAAACACAAGTGTGAAAGAAGCCTTACATAGCCGTGTATCAACCAGATCCTAGGACACCCAAAATGCATATAACACATCCTATTTATACTTGCTTCTGTTTAGTCAATTTTCCAAATACTGTCCCTACCCTCGGTACGGTCGCCTTAGGGCAGGCAGAGATGTAGGTTGCCAATAGGGAAGCGGGTTGGTGAAGACAATCTTACTACATGTATAAATCTAATGTATATAATCTCGGTGTTTTAGGCTTTGTACATAGGAGTGTGGGTACATTTACACAGACCGTGTTTGTGGCCATCTTAATGGGCTGATTTATCCTTGTAGTAAGTGTGTCCTGTACGTGTATTATTAGAGCAAAAAGGAAAAAATGGCACAACGATATAACAGAACCTCTATGCATCCTAAACTGGCAAGCATTGACTGACGGCTGGGTTAGATTACCTCTCCTATCATTCCCATTCAGCTAATACCTAGTGGAGTACAGAATAGGCGTTGAAGTACTTTGTTCTTTAGAAAAATACCTATAGATGCCTTCGTCATGGCAGAATATCCAAGAGGTAATTGAACTGAAGGAAGAGGACCAGAAAAGCTGGGATATTGAAAAGGATTGCTCATGTAACCACTGGATTGCTTCCAAGTAACAATTATACACTGATAGAAGCACACTCGAAAAGGACAATTCATGTTTCCCAAGTAACGTACGACATAATTATACCGAAACGAGACAAACCCTCTTGTATAAATGGATTTTGTGATGGTTCGCCATTGAATAAATTATTTTTGGTCAGTACACCTTGTCATCAGTTATTTCCCAGACCTGGTGCATGGACGGCAGAGGCGGACTGGGAACCTAAAGTGGCCCTGGGAAAAAAAAAAGTGGCCCCATGTCGTTGGCAGATCCAAATTGATGGAAGGTGGGGCAACACAAGTAGGCAGGGTCAGCAGTACCATAGCACAAAATACTGTCCCATCAAAACCATATACCATAGTGCAGCACCATGTATTTCTCCAAAAGCTGTCCTTCTGTGGTGGCCATCCATAGATGCTATTTTCTTCCTCCTCCAGTTCCGTCTAATTATAATATGGGGCACGGGCCTTAAGAGGTAAGATGCGGGCCAGAGCAGTTGAATTCAAGAGGGCATGTGTGGTTGCTGGCCGGGTACATGAGTACCAGATTTTTGCAATTTGCTTGACAAAGACCGAAGGGTTGAAACGTTGCTGTTACACTTTGGTGCCTATTAAAGAAGAAATTTTGCTACAAATCTGAGTGCTGCGGTGGATCATATTGTCTGTTTGAACTTTCAAACCTAAGAGAAACCTCTTTAGATGGCAATGCTGCGGTTTTCACGCAATGCTCAAGTGAGGCCTGAAAATCACTGCTCATCTGCACAGCCCCATTGAAGTGAATGGGTCCGGATTCAGTGTGGGTGCAATGCCTTCACGTCACGCATTACACCCGTGTGGAATACCCGCCCGTGTGAAAGGGGCCCTAACAGCTCATGGAGGTGGGTTATCTGCCTTGAGAACAAAATGAATGGTCATTCTGAATGTCAATATGCCCAATCCTTCCATCTGTTGGAAAAGAGTGGGGACACATCCATGTACATTAGATTCTTTGGTCGGTGTTGCTGAAAGCACCAGTTTCAAGCAATTTTCTCTAATAGGTATGGGCACTTTTACTCTTTGAATGGCACAACAGCATTTGTGTCTAATATTATTTTCCTGATCCAGTCTTTCCTTAAGATAGGTCATCAGTATCTGATCAGTTGCGGTTCGACACCCGGGACCCCCACTGATCTGCTGTTTGAGAAGGCAGCAGTGCTCCTGTGAGCCCTGCGACCTTCTCTCTGCTTTTCCTAGGCTGAGTGACAATACATTCATGTGTCACGTGGCCTAAGAATAGCTCAGCCACATTCAAGTGAATAGCGCTGGCTGCAATACCAAGCACAGCCACTATACAATGTACGGCGCTGTGCTTGGTGAGCTTTGAGAAGGCAGCGGTGCTCCTGTCCCGGCGACCAGACCCCCACTGATCAGATACGGATCATCAGTAAAAAGAAATCCTGGAAAACCCTTTTA